>CM018681.1:13782452-15123702 GCA_009363875.1 Mikania micrantha
CTGGTCCTCAACCGAATGAAGAAGAGGGTGGCGAACGGTGGTGGTCGAATGGTGGTGGTCGAATGAGGGTGGTGTATGCCGAGCGAATGGGGTGTTGGTTCGGTCGGAGCTGGTCATTCTTTCGGAAGTGAGGTGGCCATTCGACCGGTCCCTCATGGTGGCCATTCGCACGAAGTAGAAGCAGCCATGGCCTCGTGGTTTTTGGTTCTTGGCCAAAGATTAAGAGGTTTGGTAGTAGGTGCTTGTACTAACAGCTTGGTTCACCTGAGATGAGGCCTACAACTAGAGTTTTTCCCCGGTTAGGTTAGGTTCAACAAAAAGGGATGAAAACCCTAATTTTCGGGACTTTGATGCCCAGATTACCTTCGATTTAGGAACTGTTAGGACAGATCCTTTGTACTTTCGGGTAGAGGAGGATGGGAGCTTCGATTTGGTCCAAAGATAGGGTGATTTGGTGGAGAAATAAGAGAGATATGAGAGTTTGAAGGTTGGAAATGGTGGTGGGAGCTCAAAACCAGGATTAGGGTTTTGAGTGGGGAAGAAGAAGAGAAAATGAGGGGAAATACCCTCATTTAGTGTATTTATACCCCGAGGGTGTTCGGGTTCATTTTTGTTGCTCGGTTCGCGTTTTCGTTATGTTTCCGAAACGTTGCGCGCGTTTGTGTGTTTTAAATAAAATAAGTTTCTTTATTTATTTTTGACAAGTTTCAAAATTGTAAAACATTAAAATATTTTATCTTCTTAAATTATTGTCGTTCGTGTCGATTTCGTTTTCGTTTCGTCGAAACGCATCACCTTCACGCGTATTCGTTCGAATCGTCACCCGAACGAACACGACAATGGTTTTGCTTTCCGACTTTTGTTTTCTACTTTTCAGTCATTATTTCAGAACTCTAAACTCACAGATATGTGTGTGTGAATCGTCACCCACTCAAACACACTGTCAGTTCATTATTCTGAAATAGCACTTCAATTGTGTTGGAATTGTGTTTCCTCACTAACGGACTCAACTAAACTTCCTGTTTTCACATTGTTTTCATACTGAATCATCAGCCATCTGATTCCTGTCATCTATGGATATCATATCGCAACCGACATGTTCTTGTTGTTTACGTGTGCACTGTTGTTTCTCTGGATTCGTTGTATTAACTGCACTTAGGTTTTCACCTAAATACAAACAACTATTGTTTATCATGAGTTGTTGTACTTACGGTATTTAAGTTTTCACATAAATACGTACAACTATTTATTGCATTTAGAATTATGTTAATACCAACACTGTTCATATACATTATTTACACACAGTAAATAGTGAAAGTACACATACCCTACGGACTTGCCGGACGATCTGGTACTGGATGTCACAGTCTCCCTTGTTAAAGAAATTTCGTCCCGAAATTTAAGCATCAAAGTCGTGCTTTAATTCTCGAACAGGTGGGGATACTTTGTCTTCATGTTGTCCTCGCGCTCCCAGTAAATTCTGGTCCACGCTTGGAGTTCCATCGAACCTTTACTATAGGGATACGGCTTCGTTTCAGTCTCTTGACTTCACGTTCCATAATCTCTACAGGTTCTAAAATGAAATGTAATTGCTCGTCAATTTGTATTTCTTCCAATGGTATGATCAATGTTTCGTCAACTAAACACCTCTTGAGATTTGATACATGAAACACATCGTGTACTCCGCTGAGTTCATCAGGGAGTTTGAGTCTGTATGCCACAGGACCTATACGTTGAGTTATCTCAAACGGTCCGACATACCTTGGAGCTAGTTTTCCTTTAGCCCCAAAACGAACTACGCCTTTCCATGGGGACACTTTCAACATAACTCGGTCACCCACATCGAATTCCAAAGGCTTGCGCCGTTTGTCTGCGTAACTCTTTTGGCGGCTACGTGTTGCTTGTAATCTCTGTTGTATCTGGGCAATCTTATCAGTAGTCTCCTGAATAAGTTCAGGCCCAGTGATTCTGTTGCCTCCCACTTCGGTCCAACAGATTGGAGACTGACATTTTCTACCATATAGTGCTTCGAATGGAGCACATCCAATGCTGCTGTGGTAGCTGTTGTTGTAAGAGAACTCAATGAGTGGTAAGTGTGTTTCCCAACTTCCACCGAAGTCTAGGATGTATGTCCTCAACATATCCTCTAGGGTTTGAATGGTTCGCTCGCTTTGTCCATCCGTCTGTGGATGATACGCGGTGCTCAAGTTAACACTTGTCCCTAAGGATTGTTGCAATGATTGCCAGAACCGCGAAGTAAATCGACTGTCCTGGTCGGAAATAATAGACAGTGGCACACCGTGCCTCACTACTATTTCATCAACTTAGAGTCTTGCTAGTTTCTCCATCTTGTAAGTTTCTCTGATTGGCAAGAAATGTGCGGACTTGGTCAATCGATCAATGATGACCCAAATCGAATCGTGTCCGCTGGAAGTGCGGGGAAGCTTGGTAATGAAATCCATAGCTATTTGTTCCCACTTCCATTGTGGTATCTATGGTTGTTCCAGCAAACCCGAAGGTTTCTGGTGTTCGGCCTTGACCTTGGCACATGTGATGCATTTGCCAACATAAATGGCAACATCTTTCTTCATTCCTGGCCACCAATAAAATGACCTAAGATCTTGGTACATCTTATCGGCACTAGGATGAACAGAATAACGTGTCTTGTGTGCCTCGTCAAGTATGAGTTTTCGAAGTGCATCTACTGCCAGGATCCAAACACGATCCAGATAATAGATAACTCCATCCTGTCTTGTCTCAAAGTGTTTCCCGGCTCCACAATTGAGCTCTTGTTTCAAATTGTCTCTTGTCACTGCTTCTTGTTGCGCTTATATGATTTGATCTTTCAAACTTTTCTGCACGGTCATTCCCGTTGCTCGAATGCCCAAGGGTTTGACTCTTTCCTTCCGACTCAAAGCATCTGCAACAACATTTGCTTTGCCCGGATGGTATTTGATCACACAATCGTAATCGTTCAGGAGCTCAACCCAACGTCTCTGTCTCATGTTAAGCTCATTCAGATCAAATATGTGCTATATGCTCTTGTGATCTGTGAAGATAGTGCATTTATTACCATACAGGTAATGTCTCCAAATATTTAACGCAAATACAACAGCTCCAAATTCTAGATCATGTGTTCTGTAATTCTTCTCGTGTATCTTCAGCTGTCGTGAAGCATAAGCAATGACTTTGTCTCGTTGCATCAAAACACATCCGAGTCCCTGATGGGAAGCATCACAGTATACTACAAAGTCATCATTGCCTTCTGGGAGTGTTAAGATTTGAGCATTGCACAATCTTTGTTTCAGTGTCTGGAATGCCTCTTCTTGTTTCTGTGTCCACACAAAAGGTTCAGTCTTCTGTTTGAGTTTGGTGAGAGGCAAGGCTATCTTAGAGAAATTCGAAATGAATCTCATGTAATAACCTGCCAATCGCAAGAATGATCTGATCTCGGTCGGTGTTGTAGGCACATCCCAGTTCTTGATTGCTTCTATCTTGGCAGGGTCCACGTGAATACCATTACTGTTAATCACATGACCCAAGAACTGAACTTCTCTTAACCAAAATTCACACTTAGAAAATTTGGCATAGAGTCTTTCCTCCTTCAGTAGTTCCAAGACTGTTTTGAGGTGTTGCTCGTGTTCCTTCTCGTTCATTGAATAGATCAGTATATCATCAATAAAGACGATAACGAACTGATCTAAGTACGGCTTGCACACCTGGTTCATCAAGTCCATGAACACTGCCGGTGCGTTCGTCAGTCCGAATGGCATCACCAGAAATTCGTTGTGATCGTATCGGGTACGAAAGGCTGTCTTTGGTATGTCTTCCTCTTGTATCCGGAGCTGATGCTAATCTGAACGCATGTCTATCTTTGAGAAGTACTGAGCTCCCTGTAACTGATCAAACAAGTCATCAATCCTCGGTAACGGGTACCGATTCTTGATGGTGAGTTTGTTGAGCTCTCTATAATCGATGCACATTCTGAACGATCCATCCTTTTTCTTGACAAAAAGAACCGGAGCTCCCCATGGTGAGAAACTCGGACAGATGAATCCTTTGTCGAGTAGCTCTTGTAATTGATTGGACAGTTCCTGCATTTCTGATGGAGCTAGTCTATAAGGAGACTTAGCTACATGAGTCGCTCCCGGAATCAAATCAATTCGAAACTGCACCGATCTCTCGGGTGGCAGTCCCGGTAAGTCATCCGGAAACACGTCCGCATAGTCTTTCACAATTGGTACGTCTTGAATCTTGATTGTTTTCTTGTCTTTCTCTACCACGTGAGCTAAGAATGTGACACATTGCTTTCTGAGGTACTTGCGAGCCTTCATGCATGATATTATCTTGACACTGCGTTTCGCTTGATCTCCATGAATTTCCAAGATCTGATCGTTTTCTACTGGAATACGTAATAGCTTTTCGGAACAGACAAACTCAACTCTGTTAAGAGATAGCCAATCCATTCCGACAATGATATCGAAACTGCCCAGCTCCATCGGTATCAAATCGATGGGAAAGGTGTGATCACCAAGTGTTAGTTGGCAGTTCCTAAGTAATGTGTCAACTGTAATCTGTTTGCCGTTAGCTATCTCAATAGTATAAGGGGAGTCTAATGATTCCTCAACATGATTAAGATGGGTAGCAAAATCGGATGAGATAAAACTCTGATCCGCACCAGTGTCAAATAATATGGATGCATAAAAATCAGATAGGAGAAATGTACCCGTGACCACATTCGGGTCTTGTCGAGCCGCAGCAACTCCAATCTGAAAGGTTCTTCCTCTTGCAACGTGAGCCCTTTGCTGATTCTTCTTGGGGCAATCCCGCGAAAAATGTCCAGGTTCGCCACAATTGTAGCAAGACCTGTTATCCGCAGCGGCAGCAGCAGTAGTAGCTGCGTTGTTTTTTCTGTTTGGAGCCCTCGTGTTCCTGCAACTGTTGGCCCAGTGACCAAACTCCCCGCAGTTTGTGCATTGTCTGCACTGGGTGTTTGGTGCATGATGATACTGGCAAGTGTTGCACAAAGGTGCAGTGCCAGTGTAGGGCCTTTTGATCTGTAATGGTGGCGGTTGGTTGATCATAGGGGCTTGAGTGGTTGCAGCAAAGCTCTTAACCACTTTCTTTTTCTTAGCAGGCCTCTTATCCGGCCTCCTTGAAGTTCCATCTTTGGTAGAATCAGCCTCTTTCTTGAGCGCCCTAGACGCAACCATCACATCTGTCATTGTTGATGACATAGTAACAGCCATTTCCATGGTTGTGGGATGAGCAGCAAGAATAAAACCTTGCATACAAGCCGGTAATCCCCCGATATACCGCTCAATTCTCTTTTCCAGTGATGGCACTATATCCGGTGCCAATGATGCTAGCTCATGAAATCTTGTGGTGTAGGCCAGATGCCCAGCACCAATCATAACAAGATTGAGTAACTCCGTCTCAACCTTCTTGATTTCGATCCTTGGGCAAAACTCTGCCCGTAGTATGGCCTTGAAGTCATCCTAAGGCATTGACAGAGCCTCATCCCTACCTCTAGTATGAACTTGAGCGTTCCACCAAGTTAACGCTCGTTTGTGGAATGATCCAGCAACATACTTCACCTTGTACTGCTCAGGACAGTTGATAATCTCCAGAGTTGTCTCCATCTTCTCGATCCATTGGATCAATCCGACGGCTCCTTCACTGCCACTGAAACTCAGTGGCTTGAATCCCACAAAGTTCTTGTAGGAATAGTCCTGTTGCTGTCTGGTATTGCCGATGCCTTCTCCAGATGAGTTGGCAACGTTGTTGCTGTTGTTGGTGTTGATCCTGTTCATCATCTCGGGAATCACATCCCTCAGCTGACAGGTCAACAGTGTGGCCAGTGCAATGGTAGCAGGATCCAACTGATGAACTGGTGGTGGGGGAGGAGGAGATGGAGGTGGTTGTGTAGGTGAGTTAGTACGTGATGGTGTTGAAGAATGCGGAGCTGAATCATGTGGTGGTGGTGGTCGTAAAGCTGGTGGTGGTCTTCTCGGCTGCATTTTGATCATAATCGAAAGAAAAATCGGTTAGTGCAGTGATCAGATGCAGAAGACATATGCAAATAGAATCCTATGAGATATGATCTCTACATGGGTCCCTAGGTTATAGTCTAGGCCAAGCCGTTTAAGTAATATGACCTATATTTCTCTATAACCATCGCTCTGATAAAACTAATCAGAAGAAACGAGTTTTTGATAACAAAAGAAATGTGAAAAAGCTTGTGAAAATTGTGACATCATCTGATGATGATTCTTTTGAAAAGGTAACATCAAAATCATTCTCAAAACAACCTTTTAAATCAAAATCATTTTGGAAATTGAAAAACAGGTCAGGTGATCAAATTTCTAAGAAAGAGGATAGTAATAGTGATGATAGGTCTTGGAGTAAATCATCACAACAGAATGGCAGAAGTCCATTCAGGGAGACTCAACGCCGAAATGGTGGGGGTCATCCCTTTTGATACTCATTGTTTTTAATTTATTGTGCAGGTGGCATCCATGGGCCATATCAATAGTCGTTGGATTGTTGATAGTTGATGTTCACGGCACATGACTGGAGAGTTGAATTTGTTGAGAGATTTTAGGTTGATGAAAGGCAGCTATGTGAACTTTGCAGGAGACAAAGGTGGTCAAATTACTGGGTTTGGTAGTTTGACGAATGGAAAAGTTTCATTTGATAATGTTAATTACTGCAAAGAATTAACTAACAATTTTTTGAGTGTTTCACAGATTTGTGACAAAGGATACAAAGTGATGTTTGATAAAGACAGGTGTTATGTACTTAAGCAAGGATTTCAGTTTTCTGAGGAATGGATTCTAATGACAGCGGATCGAAGCAAGGATTTGTATGTGCTTGACATAGCAAAGGCGGAGACGGTGAATAAAGTGGAGACATGTCTGGTGTCTAAGGCAACTGAACAAGATACACGTTCTTGGCATAGACGGATGGGGCATATTCATATCAGGAAGCTGAATCATCTTGTGCACAATCATTTAGTTGAGGGTGTTGGAGACATTATATAAGTTGAGAGTGAGAAGAGTAAGATTAGATAATGGGACTAAGTTTAAGAATCACCAAATGGTGGAATTTTGTGATTCCAAAGGCATTCAGCAGCAGTTCAGTGCACCATATGAACCTCAGATGAATGGTGTAGCTGAAAGAAAGAATAGAACGTTGATTGAGTCTGCGAGAACAATGCTAGATGATTCTAAACTTCCTATTACATTTTGGAGTGAAGCTGTGGCTACAGCTTGTTTTACTCTTAACAGAGTGTTGATTGTTAAAAGACATAATAAAACTTGTTATGAATTTCTTCAAAATCGAAAACCTAATCTGGAACACTTAAAACCTTTTGGGGCTCCTTGTACCATGCTAAAGAAAGATTCAAAATTCAATTCTAAAGTTGAAGAGGGTTTCTTTCTTGGCTACAGTCTTCCTAACAAACTTGTGTTTAATTAACATACAGGTGTTGTGGAATTATGGTATTATGTGGATGTTCAAAGACATACACCTATACCAGATGCCAAAGGACCAGATTGGCTTTTTGATTATGATAAATTGTTTGAGTCTTTTAATTTGTGTCCAAATGTTTTTGATGATGAAATAACCTTACAAATGTTATATGATTTGCAGAATTCTGAAGATCAAGGTATTTCTCATCATTCTGAAGATGGTAATCATACTCAACATAAGGAAGGCATTTTAGAAGTTATAAATGATGATTGGTCATCTGATGATGATCAGGATGTTTTTGAAGATGCTATTTCTCATGATCAAGACACTGATCAGAATATTACAAATCTTGATCATAATGTTGGTGTTCCACAAATGCCTGTCACAAGAGTTCATATAAATCATCCGATTGATCAGATCATAGGAGATCCATCTGCTGGAGTACAAACACGAAATCAAGTCACATATGAGGAGATTTTGTATGTAGAGTTAGAGAGAACTCATGGCAGTCAAGAGCTCTGGATGCATTCTGCATTTATTTCTCATATAAAGCCAAATACTATGACTAAAGCGTTGCGTGAGTCTGCCTGGGTGGAGGCTATGCAAGAAGAGTTAAATCAGTTTAAGAAGTTGGGGGTTTGGCATTTAGTTGATTTGCCAAAAGGAGAGAAGAAAATTGGTACTAGATGGGTACTAAGATGCAAACGAGATGATCGAGGCGTTATTATTCGAAACAAAGCTCGTTTAGTGGTTCAAGGTTTCAAACAAGTTGAAGGAACTGATTACGATGAAGTGTTTGTACATGTGGTGCGGCTAGAAGCAATTAGACTTTTTCTTGCTTTTGCTGCTCACAAGAAATTCAATGTTTTTCAGTTGGATGTCAAGTCTGCATTTCTGTATGGTTCTTTGAAGGAAACAGTGTATGTTTGTCAGCCACCGGGCTTTGAGGATCCTATCCACCGGGATTAGGTTTACCTCTTGGACAAAGCACTGTATGGTCTTCATCAGGCTCCGCGTGCCTGGTATGAGACATTATCGACTTACCTTGTTGAACACGTGTTCAATAGGGGTCAGATTGACAAAACCTTGTTTTATCGGGAAAAGGGCAAGGATATTATTATTGTTCAGATCTATGTGGATGATATTATCTTTGGATCTACCGATGAACAATTGTGTTTGGAGTTTAAAGAAGTGGCGATTGAGAAATTTGAAATGAGTGCCATGTCAGACATCAAATTTTTTCTGGGTTTACAAATCAATCAAACTGATGATGGAATCTTCATTCATCAGACAAAATATATTCAAGATGTGCTAAAACGGTTTAGCATGCTTGATTCAAAACCAATTTTCACAACCATTCAGCCTAATCACGGGATTGAGCCTGATATTAAGGGGGAGATCATTGATCCTACTCTTTATCGTGGAATTATTGGAAGTTTGATATATCTGACTGCCTCAAGACCAGATATTGTATTTGCTACCAGTATCTGTGCACGATATCGATCAAAACCTAAAGTGTCACATCTGATTGCGGTCAAACTGATACTTCGTTATCTGAAGGGTACACCAAACACCGGTCTGTGGTATCCTAAGGATGATAACTTTTCCTTCAATGCCTACAGTAACTCCGATTATGGAGGATGTAAGACAGATGCGAAATCCACAACTGGAGGTGCACAATTTTTGGGGGAGCGTTTAGTTTCTTGGTAGTTTAAAAGCAAACATCTGTGGCTACTTCTACTTATGAAGCTGAGTATGTAGCTGCTGCCAGTTGTTGTTCACAAGTTCTGTGGATACAACAACAAATGAAAGACTATGGTTTGAATTTTCTGACTATCCCAATTCATGTTGACAATGAGGCTGCTATTGCTATCACAAAGAATCCTGTGTATCATTCACTATCTAAACACATTGATATTAGGTTTCATTTCATACGCGATTGCTATGAAAAGAAACTTATTGATGTGGTGAAGATACATACCAATGAGCAAAGAGCAGACCTTCTCACCAAGGCTTTTGATAAAAACCGTTTTGAGTATTTGCTCAAATTAAATGGCATTCGGGTCATGGGTGAGGTAATTACAAATCAACTTCCTTTATAATCAATTTTTATTGAATTAACATCAGATATTTTAATTTTTGTTGTTTTGTGTTTTAGTTTTTAGGGGGAGAAAATTTTGAAAAACTCAAAAACATTTGAAAATCAAAAACACAAAAACATTAAAAAAATTTAAAATTCTGAGAAATTGATTCGACCAAGTGAGAAATGATAGTACATTGTAGCAATTGGACACACATCTGTATCATACTATAACATAAACATAAAGAGCATTTCCAATTACTTAGTATGATATGTTGGTAGGTTTATAACTTAGTTGAGATAACATTTGACAAAATTTTGATTATGCTTTATGAGAAACAGATGCTTAGAATGCAGTACTTAGTTTTGTCCTGAATGAGTGATAATTAATCTTACAAAATGTTTCTTGAACAAAAGTCAAGTTACTAGTTTTGATCATGTGTTTATTTTTCAAAAGAAATTCTAAATTTGTTTTTCTTTTATTTTAGTTTAAAGCGGAAACATTCTCTGTGTATACTTACGTATCGACCTGATTGTTATAGCTTTAAATGATTCAAGTTTATTTTCTTGGTTTTGATTAAGATTTGGACAATTTCTGCATATATGAAAATATCGATATGATTGTTAAAAGCTTAATCTTAAATTATTGTTTCGTTCATTTTCTGGATCATCTGAGCATACGAAAGTATCAACCTTGATTCTAAGATTTTGAACAAATTCAAATTGTTTTATATTTTTAAAAAAAAAAAAGAAATTCTAATTTGTTTTTACATGATCAAGCTAGTTAAAATTGAATTGATTAGTTTCAAGAACATTTTTGTTTTGTTTAGTTATTCACAAAACGGGGATGTGTTCAAGTAAATGGAGATTATAAAGTATTTGATGATTTTGTTTTAAATTGATATCTTAACTAAGTAATTAAACTAAAAGAGGATAATTATACTGACAATCATCTTTGAATTGTAATTTGCTAATAAACATATCCATTAATTCAATCAGATGTGTTGATGGTTGTAATACAATATGATCTCATGTCAGGATCTTTCTCAAACAAAAATATGTGTCTGTTTTGTTATTTTAGATTTCATGGTTAGATTTGTTAAAATATGTAGTTTGTTTGTTTTAAAAATTTAAAAATAGAAAAAGATTTTTTGGTTTTATGTAAAGTTCAATCAATAATTTTTGGTTATTTGTTTTTGACTTTGAAACATCAAAACATTGGTTTGTTTCAAATTTTAAATAAAATTGAATTTCAAAAGGTTTGCTTGGAGGTTCGTTGAAAAGGTTTGTGAGTAGGTTCGTTGAACATGTTCGTTCAAGAGGTTTTGGACAGGTTCGTTTTAATAGGTTTTGAACAGGTTCGTTCAAGAGGTTTTGGTCAGGTTCGCCTGAAAGGTTTGTTGATAGGTTCGGTCAACACTTGGTCAAAGGTTCGTTCAAAGGTTTGTCAACAGGTTCGTATATAAATAGAGGTTCGTGGTTAAGACGTTCGTCACTTTCATCAGACAACATCTACGAACCTGCAAAAGTAAATTTTAGATTTTTTGATTTAGGGTCTCAGAAACTTTTTCCATATTTCATTCAATTCAGATTTGTCTTGTGAAAAAATATAGGTAAAAATATTGAAGATTGACCGTCTAAATTAGGAGATTAGTTGATTTTAAGATAGGTTTAGTCGAACCTGTTGTTTCTTGTTAAAACTTGTTTAAATCTGAATTCTGGACAAAATGTTTTCATTAATATTGTTCATTTGTTAATTACGAACCTCTGGATATCAATTTTTTTGATCTAATTCATGGTTTTGATAATTTGATTGTAAAACTGGATTAGGTTCTTAGAATGAGTACAGGTTCGCTGGAATCTTCTAGGTTCGTTTGAACTTTATAGGTTCGGGCTGAACCTTTGTATATTTGTGAACCGAACCTTTGTTGGTCAAGGTTCGTTTGACTAGAAGGTTCGTGTGATATCAAGGTTCGTTCATCAAAGGTTCGTTAGGTTTAACAGGTTTGTCTGAGTAACAGGTTCGTCTAAGAACAAGTTCGGCACACGGAGGGTTCGTCTAAGACATGGCTATTCAGTTTCAAACAATTTCTTGGATATGTTATACTCTGGGTATACATTCTGGATGTAACTGGGAAGATGTTAATTATCTGTATCTTGAGTTGAGGAAAGTACAAAAAGCGATCGATGAGAGAGATGCCAAGCTGGAAGCTGAAAGATTATCTAAGATTCCAAGGTCTGTTGTAATTCGTGCTGCTGATAATGTGTGTGGATAAACAAGTGGAGTTCAAAGGGAAGACTGAAGACAAAGATTGAAGATTTTGGAAGCAACTATTAAGAGGGAGCTTGTTAGTACATGTTTGTAATAGGTTGCTTATCAAAATATGTAAATTATAGAAAGGATAGTTGAGGTTTGGCTGAGGTTCGTCTAGCCCACGAACCTTAGCAGGTTCGGCGAACCTAGTAGGTTTGTTTGTACAGGTTCGTCCAGCAAACCTCAAGGTTCGGCTAACTAACCTAACGGTTCGGCTATACTAGGTTCGGTTGACAGTCTGTATATATTGGAGGTTTATCTAGATTTCTCATAACTTTTGGAAAACCTCTGAGTGATTCTCTCTGTGTGAGTGAGAACTGTGTGTTCATATATTTCATTGTAATCAGTTGAGCTTGATTAATGAAATGATGATTATTGTAATGCTTGTTCTTCTTTGATTCATATAGATCAAATATAGATTCCGCATGTATTTGATTGTTAATAGGATTTTGTTGGACGATCAAGATCAGATTCAGTAGATCAACAAAAGCTAACCCTGACCTTGGTGTAGAACCCCGCTTTTCCTTGTTGTGATCACCCAGTACTAACGATAAACGATTGCGTGAACTCAAGTTTAGAAGACTAAGTAAATAGCTTCCAACCCTTGAGTCCTGAGATTAACGAATGCGTGAACTTATAGTTTGGAATCTAAGAATAATGATTCCAACCCTAGAAGTCGTAAGGATAACGATTGCGTGAACTTCAAGTCCGAAATCTAAGAATATTGATTTCAGCCATTGAAATATTGAATAAATACATACTAGATGTGAATAAGTTTGTTTACAAGAATGTGTCCATGTTACAAAGTTGATGTTGAATTTGGAAACAACATGTACATAAGCATGTATTGGATTAGGTCGTGTGCCATGACAAATCATGACTATGTTCCTTAGATCCAAAGTTTAACTTAAAACAATTTAAGTTTTACCAACACAAGCCAAACATAAGTTTATGATATGAAAACCATTTAAGAATTTAAGTTCCAAAATAGTTATTCACATGTTCCACCCTAAAAGATTTCAAAGTAGAAAATAGGGGCTATATACACACCTTGGTTGAATGTGATGTGAAGTGAACTGACGTTTGGTTGTCGATGCTCTCACTTGTTGTTGAAAGTTTGATTATGTAAAAACCCTGATTGTGTTAATAGGATTCATGAATTATAATTACGTGTTCGTTCTTTCTTAAGTATCTATAATGTTCAACCGAATTGTTTAAGTAGGTTATGTGAACTTGTTTATCCTTAGCCAACCTAACCTTAGTCAATAACTCCTTATGTTAAAGTTAATAAAGTTCATTAAATTACTTTATTTACATGTTTAAAGCTTTAGACTAAGGTTAATTTAGAAATCATGGAAGCGTAAAACACATTACACCATGCATGAGTTCCGCCATGCATGGTGTAATCCAAGTTTCTCATGGATTATTCAAACCATGATACTCATAATATTTTTATTAAGTTCTTATGATAGTCCTTAATTGTAATAACATAAATTATGATTCAATTTAACTAAACTTAAATTGTAGAAGGATGAAACCCTATGCACCTAGGATCGGCCAAAGATGATATCACTCTTTCCCAATTCCTCATGTTTTCATGCTTGTTTACAAACTTGTTTATGATTTATTTCGGCTCCCTTATGGATTAGGATACTTGGATTAGTTCAATGAGCTAATATCGACATATGAAACTGAGTGTGGTACAAGCAATAACATTACCCCTAATCAACCAGGTGTGGTACAAGCAAACACAACGCATAAGACCGAGTTGTGTACTTGGTATTCTCCCCGCTGTCTTGAGCAAGGCCCCACGTCTCAGCTTCAATATTTTTTAGCTCATGTCGTGTGCGAAATTGTTCTACCAGTAGCTTCTTGAATTCTTCCCAAGGTAGGGATGAAGCTACTTCCCGGCCACTGGTCTTCCTCTCAGCATTCCACCAGTTTAGTGCACCCTTATGAACAGAGCTTGCCGCCATCTTGACTTTCAATTTCTCAGGACAACTCGTGTAATCGAGTACGCACTTGATGCTTTCGAGCCATTGCAGTAGGCTCGTAGATCCCTTAGCACCAGAGTACTTCGGGGGTTTAGCATCATTGAACTGCTTAAAAGTGAAGTTTGCAGTTCCAATGTTGGTAGTGTTTGAATTGTTAGTGGCTGAATCACCACCATTCTCCTACAAGTTGTTGGTGATGTTAGTAACCATACCCGGAATAACCTCCTTCATGTGTAAGATGATTACTCGGGCAATCTTGTTGATCTCGTCGTCATTGCCGCTTGTTGAACCCTCGTCGCTGTTCTTAAGTGGACGAGGCATTCTACGAAGAGAACGCCATAATTGAGTCAGTAACGAGAAATTACACAATTGAATCACAAGATAATTTAGTAATATTCTCATACCACTAGTATTATCATTCAGTTGTTACAATGAGCAAGCACATGCATAAGCATCTAACTTAATAGTATCCTTCTCATATGATTATATGTCATGATCTTATGTACAAGTTCCATGAAATACTTCACCAAACCTATACATTGACACTTTCCCGATATGTCAAAGAGAGATTATATATAGGGCATATGTAAAGTCAAGCTCAACCGCCAGCCCACCACTTCTTCGACATACCACGATCATGCCCTTTCTAGCATTTGGCACAGCGTTTGTACTGACTAATAAGAATGTTCAAGAGATAATGATTCCACTGATCTTGATCAACTGAATCAAGATTAGACTATGATTGAACTTATGTTGGCATGTAATTATGTTGGGATGTACTAACAGTGTTAACATGTAAACTATGTTGACATGCATGCACTAAGTTGTCATGTTACTCTATGTTGATATGTACTAAGCATGTGTGATCTATACTAGATCTAAGCGTGTTCTTACATAAGATTTACACATAAAGGTTTTCACATAGTGTTTACACATAATATTGTTCACACATATGATTGATTATTATAGGGTTGACTCACACACTGTTGATTCACATACGATTGTTCCACATAAGATTGTTTCACATACGATTGTTTCACCTAAGATCGTTTCACACATTGTTCATTATGTTCTTTGTTTTCTTGAATTCAAATATATATTCACATGTATTTGATTGATGCTCTAATAATTCTTGATAACCCCAAATCTTCACTTCAAATAATCACGCTGAAACCCCCTATCATACTGAAGTTAGTTTATATTTAGGGCAGTCAAGCCCAGCCGCCAGCCCACCACCACTTCAATATGTAAGGGCTAGGCTGCCACTTGTATTTGAAGCTAGGATCCCAACTCACGATTGTTTACGATTGTTCCATTGACTATGATTGTGTAAACTGTAGTCTCGGTTCACTAGTAACCAGGACCACCAGTTTTCATGTTCTTATGTCCTAGAATATTCATTTCAGTCTCTCAATACCCACAATATTGAGTACAATGATTCCATGATGAAAACTTCCAGTCAGGAATACTAAGAATTCAGATTCCTACCCTTAAATTCCTTGCCAAATTGAGAATTTCAAATCAAGGATACTAAGAATACGGATCCTTGCATCTAAAATCCTTTGTTAATACAAAAATTTAGGAATTAGTCCAAGTCGTAAAATTATAGAATCCCGACATTAGATTACTTGATTTTATATACGAAAATAATTTTGGAAAAATTTGTCCCTAAAATCTTCCAAACTTCGTGTAGACTTAATGCTAACTCAAGTTTACTTAGATCCTAAGTATCCTTAACATCATAGCACCTAGTCCTATAGGGTAGCTTAGGTTATAGCCTAGGTCATTAATTATTGGGTTTTTCCTAGTTATCTATACCCTTGGCTCTGATACCAACTTGTCTCACCTGAGCCGCGTGCGGAATCCACAGCGCGGTGATGTCTGATTGATTGAATCATGACCAAGATTAATGACGAACAACCACAATGCATTTCTAGATTTCATATGATTAAAAGTAGATTGTTTACTGATCATTTTTAACTATCTACCCAAAGAATAACAACCTACCGACCTCAAAATATTTTTTCCAAAATAAGAACAAACAAGATAGTTTAACAAAAAGGATTTTGTGAGTTTCTAATACATCCTAGCTTGTTTCTTGATCTTGTTTTATCTTAACTAGGTCGCCTTTGTTATCCCTGCTCTGTACCTACCTCTGATCACCTAAAACATGTGAAAATGTAATCTGTCAACTACAAGAATTTGGTGAGATACACAGCCTTAAATATTTAAAACTATATAAGTTTAAATATTCAAAAGTATATAAGTTTAAATATAAAAGTGTAAATACATAAATAACAACTCGAATGAAACTTGATTGAATCAATTGAACTATCTGTAATATAGAATGTAAATGTACATAATGTAAAAGTAGTAACATGCTGTTGTAACACAAACTATCATAAAGTATATCCAAGTGTCATCTTAAATCCATGCTCCAAACTACGTTTGGAGTTAGGCTAAGGCTGACCATAAAACCAATACAGCCCATGGTAATAAAGTTAATAAATACCTACTCCATTTTACTAAGCATTAGTCCAATATGACCTAAGCTATTAAAATTAATTGACAGCTAATCCATATTGCTAAAACTACACGAATCCACCGTTAGCTATAAAACAAATTTAAAGCTAACCATGACCTTGGTGTAGAACCCCGCTTTCCCTTGTTGTGATCACCCAGTACTAATGATAAACGATTGCGTGAACTCAAGTTTAGAAGACTAAGTAAATAGCTTCTAACCCTTGAGTCCTGAGATTAACGAATGCGTGAACTTCTAGTTTGGAATCTAAGAATAGAGATTCCAACCCTAGAAGTCCTAAGGATAACGATAGGGTGAACTTCTAGTCCAAAATCTAAGAATATTGATTTCAGCCCTTGAAATCCTGAATAAAGACATACTAGATGTGAATAAGTTTGTTTTCAAGAATGTGTCCATGTTACAAAGTTTAAGATGAGTTTGGAAATAAAATGTACAAAAGCATGCATTGGATTAAGTCGTGTTCCATGACAAATCATGACTAAGTGCCTTATATCCAATGTTTAACTTAAAACAATTTAAGTTTTACCAACATAAGCCGAACATAAGTTAATGATATGAAAACCATTTAAGAATTTAAGTTCCAATATAGTTATTCACATGTTCCACCCCAAAAGATTTCAAATTAGATTGTAGAAGGATGAAACCCTAAGCACCTAGGATCAGTCAAAGATGATATCACCTTTTCCTGACTCCTCATGCTTTCATGCTTCTTTACAAACTTGTTTATGATTTATTTCGGTTCCCTTATGTACTAGGATACTTGTATTATTTCAATGAACTAGTATCGACAGATTTTAGGCTAAGGGAGCATCCATCGACATTGTAATGTCGATGACCATTGCAAGAAAGACCCATTGATACTAAGAGTATCGATGGTCTTCCCATCCACCGATATTATTGTCTAGAACACCCTAATATCGATCCTAACCCATTTCAACACCCTTGGACCTCATGCCTCTAGATAATCATGGTAATTCCAGGCGGTTATGTAGGTGGTGGAAGCTGTTAACGTCAATCAAAACCCTAGCCGGCTGCGAAGCACCCCATCGATACTACTGATGGTGGCCTAATATCGATGATGGGAGTCTTCGACACTATCAATATTGATGGTGAAATGGTCCAGATCACTTGGAGGCCTTCGAACTAAATATTCTTGGTGGTTTGAGGTGCTCAGATGAAGCATCGAACTTGTTAAGTTCGATGAAAGTCACCCTTTGGCTCCCTCATACGTCGATACCACTCATACAACCATTTCCCCATCGATATTAGTCTCAGCTAGTCGATCTAGCTCCAACCAACCTCCCAAACCTTAAACCAATCTTGTCCAAAGAGTTCCAAGGTGGTTTTGCACCTAAACTTCGAGTTTTAAGAGCTGAAAAACCGGTTTCATGTTCAAGAAGATGATGTATAGTAGAAACCCTAAATTTCCAAACCTTCAAGCTCAAATCTGGTTCAATCTGAATGGTTAAAGTTTGGATCCTTTATACTTCCTCAATGTACACATCAAGGGCTTTCCATAGACTCCAAGAACTAGAAAATCCGTTGAGAAACGAGGGAGATCAATGGAGGGTTTTCTAGATAGAGAGTAGAGAGAGAGTGATGGGAACTTTTAGAGAGAGAGAGATGTAGCTGGTTCGTGTGGTCATAAATGAGGCTTTTTAAGCCTTAAATACCCCGCGTGGTTTCTCGCGCGTTCGGGTTCGTTCGGTCGAGCGTTTATATGTTACTTTACGAATAATATGTAATTATTACGTTTTCATTTTAAACAGTTTTATTTTATCTTTTTAGGTGGTGATTCCTAATAAATATTTTACGCTAACTGTAATTATCAATTTATTTTCGAAATCATTTATTTTAATAATTTCTTCAGAACGTAAAACCTTAGCGCGTATTCGTACGAATCGTCACCCGTACGAACACGACGATTGTTTTACTTTTTTCTTTGGTTTTCTAATTATAAGATATCATTTAAAATATTATACCCACATATATATTCTTTTGAATCGTCATTCCCATGAATACACTGTTAATTTAGTATTTCATAATGTTAACCCTTGTTATTTTGAAATTGTTTCCTCACAACTTTTATGTTTCATAATTGGGTTATTTTGGATTATGTTACTTACGAATTATGTTTTCAAACATCAGATTTCCTCGTTAAAAGAGAATCCATTGTCTTAATTGTTATGTGTACAAATTATGTTTACATGTTCACAATTAATACTCACAATGATATTACAAACGAACTCATAATTACAAACTAGTATTACAAGTATCGTCCACACATGTGCGTACTATACAGATGTTACACCATGACTCCACTAATGGTTGACCCGATCAACGTCAATGCTAGTTGTGCATCATCATCGGGATTTAATATGGTGGATGGACTCGTAGAGGACCGGGGGTCTGACTCAGAGGATTCTATTGATCCTAATATTATACCTTTGATTACTCCTCTTGACAACATATTGTTTACTGTGAAGAAGGAAAAGAATGTATTTTGATAATCAGAAAGTGATCTACCAAGTCAAAAGTGTTTGAAAGGAATCAAAATTTTCAATTCTTCTGGGACAGGTGAAGAGGTCATATCCAATAAGTTGGATAAATCCGCATCAGTAAGCAAGAAGCAAGTGAGCTCGGGCACTAAACAAAAACAATTTAGTCTTTTAAGAAAAACAACTTGTTCAAAATAAAACAAACTAACAACCACAAGTTTTGAAAACAAATGTTGTTAAATCTAAACATTATTATCCAAAGTTTTTTGGTAAAATAACATGCTTTGAATGTTGTGCAACAGGACATACGGTCTTAAATTTTCCCTATTTGGTAAGACAAAGTAAAACACCACACACAAAATCAATGTTTATTCTTAAAAGAAAGCTAACATATCTACTTTAGTGCATGCTCCTAAGTTGAAACAGAAAAACAATGTGAATGCCAAATCAAATGAAAGTGTGGTTTTTGGGGGTTAAGGGTAATCGTACATATGTTCCAGTTTCACCAGTCAAATCGTCTTCTGTGTTCTTCAAAAAATCAATTCACAAGTAATTCACCTAGAAGGATAAGTCAACTGTGGCGTCTAAAAAACAAAGTTTGGAAACAAATAACCTTCCATAGATAGTCAAGGAAGAAAATGGATTGATATGAAAATCCTTGACTCATTGGGTTAACCCAAGTCTTTAAAGGCTTGGGTTTCAAATTTGTACTAATTGTTTTCTTGATGCGCAAGTTCCCCCAAATACTGCTATTAACAACACTAGGATTGTTGATAGTCGGATTCTAGGCACAAGAAATATGACATATCACTTCTTTCAAATGTTCAATCAATCAAAAGAGGATATGTAGCCTTTTCTGGTGACAAGATTGTTTTAATACCAGAGAAGAAGTCTTGTCAAATAGAAACATTTCATTTGATCAATGTTGTAAAGCAGCTGGAGAATAACTTGATAAGGTTATGAAAGAAAAGTTTGTAATCAGCCCTATGGGGGAGACAAAGTTCTTTTTAGGGCTAAAGGTACATTAAACTGAGGTAGGAATCCTTTGGCATCAGACCAAATACATTGGTGATATATTAAACTGTTTCAATATGTTGGATACCTAACCTGCTGGTACCCCACTAGGTACTAATCACTTGATTACACTAGACGATGAGATAAGTGATGCTACTTTGTATCGAGCCATGATCGAATCCCTCATGTACTACTCAGCTTCTCGTCCAAATATCATGTTCGTTACACGCCTGTGTGCTAAGGGTCTCTAATCTTGTTGTTGTCAGGCGGATATCTTGTTATCTGACCAGTACTCCTAATCGTTGCTCATGGTACTGTAATAATGATAACTCTTAACATAATGTATATAGTGATTCGAAATGTGGTGGATGCAAAGGATATTTCAAATCAACATCTACGGGGTGTCAATTATTCAGTAACCGACTGATTACTCGGCAATGCAAGAAGAAGACGTCAGTGTCTCCTTCAGCCTGTGAAAACGAGTACATTGTTGTTGCAAGTTATTGTTCTCAGATCATCTAGACACAACAGCAATTGCGTGACTATTGTTTGCAATTTTCTAACTCCCATATTTATGTGGATAACAGAATTGCCATCGCCATCACTAAAAATTTTGTTTAACACTCGAAAATCAAAAACATCGAAATCAAATATCATTTCATACATGATTGTTTTGAAAAGAAATTAATCAATGTTGTTAAAATTCACACTACCCTTCAGAGCTTAGGCTCATTAATTTAAGCGACTAACCATCCTTAAGTTACCAGTTGTTCGTTCTATTACTTCTCACCACTCAAGATTTCACTCATGAGTACTCAAATGGAAGCCATTAACAAGCATGACACTGACAATGGCACTCGCAACAAACCACCCATGTTAGCCCTTGACGGTTATGATACATGGAAGGTTTGGATGGAAGGGTTCATCAGGAACCAAGACTTCAACCTCTAGAAGTCAGTTCTTAAAGGACCTTTTATTCCAATTGTTGCTGCTGCTAGAGCTGGTGGAGCAATAATGCCAAAAGATCCATCTTTTTACTCAAATGAGGATTACAAGAAGATGGAAGTCGACTTTAAGGCCCTTTGGTTGATCCATATGTCCATTCCCAACTCAATCATTCATGCATTCAAGAAATGAAAATCTACTAAAGAGTTATGGAACACCTTACAGTAGAGTATAAGGGATCAGATGATGTGAAAGAAAACAAAAAAAAAACATGTTCAAGAAAAAGTTTGAGAATTTTTGTCAACAAAAACAATGAGAAGATGGCTTCTCAGTATTTGTAGTATGTACAACATGTTGATGAATTAACTGTTGTAGGTGTGAAGCTGGTAAACCAGGCTGTGATAAAGAAATTTCTGATATCTCTTCCATAAGCATGGAACATTTTCTCTGCAACAATCCAAAGGGCATAAAATCTCAGAACCTTAAAGCTTGGAGAACTCTTTGTTATACTAAGTACACACCAAATGAAGATTAATGCTCAAGAACCAAAACCTTCGGCTTCTTTACCTTCAGGATTAGAAGCCTTATATGCACCCATCCATAACTCATCATTTCAGAGTTATCAACCTGTGTAGCACTTAAACTCTTCTCCAGTCATCACTTACCTAGATACACCCACACCATTCAGATCACATACCAACCCCTATTCAGACTCTATTCCAATACTCATCTCTGGCCAAGGAACTTTCTTGGCCAAGGAGTCTAACTACATTGATTTCTACCAAGAAGATTTAGATAGTATCCCTACAGATGATATGAAGGAAATGGATATCAACAACCATATGACAATGATATCTTACTGAGCCAAGAAATTTTATCAAAGAGTTGGAAGACAGTTCAAGAAGCACAACATGCAAACAGGCTTTGGATTGGACAAGTCCAAAGTAAAGTGCTTCAACTGCCAGCAGCTTGGTCACTTTGCAAGAGAATGCAATACACCCAGGAGTCAAACATCAACTGAAGGCCAGCCTAACACTAACCAAGGAAGCCACTCAATCCAACAATTCCAATATTGCGGAGCATTGTTATTTTTCATACGAAAGTTTTGAGAGAGAGGATGTTTCAAATTCAAACAATGCTTTCAAGGCCAATGACTCCACTTACACTTTTAAGGTAATAGATGACATGTGCAAACCTGAATTTCTTGAAAAGTTGAATTCTTATAAACGATTCAATGCTCAAGGGCGTAAGGAACTTGAGTTAATACAAGTGGTCAAAGCCGAATTTTACAAAGATAAAAAGGCATATAAAGAAAAGACTTTGGAACAGGATAAAACTATGTCAAGTCTTAAACACGAAGAGACTAATAAACAATGTCAATTAAACAATCTCTTGGAAAGATTAACTACTGCCAAAACAAAACTTGTAATGGCTGAATCTTATAGAGACATTTTCTCAGCCAAGGAGAGAAGTATGAAAAAGATCTTAGCATGGCTGAGACACCAGAATTGGTGAAAAGGAAAACTTATGGTTTAGATTATAACCAAGTGGAACCTCCATCTTCTTATACTCCAAATATGGAGGTTCAATGCAAAACAACAACTACTCTTGTGTACGATGACGTTCTTGACATACATAAGATAGTCAAGGAAGATGAATCAACTGATGTTTATCCTAGTTAAAGTTATAATCATCCTTTGATGAGAAATAAGTGCTTTCTAAAAAACCAAAATCATCTTCAAAATAAGAGAACAAAAACATTAAAGGTAAATATGTTTTTGTTAAGGCTAACTATGTACAAATTGAAAGCACATCCTCAGGTGAGTATGTAACATGTCCATCTGACAAGTCACATAGGGAAAAATCAGGAACCAAAAACATTGTCAAAAGTCAACCATGTAGTCAGAAAAATCATTCTAGCACATGTTTATGCTAGAACATCGCAATTACAATCCAGGTAAAACAATTTGGGGTATCATGGTTCCAAATCTCCATCAATGCAAAGACCTCAACAAAATGCAAGAAATCAGACTAAATGTCTCGTATGTGGAGGATTTGATCATTATGTAGTTGATTGTTTCTGAAATCTACAAAGGAGAAGAAATACTCATCAAAATAACAAGGGTAGTGACAAACCAAGAAGTAGCAATTCATCTTCTCCTTTGGAAGATTACAAACCAACATCGGGGAAAAGAAAACAAACGCTAAAACCAACCGCAACTTCTAAAAGAAAAAAATTTTGGAAGGAACTACATCTTCCAAAAGGAGAAATCCTAAGAAGAATAAGGCAACGAATGCAAATACATCTCGGAAAGCTACCACATCTTCCGAAGAGAAACTCAAAAGAAAATCTTCAGAATCTAAAAGTTCACCGGAACCAAAGAAAGCCTTCAGAATCAAAATGTGCACCGAAAGTTAAAGCAAAATATGCTTCCACGTAAAAGAAGAACTCTACCCTCACAGGAAGAAAAGTCCTTCGACGACAAAGCAAGAAGCATTTACGGCCCTCATTCAAACTCAAACCTAGTGCATCATCAAAAGGCAGACAAGGTCCCACTAATAATTCAAAGTCTGTAAAGCTCAACCAAACTAAAGCCAAATGCCAAGCTGAAATATCCTTGTGCCTCATTCTTAATGTCTATTACGTACATTAAGCAGAAGTTGGAAATAGGTAACAAAAATTTACACCAGGGGATATGCAATCCTAACAGCAATAGGTTGTCAACCGATAGTACTATCATTATTCCCTGTTCTATCCCACATGGGTACGCTAGATACGGTTTGACACATATGAGGACTTTTTGGTATTGTGATAGAAAGATACACGTTGACGTCCCATGAAATCCCACGAAATCACATGAAATCACACAAATAACAGTGAAGCATATCATATGTTTATGAAAGGTCTCATAATAATACCCCGATGTTTGTAAAACACTAAAAAGGAAAGGAGTTGTACAAAACTCGCCTGAAGTGTTGAATTCAGTAGTTAGCACACAGAATTGTGTTAGGGTTCTTGTAATTCCATTTTGCATTAATTTACAGTTTGATAAGTTATTTAGGTTTTAATTTGCTTATGAGAGCTTCCTTAACGTTCAATGTCAAGGACGTTGCAACTCTAGTCATCAAACTAATCTTAAATGCTTAGTCAGCTTTCTCAATTGAATATCACACAAAGTGTGATAAACAGGGAATCTATAATGGTTCAGGTTCCTATTAAGGATTTTATGATTCATTGGATTAATCAGAACATTCTCAGATTAACCAAATAGGTATTATTGTTGATTATATTACTGAAACAGTTTCAGATTGATTTCTGGTCTAGGAATAGTCAATCCTTATCACGGATTACTTTAGATATCATGAAACATAGGAATATCATATTGGAATAGGTTTAATAACCACATTCAATATACTAATCTGACTGTTAACATGAACATTATATTGTTATTCCAATGATTATCCTAACTCCTGTCATTAGCTTGAAACACTTGGATATGATATAGCATTTCAAAGAATGATCAAGTTAATCATAACCATTGTCAAGATCAAATAGGTTAAAACCATTGCATTTTCTTTGTTTCTATATATTCCTAGCCATCATCTAGGCAATAATCAACAACAATAAGCATTGTATTACATTCAAAAACTGAATTTAATCCATACATTATCAAACTAGTAGCAAAAATCAAATAGTTATCCGTTCAGACGGATTTTCCCTTGCAAAACGATGATCGGGTGTTGTGAGATGATCTCCAACTTAAATATGATGTTTCTATAGCTTCAACTCACTTATTTGGAGTTAGAAATTTGATCAGTTAGTTTTTAGAAGTGTAAGCTCGAGAGAGAGAAAGAAATTATGTTTTTCTGCATGAAAATCTGATGGTTCTAGCAAATTTATTTCTGCCAACCTATCGTCGCGTACTGCAAAGAAGCCTAAGAGGGACTTGGCGTATCGTGAAATAAATCCAGATAATTTTAGATATTTTGTGTTCATCGCGTATCGCCAAGAGTATCTAAAATGGTATTGGCATATCGCGAAGGATTCCAGGGTAAGATATTTTCCCATTTTTCTTGTTTTTACGATTCCGGAGAATACGAACTTCGTTTTTAGCAAGGTTTTCACCCACGTTTACGATTTCTGTAAAATCTGTACATTTAGTCATGGTAGTCATAAACAGTGATAGAACAATGTGTATTCCGATTCAGTATGTCAATGTGATTCATGTATTCATGTTTGTGTTTGTGTTTGTGTGTTATGGGATTTTATGTAGTTAAGAACAAGTATATATTATTTATTTACAGTCGAATACGCTAGGCAAGAGCAATATTGTATTATATCGAAACAGTGGAGGGCTGGCGACTGATAAGTCAGGTAGCTAGACTCTAAGTTTGCCCTATACATATACTGAGTTCAGTGTAATAGGATAGTGTTAGTGCATAGTGTTAGGGCGAATATTATGACAAACAAATCAAATAAACAAATCGTAATGCATAAGCGAGACTGAGTATTATTATGGGTGACGATTCGTAATAATATTAATGTCGAACTTATAATTACGAGTAAACATCAATAAAACGACCAAAAACGTACGTAATTACGGGTGTACACGTAATTATATTCAACTAATGGCCTGACTACGAACGAAAAGTAAAAATAAGAAAAATATTTTATTTTACATTTTACAATTTTGTAACTCATCAAAAATAAACAAAGAAACCTAATTTACAAGTTCAAATAACTCGTTTACGTAACCAATACGTCACGCGCGTGAAAAGACACGAAACCGACACCTAGCGAGACTGAATATGCGGGGAACCATTCGGGGCATAAAAACCCAAATTTTCGTTTCATTTTCACAAAAAGTTGCAGCTCTCATTATTCTCTCTCTAAATTCCTGAAACCACGTTTTTCACTAGAAAATTCACAAAATTTCGATCGTAACTTCTTTGTTTCTTAACCAAATCGCGCATATAATATATCAAAACGACCGTCTCGACGAAAGGAATCTGGAAGTACAAGGGATCGGAGCTGGTTCGAAGTATTCTGGCCGAAATCCTAGAGAGAAGTTACTGCGCTGAAGGTTTGTTACTATTCATCATCCTCTTCCTTTTAAAATCTGTTTCACAGCTCTCTACTCCAGATCTTAACTCGAGAATGGGTTAGAGAGGCTTGGAACACCTTAGATTGAACATATAAAGATCGAAGTAGGGCTGGAACTTCGAGCAGCAACAATATTGATGCAAGAGGGCTTAATATCGATAGAAGAATAAACGAGAAACAATTATAACGTGGACCAGCACCTCCATCGACCTTGGGCTTCGAAATAGATGAGTTCTACAGACCTGAAAGGCTGGAACATTGTCAATATTGTTAGATTCGAAAAGCCCAAGGATGTTATAGCTGGAACCCGTCGATATTAGGCACAAGGGAGCTCATATTGTCGATATTAGCATGTTGTTAATGATGGTAGTATCGGCAGCCTTTTCCTTGTAAAAACCCAAAGTCCGGTCGATACTATGCTCATCAATATTGGTTCAACTCCTTCGATATTAGTACATTCATGTTGTCCAAGTGAATTAAACTCAAGTCCAAGTGTTGTATACTACAATTGAGATCATGAGACTTGATTTAATAAGGTAGTATCGATGTGCATCTATTCGGGTAACCTTAGGTGCTGGCCGGTTTTAAGCACCATTCATATAAATTTTATTAAGTACCATGTTTGTAGTAAAGTTTTTAAAAACACATGCAAGGATAGGCATTCCTGATTAATTCTGTGAAACATAACAAAGGGCCCAATGGAGCATTATTAGGATGGAAGCCAAGGGATGGGGATAGTATCGGTATAACACATTAATAGAGTTTTCGAGTGGTAGTCATTTGAGAACCCATGAATACTACCTTTGAATCCCTTAGACATGTATAAATAATGGAATACATGTCATACCAAATCATGTTGTTAACACATCAACCATAAGTAACATCGTTCATAATGATCAAATTTAAACTTATAGACATAATAGGGGATTCATACTT
Source organism: Mikania micrantha (assembly GCA_009363875.1). NCBI lineage: Eukaryota > Viridiplantae > Streptophyta > Magnoliopsida > Asterales > Asteraceae > Mikania > Mikania micrantha. The sequence goes on from CM018681.1 coordinate 13,809,353, forward strand.
ACAAATTATTCAATACATGATTACATATTACATGTTGCACAACAAGTTTCGTGCAATAAACATGACACATAATTTTCATAAAAATCAATCATCATTCAAGGGATGCAGTCATAATGACCAAATAACACAACACTTTTAAACATAAGAACAATGTCATACACGAGGTAATCATTAACAAGTTAACAAAGGTCAATCAATTAACAAAAGTCAATCAATCAATCAAAGTTTATAACATTATAAATCTTATATTATATGTATGATTACAATGTTATAGGACGAATTTAGAGGTGTTGTCTGATTTGCTACTTGTTCAGATTCAGAGTCTACTGCTGTCAGGTGAGAACATTAGCCCCTCTTTTACTGTTTTTCAAATGTTTTGGGATGGAACACGTGACCAAACACTCTTTATACTATCATATCTCATATATAGGATTCATGCTACTTTTCAACAATTACAGGTTCACTTTATAAATTTAAGGGATTTCTCAACTATTTTTAAATGAGTTATCAACTGTAAAACATTTTATACTAAAAAGTTTTATAAATTATTTTACAACCGGTTTTATATAAAATGTTCTATAAATGTTAAACACTTTGAAAGATTAAGTTTTACAAACTCTTACAAGCTTTTAAACTATAACCCGTGTTTTAAAATAAATGTTTTATTAAATGTTTTTGTTCAGACCTTGTATTTATACAAGGGTCTTCTATCACCAGATTAAATCAAGGTTTTCAAATAAGGTATTCATTCAAGGGTTTTCATAGTGGTACTCAATCAAGGGATTTCAAAGTCATAGAAATCAATCATGGGTATTCAACCAAAGGTTTTCAATCACAGAATTCAATCTTAAAAACTTAAAAGTATGGTGTTCATCGTTGTGAACAAACTTATACACACATCAAGACACTTACTCAATCTTATTCTTATTCTTGTAAAGTTAGTACTGGGTGATCACAACAAGGGAAAGCGGGACACGTTATGGTTACGCCAAGGCTGCGGTTATCGTTTTAAATTTGTTTTAAAAACTAACTGCAGATTGGATGCTTTACGGTAATATGGATTTGCTGCTAATTAACTTTACCAGCATAGGTCATATTGACCGGGTACGTCAACACGAAGTTTGTCTTCTAAGTAATCTCATTAGTATAGCTCGTGTTGAATGTGTTTGCTGACTACTTTTTCTGACTCCAAACGTAGTTTGGGACTTGATTATATGTTGGCTTTTCTAGTAGACAGTCATTAGACTGTTTGCACACGTTAATCTTACTTGATGTTAGTTTGGGTTGCAACTATCCATGTCATTTTCATTCACTGTTTTATTCATATGTTTTACAATGCAGATTCATATTTACAAATGTTAAACCTATTGTTCTCACCAACTGCTTTTGTAGTTGACAGTTACTTTTCACGTGTTTCAGGTAATCGGGTTTAGAGCTTCACAAGGATAACTAAGGAGACCATAGTTAAGATAGAACAAGATGAAGAAACAAGCTAGGATGGATTAGAAACTCACATAATCCTGATTGTTTAATTGTCTTGTCTGAGTCTTATTTTGTAAACAATATTTTTGGGTCTGTAGTTGTCACTCTTTTGGTAGATAGATAGAATGTCTGTAACTAAACAATTGTCTAAACTTTATGAAACTTAGTAATGCATTGTGGTTGTTCTTATTCAATACTTGTGCATGATTCAACCATCGATCGTCACCGCGCCGTGGATTCCGCAAGCGGCGCAGGGAGTGTGACAGGTTGGTATCAGAGCCAAGGTTGTAGAGAACTAGGAAAAACTCAATAATTAATAACCTACACTATAACCTAAGCTACCCCATAGGACTAAGTGCTATAGGCTTGAGGATACTTAGGATCTAAGTAAACTTAAGTAAGCTTTAAGTCTACACTAAGCTTGGCAGATATTCGGGATAAACTTTTCTAAAAATAGATATCGAGTCTAGGAATTCGGATTGGATTCTATAATTTTAGAACCCGAACTAAATTTCTAAATACACATTCATCAAAGGATTTCAGAGGCAAAGATCTGTATTCTTAGTATCTTTGATCTGAAATTCCCATCATTTTATCATCATCATGTATTCCTTATCATTAGGACTTCATAATTTAGAAACTGTGTAACAGTATTCTTTAGTTGAAGTTCACACCAGGAGATCATTATGCTCAATGCTGTAAGTATTGGGAACCTAGGATAATTAACCTAGGACACTTACACTAAAACCTAAGGTCTTGATTTCAAGTAAATCAAGAACCATGGTTTACACAATCATAACCATATGAGATACAATCATTGTGTGAATCAACCATGTGTGAATCAATCAAGTGTGTGAATCAATACAATTGTGTTGCCAAATGCTAGCAAGCGCACGATCGTGATATATCAAAGCGGTGGTGGGCTGTCGACTGGGCTGGCAGTTTTCTTGACCCTACGTATGCCCTATATATAAACTATCTTCGGTATACCGAGAAAGTGTCAGTGTGTAGGTTTTGAGGGGTAATCTTATGAAACATTATGCATTATCATCTGAGAAGTATACTAACCGGTTAACTATAATATGTTAACTACCTTTATGTGCGCTTGCTCATATTACAATTAAATGATAATATTCGTAGCATGGATATATTACTAATTTTATCTTATAAATTCAGTTGAAAATTTATCATTTCTAACCCGCTTTTGACTTTCTCTTTGTAAAATGCCTCCTCGACGTAATACTAACGGCGAGGGTTCAACAAGTGGCAACGTGTAACGACCCATTTTAGGGAATTATTATAAATAAAATATAATTGGTTTATAACTAGGTTTCATTTATATTGATGGGTGTTTTATACTTCTTATTATATTAAATATTATTTAATGCGTGATTTAATAATACTTGATGTTAATTATAATTATATGGTGGGTGGTAACTAGCTTAACTTGGTTATTTATAAATAGTTGGAGTTAACTAGTAATGGGAGGGTTGAAAATGTAATTAACTGAAAGTTAACTTAAAAGAGGATTGAGAGCCTTGACTTGGTCAAAACACACACATTTCACACATATTTGTGTGTGAGAGACGACAGAGAGAAAGGAAATAGGAGAAGACCCAAAAACTCCAAGATTGATCAAATTGGTGACTTATCTATGATTTGATCTTGAATGCAAATGCAAACTTGAGTTCTTCTTGCTTCATACTACATTTAGGTATGTAAATATTGGGTTTTTGATGGTGTTTTCGTGGGTCTCCTAAGGGATGTGGGTTGGATGGGTCAAATCTGAAATTAGAAGTGTAGATGGTGTTATATGTTGTTAACTATCATGATAATCACCCAAGAAACAACATTTGATCATTTTCTTGCATGATGATGTTATTGCTAAAAATAGAGTTTTGGGTTGTTCATGGTGAAGATGAACTAAGAGATTTAAATGGGTGATTAGATGATAACTTTATGTTATACAAAATATGAAATTTGTATTACCTTGGTGATTGTTGAATTTGGTTGATTATAAACAAATATGGGAGATTGTTGGAGTTTTAGAACTAGTTGAAATGTGTAGGGAAAATTCCTGCACACAAGTTGTTTGATGAAATGTCAACAACTTGATTTTTACCTAATAATGTGTTTAAATGGATGGGTGAGGTTAATTGGTTGTTATGATCATTAAAGGTGAAAACTTTGTGATTAGGGGGTCATTTGACTATAACCTAGGTGTAATTGGTGATAATGGTCAAATGGGTGTGATTTGACTAGTTGTAGTCAACTATATTATTTAACTATTAGTTGTGATAATAGGGAACAATCGTGGAGGTTTTAGTGGAAATCAACGGATAATCCTTCGGGACAAGGTAAGTCACTCACCTATTATACTCGATATGGTTGATTGGTTTTATGCATATGTGTGTACATGTGTATGTAATGTATGTGGAATATACATTGGATGTAGAAACTTGGTGAAATTGATGTTTGTATGTTTTGGTGTGACAATAATATGCAATACGTGTATACTTGCTTAATTATTGTAAAATCTTATGTTTATAAGTGGTGTGGTGAATTAAGAATGATTCACAAGGTGTGTGAACTTCTTGTTTGAAGTTTGACTGAAATTAGTCAAACAATTCACATGAGGTGTAAATGTGAATTGGGTTGAATCACAAGTGGTGTGATCTTTCCTTAGTGAACTTAAGGAGTTTAGGTAAATCACAAGTGGTGTGATTACCTACTTTGAGTATCCTTGGTGAAAAAGGAGTCTCAAAGGAGTGGTGAATATTTGACTTTTATTTGGTGATTATTTTTATGTTCTAACACTTTAATTTTGTTTTAAGGTGTTTACAGATATGAATTTCATGTGTTGAAATGGTTGTTTTATTGTGACAAATGAGAATCCTTGGGTGGAAAGGAAGTCCCATTTGGTTTGGGTGGAATATGGTTGTTAAAGGGTTTAGGTGTAAACGACCTGTTTAACTAATCGTTTGGTGTTAAACTTTATGATATCACCAAATTATGTTTGAAACTTGGTAGTTATGTTTCAAGGGTGTTATTAGATGTATTTGGGGGAAACGAAAGTGTTATAATGATCCGGGGTAGTCACAAAGGTGCAAAACGCGAAAAAAATGCATTTGCTGAATCTGCAGAGGGTGTAGGCTACGGCCTGGGTGTAGCCTACGGCTGGGGGGTTCTGTTAAGGAGGCCTTAGCCTACGGCCCAGGGTGTAGCCTATGGCTGGGGGTGTCCAAAATTGTCTGTTTTGGTCGTTTTAACGCGTTTTGGGATCCAATAACCTTCCGTTATGAACCAAAAAGTATACATAGGTGTTCTTACTTAGTTCTAATGAATTAATGGTGATTTAAATGTGGTGTTTTGTAGGTGAACGTAAAGGGTGATGGCGCACGTGATCGGGTTGCTAGTAAAGATACGGATCGAACGCATTTTGGGGTTTTGTTGTTGGTTAAAAACAAGTTCTTTTTGTGGATAGTTTAATGTAAATGGGTTTGTTGAATGTTTAACTAACATTAAATTTTTTGGAACTTAGATCTAAGTGTTAATATGCACTTGTTTATTTTAAAAAAATCTGGGACCTAAGTCTGAGGGTGTTTTAAAACACGTGTCATACGTGTGGGGATTTTGGGCCTTACACAACGATGATGAGATCAACAAAGTCGCCCGAATTATCGCCGTACATATGAAAGAGGTTATTCTGGGCATGCTCACTGATATTACCCAGAACCTTCGGGAAGTACCAGTGATTCAGCAAACAACTCACACACCAACGCCACTGGAACTGCTACCTTCACTTTCAAGCAGTTCAATGATGCTAAGACTCCTAAGTACGCTGGTACTAAGGGAGCCACCGGCCTACTGTAATGGCTGGAAAATATTGAGGATATCTAGACTTCACCGGATGTCCAGAAAACATAAAGGTCAAGATGGCTTCAAGCACTTTTCACAAGGGCGCTCTCACTTGATGGAATTCTGAGAAGAACACCAGAGGACGGGAGGTTGCCTAGGCCTTACTGTGGGAAAATTTCAATAAACTACTTATGGAGCAGTTGAGTCCACTTCATGAGCTGAAGAATCTGGAGGCCAAAATGTGGAGTTTGGCCCAGGATACCGGTGAAAATGCAAGGTAAACAACTCGTTTCCATGAGTCGTGCATTTCGGTCCCACATATGGTTACTCCTCTATCCTGCAAGATAGAGAAGTACATTAAAGGACTGCCCCTAGTCATCAGGGGAAATGTTATGGGAAGTAATCCCACTACTTTGTAACAACAATTCATCTTAGTGCTACACTTACTGAAGAATATGTCAAAGCTGGCGTACTCACTCGAAAAGGTTACAAGAGGGCACAGATTGACGAAGGCAAGAAACCCGACCAACACCAACACAAGAAAAAGAAACATAAGACAATCAAGAACTTTGCAGCCATGACTGTAGCTGCACCTATTCAAGCCACTCCCATTACTATTGTTCCACAACCTGCTACAGTCAGAAAGCCATACACTGGACCGTACCCACTATACACAAAGTGCCAATACCATCACATACCCACTATTCCATGCAGAAAATGTCTCAAGTGTGGAAGATTTGGACACTTGGCAGCAACGTGCCGAGCCACTCATCTTGCTAATGCCACCATTACCACTAACATTGTTCCTACTACTACGGTTGGAAAAGCATGTTATAACTGCGAAGCAAAGGGACACACCAGAAACCAGTGTCCACGTCTCAACAACATAGCTGCTACAGCCATTGCACGTGCTTTCGTTATTGGAGCTACCGAAGCACGTGAGGAGCCGGCAGTCGTCACGGGTACATTTCTCATCAATGGTCATTATGTTTATATCATATTTGATACCGGCGCAGATAAAAGTTTTGTCCCTGCCACTACTGCATCATTGTTTAATATCCAACCATCTATACTTGTTGCCCCATACACGGTAGAAGTAGCTGATGGTAAGACCATAATGGTGAACTCAATAATTCTTGGTTGTGAATTAAGATTAAACGACCATCCTTTAATCATCGATCTTATTCCAATGACACTCGGAAGCTTTGAGGTCGTAGTAGGAATGGATTGGCTGTCCAAAAACAATGCCGAAATTGTATGCTCGGAGAAACTTATTCGAATTCCCCTACCATCCGGCGAAACGTTAAAGAGTTTTTGGGAAAAACCATGTCGTGAGCTGAAGATTGTATCCTGCATTAAGCTCAAGAAGTATTTGAGGAAGAAATACCACGCCTTTCTGGCATACGTGGTAGAGAAGAAACCTGAAAAGCAAACAGTTGAAGACGTTCCGATTATCCAAGATTAACCGGAAGTTTTCCAGAAGACTTGCCTCGACTACCACCAGTCCGACAAATGGAGTTTAGAATCGATCTCGTCCCTGGAGAGAACCAAGTGGCGAAGTCACCATATCGATTAGAACCGTATGAGATGCAAGAACTGTCTAGTCATCTTTAGGAACTTCTAGACAAAGGGTTCATTAGACCGAGTTTCTCTCCATGGAGAGTTCCGGTTCTCTTTGTCAAGAAGAAAGATGGTTCGTTTCGTATGTGCATTGACTGCCGTTAGCTAAACAAGTTGACAATCAAGAACATATGTCCTCTACCTAGGATCGATGATCTATTTGACCAATTACATGGAGCAACTTGCTTCTCTAAGATCAACTTACGGTCCGGGTAACATCAGTTGAGGGTAAATGATGAGGGTATACCAAAGACTGTGTTTAGGACTCGATATGGACACTACGAGTTCGTGGTTATGCCTTTTGAACCGACCAATGCACCGGCAGTGTTCATGGACTTGATGAATCGAGTCTGCAGGCCATACTTAGATCAGTTTGTTATCGTCTTCATTGATGACATACTGATTTATTCCAAGACAGAACAAGAACATGAGGATCATTTAAGGAAGGTCTTAGAACTGCTAAGAACTGAAAAGCTGTAGGCCAAATTCTCTAAATGCGAATTTTGGCTAAAGGAAATTCATTTTTAGGTCACGTTATCAACAGGGATGGGATACATGTAGATCCAGCGAAGATTGAAACAATTAAGAACTAGACAACTCCATCTCTTCCAATAGAGATTCGTTCATTTCTGGGTTCAGCAGGTTATTACAGAAGGTTCATCGCAAATTTTTCAAAGATCGCCTTACCACTTACCACTCTGACTCAGAAAAGTCAAGCCTTTATATGGGGGCAGAAACAAGAAGATGCATTTCAACTTCTTAAACAAAAGTTATGCAACTTCCTTATCCTTAGTCTTACAGAGGGCAATGATGATTTCATTTTCTACTGTGATGCTACAAACCTCGGTCTCGGTTGTGTACTTATGCAATGAGGCAAGGTGATTGCGTATGCTTCAAGAGAGCTTAAGGTTCACGAGAAGAATTGTACTACTCATGACCTTGAGTTAAGAGCTGTGGTCTTTGCATTGAAGATTTGGAGACACTACCTTTATGGTACAAAATGTGTCATCTATACAGATCACAAGAGTCTGCAACACATTCTCAGTCAGAAAGAACTCAACATGAGACAACGACGTTGGGTTGAGCTTTTATATGATTACAACTATGAGATTCGTTACCATCCGGGTAAAGCCAATGTGGTGGCAGATGCTCTTAGTCGTAAGGAACCAGTCAAACCAATTCGTGTAAGAGCCATGGAGATCAACACATAGCCAAACTTGAAAGATCTGATTCGTATTGCACAACAACAAGTAGTGATCGACAATCAACTGAAGGCAGAGTTAGACTATGAAGTTGAGGGTAAACTAGAACCTCGATCTGATGGGGTTTTATACTTCAACGGCCGCATGTGAATTCCAAAGTCAGAAGAATTGCGCACACTCATATGTGATGGGGCTCATAAGTCGCGATACTCAGTTCATCCTGGAGCCGATAAGACGTATCAGGACTTAAAAACATCTTACTGGTGGCTTGGAACGAAGAAATACATAGCATTGTATTTTGGGAAATGTCTAATGTGTTTCAAAGTCAAGGGAGAACATCAGAAGCCTTCGGGACTTTTGCACCTGAAATTCCTCAATGGAAATGGGAACAAATTTCCATTAATTTCATAACTAAGTTTCCGAGAACTCTGCAAGGTTACAATTCGATTTGGGTGATCGTTGATCGACTCACCAAATCTGCTCATTTTCTACCAATCTGAGAGGATTACAAAATGGAGAAGTTATCCACATTGTACATCAATGAAATCATCGCGCGTCATGGTACTCCAACATCAATCATTTCTGATCGTGATAGTCGTTTCACTTCTTGCTTTTGTTAATCATTGCAAAAGGCTTTGGGAACCCGTGTTAATCTTAGCACGGCATATCATCCCCAAACTGACGGTCAAAGCAAAAGGACTATCCAAACACTCGAGGACATGCTTCATTCTTGCGTGATCAACTTCGGTGGGAGTTGGGATACTCAACTTCCACTTATCGAGTTTTTGTACAACAATAGCTATCATACAAGCATTCAATGTGCACCATTCGAAGCTTTATATGGTAGGAAGTGTCGATCACCGGTCTGCTGGACCGAGGTTGGTGACTCACAGGTCGTTAGGCCTGAACACATTCAAGAAACAATCGACAAGATCACAATCATTAAATTAAGGCTTAAGGCCGCACGAGATCGGTAGAAGAGTTGCGCTGATCAACGTCGGAAACCGCTTGAGTTTCAAGTCGGTGACCGAGTTTTACTCAAGGTTTCTTCCAGGAAAGGCGTTGTCCGATTTGGGAAGAAAGGGAAACTTGCACCAAGGTACGTTGGACCTTTTGAGATCCTGGAAAGGATTGGTCCCCTAGCCTACAAACTCAAACTTCCAATGGAGCTAAGCAATGTTCACGATACGTTTCATTTATCAAATCTTAAGAAATGCTTGGCATATCATGAGGTTCAGATTCCACTTGAAGACATTCAGATTCAAAACAACATGCAATTCATAGAACGTCCAGTTGAAACAATGGATCATGGAGTCAAGAAACTCAAACATAGCCGTATTCCAATCGTAAAGGTACGATGGGAGGGCAAAAGTGGTGCCGAGTTCACCTGGGAACGTGAAGACTAGATGAAGCTTAAGTACCCTCATCTTTTTACAGTATCTTCGGCTAGTTAATTTCGGGACGAAATTCTCTTAACTAGGGGAGACTGTAACATCTGTACATTTAGTCATGGTAGTCATAAACAGTGATAGAACAATGTGTATTCCTATTCAGTATGTCAATGTGATTCATGTGTTCATGTTTGTGTTTGTGTGTTATGGGATTTTGTGTAGTTAAGAACAACTATATATTATTTATTTACAGTCGAATATTCTAGGCAAGAGCAGTATTGTATTATACCGAAACAGTGGTGGGCTGGCGACTGATAAGTCAGGTAGCTGGACTCTACGTATGCCCTATACATATACTGATTTCGGTGTAATAGGATACTGTTAGGACGAATATTATGACAAACAAATCAAATAAACAAATCGTAATGCGTAAGCGAGACTGAGTATTATTATGGGTGACGATTCGTAATAATATTAATGTCGAACTTATAATTACGAGTAAACATCAATAAATACGCAAAAACGACCAAAAACGTACGTAATTACGGATGTACACGTAATTATATTCGTTTAACGGCCTGACTACGAACGAAAGTAAAAATAAGGAAAATATTTTATTTTACGTTTTACAATTTTGAAACTCATCAAAAACAAACAAAGAAACCTAATTAACAAGTTCAAATAACTCGTTTACGTAACGATTACGTCACGCGTGTGAAAACACACGAAACCGACACCGAGCGAGACCGAATACGTGGGGAACCATTCGGGGCATAAAAACCCAAATTTTCCTTTCATTTTCACAAAAAGTTGCAGCTCTCATTACTCTCTCTCTCTCTAAATTCCCGAAACCACGTTTTTCCCTAGAAAAGTCACACAAATTCGATCATAACTTCTTCGTTTCTTAACCAAATCGCGCACATAATATATCAGAACGACTGTCCCGACGAGAGGAATCTGGAAGTCCAAGGGATCGGAGCTGGTTCAAAGTATTCTGGCCGGAATCCTAGAGAGAAGTTACTGCGCTGAGGGTTTGTTACTATTCATCATCTTCTTCCTTTTAAAATCTGTTTCACAGCTCTCTAAACTCCAGATCTTAACTCGAGAATGGGCTAGAGAGGCTGGGAACACCTTAGATTGAACATATAAAGATCGAAGTAGGGCTGGAACTTCGAGCAGCAACAATATTGATGCAAGAGGGCTTAATATCGATAGAAGAACAACCGGGAAACAATTATAACATGGACCAGCACCTCCATCGACCTTGGGCTTCGAAATAGATGAGTTCTACAAACCCGAAAGGCTGGAATGTTAGGTCATTTTCTAATAGATTGCTTTCAAAGTTTGTAAATTAAGTTAGGTTTTTGCAAGGTTCGTCTGGCCCACGAACCTAGGAAAAGGTTTTAAAGGTTAGGTGAACCTAATGTGTTGTAATGTAGAGGTTCGTCTGGCGAACCTATTAGTTCGGCTAGGTTCGTCTGTTTTGGTGTATATATTGCAGGTTTGTCTGTATTTTGAAGAGGGTGACATCACAGAGAGGGAGAGAACCTATGTGAAGTTAGTGTGATTGTAAAGAACTGTGTGTTCTGATTTCATGTTATTGTAATCTGATTTCTTTATCAATGAACATGATTTTTATCATAATGATTGTGTATCTTTGATTCGTATAGATTTAATCTAGATTCCGCATAGATTGACTTGTTAATAGAATTCCGTTGATCGATCCAGAGCAATCTACAGTGGTATCAGAGACATGGAGGAGTTCTATACAAGTTATTGAATATTATCATTCATTTTGAAGATCTAGAGATCAAGAGATGGCTGAAATTTTGATTTTTCTTATCTGATTGTTTGCTGACATTGTCATCATCATTTACTACTATGTGATTGAGAGAAATCAGAAAATTCTTAGTTGAAATCTGTGAATTTTGAAGGTTTTCTCTCTAAATTTTTGAAGGTTTTCCCTCCAAAATCTTCAAGTTGAATTGATAGGTTCGTGAGCCGAACCTTGTGGTACTTTAGCTGCAGTTTAAAGCAGAAGTTCGCTGTAAAAGAAGATTTTAGTTGAGGTTCGTGTAGTAAATTTTGGAGAGGCTCGTTTCAAAGGTTCGTATATTGATGAGGTTCGTTGATCAAAGTTTGTCTTAGGTTCGTTGACTAAGGTTCGTTAGTCAAAGGTCTGTTGAAGAGGTTCGTTGATCAAGGTTTGTCTCAGGTTCGTTGGATAAGGTTCGTGAGGTTAAGGTTTGGAGAAGGTTCGCCTGTCACTTAGGTTCGTGAGGTTATTATCCAAGAAAGGTTCGCTGATATAAAAGTTAGAATCAAGGAGGATATGTTTGCCGCTGTTGCTAATCAAAATTCTAAGATACAAAGTATTTTGATTAGTGAAACTGTATCGGATAGCACAAATAAAGTACCAAAACTACTTGATTCGACTGATTATAAAAACTGGAAAGGTCGGTTTGAGACCCATCTCAATGGTACTGATACAAATCTTTGGGAAAGAATCTTATCACCATATGAAGGGCCAAAGGTGGCTGGCACAGATCTGGATCAAACTCTTGATAGACTGGATGTCGAACAAAGAAAGAAATATGATTCTGAAAAGAAAGCATACTGGATGTTGAGTCAAGCTATTCCTAATCAAATTATTCATCAATTTGATGAACATAAAACTTCATATGGTTCATGGAATGCTTTAAAGTCAAGAATTGAGGGAAACACCAAACTCAAGAAAATGAAAGCTACTGATTTACAAAAAGATTTTGAGAATTTCAATTATATTGGAAATGAGAGTCTTGAAAATTTGATAACAAGATATAGACATTTGTTAACAGAAGTTCGTAAGTGTGGAATTGAGTATTCTGAAGAAAAGAAAATAGACTGTTTTGCAGATGTTTTGCCAGAAAGATGGAATTCGTTGGTGTTGATTTTGAGAGAAAATATTCCTGGAATGACACTGGTTGAGTTTATTCAAAATTTAGAAGAACAGGAAATGAAAGACAAAAGAAAAGCAATAAGAGTTAATGTAACACAAGATCCTTCACTTTATGGTGCATCTGTGGTTACACCTCCTGTTTCTTCTGCAAAAATTCAAACAGCTTTTGTTTCAAGTACTACTGATAGTACTTCTATACCATTTGCATCTACTAGCTCAAGTTCATCTTATTCTGTGAATGAGAGAAAGTCTGATTCTTCAGCAACTCCAATTCAATTGAATACAACTAATTTTGGAAAAGTAACTGTGGAGGCTGTTTGATATCATATGTTGATATTGTCATGTTTTGTTAGTGCCTCTGATGAACAGATAGCTAGAAGGATAGGAAATTCCAATCTTACTTTTGAATATTATGAGCAGATAGATGATGATGATGATGAGATGGAATTGATTGATACTCAGTGAGCTTTGGCTAGTGCAATAAGAAGAATCAATAGATATGAGAAAAAAACAGGAAAGAAGTTTACTTTTGATCGAAATACAAAGTTTGGATTCAATCCAAAGGCCACACAATGTTACAATTGTGGTGAATTGGGTCACATTGCTTGAGAATGTAAGAATCCAAAGAAGCAAGGAAACTTGAATCCTTTCAAGCCAAAAGAAGATTATCAAAAGAAAAAGGAAAAGTCTGAAGAATCAACCAAAGCTTTGTTTAGTCAAGCAGACGAAGGATATGACTGGGGAAAACAGTATGATGATTTAATGGGTGCGTTTATCGCTTCTATGGATGAATAAGCAAGCAAGGGCAAAGAAAAAGTTGAGGAGGTAAATAGTGATCTTTTAGAAATCATTGAAAAGTTGAAAGAAATGAATGCTCAATTGACTGCTGAACTGATTGAGTGCACTGAAGCTAACAAAAAGTTGATTTCAAGAGAGAAAGGTTTTGATAAAAAGATCATTGATTTGGGAAAAGAAAATGAAGAATTAAAAATTAAAGTTTTGCAAAATAATCAAGCAGTTTCTGTGCATCTCGAGTCAGTACAAAAGTTGAAAGTTGAATTGTCAGCAGCAAGAGCAGAAGCATAAATGAATAAAAGCAAGCTTGAGAATTATCAGAATTCTCAGTATGTTATCGATTATTTTGCTGCCATGTAAAGATCATCGAATGATACTACTGGTTTGGGATTTCATGCTGTACCACCTCCTTCAAGCTATGTTCCTAGACCACAGATTGATCCAAATTTGGAATTTCATCTAGTTTCTTTGAAAGAACATGACTCTGAAAATGCTGGAATATCATCTTCTGATGAAAAAATGTCACTTGACAGTGATGCTCCAATCATTGAAGACATCACTGAATCAGAATATTCTTCTGATATTTTGAGGCAAAATGGTTACAAAGCAAAAGGTGTTGTCAAAAAGAGTTGTGAATCTCTGCAGTCAAAATCTGAGATTAAACAAATTGAGAAGGTGGTACTTAAAACCACTCAGGTTTCCAAACCAGTGATTAAAACCACCCCAGTCACTACTCTTAAACCGATTGTGTATGTTAGATCATCTAATACACATCAAGGAGAGTCTAGTGGAAATTTTCAAAAGAAAAATGTGATTTCTAAGAAAGTTGAAAAGGTGGATTTTTTTCTTTGACAATTTTGGGGTTGGACACAAGGCTAAACCAAAGAATTTTCAAAAACAATTGAATAATTCAAAGACAAATTCAACTGGTTTGAAAAACAAATTCTCATCTTCAAAGGTTGTTTCACGACCTTTTGGTCCATCAAGTTTTTATGATGAACCCACAACCAAAATTCATATTAAGGATAGAAAATGTTACCAATGTGGTAATATGGGTCATTTGGTTGCTAATTGTAATGTGGATTTCAGTTCAAGTGATTGTAGCAATTTTAAGTCTTTTTCTCCAAGAGAAACACGAAAGCGTTTTACTTGTTGTGGTAAAGGACATATTTCTGCTAATTGTCCAAATAACAAAATCAGAAAGAGTTCTGATGAGGAGTGTCCGGTGAATGTTTCAGGTGGAAGCTCTAGGAAAGATAGACCTAGTGAAGATGAAATGAGAGTTCTTAGAAAATTCAATCCTGAATGTTTTTGGGTGCAAGAAGAATACAAACAAAAGAAAAGACTTTTTGAAAACAAAAGAAATGTTAAAAAGATTGTAAAACTTGTGACTTCATCTGATGATGATTCTTTTGAAAATTTGTCATGAACTTCATTTTCAAACAAAACAAACAAATTTAAATCATTTTGGAAACTCAAAGATAAATCAGCTGATGAATTTTCTAAGAAAGGAGATGACTCAAGTGATGACGGGCATTAAATTAGATCATCACAAAAGAATGGAAGGGGTCCATTCCGGGAGGCTCGACGCCGATATGGCAGGGGTCATCCCTTTTGAATACTGACAGGTTTCTTTTAATTTATTGTGCAGGTTGCATCCATGGGCCATATTAACAATCGTTGGATTGTTGATAGTGGATGTTCCCGCCATATCACTGGAGAATTGAACTTGTTAATAGATTTCAATTTGGTGAAAGGAAGTTATGTGAATTTTGCTGGAGATAAAGGTGGTCAAATTACAGGGATTGGTAGTTTAAAAAATGGAAAGGTTTCGTTTGATAATGTTAATTTTTGTAAAGAATTAACTAACAATTTGTTGAGTGTTTCGCAGATTTGTGATAAGGATTACAAAGTGGTGTTTGACAAAGACAGGTGTTATGTACTCAAGCAAGGATTTCAAATTTCTGAGAAGTGGATATTGATGACAGCTAATCGTAGCAAGGGTCTTTATGTGCTTGACATGGCAAAGGCGGAGACAGTAAATGAAGTGGAAACATGTCTGGTGTCCAAAGCTACTGAACAAGATACACGTTCATGGCACAGGCGAATGGGACATATTCATATTCGGAAAATGAATCATCTTGTGCATAATCATTTAATTGAGGGCGTACCTGTTAAACATTTTAAACTTCCGGATGTGTGTGTCATGTAAAATTGGTAAACAGAAAAGGAAGTCTCACAAAACAAAGAATGTTTTTTCTATTGATATGCCACTTGAACTTCTTCACATGGATTTGTTTGGACCAATTAATGTGAAAAGTATAGGTGGTGAATCTTATTGTTTTGTTGTGACTGATGATTTTTCAAGATTTTCATGGATTATGTTTTTAAAGCATAAATCAGATACTTATGAAAATTTTGTGTTGTTGATAACTAGGTTGGAGACTTTATATAAGTTGAGGGTAAGACGTGTAAAGTCTGACAATGGGACTGAGTTTAAGAATCACCAAATAGAGGAATTTTGTAATTCCAAAGGCATTCAGCAGCAGTTTAGTGCACCTTATGAGCCTCATATGAATGATATCGCTGAAAGAAAGAACAGGACTTTGATTGAGTCTGCGAGAACAATGTTAGCTGATTCTAAACTTCCTATTGCTTTTTGGAGTGAAGCTGTGGCTACTGCTTGTTTTAATCATAACAGAGTCTTAATTGTTAAAAGACACAATAAAACTTGTTATGAGTTGCTTCAGAATCGAAAGCCTAATTTGGAACACTTGGAACCTTTTGGGGCTCCTTGTACAATGCTAAAGAAAGATTCAAAATTCAATTCTAAAGTTGAAGACGGTTTCTTTCTGGGTTATAGTCTTCCTAAAAAACGTGTGTTTAATAAACGTACGGGTGTTGTGGAATTTTGGTATCATGTGGATGTTCAACGACATACACCTATACCAGACGGGAAGGGTCCAGATTGGCTTTTCGATTACAATAAGTTGTTTGAGTCTTTTCATTTGTCTTCAACTGTTTCTGATGAAGAAATAACATTACAAATGTTGTATGATTTGCAGAATTCAGAAGAACAAGGTATTTCTCATCAATCTGAAGATGGAGTTATTACACCACATGGAGAACGTTCTATAGAAGTCATTAATGAAGATTGGTCATCTGAAGATGAAAATGATGTTTTGAAGATACTATTTCTCATGATCAAGAAACTGATCCGAATATTACTAATCTGGATCATGATTTGGTTGTACCGTAAGTGCCTATCACACATGTTCATGTTAATCATCCGATTGCTCATATCATAGGAGATCCAACTGCAGGAGTACAGACACGAAATCAAGTCACAAATGAAGAAAGTATGTATGTGGAGTTAGAGAGAATTCATGGCAGTCAAGAGCTGTGGATGCATTCAGCATTTATTTCACAAATAGAGCCAAAGACTGTGAATGAAGCTTTGTGTGAGCCAGCCTGGGTGGAGGCTATACAGGAAGAATTGAATCAATTTCGCAAGTTAGGAGTTTGGCATTTGGTAGATTTGCCAAAAGGAAAGAAAAAGATTGGTACTAGATGGGTGTTGAGATATAAACGAGATGACAGAGGAGTAATTGTCAGAAACAAAGCTCGTTTAGTGGTTCAGGGTTTTAGACAAGTTGAAGGAATTGATTATGATGAAGTTTTTGCACCTGTGGCGCGATTGGAAGCAATTCGACTTTTTCTTGCTTTTGCCGCTCATAAGAAGTTTAAAGTTTTTTAGTTGGATGTAAAAGATGCTCTTCTGTATGGTTCGTTGAAGGAAACAGTGTATGTTTGTCAGCCACCGGGCTTTGAGGATCCTATCCATCGGGATCAGGTTTATCTCTTGGACAAAGCATTGTATGGTCTTCATCAGGCTCCGCGTGACTGGTATGAGACTTTATTGACTCACCTTATTGAACACGGGTTCAATAGGGCTCAGATTGACAAAACTTTGTTTTTTCGGGAAAAGGGCAAGGACATTCTTCTTGTTCAGATTTATGTGGATGATATCATTTTTGGATCTACCGATGAACAAATGTGTTTGGATTTCAAAGAGGTGATGATTGATAAATTTGAGATGAGTGCTATGTCAGATATCAAATTTTTTATGGGTTTACAAGTGATCAAACTGATAATGGAATTTTCATTCATCAGACAATGTATATTCAAGATGTGCTAAAACGGTTTAGCATGCTTGATTCAAAACCAATTTCCACGCCCATTCAGCCTAATCACGGGATTGAGCCTGATATTAAGGGGGAGTTGATTGATCCTACACTTTATCGTGGAATTATTGGAAGTTTGATGTATCTGACTGCCTCAAGACCAGATATTGTTTTTGCTACAAGTATTTGTGCAAGATATCAATCTAAACCTAAGGTGTCACATCTGATTGCAGTCAAGAGAATACTTCGTTATATGAAAGGTACACCAGACACGGGTCTGTGGTATCCTAAGGATGATAACTTTTCCTTCAATACCTATAGTGATTCTGATTATGGAGGATGTAAGACAGATGCAAAGTCCACAACTGGTGGTGCACAATTTTTAGGGGAACGATTAGTTTCTTGGCAGTGTAAAAAGCAAACATCTGTGGCTATTTTAACTTGTGAAGCTGAGTATGTAGCTGCTGCCAGTTGTTGTTCACAAGTTTTGTGGATACAACAACAAATGAGAGGCTATGGTTTGAATTATTTTAAAACCCCAATCCATGTTGATAATGAGGCTGCTATTACTAAAAATCTAGTGTATCATTCACGTTCCAAACACATTGATATTCGGTTTCATTTCATACGTGATTGCTATGAAAAGAAACTTATTGATCTGGTGAAGATACATACAAATGAGCAACGAGCAGACCTTCTCACCAAGGCTTTTGATTAAAATTGTTTTGAGTATCTACTCAAATTAAATGGCATTCGGGTTATGGCTGAGGTTATTTCAAATCAACTTCCTTCCTAATCGAATTTATTGAATTAACATAAGATATTTTTATTTGTTTTGTGTTTTAGTTTTAGGGGGGAAATTTGAAAAATCAAAAACATTTGAAAAATGAAAAACACAAAAACATTAAAAATAATTAAAATTTTGAGAAGTTGATTTGACCTAGTGAGAGATGATAGTACATTGTAGCAATCAGAAGCACATCTGTATCATACTAGAATTTAAACATAAAGAGCATTTACAATTACTTAGTATGATATGTTGGTAGGTTTATAACTTAGTTGAGATAACATTTGACAAAATTATGATCATACTTTGTGGGAAACAGTTGTTTAGAACATAGTGCTTAGCTTTGTCCTGAATGAGTGGTGGTTAATCTTACAATATGTTTCTTCAACAAAAATTATTAAATTGCTAGTTTTTGATCATATGTTCAATTTTAAAAGAAATTCTAAATTTTGTTTTTTTTATTTTTATTTTAGTTTAAAGCTGAAACATTCTCTGTGTATACGTACGTATCAACCTGATTGTTATAGCTTTAAACAATTCATATTTGTTTTCTTGGTTTGATTAAGTTTTGGACAGTCTCTGCGTATATGAGAATATCGATCTGATTGTTAAAAGCTTAATATTAAATTATTGTTTCGTTCATTTTCTGGATCATCTGAGCATACGAAAGTATCAACCTTGATTCCAAGATTTTGAAGAATTTCAATTTGTTTTACATTTTGTTGATTTTCAAAAAGAAATTCTATTTTGTTTTTGTATGATCAAACTAGTTACAATTGAATTAAATTGTTTCAAGAACATTATTGTTTGTTTAATTATTCACAAAACGGGGAGGTGTTCAAGTAAATGAGGAACATAAAGTATTTGATGGTTTTGGTTTCATTTGATATCTTAACTAAGTAATTAAATTTAATTTGGATTTAAATACTGACAATCATCTTTGAATTGTAATTTGCTAATAAACATATTAATTAATTCAATCAGGTTGTGTTGATGATTGTAATGCAATATGATCTCATGTCTAGATCTTTCTCACCAAAAATATGTGTTTGTTTTGTTTATTTTTATTTTTCATGATAGGTTTATTACAATTGTGGTGTGTTGGATACAAAATTTGAAAAATTCAAAAAGATTTTTGTTTATATATCTGATGTTAAATCAATAATTTTTTATTATTGGTTTAACTCTGAAATACTAAAGTGTTGGCTTGTTTGAAATTTTAAATAAACTTGATTTTTGAAAATATGAAATTGTTAAAAGGTTCGTTTGATAGGTTTGCTGAGAGGTTCGTTCAAAAAGGTTTGCTTGAAGGTTCGTTCAAAAAGGTTTGCTTGAAGGTTTGTTCAAAAAGGTTTGTTTGAAGGTTCGTTCAAAAAGGTTTGTTTGAAGGTTCATTCAAAAAGGTTTGTTTGAAGGTTCGTTTAAAAAGGTTTGTTCATAGGTTCATGTGAAAGTAATAAAGGTATAAATGTGAAGGTTCGTGACACAGCTTCTTCACTTTCATCAGATACTCAGAAACGAACCTTCTTGATTTGATTTTGACTTTTTCGATTTTGGGACTTTCAGTATCATTGCCATATATCATTAGACTTGTAATTGTGTTGTGATTCTAAATAGGTAAATAGATTGAATTTTGACAGGCTAGATTTGTAGAAATTTTGATTTTTATGTCTAGATAGTCGAACCTAAATTCATGTGATTAAATCTGTTTAAATCAACGTTTGAAGAAAAATGCTTTTATTAAAGTTGTGGATCTGTAAATGACGAACCTATGGGTATATTTTGCTTAATAATTCGTAGATTTGAATTTTGAGTTTAAACTTGAACAGTTTCGTTTGACCTCAAACCGGTTCGTTGATTTGGATAGGTTCGTTTGAACTCAAAAGGTTCGGGCCAAACCTCTTCAAATTCTAGAACCGAACCCGTGGTCAAAGGTTTGTTTGACCATAAGATTCACTTAAGATTTATAGGTTCGTTCATCTTTAAGGTTCGTGATGTTAAACAGGTTTGTCTTGAACTTAGGTTCGTCTACAATAGGTTCGACACAGGGGTTCGATTGACTTAGACTTACAATTTTTTTAAACTTTTGATTTTATTTTTTTTATTTTTTTTAATTTTTGTTTGTTTTACTTGTAGATATGGAAAATCTAACATTTGATGATAAACACAATCTATGTGCTTATCTGGATCCAACAACAAAGAATGGCAAGGAGTTTAGACCGATGATCGAGTTTCTGAGAAGATCAAGGATATACTATGCTATCTCCAATTCATGTCACATTTATAGATCACATATTCAGAGCTTCTGGGAATCAGCAAGATTGATTACTGTAGATAATGTTTATGTGATTGAAGCTAATGTGTTGGGACAAGCAATAAGGATAAATGAAGCTGATATTAGGAAAGTGTTGCAGTTCGGTGGAGAACCTGAAGGAATGACTTTGATTCCTGAAATGTGTATTAAAGGTTGTTTCATAAGGATCAAATACTTTGAGTATTCGATAAAGAAAGGTAAGTTGTCGTTACAGTACAAGTTTTTAGCTCATGTACTTCTTCATTGTATCAGTATGAGAAAAGGCACTTTCGATGAGCTGAGGGATTTGATGAGATATGCCATGGTGGCTTTGATTATGAACAAGCCATTCAACTTTTCTGCAATGATCTTCAGATATCTGTCTGACAACATTACCAAGGCTAAAGATAGATTCTTTATGTATCCAAGATTCATTCAGATGTTGATTGATGAGAGGTTTCCTGAACAGAATTTACCAAGGGTTGCATCTGATATAATCAAGTTAAAGCACATGACTGATTCAAGTCTAGGACAAGTGAAGATTTATCAGAAGAGTAATGATGTGATTCTGACAAAAGATTTGATTTGTCATTGTGCTAGAGCTAATTATGTTGCTCCACTGGATGATGCATGGAGGCATGATGATTCAAATTCAGAAAGTGAACAAATGGATGATGATCATCAACAACCACCACCTCCTCCTCAGGATCCAAAAGTGAGACAAACTCAAGCACAATCATCTCAATCTCATCAACAAGCACAAGAACAAGAAACTCCAAATGTAACTCATACTACATTTGTTCCTCTTCAAGTCATCTATCCTAATCAACCTGAAGTTCAAGTACAAGCAGAAGATACTATTTCATCTCCACATGTTGAGGCTGAAAATGTTGATGCTGAAGTGGAAAAAGAATCCACTGAATCTGAGATGGAAACTGTTCAAGTTGGAAATAGAATGGTGAGGAGGTTGAAGAGAAAGCCAATGCAATAGCAACAGAACTTGGGAGAAAGAGAAGAGAGGAATGATCCTAATTTTATAGTTGATGAACCAGAGACATCAAGGCCAAAGAAGAAGAAGAAGATGGCTAATGTGCCTAAGAGAAAGAAGTCAAGGACTCCGAGAATTATTGTTTCTTCTCCTGTGACTACATCTTCTGCACCTGTATCTACTTCTGTATCTGTTCCTGTTTCTGTTGCTGTATTTCTTCAAGAGGCTGTTGTTTCTATATCAACTGAAACTTCTATACCTGGTTTTGATCATGTAAATGTTGCATCATTCATGCCTTCATTTGTGAATGCTACAACAGTTACAACATCATTTCAAGAAGCTTCTACTTCCAGATTTGATTCTATGTTTGAGGGTTTGGATGATCTAGACTTAAACTTCTCTTTAGATTATGATAATTCTGAATTGAGAAGGAGGATTTCTATTCTACCACAGGAATTTGATAAATACAAGAAGCAGAAGGAGAAAGCTGAGACTGTAAAACAATCTTCTTCAATTCAAACTGATTTGGAATTGATGAGAAGTCATATTAATCAATTACAGAAGTGGAGAGAAGAAGATTTACAAGACAAAAAGA
This sequence comes from Mikania micrantha, assembly GCA_009363875.1. NCBI lineage: Eukaryota > Viridiplantae > Streptophyta > Magnoliopsida > Asterales > Asteraceae > Mikania > Mikania micrantha. The sequence continues at coordinate 13,831,486 of CM018681.1, forward strand.
TGATGACTGAAAGGATTGTGTCATTGGAAAGGTTGGCTAAAGAACAAAATGATAAGACTGTTGATTTAAAGAAAGAGAATCAGATGTTGCAGCAAAGGATGAATGAGATTCAAGACAAAGTTGGTCATTCTCAGACTCAAGCTGTAGATACTGAAAGATGTCATATTTCTGAAGGTGCTAATGTTGATCCGGTTTATGTAAACATTGATGATGAAGAGGAGGAAGAAAAGGTTGATTATGAAGATTCTGATTTTGATGAACATCCAGGCTTTAATGGATTTAATGATGATGGTGAAGATGATGATGGTGATGTAACTGGTGTTGAAGATTCAAATGGATTGACTTCCATAACTGGTGCGATAGTGATTTATAAGCCATCTGGAATTTCTTTTGATGCAAATCCAGTTACATCTGTTTCTCCTGACAAAGCCAAAGATAGTGAAGATATGGAGATAGAAGATATCATAGAATTTGAGTATCCAAAGTCAGTTGTTGATTATTCATTACCAACATTTGTGGTGTTATTCAAACAAGCTGTTGATGGAGATCTACAAAGAATGATTGGTGAATTTAGTAAAGTTAGAGAATTAGAAGAAGGAGAGATTGAAGATGGCTATACTAAAGAAGATCTTGTTGTGTTGTTTGGAGTAAAAGTAAATGAGTTACAAGATGCAAATATTTATGGAAAGATGATAGTTGGAGAATCAGATTATTCATTTGAAGTTGAGCATGATGAATATGTTGATGAAAATTTGTATAATCTGCAGACATTGAATAACATTTTTGATATTGAAGTTAATAGAAGAGTTCCAAGCACAACAAGTGATACTTTGAAGATCAAGACACATATGGATATTTGGAGAGAAAGTCAAGAAGAACAAAAGTATATCATTGATCATTTGATGATTTTTAAGCAGATGATTGAAGTATTTGATGAATCAGTTCAAGAAGATCAATCAAGACAATTTTCAAGGTTCAAGATTGGATCTAAATCCAAGATGCGGGGAAGAATTGTGAGTTATGGATACTTTCATTAACATTCTAGGAATTTTGAAGAATAGAGGATGTTATGTAGTGAAAAGAACAGATGGATGTCAATATTTTGGAAAAGCATATGATCTTATGTCTTTACCTTCATTTGAATGCATGCAGTTGTCAAGATTGAGAATGATAAAGCCTATTCAAACTGAACACAACGAAAGATTTGAAAAGTTGTTGAAGAAGGAATCCAAGATAGGGTGGAATTGATTGGTTCCTCAATTTTCAGTGCTGAAGCATAATTCTTATATTTATCCAAAGCCAAAGGTTTATTCTAGACCATGATTGAGAAAGATAGAACAAAATTGGAATTCTTATTTCAAATTTTGGTTCTATGATGAAAATTCTTCTGAAGCAGTTATTTTATTGAGAAAAGATGAGAAATGGAGAGTTATAAGATTGCTTGATCCTGTTTGGCTGGTTAATTGTTCAAAACAAGACATTGATCTTCTTAATGAAGCTGAAATTTATGCAAGTGGAGGATTTCATGATGTTGGTGTGAGTTATAAAGACATGGCTTTACAATTTCAAACTATAGCAAGGATGTGCTATACTTTGGGAATTCATTCCAGATGCAACTGGGAAGATGTGAATTATCTGTATGTTGAGTTAATGGCATTCCAGAAAGAAATTGATGATAAAGATGCAAAGATTGAAGCTGAACGTTTGTCAAAGATTCCAAAGTCAGTGGTTATTCGTGCTGAAGACAATGTTTGTCAAGATCAATCATCGAGTCGGACTCAGATTGCAGGTTGAAGACAAAGACTTTGAAGATTTTGAAGCAACTATTAAGGGGGAGTTTGTTAGGTCATTTTGTAATAGATTGCTTTCAAAGTTTGTAAATTAAGTTAGGTTTTTGCTAGGTTCATCTGGCCCACGAACCTAGGCAAAGGTTGTAAAGGTTCGGCGAACCTAATGTGTTGTAATGTAGAGGTTTGTCCAGCGAACCTAATGGTTCGTCTGGCAAACATATTGGTTCGGCTAGGTTTGTCTGGCGAACCTATTGGTGTATATATTGCAGGTTTGTCTGTATTTTGAAGAGGGTGACAGAACAGAGAGGGAGAGAACCTATATGAAGTTAGTGTGATTGTAAAGAACTGTGTGTTTTGATTTCATTTTATTGTAATCTGATTTCTTTATCAATGAACATGATTTTTATCATAATGATTGTGTATCTTTGAATCATATAGATTTAATCAAGATTCCGCACAGATTGACTTGTTAATAAAATTCCGTTGATCGATTCAGAGCAATCTACGTGGAACTTTGTCAATATTGTTAGAGTCAAAAAACCCAAGGCTGTTATAGCTGGAACCCGTCGATATTAGGCACAAGGCAGCTCATATTGTCGATATTAGCATGCTGTTAATGATGGTAGTATCGGCAGCCTTTTCCTTGTAAAAACCCAAAGTCCGGTCGGTACTATGCTCATCAATATTAGTTCAGCTCCTTCGATATTAGTACATTCATGTTGTCCAAGTGGGTGATTAATAGTATGGAAAATGTGTCCTCTACGTAGATGAAATTTACAAATTGGAGCAAAGTGGGTGCTCAAAATCATGAAGGATGACAAAGGTGTTGTTATAAAAAATAAAGCCAGATTGGGGGTTCAAGGGTACACTCAGGAAGAATGAATTTACTACGATGACGTCTTTGGACCTGTTGCCAAAATTGAAGCTATTAGAATATTCTTAGCATTTGCAGCTGCAAACAACTTCAAGGTTTTTAAAATGGATGTCAAAAGTGATTTCCTGTATGGTAAGATTGAGGGGGAGGTGTATGTCTCTGCCAACCACCTGGGTTTGAGGATACAATGTTTCCTAATCATGTCTGTAAGCTTGATAAAGCTTTATATTGGTTGCATCAAGCTGCCAGGAAAAGGTATGAAACTTTATCCTCATTCCTAATAACAAATTGGTTCAAGAGAGGAACCATTGACAAACACTTTTCTTCAAGAATTCCAATCAACATATCATGCTTGTTCAAGTGTATGTTGATGACATTATCTTTGGCTAGACTAATGAGCATTTTTGCATGGAGTTTGAAACACTGGTGATTTCCAAATTTTAAATGAGTTCAATGGGTGAACTTACTTTCTTTCTTGGACTTCAAGTATAATAAACTCCTATGTATGTCAAGGATATTCTTGAACGATTCAAGTTGATTGACTGCAAAGCTCTAGGTACGCCAATATCAAAGACAAATTCCTTAAACCATGATATTGAGGGGGAGGATGTTGATCATCACTAGTACAGAGCAATGATTGGCTCCTTGATGTACCTGATAGCAAACAGGCCTAGTATCATGTTTGCCACTTGCTTGTGCGCCAGATTTTAGACCAGCCCTAAGTTATCTCACATGCTTGTTGTAAAAAGGTATTTTTCAGATTTTCAATTTGTGGCCTACACGGACAGCGATTATGGTGGTTGTAACATCACCAAGAAGTCTACCTTCAGAGGATGTCAATTTCTAGGATCTAAGATTGTCTCATGGAAGTGTTAAAAGCAAACATGTTTCTCCACTTCTGCTGGTGAAGTTGAATACATTGCTTCCTCCAGTTGTTGTGCACAATTAATCTAGATTCCAATTAAGATGAAGGACTATGGAGTAGACCTCTCTAACACACCAATTCAAGTTGACAACTCAAGTGCAGTTTCCATTACAAATAATCATGTCAAACACTCCAAGACTAAGAACATTGTTATCAGATATCATTTCAATAGAGATTGTGCTATAAAAGAATCTTATCCATTTAGTTAAAGTAGATACCTAACAAAATCTTGCTGACTTATTCACCAAAGCTTTTTATGAAGGAAGATTCAGGCATTTGATAACTGCTATTGGTATGATTAATTTTGAATAAATTGAGTTAGCTTTAAAGATTTGAATCCTTCTTCGGAACACTTCCTAACTCATCAGAAGAATGATTCAGGATTTTTTCGGAAGAAGTCAATCTTCAATAGACAGTGATTTTTTGTAAAGTGACTTGTCTTCAGAGACATAATTGGCTTTCGAAAGCTCCATTTTCTAATTTAGGTAGAAGGAATATTATGTAAGCCTTCTTGTTTCCTCAGAAGAAAGATCCTTCTGAAGCCTACATGCACAAGTTTCATTTGAATTGCCTCTCTTCGGAAGACATGTCTTTCGATAGGTAAATTTGAGAAATTGACACTACTCTTCTTTACTCATCAGAAACACCACTACTCTAAAGCGTCATCTTGATTTTTCTATAGGCCATCTTCCAATTTTCATTCTCTTTCGCTATCCTCTGAAGGTTTAACAAATTCCAATAAAGTGATATAAGAAGTCCTAACTCTAAATTAATCAAATACTTATAATGGTGAACAACATGTCAATCAAAATCAGGATCTTGAATACAACCTACTTCACAACAATGAGCGTCTGCATTCACTGAATCAGTCAATCACAAAACATAACTACAAGGTGAGTTCATTTGCCCATTTTCTAATCTTTTTGGATTTATAAATGCAGGGCTAAGAAGCATGCTAAACTTTGAAACGTTTGTTAATTTATTCATAATAATGGGCATGACAAAGGTTATACCTATGTGATACCTCTATCATGAATATGTTTATACCTATGATATGGCTTAATGACTTATAATTATGGTTATGACTAGTGTATTACTCAAATGGTTATGACTATGGGATTACTTCAATGTTTATGACAATGGGATTGCTTAAATGTTTATGACAATGGAGATAATACATAACTATAATTGGTTTTTAGTAAACCTGTCTGGGTTATAACATTGTGATCCTGTGCCCACACGAGAATTCAACTTTGTTAAGTCTCGTTTTAGTTCGTTTACTATTAAGTGGCAGAGGCCAGGACGACGGTAACGTAGTGGTACCATAAGTTTGACAAAATTCTGGCAAGAAGGTCGGCACGTTATGCGTATTTTAGGAGACGATATTGGCCGGTAACGTATCATAGTAACAGGGAGGCAACAGTTAGGTTTTCTAAACGACCACATGGTGATGATAATAAGACATAGAATGCTATTAATCAACCACAACTGATCGGTATACTAGCAAAGGTTGAGTTGACCGTAGGTCAACCATGGTGTTGCTTAGTGATCGACTGTTGTGAAGACACGGTAAGACTATTATTTCTAATTGAGTAAGTGTAGATTGGAAGCACAGTGGTTTGAATTAGTATTAACCACCTTGTCGACCAATATAACTCATTCATCGTTTATGGCTATTTGCTAAATGGATTGACTGTCACTTTCAGTTGAGAGTGAGAAACACTGAACCCATCTATTGAGAATTTAAGGCATAGATGGGAAAGAATTGATAAATATGTCTTTTAAACATCAAATGTTACCATGACTTACGTTATGGTATTAAACACTGTTCAAATGGGATATTTCCATATAACAATTAAAATTTTTTATTATGGCTAACTAAGGGAAAGTATAGGTGAGGTGTATCATTCTTAGTTTTCAATAACGATAAGCTCGTATTCAGTCAAGTGTTTGGCGGGATGGCGGCTCCACTTGTGGTACGTATGCCCTATACATAAGCATTACTTAACTAGAAGGGTCACTATCGGTATTGAGGCCTAAGATGAGGACATTGTTGGTTATATGTATTGAGAAAACATATTTAAAGATTTCTAAACTACAAACCATATGAACTCACCAACCTCGTGTTGACTTGATTTACTTGCATGCTTTCTCAGGTGATGAACAGATTTAGTCACCAGGATTCAGTACTATAGCTAGTGGGCCTAGCTACATTTGTGTTGCATATTTTTGAAGACATTATGTGAATCACTTTTTTATATCTTGTGCGGATACAAGATGGATTAGCTTCTGATTCTTTTTGGTAGATTTACATTATTGAATTATAGAACATGACTGATATAATTTAACTTTGTAATTCTAGTTCAGTTTAGTATTTCTCATTATATGTCATGTGTTGTAAATACAATCTGACCATTTTGATTATCACACGATATCGCGCCCCAAGACTATTCCGCCCAACCGGAAAGTCGATCCAGCCGCCGGCGTGGTGTGACATTAAGTTTAATTGTTTTCCTCTAACTAAATTTTCCAGTAGCATACAAATATAAACGTCTTTCTTTCCTCTTATTTCGAGTCTAGACCTTATGTAATCGTCATTATCTCCATATGTGACTTTTTTCTTGTCATCGCTCACCTTTCCAGTAACGAATGCTCACCATCAACGCCGTAAAATATACTGCTATCTTCTTCAAATTGTATGAACATGTTATCTATATCCATCACCATATATACGTTTGTTGTCATACATAACAAGGTCTAATGAACTCAAATCAATCATTACTAGTGACCAATCTTCATATCCAAAACAAAATGGAAAATAGACGTAATGAATGTAAAAGGAGTAAATTTGTCATTTAGCAAATTTAATAGCACTTTTGTTGCATGAGTCCAACAAACTATCAACAAAGGAGGTGGTAAAATTGTCCAACGCAAGTTTAGCGTTCAACCCTGTTGAACCTCTCTACATATACAGATGATTAACATTCCAACCCATCCTTGAATGTGCTGCAAAAAAAATAACTTTAAAAATAAATTATTAAAAAAATAAAATTTAAAATAAATTATTAATATTTTACGTTTGGTGTCATGTATCCGTTAACAAAATGGCCAAATAACGCTCCTCAAAAATGTTTATCAAGCTTGTCGGATGTATAGAATACTTCAGAATAACAAAGGGGAGCATCTCTTGTGTTAAAAAATTCAATAGTATCTTTTGATCATTTCTCAGACTTGTTATTAGGAATAGCCCATTCACTTTAATGTTTCCTCTTGTTAGCACAACTATCTTTAGGTTGCATTTCACTTAACTTATCCGGTGATCTTTTTCGTTTTGAAATTCAGGACGTCTCCATTTTGAAAGAATCCATTTGTCAGGTTTTTCAACGGCTTAAGAAGAATAATGTTTATCCATTTTCCATGTTAAAATTTTTCTTTGGAATATGGTTTACATAATTTTTTTTTTAAATAAGTTAGGCACCTGTAGACAAACGGGCAGCACCCGTGTAAATTTCTTGCTAAAAAATGAACGAAAAAAGAGGAGGCGTCGGGAACTTGACACCTATAAAAAAAACCAATAGATAATGTTTATGGGCGAAGCGCCCATAACAGGAATGTCGATGTGCGCCCGGCACCTGTCACCAAAAATTCAAATATATAGCGCCTCTCTTCATCCACGAGCGTCGGCGCACACGAAGGCCACGTGTCGAAGTTTTATTCGTTTATTTTATGGACAACGCCCGTAATTATATGGGCGGTGGAACCTATAAAAAGGGTGAACATTTTCGAGATTGGTTGGTCAAATGGACATTTTGGAAAGAAAATAGGTCAAAAGGGACATTTTGGGAACTATCCCAAATGTTTATTTAATTATTGATTAAAAGTATTAAACCTATTTAATATGTTACTTATATAAGTACTAGGTTAGTACCCCGTGTACGCGGGATTGAATAAAAAACTATAAATAATAGTTATCAATGTAAATCTAAATTCTAATGCAAAATATTATTAAAATTGTGTATAATTTAATACTTTAAGTAATAATTGTATTATTTTTTAAATGCTAAGTTTTTCAAAGTTTATTGCTTTATACATTTCATATAAAAAAAATTTAAAAATTTTCTATTTTATAATAATTTGATTTTTTTAAATGTATGTGTTTTAATATTAATATATTTTTAATGTACTAAAAATATTTTTTATTTAAAAATGTACAAAAAGTATATTAATATGAAATGTATTTAATAGGAGTGAGAAGCGGGAAATAAAAGTCTAGGTGTTGTAGGAACATGACATGTGTCTTTAAAAACATTTATTTATTATAATAGGTAGATTTGTTTTTGTTTATATTGTTAGAGTTCCACTTTTCGAGCCCAAATTTTCAAGGCTAAATGTAAATCTAAAGAAACAAAACCAAGTCGAACAACTGATAAATAAAACTGAAAAAATCAAAACCAAACGATGTCAAAAACCAAAAACCGAAATTTTGGTTTTAGACAAAAATAATAATAATAATAATAATAATAATAATCCAAACATGCCCACTTCGTAGATTTAGTCAATTCATACACATAATTCTAGCCTAATCATAACGCTAGCAATTTAGTTAGCAATAATATTATTAATAATATATACTCCATTACAAAGAGATTTCTTTTGTTTATATATTCTCTTAAACTTATCAATGCATTAATCATGAGATGATTTTTCCTTAGATTTGGTAGCGCAACGTGATGAAAACCAAACTGATGTTACACCTACATACTAGATGACAGGGTATATTATTGAGATGTCTCCCACCCGTCAAAATAAGACCCTACTAAATTCATCTTTTTGATAAAAGGCTCACGTTCACCTCACCCTTTTTGGAGTAAACTCTTCTATATATAGACACACACACACACACCCTCACATGCATATATCGATACCCATATATTCTTAATAATCTTCAAGACATGGCCATTAGTGATAAGAGTTTCTCCATGAATGTGATTGAGAAAGTAGTGGTGCATGCAGAAGAACCATGGGTTGACCACTGGTTACCCTTCACAAACCTAGACTTGCTTGTGCCACCTTTTGATGTTGGCTCTTTCTTCTGCTACAAGAAACCCTCCCATGGGATCACTTTCCCCACCATTGTTAACACCCTCAAAGACTCCTTATCAAGAACACTTTCACTTTACTACCCCCTTGCAGGCGAGATCCTTTGGAACACGGCTGCCGGAGAGAATCAAATCCGCTGCAACAACCGAGGAGTTGAGTTCACCGAAGCTGTTGCAGACGTGAGGCTCAAGGAACTCAATTTTTATAATCCAGATGAGAGCATTGAGGGTAAACTGATGCCCATGAAGCCGCATGGATTGCTTGCCGTACAGGTAATCATGATACTGATTAAGTAATTAACTCCATATGTTTATATGAAAATCTTGTTTCCAGTATTTCATATACCTCCAAACATACATGAAAAGGAATTGTAAATAGTTAGAATCTGCATGGGCGTTGCTCTAGTGATCCCGAATATATATAAAAACTGATTGGATCTTGTATATCAAAATGCAGACATAAAACATTAATATTAAACGGTGCTCTCACATAAACTTTAAATCATGTCATCGTAAAAGTAGTCTTATCTCTAAATGGAAATGTAGGCATAGTGGTAAACGTTCTCAAATATAAAGATGCAGAAATAATTCTAAATATCATAACATGGATAAAAAAAAACCACAATTCTGAACTCGAATGTTAAAAGTCAGATTAAAAACATCACAAGTTACGAAAGCTAAGGCATGATCCAAAGTATAAAAATGCAAATGAATTAATAAGGTGTGTCATAATAGTTGTCGAATACGTCGTAAAAACCTATAAACGTACTTCATCGTTAAGCAATATTAACATTCATTTATGAAATGAAAGATCAACTTAAAATCAAAAGTTTCAAAGAATGGTAAAATAAAGACAGAATGTTTACTAACATTATTCCTACAATAGTAAAAAAAAAAAAGGTTGCTAAGTTGAACTACATGGCCCACTCTGCTATAAAAAGGCAGCCGAGTGGCCTTATGCCCCCAAAATTTGGGGTCCCATACAAAATAATTTATAAATCAATCTGCTTGTTAAATTAAAGTGAAGGATCATAGGAATCAGACTCGTGAGTCGTGACCCACCAACTCAAAGCCAAACAATCTATCAGTTAAGCCAAAGGAATTGAACTCGTGAGAATTGAATTCGTGACCTATTAACTATAGACGAAACTTTTTACCAATTGAACTATAATTGCATTTTAAGATAACGGTAGAAAACAAATACGTTTTTTGAAGTAGTAGAAGTATATTATCCTGATATATATATATATATGATACTAGCTAAGAAAATCCGTGTATTACACGGGTTGAATAATAAAAAATATATTTTATTTATATTAAATAATAATAAATATTTAATAGTTATAAAATTATATTTATGATTAGATATAATCGAATAATTCTTATTGTTTATTAAATTTTAATAAATTAGTAATTATTGGAATAAGAAAAATTATATTTTTAAATATTTAATTATTTAATATTATTACTAAAAATTAATATTATTTAGTATGATAGAGGCGGGAAAACCATTTTCGGATTTAACCAGGACGCGTCACGTGTCTTTTAGGAATACTTATATATTAGAGTAGGTAGATTTGAATAGCTTTAATTTTGGCATGCTTGGCAAAAATTATATAAAAGTTAAAGCAAGATATCATGTGAAAACAAAATAGAAACACTTTTTTGAAGCAATCATCAAATATTATTACATTATTGAAAATTCAAGAGGTGAAAAATTAATAAGTGTGTACTATTTTGTAACTCAATCCTGCAAGCTATACAACAACACGTATCTAGTATAATCTTACTATGTGGGGTCTGGGAGAAAGATGAATATATATCTTACCCCTACCTCAATGTGGTAGAGAGACTGCTTCTTGAGTGACCCCCGGCTCAATATATATATATATATATATATATTGAGCCGGGGGTCTTTCAAGAAGCAGTCTCTCTACCACAATGAGGTATTGTATGTATGTATACACGAGCTATATATATAGATGATGGTTCCATTGTTAACACACCTCAATTGTGGTAATCCAAATAACTCTCACAAGATCAACCAAAATCTATTTTTTTCATGACATTTATTACACTAGTGCAAAACTTTGTTATTTTATGTCTATGAGCTAATCACGAGCATTCGCGAAATTGCACTAGTGTAACGTTTTGACATTTTTTTGTAGCATTTAAAATTTGTCAAAACTTTACACTAGTGCAATTTCGTGTACGCTCATGAATTAACTCATACACATAAAAGAACATAATTTTGTACATGTATAATAAACGCTATATAAAAACCAAAAATTCGGGTTAGTCTTGTGAAAGTTATTTGGGTTACCACAATTAAGGAGGGTTATTAAAAGAACCAAATCATATATATATATATATATATATATATATATATATATATATATCTGGAAGTGTTCAAATAATAACGCAATCTTAAAGCAATAACCCGAAATAAACTGTCAAGATAAAGCCAAATCTTATATTTTTTTAACGTCATTGTAACACATTTAGAACACTATGTTCTTTTATAAGTTTGTGTAAATTAATCACTGTTTAAGTAAGTATCATAGTTGTAAGTTTTTGGTTTACAGTACTATAATTGTTTTGGCACAAAAATTACAACGTTGTAAACTCTAAAACGGTAAAGAATTTTCGCAAACTCATAAAAGAACATAGTGTTCTAAATGTGTTACAATGATTTTAAAAAAAAAATCCAAGATTTGGCTTCATCTTGGTATAGTTATCCGGGTTATTGCAATAAATATGGGTTATTATTTGATCACAATCTTATATATATATATATATACTAGTGAGATGCACGCACGATGTGGCGGGAAATGTAACACTTAAGTTGGTGATTTTAAAAGTTTGCATGATTCGTTTTTGAGTCATAACCATAATAAAAACAATTTTTTTAACTTAGTAATTAATTAAAAATGACTTTAACTTCTAACATAAAAGTCAAATGTGTGAAAAAATGTCAAGATGTGATTAATTTGTTTTGAAGGGTTTTCTTTTATAATCACTTTATCACACATAAATTATCATAAGCTACTAATGTATGACAAAGTGAAAGTAGAAAAAAATTTTAGATTAAATTTAAAAAGTTGTACCATATGCTATAAGAGTTGTAAAACTTCTAATTTTAAGAGATTTAAGTAAACTACTCTTTTGTCCTTCCTATATGTATTATATAGTAGTGTGTGTGTGTGTATACACGAAAAGGATCAAATGTTAACTCTCCCTTATAGCGTTAACCCGTTAACCTTGGCAAAAAATGCCTGAATCTTGGAAATTTTTTTATGGCCTTTATTATACATAAACAGAGGGGTTTCTTTTTTTTGTTTTTGCTAATTCATCACCGTTTACAATTTAAAACAAGTGCAAGTAAGTGTAAGTTTGCGTTACACTGCTTACATCAGATAGCGTAACTCAAACTTAAAATTGTTTTAAATTCTAAACGGTGATGAATTATTAAACACAAAAAAGAAACCACCCCTATTTATGTATAATAAAGGCCATGAAAAAAATTTCAAAGATTCGGACATTTTTTGCCAAGGTTAACGGGTTAACGCTATAAGGAAGAGTTAACATTTGATCATCTCCCATCTTTAAAATGTTTTACAAATTATTTTGAGCGTTCGTAATTTTCTCTAATTTTTTCGAGCGTTTATAATTACACCAACGTAAAATCTTTCCATCTCGTTACAAATTTTTTATTATTACAAAAATTAGTTCATTAATATTTTAAAAAATTAAGAACACTTTGAAAAAATCCAGCTCCTTACATCAATGTAATTACGAAAACTTTGTAAAAATTCAGCTCGTTACATCAGTGTAAAAAATTTAGCTCGTTACGTCAGTGCAAAACGCCGTTGCATTAGTGTAAAACATCGTTGCATCAGTGTAAAACGTCGCCGCATCAGTGCAAATTACGAAAATTTTAAAAAAAATTGAAAAAATTATACTTGAATTAAAAATAAAAAAGTGACAAATTTAATGATGAAATTTTTATAAAAAAATAATAATGTATATAAAAGTTATGATGGTTTAAAAAATTGGTGGGTAAACTTTTTTTAAAAAAGGAATCAAGTAAAACCCACCAAATGTCAAAAATACCCTTAAACAAATCTCATATACTTGTTTTTTTCCAGATTTAATATGGACCACTCATTTTAAAACACATTATTTAAAGAATCTATCAAAATTAGTTAAAGGGTTACCACACTTGGAGTGTGTTACCAGTGGAACCATTCCCTATATATATATATATATATATATATATATATATATATATATATATATATATGGCAAGGTATAAAAAATAACCCTCTTTTTTTGGTACAACTACATAACTCATTTAAACCAATCATAAACTTACACATAATCATTATATTAAAATATTAAAAAGGGCATCATAGTCATTTTACCCCTTATAAGTTTTCCCCCCCTCTTTTTTAAACATTAATAACTTTTTTATAATATATTATTTTTTAAAAAAAATTGCACCATTATATTCGTCTCATGTTTCTCTTTAATTCCGTTATAGTCTCGACTAATTTTTTTTACTTTTTTTAAATGCCCTATATTTATATCATTGTAACGAGGTTAAATATAACAAATTTATTTGAAATTTTTTTAAAAATGATAAATTACATTGATGTAATTTACATTGACGTAATTTAGCGTGATGTAATTTACATTGACGTAAAATTCGGTTTCGGTTTTTTTCGGTGAATTTGGTTTAAATTACAGTGATGTAATTTACATTGACAACAAATTAGTTTAAATTTTTTTCGAACAATGATAAATTACATCACTATAATTATCATTGTAAGAGAAAAAAATCAAAATAATGTGTTCTATTACATCACTGTAATTTATCATTGTAATTATCATTGTTAGAGAAAAATAAAATAAAATAATGTGTTACGTCACCGTTAATTATGTCATTGTAAATTACTTCATTTTGTGTTACATTACTTTATTTTATGTTACATTACTGTAATTTACCATTGTTAGAAAAAATTTTAATTAATTTGCTATCTTTAAGCTCGTTGCAATGATGTAAGTACATGACATCAAAAAAAAAAAAACTAGTCGAGATTATAACGAAATTAAAGAGAAAAATGAGACGAGTATAATGGTACAATTTTTTTAAAAAAATAATAAAGTATAAAAAAGTTATGAATGTTTAAAAAAAATGGGTAAACTTTACTTAAATAACAAATGTCTTAAATGCCCTTTACATTAAAAAAAGAAAAAAAAAAGGAATTTGACCCGTGTCAGCATCTTATAGACTTACATTTTTAAACTAACCATTGATGATGGTTAATGGGTTGTAACAAAAGATGAGGGTTATCAAAAATTCCATCCCCTATATATATATATATATATATATATATATATAGATATCTCCTAAAACATAAAAAAAATTATACCATAACTGATATACTTAAATCAATAGCACTTGATTTATGCTTAGAACTTAACCTGCACTATTTTAAATCAACATTAGTTGATTTGACTTTGAGTATATAACTATTTATATATATATACGGTAGTGTTCAAATAAGCATTAACCTGGATAACTTTGCCAAGATGAAGCGAAATCTTGGATTTTTTTTTGAACATCATTGTAAGACATCTACAACACTTTCTTCTTTTATGAGTTTGTGAAAAATCATCACCGTTTGAGACGTAATATCGTTGTAAGGTTTTCACTTATGGCACTGTAACTGTTTTAGGCCTAAAACTTACAACGATGTTACGTCTCAAACGGTGATAAATTTTCGCAAACTCATAAAAGAAGAAAGTGTTGTAGATGTCTTACAATAATGTTTAAAAAATAAAATCTAAGATTTGGCTTCATCTTGGCAAAGTTATCCGAGTTAATGCTTTAAGAGTGGATTATTATTTGTTTACAATCCTATATATATAGGGGAATGATCCATTGTTAACCTACTTTAATTGTGGTAACTCGAATAACTCTCACAAGATCAACCCAAATCTTTGAGTTTTTTTTCATGACATTTATTACACTAGTGTAAGACTATGTTATTTTATGTGTATGAGCTAATTTACAAGCATACGCGAAATTGCACTAGTGTAAAATTTTGACATTTTTAGTAACATTCAAAAATTGTCAAAACTTTACACTAGTGCAACTTCGGCGTAAGCTCATGAATTAATTCATACACATAAAAGAACATAGTCTTGTACATGTATAATAAAGGTCATGAAAAAAAAAACCAAAGATTTGGGTTGATATTGTGAGAATTTTAATGATTTAATATTTCACAAACCCTTATATGAAGAAAGTTTTAATGATAACAATACATATGTACCAACTATATCAGATATGGAAAATTATGAAGAATTATCACAAAATGAGTGATACAAAATTTCAAATAAAAAATAATTGAATGAAATTTAATATATCATTACTAAAAGATTGTTTCAATAAAAATAAAAAATTTACAACAAGAATTAGCAGAAGTAAAAAATTATTTTGATAAAGAAAAGTTTAGTAATAATATAGAAGAAGAAGTAAATATGTTATATTATATGACAAATTATCAATTGTATTTAATAGAAAATTTAGAAGAACAATGGAAACTTACAAGAATAATTTCTACAGAAATATCAAAATTCACTTGTTAAGATGAATAATGACATGTTAAATTATTTGATATGTGAAATATTAAATGATTATAATAAAGAAAATTTAAAATGGTATTGTAATAATTTTGATGAAATTAAATTCTAGATTTATTCATAATATAGATTGGCAATTATATATTTTAGAAAAGAATGAAAATGTTACTTTCTTTACCTGATTTCCAATATACTGTGTAAAAAACAATATTAAATACCCTAAAATTGAACAAATAGCCGTTAATACTAAAATTACTAAAACTTATATCAAAATAAGTAATAAAGAAGAATTAATAAGTATTTGTCACACCCCCACCTCTCGTCACCTGAGATGATGTCATTCGTCACTCTGAGAAGGTTGCGGAAGCATAGTAGTGATGTCTCAGAGATGAGGTGTGACTTACTTGATCTGATATCATAGCACACAAATTAACTTAAAGTAAATATATTACAAGGATCGTCATTACAATCAACAGTACAGTTCACAAACTAAATTTAGTACATGACTAACTTATTTAATTACAAATATATATAAGGTGCATCCTTACCCGGTAGTCACTGTCTTCCTGCAAAAAGGTTTAAATTTGAAACATCAGCACAAAGCTGGTGAGTTTGTAAAGTTCATGTTCAACGATATGATATGATATGTACGTTCTCAAAATAATCAGTTCTAGATAACCATGGGACCCGTATCTAGTTCCTTTCGGACGTACTGTTCTCGTTCTATAAAGATACTGCCCGTCGGTACATATCTTAGTGCCTCATTGTCTTAATGTCTATCACTACATTAAGAAGTTCTGGAAACAGATAACAAACATTTACACCAAGGGGAGCTGCAAGCTCCCGGCAAATGGGTTGTCAGCCGATAGTACTATCATTGTTTTCTGTTCGGCCCCACATGGGTTCACTAGATACAGTTCAAGAGATGAGGACTTTTAATATTGTGATAAAGATACTAATGGCAAAATCCCATGAAATCACACAAAAGTCACATGAACTCACACAAATAACAGTGATGCATATCATATGTTCAGAAAAAGAGTTACATAATTACCCCGATGTTTATAAGTCATTAAAGATAAAAGGGGTTGTACGAAACTCAACTGAAGTCAGGAGAATGGTAAGATCACACGTAGAATAGTAGTGGTAACTAATTTCTGCATTTGTTTATGTTAAATTAGTTATTTATGTTTTAACTTACTGATTAGATCTTTCTAAACGTCCAATGTCAAAGACATTGTCTTAATGGTCATCAAACTGATATTAAGTATTTAATTATTTAATTTAATGTTATATCATACAATGTATGATAATGTAGGAACCTACACTGAATTAGGTTCCTAATACAAGGTTGATGACAGACTTGATTAATCAGAATAATCTCGGATTAACCAAATAGTTAATGTTGTTGATTATATTGCTAAAGCAGTTCCTAGACAGATTAATGGCTTAGAAATGATCAATCCTTTTTATTGATTACCCAAATATCATGAAATATCACAATGTATATAATAGTTATGATGGTCTAAAAAATTGGGGGGTAAACTTTTTTTAAAAAAAGAATCAAGTAAAACCACCAAATGTCAAAAATACCCTTAAACAAATCTCATATACTTGTTTTTTTCCAGATTTAATATGGACCACTCATTTTAAAACACATTATTTAAAGAATCTATCAAAATTAGTTAAAGGGTTACCACACTTGGAGTGTCTTACCAGTGGAACCATTCCCTATATATATATATGTATATATATATGTATATATATATATGTATCTATATATATATATATGTATGTATATATATATATATATGTTTGTATATATATATGTATATATATATAGGGCAAGGTATAAAAAATAACCCTCATCTTTTGCTACAACTACATAACCCATTTCAACCAATCATAACCTTACACATAAGCATTTCATTAAAATATTAAAAAGGGCATCATAGTCATTTTACCTTTATAAGTTTCCCCCCACTCTTTCTTAATCATTAAATACTTTTTTAAAATATATTATTTTTTAAAAAAAATTGCACCATTATATTCGTCTCATTTTTTTCTTTAATTCCGTTATAGTCTCGGCTAATTTTTTTTACTTTTTTTTGATGCCCTATATTTACATCATTGTAACGAGCTTAAATATAACAAATTTATTTGAAATTTTTAAAAAAATGATAAATTACAGTGATGTAATTTACATTGACGTAATTTATCGTGATGTAATTTACATTGACGTAAAATTCGGTTTCGGTTTTTTTCGGTTAATTTGGTTCCGGTTCAGTTTTTTCGGTTAATTCGGTTTCGGTTCGGTTTTTTTTGGCTTTTTGCTCATCCCTAATTTGTAACGAACCTAAATATAACAAATTAGTTTGAATTTTTTTCGAACAATGATAAATTACATCACTATAATCATCATTGTTAGAGAAAAAAATCAAAATAATGTGTTATATTACATCATTGTAATTTATCATTGTAATTATCATTGTTAGAGAAAAAATAAAATAATGTGTTATATTACATCACTGTAATTTATCATTGTTAGAAAAAAAATTCAAAATAATGTGTTATATTTATGCTCGTTATATCGATGTTTAATAATGGACAATGAGAAAAAAATTAAAAAACTAGTCAACATTATATAGGGAATTAAAAAGAAAATTACATCACTGTAAATAATGTGTTACGTCACTGTTAATTATGTCATTGTAAATTACTTCATTTTGATTTACATTACTGTAATTTACCATTGTTAGAAAAAATTTCTAATTAATTTACTATCATTAAGCTTGTTACAATGATGTAAATACATGACATAAAAAAAAAATAGTCGAGACTATAACGAAATTAAAGAGAAAAATGAGATGAGTATAATGGTGCAATTTTTTTTAAAAAATAATATAGTATAAAAAAGTTATGAATGTTTAAAAAAAGGGGTAAACTTTACATAAATGACAAATTTCCTAAATGCCCTTCATACTAAAGACAAAATAATTGACACGTGGCACGATCCTACACACTTATCTTTTTCAAGTAACCATTGGATGATGGTTAACAGGTTGTAGCAAAAGATGAGGGTTATTAAAAATTCCATCCCCTATATATATATATATATTTATAGGGCAAGGTATAAAAAATAACCCTCTTTTTTTTTGTACAACTACATAACCCATTTAAACCAATCATAAACTTACACATAAGCATTATATTAAAATATTAAAAATGGCATCATAGTCATTTTACCCCTTATAAGTTCCCCCTCTCTTTTTTAAACATTAATAAATTTTTTATAATATATTATTTTTTAAAAAAAATTGCACCATTATATTCGTCTCATTTTTCTCTTTAATTCCGTTATAGTCTCGACTAATTTTTTTTACTTTTTTTAAATGCCCTATATTTATATCATTGTAACGAGGTTAAATATAACAAATTTATTTGAAATTTTTTTAAAAATGATAAATTACAGTGATGTAATTTACATTAACGTAATTTAGCGTGATGTAATTTACATTGACGTAAAATTCGGTTTCGGTTTTTTTCGGTGAATTTGGTTTAAATTACAGTGATGTAATTTACATTGACAACAAATTAGTTTAAATTTTTTTCGAACAATGATAAATTACATCACTATAATTATCATTGTAAGAGAAAAAAATCAAAATAATGTGTTCTATTACATCACTGTAATTTATCATTGTAGTTATCATTGATGTAAAATTCGGTTTCGGGTTTTTTCGGTGAATTTGGTTTAAATTACAGTGATGTAATTTACATTGACAACAAATTAGTTTACATTTTTTTCGAACAATGATAAATTACATCACTATAATTATCATTGTGAGAGAAAAAAATCAAAATAATGTGTTCTATTACATCATTGTAATTTATCATTGTAATTATCATTGTTAGAGAAAAAAAATAAAATAATGTGTTACCTCACCGTTAATTATGTCATTGCAAATTACTTCATTTTGTGTTACATTACTTCATTTTTTGTTACATTACTGTAATTTACTATTGTTAGAAAAAATTTTAATTAATTTGCTATCTTTAAGCTCGTTGCAATGATGTAAATACATGACATCAAAAAAAAAAAAAAACTAGTCGAGACTATAACGAAATTAAAGAGAAAAATGAGACGAGTATAATGGTGCAATTTTTTTAAAAAAATAATATAGTATAAAAAAGTTATGAATGTTTAAAAAAATGGGTAAACTTTACTTAAATAACAAATGTCTTAAATGCCCTTTACATTAAAAAAAAAAAGGAATTTGACACGTGTCACCATCCTATACACTTACATTTTTAAACTAACCATTGGATGATGGTTAATGGGTTGTAACAAAAGATGAGAGTTATCAAAAATTCCATCCCCTATATATATATATATATATATATATATATATATATATATATATATATAAAAGAAGATATCTCCTAAAACATAAAAAAAAATCATACCATAACTGATATACTTAAATCAATAGCACTTGATTTATGCTTAGAACTTAACCTGCACTATTTTAAATCAACATTAGTTGCTTTGACTTTGAGTATATAACTATTTATATTATGGAAAAATTCCTAAAATACTCACTTTGACAGTTTAACCAAAACCTTCTTCAAAATGTCCTATTGATTTTCCAATCCTTCAAAATGTCCGCATTATTTACAGGCATTGTCGTCCATAAAATAAACCAATAAAAATAAGCCACGTATCAACTCTGGCCAATGACGCTCATAGAACCTAAACCATGCACATAAGCTTGAATATTTTTATCACCGGTGCCGGCCACACCCTAACATTCGTGTTACGGGCATTGGTGCCATAGAACCTGAACCATGCACGTAAACTTGAATTCTTTTTGTCATTGGCGCCTGCCCCACCCTAACATTAGTGTTATGGGCATTGGCACCCATACATGTTTTTTAATATTTTTTACAATTGATACTCTACAAGTGTCCGAACCTAGTTTTTAGACGCCCCTACCTAGTTTATGGATGACCCGCCAGTAAAGTTTATGCGGAACACTATAGCCGTCCGCACATACATGTTATTGATTATGGGAAACAAAGAATCGGAGGTAATTAAGATGACTCTAACAGCCATGCGAATCCACTACATGAAATTTGCCACTAACATCAGACCCATATAATATTATATATGGAACAAAATAATGTTCAAATAATCCATCTAATGTTTACATTCGCAATGCACTGTTATAAACTAAAAGCGCGTACACGATGCTTAACTCGCAATATACGAATCCTTACCTTATGAATTTGCGTAAGAGGTTGTTTTTCATGACTTGAACCTATATATAAAACCCATAATAACTAAAACAAATCAAACCAATCAATTGTAATAGCATTGATGACCATAATTAAAATGCAGGCTACTGAGTTAAAATGTGGAGGCATAGTGATAGGGTGCATGTTTGATCACCGGGCAGCTGACGGGTACTCGGCAAACATGTTCATCTCATCATGGGCAGACATAACTCTATCCAAACCCCCATCTATGATACCTTCTTTTCAAAGGTCCATCCTCAATCCCAGGTGCCCAACCACTTATTCTTCATCAATTGACAATGTGTTTACTTTATTCGAACCACCAACTAAGCCTGCTCATGACCCAAATGATAACAATGGTGATCATTTGCTCATTAACCGTGTATACTACATTGAGGGTGAGCAACTTAGTAGGGTACAAGTATTGGCGAGTGAAAATGGGCGAAAGAGGTCAAAGCTTGAAGCTTTCACCTCTTTTTTGTGGAAGATTGTCGCTTTGAGCATGGAAGATTCAGAAGATTACAACCAGATGTGTAGTGTGGCTCTTGCTGTTGATGGAAGGAGTAGGTTGAGTCAGGGAGATGGAGATGAGAAAGAAAAGTTATTGGCTTCTCATTTTGGAAATGTTTTGTCGATTCCATCTGGGTCGAAAAGATCAAAGGTAATTAATGTGTTTATAACACTGACAATTAAAACCATTTATAAACACATTATTTAAGATGTATAAAAGTAATTTTTCTTTAAAACAATGGAAGTTACTGTAATGTTTTTTAAACTTGTATCTATAAATGGTTCTTTTAATTCTCAACTAACATTGTTTCTCAATTGATCGAATATCAAAGTGTGAGAAAAAACAAATTCATAATTTGATGTGTGTAGACCTTTTAAAAAAACTTTATTACTAGCTGTTTATGATTGAAGTTTACAAGGTTTACAAGTATAATGGCTGTAGACCTAATATGGAACTGAAACTTATTTATTGATTGATTTAAAAAAATAGATATTGAAGGAGATGTCATTGAGTGAAATATCTACAGAAGTTCACGAATTCTTGCACATAGCCACAGGGAAAGACCATTTTCTGGACCTGATAGACTGGGTGGAAGAACGCCGCTCACAACCGCTAGTAGCAAAAGCGTTTGCCAGCAACGAAATGTCGGTTTTGGTGTCATCAGGAGCAAGGTTCGACACCATGGACAAGGTGGATTTCGGGTGGGGTAAGGTGGCGTTTGGATCATGTCATGTCCCGTCTTGCAGGTTAGACCGTTATGTGATGACGTTACCTAGTCCAACCAGTAACAACGACTGGGTTGTTTATATGCGTTTGCCAAGTAAACACATGAAGTACATCGAGACACATGCTAGTCGCATGTTCAAGCCCTTGAATGCTGATTACCTACAAATCTAGTACATATATATGTTATCTTGTTCTTCATGCTTAAATGTTGCTTTCTAATGTACGTTGTAAAACTATATATTGTTCCTAGTAAGTTTCTATCTAGTTTTCGTGAATAATAAATATATTTAAATTATAAGCATTATAAAATAAACCAAAAAAAAAAGTAAAAAAAGTGCATGTAATCAAGGGAGTGTGTCTTAAAATTAAAAGCTTCATGTTTCAAATCCTATAATAAAATTTAGTTGTAACTACTGTTCAAAAAAAATTAAAAAAAAAGTACGTTAAATTCACATTAGTTATCATTTTTAGTGGTGTTCAAGATACTTAATGCTATGTTCTGAGTTTCTTTAGGAGAGAACAGACATGAAAGAAAAGTACAGGAAAGGAAATGAAAATAATGTTAAACCGATTTGTGGCTGGACAAGCAGCAAGAAAGGCTGAATCAAAGAAAGTGGATAAGCACGCTAAAGCCTGTGCAGAGAACCAGCATGTCTTTGTCCCTTTTGCCTTTGATACTTTTGGTTCCCTAGCATCCGAAGCTATCCACTTCTTGACAAGGGTTCAACGGGTCATCCACAACAATTGTTCAACCCCAAGGGGGCAGGAGTTTGTGTTTGGAAGGTTAGGATTCACAATTCAGAAAGGGTTGGCGGCGCAGCTTGTTGCCCGTTTACCTGCTGTTTTGATGTAACTTGTTTCAAAATATGTGATTTGATTGATATTGTTACCGAAAAATAGTCCAAAATAGGCCATCATTATTTTAAAATCAGAAGTAAAAAAGAAAGCTAAAGGATTTTAACAGCTTTTTCTTTCATTTTCTTCTTTTAAGTGAAACTCGAAAACCCATCTTTTATTTTCCTTTTTAATTCCCTCTTTAAATAAAACACAAAAATACAAACATGTTTCCCTATTTTTTGAACGGTAATTTGGATCACTAACGGATTATAGACTCATCTGATTATATCCACACTCAATAAGAGGAAACCCACTATAGGTGAGATAAAACCTTCTAGTCTAGCATGTAACGCCTATTTTGTTCATGTTAAGACTTGAACCCGTGACCTTCCCAACCACTTGAGCTTTCATTTCCTTTCATTTCTCATCTCTTGTGTGAAAACTCATGAACATAGAGTAAAAGAAATATTTGTCAAATCTTTTTTTTCTCTACCGCTAAGATAATAATTATGAGTCTAGGGCTGTAAATGAACCGAACGTTCAGCGAACCGTTCGTGAACCGTTCGGCAGGAAGTTCGTCTGTGTTCGTTCGTTTAATAAATGAACGTACCCAAACAAGAAATTCCGTTCGTTTAGTTAAATGAACGAACATGAACAGAGACCGTGTTCGTTCATTTGTGTTCGTGAACGTTTGGTAACACGTTCGTTTACGTTCGTTTATGTTCGGTTAAGTTCATTTATTATATTTATTCATAAATGTGATGTATATTCTTAATTTTTTATTTTTAGTTTAATACCATAATATTTACGTTATTTTTAGTTTAATACCATAATATTTAAATTTATATATTTATATTAATGATTATCTCCAATATTTGAGATTAAGAATGTTGATTTTTATTGTTTAAATAATATGTGTTCGTTAGCGTTCGTGAACAACTTAAATTCCCTAATGAACAAACACGAACAAGACTTTCCGTTCGGTTAGCGTTCGTAAACATTTCGTGAACAAGTTAAAAGTTAAACGAACGAACACGAACAAGAGCTCGTTCGTGTTCGTGCGGTTCGTTTACAGCCCTAATTATGACACATTTAAATCAGCCGCAAAATGAACAATGAAAATATATCATCGGTACGCAAGTTTTACGATGGACATAAATTGGTCGTAAAATATAAATCGTTTGTCACTTGTTTTTGGATTAATTGTTTCTGTTGCGGATGCTATTTCTAAAGTAGTGATAAAACGTTTTCCATATGACGACGTCTATTTGGGTGTCAATACAAAATTCATTGTCAAGATTCTATGTTGTGAGCTTCAAAACTCAAAAGTTTATCTCGTCTCGTCTATTATTATGAAGTGACATATCACTAGCTTGTGGACAAATCGATCATCACACTCCTCTAATAATTTATGAAATTATTTCGTAGAAAAAGAAAAAAAAAATCATGATCTTTAAATGTGATTTTGAAAAAGCTTTTGACTTTAAGGTTTCTTTCATTAAAGTCTCCCAAACTCAAAATTAGAAACAAACCACGACAAGTCGACCCTCTTTTTTTTTTTCTTATTTATTTTGATGACAAAATAAATTATGATTTACAATTTACGAATGATGCTTTGAGTATGTATGATTGGACTTTAAAATGATTATATATCAAGAAATTTTTGACCAAGAAAAATATGAACTAATATAAATTTGACATGTGATATGCTAAAAAAATAGAGTAGTACTACTTTATACATAACATTTTATTTTTTGCATTACATTTTTTTGTAATGGACTTTTTTGTTATGTATTTTTATGCCAGATTTTTTTTATTTGTACTGAATTTATGAAGAATTATCACAAAATGAGTGATACAAAATGTCAAATAAAAAATAATTGGATGAAATTTAATATATCAATATTAAAAGATTGTTTCAATAAAAATAAAAAATTTACAACAAGAATTAGCAGAAGTAAAAAATTATTTTGATAAAGAAAAGTTTAGTAATAATATAGAAGAAGAAGTAAATATGTTATATTATATGACAAATTATCAATTGTATTTAATAGAAAATTTAGAAGAACAATGGAAACTTACAAAAATAATTTCTACAGAAATATCAAAATTCACTTGTTAAGATGAATAATGACATGTTAAATTATTTGATATGTGAAATATTAAATGATTATAATAAAGAAAATTTAAAATGGTATTGTAATAATTTTGATGAAATTAAATTCTAGATTTATTCATAATATAGATTGGCAATTACATATTTTAGAAAATAATGAAAATGTTACTTTCTTTACCTGGTTTCCAATATACTGTGTAAAAAACAATATTAAATACCCTAAAATTGAACAAATAGCCGTTAATACTAAAATTACTAAAACTTATATCAAAATAAGTAATAAAGAAGAATTAATAAGTATTTGTCACACCCCCACCTCTCATCACATGAGATGATGTCATTCGTCACTCTGAGAAGGTTGCGGAATCATAGTGGTGATGTCTCAGAGATGAGGTGTGACTTACTTGATCCGATATCATAGCACACAAATTAACTTAAAGTAATATATTACAAGGATCGTCATTACAATCAACAGTACAGTTCACAAACTAAGTTTATTACATGACTAACTTATTTAATTACATATATATATAAGGTGCATCCTCACCCGGTAGTCACTGTCTTCCTGCAAAAAGGTTTAAATTTGAAACATCAGCACAAAGCTGGTGAGTTTGTAAAGTTCATATTCAACAATATGATATGATATGTACGTTCTCAAAATAATCAGTTCTAGATAACCATGGGACCCGTATCTAGTTCCTTTCGGACGTACTGTTCTCGTTCTATAAAGATACTACCCGTCGGTACATATCTTAGTGTCTCATTGTCTTAATGTCTATCACTACATTAAGAAGTTCTGGAAACAGATAACAAACATTTACACCAACGGGAGCTGCAAGCTCCCGGCAAATGAGTTGTCAGCCGATAGTACTATCATTGTTTTCTGTTCGGCCCCACATGGGTTCACTAGATACAGTTGAAGAGATGAGGACTTTTGATATTGTGATAAAGATACTAACGGCAAAATCCCATGAAATCACACAAAAGTCACATGAAATCACACAGATAACAGTGATGCATATCATATGTTTAGAAAAAGAGTTACAGAATTACCCCGATGTTTATAAGTCATTAAAGATAAAAGGGGTTGTACGAAACTCACCTGAAGTCAGGAGAATGGTAAGATCATGCGTAGAATTGGTAACTAATTTCTGCATTTGTTTATGTTAAATTAGTTATTTATGTTTTAACTTACTGATTAGATCTTTCTGAACGTCTAATGTCAAAGAAATTGTCTTAATGGTCATCAAACTGATATTAAGTATTTAATTATTTAATTTAATGTTATATCATACAATGTATGATAATGTAGGAAACTACACTGAATTAGGTTCCTAATACAAGGTTGATGACACACTTGATTAATCATAATAATCTTGGATTAACCAAATAGTTAATGTTGTTGATTATATTGCTAAAACAGTTCCTAGACAGATTAATGGCTTAGAAATGATCAACCCTTGTTATTGATTACCCAAATATCATGAAATATCACAATGTAGCATTAGGATAGGTTTAATAACCATGTTTAGCATACTAATCTGACTGTTATCATAAACATCAAATAATCGTTCTAATGAGTATGTTAATGATTGTGATTAGTTTGAAACACTTGGATTTAACCTTGCATTTCAAAGATCAATCAAACTAATCACCTACATTGTTATAATCAAATGGTTTTAACCATTATAATTATGGGTATGATTTCATGCAAACCGGGCATTACAACGGATCAAAACAAGGATTTACCCGTTAAAACATTGTGTTCTTCGTTTATAATCAATCCTAGCCATCATCTAGGCAATAATCAACAACCCTAACTATATCATTACGTTCAAAATCAAGATCTAATCAACCATTATCAAGCTAGAAGGTTAAAACGAACCATTACCTGATCTGACGGATTTCTGAGCGTCAAACGACGATCAGGGCTTGCAGAAACGTTCCTTAGCGCGATTGGGATGTTTAAACACCTTTAGAATTGAGTTTGGGATGATAAAATGAAGATTTGTGCGTCTGGAAGTGAAAAACGTCGAGAAAAAGAAAGAAATAAGCTTCTGGATGCATTCTGATCATTTTAATCAATTTTTGCCGACTTACCAAGCTAGGCGCATCGCCCCAAGTGGAACCTTGGGTTGGGGCGTAGCGCGCGGGAGGTGCCAAACTTCCAGATTTTTTCTAAGCTCTAGGCGTACCGCCTAGATGGAAGGTCTGGCGCCAGGCGTACCGCCTGGGTCCTGTTTTCTCAAACTTTTGGATTTTCTTAGTTTCGCGATTCCGGACAATCCGTAACTCCGTATCGCGCACGGTTTTCGCCTACGTTCATCATTTCTCGCATACTATCAACCTGTAATAATTACAATCATCAAATCAATGTGGATTTCTAGAACGACCACATGTGCTCATGTCATCGATGACGTAATTTTCAACTGCAATTGTCACAGTATTCACCCACCTCATGAGGATATAAAAATTATAAAAGATAATGAAGAGTATATAGGTAAACCATTAGCAAAAACTACTGAAGATACAACTAAAGTACTAAATACAGTTATTTTTCAAAATAATTATACAAATGAAAAGTTATATACAATAGGAGAACAATTAAAAAGAATAGAAATTAATTCTAAAATTAAGGATAAAGCAAGTATATCAAAATTTGTAATAGAAAACCCTATATTTAAACCTTTCAATATAGATACTCCTATAAATCTTAATAATCAAGATAAAATATTAAAACTACTAGAATAAAAATTAAAAAAGCTAAATATAAATACAATTAAAGATGAATCCAAGTTTTCTGATAATGAATTAGAAGCTCAATTTAATAACACTAATCAAGATCAAAATATAATAAACAAATTGAGAGGAAATAGTTTTAATACTTATACTCCAAGACCGGAAACAAGAAATTGGTATTACATGTCAACTCCTCCAGATTTACAATACGAAGAAAATAATAGGACTTATAATCAATATGATGGAAAATATTTATATTAATGGAATATCGATGGACAGTCTGAATTTCAAATTTTAAATATATTACAAGAAATGACTATGGCAGCTAATGCTTATAAAACAATAGGAAATGCTGAACTCCAAATTTTTACTATCATTATTTCCGGTTTTACTGGAACCCTTAAAGGGTGGTGGGATCATTATATTAAAGAACGAGAAAAACAAACCATAATTAATGCAAAGAAAACTATAATAAAAATAGAAAACAATATACAAATTCCAACTCAAGAAATAGATATAATAAACACTCTTATCTATGCTATTATAAAAAATTTTATAGGAAATCAATCAGATTATCAAAAAGAAATTCATTAATATTACTAAACCTAACATGTAGAAAATTACAAGATTTTAGATGGTATAAAGATGTATTTATATCAAAAGTAATGACAATAGAAGATTGTAGAGAAACTTATTGGAAAGAAAGATTTATTGCACGATTACCAAAATTATTTGCAGAAAAAATAAGAGAAAATATTAAAAAAAACTATAATAATAGTATACCATATAAAGATTTAACTTATGGACAAATTATAAATTACATAAACCATGAAGGATTAACAATATGTAATTATTTAAAACTAAAACAAAAAATGAAAAAGGATGGAATTCATGGAAGGAATGAATTAGGAAATTTTTGTCAACAATACGGTTTTGAAAATATAAAATTACCACAAAGTTATAAACGAAAAAATAATTTTATAAAAAGAAAAAAAATTAGAAGAAATTATTATAAAAAAGAAAAAGAAGAAGATAAACAAAAGTTTTATAAAAGAGGTCAAAAAATTTTTTATAAAAAACGCGATATAATTATTTGTTATATTTGTAGAAAAAAGGGTCATACATCAAAAACTGTTATACAAAAAGAAAAATCAATGAATTATATACATATAGGGTAGTGTTCAAATAAGCATTAAGCCGGATAACTTTGCCAAGATGAAGCCAAATCTTGGATTTTTTTTAACATCATTGTAAGACATCTACAATACTTTCTTCTTTTATGAGTTTGCGAAAATTCATCACCATTTGAGACGTAACATCGTTGTAAGGTTTTCACTTACGGCACTGTAACTGTTTTAGGCCTAAAACTTACAACGACTATTCCCGGGTGCATTTCCTAAAATAACCTTACCAATGGCTTCATTTTGTTTTCCTAATAATTGTAAGAATTCCAAAACATTTCCTCTATTTAAAGAATTTTTTGACTCATCATGACCATGAAAATATAATGCTTCGCTCAATAATGATTGGGCAAGATCGACTCAAGCATTTAATCTAAATCTCTATATTCTTGCTTTTGTTTATCACTTTTTTTTTCTAAAAAGCAACTTGTACCGATTGATTTTATATAAGCAAATCTTCACATTTTTTCAATGATTAATTGTGGATACTATTTACCTCACCACATGACGAATCAACATATCCCCTTTATTCCAACTATTAAAACCCTTAGTTACAAATGTATTTTTGTGGTTTCCCGAACCTGGTCAGGATATTTCTTTTTATGAAGGAGATTACTTCTTTTTCTCTAACTTGTACAAAAGCTTCAGCTTCAATCCATTTTGAAAAGTAATCAGTCATGGCAAGCATGAATACTTTTCCTCCTGGTGCTTTTGGTAGTTTTCCTACTATATCCATTCCCCATTTCATGAATGGCCATGATGAGACTATTGGATATAAAGGTTCAGCCGGTTGGTGAAGGATATTGCTGTGTCTTTGACAAGCATCACATCTCTGAGAATAGGACATTGCATCTTTTCTCATAGTAGGCCAGAAATATCCTGTTCTAAGGATTTTCGAAAGCAGTGCTCTGCCCCCAGTGTGATTTCCACAATCTCCTTCGTGAATATCCTTTAGTACTTCTAAGGTCTCTGGTTTTTCTAAACATTTTAGGTATGGACCGGCTACTGATTTTCTATATAGGATATCCCGAATAATTATGTATCTAGATATCCTGGTTTTAAAGGCTCTATGGTTTGTTTCTCCGTCAGGTATTTTTCCTGTTTGGAGATATTCTTTAATAGGCGTGGTCCAGGATATCTCAGGTGCATCTACATTTAGTGGTTTAAGGATATGATTCGAATTTTCTATATCTATAGCTGGATTCAGGATATGTAGGATAGGAATATTGACATCGTCACAAATTTTCAGAGATGATGCTAGGTTTGCTAATGCATCTGCTTCATCATTTTCTTCTCTGGGGACTTGTGTGATATCAAAAGTATAAAAATATCCCACTATATCCTTAACTACCTCTAAGTATTTTGCCAATTTATCTCCTTTAACCATATAGGAACCATTAAACTGGTTAGCTATCAGTAAGGAATCAACAAATGCGTGGAGGTGTCTTATGTTCATATCCCTAGCTAATTGGAGTCCTGCTATCAAGGCTTCATATTCGGCTTCGTTGTTAGTTGCCTGGAACTCACAACTGATTGATTGGGGTATTATGTCCCCCTGTGGCGATTTTAGTATTATCCCTAGGCCTGTCCCTCTTACATTCGAGGCTCCGTCAGTATGTAGAGTTCATTCGCCAATATCCTCATCCAGGAGTTTAATTTCCGAATCTACTTCTGGCTGAATATCACTACTAAAATCAGCCACAAAGTCTGCTAGTGCCTGAGACTTTATTGTTGTTCTTGGTTCATAGACTAAATCATAAGTGCTAAGTTTTACTGACCATTTGGCCATTCTTCCTGATAACTCAGGTTTTCTTAACACTGACTTAATTGGATAATTCGTTTTAATGTGTATTCTATGTGTTTCAAAATAGTGCTTAAGTTTTGTTGATGCCATAATCAAAGCTAAAATTAGCTTTTCTAGGTGGGAATACCTGGTTTCTGCATCTAACAAGCTCTTACTTACATAGTATACTGGATGTTGTGATCCTTGATAGTCTTTGACTAGCACTGCACTTACAGTAGTTCGGGATACTGCTAAGTATAGTGATAGTGGTTCACCATCCTCTGGTTTCATAAGTAATGGCGCTGAGGATAAGTATTCTTTCAAATCCTGTAATGCCTTCTCATGCTCTTCATCCCATTGAAACTTCTTATTCTTTTTAAGGATATCGTAGAATCCTTTGAACTTTTCAAGATCTTGAGATGAATCTATTAAGAGCAGCTATTCTTCCTGTTAACCTTTGTACTTCTTTTACATTTGTTGGGGATTTGAGGTTTAGGATAGCTTGGATTTGTTCTGGGCTGGCCTCTATTCCTCTTTTAGTGACCATATATCCCAAGAATTTTCCTGATCTTACTCCAAAATGGCACTTAGAAGGGTTAAGCTTCATATTGTATCGATCCAGGATATCGAAAGATTCTTGGAGATCCCGAAGATGATCTTCTGTAATCTTCGATTTGACTACCATATCATCGATGTACACCTCCATTGTGTCCCCCAGCTTATCCTTAAACATCATATTGACAAGCCTTTGATAAGTAGCTCCTGCGTTTTTCAAGCCAAATGGCATTGCTGTATAGCAATATATCCCTGTTGGCGTCATGAAAGCAGTATCTTCTTGGTCCGAAGGCTCCATTTGGATTTGCTGGAATCCCGCCGATGCATCCGTGAAGGTTAGCATTTCATGGCCCGCTGTGGCATCCACCATTGTGTCTATGAATACCTTTGTTTCGGGATCCTCAGGATTAAGTAGTACTTCTTTTACTTCCTTTTCCCGGGATTCCTGATTATCCCCAAGGTTATTCTTTGATTGCTATGTCGATTGTGGCTTCGTCGTTGCCTTCATTGAAGAAGAGTAGCATTCCTTAGCTTCTTGCTGGTCGCTATCGATCTTCACAACCCCCCATGGTGTAGGTAGTTTGACGCACTGGTGATATGTTGAAGGGACTACCTTCATATCGTGTATCCAAGGTCTTCCTAATATGATATTATAACAAGACAAAGAATCTATAATACAAAAGCGTTGCATAGAGTTTACCCCCTCGATACATACTGGTAACTTAATTTCACCGATGGTAGCTTTTGCTTCTCCGCTGAATCCAACTAGTACCAAAGACTTGGTGGTTATTTCGGATTCAGGGATATTCATCCTCTTGAGTGTCTCTAATTGGATGATGGTTACTGAACTGCCTCCATCAATGAGTATCATGCGCACATAATGATTAGCAACATATAGAGTGATTACTAACCCATCGTGGTGAGGATCTATGATGTTTTCTCGATCTTGTTCTTCGAAGGATATAACAGTATCCTTGGTTATTGTTGAAGTCTTCGTGGGTCTTTCTCCATTCTCCATTTTAGCTTCCTTAGCATGTCTTCTGGCTGCAGAATAAGAGGTACCACATATGTCAGATCCACCAGAGATAAATTTTATTACCTTAGCATCCTTAGATGGGGATGCAGCTCTCTTTGGGAATCCATCAGGATCCTGCCTCCTTTCCTTCTTTTTTTCGAGAAGTTCCTTGAGATGGCCTTTGCTAAGTAGATAGCTTATTTCCTTTCTCAAAGCAATGCAATCTTCGGTTATATGTCCAAAATCCTCATGAAATGCACACCATTTGGATTTATCCTTTGTAGCAAACTTCTTATCCTTAGGAGGCCATCTAGCCTTTTCACCTAAATCCTGCATAGCACACATTAGTTCAGGGATATCTACGGAAAACAATATTCAGATATCCTGGGATAATCTTCAACATCCTCATCATCGTCTATAGAGTTGACTTTGTGGTTGTCAGACTTATAGTAGGGCTTGGATTTGAATGACTTGTTGGTGGGTGAATCGAACTTTCTTTTGCCTTGGTCACTGGGAGGAGTTGTGGTAATCCTCTTCTGGATCTCTTTATCATCTTCCAGTCTTATGAATCTCAATGCTCGATTCCGTACCTCATCCATATTCCTGCAAGGTTTCATAACTAAGTCATCATAAAAAGGTGAGTTTTTCTGTAATCCCATCTTGAAGGCTTGGACTGCAGTGGTGATATCGAGATTAGGGATATCTAAGGATTCTCTGCCAAACTTGTTGACATAGCTCCTTAGAGTTTCGTCTGACCCTTGTGTTATCCTGTAAAGGTCACTAGTCAGTCTTTCAAATGTCCTGCTACAAGAAAATTGATTATTAAATAAGTTAATCAAATGAGCAAAAGAAGTAATCGAGTAAGGAGGAACGTTGAGTAGCCATTTTAAGGCTGCTCCAGTTATTGTTGAGCCGAATCCTTTGCATAAGCAAGCCTCTTTCAAATGTGGAGGAATGGGGTTTGTCTCCATTCTCTCCCTATATTGAGCTACATGTTCTTCGGGATCCGTGGTCCCATCATACAACTTCATGGTGGGAGTTTGGAATCTTTTTGGGATTTCGGCATCACATATTGGTGGAGCAAATCTGGATATCCTGTGGGTGATTGCAGGTACTTCCGGGATGGGCTTGACTATCCCTGGTACACTTGAGATCATATCCCGAAGTTTCTGGATTTCCTTGGCCACTTGAGGAGATATTCCTGTTTCCTGCGATGAACCAAGGTTAGTAGTTTCAAATAGAGAAGAATTATAAGTGTTACCGGTATATGGTGTAGGGAGTGATGTTCTAGGGATAAGGATATTATCCCGAGATATCCCCAGGTCTTGGGATCCTGAAGAAGTTCCGATACTTGTCTGCATAGGGATAAAGTCTCCAGAATGATTTCCGGATATCCCCGATGTTCCAAAATCGAGGATCCTTGGAACTATTGGAGTGGTAGCCTCTGGCTGTTTGTTCTTTTCAGCCTTCAAGTTCTCCATTTCCCTGAGAAGTCTCTGATTCATTCGCTGTTGATCCATCATCTGTTGTTGTACCTGTTGAAACATACTCAAAATATCGTCATTAGAGATAAGTATGGGAGTCGAAGAGGTCATCTTTGTCGATGGAGTACTACTAGCAACAAATGTAGTCTTTTTTCCAGCATTATCTGGTTTTTTCGTGAAAATAGGGATCTGTGAAGAAATATTAGTAGTAGTAGCAGAAACAATAGGTAATGAAGAAGTTGATCTCGGTTGTGAAGCCATTTTTCGATATATTTCTCTTGAAAATGCCTTTAAACAAGGTTTTAATTATAAAAAACACAAGTTTGCCCCACGGTGGGCGCCAAATTGTTTCGGGTAAAAATTAACAAGCTTAACTTTTAGCAAAACCGAATTAGAAAAGTGGGGTATTGTGTTTTATAAGCAAATATATCGAGTATACTGAATATATGATCAGAATATCCCCGAATATCCCTGGGGATATTTGAGTATATCAAACAGAAAAATAGCAATACACACGAGATTTATACGAGGAAAAGCCCTTAATCCCTTAGGATTGCCGACATAAAAACCTCGGGAGGTGACAATCGTCACTTTACCTAATTTTATTAATAATCAAAATAAGTGAATACAAACAAAGAGCGCAATATGATCGATTCTAAGATGCTAGGTTAGCTTCAATGAGTGTTGTGTGTGTTCTCCAAGTCAGCCGTGTCCTATATCGATCAATCACCTCGATATTTATACAAAGAATCTAAAAAAGGACGTTTGACAACGTTCATAAGGTAGTTCCGAATATCCCAACACTTTCCAATCGTGGAAGACTCTTTCAAATCACCAGCATAGATTTCTCTTGGATTCCTCGTTTAAGTTGAAGCAGTTGATGCATGTTTCCGTGATATCAAGACCAGCTATGAGACAACCTGTCAATTCCTGAAATCTTGTAAAAAGGTTAAGTAACAGAGATAACTGTTAGTAACATTCATATCCTTAAAATATCCCTGATCCCGAAATATCCCGGATCCTGAAATATCCCGAGTGGGAATATTTTGCGCCTAACAATCTTATTGCCTTATCCTTCAATTAATAAATTCTATTTGTCCGTTTGTGGCTATGGGCAGCAAGATCAAAACTTATAGATCGCATAATAGTTGAGATGTGGAAGTGTGGAAACAAGGCATTGCACAGTGGTGACTGCAAACATTTGAGACGTGGAGTGGAGTCGTAGATGCTAGCGTCGTGCAAGTAAGTGATGGCAAATTGGCAATTTTGAATATTAGGTTAAAGGTTAAAAGTATTAATTATCTAATTGTTATTGGGCTTTATCATAACTAATTTAAAGTTATGTGAGTATTAGTTTAATTAATTTTTCTTTCAAAATAATTTATATTTGTAATGTAGATATCATAGGTTTATATCGGTATAATTTTAATTTTTAAAATTTGAAACTAATTAAATCATGCATTTAACAAAAATAAATTTCATGGGTGTAGGCCGCCCCCATGAAATATATGTACGTCCACCAATGCATGTATATTTTACTACTATATGTTATAAATATTTGCGAGATAGTGGAAAATCTCTTAAAATTAAAAGATGTACAAGTTTTCATGCTTAAGGTACCAAACTTCAAGCCTCAGCCAGCGATGTTCAATATCTTTTCTCTGTAACTAAAGAAAACACTTACCATTTAGGGTACAACCAGGCATACGAAAGAGGTAGGCGTCATTTCTTGGATTCTTCACTTTTGAAGCACTCATTCATGTATGAAGCAATTGATCATATGAACCGAGGTAAGTGGATCCACGTTCAAAAAAAATTCAAATAACATATCTCATCTTTAAATTCAATATCCCTCTCAAAAGCATTTGGACATTGTCAACGGTACCAAAAAATTTGTTAACCAAATTTCTTTTGAAAGGTACACGATGTTGGTGCTTTTAAAAGGTAGAATTCCAATGTTTGCGACAGTGCCTAATTTTAACCTAATTTATTTTTCAAGTTTAATGTTGAGGCATGCTTTGTTACATACAAGGAAATAGAGGGTGTAATTGTAATAATTGTAATAGTTAGCAACTGTTAACTAACAATCTGTTAATAAGGGGAGATTGAGTTTATGTTAAATTGCAAGTTTATGTGAAACATTGTCACACCTCACCCTCTCATCACTTGATGATGTCACTGTTAATTCTTTAAAGTTTGCGTAAACATAGTGGTGATGTCTCAGATAGCGTGCAACTTTACTTATATCGGTATCAAAACACACATAGTTAACTTAAAGAAAACATTATACAATGATAACATCACTATTACAATCCGTAAGTCCACTATTCATAGCTTAAAATACACTAAACATCATGAGTTGCTTATCTACAAGGTGCCTGAACGTGCAATTCTTACCGATCATCACTACCTACTTGTGACAATCCTACATTTCCGGATTAACCCTGTTAATGAAAAACTAACAGAACCAATACGAAATCAAACAATATCAAACAAGAAGGATTAGAATTGAAGAAAACAGGTTCAAAAACATATAAACTATGAGAATTTAACTTGTAATTGCAAGAAATGTTCAATTTTGACTTTCGAAGTCAAAATTCGTTGTAACTTAGATGGGAAATTCGAAATTCATAGTAATTCATCATCATTAATCGAATTAATCAATCATAAAACCCATATTGATGATTCTTAACGGTTATTATCAGTTAATTAACCATCAATTGACGAATTAAACCCATTTAACAACCTTTAAAGACGAAACCGTTACTTGAACCTATAAAACCCATGCAAATCGGTTAAAATTCGGACACTTGAACATACATACACTCTAGTCGGCTCTTTTAGTATCTGTTACACACAACAATTGATTCCAGAAGTCGTGGATAGAAGATTTCGAGTGGGAGACGGCCGAAACTCAAGCTCCAAGTTGATCTCCTTCAATTCAATATCAAGTCAGGTAAAATCTATACCTACAACACCTAAAAGTGCAGACTAAGAGTAACCCTGTATCAATTTGGGCTTGTAACATCGAATTGAACAAGTTCAAACAATTAGTGTTCATACTAGAACCGAATTGGGGGTTTTGATCGAAATGGGTTTAAAAACTAAATTAAATGGTACATTTAGCTTCAGAAGACCTCGACTAAGCATAACCCCATCTTAATTCGAAGTTCTAATATCGAATTGGAAGAGTTTGGTTATTAGGGTTCAGCATACAACACGTTTTGGGGTTTTCGATCTAAACGAAATCAAAAATCAAATTAATATTTACAGATAGATTCGAAATCATTCATTCAATGAAAACCATATGGCAATTGTAT
This sequence comes from Mikania micrantha, assembly GCA_009363875.1. NCBI lineage: Eukaryota > Viridiplantae > Streptophyta > Magnoliopsida > Asterales > Asteraceae > Mikania > Mikania micrantha. Next base: position 13,868,390 of record CM018681.1, read on the forward strand.
CAAACAACAACGAATTTAAGGATTTCAAGTTCTAGGGTTCTTAAAACAAATGGATTTGGGGGTTTTGATTCAAATGAATGAAAAAAATTAAATTAAATGGTACCCTCAGTCTCATAATAGCTCGATTAACATAAACCCTATGTTAATTTTAACAACCAACATCGAATTGGGTGTTAACCGGTTCTAGGGTTTATGAGATTAAAAGGATTTGGGGATTTTTATGTAAATGGACTTGGTTTTCAATTTAAATGGTACAGATGGTTTCAAAATAACTTGTGTAATGTTAACCCTATGATTTTATTGAATAACAATAACGCATTTAAACGATTTTGAATGATGATTGGACTATACACGTTCGAAACTATGTTAATCTCAAATTGGAACTTTTTGTAGATTGACAATCAAATTAAAGGCATTTTTGAACTCGTTTGGATCAATGAAAACAAAGCCCTATGGTTTTAGGGTCGATCGAATTTGATTCGGGGTCTAGTTGGAACCAAATGGGTTCGGTATAATTAACAAAGGGGAACCCGACTCCTTGTGGTTTAAAGCATTTACACAGCAATCTGTTAACGAAATCTGAAGCAGAGCAGTTGGTAGAGTGCGTGTGTTTGGTTTGAGAGGTCAAGGGTTCGACCCTTGCCCTTGACAGTTTTAAAATTTTAATCAAATTTTTGTATTTTAAACCATAACTTCTTCGTTTTAAATCCGATTTAACCCGTTCGAATTTCGTTGGAATCGAAATGGAATCCCGAACAAATTAGAATGATAAAAATTTCATTTTGACTCGAAATCATCGTCACGTATAAATACGTGTGTTTGAAATTAATCGTATACGTTTATACGATTTAAACAAACGAACTTAATGCACACTTTTGTATGTACATTTCGAACATTCTAACATACGTGTGTTGACACGTATGCAATTATAAAAGTGATGTGACATTACGAATGACACAACGTTATTGTTAAAACACATATTTTTCGTAGAAGGTTATCTACGTGTGTTCACAAACGTTTGATCATTCTACTTGCATACTAAGGTGCGTACACGGCCCCATTTTTACATTTTACTGTTTTGGGGGAGAAAACATGTGCAAACAAACGATTTTGGATACATATCACTTGCATGAGTTAACTGTTTACTATAAGTGTGCACATAACACTCAAAGTCCTTACATATTGAACCGTTTAGTTTGCCGTAGTGCAAAGCGTGGTAGTTGAAGATAGATCTATTGGGTTTGACAAACCTCGCTTGGTATATGGGATCTACGCAAGTGTTTAACTAGCCAATTCAACATTTCTATTGTTTGTGTTAGACAATAGTGGAAAGGCAAAACATGCAACAGCATGCAACAGTCAGCTTCGGTGTCAACCACTTATGTAAATAGTACAATGACTAGCTATCATGACTATGCAATGTGTGATTATGTTATCTGCTAACATTACGTTTCAAACTATTGTTCAACATTTATGTTTACATATACAAACCTGTGTGTGCACCAACCTTTGTGTTGACTTGATTTACATGTTTTCTCAAGACACTAAGGCACAAGCAAGGACAAGCAGGGACTAGGACAAGCAGGGACTAGGACGTTGAGTCTCATGCATACAGTTTATTTTGATTATTTGATTTAAAACATTGAACATTGTATTTACGGTTTTGCAGCTGTTACATTTGGTTATTGGTTTTCAAATGCTTCCGCAATGTTAAACTTTGATTTTACAAATTAAGACTGAACTATGTTTATGTGACAATCCGACTTTTTACACTAACCTTGTTAACGGGAGATGGTGATATCGCAGGCCCAACAGAGATAATGTGGGCCCAACAGGACAAATGTAGGTCCAATAAGACCAATGAAGGCCCAACAAGTCCAACAAGGCTAATGAAGGCCCAGTAAAGCCAAAGAAGACCCAGTGAGGTCAAGGAAGACCCAACAAGACAAATCAGGTCCACTGAAGTCTATGAAGGCCCAATAAAGTTCCGTAAGGCCCAATAGGGTCAAATGAGGCCCAATGTAATCAAAGTAGGCCATTAAGGCCCAATTAGACTAAACAGAACTAAGGTAGGCCCAATAAGGCTCAGGGAGGTTCAATAAGGCTCATGGAGGCCCAATGAAAGCCAAAGAAGGTCCAGTAAGGTCAAAGTAGGCCCAATGAGTTTAGTGTAGGCCCAAATGGATTAATTTAAGCCCAATAGTATTCCAATTGAAACATTTAGTGGCAATTAGGGATTTTAGGCTCAACTTTGTTAATAAAAATGTTATGTTGTCGATCCAGAATAACCTATAGGAGTTAGGAATTAAGAAAAATAAATTCCTAAGTGTTAAATTGTTGAAGATTGAACTTGTAAGTGATTGTTAGTGTCAATTTTGACTTTTATAAGTCAAAATTCGGCTAAATGATTTATGGAATTCGAATTTCCACATTGAACTTAAGTATAACCGAAATTGATTAATTTAAATCATCCCATTGATGATTATAATAGGTTTCTATACGTTATTAGTATATTAACTCTTCGAATTAAGATGCAATAATGATGAATGTTCGAAACCGTCGACTAGGGTGTTAGAATTTGTATAATTCGACTTCAACATCACAAATTGAACTTCCAGAATCATATATCGGCACATTTAGAACCTTTCACATACCACAATTTGATTTCAGTAGTTCGGGAAGAAGGAGTTTGATCAAAGGGTTGTCGAAACTAGGGCTCAAGGTCGTTCTACTACAATTCGATATCAAATCAGGTAAGTAATCACTACAACACACTCTAAAATGGCCGATTAAGGTTTATCTTAAAGCAATTGCAACTGATAACATCGATTTGATAAGGCTCGAGTTCTAGGGTTCTTAACAAAGTCGGGTTTGGGGGTTTTTAACCAAATGAGCTTTAAAATGGAATTAAACTACACCAATAGTTTCAGAAGGGTTCGATTTAACTAAACCAGGTACCAATTTCATTAGGTTACAACGATTTGATGGATTTTAGTTCTAGGGTTCTTAATGAGAATCGGTTTTGGGGATTTCGGCCTAAATAAGTTTAATAATCAAATGTTTTTGCACAGAAAGTTTAGAAATCAGTAGCTTAATGAAATCCAAGTGTTGATTTTATCAGGAAACATCGAATTGAATGAGTTTGAGTTAGGGCTCAAGAATTCGAGTTCAAAACTGTTTAAACCGAATTGGACTTGGTTTTTATGCAAAACATCAAATTAAAAACACCTGTGAACTCGTTTGTACCATTAGGATTAAAGCCCCATGATTACATAGTTGATCAAGTTCAAATTCATGGTCATTTGGGTAGTTATTGCTTCGGCTATAGAATAACAAAGGGAAACCGACCCATGGGAGGTTAAAACAATTAAGTTCGGTTATCAGTCGCGATACCCTAGCGGGCGAGTTGGTAGATCAGGTGTGTTGTGATCCGGAGGTCGCGGGTTCGAGCCGGGGGGTGGCCGGTTTTGGAAAAAAAATACCATTTTTGGTATTTTTGAGATAATTTTCACATACGAACTCCGTTTTAACCCGTTCGAGTTGCGTTGTAACCGTAACGGGAGTACGAACACATTGGAATGATAAAAATGGTACTTCAATCCGAAAACGAAATCGCGTATAATTACGTTTATTTAAATAAAATCAAATATGATTTTATTTAAACGATTTCAAAGTCACACGTATTTACGTATACACATTCTTAACACTTTAACATACGTGTGTTGACACGTATGTTATTTCAAGCACAAAACGACATCTCGAATAACACTAGGTTATTGTGTAAACACAGATTCTTCGTAGGAGGATTTCTTACACGAGCTTTTAGTGTGTGATCATTCTGCTAAACTCAAAGGTGCGTACACGGCCCCTTTCTTATTTTAAACTGTTTTGGGGAAGAAAACATGTGCAACAAACTATTTTTAGATACATATCACTTGCATGAGTTAGCTGTTTACATTATGTGACAACATATCAACTTGAAAGTCCTTACACACCTCGAACCGTTTAGTTTGCTGTAATGCAAAGCGTGGTAGTTGGAAATAGATCTATTAGGTTTGACAAACCTCACCTGGTAGATGGGATCTATGCAGGTGTTTGACTGACTAAACACAATTTTACTATTGTTGGGATAGACAATAGTGGCAAGGCGAAAACATGCTATAGCATGGCAATCAGTCAGCTTCGGTGTCGACCACTTATGTAAATAGTTTATATGACTAGCTATCATGACTGTGCATGTGTGATTATGTTATCTACAATCTTGTTATTCAAACTGTTGTTTTGAACATTGTGAATACTTAAAACCTGTGTTATGCACCAACCTTTGTGTTGACTTGATTTGCATGTTTTCTCAGGACGCTAAGGCGCGCAATAAAGACTGGCATGGACTAGGAGATAGAGTCGCATGCATTTTAAACATTTTGGATATTTGAATTTGAACATTTGAGTATTTTGTTTTGTAATGGTTACTTTACAACTCTTATTGGTTTTAAACGCTTCCGCAAAACTTTGAAAACTCTGATGTTATGTTTTAAAGACCAAAGTATGTTTTGAAATTCATATAGAGGTCTTCGTTATGTCTAATGATCTGAGATCCTGGTTTGTCACGTTCCCAAACGGTATGATTCCGTTAGTTGAAAATTGGGGGTGTGACAGATTGGTATCAGAGCCATTGGTTATAGCGAACTAGGTTTGCATTTGTAGGCCTAGACTATGACTGTTAGACATTAGACACACATGTTTACACATACTGCTTAGAAATTACATATGACATTATGTAATTGATTTGTTTACACATTCCATGGCACTGCACTTACATATGGTATTATGTAACAGGCATGGCATCATCATCAGTTCCCTACATCTACATTGATGATTCCGAGGACGAGGAACCGATAGTTCCGGCACCACCATCATCACCACCACCACCTATTCCATCACCTCCACCATATGAGATGGATGACTCAGATCCGGAGGAGGACCCAGACGAGGATCCCGAGGAGGATCCAGATGAGGACCCGGATGAGGATCCGGAGGAGGAGCCAGTGGAGGGCACTCAGCAGATCCCTGCTGAGGGACTTTCTGCACATCCACCACCAGTACTAGATGCTCCTGAGCCTAAGAGGCAAAGGACGGACGCTGAGGAGATCGCCAAATTGCGCGAGGATCTGGAGGTAGCAGAAGATAGGATAGCACAGAGATCTCAGGAATTATGGGATGCTATTGAGAGGCAGGATGATCTTACCCATCTGGTTCACGATATGCGGGATGAGATGATCAATTTGATTGGTCGTCTAGAAGAGTCAGAGAACCGAGAGGAGATTTTGGCAGGCAGGATTGAAGCTTTGGAGGATTTAGTGGCCTCTGAGAATGAGGAACAGGATGAGGATGAGGAGGAGGAACCAGCACCAGTTGTTGAGTCCGATCCTGAATCCACTGTTGAGGACGATTGATTGTTTTTCTTTTCTTTCTTGTTTTGTTTAAACTTATTAGGAACGGGTTGTGTTCCTACATTAGTAGTTTGAAAAGTTGTGTTTTATTTCAAAAGTATTGTACTCAAAGAAAGTTTCTATTTATGGAAGAATTATTATTTATTTTTAACAGTTGTGTTGATTTATATTACATGTTGTGTTTGTTGTTTTACTTACACATGTCACATTAGATTTTGACTTCGTGCTAACACTTCTTATAAATAGGAAACTAATGGCTGAGGGAAACGTACATATGACTGTTGCTGAGCTCAATGAGCTAATCAACAACAGAGTTGCAGAGGCAATCGCACAGTATGCTCAGACTCACAACACAGGGCCACAAGGTCCAGCTGGGGGATTGGTTAACCCACAAGTCTGCACGTTCAAGATGTTTTTGGACTGCAAACCACACAATTTCAAAGGGTCGGAGGGGGCCATTGGACTCCTTCGGTGGATTGAAAAGGCTGAGTCTGTATTCGAAATGTGCAACTGCCCTAACGAAAGCAAGGTGAAATTTGCTACGGGAACATTGGAGGGTCCAGCATTAACTTGGTGGAACTCAAATGTTCAGACTCTGGGGTTGGGAGAGGCAAATGCCTTAACATGGAATGACTTCAAAACTTTACTGCAAGAGGAGTACTGTCCTCGCAGTGAGATGCAGAAGTTGGAGGAGGAATACTGGCACCTCAAGATGGAGGGGTCAAACATTGAAGAGTACACAACCAGGTCACACGAGTTGGCCAGACTGCTACCACACATGGCTACTCCAGCCAGTAAGTGGATTGAAAGGTACATTGGAGGACTAGTGCCTCAGATTCAAGGGTTGGTGACTTCAGCAAATCCCACCACCATCCAACAAGCTGTTCGTTTAGCGCATCAGCTTACTGACCAGGCAGTGTTGCAGGGGACTCTGCCCAAACGAACATCTGCTACCAAGGTGGGAGATCATAAGAGAAAGTGGGAGAGTAACAACTTCAAGGGTAACAACCAACAATCATATCAACAAAACCGGAAGCAAGACTCAAACAAGTCTTATCATGGTTCAAGCAGTGGTCAGCAATCATCATCGTCGGGGGGTTATGTTGGGAAACACCCCAAGTGCAACAAGTGTGGTTACCATCATGCAGGTAATCAATGTGAAAGAGCTAAGTGCCAGAGGTGTGGCAAGATTGGGCATGCGGCTAAGGATTGTCGCGGGGAACTACAGAACAACAACAACCAGAACAACGCTCAGAAAGGTTGTTTTGAGTGTGGCAAGATGGGGCATTTTAAGAAAGATTGCCCACAGCTCAAGAAAGGCGGGGACAATAATGCCAATGGTAATGGAAATGGCAACGGTAATGGAAATGGCACCAACAACAACAATAACAACAACAACAAACAACAATGGTGCTAGAGGCAGGGCGTTTGTGATAGGAGGACGTCAAGCGCGGGAGGATCCCAACATTGTTACGGGTACGTTCCTCTTAAATAATCACTATGCCTCTATGTTATTTGACACCGGTGCCGATCGGAGCTTTGTATCTAGTTCACTTGCTAAGTTGCTAAATGTTAGTCCCACTGCCTTAGATAGTCCATACACTGTGGAATTAGCTGATGGTAAGTTGATTGTAGTGGAAAATATTTTTAAGGGATGTATCCTTGATTTGATGGGTCAAACATTAGAGATTGACCTTATGCCTATTGCCTTAGGCAGTTTTGATGTAGTTATTGGCATGGACTGGTTGTCCAAAAACCAGGCTGAAATCGTATGCCATGAAAAGATTGTTCGCATACCTCTTCCGTAGGGAGAGACCTTGTATGTACAAGGCGAGAAGAGCAGTACGCCACTGCGTCTCATATCTTGTATGAAAGCACACAAATGTCTGCGAAAAGGTCATACGGCAGTTATAGCACTTATAACTGAAAAGCCGGTAGCTGAGAAGAAGATTGAAGATATACCAATAGTTTGTGAATTTCCGGAGGTGTTTCCAGAAGACTTACCGGGATTACCGCCTATCAGACAGGTGGAATTCCGAATCGATCTTACACCAGATGCAGCACCGATAGCTAGGGCGCCTTATCGACTTGCACCATCAGAGATGCAAGAATTATCTACACAATTGCAAGAGTTGTTGGATAAGGGTTTCATACGATCTAGTTTTTCACCGTGGGGAGCTCCAGTTTTGTTTGTAAAGAAGAAAGACGGAACTTTCCGTATGTGTATCGATTACCGGGAATTGAACAAGGTTACTATCAAGAACCGGTATCCGTTACCCAGGATTGACGATCTGTTTGATCAATTGCAAGGTTCGAGTTACTACTCGAAGATTGATCTCAGGTCGGGTTATCATCAATTAAGAGTTCAGGAGGAGGATATCCCGAAGACAGCATTCAGGACACGCTATGGCCATTATGAGTTCTTGGTCATGCCATTTGGGTTGACAAACGCTCCAGCTGTATTCATGGATCTCATGAATCGTGTTTGTAAACCTTATCTTGATAAGTTTGTCATTGTTTTCATTGATGACATTCTCTATATTCACAGTCTGAGGAGGAACACGCTGAACATCTTCGATTATTGCTAGAGCTATTGAAACAAGAACAATTGTACGCTAAATTTTCGAAATGTGATTTCTGGATGCGAGAAGTACAATTTCTGGGTCATATAGTTAATGAAAAGGGCATACATGTTGATCCAGCGAAGATTGAAGCGATTAAGAATTGGGAAGCGCCAAAGACCCCTACCGAGGTACGACAATTCCTTGGTTTGGCGGGTTATTACCGAAGATTCATTGAAGGTTTCTCGAAGATCGCTCAACCACTTACAGCTCTTACGCACAAGGGAACAAAGTATAACTGGACGGATAAACAGGAAGCTGCATTCCAGTTATTGAAACAGAAACTTTGCAGCGCACCGATTCTGTCCCTACCGGAAGGAACAGAAGACTTCGTAGTGTATTGTGATGCATCTGCACAAGGTTTGGGATGTGTGTTGATGCAACGTGATAAAGTGATCGCTTATGCTTCCAGACAACTACGAACACATGAAAAGAATTACACTACTCATGACTTGGAGTTAGGAGCAGTGGTTTTTGCTTTGAAAATTTGGAGGCATTATCTGTATGGAACTAAGTGTACCATTTATACTGATCATAAGAGTTTGCAACATATCTTTGATCAGAAGGAGCTTAATATGAGGCAACGACGATGGGTTGAGTTATTGAATGATTATGAGTGTGCGATTAAATATCACCCTGGAAAAGCTAATGTAGTAGCTGACGCTCTGAGCAGAAAAGACACAACAGGAGCAAGACGGGTTCGTGCACTTATGATGACAATACATACTGACTTACCTGACAAGGTGCACAGTGCTCAGATTGAGGCCTTGAAAAAGGAAAACTTAGTACCGGAATCTTTACGAGGAATGGAAGAACAATTGGATGTTAAACCTGATGGAATTCGTTATTTCATTAATCGTATGTGGATACCTTTGTATGGAGGTTTAAGGGAACTCGTGATGGATGAAGCACACAAGTCCAGATATTCAGTCCATCCGGGATCAGACAAGATGTACCATGATTTGAAGGCACTGTATTGGTGGCCTCACATGAAAGCTGATATTGCTAAGTACGTTAGCAAATGTTTGACTTGTTCGAAAGTCAAAGTTGAATATCAGAAGCCATCTGGTTTACTGCAACAACCAGAGATACCGATGTGGAAATGGGAACAGATTTCGATGGACTTCATTACTAAGTTACCCCGTACACCGAGTGGTTGTGATACGATATGGGTAATTGTCGATCGATTAACGAAATCTGCACACTTCTTAGCAATCAAGGAAACTGATAAGATGGAGAAACTGACTCGAATTTACATCAAGGAAGTAGTCGCACGGCATGGCGTGCCAATCTCTATCATATCAGACCAGGATGCTCGATTTACTTCTAACTTTTGGAAATCTCTTCATAAGTCATTAGGGACTCGCTTGGATATGAGTACCGCTTATCATCCACAGACCGACGGTCAAAGTGAACGAACGATTCAAACGCTTGAGGATATGTTACGAGCTTGTGTAATGGACTTTGGTGATAGCTGGGAGAATCATTTACCGTTGGTAGAATTCTCTTACAACAATAGTTATCATACAAGTATTCAAGCAGCACCGTTTGAAGCTTTGTATGGTCGCAAATGTCGTTCACCAGTGTGCTGGGCTGAGATTGGAGACAGTCAGTTAACAGGTCCTGAACTGGTGCACGAGACGACAGAGAAGATAGTTCAAATCCGGAACCGTATGGCAGCGGCTCGGGATCGACAGAAGAGTTATGCTGACAAACGTCGTAAACCGTTGGAATTTCAAGTAGGAGACCGAGTTCTTCTAAAAGTATCACCGTGGAAAGGTGTGATACGATTCGGCAAGCGCGGAAAGCTTAGTCCACGTTACGTAGGACCTTTTGAGATTCTGAAAAGGATTGGTCCGGTTGCGTATCAACTCAAACTACCGGATGAACTCAGTGGAGTTCATGATGTGTTTCATGTGTCGAACTTAAAGAAATGTCTTTCTGATGAGACATTGATTGTACCGTTGGAAGAAATACAAATAGATGAACAGCTACGATTCATTGAAGAACTGGCAGAAATCATGGACCGAGAGGTCAAACAACTTAAGCAAAGCAAGATTCCGATAGTCAAAGTCCGATGGAATTCAAGACGTGGTCCTGAATTCACATGGGAACGGGAAGATCAAATGATGAAGAAATATCCTCATCTATTCAAAACAGCTATTGCTAACACTGAGAGCGCACGTTAAATTTCGGGACGAAATTTCCTTCAACAAGGGGATGACGTGATGCTTCACACATCAACACTGCAACTGTAAGCACAAACATTTTATTTATTCAATTGATTTTGTTACAAACATTTGTGCTACACTACATTCTATATATTTTATGTGCTACATTTCATATGTTACATGCTATGGTAGTACATACACGATTAGTTACATACACTTTGCTATGTGCGGGGTTGCATAGTACAAACGGTTATAGACACTCACTATGTGTGAGGTTACATACACTTTGCTATGTGCGGGGTTGCATAGTACAAACGGTTATAGACACTCACTATGTGTGAGGTTACACAACACAGTATGATCAAACACAAACAGTCACAGTTAGGTGAACTAACTAGTGTACACGCAAACAGTCACATTGAACGATCACATTTGAGTTGTGATGTTGCAAGCATTAGACTTTGTGTGTGAGTACACACAAGCACACAGAATGATCAAATCACACTAACACGTATGATTTAAACTCGTAAGTAGTTTCCTAACTACTCCTAACACTTACTAATTTTCGGGACGAAAATTCCTTCAACAAGGGGATTATGTGACAATCCGACTTTTTACACTAACCTTGTTAACGGGAGATGGTGATATCACAGGCCCAACAGAGATAATGTGGGCCCAACAGGACAAATGTAGGTCCAATAAGACCAATGAAGGCCCAACAAGTCCAACAAGGCTAATGAAGGCCCAGTAAAGCCAAAGAAGACCCAGTGAGGTCAAGGAAGACCCAACAAGACAAATCAGGTCCACTGAAGTCTATGAAGGCCCAATAAAGTTCCGTAAGGCCCAATAGGGTCAAATGAGGCCCAATGTAATCAAAGTAGGCCATTAAGACCCAATTAGACTAAACAGAACTAAGGTAGGCCCAATAAGGCTCAGGGAGGTTCAATAAGGCTCAGGGAGGCCCAATGAAAGCCAAAGAAGGTCCAGTAAGGTCAAAGTAGGCCCAATGAGTTTAGTGTAGGCCCAAATGGATTAATTTAAGCCCAATAGTATTCCAATTGAAACATTTAGTGGCAATTAGGGATTTTAGGCTCAACTTTGTTAATAAAAATGTTATGTTGTCGATCCAGAATAACCTATAGGAGTTAGGAATTAAGAAAAATAAATTCCTAAGTGTTAAATTGTTGAAGATTGAACTTGTAAGTGATTGTTAGTGTCAATTTTGACTTTTATAAGTCAAAATTCGGCTAAATGATTTATGGAATTCGAATTTCCACATTGAACTTAAGTATAACCGAAATTGATTAATTTGAATCATCCCATTGATGATTATAATCGGTTTCTATACGTTATTAGTATATTAACTCTTCGAATTAAGATGCAATAATGATGAATGTTCGAAACCGTCGACTAGGGTGTTAGAATTTGTATAATTCGACTTCAACATCACAAATTGAACTTCCAGAATCATATATCGGCACATTTAGAACCTTTCACATACCACAATTTGATTTCAGTAGTTCGGGAAGAAGGAGTTTGATCAAAGGGTTGTCGAAACTAGGGCTCAAGGTCGTTCTACTACAATTCGATATCAAATCAGGTAAGTAATCACTACAACACACTCTAAAATGGCCGATTAAGGTTTATCTTAAAGCAATTGCAACTGATAACATCGATTTGATAAGGCTCGAGTTCTAGGGTTCTTAACAAAGTCGGGTTTGGGGGTTTTTAACCAAATGAGCTTTAAAATGGAATTAAACTACACCAATAGTTTCAGAAGGGTTCGATTTAACTAAACCAGGTACCAATTTCATTAGGTTACAACGATTTGATGGATTTTAGTTCTAGGGTTCTTAATGAGAATCGGTTTTGGGGATTTCGGCCTAAATAAGTTTAATAATCAAATGTTTTTGCACAGAAAGTTTAGAAATCAGTAGCTTAATGAAATCCAAGTGTTGATTTTATCAGGAAACATCGAATTGAATGAGTTTGAGTTAGGGCTCAAGAATTCGAGTTCGAAACTGTTTAAACCGAATTGGACTTGGTTTTTATGCAAAACATCAAATTAAAAACACCTGTGAACTCGTTTGTACCATTAGGATTAAAGCCCCATGATTACATAGTTGATCAAGTTCAAATTCATGGTCATTTGGGTAGTTATTGCTTCGGCTATAGAATAACAAAGGGAAACCGACCCATGGGAGGTTAAAACAATTAAGTTCGGTTATCAGTCGCGATACCCTAGCGGGCGAGTTGGTAGATCAGGTGTGTTGTGATCCGGAGGTCGCGGGTTCGAGCCGGGGGGGTGGCCGGTTTTGGAAAAAAAATACCATTTTTGGTATTTTTGAGATAATTTTCACATACGAACTCCGTTTTAACCCGTTCGAGTTGCGTTGTAACCGTAACGGGAGTACGAATACATTGGAATGATAAAAATGGTACTTCAATCCGAAAACGAAATCGCGTATAATTACGTTTATTTAAATAAAATCAAATATGATTTTATTTAAACGATTTCAAAGTCACACGTATTTACGTATACACATTCTTAACACTTTAACATACGTGTGTTGACACGTATGTTATTTCAAGCACAAAACGACATCTCGAATAACACTAGGTTATTGTGTAAACACAGATTCTTCGTAGGAGGATTTCTTACACGAGCTTTTAGTGTGTGATCATTCTGCTAAACTCAAAGGTGCGTACACGGCCCCTTTCTTATTTTAAACTGTTTTGGGGAAGAAAACATGTGCAACAAACTATTTTTAGATACATATCACTTGCATGAGTTAGCTGTTTACATTATGTGACAACATATCAACTTGAAAGTCCTTACACACCTCGAACCGTTTAGTTTGCTGTAATGCAAAGCGTGGTAGTTGGAAATAGATCTATTAGGTTTGACAAACCTCACCTGGTAGATGGGATCTATGCAGGTGTTTGACTGACTAAACACAATTTTACTATTGTTGGGATAGACAATAGTGGCAAGGCGAAAACATGCTATAGCATGGCAATCAGTCAGCTTCGGTGTCGACCACTTATGTAAATAGTTTATATGACTAGCTATCATGACTGTGCATGTGTGATTATGTTATCTACAATCTTGTTATTCAAACTGTTGTTTTGAACATTGTGAATACTTAAAACCTGTGTTATGCACCAACCTTTGTGTTGACTTGATTTGCATGTTTTCTCAGGACGCTAAGGCGCGCAATAAAGACTGGCATGGACTAGGAGATAGAGTCGCATGCATTTTAAACATTTTGGATATTTGAATTTGAACATTTGAGTATTTTGTTTTGTAATGGTTACTTTACAACTCTTATTGGTTTTAAACGCTTCCGCAAAACTTTGAAAACTCTGATGTTATGTTTTAAAGACCAAAGTATGTTTTGAAATTCATATAGAGGTCTTCGTTATGTCTAATGATCTGAGATCCTGGTTTGTCACGTTCCCAAACGGTATGATTCCGTTAGTTGAAAATTGGGGGTGTGACAGTTTATAAGCATATAGAGGTCTTTCGTTATGTCTAATGCTTGAGATCCTGGTTTGTCACGCCCTAAACGGTATGATTCCGTTAGTTGAAATTTGGGGGCGTGACAGATTGGTATCAGAGCCATTGGTTATAGAGAACTAGGTTTGCATTAGTAGACTTAGACTATAACTGTTAGACATTAGACACATTTGCTTATACAATCATGTGTTGTATAGTATTTATACATAAATGTTATGTAACAGATATGGCATCATCGTCTAAGCGTATTCATGATGAGGAGCCACAAGTTATGGAAATTCAGGCAGCTAAATAAAGGAAATTGGAACCAGTGGATGATACTATCCACCATGGTGAGGATATTAACATTAGACCCTGAGGGAGCAGCCATTATTGGCAGTTGTTCCCTGATCTTATCCGTAGCTGGGTGCGCGAGGAGAGAGTGCCTCCACCACCTGCTACTACCTCTACAACTGGCATTTGGACATTACCTGCTCTAGGATATCCGCTAGAGCAAGCGTTTGCTGCATTCGTGGCACGTATGGATCGAGAGATCCGTAATATGCGCGAGGCAGCAGGGCCAATCACAAGATTGTTAGAAAGCAACAACTGGATTTTGGAGAAATGGAGGAGTCTTAAGGAGGAGCTAGCTCGTACGGACGAGTTACATGAGAATCTGGTGGAAGATGTGGAGATGATGCGAAATGCTATCGTTGAGCTCACCAACCGACTGCAAGATGCTGAATTTCGTGCAACTATGGCCGAGGCACGACAACAGGAAATGGAACTACGTGCAACTATGGTCGAGGCAAGGGCCGAAAAGGCCATTGCACTATCTAATGCGGCTATAGATGGAACCAACATAGTTGGGGATTTAGCTGAGCAGGCATTGACACTCATCACCGAACATATACAGTATGATCACGGTGCAGGGGTGGTCCACCAGAGCAGGCTGATTCATCTTCTAGTGTTGCGCCACCAAATGGTGGAATTTAGATATTTTGATGTTATTTATTTTTCAGTTAATAAACCTATATGAGTGGGATGTACTCATAGCAAATAAAATGTCATGTTTAGTTGATTATCGTTATGAGAATTAATATTTTGACGGCAAAAATTGCTTGTTATGTTTACTTATGCATGAATGGTGATTATGCGATGAATGAAATCTCAGTATGTATATTTGTAAATGTGAAGATTATGGCTGACGGAAACAAAAACATGACTGTTGCTGAACTCAATGAACTAATCAACAATAAGGTTACTGAAGCTCTTGCAAACTATGCTCAAACACATCCGACAGGAGCACATGGTCCAACGAGGGGATTGGTAAATCCACAACTGTGCACGTTCAAGACGTTCTTGGACTGCAAACCGCACAACTTCAAAGGATCGGAAGGAGCCATTGGACTTCTTCGATGGATTGAAAAGGCAGAATCGGTGTTTGAGATGTGTAATTGTCCGGAGGAGGACAAAGTCAAGTACGCTACTGGTACTTTGGAGGGTCCAGCATTGACCTGGTGGAACTCCAACGTGCAGACATTGGGATTGGGTGAGGCCAATGCCCTTACTAGGAATGGATTCAAGATGCTACTACTGGAGGAGTATTGCCCTCGCAATGAGGTGCAAAAGCAAGAGGAGGAATACTGGCACCTTAAAATGGAAGGGTCTGATATCGAGGAGTTCATCACTCGATCATACGAATTAGCCAGACTTCTACCTCACATGGCAACTCCACCTAGAAAATGGATTGAGAGGTACATTGGGGGATTAGTACCTCAAATTCAAGGATTAGTCACGTCTGCCAATCCCACAACTGTTCAACAAACTGTTCGGTTGGTGCATCAACTGATGGATCAGGCAGTCCTACAAGGAACTCTGCCTAAACGGACAGCTGCATCCAAAGTGGGAGACCACAAGCGAAAGTGGGATAGCAGCAATTCCAAGAATTCTACTCAACGGTCATTTCATCAGAACCGCAAGCATGAGTCCAACAGGACCCATCACAATCAAAACAATAATCAACAGTCATCTAGGGGGTATATTGGTAAATACCCAAAATGCAATAAATATGGACTCCATCACATTGGAAATCAATGTAACAAGTACCGATGTCAACGGTGCGGGAAGATGGGTCATGCTGCAAAGGATTTTTGGGGAGAACTACAGACAAACCAAACCAACCAGAATAACACTCAGAAAGGGTGCTATGAGTGTGGCAAGCCTGGGCATTTCAAAATGGATTACCCACAACTCAAGAAAGGAGGGGCTAATGATACAAACGGCAATGGTAACGGCACTAACAACAACAATAACAATAACAACAATGGTGCAAAGGGTAGAGCGTTCGTGATTGGAGGACGTCAAGCACGGGAGGTTCCCAACATTGTCACTGGTACGTTCCTCTTGAATAATCACTCTGCCTCTATGCTATTTGACACTGGTGCCGACCGGAGTTTTGTATCTAGTATATATTGTAAATTGCTAAATGTTAGTCCTACTACCTTAGAAAACCCATACATTGTAGAACTAGCTGATGGCAAGTTAATCACAATAGAACATATTCTCAAAGGTTGTGTCCTTGACTTGATGGTCAAACACTTGACATTGACTGGTGTTTGGACTGGTTGTCGAAACACCAGGCTGAAATAGTATATCAGGAAAAGATTTTCTGTATACTTCTTCCACATGGAGAGACTGTATGTACAAGGCGAGAAAAGCAGTACGTCACTGCGTTTCATATCTTGTATGAAGGCACACAAATGTCTGCGTAAAGGTCATACAGCAGTTATAGCACTTGTAACTGAAAAGCTGGTAGCTGAGAAGAAGATCGAAGACATCCTAGTGGTTTGTGAATTTCCTGAAATATTTCCAGAAGACCTACCAGGGTTACCTCCTACCAGACAGGTGGAATTCCGAATCGACCTTACACCAGACGCAGCACCGATTGCTAGAGCGCCTTATCGACTTGCACCATCTGAAATGCAAGAGTTATCTACACAACTGCAAGAGTTGTTGGATAAGGGCTTTATACGACCTAGTTTTTCACCGTGGGGAGCTCCAGTCTTATTTTTTAAGAAAAAGGACGGGACTTTCCGTATGTGTATCGATTACCGGGAACTTAACAAAGTTACCATCAAGAACCGGTATTCGTTACCTCGAATTGACGATCTGTTCGACCAGTTACAAGGTTCGAGTTACTATTCTAAGATTGATCTCAGGTTTGGTTACCATCAACTCAGAGTTCAAGGGGAAGATATTCCAAAAACAGCATTCAGAACGCGTTATGGCCATTAAGAATTCTTGGTCATGCCATTTGGGTTGACAAACGCTCCAGCAGTATTCATGGATCTCATGAATCGAGTCTGCAAACATTATCTTGATAAGTTTGTCATTGTTTTCATTGATGACATTCTCATCTATTCTCAGACTAAAGAGGAGCATGCTGAACATCTTCGATTGATGTTAGAATTACTTAAACAAGATCAATTGTATGCAAAGTTTTTGGAATGTGAATTCTGGATGTGAGAAGTTCAATTCTTGGGTTGTATAGTCAATGAAAATGGCATACATGTTGATCTAGCGATAATTGAGGCGATTAAGAATTGGGAAGCACCGAATTGGGGGTTTTGATCGAAATGGGTTTAAAAACTAAATTAAATGGTACATTTAGCTTCAGAAGACCTCGACTAAGCATAACCCCATCTTAATTCGAAGTTCTAATATCGAATTGGAAGAGTTTGGTTATTAGGGTTCAGCATACAACACGTTTTGGGGTTTTCGATCTAAACGAAATCAAAAATCAAATTAATACTTACAGATAGATTCGAAATCATTCATTCAATGAAAACCATATGGCAATTGTATCAAACAACAACGAATTTAAGGATTTCAAGTTCTAGGGTTCTTAAAACAAACGGATTTGGGGGTTTTGATTCAAATGAATGAAAAAAATAAAATTAAATGGTACCCTCAGTCTCATAATAGCTCGATTAACATAAACCCTATGTTAATTTTAACAACCAACATCGAATTGGGTGTTAACCGGTTCTAGGGTTTATGAGATTAAAAGGATTTGGGGATTTTTATGTAAATGGACTTGGTTTTCAATTTAAATGGTACTGATGGTTTCGAAATAACTTGTGTAATGTTAACCCTATGATTTTATTGAATAACAATAACGTATTTAAACGATTTTGAATGATGATTGGACTATACACGTTCGAAACTATGTTAATCTCAAATTGGAACTTTTTGTAGATTGACAATCAAATTAAAGGCATCTCTGAACTCGTTTGGATCAATGAAAACAAAGCCCTATGGTTTTAGGGTCGATCGGATTCGATTCGGGGTCTAGTTGGAACCAAATGGGTTCGGTATAATTAACAAAGGGGAACCCGACTCTTTGTAGTCAAAAGCATTTAAACAGCAATCTTTTAACAAAATCTGAAGCAGAGCAGTTGGTAGTGTGCGTGTGTTTGGTTTGAGAGGTCAAGGGTTCGACCCTTGCCCTTGACAGTTTTGAAATTTTAATCAAATTTTTGTATTTTAAACCATAACTTCTTCGTTTTAAATCCGATTTAAGCCGTTCAAATTTCGTTGGAATCGAAATGGAAGCCCGAACAAATTAGAATGATAAAAATTTCATTTTGACTCGAAATCATAGTCACGTATAAATACGTGTGTTTGAAATTAATCGTATACGTTTATACGATTTAAACAAACGAACTTAAAACCGTGCACACTTTTGTATGTACATTTCGAACATTCTAGCATACGTGTGTTGACACGTATGCGATTACAAACGTGATGTGACATTACGAATAACACAACGTTATTGTTAAAACACAGATTTTTCGTAGAAGGTTATCTACGTGTGTTCACAAACGCTTGACCATTCTACTTGCATACTAAGGTGCGTACACGACCCCACTTTTACATTTTACTGTTTTGGGGGAGAAAACATGTGCAAACAAACGATTTTGGATACATATCACTTGCATGAGTTAACTGTTTACTATAAGTGTGCACATAACACTCAAAGTCCTTACATATTGAACCGTTTAGTTTGTCGTAGTGCAAAGCGTGGTAGTTGAAGATAGATCTATTGGGTTTGACAAACATCACTTGGTATATGGGATCTACGCAAGTGTTTAACTAGCCAATTCAACATTTCTATTGTTTGTGTTAGACAATAGTGGAAAGGCAAAACATGCAACAGCATGCAACAGTCAGCTTCGGTGTCAACCACTTATGTAAATAGTACAATGACTAGCTATCATGACTATGCAATGTGTGATTATGTTATATGAAAACATTACATTTCAAACTATTGTTCAACATTTATGTTTACATATACAAACCTGTGTGTGCACCAACCTTTGTGTTGACTTGATTTACATGTTTTCTCAAGACACTAAGGCACAAGCAAGGACAAGCAGGGACTAGGACGTTGAGTCTCATGCATACAGTTTATTTTGATTATTTGATTTAAAACATTGAACATTGTATTTACGGTTTTGCAACTGTTACATTTGGTTATTGGTTTTCAAACGCTTCCGCAATGTTAAACTTTGATTTTACAAATTAAGACTGAACTATGTTTAAAAGCATATAGAGGTCTTTCGTTATGTCTAATGCCTGAGATTCTGGTTTGTCACGCCCTAAATGGTATGATTCCGTTAGTTGAAATTTGGGGGTGTGACACTACTGTAAAGATTTAGTTTGAAACGTCAGTATAAAACTGGTGAATTCGTCAGCAAGACTCAATAAAATATGATATGACAGTATAGCCAATGATACACATTGACAAGATTGGAATATTCATGTGACTCATATCTAGTTCATTTTTGATAGTACTATCTTTGTCCACTCATTCAACCCCTCATGGGTTCACTAGATACAATTCGATTGCTAAGAACTTTTTATATAACACATTGATACCCACGGTCATCCCATGATATCCCAAGCCAGCACACAGTTATTAATGAGCATATCATATTTTTAGAAAAATAACATAAGAACACCCCTGTGTTTGTAAAACGTTAAAAAGAAAAGGGGTTGTACGAAACTCACCTGTAGTGTTGCAATCAACAAATAATGCTCAAACTCATGTTTAAGTTCTTGTATTTCAATTCTGCATTGAGTTAAAGTTTTATAAGTTATTTGCTTTTAATTTTCTTTATCAGGACTTTCCTTGACTTTCGATATCAAGGACATCACAACTCAAGTTATCAAACTGATCTTGAATTCTTAATCAGCTTCCTCAGCTTAATATCACACTGAATATGATAGAATGGAACCTATAATGATTTAGGCTCTTATTAAGGTGTTTATGACCCATTAGATTAATCAGGATATTCCCGAATTAACCAAATAGGTATTGTCGTTAATTATATCAAGAGAACAGTTTCCCGACATATTTCTGGTCTAAGAATAGTTAATCCTTATTATGGATCACTAAAATATTACTATCCAAAGAATGACTTCAAAATGATCGGATAGCATAACCGATCAAAATGATGATTTCACCGTTAAAATTCAGATTTCTTTATTTTTACCAATTCCTAGTCATCATCTAGGCAATAATCCACAACAATAACCTTTACATTGTGCTCAAATGATAGATTCAATCCAAATATTACCAAAATAGTAGGAGAATCGAATCATTACCCGTTTGGACGGATTTTCTGATTGCAAAACGATGATTCGATGTTATAAAGGAGTGTTTAGTCGTGCAGAGTCGTTCTTTGAAGTGAGAATTCAAAATATGATTGTTACCAAGTAAATTTGATTGTTATGATAGCTTTATTATTGCCGAACCTTCGTCGCGTACCGCCAAGAGTGCCCGAAATGACTTGGTGTATCGCGAAGAATTCCAGAGTTTTCTGACATTTTGGGCTCATGGCGTACCGCCAAGATTACCCAAGGGATTCTTGGCATACTACGGTGAGTTCCGGACTTCAGATATTTTTTCGATTTTCTTGTTTCCATGATTCTGGGAGTATACATCTCCGTTTTTCGTGATATTTTCATTCACGTTTACGATTTCTTGAGCACTTTCTAACCATTATAATTACAATTTCTTATTTCTTTGAATTATCTGGCCCCATACTCGGTATTTGCATTGTATCCTTGCACTTTACTTGTCACAGAAATTGAATTTGTTGTCGCAGTCACTTGCAAATAGGAACAGGAATGTCACAAACATACACTCAAAACCCATAGAAATAGAAGATTGGAACCAAAGTATTGTGGACCATTTTTAATTGTTGGCAAGATTGGTTAAGTAGCCTATAGATTTGCTTTAACAACGTCTTCGCAAATCCATCCTGTTTTTCATGTTTCACTGCTTAAAGTTGCATATGGTGATCATTCCCATATTACTCCTTTACCCAATGAACCGCAATTTCTTTTACAACCCAGGGCAATTTTGGAGAGAATATTGGTGCAAAAAGGAGCTAAAGCAGGAATAGGTGTATTGGTTCATTAGGCTAATTTGTCAATCACAGAAGCCACATGGGAGATTCAGAAGATTTTCGCCAGAGATGTCTGTCTTTTCATTCTTGAGGTCTAGAATTGTGACAACTAGTACCTGACCGGCCGGCAAGTCCGTACGGTATGTGTACTTTCAACAGTAACTATGTGTACACACATGATTGTGAACAGTACTTGTATTAACAGAATTCAAAATACAAGAAACAATTGTAAGTATTTTCGTGTAAACTTAAATATTGTAAGTACAACACACATTGAAACATTAGTTGTGTGTATTTAAGTGAAAACCTAAGTACAGTTAACACAACAGATCATGAGAAACAACAGTGTTCAAGTGAATAACAAGAACAAATCGGTTGCGATCTGATATCCATAGATGACAGGAAACAGATGGCCGACAAATCAGTGTGAAAACAATGTGATAACAGGATGTTTACTTGAGTCCGACAGTGAGGAAACACAATTTAAAACAATATTACAGTGTCGTTTCAGAATAAGGAACTGACAGTGTGTTTGCGTGGGTGACGATTCACACAAACATATCTGTGAGTTTAACGTTCTGAAATGATGACTGAAAAGTAGAAAACAAAAGTCGGAAAGCAAAACCATCGTCGTGTTCGTTCGAGTGACGATTCGAATGAATACGCACGATGGTGACGTGATCCGACGAAACGAAAACGAAAACACGACACGAACGATCATAAATTAATAAAATAAAATAAATAATGTTTTACAATTTTGAAACTCATCAAAATAATTAAAATAACAAATCTTTTATTTATTACAAATGAATTACGAGAAAAATTCCAGAAACGCGACGAAAACGCGAACCGAGCAACCGAACCAAACCGAATACCCGCAGGGTATATAAACATCAAATGAAGCATTTTACTTCATTTTTCCACTTTGTTCTCTCTCTCTAAAACACCCAACTCGTCCATTTCTCTCTCTAAAATATCACCACCACATTCAAACTTTAATCCACCATATCTTGCTCATTCGTGGACCAAATCGTGTGTTCTTGGTGTCCACGCGAAGCTCTCGACCTCCTCTACAAGGAAGTACAGCAGATCTAAGCATTTATCCGGCCAAAATCGAGGTATGATCCAAAGAAAGACACGAAAAGTAGGGTTTTCTGCACATTAATTCGAACCACTCTCTTGAAACCGGTTATAAGCCTAACCGTTGAGGATTACACATGTAAGACACCATATTCGCATGACAACAGCTTGGGAATCGCTCCACAACAGCTCAAAGGGGGGGGAGACGAGGAACAGGTTCAGGAAAATGGGGTTGGTCGAAGGTTGCATCAGCCGAACCCCTTCATGGGTCACGAACCTTACCTAAGCTACTAACCTGTGATTCAAGGACCACTTAGCCGAACCCTTCATGAACAACGAACCCTAGTCGAACCTAGAAGGGCCGAACCTCTCCTGCGATTGCCGAACCTAATCATTCACCGAACCTTTTGCATGCAGGACACCATGAGCGGCGAACCACCTCAATGCAGCGAACCATACATCCTCTAGGGCGAACCTTCGTGGCACCGAACCTCTTGGCCATCTACAGACCCGAACCTTCATGGGAATCACCCTGGCCGAACCGCTAGACTCAAAGGCCGAACCTATACCCCAAACGAACCCAAGGGTTCGCTGGGTTTGAGACATGGTAACCAACCCGCTACTTCTGCCACCCTCTTCCTGTTGAGCTTTAACAAACTGATCCAACTCACTTCATTTGAGTAAATCACTTCGGCCCAATAGAGTAGCCCAAAATCGTTGTCTAGCCCATACCCTTATATTCGGCCGATGTGACTAGTTCGGCCCACACGCTATCACCTTGGCCCAATAACAATCGCATGAACCCAACATCATTCGCTTTGGCCCATTTCCTTGTTACGGCCCAATATGGACATTAAGGCCCAATAACAACCCAACGACAAGTATTTGGCCCAACTAACTAGTCCAATTTGATGTTGTGGTCAAGTTGTTTAACACACACATTCGGCCACCTAGTTAACAAGGCAATTAAACAATTTTCATAAAGTTAATTAGGTTAGAGATTATAAAATCATTATAACCATGAGTTAATACAAGGCGACAAGAAATCTTGCAGGGTAATTACAATTGGGCTAGAATGACACGAGAATTATGTTACAAATTTAGGTTACAAGGAGTTAAAGGTTGATAACCTTTAACTCAAACCTAAATTTACAATTAGAACTCTTTTATCATTATAATAATTCAAGGGGACACAAAGTCAATAACAAAGAGTGATGACCTAAACTTGATAAGAATATGATTTCAACAACCTTGAGAACTCAGGGCCGAATGGAGAACAGGGTCGAGATTCGCGAGTGTTAACCAACTCTAAGGCTAACACACACACACGCACATAACTCAATTACAATCACCACTTATAAGTTACATACAACATGAAATCAATACAGGATCGTGAAAACAACATCAAGAACAACAAAGAGCGCGTACATTCTTCTTTTAAGCTAAGTCAACCACTTCAAACATAAGGTGAGTTCATATGCCCCTTTTCTTTAATCTTTACTGATTTTAAACTCACGGGGCTGAGAAACATACTTTACTTTTAATTATTTAAAAGTTTTGCTTAACATATTGCTTATACTTTGATTTAGATAATATTAAATTGTTTATTATCGCTTATCATTGTATGCATGCTTGTATGATCATGATATGACAGGGACAATCAGATGAATATGATAATATAATTTCATCATTCATCAACACACTAGAATAACATAGTTGTAAGATTTTATCTTATAACACTTAGTTATTCTTACATGAGTAAACATTGAGAAAATTCATACACAAACGAACATTGAGAACATTTACAGAGAAACATGATGACATTACAAAACACATGAATGATTAGAAGATAATACATCTTAATATCATTCAACGTTAAAATTAACTAAGTGTGATAAGTCAAGTACTTATAATGCTTAGTTTACACCTTAAAACATGTTATATGATAACATGGAGCATTGAGTATCCACCATCTGCGTCACTTAAGGGTAGTAAGACTAGTTCTTACTACGGCTTAAGGATTACATGGTGAACATATGGATTACATGGAATGATAATCATGATAACGTAACTTCATGATAACAACATTATTTACACAATGATTAACATAGCGTAATAAGACAAGTTCTTATTCAACTTTGTTAATCACATGAGAACATCCCACAATGAGAACAACAACAATATCGATGTACATCATCCATCGTTACCTGTGGACTAGTAGACTGAGGAATTTATTTTCTCTCATGTCATATTATTAGTAACAGTTTCGATGAAGGCAATGGGATCACAAAGTGGTAGAGGTAAATCGAATGCATTGAAATCTGATTACGTGAGGATTGCAATGGATTCCTTTTAGGCTCTATGCACTTCACATTGAGAACAAATGACAAATAGTTAACTAACACTTTTAATATTTAAAAGTGAATCAACAGTTAACTCCACAAGCAATAGAATAATACAAGGAACAGATTAAGTAAATCTAATATCCTTAATACATATAATGGTTATCAATACTTGGGTTTGATAACTACAATTCTATCATTATATTATTCTATACATGATATCACAGGTGATCAATAATGAGATGAACATGTGGAATGGGAATGGAAATCAATAGTTGTATTGCAAGTAGTGTGGAGTTCTAATAGTGATGTGATGGGATGTTGGCTATGGCTTAGTTCCCTTACATATGCCCTATATATAAGCATCACTACTAGGATGATATATTACTTGTGAATATAACTATTGAGAAGCCATTGGGCGAACAGGTTAAACATATAACATACAAGTATCATGATTAACATTGTGATTGTGCATGTGAATGAATCAAGGTTTTCAATTAACATACTTATGAACTCACCAACCTAGTGTTGACTTTGTTTAAATGCATGTTTTCTCAAGTGATGAACAGGTGTAGCTACTTATATGCATGGACTAAGCTAGTGGACTTTTAGAAGACCTGGCTTCATTTTGTGTTGCATGCTTTTGATGACAAAAAAATGAATCATCTTTTGTATATTTTGTACAGATACAAGATATAGTTTCATTGATTCTTTTGATAGATTTACTTGGTTAAATTATGAACGATACATTGTAATTTAATCTTGTAATTCTATATCATTGACGTGTTAGCATTTCTCATTTATTTATCATGTGCTATGCAAACAATCTGATCAATTTGATTATCACTTACGATATCGCGCCCCGGGAACCTTCCGCCCGGCGGGAAAGTCGATCCAGCCCGCCGGCTCGGGTGTGACAAGAATTTTTTCAGCGGGGAAGTATTGTTACATACAAGTAAAGGGTTTAATTGTAATAGTTAGATGGACTATTTTGTAAAAATTGTAATAGTTAGCAACTGTTAACTAACAATTTGTTAGTTAGTTAGTTAATAGCTGGTAATTGACTGTTAATGCTGATTAGTAGCAATAACAATGGTTAGCTTGATTGATCAATCCTTTCTTCTCTTTTGATTCTTGTTGATTCTATTGTGCCTCAAATGTT
Organism: Mikania micrantha; assembly: GCA_009363875.1. Lineage (NCBI taxonomy): Eukaryota > Viridiplantae > Streptophyta > Magnoliopsida > Asterales > Asteraceae > Mikania > Mikania micrantha. The sequence continues at coordinate 13,894,193 of CM018681.1, forward strand.
GAGGTATCTTTTTTTTTTCCTAAAATTGAAGTTAATTGCTTTATTTACTCTTAGGTTTCGAGATTGAAAAAGTAAGAAATCAAGAGTTTTCTCAACTAGCTACTTCTGTTACAAATTGTCTAGATCAGCTACGTAGAAACGTTAAAAAATGTTAAGAATATTTAAAATATTAGCAAAAATTTTAGTGACCTCATATGATAACAAAGGTCAACTCTGGAGTAATAAAAAAAATCAATTATATCATCACCAGGGGCGGCCCGGGGGAGGGGCAAACCCGACCTCCGTCCCGGGCCCAATTTTTTGAGGGGCACATTTTTATATATGTATTTATATATATATTAGGTTATAAACCCGAGTATTACACGGGTTTGAGTAACAAATAACTCAGTTAAATATATTTATGGGCCCATTTCATTTCTCAAAAGCCCTTTATCCTAACCGGCTCCATGGACGCTCACGTTCAAGAAGAAATTGAAATTCAAAATCCCAAGAAATTGGGCCCATGGATTTACAGTTTACTGATTATTGAATGACTGATTTAGGTAAAATACGGAAGTTAATCCCGAACATATTAACTTATGACATTTCGTTTAGGTTTCGGGGCGTTGCCCCGAACCCCACAAGGGGGCGCTGCCCCCTTGACCCCCGCCCGCTGACTGGCCAGCGGGACCGCCACCAGGGGCTCTGCCCCTTGGACCCCGCCAGGGGCGCTGCCCCTAGGACCCCGCAAGGGGGCGCGGCCCCCTTGACCCCTGCTTGGTCAGGAGCTTTGAATGCGTTAGGGGCCTTTTTTCCCCGACTCGTCCTGGGCACCCAATTTCTTAGGGCCGCCCCTGATCATTACTCATATAATAAATGAGCTTATAATATAAGAACTTCCTGCAAATGAAATGCTCTAACTCGCTTTTTAATTCTGACAATTATCAAAATTCTATAATGCAGAAAGTCTTAAATTGATGCTTTTATGTTTCCTTTAATATTTTCATGTCAGTAGGTAATATAATGCAAGTTGAAGACGCTTTATGAAACAGATGATGATTTTAATACTCATATAAAATAACTTATTAGTACCATTTGTTATTCTTAAAACAAACCTAAATATCAGTTTCCGAGTCTGTTGATGAACAATCACCATAAAAAGTCTGCATGTATGTTACAAGCTTTGCACCAATTTAAAGATATTCCCAGTGATAGTAATGTCTCATACATAATTGAAATAAATGGTCACAAACTCACTATATTCAAGTAGCAAGAGGCAAGCCAAAAAAAAAAAACTGCAAGCATTGATGTAATTTCTAAAAAATTGTAAATTAACACGAGTATATAATGTAATAGTTTTTAACTATCATATTAATAAGTTGCAGGGTTCATGAATTTTTTTTCTAATTTTTATGTATGATTGTATATTAAGAAAAAGGTTGTATGTAGCAGTAAATAGCAAATAAGGTTTGAAGGCTATCACTTAATTTTGAAGAGCTAAATACATCTGAAATCTATTGTCAAAAATAAACACAACAAATATGTCACAACTATAATCAATATATGCCACTTAAAAAGAGTAACATCAAATAAAATTAAGCTACTACAAAATACCCATATGTGCAACCTTAAATAAAAACCAAGACTACGAGCATGTGATTCATAAATGATATCCACTCGATCACCTTCTCCATCAATGAAACATGTGTAGATTACAAATTTTACAACTAATCTTGCGCATATGAAAAAGTCCTGTCTTCAAGGAAGTCTGTGCACTTATAGCCGGCACGCATGCCATTTGACATAAAAGAGTTTTTGTGTCAAGTACAGGTTTTTGTGTAATTTTACATCCTTGTACTTCTAGAATTCAGTTTATCAATTAGAGTTATCTTCTATGAAACTTCGGTTTTCTTTAAAAAAACAAAAAAGAATCCTTTATGAATGATAGCTATTGCAGCTGCTGAAGCGGCTAGGAAAAATCAGTTTCCAGAAATCAATTATGTCTGTATGTGTATCAATCAATCAACGTACTCAGTATATCCCGCCATTAGCATGCTAAGGCAAGGTCTGAGGAGGGTGAGATGTAGACAGCCTTACCCCTACCCCGTACGGGGTAGAGAGGCTGCTTCCAGTGAGACCCTCGGCTCATGACGCTTGATCAACCGTCCGAAACGATTTTAACGTTATTTTCACTGAATAAGTAAAATAACGTTAAAATTAGTGCAATTTTACTTTTGCCCCTCAAGAAGCTATCGACACATATATACATTATATGTGCGTACCGCTAACGGGGCGTTTATGTCTGTATGTGTATGTATGTATATTGTTCAAAGTTCAAACTGATTTTGATAGTATTATTTCTTCAAAATCGACTATATGAAATCCATTTTGGTCCTTTTCACCAAAAGCAAAGCCTAGGTTTTAGGTTGTCAATCTTTTTCGATAGATTTAAATCAATGTTTTTGGACCATTTATATATCTAATTTTTCTCTCAGGTCTTTGAATTAAGAGAATGTCGTTCTTGTGTTCGTTACTCTCATTCACAACTAAACAACTTAATTTATTTATTAAAAATACTAATTTCTCTTTCTTCCATATATACAACCAATCAAACATCTTTTTTTCACTCTCATTCAAACCAACCCAACCAAACACATTTTTTTACTCTTATTCACACCAACCCAATTAAAAATTGACATGTGGCACATTAAATAAAAATATTAATAAAAAAACAACCAACAAAAGGTTGGTCCACCAACTTGACTGCCCATTTTTTTATAAATTAAAGTTTTTTTTAATAATATCTACAAACAACCAATGGATTTGTTCATGGATAGGAGTAGTCTTAGTAGATCTATCAGCGACCAAAGTTGTGGTGTGCTATTTGATATACTATCTTTGATTTCAGAAAAAATGTTTATATCTTAATTCAAGATTTTTAATCCAGTACATTTATTCGTTTTTTTAATAATATATGACTTGTCAAAATATTATACTGATGTATTACCAAGTATGATTAGCGAATTGACTCGGTAATCTTACGTGCATAAAATGGGAAAATGGAAATAACTCAAAGTTGAAATTACAGTGGGTGTTGCCTCATATGTTGTCATCTCTGAATGGGACAAGGTGATGATGCATGTGTTTTCAAGATGAAGCATTTGTGTTATTTAGCTTGAATCATGATTCTAGTTTCACCATCAACTACTTTTGTTAAGATCACCCAAGGTGAGTGTTTGGATTTGTCTTTAGAAACTGGTTATATGTGATAGTATTACACATTATAAATTATGAATTCGAATGATTTCGCTAATGTGTTGTTTCTAAAAACTAAATTTTGTTTAAATCATTCTTATGAAAAGTGATTTCATTTTAATAAAATTACTTTATTTCTACACATTTTTTGCTTGAATGTTTTACAACTTCTAAATTTTTAGTATTATTCTTCTGTAATTCAATCCAGAGTTTATTAGTCAAATTCCAATTCAAGTTAACAAATTTAGGATTAATATGAAAATTGATTCCCAGTTTAATAAAGGAAAAAGACGATGGACGCAACTGCAAACCAGTCTGGTCTGCTATATTTGGTTGCTCCAATGGTAAGTTTGTAATGTTACACAAAGTATTAAAAATTAATTATAAGTTTACAAACATGATATCATGATTATTCATAGGTTAACAATATTTGATGGAACCAATGAGGCATTGCCTCAATGGTACCCCAAGATTCTTCCAAATGGAAGGTCTTGGGTTCAAATCCTTCCCGCAGCGAAATAGGGGTCTGAAGGGTCATGGGGTTTTCCTAGTAAGGTTTTCTCCTGGGGTGGTTGTGGTGGCGCATGGGAGGTCCATGTAATTAGACCTTGATGACATGGCCAGGAAATAGTGGGTTCACACGATTGAGGCCTTCGCCATTCTAAAAAAAAACAATATTTGAAGGAAAGAGGAGTTTGCATGATATCTTGACTAAGGTGAGGATCAAATTTTCAGATTTATAGCTTTTACATATTGATGATTTGCAATAAGATCATTATGCGAATGCAAGACTCACCAAATAAGTTTTGGAGTAGACACTTTTACAATGAAAAATATTACAGAGAATGCTTTGACGAAGTATATCAAATTTTGGAGATATTTGAGCAGACCTTATAGTCACATATTTTATATTTTATTTATCTTAAATGAACCATGTGCTTAATATCTATTATTTATGTATGACTGCTTCTATTGATGTTGTCCGATCCTTATGGGCTAACAGGAAAAGTACAATCTGTAAATCCATCGTGGGGTGTGGAGGGTTTTGATCCTTTTGTTCCGGGAGGAATAGCCTCTCATCATATTGCGGCAGGGACTTTGGGCAGATTAGCAGGTCTATTCCATCTTAGCGTCCGCCCGCCCCAACGTCTATACAATTGGCAAAATCGATGGAATGACTAACAAACTATTTTTTTGACGTATGTGATGGCATATTGCTATTTATGGAAAGTATTCTATTTGTACTTTCATTTTTTATCACTTAATTTGAGTGGATGTTACAACTTCCTCACAAAATTTAATGTATACAATACCAAAGATTATCCAAGTCGATACCCAAAACTAAATACATGCATAAAATTCTGCATACTTATGAAGTTACCATATTAAACCATTAGTAAAATTTATGAAAGTTAATAAATTTTTAATAAATATTATTAAAATAATTAGTAGTTTTTGTGGTGTCTAAATTTAAGTTATTTATGTGTTTCTTAAAAGGAAAAATTTAAATTATATCATGCAAGTAAGGTGGTGTTTGTTTTTTAAGATGTAAAATGTCTGCAGTCTGCGACCACATCTGTACACATTTGTAGGAGAAGAGATGGACCAAATGTCTGCAGTCTGCAAGAAGAAGAGTGTTTGTTTTTTAACGTCTGTTGACTCTGAAAATAAATTGGCGGTGGTGTACGGTGGGGGGTGATGGGGTGACAGGCGGTGGCGGGCGGGGGGGGGGGGGGGGTGGGCGGCGGCGGCGGCGGCTGGAGGGGAGTGGGCGGCGGCGGTGGCCGGAGGCGGTGGGCGGCGGTGGGTTGGAGGGGGTGGGCGGCAAGGGTGTGCGGCGGTGGTGGCCGACGGTGATGGGTAGTCTCTGCTGACGTTAGAAGATCCTAGAAATGGTTGGTCCACATCTGCACTAAGAAGAACTCAAGCAGACGTTTTTTAATGAAACATCTTCGAAAAAACAAACAGTCTACAGATACCAACGCCTACGTTTGGTCTGCGCGGCGCAGACATAAGAGGTTGCGCAGTCCTTTTATCAAAAAAACAAACAAGGCCTAAATGAATATTTCTCTTGAAATGATGATCCTAAAACCATTTGTAGAGAACACTTTATCTTCTAACTTATATGCGAGGCAAGAATTATAAAACAAACTTTTTAAACCAAATTTACAAATATGACAGATATTTTTTAGACTTGCATTGACTTTTTTTGTCAATTGGTCATGGTAAGAAAACTAGCAAACATGTTATATAATTTATCACTAGAGGATTGATAAACTAATAGAAAACGAGTAACCCGTTGTAAATTGTAGCCACCTCCACCGCTGCATCGCACGGGCTTCAGACTAGTATGTGTGTGTACTAGTCAGAAATGTATGTATATATGTATGCATGCGTGTATGCTCATGCGCGTGCCTGTGTATGTGTCTGTGTGTGCCTGTGCTTGCGTGCGCACGTTTCTCTCTCTGTGTTATTAATATATTAATTAGTTATTTTCAGTTGTATTGTTTTGCATTCAGTTAATGCCATGCTACAAATAGGCCGTCCAAAATGCTCGTCTTTCGGCGCTCGCTCGATACTCGCTCGGAAAAAGCTCGTTCGAATTTCGCTTGGTTTAAAACGAGCCGAGCACGCTCGGTTCGGTTTTAAAACGAGGCGAGCACGAGCTAAGATAACCTCGCTTGTCGCTCGCTCGGATAGTCGCTTGTTTGGCTTGCTCGTTTGACTCGCTCTTTTGGCTCGTTTAAGTATAACTAAGTTATACATATATATAATTTTTTTGTTAACACTAACATGTTGAAAATTTTATAAATGAATGATGTTGGTATATTTTAACCAATGTATAATGATTTTTACAAACTATTTATACATTTTAAATTTTTTATATGCTTTCGTATTAGGAGTATTCAAGTAACCGGTTTTTATATTTTTTGGATTGAACCATAAACCTAACCGTTATTTCACGGTTTTTGAATAATACTAATCAAAACCGAACCATTAAGAATTAAAAGCAAACCAAACCGCTAAACGGTTAGGCTTAGAGTTTGGGCATTTTAGGTTTGGGATATTTTACTGGTTAAAAATAAAAACAAATCCTTTTATTATTTGAGATTCACTAGTTGCATTGTAAGCCCAAATATGTGTGTGTATGTGTGTGTCAATGTTGTATAAATCAATAAACTTATCTATGTATCTATTTAATATGTGTGTGTATGTATATGCGTGTATCATAAAGTACGGTTCGGTTTTTTAACGACATGTTTTATAGTGAAAACCATAAGCCAAACCATTCACTATGGCTCAAACTTTTGAAACTGCCGATCACATGTTTTGGGGAAAGACCGGCCGCGAAACTGAACTGATGACCGGTTTGCATTAAATTTTATTTTGAAACCGAGCCAAACCGAACCAAGTCGAGCCGCTCGGTTTTAAAACGAGCCAAGCAATGAGCACAACAATTGGCTTGATTTTGCAAATCCTAACCAAGCCGAGCCGCTCGGTTCAGTTCAACTCAGCTCGTGAATAGCCCTAGCTAAAAGTAAAGGTTTAATGATTTATTTTTGTAACCATTAAGACATTTTATTCATAAACTTCTATTTTTTTCTATACTTTCATGGTGTTGGTGCTAATAGGATTATTTTTAAAAGATGTAAAAGAACGCAAAGAGTACGGTCGATTAGACCCAGCAATCTTAACTCATAGCAAGATAAATGAGTAAATTTGGGTAAAAAATTGTTGTATGGGTTGAGATGGGTAACACATTAACACAATGCGGATCAAGAAGCGTAATTTAAAAAGACTATTAATATAATGGATTCGAACAAGTAAGAACGATCAATAATATATATGATATGAAAATTAATAAAAATTATTCAAAAAATCTATTTGTTTCATTACAACTCATTTTAATCTGAATTAAACTGATATTTTTTAAAAGCTATCCATTTAGACCCAAAATGATTTTCTTTAAAACTCATCCTGACCCGCATCCATCCTGACCCCCACCCTTCTGACCCGTTACCCAACCCAACCAAACCCGCCCATTTTGCCAGGTATACGGTCGATGCACAACTCCACCGTCTGGCTGCTAACAACATAACGACTGGGTTGTGTACACAACTTTGCCAATGAAACAGATGTTATCTTATTCTTTTAAATCAACACAACTTACTCATTTGCATACTCTGAACCACTCAGATACTCACCATGTTCCTCAAAGTACTCAACCAAACGTTTCAAAAATTTGTCACTGCTTACAGTCTCAGTGTCACATATCAGACAACACTGTCTCCTTGCCCGAGTTACAGCAACATTCATGCGTCTACGATCACTTAAAAATCCCACCTGAAGTAAATATATAAACTTAATATCATAGTTTATTCATTTACCAATAAATAATTTCAAGAGGTGTAAACGAGTTGAGTCAATCTTCAATTATTCATAGACCAACTCATTAAAAGCTCGAGTATGAGCTAAATTCGAGCTCATATGATAAACAAGCTTAGGCCTGTACTTGTGTAGCAACCTTGACTAGGCTCGCGGGCCTAAACAAGGCAAGTATTTATGTAAAGATCATGACTTTTATCTATATATGATTACATAATAAATAGTATTATATAGATAACTTGGTTTTAAATAGCGAAGTGCCCTCCCATGTGTTTGGTCCCAAATCCAATGCGCAATGCTAACGTTAGTATGTGATGGCTCTTTATTAAAAGAGACTAAAATTCCAAAAGATGCATATATAACTAAATATATGCTCTTGCCCTTAAGCAACAGTAACCTAAAACTCAATATAAAGGAGATTAAATAAACTTTTCCTCCACTAAACATGTTACAATAAGCCAAAATTCAATATATTTTGTTAATGTGACCCAAAAATATAAAACATACTAATAAAAAAAAACGAACAAGTTGAAAAAACCCAAAAAAGTCAACAAATGCACAACATTGCATATTGTACGCATCAAATATAATATACGATGTCATGCATATTGTGCAATTAAATACCAATATAGATGATTCTGATAAAGAACTAAATGATATATATTTCTTTATACATATAAATATACTTATACATCAACTTAATTATATATTTATGCAATAAAATAATTAAATAACTGAAAAATAATAATGGCGCCAAGCTCAAGCAATAAAAAATACTTGCAAAGCAAGATAGAGCTGTAGACATGGAGCTCAAAACGAGTCGAGCTTGAGCTTTCTTAAGTTAAACGAGCTTAAGCTCGGGCTTGGCTTTGCTCATTTACACCTCTACATAAATTTATGATAAACTAATGAGAATAATAACACTAAGTACCTCTTTCTTTGAGTTAGACCTGACCATTGAAATAATAATGGCTTCTTTTTCCCTGCCCTGAAAGCCATCCACAGTTGAGATTTCCAATTCTTTTAACTTGTCTTCCTTTGTCCTAAGCATTCTTAATAAAACAACCTAATATATAGACACCCAACAAGCAGTCAAAAAATATTCTTTTTGTTTGTTTATTTATTTATTTATTTATTTTGCTTTTGTTTTTGTTTTTATTCAGGCGAAACCTGTGCTGAATAAGGAGTAATAATTCCAATATCAGAAGAACGAACTCCACTTTGAACGAGTCTTTTTGCATGGGCTATAGCAATATCAGCTTCACCTTCATTTAACGTGCTTTCCTCTTCATCCTTTTTTTCTTCCATATCACAACTACAATCAAACAATAATATTATTGAAAGCAAAATAACAATGGATTTAATCATTATAACAGATCATTATTAAAGTCACGTGACGGTAGTTGAACATGATAGTTTCATATATATCCCCCCAAGAAAATATAATATCATATTTACCCAAACAAATATCATATTATCAAATATACTCATTTTCAAAACTTATGATATTATTCCCTTCCCTTAAAACTTATATCAGAATATGAGTTTGGAGTGTAAGGAGATGAAGGGAATAATGGTCACAGAGCCGGCTCCTTAATGTTAATATATTAGGCAATTGCCTAGGGCCCCATATTTTTTGGGGCCCCATATGGTTCGGTTTCACGGTCGGTTATATCCCCAAACATTTGGTCGATTGGTTTCGAAAGTTTGAAACCGTAGTGAACGATTTGGTTTATGATTTTCACTAAAAACCGGAATGGACCGTGTGTGTTTATGCATGCATACATGCGTACATACATATACATGTGTATCTATGTCTATATTATGTATATATGTATGTACATGGTCGATGATTTAGGTGTTATTCAATAAAAAAAAATTATATGGGATTACAATGTGATTAGCTCGTCTCATACTGTAAAATGGTAAGGTTTGACTCAATTTTAATTTTTAACGGACTCAAAAAGCCAAACCAGAAAGCCAAAACCCAGAGAGCTCGAATCGTAAACCAAATCAAAACCAGACCATTAATAACGGTTTGATTTTATTTTTAAATGTTCGTTTTTATTTTAGTTAGTCATAAACCATTATTTACAATGTCACCTAAAATTTGACCATAAACACCCATAATAAAGTCGCCTAAGCTTGCATAGAATGAATGAATCAAACAGATGTAGGAAAAATTTGTAAGTTCTCGAAGGGATGAAGAGCCCCAGATTTTAATGCCGCCTAGGGCCCTCAAATTGGTTAAGCCGACCCTGATTGGTCTTATCATAAATTCTATTTGATGAACAGGTATATATGAAATTTTAAGTATCATGAATGTGTCAGGTTACATAGACCTTTGGGAGGTTTAGGGCAGCCGACCCTAATCCTGGCCCATTAGGGTTTAACCTAATTGTTTTTTCTATTTAAGCTTTGTCATGTAATTGTAATCTTAAACACCTAATCAATAAAAGATGTAACAACCTCGAAAATTCAGGTCTAATTTGAACCTTTATTATTTATTAAATCATCTAAGAATATTTCGTAAGTTCATTTCTAAGTTAGAAATATATTCGGTATTCTATGGATCAATTAAAGGAATATGTTATTTCGAATAACGAACTTAGAACCAAACACGAAAAGAATTCGAATCGACATTAGACGGTTAATTGAAAATCACTTTACTCGGCCCAAACCCCTTAACAATTTAATTACGACAATTGGTAAATACAATGCCAACATAATTATGTTATACAAGAGTGTATATATAAATTACTAAAATCATACACATAAAATTACACACATAATTAATTGTAATAAAAATATAATATATATATATATATATATACATAGACATGCAACATTTATATATATATATATATGGACGCGTAGGATTTGAATCCTTTGAAAACTCGATCTTAAAGAGAAAACCCTTAAACCCTATCTCAACCGTTAGATCAACATTTTTTTCTTTCTAATTTTTTAATCTGAAAAGGGCATAATAGTCTGTCTTTTAACCACTCACCCATATATATAATAATTTATCTTTTTCTCTCTCATTTAAAACCACTCATATATATAATAATTTATTAATATCAAATTTCTCTCTCATCTATCTCTTCTCTCTCCATCCATTTAAAAAAATATTTTTTAAAATTTCAAAACAACAACAAAAATTTATATTTTATTATACAAAATAAAAAAACATATTTTTTACAAGAAAATATAAAAAATTACACATGCGTATAAATAAAAATGTACAAGATTTAATACACAAAGTACACTTTACTCAAAATACTACACATGTGTATATTTTATATATTTAATATTTATAAAATATTACAACTACACATGTGTAGTTTTTGGTTAATTTTGATGTTTTTTTATAAATTTACACATGTGTAATTTTTTGTTTTATATGTAAAATACACATGTGTAATATTTATTACGGTTGAGAATATGTAATTTTTGTGTTTGTGTGGTGAAATTTTTGTTTGATACACCTGTGTATATTTTTTGTTTTTTTTAAAAAAAATTGCTTTTTTTATAAAAAAATTACTTTTAAAAAATTACTTTAAAAAAAATTACTTTTTTTTATGTCAGATTCTCTCTCCTCTCTCTTCTTTCTCTCTCTATCAGATTCTCTCTCTTCTCTCATCTCTCTATCAGATTCTCTCTCCTCTTTTCTCTCTCTTCTCTCATCACAAAAGTCATTTATACCCCTTAAAGTCAAAAACCCCATTAAAATATTCAACTTTAATTATAGACCACATGTTTTTTCTGTTTAATTAATTAAAAATTAAAATAAGTTTGATCTAACGGTTCAGAGAGGGTTTAAGGGTTTTCTCTTTTAGATCGAGTTTCCAAAGGATTCAAACCCTGGACGCGTATATATATGTATAGACAAGCAATGTTTATATATATGTATATATATACACAAAATACACGCATACATGCATTTATTCATACGCATGTAAACAAATACAAGTACATATGTATACAAAACAATCAAACAATTATAAAACACAAATATATATACATGATACACACATGCATGCATGAGTATGAAATCTATACATACATACTTGCATTCATATGTATACACATACAAGTATTCACATATAACAGACACATGCATGCAAAAGATGCCATGCACACTAACAAACAAATATCCACATTCAAACACACCACCCCTCATGCCCAATCCACACACTCCCTCCTTCTCTTTCTCTTCCCAATACACTTTTACTTTTCTGCTTTTTGACAGCATTCAGCTGTCAACTTCCAACAGCTATAACTCGTTCCATACTTCACGAAATCACTCCATTCTTTTTCCATAATCAACTTCAACTTCCTCCAGAAAATTCCCAAGTGGTCTCACTCGTTTTCATCAAGATTTCGACCTCCAAACAACCTTCTAAACTCAGGTGCGCAGAAACCGACCAGCTTTGCTATCTTCACTTCTTCATCACGGTTAAGGTACCAAATGAACTCCAAATCACCTCATTCTTTTTTTGATCTTCTTGGACTTCAATTTACTTTGTTTGGTAAAAATCCCAGGAGCTTTTGAGACCCATAACTAAGCTTAAAGTCCTTGCAAACGTGGAACAAGTGCAGCAACATTACATGCAAAGGCTTGCATCTTCCTTCTTCCTTGATTCATGAACTTTTGAACTCAAATACTTGCAACAACTCCTCATAGAAGATTCTTTGTTATCATTTTCAGGTCCTACCATCTAATAATCCATCTCTCTTCATTATCCTTCAAGAACTAGGTACAAATCCTACATTCTAAAATCAAAAACTCACTTTTATTAATGTTTTTGCACACTATCATATACTCTTTCAAATCTATGACCAAGACCTATTTTTAAACAGAAAATAAAGACTATTTAACTTCCAAAATTTCGTGGTTTTGAAGCCATGGTCAAAACTCTTACATGCAACAAGGTTGCATGTACAAAAAGACGAGTTTTTGAGTTCTAAAAACAACTATGTATTTTTATCATTACTTCTTGTTGACCACGACCAAGAACTTGTTTGGGCAGTAAAAATAAATGTTTTAACTATCAAAGGTCGTTTGTACAAAAGCTTGGTCGAAAGACACACATGCACGAAGGTTGCATGTGCCTAAACTTGGTTTTTTGAGCACTAATTCCTTCACCTTTGCACCTTCACTTCATCTAAAGCCAATACACTTTTGTTAACCATATTTACAGCCTTAAAATCCTCTGGACACAGCAGCCTCATACGTAAGATTTGTTGAGCAACGGTCAAGGCAAAACAACCTCACTAGGGGTATTCATTTAACTAGTTTAGTTATGTTTTACTTGCATAGTTCGCATTTAACACTTGTATTAGCACATGAACACTTATAACATATTAAACACATGTAATATAATTTAATTTGAGTAAAAGGATCTGAACATAAAAAGTATCATAATGCATGCAACGTCTTGTACGTTAAAAACGGACATAACGTGTTAAAATCTCAAAAACCGACACTAATCATACATGCATGACTTCAAAAGTTCCAGAAGTTAAAAAACATCTTAAATGATGTTAAAAATAATTTAAAGATGTTTTATAAGACATCCCTAGCATGGTTTAAGCATAAAACCGTTGTATTACCGAACCGACGTGTTAAAAACTACTAAAACGGTTTATTTTTGTGTATATTTAAATTCTGGAAATTTTATAAGTTTATTTATGATAAATAATGTATTATATCATATTTTAATGAGTTATGGTGATTAAAAAGACTAACGACGTATTTTATGCAAAACTAGCTACGAAACCGACGTTTTTAAATGGTTAAATGACATAGTCTTGTACTACAATTTATTTTTGAATTATTACAGAATATATATAAGTAAAAATATATATAAATAATGTTATAAAAATATTTGGAATGCTATGGAATACAAAAGATTCTTTAAACGCAAAACTACGTGCATAACCAACACGCGAAATGCGTAAAAACGGGTTTTTATATATATACAAGCCAATAACTATTTATACCAGAATATTATATTTAATATATTTTATATATAATGAAAATATAATTTCTAAAACTTATGGGCTTAAACTATTTATTTAAAATGGATAAAAACCGCGTTTTGGGCGTTACCGGCCCAATTAGCCCACTAAGTAAAATGAGGTATTTCTAATCAATAGATTTATTGATAAATAGTCTATTTTGAATATTTGAACTAGTATATACTTATTTGGACAAATTATGGTTTATAAACGCATTGTTGGGCTTTAAACGTCTTGACGGGCCCAATAGGCCCAATGGTAATTTTACATGTAAAAATAACTTAAAGCCCAATTGTTAACCTATCTAGTTTATTAATTATTAGTATTTGTATACAATAACCATGTTAAAAAAAATCTAATTGCGTAAATACAAGATGTTACGTAAATGTTAGAACTTACAAAACATCTAAACTGGGCCTGAGTAAAGTATGACACTATGCATAGAGCACAATGATACTAGCAACTAAGTCTAATCTTAGCAACACATTTAAACATAGGTATACACCTATCTTGTAAAGGCAACCACGTGGAACACTCAACTCACAACATTGATTGCAAACCGTAACCTCGGTGAGTTTTCGTGCAAACCTTTCCCTTCTTTACTATGTTTTGGGATGAAATACATGCTACTAAAACTTTTTATGTGTACTAATGTTTGAGACTTGTTACTTCCCATATTGTTGTCCCTTCTTTAGAGCACACCATTAACCCTAGTTGGGGCCATTAGTATTATGGGTAGCGCTATCTGAGAAACCCTCACACACAGTGGTCTCCCCACTGAGATTGGCAAATCGTTGTGGCATAATTACTAACTATTTTATTTAGTTCATTAATGGGAAATGAACTACGCAGGGACGGAACGCCGGCATATGGTCTTGTTGCGAGATCATATGGGTGGTGCAGGATTGGCTGTGCGACTTGAACATTGTACACGAACGAACAAACTATTGTTATCTTTGTTTATTACAAAGAATACAAACTGTTTACTTATTAAATGTTTTTAACTACTCGAGCTCACCAGCTTTATGCTGACCCAAACTCTTTTAAGCATGTATTTCAGGACGTTAAACTAAGAAGGAGAGGTAGACGGGAAGCTTTTGGTGCCTAAAACTTTGGAGTCTATCTTAGAGACTTGCTTTGTTATTTCCGCTGCCTAGGAACTAGATTTAAGCTTCATCTGTTTTATTATTACAAACATTATGCTATTGGGTTGTTCATGCCCACTTTTGGTTTTAAGACAATTGTTAAGACTATTTTGTACTAGTTGATGATGAAGTTATCTTAGTCCTACTTATTTAAGTGTTCTACCAATCTTTCGTCTTGCCCCTACCGGCGGGGTGCGACAAAAGAGTCCCTAGTTGCAACCCGTGGACGTAGGTCATATTGACCGAACCACGTTATATCGTGTGTCTGTTTTTTCTTTGCTTTCGTGTGCGTGCATGAGTTAATTGGTTTCCGTTGCGCCTCTTTGATTCCTAACAAGTGGCATCAGAGCTGGTTCGTTGAAGATTAATATACGGAACGCACTGGATGATTGCTGAAAAGAAAAAAAAAAGAAAATAGAAAAGAAAATTAGAGAAAGGTGGGCTGTTGTCGTCTAGCTGATTTACGAATTAGGGTTTCAAAACCCTTGGAGTTCGTTGTGTCCAGATCTGAGAGCCGTAAGTGTGTAGCCGCAGATTAGGGTTTTACCCTTGGTCGTCTTCTCTGCCGCCGGTCGCCACCTCAGGTACAGCCGCCACCGCCGGTCTACGCCAGTCGTCACATCGCCGCCGCCGCTAGCGAGCTTGTTTTCCGGTCGATTTGGAGCTGGATACTCAGTTCTCTGGCCGATTTTAAGGTTCTAGTTATCGATTAGGGTTTTAAACCCTTGGATTCATCAGTTGAACCTGTTTTTGACACAAGTTGGATTCGAATTTAACGATTACTGCCACGATTTGGGTTAATCCTTGAAGTTGTTGCCATTTTTCAGCCAAAATTGAGGTTTATGGTTTGCGATTAGGTTGTTTCAGCCTTGGAGTCGTCAATTAAACCTGGTTAGACACAAGATTTGGTTCTAATTTCTTGTTTGGAGGCTGATTAGGTTTCAATTAAGCCTAGGGTTGTCGCTGCTGAGTTTGGGATCGCGTTTGCTGTTATTATTGACTATAATTGGACGATTAGGGTTGCAAAATTGAACCCTTGAGTCGTCTTTGTCGATTTTCAGCGGGTTTTCGGGTCTGTTGCAGCTGTTAATGATCGTGGTTCTCTGATCGGTTGGGATTTGATTGGGATTGGTTGGAGTATTTGTTAGGTTTACGAAGGCCTTAGGGAGATTAGGGCAGCCGGCCCTAGTCTGGCCCTATGTTCGGCCTGTTTAGTTGTTTAACCTAAATTGTAATCTCTATAAATACCCGTATCATGTAATTGTAATCTTTGGTCTGAACTTAATGAAAAATACCTAGTTGCAGCCCGTGGACGTAGGTTCCCCCTGGAACCGAACCACGTAAAATTTTTGTGTCGTATCGTTTATTATTTTCTCGTCTGCGTGATTATCGTGTGTTAGTGTGTGTGTGTGATACCCAACAACTGGTACCAGAGCTTCGGTTATCGGTTGCACCACTAACCACTGTTGCCGGAATCGTCGCCGAATTTCGGCCACAGCCCTGCCGTTGTTCAGATGTTCCGATTGAACTGGATCTGAAGGAAGAAACGCGATCTAGGGTTTATTTTGGAGAAATTCGTCGCCATCGTTTTCAATTTAGGGTTTCTGGGTCGTGATTTGGCGCCGCCGCCGCCCTAGGGTTTCGGCCATGCCGCAGGTTGTACCACTCAGATCGGCCGCCGATTGAAGCAATTTGGGGTACAGGCGAAACAGAAAGCGCCGAACAGGGCTCTCGCCGCCGCCGCTGCTGGATTGGGGTTCCGGCGCCGCCGCCGCCGGAGGATTGGGGTTCCGGCGCGCCACAGTTGCCGGATTAGGGTTCCGGCGAACCTGATTTGACCAGAAAAGTCCGATTCCGACCTAAATCGTTCTGATTGCAGCAGTTTGCTGCTGTTCGGGGCTGCTTCCGCTGTTGTTTGGGTCAGGTGTGTTCGGGTTTGATCGATCGAGTTCAGTTTGGGCGTTATTGGGGTTTGATATCGCAGGTGAAAGTTTTTTTTGTTTGGGTACCGGATTAAACTCTTGAGACGGTGATTAGAGTTTTGGTTTAGAAACTCTTGGATTTACCGAGTTAGAGTTTGTTTTTCTGTTTTGTTTGACTCATAATCAACTTAAAAATAAGGAACCGGGTTATGTGAGTATTTAGCATTCGGGTGAAGATTTGTCTGCAGGAGATCATCAGGTAACTGTTTGAAGTTTGTTCTGATTATCGAGTTGTTGCAGGAGCAAATCGGTTTTGATTGACAGGGTTCAGTAGAACAGCCGTCAAGTTCAAGCCCGTGCCATTGCTGTGTCTGTTCACTGTTTTCGTTCCTGCTTGTTATTGTTATAATTGAAAACAGGATGAAATCAAAATGTTCGTCGGTTGTGGATCTCGGTTGATTGGTTTGTCAAGGAACTTGGATGTGGTACAAACAATGGATAAAACTTAGAGAAAATGGAACCAGTGAGTGTGCTGGTGATGACATAAGTGAAAAGGAGTTTAGTGAAAGTCATGTGACCTACTGCCGTTCGGAAGATTTTTTCGGTTAGGGTTTGCGTTAACTGATCGTGTGTACGGTCATAGAACCCTTGGTACCGCTTACTTTCCATGAAAGTTTTACTGTTGTTATAACCGTTTGCCTGTTAACTGATTTTGAACTATCTTGTTCAATGGTGATCAGTGGTACAACTTTGAGGTGATCCGGGATCCGGTACTGGGTGAAGACATTTGCCGTGGAAGTACGTTTGGGGATTCATCTCATGGAGTGTTGGTTTGGCATGGGTTGGGATAACAAGGACAGTGGGAGCTTGGCATAGTTGACTGTTTGACTTGGTAGAGCTGCATAGAGGTGTGGACATTCTTTAGAGTCGATGTCCAAAGATATTTGAATTCTGCGTCTGAAAATGTGTCTGGGCTTGATGCATTGGGATTCAGTGGAACGTAGTGAAGACTCTTGGTTCTGAGATTCTGTTTTGCTTCATTATACCTACTTCAATGAAGCATCGGTGAATCTGTTTGATTGAAGACTTTTAGGAGATATGGGATTACGTATCACCGGAAGAAATGGACCAACTTCCGAGTAGTAAAGTCTTGGCTCGTTGCATCGGGTAGAGCTAAGTAGATTCGTATTGCAAGCATGAATCCTGGAGCCACTAGGATGTCAGCTCGAGCGTATTCGGAGGTTTAAACCGATGAGGATTTGGTAACAGTGGGAGCACGAGCGTGTTTCCGGCACGGTTACTTAGTGACATTGGGTTTTGAGACCAGAATTCCGAATGGAAATTCTCTCCATGGGTGCTTGTATTTTTTTGGGGAGTGTTCTTTCTTATGGAGTCTCTGGAGCCGGTTATTCGAGTAAGTAGGTGCCGGTTGAGATTGAGGATGAGTCATTGGCTGTTTTTGCTATGACTGAGTCTGTGATGACTGTATTGGAGCCATGGGTGCTTCAATGGGCCTTTCAAGTTACTGATGAGAAAGGTCGCTGCAGCTAGGTTGATTAAAGATACACGGTTTAAAGTTTGGTTTGTTCTTGGGAGCTGGACCTGAAGACTTCTGTTCCTGTATGGTTTGAAGATTACTGAAGTTACTGGATGATGGGGTTGCTATGTGCTTTGGATGGCGGGCTTGATTCTATCCCAAGGCCTTCGAGTGGGAGATTGTTAGGTTTACGAAGGCCTTAGGGAGATTAGGGCAGCCGGCCCTAGTCTGGCCCTATGTTCGGCCCGTTTAGTTGTTTAACCTAAATTGTAATCTCTATAAATACCCGTATCATGTAATTGTAATCTTTGGTCTGAACTTAATGAAAAATACCTAGTTGCAGCCCGTGGACGTAGGTTCCCCACTGGAACCGAACCACGTAAAATTCTTGTGTCGTATCGTTTATTATTTTCTCGTCTGCGTGATTATCGTGTGTTAGTGTGTGTGTGTGATACCCAACAGTATTCACCAGTTGGATTGACTTAGAAAGGTGTTAGGGCATTTTCAGTTGGTTTTATCTTGTTACCGGGTTCAAATGGCTGACGAGGGGAAGATTCAGATCGAGAAGTTCAATGGAACTGATTTCGTCTGGTGGAAAATGCAAATGAAAGCATTGCTTAGTCAGAAGGATTTGGATATGGTGCTGGAGGATAACCAGAGAAGATGGATGCAGCTGCTGAATCTGCATGGAACTCAAAGGACAAGAAAGCCAGAGGAGCTATTACATTGGCTTTGACGAGGAGTGTTGCATTCAACATCATGCAGGAGACTACTGCTCGGGGAATGATGTCAGCTCTGTCGAATATGTATGAGAAGCCCTCTGCTGCGAACAAGGTGTTCTTGATGAGGGAATTGTTCATGACAAGAATGAACGAAGGAAGCTTAGTTACAGTTCACATCAATAATTTGAATTCGATCTGTCCAGATTGTCACCTGTGGGAATCAAGTTTGATGACGAGACTAAAGCTGTGTTGCTGTTGTCTTCATTACATGATAGTTGGTCTGGGACAGTGACTGCTGTTACCAGTTCTGTTGGGACCACTTATATGACATTTGAGGGTATCCGTGATATTGTACTAGGTGAAGACGTTCTCCAGAAGAGTACTAGTGTAGGATCATCTTCTAAGATGTTACATGTTGGTAGGGGAAGAGGGAATAACAGAAGCAGTGGGAGTCGGGGAAGAAGTCTATCTAGGACTCGGAAGACTGTGAAGTGTTGGAACTGTAATGAAGTAGAGCATGTTAAGAGTCATTGTCTGGGTACTTCGAAGCAAGTGAACGCTGCTGAGGGCGTTTATGATGATGATGCTTTGGTTTGCAGCATTGAAAGCTGTGTAGACTCTTGGGTCATGGATTCAGGGGCTTCGTTTCATGCCATGGACAGCAGGGAAACGATGCTAAATTTGAAGAAAGGAGATTTTGGGAAGGTTCAACTTCCTAATGACGAGTTGCTTGAAGTCACGGGCATGGGGGATGTTGACCTGGTTACTTCATTGGGAACTACATGGAACCTGAAGAATGTCAGGGTTATTCCAAGGCTGAATAGGAAATTAATTTTTGTGGGTCAGCTGGATAAACAAGGAATGGAAGTAAGGTTTGGTAGCAATGAATGGAAGGTGGTCAAAGGAAATCTCGTGATTGCTCGTGTATGAAGCATGGGTCGTTGTATTTAGTTGATGAACCTACTGAGGGATGTATGACTGTCCCAGTTAAGCGAAACAAAATCTGATTCGCTAAATCTCGTGCTAAGAGAGTTCATTTTGCAAACGTGAAGTCTTGAGCCAAGGAGATGTTACCTGAACGTGTTCAGAAGTCTAAACCATTCAGGGGATTCGGTGACAGTGGGAGCAAGGGTTGTGTTCCGGGTACAGTTACGAAGAGCCGTTGGGTTTTGAAGGCTAGAACTGAAGAATTCTCTCCCGTTGGTAGTTTGCTGTGTTTGGAGAGTGTCGGTGGTCCTCGATGTATCTCTGGATCTGGTGGAGTGTCCATACCAGTTAAGATAGAGGATGAGTCGTTGACAGGATTTGTCACGACTGAGTTGGAGCTCGGGGGAGTTTCAACTGGCCCTTCTTGTACTTGATGATTGAGGGGCGGTTTGCAACTAGGGGGATTTGTTTGGATATGATTAAGTCTTAGCTTATTCTTGGGAATTGAGGCTTGGAAGACTTGTTATTGAAGATTACTAAATTTACTGGATTGCTTATGTTGGATGCCGGGCTTGATTTTATCGCAAGACCTCCAAGTGGGAGATTGTTAGGTTACGTAGGCCTTTGGGAGGTTTAGGGCAGCCGGCCCTAATCCTCGCTCATTAGGGTTTAACCTAATTGTTTTTTCTATTTAAGCTTTGTCATGTAATTGTAATCTTTAACACCTAATCAATAAAAGAGTCCCTGGTTGCAACCCGTGGACGTAGGTCACATCGACCGAACCACGTTATATAGTGTGTCTGTTTTTTCTTTGCTTTCGTGTGCGTGTATGAGTTAATCGGTTTCTGCTGCGCCTCTTTGATTCCTAACAGAATGTGCATATTTGATATTAAATATTTTCTTCGCAGGTAAATATGCTATTATGCAAGTTTTCAGGGACATATATGAAATTGCCCTTGGTTAAGGCACGAGTATGCATACCCTGCTATGTCAACGAGAAGAAGAATAGGTTCTGCTGCAGATGACTTCTGTGCACCCTCAAGTTCATACAGTGTATGTCCAGCAACACTTGCATGAGCTTTAATCTATTATTAAAATAACAAAAATAAAATTAATAATAATAATAATAATATATAATAATATACTATCATGGATGAAGTACCTTACTGTTGTAAAGCTCATTTGATGACCAGTTCATAATCTGCTCATGCATGCGGTACTGGACGGTGAGCATAGACATGACCTCATCTCCATACATGTCTGCAAGGCGCTCAAAGAGTGTTTTACCCAGCCCTTTTTTCTCAGCTTCAACACTCTGGATAGTTGGAGGAAGTTGGAGATGGTCACCAGAAAGTACACACCTAGAACCCTACAAAATAAAGGTTCAAATGGTTGGTGCATTTTTCATATATAAATAAAATAAAAATATATAGAAGTCAATAAGCATTCACGTTTTATATGATCAAATGCCTAAACTTTGTTTTTGCCTTATTAAATCTGTTATCTTACAAAACTGAACAAAAAATGTCATTATAACAGAGATTCTGGGGATTAAATCATGTAAAAATAGGCTTTTAATTAACAAATTAAAGGATTTAGTAATGCAACAAAAAGTTTTCTTTTCATTTTTGGAAGTTAATGGGTTTAATCAAGCACGGAAACAAAGATTAGGGGCTTAGTCACACAAAATATGGAAGTTTATAGAGTTTTTTTTCCAAATTTTAAATAATTAATCATGAACTATTTAGGAAGCAATAAAATGGTTAAAAAGAGAATAGATATATATTACCTTCAGTAGCGCAATCCAGCAAGCTACCTCAAGTGCTTGAGCCGCTTCATCAATTATCACAAGATCATATGAAGTGCCATCTAATTTTTTTGACAGTGAACCTGTGAGAGTTGTTAAAACAACATCTGCGTTTTTTATAACATCTGTCACAGCTAGTTGCTGTCTCTTGCGTTCTTCTTTAGAAAGCATCTTGAGCTCCTTCCTTATATCCCTCTTTGTGTTTCTGTCTTTAGCCTTCAACAATTTACTGTTAAGTGTCTGCAAAATCATTAATTTTAGATGGAAAACAAATTTTAGGGAAAATAAAAGACAGGGATAACAATTCAAATTTTAATTTTCTTAAAACAATATACCTTCATTTCTTTCCGAATGTCGTTTGCAAGAGAACTGTTATCCCCACGCAACACCTAGAAGTGAGAAATATGAAAAAAATGGTAACAAAATAATTTCATATTCTATGACAATTGACAATTACATCAATCAAACTGTTTGCTCAGAATTTAAACTTTTTTCCCTAGCATAGTTTGTGAACATAGAAATGGTTGTACAGAAGGAAAAAATAAGGCAAACCTGTGCATCAAGAGCACTGTCTAATATTTGGGGTAGCAACCGTGCAGGATGTCCCACTCTCACCAACTTCACTCTAACCCATAAATTAAACAACAGTTTAGTAATATACACACACACGTATCACTATTTCACTGCAAGTGATCTCATATGTTATCCATGTGACATATGATGTAAATACTTGTATTTATTTCAAGTTTCATATTCAAACATCTTGACAAATATACATTGGACTACTAGGCTTGTCAATGAGTAAGTTGGATCCAATTTGATTAATGATATGACCTGACCAATGACCAAAATAAATAGTGATCTAAGGGACTGTTTGATAGCCTCTTAATGATTTCATTAAAAGGCTACCCCTAAATCGGTCAAAGGCTGGAAATGTTTGTTTCACTTAATGAACCAAACATCCCCTAACTTGTTAACTAATGGATTGTGTTCCCATGACCCAACTTAAGTGACCTAAATAAACCCAATTGTTCTTTAATTTAGTTTAACCCCAAGCTTGCACTCCCCCACCAAACCCCTTCTCACATACCTATGTGGCCACAACTACTTAATTTTTTTCAAACTTTTTTTTTGTTTTTCATTCTGTTTTGTTTATTTGTTATAAAATAACTAAGTTAAATAGCAATCAATTTTAACGATTTCTTTTCTCAGGTTCCAACATAAAAAATTAAAAATTGGAAAAAAAAAATCAAATTCCCAAAATCAAAATCTTACGCAAATTTTATCATATACTTTAGAAAGTTGGCCTTTATAAAACAGGCAGTGATTAATGAATTGGTACCATATAATTAATCAAACTAAAGAAAGTATTCTTTTTAGCATGTTCTAAACTATGTGACAAAAAAAATCAACAGTCAACATATTTTTTTAGGAGAGATGATTATAATAAATGAGTGGTTTTAAATTTTTCTTAAACAAAGTCATATTTTGTAAGAAATTATTGTTATAAAAATTCAATGTTGAAAATTAATTATCCATGAGAACATATAAAATTTTACATCTTCATGGGTCTATATATCATTCTGGTAAATCACTTGTTAGATCACTGGATCAAATTTTTGACCTGTTGGATCATATAAATGGACCAGACCAGATCAGATCAGATCAGATCAGATCAGATATAGATCAAGAGCAGACCCATTGGTGGAACTGACTCGTTGAAATAAACTATTTAACAACGATCTTCTCCATAATGATAATTGTATTACCTGTGTGGAACAAGTCTTTCAACAATATTGTCAACAGCTATGTTAGAGGCAGCACAAACAAGTATCTTGGACCCAAGTTTCACTTCTTGTAGAATTATTTCCACAACAGTTGTTGTCTTACCAGTTCCAGGAGGTCCATGCAGCAAAAACACATCTTTTGATGATAGAGCTTTTTTAACTGCATCTTTCTTGAATGCAAGAAAAAGGTAATTTATGAAAAACAGCAAAATATGAAGAATTATTAATACAACATATTAAAAGGTAATTTTAAAAGGTAATTTGCGGTGCACACATATAATGTATATATGTGTGGGGCTGTGGGCCCTTAAGGGGCAAAGTAAAATTGCACTAATTTTAACGTTATATTACTTATTTTGTGAAAATAACCTTAAAAGTGTTGGGATGATTAACTTCAAACGATAATTTTGAGCCGGGGATTCCTTCGAAGCAGCCTCTCTATCCTAACAGGGATACGGGTAAGGCTTGTGTCAATCCTTCCCCACTAGACCCTACTGAACAGTGGGAATATACTGGGTATGTTTGTTTGTTTGCTTGTTTATTAAAAAAAAGTAAATAAAACAGTTCAAACCTGAGAATGATCAAGATTTTTGTTGAATGGGGTAAAGGAGACATCTTTCTTCACTACTGTTGGAGATTTCTCCCCAAATAAGACAGGAACCAAGTCAGCAGCAGGACCCAGTCGAACACCTTTACTTAATTGTATTAATGTGTCCTTCATCCTTCTATATGTCACCTATACACGTGTATAAGGTTCTTACTATTTGATAATAGGAATTAAAGAAAATATTGAAAATAGGTTATGAAAATTGTACCTCATTAGCCACTTTCTCAATGCGCAAAGGACTATTTAAACCTTCTTCTGGAATATCATCAAATGCAATGGTGATTGATGAATCCTGTAAAACAAAATTACAGAGTTGCATGCATCTTAATATCCGGCAGGATGATTAAAGACTTAATTATTTTTCCGTGAGTTATTATACACCTTTAATCGATAAACAACACCTTGTCCAAGGGCAGGGGAGCCTAGATCTGCCTTGTTTGGTTTTAAAACAATAACATCATGAGTCCCAAACTGCAACAAAAATAAGAGACCCTTAAATTTAAAAAGCCGGAAAATAGCATGTATAACATATATATTCTAAAAAACAAAAAAAATACAAAAAAGAAAAAGAAAAGATATGCAACGAGTGTGTCAGTCATATTGACCTTGTGAGCTGGAAGAACATCTCCTTTGTTTGATTGAAGTTCAAGAAGAGTTTTGCCCATTAAACCAGTCTACAGTAAGAAGAAATTGATAAGCAATGAAAAAAAATATATTAACTCACAAGAGTTTAGTTAGTTTCAAGTAAACAATGTCTCTTTTTTTCAGCTATCCCACCATAAGCAAAAATAAATAACTATGCTTTGGAGAGAAGTTTGTTTGTATGTTGTTTATTATATTAAAAACTACCAAATAAAGAAAATTCATGATTTGACCCTAACACAAAACTGTATCATAATCTTTAGAATTGAGTAAATAATGCAGGTGATAACTATAACTAAGAAGCACAAACCTGAACATCTACACACTTCAAATTAAGAATTGTAGATCCTCTCTTTGATGCAGAATCTAAATTTCTATTAGCACCCGAGCTCATTGATAAAGATATCTCAGCTTCCTACAATGAAAACGAACACAAAGAGTATCCATCACAAGTTGACAATAATAATAATAAAATGAAGCTATCTATTAACACAAGCCTCATAATGATAACCATCAGGTGAAGACATTGAAGCAAAGTTAAACTCTCTGTTTCAAATAAGGCTCAACCGCAAAGGAATTCCCTAATTCACAAACTGCAAGCCCTAACTAGTCTAAAATAACTCAAATTAACCTCTGGAAGTAAAGCAAATCCATGATCATCGAGAATTTAAAAAGTGAAATCAAATCATCATACGAGTTTGAATCGAAAATTGGATGAACGTAGTTTATATGAGGCAAGGAACATGAGAAGACGAAGAAGATGACGTAGTACCTTTTCCATATCGATGAGAGGAGTCATTTTGGAGACAAATTGTTCGAGAGATATTCTACTTGAAAAAGATGAGGATGAGGATGATAATGATGTTGATTTCTTCGTCTTCTTACCGTTGTCCATGGCTGACGGACTGAAAGGGGTTAACGCTCCCGGAAAACGCAGGGTTCCTATTAGTTGCAGGGTTTTATACACGTTTTGACGTGAAGCATAAATCTTCGATCGTTTGTTTACTGATCCCGTGTATATCAATAAAAATGGGATTGGTTATCACACCTCACTTTTTTAATTCAACACCTTATCTTTTCCGGTATGTGTCGTATAGCTTTCTACGATACGTACAGCACCACCTGCAACCTTGTATTATGTGTGTCGTACGACTCGTACATTTTCTTACGTGGCGTACAGGGTGGAGTATGGCTATACTACAGGGTGGAGTATGGCATGTAGTATAGCCATATTCCACCTTGTACGTGGCTTGGGGACCTGTACGACACGTACAGTTTTTAAAAAAAAAATAACTTTTTTTATTTGACGACGACGGCACCACCAGACGCAGTAGGCGGCGGCGTTGAAACGATTGAAAGGCTCTCAAAACGTGTCGACGTAGAAGACGACGAGACTAAAGGAACAGTTGCAAGTATTATACAGCCAGAAAACTAAGATGGTGTTTGTTTTTTCAGAAGTAAAACATCTGCAATCTGCGGACCACGTCTGCAGACCTCTTTTGCAGAAGAGGTTGACCTAACCTCTGCAAAAAGAGATTTTAAGAGGGTTTATTTTTTAACTCTTCAAAAGTCTTCCTCACTTCCCTCTTCCCCTATCCTAAGCAGACAAAAAAAACCTAGTTTCACAAAAAAAACCCGACCACCTGCAATCATCGGTGCATTCAATGATGCAACCAATACAAAGAAGAAAGTTATAGAAACCTCTAATTTCACAGAAGAAAAGATCACATAAAACACAAAATCAAAAAAAAAGAAATTGGTACTAATTGAAAGGTTTACATGTGGGAACCGCGGGCGGTGGAGCTGGTGGTTGTCGGCTGTTGTGACACCCGGCAATTTCAGGTAAGTTGCGACTCTTACATTTTTTTCATTTCACATACATACTTGTTGCATTTCATTTAATTATGTTTAATTAGATGAGTTGAACACAAACAACTACGAAACGATAGTTCAAGGAACTATCAAATCGTACATTGCACATTGGTTTTGGAAACCAAGTGTGGCAAACACAACACTAACACAAAACAATAATTCGGGGAATTATTGAATTGTGCATCACACGTTGATTAGGATTAATCAAGCGTGCAAACACTTCGTTAGACACGAACACAAACTATCGAAGATAATTCGAGGAATTATCGAAACACACACACGAGTCTCATGAACGTTGGTGATCAATCAAACTTATGTGCTATTATATGATTATGTGCTAAACATGCATCATACGCTTAGGATAAACGTTAGGAATCGAGTATGAGCGAAATCGAATCATCAAGATCAAAAAACAAGGAAATGGACCCGTCGTGGTACGCGACAACCCCATCGCGAAAGGCTTCGCGATACGCGAAGCAAACCGGGAGTCGGGACTCCCGAATCCCATCGCGGTACGCGATAAGAAATTTTGATCGGCCTCCGCGGTACGCGAAGGCCATGCAGATCAAAATTTCTTATTTAACCAACCCATTTCATTTCAGTCGAATTTCTTCACATTTCTTCCGACTTTCTACTCATATGCTCGACCAAAAACCTCTGAGATCAGCATTCAAACTCCATAGAATCACTAGCAAGACAACTTCTTGGTGATTGAAGATCGTAGGAACAACGAGGAAGCTTTGGAAGCTATCCACGAGTGAAAAAACCCCATCATCAGCCTTCATATAAGCATTCCAGGAGCTGTCCTAGTTGAATCAGTAGCTCTAAGGTAGTTTTACGTGCTTCTTAGTTGTTAGATCGTACATGCAAGGGCTAAAAACCCGCATGCAACTCCATACGGTTATTGTGCTCGAATGTGTTGGTGATTTGATGAGTATTTGATTTAGATTTACTGATTTTATAGTTTAATGATGTTAGATTTGAGTTTGGTTAAGTTAGGATTGATTTGGTGATGATTTTGGTACACTTGCCATAAAAGGAAACTTTTATGTGCAAGTCTTGGATTGGTGATGATCTAGACATGTTAGACATGTCTAGATGTTGTCAAAACTGTATTGGAGTGTTTAGAAACACATTTGGATGTTTGATTTTGTCAAAAACTTGGTTTTGTATAAACTTGCTATTTATGGAAACTTTTAAAAATCAAAAGAGGGCTTTTGATGTTTTAAAACGTTTTGATGAACTTTGAGCATTGGAATATGCTTAGAAATGATTTCAAACATATTTGGAAACCTTGATTTGTGAAAACGAGTTTTATAACGGATACTTTCCAAATAAGGAAACTTTATTTGGGCAAAACGGCATACACGGTGATTTATGCGCAAACGACATGTTTTAAGGGTTTAGACGTATTTTACAAACACATTAAAAGTGTTAACTTTATGAAATGGGATTTCATAACCACACTTTCCTAACAACGAAAACTTTCTAAAAAGGGTAACTTGTGCGACTAGAGACATAGGATGCATTTTGGTGTCTTATGTGCATTAAGGAACATAAACACAACAATCGTGTCACCAACGATTCGTCGAGTCTCACTAGTCAACACGCACGCACTCGGTTGAGCACACCGACACTTGGAGTTGTATGGGATACAACATACCACAAAACACATACTCACACCTATATGGTTATAGGTGCCTACTAGCAGGATTGCTAGCATTCGCAGACGCGAACACATACATCGGGACTGCTGTAACAGGTGAGTTCACGACCCCTTTTACTTTTCAAACCTTTGGGGGAGAAAACATTGCATGATAAACTGTTTTATGAACAACTCATTTTATTTGCATATGGACATGCTCTATCACTATATGTATATGTGTGGACCACATCACAACTAAAAGTCCTCGCGATACTCCACGGACCGTTAGTAGCGCGTAGCGCCTAGCGTGGTAATCTTGAATAGTACTATTTGTGCCTGACAAGCCCCACCCATCGCGCCTGGGAGGCCAACCCGACTGTAGGTCGGAATGGGTGCAATATTGACCAATACTTTGCCATTGTCTTGTGATGGACATGGCGGGAGGCACAACTGTCAGCTTCGGTACGACCCTGCATATAATATAATTGTATTGACTAGCTATCAATCGATACTGCATTGTAATGATATGTAAATCACAACTGTTACTTTAAACATTGGATGTTTACTGCTTATGATAAACATGTGCTCTCACCAACCTTTGTGTTGACCTTTTACTCGCATGTTTTCTCAGGAAGCTAAGGCACGCACTCAATGATAGGACGCTAGGATGGAGTCCCATGCATCAGCTTTAGTGTCTTAGGATGTTGAAAACATTATCATTTTGTTTTGTTGTGTATTGTTAAACAATTTAAATCGTGTCCGCACTATTACTCTGTTTTGCTTTGAAAACCGATTTAATCTCATGCTTCCGCAACTTAAAATTACAACGATGTTTTGAAAAACCTAAACTTTTACTTCCGCAACTCTGATTATACTAAACTGTTTTATCCAAGTTATTGGATGTACGTATGCAACCAGACATGTAGGTCTCGCCTGTGTGACCGGAGACTGCGATCCTGCAAGATCAGCCAGCCGTCGCGCCCCCGTCCGGGAAGGGAGGGCCGGGGTGCGACAGATTGGTATCAGAGACTCCGGTTATTGCGAATTAGGTTTGCATTTAGTGAACTTAGTCTATAACCACTAGTCTCCACACAACACTTAGTGCTTAGTATTGTGATACTGGCATACACGATTGTACACACACTCTTGTTACGCGCACTATAGCAAGTGGCGTCATCATCGTCACCGCATGTTACTGCACATGACGGTGGGAGCCGATCGCTCTGCATGTTTCTTACAAGTACCTACTGCACACACTACATAAGTCATTAGACAAACACTAACACTAATTCTTGCTATGAAGATCATGGCTGGAAGATGTGGAGGACACAGAAACGCGGGAGGACGTGGAAACATCAACCTCACCCAAGCTGAACTGAACGCACTCATCAACGAACGAGTTGAAGAGGTACTCGCTGCACGGGAAGCTGCCCGTAATCAAAACCTACTGAACCAAGGTGATGAGTCTTATTTCATATTCACCTTGCATCGCATTCATTCGTTTCCAATTCAACACGTTTGCCGATACTGAATCCAACTTTATTCTTTGCATATCTCAGGAACAAACCCCAACCCTCCTCTCTGCACGTTCAAAATGTTCCTGGATTGCAAACCCCACTCTTTCAGCGGCATAGAGGGTGTGTAGAGCCCGCCAAACGATGAAGACTGACAAAGTCAATCCGGAAGAGTCAAAGTTTTTTGGATAATTTCGTGTACAGTTTTTCGAGTACACGAAGTTATCGTGTACTCGAACCTTTGTATCTAGATTTCGTGTACACCTAGGCCTAGTATAAATAGACGTATTTTGTACAGGTTTAGGTTGGAATCCCGAGGCATACGCTCTCTAGACGTATTGAGGCGCTTGTACTCGAAGTTTTGCAATATTTATAAAGTTTGCATTTTTCTACTTGCTTTCGTGTTTCTAACTTGGATTCCGCACTTGTTAGAGATCATTGATGATGTTTACAGAGATAAAGTTTGGATCTTGATCAGTTTTAGGACCTACAAGTGGTATCAGAGCTTGAGTGCTCTTTTCATCATCAAGGTAACAACTTTCTGAAGCAAGTTTTATACTTTATCATTCTTCTCTACTTCATCTAGCTACTATGTAAATTTGGGACTCCAAATCTTAAGAAATATTTTTATAAAATTTTTCTTAAGTATTTTTCGAGTTCAGAATTTTCGAGTTCAGCTATTTCGAGTACAGCTAGAGTGTTCGAAGTATAAATACTTTTCGAGTACAAGAGGAGTTCGTGTACATACTTTTCGAGTACAGATTCGAATACAGTGTCAGATTCGAATACACACAGGATTTCGAGTACAAGATTATTTTCGAGTACAGGGATATTTTCGATTACAAGGATTTTCGAGTACAGATTTGTCTGTTTAACTTTGAGCAGTATCTACAGGGAGCTACAGGGAATTCGTGTACTGGACTTAGAAAATTTTCTGATTCATCATGACTTCAAAGAATCTGACAAATTTGTCCAACTTACTCAATCTGGACAATGAGATCGGCACCGGAACAAAGCCACCAAGGCTCGTGTCAGGAGATAACTTCCAAGATTGGAAGTTCAGATTTCAGTCATTCATCAAGTATACCGATCCAAAGCTTTGGAGATCGATTGAGGAGGGTCCCTATGTACCCTCATACCAGAGTGAGATCAATGGTCCTCTTGTTCCCAAGGATCCGGAATTGTACACCGACAATGACATACTCATGATGGAAAAGGATGAAAAGGCATATGCTTCGATTACAATGGCCTTATCGACTGATGTTGCTCATGGATTTAAGGAGCACAAGACTGCTAAGGAACTCTGGAATGCCTTGGTTGAAAGATTTGAAGGAAATGAGGACATGCGAGAAAGTCGGAAGGATATGCTCAGGCAGAGATTTAACATGTTTAATCACATCAAGGGAGAGTCTCTTGAAGCACAACTTAACAGATTTACACATCTGATGACTGAGATGACTAGTTCTGGAATTGAGATGACAAAGGGAGAAGTAAACAAGAAGCTGCTAAACTCATTACCTTATACTTGGAATTCAAATTGTACAACAATCAAAAGGACCAAAGATATGTACAAGACCTCCTTGAGTGAGCTGATCTCAATCATCAACTCCTATGATATGGATGATAAGCAGAGAGCACTGAATCATGCCAGCTCAATGGGCATTGCTCCTGTCTCTGAAAACTCTGCTCTTCTGTCAGCAATCAATCATCAATCATCAGGAATGCAGCACTATCAGCCCTCTTCATCTCATGTAATTCCTTTTGAGACAGCATTCTTATCATCTGGACAAACCGGATCAGTACCTAAAGTCAATCTAGAAAGTGAAGAGAATCTACTGTTGTTTAAAGGATTCATGAACAGCTACAATGCTTTCATAGCAGGAGAATTGGCACCATCCAATCTCACTCAAGACAACCTAGAGCAAATCAATCCAGCCAATGTTGAAGAAATGGATATCTCGTGGCAGATGGCAATGGCAGTTTTCAGAGCTAAGAAGTTCATCAAGCGTTATGGAAGAAACAGCTTTGGAAACAATCCAGGAAAGAAGCTCAGTTTTGATAAGTCAAAGCTGCGATGTTACAATTGTGACCAACCGGGTCACTTTGCCAGAGAATGTAAGCAGCCAAAGGTGGATAAAGAAGGAGAGAAGAAACCTGAAGAGAAATCCGGGACGGCAGCTGCAGGAGGAAGCTCTAGCACATCTAAAGCGTTGGTGACTCAGGAGACTGACTCCTATGACTGGAGTGATCAGGTGCAGGAATTAGAGCCGACTTTAAGTCATGCATTCATGGCCGAGGTGGACGACAAACAAAAGGAGGTAACTGAAAATCTTTGCTCTACCTCATGCATTGATAAAGTATTTAAATACAGATCACATAATGAATCATTAATCAAAGAAGTAACTAAACTTAAATACTTTAACTCAGAATTTCTTAAAAATGAGGGTATTTTCAAAAGAAAACTTGAGGCCGAGGGTCGGGATGTGGCAAGGCTAAAGGAACTTTTAAGTGACAAAGAGTCCAACTATCGAGATGCTCGACGCAAAATCGATGAACTCACTTTAGAGTTGGACCAAGTTAAAACTCAGCTTTCTAAAACCTCAGTAAAATGCGAAAAGTTTGATTACTCAAGCAAAGTTTTAGAAAACATGGTAAACATACAATACCGGGTAAAGAAGGGTAAGGGTGTTGGTTATACTGAGTGTGAACCACCTTTTAATCATAACTACTCAAGCATGCCAAGGATCAACACATCTGTTGATGACTTGCAATCAGACTCTGATTGTACTTATGATTTTCCCACAAATCCTGTTGTTCTTGCAGTTGACCCTATTATGACTAATGATTCTGAGGTTTGTGCAGAAAAACTAAGTGTTTCAGGTTCAGAGGAGAAGGAGGTAGAAAGAAGTGCTAGGAGGAGCACAGATTGTTCAACATCTACAAGACAATCATCTTTTGTTCCAAAAACTGATTTTGTTGGAAAATTTGATGAAATTAATATTAAGCCTAATGATATGTTAAAGAGTTTTCAGAAAACATTTGCTATAAATCTTGTTTCACAATCAACTTCCTCTCCTTTGACCAAGCAGGCAGTCAGGGCTCATTCCACAGTTACTGAAGAGAGGGTTCCACAGTTGAATCCCAACTGTGAACCTTATGTTCCAACTGGGTCCTTGGAACAAATTTTCTCAAACTTATCCTCTGGTCAGAGTAAATGTGATGTTAAGCCCTTTGATCCAATTGAAGTTCACCAAAAGGTCTGCTGCTATGCATGTGGGAAACCAGGCCACATTGCTAGACACTGTCTGCACCGACCTACTGAATTCTTCTATGGGAAGAATCAGAAGGTCATACCTAAGGCTAAACTAGTTAACAAACATGTGAGGACTGTACCATCCTCCAAGCCTAAGGCAACCTCTCAAAAGGGGACTCAGACTCAGACTCCTTCCACAGCAAAAAGACATAAGAAATCAAACAAAACACAATATGGTTTTCGTAAGCAAAATCAAAGAATTTTCAAAACTAAGATAAAACCAGTTGACCAGGGCAGTGGAAGCATGACAAAACATATTAAGCTCAATTCAGAAAGACCCAAACCCAAACCCAAGGATAGAGTTTCTTCTATTACCAAAACACCTAAATCTGTTATGATTTGGGTACCTGTTTCTCATTAATTGAATATATACTATGCAGGGAAAGCCAAGCAAGCTTAAACATGTTTGGTATGTAGATAGTGGCTGTTCCCGGCATATGACTGGGGATTTCTCTCAGTTGCATGAAGTTACACCATTCAATGGAGGTTATGTATCATTTGCTGGAGACAAGGGAGGAAGGATAAGCATGAAGGGCACGGTCACTAATGGAACTCTTAGTTTTGAAGATGTGTACTATGTTGAAGAGCTCAATCACAGTCTTCTGAGTGTTTCTCAAATCTGTGATAAGAGTTTTTCCACACACTTCACAAACAAAGAATGTCTTATTCTGAAGCCTGGCTTTGTAGTGCCTGAGAAGTGGATTCTGATGAGAACTCCAAGGATAAACAATGCATACATTATCAACATGAGCTCAGATTCGTTTACAGAGAACACTTGCTTGTTTTCTAAGGCATCGGAGCATGATTGTCTGTTGTGGCATCGGAGACTGGGTCATGTGAACCTAAAGAATCTGAACAGACTCGCCAAGGGAGATCACGTCATTGGTCTACCTTCTAAAGATTTCTCCACTATTGAGAAATGTATCGCTTGTGCGAAAGGGAAACAACACAAGAGACCTCACAAGCCAAAATTGTTCAATTCCATCTCTTCAGTTCTTCAACTTCTTCATATGGATCTTTTCGGACCGATTAACGTAATGAGTATCGGGAAAAAGTCATATTGTGTCGTTGTGACAGATGATTATTCCAGATTTACTTGGGTGTTCTTTCTAGCCAAGAAAGATGAAGCTCCAGAGATTTTGAAGAAGTTCATTACCTTGATTGAAAATCAGAAAAATCTAAAGGTCAAGGTGATTAGAACTGATAATGGAACTGAATTTAGAAATCAGACTCTTATAGATTTCTGTGATGAAAAAGGGATAGCTAGGCAATACAGTGCAGCTAGAACGCCTCAGCAAAATGGAGTTGCTGAAAGGAGAAACAGAACGCTTATAGAAGCTGCACGAACGATGTTGTCAGAATCAAAGCTACCAATCTTTTTCTGGGCTGAAGCAGTTAACACTGCGTGCTATGTTCAAAATAGAGCACTTCTGAACAAGCGTCATCATAAGACTCCCTACGAGATTCTATTCAATCAGAAGCCCAAAGTTGGACACTTCAAGTCATTCGGATGCCCTTGCACTCTTCTTCATACAGAGCCTAATCATAAGTTTGATGATAAGGCAGATGAGTGTTACTTCGTGGGCTACTCGTCTGAAAGGGCAGCATACAGAGTTTATAACAAGAAAACTCGGATGATTGTGGAATCATACTACATAGATTGGCAAGAAATGAACTCTACTGATGCTGGTTCTGGTCCAAACTGGCTGTTTGAGTATGACTCCACTTTTAAGCCCTTCAGCACTCCATCTGAGAATGCAAGCGCATCTGAGCAAGCGGATGATTTCTACAAAGATGATGATGTGGACTATCGAGTTGACTATGTTCCATATGATCCTAATCATTTGACAGTTGATCCTCCTGGCATGTACAATCGTGCCCCTCCAGCTCAGCCGACCCCTGTACAAGAAGTTCTCCCATCAGAACCTGACACTTCTCAGTCTGTTCAACCACTTCCAGAAGCGGATCAAGTCTCATCCTCTTCCCACCAGACCTTTGATAATCCACTCTTCTCAGATAGCATTCCTGAGGAACATTGTGTGGATCCTGGAGCTGAAGCAAGTGAAACTGCTCCTATTGACCACATTTCTTCTTCAAGTGAAGAACAAGTCAATAACATCAGCAACCTGCTAGATAATCTGGCTGTAGAAGAAGTGCCAACACTTAGTGTAAACAAGAATCATCCAGTGGAGAATATTATTGGACCTCTCTCAGAAGGCGTTCTCACTCGAAGCAAATCCATTACAGTTCAGAACGCGTTGCCTGAAGAGACACTCACTCGAAGTCAATCAGGTCCTATTAACTCTTGTTTATATTCTTGTTTTATTTCACAGGTTGAACCCAAGAATGTCAAAATGGCTCTAAAGGAGTCCAGCTGGGTTGAGGCAATGCAAGAAGAGTTGATGCAGTTTCAGAAGCTCAAGGTTTGGAATCTGGTTCCTCTACCCAAGGGAAAATTGCCTATAGGAACCAGATGGGTTTTCAGAAACAAGAGAGATGATTCTGGTGTAATTATCAGAAACAAAGCCAGACTGGTCGTTCAAGGATTTTATCAGCAGGAGGGGATAGATTATGAAGAAGTCTTTGCACCGGTTGCGAGACTTGAAGCCATACGGATTTTCTTGGCTTATGCCTCCTATATGAACTTTACGGTATATCAGATGGATGTGAAAACAGCTTTCTTATACGGAAAGGTAAAGGAGGAAATATACGTGTGCCAACCCCCTGGTTTTGAAGACTCTCAGTATCCAGAGCATGTCTACAAGTTAGACAAAGCTCTTTACGGCCTTCATCAAGCACCGCGAGCATGGTATGCTACGCTTACTGATCACCTACTCGCAAATGGATATACTCGTGGAGCTATTGATCAGACCTTGTTCGTCCGCAAAGATAAGAATGATTTAATTCTCGTTCAAATCTATGTGGATGACATCATATTTGGCTCCACCAGCTCAGCGTTATGCAAGGAATTTGAAGGGGTAATGAAGAAGAAATTTGAGATGAGCGCGATGAGAGAAATGACCTTCTTTCTGGGTCTGCAGGTAAAGCAAGATTGTAAGGGTGTGCTGATTCACCAAGGAAAATATGTCACAGACATTTTGAACAAATTCAAAATGATGGAGTCAAAGCCGGCAACCACTCCCATGGCTGCACGTCCTATCCTGACTTCGGATTTGGAAGGAGAAGATGTTGATCAGCATCTCTATCGCTCGATGATTGGTTCTCTGATGTATCTGACTGCTAGTCGTCCAGACATTATGTTTTCAGTATGTCAGTGTGCCAGATATCAGGCAAATCCGAAGGCATCTCACCTCATAGCTGTCAAGAGAATCTTTCGGTACCTAGTCGGGAAACCTAAGCTCGGACTTTGGTATCCAAAGAACTCTGAGTTTCAATTATTTGCATACTCAGACAGTGACTTTGGTGGCTGTAACCTGGATATGAAGTCAACCACGGGTGGGTGTCAGTATCTGGGAGATCGTCTTGTTTCATGGCAATGCAAGAAGCAGACCACCGTATCCACATCCACCGCAGAAGCTGAATATGTTGCTGCTTCCAGTTGCTGCTCTCAGGTTATCTGGATGCAACAACAACTCCTCGATTACGGTTTGAACTTTCTTGACTCTCCTATTTATTGTGACAATGAAGCAGCCCTACAGATCGTCAAGAATCCGGTACAACATTGCAAAACTAAACATATTGACATCCGGATTCACTTCATCCGTGACTGTTTCGAACGAAAGCTGATTCATCTTGAAAAGGTCCCCACTGATGACAATCTAGCGGACCTTTTCACAAAACCGTTCGATACAGCACGCTTCCATCACCTGCTTGCCTCTCTCAAATTAATAAGCTTTAATTAAAAGCATTTTTGTTAAAATACATTAAAATTTGTGTCCTCCCATAGTCACAAATTTAGGGGGAGAAAATTTACAAAAACAACAAAAAGATTTTTCATTCTTTGAGTTAAAAAAAAAAAATTACAAAAACAACAAAAAGATTTTCGGTCTTTGAGTCAGTCTAAGATAATCTATAAGTTTAGGGGGAGTTAAGTTTTGAAATCTTAAGAAAAGGAGATGTTGTCTCTAGCTATTCATAGAAAATTACAAAAACATTTTTTTTTAAATTTTAACTTTACAAAAACTTAAGAAAATACAAAAAGATTTTATTTGGACAAGCAAAGTGAATCGATCAAATTGGGAAGTGAAATAATCTCTAAGGATCAGAATTTCACTATCTTATTATGATCTCAAAAGAAATCACAACCTTGAATATCTATTCTATGCTAAGAAGTTGAAATGAGTTTTTCAAAACTTAAATAATCAGACTTGATCAAACTTAAAATACATATAAATAGATAAATAAGTGTGAAATTGTGATCATTAGATAACTAGAAACGTGTGACAACTATTTGACTTCTTGTTTAAATCCTTGAATCAAAACAAGATTGTGTTTCCATAAACTTGAAATTGTGTTTGAAAAACTCGGGTATTTTCCATGTTTTGTGCAAACAAAGAGCGGGAAATACCTACTGAAGCATTCTATGTTTTGCGTAAGCAAAGAACTGGATGTGTGACGTTAAGGCCAATGTGTCTGCAGATCAGAAAATAAAAGATGCCAATGAGCACAAGATGATAGAACCCCTTCTTGTTCTTGATTCTAAACCTACTAGATCTGTTCTTTTCTTTTCTCATCTTAAAACTCTGTCAAAATAATTTGAAGTTCGTTGAAACACAATCAAAGTTTGAAACAAAGGATTTAACAAGACTGATAGGTTGCATATTAATCTAGTCTTACAATCTAATTGATCACAAAATTCCCAAAAAGATATTTTCAGAAAAACTTGATCATATAACTGACCTTTAAGAGATGGAATAACGAAAGTTAGAATTTTAAAATCGAAATAAAATAAAATAAGTGTGTACTCGAAAATTATGTACACGAAATCGCGTATTCGAAATGACCCTATAAATAGTCCAACCATATTAAATTTCGAGTACCATATTTTCGTGTACACATTTTCTTCATTTCGAGTACAGACTTGGTGCTCTGAGGCGATCTCGATTTCTAGACCCGATCTCAAAATTCTACTCCGGCTATCCTATAGACCATCATTAGGCGACCTTAGGTATAGAGTTTTATCAAATTTTGACCGTGGATTCGAAAGTTATGGTCAAAAATGATTTTCGAATACGCAAATTTCGTGTACAGGAGGTTTTTGGTCAAATTGACCAAGAAATACTTAAAATTGAAAGGCAATTTGTAAATATGTTGGTCGCCTTTCAATTCCGAGTATATTGAATCGGTTTAGAAGTTCTAAGGAGCCAAAATGATAAACTTCTCTAAGGATTTTTGAGTACACGAAATTTCTCAAACTTCGTGTACACGAATATTTCGTGTACAACCAATATTTCGTGTACAGATCACATTTCGTGTACAAGTTCCATTTCGTGTACATAATGAACTTCGTGTACAGAGTGAACTTCGTGTACTCAACTCAGTTCGTGTACACAACTTACTTCGTGTACTAGATCTGTTTCGTGTACACCTGTTGTTCCGAGGAGAAGTGATCAACACTTAGAAAATTTTTCAATTTTTCGTGTATGGCTTCTATTTCGTATACTTGACTTGTTGAACTAACTTGATCATTTTCTGTTTCAGATGGCTGACTTAAGGTTTGTGCATGATCACAACATGACAGCATTTCTTGGGGAACCTCCAGCCAAACACTCAGAGTTCAAGAGCATGATTGAAGGCCTGATATTGTCTCCCGTCAACTACGCTATCATGGAGTACCCTCAAATCGTTACCTCATTTATTCGAGACTTCTGGAGCTCAGTAGAGGAGAGTATTGATGCGGATGGAAACATCAGTATAGTCGGAAAGATCCAGGGTCACCCCATCACTATTTCAGAGCAAATTATTAGAGATTGCCTGCAGTTCGGAGACAAAGAATCTGATCCTGTTGAGCTAGATCAAGAGCTGGTAAACAGAACTGTTTATCAGATGGGACATGAAGGCGCTTACCCACCCACCGAGAAGAAACTACTGCATCCGTATTGGAGATATCTAGCACACGTGGTGACACAGTGTCTTTCTGGACGAAAAAGGGGATATGATGTACTCAACCAGACACTTAGCTCTTGTATGGTGGCCCTAGCACTTGGAGAAGATTTCAACTTCTCAAGGATGATTTTTCAGGATATGCACGCGAACATCAAAGGCAAGAGGAAAGAGAGATTCCTGGCCTTTCCAAGATTCATTCAGATTATTCTGGATAAAAGATATCCGAACCTGCAACGCACATTTGGTTCACTGGAAGTTAAGAGGATGCGAGACGATATCTTCGGCTACATGAAGATGAACAAACGCGGAAAGAAACAGTACATTGGTCAAAGGCCCCTAATCAAGTTTGGAAGATTCGTGGGAGAAGGCGTAGATGAAGACATGCCTGGAACCCCAGTGGCAATAGTTGCCGAGGAGCATGATACTCATGCTACAGGCTCAAGTGTTAAAGCTAGTAAAGCTGCTGCTGCCAATGATTCTTCATCTTCTTCAAGCGAAGATTTTGTTCCTGAAAAGCCACCAACCAGACAGGAACGAGAAGAAGCTCAAGATATGGATTACACTCCAACTCCTGAGTCTTCGCCAAAGAAGAAGAGGCAAAAGACAATGGCTAAGAGAACCAGAGATCCTCGACTTCAAAAGATGTTCTCAAGTTTATCTTTCTCTTCTGCTGCTGCTGTCATGACACAGGCACCCGTTAAACCCACTCCCGTCACCAAACCACCATCACCACCTCATGTCACATTACCACCATCACCACCTCACGTCACATTACCACCATCACCACCTCACGTCACTAAACCACCATCACCACCTCATGTCACATTACCACCATCACCACCTCATGTCACAAAACCACCTTCACCACCGCTTGTCACTCAACCACCTCCACTGCCTAAACCTTCTCAACAACCTAAACCTGTATCCAAACCTTCGAAAACCAAACTCATCATCCGAGTTCCCTCCACACGTCCATCAGTCACCATTCCGCCTAAAGCCAAAACCAATACCAAATCACCTTCACCCCATTCCGGAAGCAGCAAAGGAAAATCTCCTTTGCGTTCCGATTCACCCTACGAGCCTGTGCAGGTGCCTGTGGATCTCATTGGACTTCAGGAGCGAGTCTATCAGTTAGAGAAAGATGCGGAGATAAAAGACAAAATGATCATGAACCTGCGTGAAGGGAAGATCAAAATATGTTCTCATCTGAACAAGTGCAGAGGAAAGGTCAAGGCGCATGAAAAATTCATCAGAATTCTTTTATTAGAGAACCACAAGATGCAGAGGGATATCAAACGACTCAAAGGAGAAGAAGTCTCCGAGTCTGAAGATGAAGTCATGGATGTCAGTGATGACAGTGACGACAGTGATGATGATGATAATGATGGAAATGATGAACAAGATCAAAAGAAAGATAAAGATGAAAAGAAGGACAAGGATGATACAGACGACCAAGGCGACAAAGATGATAAAGATGGAGATGACAAAGATAAAGACCAAGGTCCTCCTGATGACAAAGATCAAGGTGGAGACTCTGGGAATCCATCATCTTCCGAAAAGCCTTTTGGTCTGTATGATGATATATTTGGAGACATTCCAGATGACATTCTTTTTGGCGATTGTGTACAGCCCGACGAGACTGGATCCAGACTTGACAGCATTTTTGATGATCTTCCAGATACTTTTGATTTTGGATCTCCGAGTGATTCGAAGAACGATCAAGC
Source organism: Mikania micrantha (assembly GCA_009363875.1). Classification (NCBI taxonomy): domain Eukaryota; kingdom Viridiplantae; phylum Streptophyta; class Magnoliopsida; order Asterales; family Asteraceae; genus Mikania; species Mikania micrantha. The sequence goes on from CM018681.1 coordinate 13,935,067, forward strand.
CAAATCTTCTGCAGGGGCATCTGTAGAAGAAGAACCAGAAAACATCATCCTTGGGAACGTTTCTTCAGACCCCTATATTGATTATTTGTATGCCCACAAATACATCGATGCATTGGGAAATGAGGTCACTTCACTGAATGAAGTGATAGATAGCTGGTTTGATCGCAAGAAAGACTGGACGCCAGCTCCTCCTGTAGATAAGGAAGCATGGTTCAAAGAAATGGGAGATCAACATCCAGAGCATACATTCATTTCTGATGACCGAAACCTTTTTGCAGTTCGCAACGATAGATCAAATATATGCTGCTGGATGTATGACAAACCGAGAGACATCTACTTGGTGAAACGGATGAGCGGAAAAGTCGAGTTCTACAAAAGACCAAAAGATTTTTGTTCACTGCCTAAGGTCGACATCAGAAGTATGGACAAGGCTATGTTCTTTAACCCGTCTAAGGATTCACAGGCTGATCTGTTCGCGAAGTTTATTAAAGATCAATGTGAGAAGAACTTTCCTATGATACGCACAGCTAAAGGACGACGATTTGTTTCTTCGTGCATCATAGATCCAAAGACAAAGAAGCCTTGGGTGTACTATAAGTACCCTCCTCCTCATGTAGAGCAAGCAGTCCCCGTCTCGCCAAGAGTTCCTGACAACTCTTTGGCTAAATTTCTATCTTGGTATTTTGATGATCTGAACCTTGCTGCAGTCATTCTTAGGAATATGGACGATATTGATGACATCGACATGATTCTTGACCCTATGGATCTTCTGAAGTATGGTAAGGATGACATGATGAAGCTGCACAACTCTCCTATACGAGTATATTCCGGAAATGATGAGCTGGCTAAGCCATTTACACGAGTTGTTGCTTATGCCATGAAGCTGAAGCTGTATGCTGGAGCAGGGCCACACAGTGTTACTCTTCCTATCGGATGACTTCGCCAGTCTAGGGGGAGTTTGTAGAGCCCGCCAAACGATGAAGACTGACAAAGTCAATCCGGAAGAGTCAAAGTTTTTTGGATAATTTCGTGTACAGCTTTTCGAGTACACGAAGTTATCGTGTACTCGAACCTTTGTATCTAGATTTCGTGTACACCTAGGCCTAGTATAAATAGACGTATTTTGTACAGGTTTAGGTTGGAATCCCGAGGCATACGCTCTCTAGACGTATTGAGGCGCTTGTACTCGAAGTTTTGCAATATTTATAAAGTTTGCATTTTTCTACTTGCTTTCGTGTTTCTAACTTGGATTCCGCACTTGTTAGAGATCATTGATGATGTTTACAGAGATAAAGTTTGGATCTTGATCAGTTTTAGGACCTACAGGGTGCCGTCAGACTGTTACGTTGGATAGAAAAGGCAGAATCGGCCTTTGCTATGAGTAACTGCAGGAACGAGGACTGGGTCAAGTTCGCTGCTGGAACTTTTGAGGGAGCTGCCCTCACTTGGTGGAACGCCAATGTTCAAAACCTGGGGTTAGATGCAGCTAACGCCCTACCTTGGGATGATTTTAAGAGGATGTTGAACCGCGAATATTGTCCTCGCGGTGAGGTACAGAAACTTGAGACGGAATTCTGGAACCATAAGATGATTGGTTCCGAGGTTGAGGCATACACTGCCCGATCGTATGAGCTGGCAAACCTGTGCCCGGAAATGGCAACCCCAACCCTTCAAACACATAGAGAAGTACATTGAGGGACTACCACCTCAAATTCAGGGCATGGTACTTTCTGCTGATCCCATCACCATGCAACAAGCTGTGCGACTTACCCACAAACTCACTGATTCGGCTGTTGCACAAGGACTCTTACCACCACGTGGTGCTGTAGCCAAACCTGCTGACAACAAAAGGAAATGGGATAGCACCATGAACAAACCAACCATTCTCCAACCACCACCACAACAACGTAAGTTCGGGTCAACCCCAGCTTACACACCACCCATCCCAACCACTCAAACCACAGGAACCTGTGCTGGAAAACACCCCAAGTGCAACAAATGCAACTTACATCATGTCTTGGGACAGTGTGGCTCTATCCGATGCCAACGGTGTGGCAAGGGGGGGCACCTCGCCAAAGACAGCAGGGGTGAGCTACTTGCAAAGACCCCACATCCACAACAACAACAACAACTTGAAGCATCGAAGGGTTGCTTCGAATGTGGAAAACCGGGGCACTTCAAGAGGGACTGCCCACACCTGAAAAACAACAATAACGGGAACAACAACGGTCCGAAGGGACGAGCCTTCGTGATCGGGGCTAAGGAGGCCCGGAACGATCCCAACCTTGCAACTGGTACGTATCTCTTAAACGATAATTATGCTTCTGTATTATTTGATACTGGTGCTGAGAGAAGTTTTATATCTAAGGATTTTAGTGAGATACTTGCCATTACCCCAACACCCTTAGAGGTCGAATACACAGTAGAGCTAGCTGATGGTAAATTAATTGTGACCAAGCACATTCTTAAAGAATGCACCTTAGAGCTAGCAGACCATAAGTTTAAGATTGACCTCATGCCAGTTACACTAGGCAGTTTTGATGTCGTAGTGGGCATGGATTGGTTATCTGAAAACCAAGCGGAAATCATTTGCCACGACAAGGTTGTGCGCATACCTCTCCTTAGTGGAGAAACCCTAGACATCAATGGCGAAAGGAGTGACACTCCTCTGAACATCATCTCGTGCATGAAAGCTCATAAATGCTTACGAAAGGGATACACAGCCGGCGCTTATCACCGACAAGACTGAAGAGGAGAAGAGAATCGAAGACATCCCAGTCATATGCAACTATCCCGACGTATTTCCTGAGGATCTACCATGACTTCCACCGCCTCGACAAGTGGAATTCCGCATAGACCTCATGCCGGGAGCAGCACCAATAGCACGAGCACCTTATCGACTTGCATCTTCGGAGATGCAGGAACTGTCCAATCAATTGCAGGAGTTGCTGGACAAGGGTTTCATTAGACCAAGCTTCTCACCCTGGGGAGCTCCAGTCTTGTTTGTAAAGAAGAAGGATGGCACGTTCCGTATGTGCATCGACTATCGAGAATTAAACAAGGTAACAGTCAAGAACCGTTACCCCTTACCTCACATCGACGATCTGTTCGATCAACTGCAAGGATCAAGTTACTACTCTAAGATCGATCTGAGATCAGGGTACCATCAACTGAGAATTCAAGAGGAAGATATCCCCAAGACTACTTTTTGCACTCGGTATGGCCATTATGAGTTTTTGGTCATGCCATTTGGGCCGACTAACGCGCCCACAGTATTCATGGACCTCATGAATAGAGTGTGCAAACCATACCTCGACAAGTTCATCATTGTCTTCATAGATGATATTCTCATCTACTCCAAAACCCAGGAAGAACACAAAGAGCATCTTCAATTGGCTCTTGAATTATTACGACAAGAAAAGCTGTACGCTAAACTCTCCAAATGCGACTTCTGGATTCGAGAAGTCCAATTCTTGGGTCATGTTGTGAATGAACAAGGGATTCATGTGGATAAATCTAAGATAGAGGCAATCAAGAACTGGGAAGCACCAAAGACTCCAACTGAGGTGCGACAATTCCTAGGATTGGCAGGATATTACCGACGATTTATCGAAGGATTTTCAAAGATAGCCCAACCCCTTACAGCCTTAACCCATAAGGACAAGAAGTATCTCTGGACTGACAAACAGGAGGATGCATTCCAACTTCTCAAGCAGAAGCTCTGTAGTGCACCTATCTTATCTCTTCCTGATGGAACGGATGACTTTGTAGTATATTGCGATGCTTCGATACAAGGACTCGGCTGCGTGTTGATGCAACGAGAGAAGGTGATCGCATATGCTTCTCGACAATTGAAAGTCCACAAGAAAAACTACACCACCCACGACTTAGAACTTGGAGCCGTGGTATTTGCACTCAAGATCTGGAGACACTACCTGTATGGTAAAAAGTGTACGATATACACTGATCACAAGAGTCTCCAACACATATTCGAGCAGAAGGAACTGAACATGCGACAACGTCGCTGGCTCGAACTCCTAAACAATTATGAGTGTGCTATCAAGTATCACCCGGGGAAAGCCAATGTAGTGGCTGATGCCCTAAGCCGGAAAAATACCTTGAAACCCAAAAGGGTACGAGCTTTACAACTCACCATCCATCCCAACTGTCACACCCCGAGCCGGCGGGGTTGGATCGGATTCCCCGTCGGGCGGAAGGTTCCCGGGGCGCGATATCGGGAATGATAATCGTGATGATCAGATTGTTTACATAGCATCAATGTTAAGAATATCTAAAGCACAAAGACATTTAACTAAAATCTACAAAGTTAAATTACAATATCAATGTTTGATAATTTAACCAAGTAAACATATCAAAATGAATCATAAGTTCATTATCTTGTATTAGTACAAGATATCAAAAATGATTCACAATGATCAACAAAAGATGTGCTTTCCAAAACTACTAGGTCCTCTAACTGAGCATCCTAGCATGCAATCCAAATCCCTAGCTTAATCATGTACATCACCTGAGAAAGCATGAAAATAAAACAAAGTCAACACAATGGTTGGTGAGTTCATATGATTTTGGTATTTGAAAATAGTTTTGCAAACCTTTTAGGTAAAACCTTAACCTCATTAACAACACCTGTATCATCCAACTCGGTATGCTTATATATAGGGCATACCCCTGAGTCGAGCCTACGACCCGCCCAGACGCCGTCCCACCACATACTAAGTCACATAGGACATTGTTGTTAATGATAATTAAGCATTTTACCTACCATTCCTTTCTATGATCATCTGAGATTTAAAGCACTCTGTTTAACAGTTTATGATATCAACCCAAAAATGTTCATGTTTCCCCCTAGGTAACAACCTTAATCTCATTTACATCACATGTATCATCCAGCTCGGTATGCTTATATATAGGGCATACCCCTGAGTCGAGCCTACGACCCGCCCAGACGCCGTCCCACCACATACTAAGTCGCATAGGACATTGATCTTAATGATAATTAAGCGTCTTACCTAACACCCACTTCTATGATAAAACTGAATTTCCTTAATTTGAAATAAAGCTGATTTCCTGGTTTCACCATGTCTTCATGATTTCCCAAAAGCTATTTTAGAAATACAATGTTAAATGTTTAATTAAATAAATAAATAAACATTTACATACAACTAAGACATGATGATTGGGCCTTATTTGACTCAATCAATTAGACATAGTTGTTGGTGGTTGTCCAAGTTGTACCCTCTCACACGTGGCCCATATCAGGCATGACCCACAAGGAGTATACCTGTATGCGTCGGGACTTTCATGATTTGCCCATATCAGCTTGACCCTTCGGCCTACTGTATGCGTTGGGACTTTAAGGATATCCTTTGATTCAGATCTTCTTTGATTCATGATTCCTTTTGATAGTTTAAGTTATTGCCCATGTAGCTTGACTACAAGAGTCTACTACTGTGAAGGGACTTTCCGTGTGTTACACGTGGTCTCGATTTACATACAACTGACAACTCACCTTACTTTAAGTATTAATGATTTCATTAGGTCATAATGATTTCATTATTTCAATGATTCACACACGGTTATGATTCCCATGATTCACTTGATTTCTGATCTTTAGAATTCCATGATTTCACAATGATTATAGATTTTGATTAGGATCCTGAGTTTACTCATCACACACTGGATTAGATTCCATAGCATTTGATCTTTAGCTTTGATTCTTTTGATTTCACTTTGAATTTAGATTCTGAAATTTGAACTCGATGGACTAAGGGTTTATTTAGAGTTTTAGAATTAAGGTATTACTCATAAGAGTAATTTAATTAACTTGCTTAATTAACTTGATAGTTAATTTAGCCTGGGATTTACCTAGACAGGAGTCTAGGTGTATAGACAAGCATTTATAAAGTATTTAAGAAGTAAAAACATTTAAGTAAACAATTTAATTAAAACAGTTTACGCATGCTTCTCAGCCCCGTGTTTGAAAACAAAAATGTTTAGAAAAGGGGCAATGAACTCACCTGTGTTGCTGTGCAAATGAACCACAAAAGATATGCGCGCTCCTTGATTGTTGCCTAAATATCTTTAGCACCTGAGTTATTTTAAGAAGATTCGTAGACGATAAGTATTTATAGTAGTCGTATCTAGGGTTTGGTCTCGGTGTGCAACTAAGTGTCCTACATTACTAATGTGTTTCTAGAATTTCATCTAACTAATCTAAACTCATTACTCAATGATAATCCTAATCCCACCAATGATCATTATCCATTACTAAACCTTAGATGAGTAAGGTTTATATTAATTACTTGACAAGTCTTTATTTAAAATATTTTCAAGTTAATTCATTTTAAGTTAAACTTTTATTTAGAAATCATTTAATTAATTTAATAAGGTTTATAATTAAACTTTCTTTTATTAAAAACATAATTAATTTAAATGGAAAAATGTTTAACATATGATGGGCTTATATTAAGCCCATTGGGCCATCCTTGGCCCATTTATAAGACTTTGATTTCCAATTGATTCCTTTTCAATGCATAGATTAACTAAGCATAGATAGTTTTAAGTACACCATCTATGTTAGTTTCATATCTCTATGAAATTTTCTAAGGTTTAAGTGTTAATAATTACATTAACACTCAATTCCTTAGTTTATTGTTGATCCACATGACTTCCCAATTGAATTCCCAAGTGTTTAAACTAGTTTAATAGATGTTAACGACTTATGTTGAGTTGTTAGTGTGTTTAAAGAAAACCCTTATTGTGAAAACCTAACCCATGATCACCTTAATTACTCTTTTATCATTAAGATGGGCCTTAGTAGGCTTCTCATGTCCACACTCTAATTTCCACTCATGGGTTACGTAGCCCACCCCATGCACACACACAAACTACCATGCATGCATGAGTGTGTGAATTTTCTAATTTTCCCACACAAGGTCTATTCCCTCCCCTTTACTTATTGATTTCCATGCTTGAACTTGAACACCTTTGTGTTTACCCCATTATCCTCCTATATAGTCTTTCACAGCACACCCATGCATGAAATGCATGAACACCATGCATACCACACACTTAAGTTCTATGCATCCCTCACCCCTTAAGCCGATTGAATGGCTGTTTAACTGAATGAGCATGCATCCCGAATGAAGAGCTGCCGAAGGAGAAGCCCCGAATGGCTGTGGTCGAATGGGTCTCTGATTTGGGCGAATAGGGGTTGGCCGAAAGAGACTTGGCCATTCGGCCGAAAGAGAGGGGGTCGAATGAAGGGTGGTGGTCGAATGGGTGGAGCCGACTGGTCCTGGGCCGAAGGGATTCCCAACGAATAAGACTTGGCCGAATGAGCATTGCCGAGATAATGGGGCCATTCGGTCGTGGCCTGGCCTTTCGGCCGGCCTGTGCAGGGGCCATTCGGCCGTGACCTGCTACGATATGCAGCCATCTCAAATCGATGTTCCAGCCATGCTCACCTCACACCCTTTGTTCCTAAATTGTTTTAGAGTGTTGGGGAGTGATTTCCCTAAGGTTTAATAGGGTATTAGCTGGTTTCTCATAGGGTTTCGAACCTAGGGTTTTCAAACCCTTAAAACCGAACAAAAACTCGGATTTTACCTCAAATCAGTCGGTTGGAAGCTTAGATCGGTTGTACTTTCAGATTTTACAAGTGATGGTGGTTGTTTTGACACCAAAATGGCTCGATTTGGTTAAGAAATGGGAGAGTTCTTGTAGAGAGAAGTGGAAGAGAGATTTTAGAGAGAGAAAGTGACGGTGGGAGGGTTTTAGAGAGAGAGAGTGAAGAGGTTAAATGAGGAAGAAGACTCATTCCGGGTATTTATACCCCGAGTGAGTTCTGGTTCACTTCGGTTGTTCGGTTTCGCGTAAAACGTCGGTTTCGTTTCGTTTTTCGTAACGAAACGTTACGGTTTTTAAAATAAAGTTTACAAATTTATATTAGGTTGTGATTCCTAATAAATTAACTAAATATCTTCTGTTTATTTGAAATTTATGAAAATATTTAATTTATTGTTTAATAATCGAATAGTACAGTCGTCGCGCGTATTCGTTCGAATCGTCACCCGTACGAACACTGCGATAACTATACTTTTCAATATGGTTTTCTAATTATCGGATATCATTCAGAACGTTAAACTTTCAGATGTATTCGTACAGATCGTCACCTATACGAATAATCCGTCGATTTAGCATTCACATAACGACATCCGTTTTGTTTTGTTCTGTAAAGCCTCACATACGTTTATACATAATAACATCCTAACAAATAATCACATGATGGTTCTGTATTGCCAGATAATTATCTGACGTATGAACCATGTGTCTGAGTTTCGTTTCTAAATTGAGCCTGAAACTGTACTATGATAACGTAAAGTGATAATGATATATGAACAACAACTAGTATGTGTACTTGGTTTACTGTTCATTTTACTGTACCGATCACTGTTCCGGTGACGTTTCCGGCACTGGTGTTACACCAACCTCCCTGAGCAGATACGTATGGCCCAGGTGGAGGCACTCAAAGCAGAAAATATAGCGGCAGAATCACTAAGGGGAATGGAGCAACAACTTGAGGTAAAAGCCGATGGTTTACATTATTTCATGGAACGCATCTGGGTTCCACATCATGGAAACCTACGAGACCTTGTGATGGACGAGGCTCACCAATCTCGATATTCCATTTACCCTGGATCTGATAAGATGTATCATGATCTGAAGATACTCTACTGGTGGCCACACATGAAAGCCGACATCGCTACCTACGTAGGCAAATGCTTGACTTGTGCCAAAGTCAAGGTCGAATACCAGAAGCACTCTGGATTACTCACACAACCTGAGATCCCCATGTAGAAATGGGAACAAATATGCATGGATTTCATTACAAAACTACCCCGTACTCCTAGTGGATGTGACACTATCTGGGTAATTGTGGATCGACTGACCAAATCAGCACTTTCCTTACGATCAAGGAAAACGACAAGATGGAAAAACTGGCTTGAATCTACGTTAAGGAAGTGGTATCGCGTCATGGAGTGCCAATCTCCATCATTTTGGATCGGGACGCTAGATTCACTTCTAACTTCTGGAAATCATTGCAAAAGTCGCTTGGCACGCGGTTGGATATGAGTACAACATACCATCCACAAACCGATAGCCAGAGCGAACGTACAATACAAACTCTTGAAGACATGCTACGAGCGTGCATAGTAGACTTCGGTAATAGCTGGGAGACTCACCTACCACTGGTGGAGTTCTCCTACAACAGTAGTTATCACACCAGCATCAAGGCAGCGCCTTTTGAGGCACTCTATGGCAGGAAATGCCGATCACCCATCTGTTGGGCGGAAGTGGGCGACAGTCAGCTCACTGGCCCGGAACTGGTGCACGAAACAACAAAGAAAATCGTACAAATCAGAAACCGCATGGCAGCAGCTCGCGATCGTCAAAAGAACTATGCCGACAAACGCCGAAAGCCTCTGGAATTTCAGGTAGGAGATAAGGTCCTTCTGAAAGTTTCACCTTGGAAAGGTTTTATTCGTTTTGGTAAATGAGGCAAACTGAACCCATGGTATATTGGACCCTTCGAAATCCTGAAGAAGATTGGTCCAGTTGCATACCAACTCAACTTGCCAGCCGAACTCGACGGAGTTCACAACGTATTTCATGTCTCGAACCTGAAGAAATGTTTATCAGATAAGACACTTTTAGTTCCACTGGATGAGATCCAGGTGGATGAACAACTACGGTTCGTGGAAGAGCCGGTAGAAATCATGGACCAAGAAGTCAAACAACTCAAGCAGAGTAAGATTCCGATTGTCAAGGTTCGATGGAACTCGAAACGCGGACCTGAATTCACGTGGGAACGTGAAGTTCAGATGATGCGCAAATATCCCCATCTCTTCAAACATACAACGTCGAACGCCGACAACAACGAATAAATTTCGGGACGAAATTTCCTTTCAACAAGGGGATGATGTGACAACCAGAAAATTTTTGTTCCTCAAACATTCTTGCTACACAAACACTACCAACAACAACCAAATTTCGGGACGAAATTTCTTTCAACAAGGGGATGATGTGCCGGCAATTTCAGGTAAATTGCGACTCTTACATTCTTTACATTTCACATTCATACTTGTTGCATTTCATTTAATTATGTTTAATTAGATGAGTTAAACACAAACAACTACGAAACGATAGTTCAAGGAACTATCGATTCGTACATTGCACATTGGTTTTGGAAACCAAGTGTGGCAAACACAACACTAACACAAAACAATAATTTGGGGAATTACTGAATTGTGCATCACACGTTGATTAGGATTAATCAAGCGTGCAAACACTTCGTTAGACACGAACACAAACTATCGAAGATAATTCGAGGAATTATCGAAACACACACGAGTCTCACGAACGTTGGAGATCAATCAAACTTATGTGCTATTATATGATTATGTGCTAAACATGCATCATACGCTTAGGATAAACGTTAGGAATCGAGTACGAGCGAAATCAAATCATCGAGATCGAAAAACAAGGAAATGGACCCGTCGCGGTACGCGACAACCCCATCGCGAAAGGCTTCGCGATACGCGAAGCAAACCGGGAGTCGGGACTCCCGAATCCCATCGCGGTACGCGATAAGAAATTTTGATCGGCCTCCGCGGTACGCGAAGGCCATGCAGATCAAAATTTCTTATTTAACCAACCCATTTCATTTCAGTCGAATTTCTTCACATTTCTTCCGACTTTCTACTCATATGCTCGACCAAAAACCTCTGAGATCAGCATTCAAACTTCATAGAATCACTAGCAAGACAACTTCCTGGTGATTGAAGATCGTAGGAACAACGAGGAAGCTTTGGAAGCTATCCACGAGTGAAAAAACCCCATCATCAGCCTTCATATAACCATTCCAGGAGCTGTCCTAGTTGAATCAGTAGCTCTAAGGTAGTTTTACGTGCTTCTTAGTTGTTAGATCGTACATGCAAGGGCTAAAAACCCGCATGCAACTCCATACGGTTATTGTGCTCGAATGTGTTGGTGATTTGATGAGTATTTGATTTAGATTTACTGATTTTATAGTTTAATGATGTTAGATTTGAGTTTGGTTAAGTTAGGATTGATTTGGTGATGATTTTGGTACACTTGCCATAAAAAGGAAACTTTTATGTGCAAGTCTTGGATTGGTGATGATCTAGACAAGTTAGACATGTCTAGATGTTGTCAAAACTGTATTGGAGTGTTTAGAAACACATTTGGATGTTTGATTTTGTCAAAAACTTGGTTTTGTATAAACTTGCTATTTATGGAAACTTTTAAAAATCAAAAGAGGGCTTTTGATGTTTTAAAACGTTTTGATGAACTTTGAGCATTGGAATATGCTTAGAAATGATTTCTAACATATTTGGAAACCTTGATTTGTGAAAACGAGTTTTAAAACGGATACTTTCCAAATAAGGAAACTTTATTTGGGCAAAACGGCATAAACGGTGATTTATGCGCAAACGACATGTTTTAAGGGTTTAGACGTATTTTACAAACACATTAGAAGTGTTAACTTTATGAAATGGGATTTCATAACCACACTTTCCTAACAACGGAAACTTTCTAAAAGGGGTAACTTGTGCGACTAGAGACATAGGATGCATTTTGGTGTCTTATGTGCATTAAGGCACATAAACACAACAATCGTGTCACCAACGATTCGTCGAGTCTCACTAGTCAACACGCACACACTCGGTTGAGCACACCGACACTTGGAGTTGTATGGGATACAACATACCACAAAACACATACTCACACCTATATGGTTATAGGTGCCTACTAGCAGGATTGCTAGCATTCGCAGACGCGAACACATACACCGGGACTGCTGTAACAGGTGAGTTCACGACCCCTTTTACTTTTCAAACCTTTGGGGGAGAAAACATTGCATGATAAACTGTTTTATGAACAACTCATTTTATTTGCATATGGACATGCTCTATCACTATATGTATATGTGTGGACCACATCACAACTAAAAGTCCTCGCGATACTCCACGGACCGTTAGTAGCGCGTAGCGCCTAGCGTGGTAATCTTGAATAGTACTATTTGGGCCTGACAAGCCCCACCCATCGCGCCTGGGAGGCCAACCCGACTGTAGGTCAGAATGGGTGCAATATTGACCAATACTTTGCCATTGTCTTGTGATGGACATGGCGGGAGGCACAACTGTCAGCTTCGGTACGACCCCGCATATAATATAATTGTATTGACTAGCTATCAATCGATACTGCATTGTAATGATATGTAAATCACAACTGTTACTTTAAACATTGGATGTTTACTGCTTATGATAAACATGTGCTCTCACCAACCTTTGTGTTGACCTTTTACTCGCATGTTTTCTCAGGAAGCTAAGGCACGCACTCAATGATAGGACGCTAGGATGGAGTCCCATGCATCAGCTTTAGTGTCTTAGGATGTTGAAAACATTATCATTTTGTTTTGTTGTGTATTGTTAAACAATTTAAATCGTGTCCGCACTATTACTCTGTTTTGCTTTGAAAACCGATTTAATCTCATGCTTCCGCAACTTAAAATTACAGCGATGTTTTGAAAAACCTAAACTTTTACTTCCGCAACTCTGATTATACTAAACTGTTTTATCCAAGTTATTGGATGTACTATGCAACCAGACATGTAGGTCTCGCAAGTATGCGACCGGAGACTGCGATCCTGCAAGATCAGCCAGCCTTCGCGCCCCCGTCCGGGAAGGGAAGGCCGGGTGCGACAGCTGTGGAGGGGGAAATCACGAAGGAGGTTGCCTGCGGTGGTGCTGTTGGTTGTAGGCGGTGGAGCTGGGGAAATCGGGAAGCAGACTTGAAGCAGATGTTCAAATGGGGGGAGCAACAAATGAAGCAGACTTGAAACCCCTAATTATTAGTCACGGGAAGAGGCATGAAGAAAGGAGAAGAGGTTAGTCCAGGTCTGTAACATCAGTGCCGGAACCGTTACCGGAACAGTGATCTCTACAGTACATGAACAGTAAAACAGGTATGAATCATACACATTTCAGTAATTTCAAATTCATATCATTTATCATTATCATGGTGAGTTGTCATAGAACAGTTTCAGACACATTTAACAGAAACACAGTTCAGAACAATGGTTCTTGAGTCGGATAATTATCTGGCAATACAGAACCATCATGTGATTATTTGTTTAGGATTTATTATGTATAAACGTATGGGAAGCCTTCCAGAACAAAACACACGAATATTGTTATATGAATGCTAAATTGACGGGTTATTCGTATAGGTGACGATCTGTCCGAATATATCTGAAAGTTTAACGTTCTGAATGATATTCTATAATTAGAAAACAAGATTGAAAAGTATAGTTATCGTCGTATTCGTACGGGTGACGATTCGAACGAATACGCGCGACGACTGTACATTTCGATTTAAACAGTTAATTTTGTTTAAAAAGTTAATAAATAAGAAGATATTAGTTAATTTATTAGGAATCACAACCTGGAATAATTAAATAAACTCTATTTTATAAAATCGTATCGTTATGTCACGAAAACTACGCGAAACGACGTTCTTTGCGAAACCGAACGAGACCGAACATCCGGGTGTATTTGAACACATTAAATGAGACATTTATGTCATCACCTACCACCACCATCTCCATTTTTTCTCTCATTCACGTTTTTACACCTCTCTCTCTCTAGAAATCGTTTCTCCATCTTCTCTCTAGAAGATCATCCTCAAATCTTCATCGTTTCAAGCTTGGTTGGTGTCAAAACGACCACTACACAACGTAGATCAAGGAAGTACAAGTATTTCGAGTTCTCATCCACGAAATCGGAGGTAAATAACCATTTTAAGTTCGGTTGTGTGTAGGTTGCGATCCTTAGGGTTTTATTGATGTTATAGTCATATTACACGCTAGTAAACACCTAGATGGCTCAAGTGATCGACTAGAACTAGGGTAGGATTCGGTTGTAACTGATTAGAACTAGAAAAAGGAAGAGATTACAGGTTCGTGGGATCAAGGAGTCGGTTGAAGGTTCAGGTTCGCTGGCCGAACCCTACACGAACCATATGAGGCAGCCGAACCCTACATGGTTCCTGCAACGAACCCTGGAGCCCATGTGTATCTCCTGCAACGAACCCTGCATGGCTGACCTTGGCCGAACCATGGGTGATCACGAACCTTAGGGTGGCGAACCCTAGAACTCACGAAACCAGGGCCTTAGCCGAACCCTTGCATTGAAGTAGACGAACCCTGGAAGGTTCGTGGGATCCTATTTCAGCCGAACTCTAAATCATTTTGCATGGGAGACGAAGCTTACACGAACCCATGTAACGGCCGAACCTTACCTGGTGTCAACCCAGCCGAACCTAGGGGTTAAGCTAAGGGTTCGTTGGTCAAGAATGTTAGCCGAACCCAAGGTCAGCACCTTCAAAGGTTCGCTGCCTTGGGATGGTGCCGAACAACAAACAACTTTAAACCAGAAATTTTTAAGATGCATGGGGGTTAGATACGTAGGTATGTGTTAAGCAAGATATGTGAGAGCATGGGAAACCACATAATCTATGCATAGGATTAAACAATTTGGAAATTTTCATGGGTGTATGGAATTAATGCAAAGTGTTAAGTATAAATAATGAAGCCAAAGGGTGGGGATGGAAGTTCTATAACTAAAGATCATTTATACACACTAATAACATTAAATGGATTGCTAACATGAACGAGTTTGACATCTATGTCACATGGTTCAAACAATTTTGATTATGATCAAGGATGAATCAAGATTTTGTTATTGGGCTTAAATGGGCCCAATGGGACTTGATTAAGTCCATCAAGTGTTAAACGTTTAAATTAAAATTTTGTAGTGGTGTTTCAAATATAACATTTGAAGCATAAATGTTTTAAATTAAAAGTTATAATTTTCTAACTTCTTGTTTAAATTGTAAATGTTTTGAATTAAATTACTTACTTGAATTGTTTGATTTGAGGACTTGTTGAAAAAGAGACGATTTAATTGTCTGGAATTGTTTTAAAAACAAAGGAAACTCTGCCGAAATTTTCTAAAATTTAAAGGTAAGTTAGTAACTAATCATGGGAATTGGGACCATAAGAAGGGTAATTAAGATAGAGTAGATCTTAGATACCCCTAGTACTAAGACACATAGTTGCACACACAACAAGACTCAAACCTTAGGCACAACGAATACTACGCGTACTTAATATATTCGAATTCTTATAAAATAACTCAGGAACCGAAGAAACTTAGCTTACATACAGGAGCGCGCATTTTGTGTTAGATCAAATTACATAGCAGCACAGGTGAGTTCATTGCCCCTTTTCTAACATTTTTGTTTTAAAACGCGGGGCTGAGAAGCATGCGTAAACTGTTTACTTAAATTGTTTACTTTAATGCTTTTAAATTTATATGTTTTACATATATATAAATGTTATCCTAGACCATGTCTAGGAAGATTTTATGCAGGTTATTAACTGATTCACTTATATATTAAGTGAATAATCAAGTTAAACTAAACTTTTCAATAAGTCAAAACATTTCAAACAAATCAAACAAACATTTTGACAAATCAAGTGGGTGAATTCAAAGGATCAAAACAAACATTTTGACAAATCAAGTGGGTGAATTCAAAGGATCAAAACAAACATTTTGACAAATCAAGTGGGTGAATTCAAGGGATCAAATCAAGCATTTTGACAAAACAAGTGTGGGACATCAAGACATCAATAAAACAATCTTTGCAAAGACAACATTCAATGTTCTACAAACCAAGTGTTTGTTGAACAATGAATCAAGTGTACAACCGATCAATGAATCTTGTATTCTATGATCAACACATCAAGTACATCTTGTGACAAAATCAGACAAACATTTTTAAGGGAAAATCTGGGAAATATCAGAGATAGCATACGCCAAAAACATTGACGAAACATAAAATCCTGCATTTCAAGAAGTCCTAGCTAGACCGTTTGACTTGTAGGTCGTATGTTTGAGGATATTTACAGTTTCCCTAACTACTAAGTACCTAGATTGACAGACTAGTCTACTCGAGTACGACCATAGGCCCCAATCATAAGGACTTAGATTTTATTAAATGTTTATTTACTTGTTTAATTAAGCATTTATAACTGTTTATACAATTGTGTGGTTGATCATATTGTGTGATGAACTTATGAAATCAACAGTGGATTTCAAATGATTGTGACTACAGGGACGACAAACAGAAGAGTCATGGGTAAATGGTAGGGTAAAAATGCCTAATTATCATTAACAACAATGTCCTATGCGGATTAGTATGTGGTGGGATGGCGTCTGGGCGGGGTTGTAGCCTCGACTCAGGGTATGCCCTATACATAAGCATACCGATCTGGATGATACATGTGGAGTTAATGAGGTTAGGGTCTTTACCAAAGGAAGTTTCAAATCATTTTCAAATCATGTTCAAATCGTTTTCAAATCATTTTCAAATACTAAACTATATGAACTCACCAACCATGTGTTGACCTTTATTTTTGCATGACTTCTCAGGTGACGAACAGGTCAATTAGGAAGTCATTTCTTTTGGACTAGGGCTTCAGATAGAAGACTTAGTATTTTGGACCTGCATACTTTTGAAGACATCATTATACAATTTATTTTGTATATCTTGTGTAAATACAAGATAGTTATTTTATGATGTTTACAATAGATTTACATTGTTAAATTATAAACAATACTGATGTAATTTAACTTTGTAATTCTATTTTATTTAGCATTTCTCATTTATATCATGTGCAATGTAAACAATCTGATCACTCCTGATTATCACTCCCGATATCGCGCCCCGGGAACCTTCCGCCCGACGGGGGAACCCGATCCTACCCCGCCGGCTCGGGGTGTGACAGATTGGTATCAGAGCCATGGTTATAGAGAAATATAGGTCACTTATTTAAATGGTTTGGCCTAGACTATAACCTAGGGACCCTGCATATAGAGAACATAGGACTTAAGACTTATTTGCATATTGTCTTCTGTATTCGATCATTGCACTAACCGATGACTTTATTGGTTATGATCAGAATGCCTCCACGAAGACAACCTCCCTTGATACAGCTACCACCACAAGACTTGGCTCCACACTCCTCCACACCGTCTCCGAATGACTCTCCACCACCACCTCCTCCACCTCCTCCTCCCCCTCCTCCATTGATTACTCAAGCATCTGGTTCAGGCACAATACCGACTATGGACCCTGCTACTATCGCTCTGGTGACGTTACTGAGTAGCCAGATGACGAATCAGATGAAAGAGGCAATACCGGAGATGTTCCTTCGTCTTCGTAATGAGATCCTCAACACTGGCAACACATCAGGAGAAGCCAGTGGAAATACTGGAGATTCATCTCACTACTCCTACAAGTCCTTCGTAGGATGTAAGCCACCCAGTTTCAGTGGGTCTGAAGGCGCCGTTGGATTAATCCAATGGATTGAGAAGATTGAGGCAACATTGGATCTTTGCAGCTGCCCCGAACACCACAAGGTCCGTTACTCAGCGGGAACATTCAACAAACGGGCTCTGACCTGGTGGAACGGTCAGATCAATGCCCGAGGAAGAGAAGAAGCCATGGCCATGCCATGGGAAGACTTCAAGACACTGCTGCGAACAGAATTCTGTCCCAAGAATGAACTGCAGAAGTTGGAGGTTGAACTATCCAACCATGTGATGAAGGGGGCTGATCACATGGGGTACACTACTCGTTACCACGAGTTAGTTGCTTTGGTACCAGATATGGTACCAACTCTGGAGAAAAGGATAGACCGTTATGTGGGTGGACTTCCTGCCTGCATTCAGGGTATGGTTGTTTCAGCCAACCCTACTACTGTTGAATCTGCAGTGAGACTGTCTGGGAAACTCACTGACCTTATGGTAGCCTCTGGAGCCCTAAAGAAAGAGGCTGAACCCAGTAAGAACAAAGCAGAATCTTCAAAGAAACCCTCCCATCATCAGAAGAAGAAACAAAAGACCATCAAGAACTATGCAGTGGCCACACCTCTGCAACAAATAGCAGCAGCACCACAAAACCCCAACCGCAAACCTTACACTGGCACGTTTCCTCTGTGTGCCAAGTGTCAGTATCATCACCCTGCTGACACTCCCTGCAAGCATTGCACGGGATGTGGAAGAAAGGGCCATTGGGTCCAGAACTGCCGGATGACACCTAATCAAGCAGTCAACAATGCTGCTTTGGCTCTCCCTCCACCAGCTAATCAGAACCATGGAGGATGCTATAACTGTGGCGAACAAGGCCACTTTGCGAAGAACTGCCCAAAGAAGGCTCAACCAGCAGTTCAAGCACCCCGTGGACGAGCCTTTGTTATCGGAGCACCAGCTGCACGCCAGGACCCAAATGTGGTCACTGGTACGTTTCTCTTACATGACTTTTATGCATCTGTCTTATTTGATACTGGTGCGGATCAGAGTTTTATCTCTACCGACTTTGCATGCCAACTAGATTCCATAGAGGAACAGTTAGACTCCCCTTACATTATAGAAGTAGCTAACGGGAAACAGATCACAGTTAGTACAGTTTATAAGAACTGCCCATTGACATTAAATGATTTTACATTTACCATCGATTTGATACCGATGGAGCTGGGTAGTTTTGACATCATTGTTGGAATGGATTGGCTTTCATCTAACCGAGTGGAAGTCATCTGTTCTGAGAAGCTGCTTCGAATTCCATTGCCGAGTGATCGTGTATTGGAAGTTAAAGGGGATCAAGCAAAGCGAAGTGTCAAAATCATTTCTTGCATAAAGGCGCGTAAGTGTCTACAGAAGCGGTGCATAGCATTCCTGGCTCATGTGGTGGATAAAGAGAAAGATAAGAAGGAGATTCAAGATGTACCAGTAGTGAAAGAGTATCCAGAAGTATTTCCCGAAGACCTACCTGGTTTGCCACCTGCGCGACCGGTAGAATTTCGTATTGACTTAATTCCTGGAGCAACTCCTGTTGCTAAATCTCCTTACAGGTTAGCACCTTCAGAGATGCAGGAATTGTCTAATCAATTACAGGAGTTACTTGATAAGGGCTTCATCAGACCGAGCTACTCACCTTGGGGAGCTCCGGTTTTGTTCGTGAAGAAGAAAGACGGATCGTTCAGAATGTGCATAGATTACAGAGAGCTGAACAAATTAACCATCAAGAATCGGTATCCATTGCCGAGGATTGATGATTTGTTTGACCAACTACAAGGAGCACAGTACTTCTCAAAGATTGACTTGCGGTCTGGATATCATCAACTGAGAGTTCAAGACGAAGACATACCGAAAACGGCCTTCCGAACAAGATACGGGCATTACGAATTCATGGTGATGCCTTTCGGATTGACAAATGCACCCGCGGTTTTCATGGATCTCATGAACCGAGTGTGCAAGCCGTACTTGGATCAGTTTGTCATTGTCTTTATTGATGACATACTGATTTATTCCAAGACCAAAACAGAACATGAGCAACACCTTAGAAAGATCTTGGAGCTGTTGAAAGAAGAGAAACTCTATGCCAAATTCTCCAAATGTGAGTTTTGGCTAAGAGAAGTTCAATTTCTGGGTCATGTGGTCAACAGCGAGGGGATTCATGTAGACCCTGCCAAGATTGAAGCGATAAAGAATTGGGACACTCCGAAGACACCGACGGAGATACGGTCTTTTCTGGGATTGGCGGGTTATTACAGAAGGTTTATCTCAAACTTTTCTAAGATAGCCTTGCCTCTCACTAAGTTAACCCAGAAAAGCGAACCGTTTGTCTGGGAGCAGAAACAAGAAGATGCTTTTCAGACATTGAAACAGAAACTATGTGATGCTCCAATCCTATCACTTCCAGAAGGCTGTGATGACTTTGTTGTATACTGTGATGCCTCCCATCAGGGACTCGGTTGTGTATTAATGCAACGGGATAAAGTCATAGCCTATGCATCAAGACAGTTAAAGATTCATGAGAAGAATTACACTACTCATGATCTTGAACTGGGAGCAGTAATCTTCGCCTTGAAGATTTGGAGACATTACTTATATGGCACCAAGTGTACCATATTCACTGATCACAAAAGTCTGCAGCACATCTTTGATCAGAAGGAGCTCAACATGCGACAGCGCCGTTGGGTTGAACTTCTGAATGATTATGATTGTGTGATCAAATACCATCCGGGAAAGGCGAACGTTGTAGCCGATGCCTTGAGCCGGAAGGAACGGGTCAAACCCCTACGTGTTAGAGCAATGGGGATAACCGTGCAGACCAGTTTAAGTGACAAGATTATTCAAGCGCAACAAGAAGCACTTGACCGAGATAATCTGAAGAAAGAACTTGATTGCGGAGCAGAGAAACAGTTTGACACGAAGCCTGACGGAAGATCTACTACCAGGAACGTGTATGGATCCCTGCGGTAGATGAATTGAGGAAACTTATCTTCGATGAAGCACACAAGACTAAATACTCTGTCCATCCAGGCGCTGATAAAATGTACCAAGACTTGCGTGGATTTTATTGGTGGCCGGGAATGAAGAAGGACATAGCCGAATACGTCGGTCAATGTCTAACGTGTGCGAAGGTAAAGGCGGAACACCAAAGACCGTCCGGTCTATTGGACAGCCTGAGATTCCGCTCTGGAAGTGGGAACAAATAGCTATGGATTTCATTACCAAGCTACCCCGCACTTCCAGCGGTCATGATACAATTTGGGTGATCATTGATCGTCTAACCAAATCTGCTCATTTCTTGCCCATGCGTGAGAACTTCACCATGGATAAACTGGCAAGATTATACATCAACGAGATAGTGGTACGTCACGGTGTACCATTGTCTATTATTTCTGATCGAGATAGCAGATTCACATCAAGGTTCTGGCAATCATTACAGAAATCTCTAGGGACACAGTTGAATCTGAGTACAGCTTACCACCCACAAACGGATGGTCAAAGCGAACGTACTATCCAAACCCTAGAGGACATGTTGAGAACCTGTATTTTGGATTTCGGTGGGAACTGGGATTCCCATTTGCCACTGATTGAATTCTCCTACAATAACAGTTACCACAGCAGTATCGGATGTGCACCATTCGAGGCTCTTTATGGCCGGAAATGTCGATCACCGATTTGTTGGACTGAAATTGGAGACAATCGGATAACGGGGCCAGAACTAATACAAGAAACCACTGACAAGATAGCTCAGATTCAGAAAAGACTACAAGCAACAAGGAGCAGACAAAAGAGCTACGCTGATAAACGGCGCAAGCCGTTGGAATTCCAAGTGGGAGACCGAGTCATGTTAAAGGTATCCCCATGGAAAGGCGTTGTACGTTTTGGGACAAAAGGCAAATTAGCACCAAGATACGTGGGACCGTTCGAGATCATCGAGCGTATTGGTCCTGTGGCGTATAGACTGAGATTACCTGATGAACTCAGTGGTGTGCATGACGTGTTTCACGTCTCAAATCTAAAGAAATGCCTGGCTGACGAGAGTCTTGTCATCCCGATTGAAGAAATTCAAGTGGATGAACAGTTGCATTTCATTGAAGAACCTTTAGAGATTATGGATCGTAAAGTTAAACAACTAAGACGAAGCCGTATTCCGATTGTAAAGGTTCGATGGAATTCAAGACGTGGACCCGAGTTCACTTGGGAACGTGAAGATCACATGAAGTTAAAGTATCCCCAACTGTTTGAAGAGGAAGCTGTACCTGATAACAACTCTTAAATTTCGGGACGAAATTTCTCTAACAAGGGGAGACTGTAACATCAGTGCCGGAACCGTTACCGGAACAGTGATCTCTACAGTACATGAACAGTAAAACAGGTATGAATCATACACATTTCAGTAATTTCAAATTCATATCATTTATCATTATCATGGTGAGTTGTCATAGAACAGTTTCAGACACATTTAACAGAAACACAGTTCAGAACAATGGTTCTTGAGTCGGATAATTATCTGGCAATACAGAACCATCATGTGATTATTTGTTTAGGATTTATTATGTATAAACGTATGGGAAGCCTTCCAGAACAAAACACACGAATATTGTTATATGAATGCTAAATTGACGGGTTATTCGTATAGGTGACGATCTGTCCGAATATATCTGAAAGTTTAACGTTCTGAATGATATTCTATAATTAGAAAACAAGATTGAAAAGTATAGTTATCGTCGTATTCGTACGGGTGACGATTCGAACGAATACGCGCGACGACTGTACATTTCGATTTAAACAGTTAATTTTGTTTTAAAAAGTTAATAAATAAGAAGATATTAGTTAATTTATTAGGAATCACAACCTGGAATAATTAAATAAACTCTATTTTATAAAATCGTATCGTTATGTCACGAAAACTACGCGAAACGACGTTCTTTGCGAAACCGAACGAGACCGAACATCCGGGTGTATTTGAACACATTAAATGAGACATTTATGTCATCACCTACCACCACCATCTCCATTTTTTCTCTCATTCACGTTTTTACACCTCTCTCTCTCTAGAAATCGTTTCTCCATCTTCTCTCTAGAAGATCATCCTCAAATCTTCATCGTTTCAAGCTTGGTTGGTGTCAAAACGACCACTACACAACGTAGATCAAGGAAGTACAAGTATTTCGAGTTCTCATCCACGAAATCGGAGGTAAATAACCATTTTAAGTTCGGTTGTGTGTAGGTTGCGATCCTTAGGGTTTTATTGATGTTATAGTCATATTACACGCTAGTAAACACCTAGATGGCTCAAGTGATCGACTAGAACTAGGGTAGGATTCGGTTGTAACTGATTAGAACTAGAAAAAGGAAGAGATTACAGGTTCGTGGGATCAAGGAGTCGGTTGAAGGTTCAGGTTCGCTGGCCGAACCCTACACGAACCATATGAGGCAGCCGAACCCTACATGGTTCCTGCAACGAACCCTGGAGCCCATGTGTATCTCCTGCAACGAACCCTGCATGGCTGACCTTGGCCGAACCATGGGTGATCACGAACCTTAGGGTGGCGAACCCTAGAACTCACGAAACCAGGGCCTTAGCCGAACCCTTGCATTGAAGTAGACGAACCCTGGAAGGTTCGTGGGATCCTATTTCAGCCGAACTCTAAATCATTTTGCATGGGAGACGAAGCTTACACGAACCCATGTAACGGCCGAACCTTACCTGGTGTCAACCCAGCCGAACCTAGGGGTTAAGCTAAGGGTTCGTTGGTCAAGAATGTTAGCCGAACCCAAGGTCAGCACCTTCAAAGGTTCGCTGCCTTGGGATGGTGCCGAACAACAAACAACTTTAAACCAGAAATTTTTAAGATGCATGGGGGTTAGATACGTAGGTATGTGTTAAGCAAGATATGTGAGAGCATGGGAAACCACATAATCTATGCATAGGATTAAACAATTTGGAAATTTTCATGGGTGTATGGAATTAATGCAAAGTGTTAAGTATAAATAATGAAGCCAAAGGGTGGGGATGGAAGTTCTATAACTAAAGATCATTTATACACACTAATAACATTAAATGGATTGCTAACATGAACGAGTTTGACATCTATGTCACATGGTTCAAACAATTTTGATTATGATCAAGGATGAATCAAGATTTTGTTATTGGGCTTAAATGGGCCCAATGGGACTTGATTAAGTCCATCAAGTGTTAAACGTTTAAATTAAAATTTTGTAGTGGTGTTTCAAATATAACATTTGAAGCATAAATGTTTTAAATTAAAAGTTATAATTTTCTAACTTCTTGTTTAAATTGTAAATGTTTTGAATTAAATTACTTACTTGAATTGTTTGATTTGAGGACTTGTTGAAAAAGAGACGATTTAATTGTCTGGAATTGTTTTAAAAACAAAGGAAACTCTGCCGAAATTTTCTAAAATTTAAAGGTAAGTTAGTAACTAATCATGGGAATTGGGATCATAAGAAGGGTAATTAAGATAGAGTAGATCTTAGATACCCCTAGTACTAAGACACTTAGTTGCACACACAACAAGACTCAAACCTTAGGCACAACGACTACTACGCGTACTTAATATATTCGAATTCTTATAAAATAACTCAGGAACCGAAGAAACTTAGCTTACATACAGGAGCGCGCATTTTGTGTTAGATCAAATTACATAGCAGCACAGGTGAGTTCATTGCCCCTTTTCTAACATTTTTGTTTTAAAACGCGGGGCTGAGAAGCATGCGTAAACTGTTTACTTAAATTGTTTACTTTAATGCTTTTAAATTTATATGTTTTACATATATATAAATGTTATCCTAGACCATGTCTAGGAAGATTTTATGCAGGTTATTAACTGATTCACTTATATATTAAGTGAATAATCAAGTTAAACTAAACTTTTCAATAAGTCAAAACATTTCAAACAAATCAAACAAACATTTTGACAAATCAAGTGGGTGAATTCAAAGGATCAAAACAAACATTTTGACAAATCAAGTGGGTGAATTCAAAGGATCAAAACAAACATTTTGACAAATCAAGTGGGTGAATTCAAGGGATCAAATCAAGCATTTTGACAAAACAAGTGTGGGACATCAAGACATCAATAAAACAATCTTTGCAAAGACAACATTCAATGTTCTACAAACCAAGTGTTTGTTGAACAATGAATCAAGTGTACAACCGATCAATGAATCTTGTATTCTATGATCAACACATCAAGTACATCTTGTGACAAAATCAGACAAACATTTTTAAGGGAAAATCTGGGAAATATCAGAGATAGCATACGCCAAAAACATTGACGAAACATAAAATCCTGCATTTCAAGAAGTCCTAGCTAGACCGTTTGACTTGTAGGTCGTATGTTTGAGGATATTTACAGTTTCCCTAACTACTAAGTACCTAGATTGACAGACTAGTCTACTCGAGTATGACCATAGGCCCCAATCATAAGGACTTAGATTTTATTAAATGTTTATTTACTTGTTTAATTAAGCATTTATAACTGTTTATACAATTGTGTGGTTGATCATATTGTGTGATGAACTTATGAAATCAACAGTGGATTTCAAATGATTGTGACTACAGGGACGACAAACAGAAGAGTCATGGGTAAATGGTAGGGTAAAAATGCCTAATTATCATTAACAACAATGTCCTATGCGGATTAGTATGTGGTGGGATGGCGTCTGGGCGGGGTTGTAGCCTCGACTCAGGGGTATGCCCTATACATAAGCATACCGATCTGGATGATACATGTGGAGTTAATGAGGTTAGGGTCTTTACCAAAGGAAGTTTCAAATCATTTTCAAATCATGTTCAAATCGTTTTCAAATCATTTTCAAATACTAAACTATATGAACTCACCAACCATGTGTTGACCTTTATTTTTGCATGACTTCTCAGGTGACGAACAGGTCAATTAGGAAGTCATTTCTTTTGGACTAGGGCTTCAGATAGAAGACTTAGTATTTTGGACCTGCATACTTTTGAAGACATCATTATACAATTTATTTTGTATATCTTGTGTAAATACAAGATAGTTATTTTATGATGTTTACAATAGATTTACATTGTTAAATTATAAACAATACTGATGTAATTTAACTTTGTAATTCTATTTTATTTAGCATTTCTCATTTATATCATGTGCAATGTAAACAATCTGATCACTCCTGATTATCACTCCCGATATCGCGCCCCGGGAACCTTCCGCCCGACGGGGGAACCCGATCCTACCCCGCCGGCTCGGGGTGTGACAGATTGGTATCAGAGCCATGGTTATAGAGAAATATAGGTCACTTATTTAAATGGTTTGGCCTAGACTATAACCTAGGGACCCTGCATATAGAGAACATAGGACTTAAGACTTATTTGCATATTGTCTTCTGTATTCGATCATTGCACTAACCGATGACTTTATTGGTTATGATCAGAATGCCTCCACGAAGACAACCTCCCTTGATACAGCTACCACCACAAGACTTGGCTCCACACTCCTCCACACCGTCTCCGAATGACTCTCCACCACCACCTCCTCCACCTCCTCCTCCCCCTCCTCCATTGATTACTCAAGCATCTGGTTCAGGCACAATACCGACTATGGACCCTGCTACTATCGCTCTGGTGACGTTACTGAGTAGCCAGATGACGAATCAGATGAAAGAGGCAATACCGGAGATGTTCCTTCGTCTTCGTAATGAGATCCTCAACACTGGCAACACATCAGGAGAAGCCAGTGGAAATACTGGAGATTCATCTCACTACTCCTACAAGTCCTTCGTAGGATGTAAGCCACCCAGTTTCAGTGGGTCTGAAGGCGCCGTTGGATTAATCCAATGGATTGAGAAGATTGAGGCAACATTGGATCTTTGCAGCTGCCCCGAACACCACAAGGTCCGTTACTCAGCGGGAACATTCAACAAACGGGCTCTGACCTGGTGGAACGGTCAGATCAATGCCCGAGGAAGAGAAGAAGCCATGGCCATGCCATGGGAAGACTTCAAGACACTGCTGCGAACAGAATTCTGTCCCAAGAATGAACTGCAGAAGTTGGAGGTTGAACTATCCAACCATGTGATGAAGGGGGCTGATCACATGGGGTACACTACTCGTTACCACGAGTTAGTTGCTTTGGTACCAGATATGGTACCAACTCTGGAGAAAAGGATAGACCGTTATGTGGGTGGACTTCCTGCCTGCATTCAGGGTATGGTTGTTTCAGCCAACCCTACTACTGTTGAATCTGCAGTGAGACTGTCTGGGAAACTCACTGACCTTATGGTAGCCTCTGGAGCCCTAAAGAAAGAGGCTGAACCCAGTAAGAACAAAGCAGAATCTTCAAAGAAACCCTCCCATCATCAGAAGAAGAAACAAAAGACCATCAAGAACTATGCAGTGGCCACACCTCTGCAACAAATAGCAGCAGCACCACAAAACCCCAACCGCAAACCTTACACTGGCACGTTTCCTCTGTGTGCCAAGTGTCAGTATCATCACCCTACTGACACTCCCTGCAAGCATTGCACGGGATGTGGAAGAAAGGGCCATTGGGTCCAGAACTGCCGGATGACACCCAATCAAGCAGTCAACAATGCTGCTTTGGCTCTCCCTCCACCAGCTAATCAGAACCATGGAGGATGCTATAACTGTGGCGAACAAGGCCACTTTGCGAAGAACTGCCCAAAGAAGGCTCAACCAGCAGTTCAAGCACCCCGTGGACGAGCCTTTGTTATCGGAGCACCAGCTGCACGCCAGGACCCAAATGTGGTCACTGGTACGTTTCTCTTACATGACTTTTATGCATCTGTCTTATTTGATACTGGTGCGGATCAGAGTTTTATCTCTACAGACTTTGCATGCCAACTAGATTCCATAGAGGAACAGTTAGACTCCCCTTACATTATAGAAGTAGCTAACGGGAAACAGATCACAGTTAGTACAGTTTATAAGAACTGCCCATTGACATTAAATGATTTTACATTTACCATCGATTTGATACCGATGGAGCTGGGTAGTTTTGACATCATTGTGGGAATGGATTGGCTTTCATCTAACCGAGTGGAAGTCATCTGTTCTGAGAAGCTGCTTCGAATTCCATTGCCGAGTGATCGTGTATTGGAAGTTAAAGGGGACCAAGCAAAGCGAAGTGTCAAAATCATTTCTTGCATAAAGGCGCGTAAGTGTCTACAGAAGCGGTGCATAGCATTCCTGGCTCACGTGGTGGATAAAGAGAAAGATAAGAAGGAGATTCAAGATGTACCAGTAGTGAAAGAGTATCCAGAAGTATTTCCCGAAGACCTATCTGGTTTGCCACCTGCGCGACCGGTAGAATTTCGTATTGACTTAATTCCTGGAGCAACTCCTGTTGCTAAATCTCCTTACAGGTTAGCACCTTCAGAGATGCAGGAATTGTCTAATCAATTACAGGAGTTACTTGATAAGGGCTTCATCAGACCGAGCTACTCACCTTGGGGAGCTCCGGTTTTGTTCGTGAAGAAGAAAGACGGATCGTTCCGAATGTGCATAGATTACAGAGAGCTGAACAAATTAACCATCAAGAATCGGTATCCATTGCCGAGGATTGATGATTTGTTTGACCAACTACAAGGAGCACAGTACTTCTCAAAGATTGACTTGCGGTCTGGATATCATCAACTGAGAGTTCAAGACGAAGACATACCGAAAACGGCCTTCCGAACAAGATACGGGCATTACGAATTCATGGTGATGCCTTTCGGATTGACAAATGCACCCGCGGTTTTCATGGATCTCATGAACCGAGTGTGCAAGCCGTACTTGGATCAGTTTGTCATTGTCTTTATTGATGACATACTGATTTATTCCAAGACCAAAACAGAACATGAGCAACACCTTAGAAAGATCTTGGAGCTGTTGAAAGAAGAGAAACTCTATGCCAAATTCTCCAAATGTGAGTTTTGGCTAAGAGAAGTTCAATTTCTGGGTCATGTGGTCAACAGCGAGGGGATTCATGTAGACCCTGCCAAGATTGAAGCGATAAAGAATTGGGACACTCCGAAGACACCGACGGAGATACGGTCTTTTCTGGGATTGGCGGGTTATTACAGAAGGTTTATCTCAAACTTTTCTAAGATAGCCTTGCCTCTCACTAAGTTAACCCAGAAAAGCGAACCGTTTGTCTGGGAGCAGAAACAAGAAGATGCTTTTCAGACATTGAAACAGAAACTATGTAATGCTCCTATCCTATCACTTCCAGAAGGCTGTGATGACTTTGTTGTATACTGTGATGCCTCCCATCAGGGACTCGGTTGTGTATTAATGCAACGGGATAAAGTCATAGCCTATGCATCAAGACAGTTAAAGATTCATGAGAAGAATTACACTACCCATGATCTTGAACTGGGAGCAGTAATCTTCGCCTTGAAGATTTGGAGACATTACTTATATGGCACCAAGTGTACCATATTCACTGATCACAAAAGTCTGCAGCACATCTTTGATCAGAAGGAGCTCAACATGCGACAGCGCCGTTGGGTTGAACTTCTGAATGATTATGATTGTGTGATCAAATACCATCCGGGAAAGGCGAACGTTGTAGCCGATGCCTTGAGCCGGAAGGAACGGGTCAAACCCCTACGTGTTAGAGCAATGGGGATAACCGTGCAGACCAGTTTAAGTGACAAGATTATTCAAGCGCAACAAGAAGCACTTGACCGAGATAATCTGAAGAAAGAACTTGATTGCGGAGCAGAGAAACAGTTTGACACGAAGCCTGACGGAAAGATCTACTACCAGGAACGTGTATGGATCCCTGCGGTAGACGAATTGAGGAAACTTATCTTTGATGAAGCACACAAGACTAAATACTCAGTCCATCCGGGCGCTGATAAAATGTATCAAGACTTGCGTGGATTTTATTGGTGGCCGGGAATGAAGAAGGACATAGCCGAATACGTTGGTCAATGTCTAACGTGTGCGAAGGTAAAGGCGGAACACCAAAGACCGTCCGGTCTATTGGAGCAGCCTGAGATTCCGCTCTGGAAGTGGGAACAAATAGCTATGGATTTCATTACCAAGCTACCCCGCACTTCCAGCGGGCATGATACAATTTGGGTGATCATTGATCGTCTAACCAAATCTGTTCATTTCTTGCCCATGCGTGAGAACTTCACCATGGATAAACTGGCAAGATTATACATCAACGAGATAGTGGTGCGTCACGGTGTACCGTTGTCTATTATTTCTGATCGAGATAGCAGATTCACATCAAGGTTCTGGCAATCATTACAGAAATCTCTAGGGACACAGTTGAATCTGAGTACAGCTTACCACCCACAAACGGATGGCCAAAGCGAACGTACTATCCAAACCCTAGAGGACATGTTGAGAACCTGTATTTTGGATTTCGGTGGGAACTGGGATTCCCATTTGCCATTGATTGAATTCTCCTACAATAACAGTTACCACAGCAGTATCGGATGTGCACCATTCGAGGCTCTTTATGGCCGGAAATGTCGATCACCGATTTGTTGGACTGAAATTGGAGACAATCGGATAACGGGGCCAGAACTAATACAAGAAACCACTGACAAGATAGCTCAGATTCAGAAAAGACTACAAGCAACAAGGAGCAGACAAAAGAGCTACGCTGATAAACGGCGCAAGCCGTTGGAATTCCAAGTGAGAGACCGAGTCATGTTAAAGGTATCCCCATGGAAAGGCGTTGTACGTTTTGGGACAAAAGGCAAATTAGCACCAAGATACGTGGGACCGTTCGAGATCATCGAGCGTATTGGTCCTGTGGCGTATAGACTGAGATTACCTGATGAACTCAGTGGTGTGCATGACGTGTTTCACGTCTCAAATCTAAAGAAATGCCTGGCTGACGAGAGTCTTGTCATCCCGATTGAAGAAATTCAAGTGGATGAACAGTTGCATTTCATTGAAGAACCTTTAGAGATTATGGATCGTAAAGTTAAACAACTAAGACGAAGCCGTATTCCGATTGTAAAGGTTCGATGGAATTCAAGACGTGGACCCGAGTTCACTTGGGAACGCGAAGATCACATGAAGTTAAAGTATCCCCAACTGTTTGAAGAGGAAGCTGTACCTGATAACAACTCTTAAATTTCGGGACGAAATTTCTCTAACAAGGGGAGACTGTAACATCAGTGCCGGAACCGTTACCGGAACAGTGATCTCTACAGTACATGAACAGTAAAACAGGTATGAATCATACACATTTCAGTAATTTCAAATTCATATCATTTATCATTATCATGGTGAGTTGTCATAGAACAGTTTCAGACACATTTAACAGAAACACAGTTCAGAACAATGGTTCTTGAGTCGGATAATTATCTGGCAATACAGAACCATCATGTGATTATTTGTTTAGGATTTATTATGTATAAACGTATGGGAAGCCTTCCAGAACAAAACACACGAATATTGTTATATGAATGCTAAATTGACGGGTTATTCGTATAGGTGACGATCTGTCCGAATATATCTGAAAGTTTAACGTTCTGAATGATATTCTATAATTAGAAAACAAGATTGAAAAGTATAGTTATCGTCGTATTCGTACGGGTGACGATTCGAACGAATACGCGCGACGACTGTACATTTCGATTTAAACAGTTTATTTTGTTTTAAAAAGTTAATAAATAAGAAGATATTAGTTAATTTATTAGGAATCACAACCTGGAATAATTAAATAAACTCTATTTTATAAAATCGTATCGTTATGTCACGAAAACTACGCGAAACGACGTTCTTTGCGAAACCGAACGAGACCGAACATCCGGGTGTATTTGAACACATTAAATGAGACATTTATGTCATCACCTACCACCACCATCTCCATTTTTTCTCTCATTCACGTTTTTACACCTCTCTCTCTCTAGAAATCGTTTCTCCATCTTCTCTCTAGAAGATCATCCTCAAATCTTCATCGTTTCAAGCTTGGTTGGTGTCAAAACGACCACTACACAACGTAGATCAAGGAAGTACAAGTATTTCGAGTTCTCATCCACGAAATCGGAGGTAAATAACCATTTTAAGTTCGGTTGTGTGTAGGTTGCGATCCTTAGGGTTTTATTGATGTTATAGTCATATTACACGCTAGTAAACACCTAGATGGCTCAAGTGATCGACTAGAACTAGGGTAGGATTCGGTTGTAACTGATTAGAACTAGAAAAAGGAAGAGATTACAGGTTCGTGGGATCAAGGAGTCGGTTGAAGGTTCAGGTTCGCTGGCCGAACCCTACACGAACCATATGAGGCAGCCGAACCCTACATGGTTCCTGCAACGAACCCTGGAGCCCATGTGTATCTCCTGCAACGAACCCTGCATGGCTGACCTTGGCCGAACCATGGGTGATCACGAACCTTAGGGTGGCGAACCCTAGAACTCACGAAACCAGGGCCTTAGCCGAACCCTTGCATTGAAGTAGACGAACCCTGGAAGGTTCGTGGGATCCTATTTCAGCCGAACTCTAAATCATTTTGCATGGGAGACGAAGCTTACACGAACCCATGTAACGGCCGAACCTTACCTGGTGTCAACCCAGCCGAACCTAGGGGTTAAGCTAAGGGTTCGTTGGTCAAGAATGTTAGCCGAACCCAAGGTCAGCACCTTCAAAGGTTCGCTGCCTTGGGATGGTGCCGAACAACAAACAACTTTAAACCAGAAATTTTTAAGATGCATGGGGGTTAGATACGTAGGTATGTGTTAAGCAAGATATGTGAGAGCATGGGAAACCACATAATCTATGCATAGGATTAAACAATTTGGAAATTTTCATGGGTGTATGGAATTAATGCAAAGTGTTAAGTATAAATAATGAAGCCAAAGGGTGGGGATGGAAGTTCTATAACTAAAGATCATTTATACACACTAATAACATTAAATGGATTGCTAACATGAACGAGTTTGACATCTATGTCACATGGTTCAAACAATTTTGATTATGATCAAGGATGAATCAAGATTTTGTTATTGGGCTTAAATGGGCCCAATGGGACTTGATTAAGTCCATCAAGTGTTAAACGTTTAAATTAAAATTTTGTAGTGGTGTTTCAAATATAACATTTGAAGCATAAATGTTTTAAATTAAAAGTTATAATTTTCTAACTTCTTGTTTAAATTGTAAATGTTTTGAATTAAATTACTTACTTGAATTGTTTGATTTGAGGACTTGTTGAAAAAGAGACGATTTAATTGTCTGGAATTGTTTTAAAAACAAAGGAAACTCTGCCGAAATTTTCTAAAATTTAAAGGTAAGTTAGTAACTAATCATGGGAATTGGGACCATAAGAAGGGTAATTAAGATAGAGTAGATCTTAGATACCCCTAGTACTAAGACACATAGTTGCACACACAACAAGACTCAAACCTTAGGCACAACGAATACTACGTGTACTTAATATATTCGAATTCTTATAAAATAACTCAGGAACCGAAGAAACTTAGCTTACATACAGGAGCGCGCATTTTGTGTTAGATCAAATTACATAGCAGCACAGGTGAGTTCATTGCCCCTTTTCTAACATTTTTGTTTTAAAACGCGGGGCTGAGAAGCATGCGTAAACTGTTTACTTAAATTGTTTACTTTAATGCTTTTAAATTTATATGTTTTACATATATATAAATGTTATCCTAGACCATGTCTAGGAAGATTTTATGCAGGTTATTAACTGA
Organism: Mikania micrantha; assembly: GCA_009363875.1. Classification (NCBI taxonomy): domain Eukaryota; kingdom Viridiplantae; phylum Streptophyta; class Magnoliopsida; order Asterales; family Asteraceae; genus Mikania; species Mikania micrantha. The sequence continues at coordinate 13,968,279 of CM018681.1, forward strand.
TTCACTTATATATTAAGTGAATAATCAAGTTAAACTAAACTTTTCAATAAGTCAAAACATTTCAAACAAATCAAACAAACATTTTGACAAATCAAGTGGGTGAATTCAAAGGATCAAAACAAACATTTTGACAAATCAAGTGGGTGAATTCAAAGGATCAAAACAAACATTTTGACAAATCAAGTGGGTGAATTCAAGGGATCAAATCAAGCATTTTGACAAAACAAGTGTGGGACATCAAGACATCAATAAAACAATCTTTGCAAAGACAACATTCAATGTTCTACAAACCAAGTGTTTGTTGAACAATGAATCAAGTGTACAACCAATCAATGAATCTTGTATTCTATGATCAACACATCAAGTACATCTTGTGACAAAATCAGACAAACATTTTTAAGGGAAAATCTGGGAAATATCAGAGATAGCATACGCCAAAAACATTGACGAAACATAAAATCCTGCATTTCAAGAAGTCCTAGCTAGACCGTTTGACTTGTAGGTCGTATGTTTGAGGATATTTACAGTTTCCCTAACTACTAAGTACCTAGATTGACAGACTAGTCTACTCGAGTACGACCATAGGCCCCAATCATAAGGACTTAGATTTTATTAAATGTTTATTTACTTGTTTAATTAAGCATTTATAACTGTTTATACAATTGTGTGGTTGATCATATTGTGTGATGAACTTATGAAATCAACAGTGGATTTCAAATGATTGTGACTACAGGGACGACAAACAGAAGAGTCATGGGTAAATGGTAGGGTAAAAATGCCTAATTATCATTAACAACAATGTCCTATGCGGATTAGTATGTGGTGGGATGGCGTCTGGGCGGGGTTGTAGCCTCGACTCAGGGGTATGCCCTATACATAAGCATACCGATCTGGATGATACATGTGGAGTTAATGAGGTTAGGGTCTTTACCAAAGGAAGTTTCAAATCATTTTCAAATCATGTTCAAATCGTTTTCAAATCATTTTCAAATACTAAACTATATGAACTCACCAACCATGTGTTGACCTTTATTTTTGCATGACTTCTCAGGTGACGAACAGGTCAATTAGGAAGTCATTTCTTTTGGACTAGGGCTTCAGATAGAAGACTTAGTATTTTGGACCTGCATACTTTTGAAGACATCATTATACAATTTATTTTGTATATCTTGTGTAAATACAAGATAGTTATTTTATGATGTTTACAATAGATTTACATTGTTAAATTATAAACAATACTGATGTAATTTAACTTTGTAATTCTATTTTATTTAGCATTTCTCATTTATATCATGTGCAATGTAAACAATCTGATCACTCCTGATTATCACTCCCGATATCGCGCCCCGGGAACCTTCCGCCCGACGGGGGAACCCGATCCTACCCCGCCGGCTCGGGGTGTGACAAGGTCTGCGCAAAAAGAGGTCGCACAGACCTTTTTTAATGAAAGGTTTTCGAGAAAACAAACAGTCTGCGGAGCCCAACCTCTGCCCGTGGTCTGCGCAGCGCAGACATAAGAGGCCAGAAGAGCTTTTTGGAATAAAACAAACACTACCTAAGAGGTGAATCTTTTAACACTCGAGGTTTTGTGATTTTAAAACCCTAACTTCTACCTTTAGCATTTAGTTTACCTTCGTGTTCGAATTATGGATCGGGTTGTTGCTACTGTTTCGCTGGGGTGTTAAAAATACATTTCTATGAATTGTTGTATACGTTGTCTATACATTTCGTGTTAAATACATTTACGTTTAAAATAAATCAATATAATCGACTTCTCCTTTTTCGCGACGTATTTCTATGAATTGCTGTATAGGTTGTCTATACATATATTCCCAAGAAGATGTGTTTGGTGTGTGATACTTATTCCAAATCCCACTTACTGACTGCATCGGATAATCTCCTTCCTACTTGATGTTGACGAAATGATTGTTGTGTACAAATACGAACGACACGACTTGATTAGGGTTGACGGCTTCACTCTCCGCGCTTATCCACAGCGAAAAATATGTCTGAGAGCTTTTTATATTTATTAGGTGAACAATCACACCAAATCTTTGAGCAGTCAGAATCCCGGTGTATGGCATTCGTATCCAATGTCGGAATGGTGCAGCTTGAACTTGATGTCAGTTAATGCTATTATAAAGGAAATTATACATGCCTTCTTGTATATTTTAAAATGTCGACCGATATGCATCCCTATGTGTATCCATCTCGTCTAGCAGTTGTTGTCGATTATAGAGCCGCATATTTTCATCAAAACCTAAACCCACGGCAACAGATCGGAAACCGCAGTTGCCGTCGGGCATTACGTCCTGTATGCGTGAAATGTGACCGTGAAACAAATTTGGTATAAAGTTTTGAAATCTAATTAAAATTCCAGTATGAAGCAGACTCTTGTGATAATTGAATAGGATCATTTTTTGCTTTAACTTTCCCTCTTGAAGATGTTGACTGACTACGTTGTAGTGCGGCATTCTGATCTTTCACCTTGGAATTTGTGTAAGAACCATGTCTGGGTTGATCAATGACGTTGTGCTGTGAGTCCTGTTTCTTTTGTTGTTAAACTTTAGAACTAGGACGTCCACGAACATCTGTCTGAACAACAGGCGGTTTCTTATCACTTTTTCAGGGAAAAACTGTAGCCAATATTTTCTTCATCATACTTTTTTTTCACTTCAGTCAGTTGTGTCATTATTTGTTGTTTCATGGCTTGTAACTGTTCTTCAACATAAATTTCTTCTTTGTCTAATAATAACTGACGAGTATCAAGTTTGGTCCAGAATATATCTACAGCGGCAAGTGGAATTTTGGTATCTGAAAAAAAATTGATTATCAAAATTTTTATCAAATGAAAGATGTTTACTATAATAAAAATGAAAGACGTTTATCACGTTACCTGTGTTTTATTATTTTGACAGACGACAAGCACACGGAAAGCCACAACTGGTGAAAAGTTGACAGTTACAGGAATGATTTCCGGTCTGCAATACCTGTATCTTGCTTTTTTCAACAACAAGTAAATCAGGAGCCTTGTGTGAAAACCTTACCTCGAAGGTAATCAAACAACGCTACCTTGTGATGACTCATAGTTTTCACCTTTCTTGTTTCGAAACCGTGGTTTATGTTCACCTCTTGTGAATTTACAATTTCGTCAACAAACCCGACAAGTATGGAAAGCGAACTATTTGGTGTTTTTAAATATCATTTTAAGTTCGCGTGCTGACTTTTGACTCTAATTGGTTGTATGTTGACCGAAGTTCCGGTTTTTGTTGGTCCAAGCAGATACAAACATTTCTTTGTAACTGCTCAACCATGTTTGCGTTAAATAATATAAAACGCCTGAAACAAAACGTAACCACATAATTAGTGTATATATTATATATGTATGTATGTATGTATGTATGTATGTATGTATGTATGTATGTATGTATGTATGTATGTATGTATGTATGTATGTATGTATGTATGTATGTATGTATGTATGTATGTATGTATGTATGTATGTATGTATGTATGTATGTATGTATGTATGTATGTACGTGTAAAAACTTACGTTGTCGTTTGTCTTTGGTTAGCTGTTCGTATAGCTTGTTATAATTGTATTGATAAATGTCCTCAGATGAAGACTCACACAATGTCGTCCACATATGGCGTAATCTGTTCCAATCACTGTTAGAAAAACTTGCCTTGCAATGTTTAGAAATGTTTTTGGTTATGTGCCAACTGCATAAGCACCTAGATGCATCAGGAAATACTAGCTTACACGCATTCATCAGTGCAAGATCTCGGTCTGTTATTATTACACGGGGCTCCGTACACTTGTCTAACATTTCTTTCAGCTTTTGCAACACCCACAAGTAATTCTCTTCACATTCTTTTGTTATAAATGCATGTGCAATACAAAACGTATGGTGTGTTGAAGTCACACCAACAATCTGTACAAACGGAATTCTGTACATGTTCGTTTTGTATGTGGCGTCAATCATCAGCACCTGCGGGAACACTCGCCAGTATGTGTATGACTTCGGATGACAGAAGAACACTTCCTTGACGACATTTGTTGCAGAATCTTCTCTGGTATAATATACATAGCCCTTAGAATGCAGTAGGTTTTCTAGAACCTGCATCGGCGTGGTACCTACTTTCTTTTCATTTTTTATTTTCTGTTGGGCGTTGTATATGTCCCTGATTATAGAAACATTACCAGGGTTTGCTTCTTGATATTTGACAAAATATTGCGCGGGTCCATATGTTGTTCGGTCAGCTGTCCCACCATCTTATGTTCGTCTTGAGACAACCTTCTTACAAATGGATGTAGATGTTGAGCAACCTCATGGTTATGCTCGTCATTTCGGACCTCTAACTGCCAAACAAGACGATTTTCATTGTAAACGCTAACCAGTTTAAATGGACTGCCAATTTTCTTGTTGTCAGAGCGTCTACGCGTCGCAACGGTCTTGTGTCCGCCACTACGATCACAAACAAGCCATACCTTCTTTACAACGTCTCCTTTCTTTTTATATCGAGCGGTGACAACAATATAACGTTGTCAATCGCTCTGCTTTTTACCCAGGCAACCAGCTCATCATGAGACATAATCCAAAACAATAACATGACTTAAAATATATCTAATGTTAAAACACGAAAGTCAATCTAAATTATACCTGATTGGTATCCCAAAACACTTTATCATGATGGCCCCTATCGAAATAATCATGCCCGCTATTTTGTGGTTCTAAATATACATCATTTTCTTCATGTATGTATGAAGGCTGACTTTCCCATCCAAATTCTTGCTGGTTTTCGTAATTGTAAAATGATTCAACGCAAGGATCCTCATTTAAATCCGGAATCCTATTCGCGTTGTATGATTGAAAGTTAGGTTCCTCGTTTAAATCAAACAACTCTTGAGGTCTACTGTCACCATGATAAGATCGACCGACAGAATCCTAGTCTATCTTGTCGTCTCCAAAGAAGAAGTTAACGTCCCAAAATGACATTATGTGGATGCAATAAACAATTGAAAGAATTCAAATAGAGAATTCGTAGGAAAAAAACGCGAATGAATTCGAAACGTTCGTTCGTTCGATATATATATATATATATAATTTATAGAATCTTACATCGTTTCATTATTTGTACGAGATTTCAATTTCAAAATATTTATACGTGGCATATAAGGCCCTTTTCAGTACAATCACCAGACTATAAAACCAACTATTGTCCTTTATACGGCACGTATAGTACTATACGTGGCGTATAACTTTTTCAGCATGTCAGGCCCTAGATTGTTCCTCTCATATTATTGTCCTTTATACGTCACGTAGAGTATTATACGTGGCGTACAACATCCCATCATTGTGCAGAGATGCCAGTACTGTTTGTACGATGTTTTGTACGTGGCGTATAGTATTCTGAGTGTCGTACAACACTCAATCATTGCCTAGAATGTCAGCCTAGAATCTTGTTGTACGTGGCGTAGGGATATCTATGCCACGTATAGATACCTGTACGTTACGTAGGGATCTATACGACACGTACAAAGGGTGTAAAATAAAGAATTGGGTGTGAGATTAACACAACCCATAAAAATTTAGAAAAAAAATAAATGATTTTTAATATAAAATACGATTAAAATTTCGTATGATTTAATATTTTAAACACTAACTTTTTTATAGATTGTTTTCTTTAAACATTATGTTTCAAATAATTGTGTTTGAAAATTTTATAATCCATAATATTTTTTTAAAAAAACGTATGTCTTTAATATTAATATATTTTAATGGATTAAAAAATCTTTTTTATTTTAAAAACGTATTAAAACTATATTTAATATTAGATATTTAACAGGAGGGAGAGGAGAGAAATAAAAGTTGAGAATCTATAAAAGCATGACATGTGGGACTAAAAACCTTTATTTTTTAGTATAGGTAGATAGGTAGATTTATGTTTTTTCTGTGTTCCGGGTGTCGTTCGGGTTTGTTTCCTTGGATTTAGGGTTACTCGGATCGGGTTATTCGGGTTTTTTAATATGGAATAGGAACCGAAAACCGAACCATATAACTAAAGTTTAATTGGTTCTCAGGTTTTGGTTCTCGGATTTAATCGAGGGTTACTCGGGGTGGGGTATTCAGGTTTTTTAATATGGAATTGGAACCGAGAACCGAAACATATAACTAAAGTTTAATTGGTTCTCGGATTTAGTCGGCTTGAGTTAAATGGTTCTCGGATAATACTTGAATAACTAACATTCTATTTTTCAAACAAATTGAATTAAAATATGTTTAACAAAAACATACATTTCTTTAACAGTCCGTCAATTTCAAATGTTTAAGTAGTATATTAGCCAAAATGAGCACTAGTTTTAGAAAACTGTTTGCCAACTTCTAAGTTTCTCGTTTCCACTTTCCAGCATTATGTCATATAAGAGTTTTTCCATGAAACTCTCTAATATACTGAACTGGAAATGATGGTGCTTCCCCTGTGATCTGCTCACATGCACCGAAACATCAATATAAATTAAAGAGATACTTCTTTGGAACTTGTATATCATAAAGCGTATAGCAAGAAATTCAGTGACATATTCAGGAATATTTTTTACGGGGGGCAAAAATGGGTCGCTAAAAATTGGTCTAGAAAAAAACGGGTCAGGTTAGTTGAAACCACAAATCAAACATATTGGTTCGGGTAGGAAGCATCTGGGGTTAGTTAAAATCACAAAACAAACTTATCAAAAGTATTTAGAAAAACAATTGCTTAAATAATCAATTTCAAAGTTACAATATAAGTTAATATTCGTATAAATTATATGAAAAGAACACAATTTTTATCACTCTTTTCCAATGGCGCCCTTTTATAATCAAGTTTTTGCCCTTTGTAACCATATTCATGCCCCTTAAAATCATTCATGCCCCTTAAGATCAGATTTGTGCCTCTTTATAATTAGATTTGTGCCCTTTTTGTTTCAAAATTAAGCAAAACTATTTAAAAATAATGTTTTTAACAATCGACCGTGGGGTCCACGGGAGGCCTATCCCCCCCCCCCCCCCCAAAGTTTTCTTTGTATTCGCCACTAGCAAGAATTAGAAGACAGTTGCTTGAATCAAAAGACATTCTAGAACCGCACTAAGTAAAACCCTGGTTTGAGTTTTTCGGGTTTGCCCGTATTGCTCACATGAGTACCCAAAGACCAAACCAATCTAAGTTGTCGGGTTTGGGTAATAGGCTTTATCCGATTCAGTATTTTTGGGTTCGGGTTTTTCAGGTTCGAGTAGGGTTTTTTCGAGATGGTTCTTCTGGTTCGGATAAAAAAGACACCCCTTCATGAGTTTATTAACGGAAAGAATGTAAAGGAAAAGGAATGAAAAGAATTGAGATGAAAAGAAAAGAATGAAAATGTTTTCTTTTATTTCCCTCCAAATCAGAATGAAAGAAAACTAAATAATTTTGTCTGGTTTTTCTTTCATATCTCTCCCTTTTATTCTTTAAATGAGATTCAGAAACACAACACGCTTTTTTTCATTTCTTTTCCTTCGTTAAATGAAATTCAGAACACTTCTTTCCTTCTATTTCCTTTCTTTTCTATCCCTAAATAAACTCGGCAACAGAGCATTACTGTTTAAAGGAGAAAAACTACAACTACCAGCAGCGTGTTGAGAAATTCAAGTTTATTCCATTGGATGAGGACGTCTTATATTTAAGTTAATTTATTTCTCATCTACATTGGCCACTATGTTTTTATTTGGTTTGCATTTGACAAAATGAGTTTACGATTCTTGGGTGTCACGTACATATGCTTATCATGTCTTCATAGTTCTTATCCCATGTCATTGCCTTAATCTTGGAAGGTTGTACCCTTCCAAGATTTTGTTTGTTAAAGATATACATAAGGAACAAACACACTATCGACTAAAATATGCAAATCAAACATTCGTCGAGTATGATTCAAGATATCACTTCCCATATAAACCAGGTTTGAAAATTTTCCCCTATTTTTCAAGAGGATCATTTCCAAACAACATACTCCTCGATCCATGGACAAAGCTTTTAAGGGGTCCGAGGGTGCCCCAGCGCCTCTGTTTTTTCGCTCAGAAGGGTCGATATAATAGTATTTCGTCGGAAAATCCTTCGGTTCTATTCATTTTCTTCATAAAAATCCTTCGGCCCCTTCCGTTTTCATCCTAAAAATCCTTCGAATCCTCTGTTTTCTTCAAAAAAATCCTCCAACCCCCCTCCGACATTTTTTCCAAGCTCCATCACTACCTCGATCCCCTTAGACGAACTCATGGCTGATACAGAGGGTGACCTGTCTCCATGAATTAAAGACATGTAAGGTTCCATACTAGGAATTGGCATCCTCAAGTAGGGTTGTAAACGAGCCGAGCCGATCCCGAGCTTTTTAGACTCGAGCTACGAGCTCGGCTCGTTAAAAAAATTCTAAGCTTGAGCTCGGCTTGGTTCGTTTATTTTTTAATTATTCAATTTATATATTTTAATTACTAATTTGATATATATTTATAATTATATTTTCCTATTTTAACATAAAATATATTATTTAAATATATTTATCATAATTTTATGTATAAAAATAATTAATTTTATAAATATACACTTAATATAATAAACTAAAATTATATAGATAAAAAGCTCGTTTAGGCTCGCGAGCCGGTTCGAGCTCAATATGTAACGCCTGGCTAGGGCTCAGTGACGGAGCTTGAAAAAAAACTCGGAGGGGGCCGAATTTAAAAAGAAAACGAAGGGGGCCGAAGGATTTTTAAGAAAAAAACGAAGGGGTTGAAGGATTTTTAGAAAGAAAGCGAAGGGAACCGAAGGATTTTCCGACGAAATACTATTAAATCGACCCATTTGACCGGAAAAACACTAGAGAAAGAACCATCCTTGCTCGTGCTCGTTTAGGCTTGATTCGCTTGAGCTTTTAACCTATCTGATCCCGATTATTCCACGAGACGGCTTGATTTGTTTACATCTCTACATAGTTGGTCAAAGGTGTTTATGTTAGCTTATAATCCATTTAAGTTTGATTAGTAAATATTAGTCTAAGTAATAGGTCATTATGTTATTATTATTAAGTGTAAATGGGCTGGAAACTTAAGTCCATAGTTATTATCAGATTGTAAGTTCTTACGATGGATCGAACGTGATTGAAAGTCTTAACGGTTTACACAACGGTTAACAAACAACTGTTTCTTGCAGCGAACTCATGTGTATAAATAGAGTCTAAGGGTCGAACATATTACTTTTATCTTCCTTTTTTTTTTTTTTTTTTTTGTTTTTAGTGAATGAAATACAAGAAACCAGTTTCATACTTTATCTCTTTCAATTCAATTTCTAGTTCTTGTTTTGTTTAATAATCATGAAGCAATATAGTATCATGAGAAGGCTACTAGAACACAGTCTAGAGGACTTGCTAGAAACCATTTTGAGGTCAGTCTTATATTTGAAAGTGTCCACTAAAGAAGTGGATCTTGATCGTGAAGTCATTGCTGAAATACAAATTTACGTTGGCATAAAAAAAATTTAATTACATATATCCCCTCTTATAATGCTAAAAATTTTAGATATACCCATTTTAATTAAAATAAATTAATGAATTATTATTTTACCTTGCTTTAAAAATTTTGTTATCCCCATTTCTAACTCGTTTATTTTTTACGTTTTTTCCCCTTTTTTAGTTTTTTTTGGTCTTTTTTTCTTCATTTTTCATGTCTTTTTTTTTTTCATTTTTAATCTTGTTTGTTTTATACTTTTTTCTTGCTATTTTTTGTATTTTCATATTTTCTTGACAATCGAAATGAATGAAACAAGTGTTACTTTTATAACCCATTATAATATCAAGAAGTTATGCCAAAAAACAGTATCCAAAAATCTATGTAACAATCTTCCAAAAAACAAACAATTATAATACCAAAAAACTTAATTATTCAATCTTGAGGTGTCGAATTTTCGCATGTTTTTTCATGGTGTCCATACCCACCACAACGCAAGCATTTATGTCTTTTCCTGGGCTCATCATGTGATTTAAATGTATTCTATTCTTTCTTGGTTTTCCATGTGGTCGTTTAATAGTAGGCGGATGTACCTTCTTGTTGGGTTCTATGTGCACCTATTGACCCTTTGCAAGCTCAGAGCAATTTCATGAGCATAAGTCGCTTTCAATTTCTCAAGAGTCAAATACGAATCAACATATTTATCCCAATTTACATTTACATCCATAATAAAAGTAATAAAAGCTGCTGCATGCACACATGGGATACCTTTGACTTGCCAAACCTGGCAGCTACAACTTTGTTCATCAAGTAAGACATCCCAACGTTTTCCCAAGTGTTTCACTTCAGCTAGATTTTCATCGCATCTACAAAATTCAAACTCACCCAGATTCTACATAAAACATAAAATAAATATTATTTTTAAACAAATGTGAAAATTAATATAAAAAACATTATACTAACCTTAGAGATTCGGTTGAGATAACTCCTAGTATTAGGTACTAATGCACCTTTCCATTTCTTTGATATCCTCATTTTCTTTTCAAATCGAACCATAATCTTCCTCCTAATGAAATCAAGGAGGTCTAATATTGGCTGATAACGCACTTCACCTATCCAGGAGTTAAATGCCTTAGAAGTGTTGTTAGCTATGTAATCACACTTGGATCTTGTCCCAAACTTTCAACGACTCCATATTTTCTTATGGTTTTCACTTATATATGCAAATGCTTGCTTATTTGATCTAGAAATTTCATTTATTAATCTTTCATGCTCGGTAATGCTATAAGTCTTCGCAGCTTGCCATAAAATTCTACTAAAGAAGTCAAAGAAGATGTCTTTTGAAATTGGCAAACAAGGGTCTCATGCATTATTCTATGCTCAACATTAGGATAGATTTCTTAAATTGCAATGTATAACCATTTTTGCATGTCGGATGATAAGACAAGACCATCCGGCGTGCCAATTTCTTTTTAAGTAACTCAAGAAACCATATTCATGAGCTTTTATTCTCTAATTCAAGAACATCATCTGCCACTTGAAAAATTGAATTGTTACCGTCGACATAGTGGCATCGACTAGTACCCCATAGAAATTTCCTTTTATATGACAAGCATCAAAAGAAATGTCAGAACAACACCCATCAAGAAACCCTTTTATATGAGTGCAAGAATTTGCTTTTATGAATGTCTTCACCTACATATAAGTTTATTAAACACACAAATTATCAACAATACAAAAAAAAAAATAATCTTTATTAAACTTGCAAACTTACCTCAATTGTAATTATGTCTTGCTTGCAGAAACATGTATTCTCCATTTGCATTCTTTGTGCACGCACCTTGTTGTGACTTGTGTGGGTTCACTTTTCTCAATGAAGTACTGAAATTGATTTGTTAGCACATAATGGATTAATGATCTTCTAAAGTCAACTACACTATCAAATATCGAGTTCACTTTGATGGTTAGATTTTTTTTCTATAAGTTCCCACGTTGGGATTTTGCGTCTCAATTTCATTATCTATTCTATAGTGACTATCGTAGCTTCAATCACTTAATGTATAGTCTGAATCTTCCCGACCATGCGGTTCATCAACAACTTCATCTTGACCCATGTAAAGGATGTACAATTCTCATATAAACAAAAAGTTAATGTAGAATATACTAAATTCTTACTAAGCTTAATTTTTTACCTCGGTTGGTTTTAAGTTCTATCAAGATTATTATCCTCTGTCACATACACGGTTAATTCTTTTTCCAACTCATACTTACTAAGCATCAATTGAATGTTGTCATGGCAATCAAGCTTTATAAAAGTTTGCTCCATAGCATACTTGTCAATGAAAGAAATTGAGAAAACAAGATCTCTTTTTGCTAGATATTGATTTGAAACCTCTTGAATTAAACCATCAAAGTGGTATGTGTATGTATTAATGTATATACAATTTTGGTAGCCAAAACAATATCGTAGTTGATGAATTCTTTGCTAATCAGAAATAACCTCCACATTTTGACTTTATTTTATATTTGGACGTTAATTGGACACTTGCAATATCATCTTCCAAATTCAACAACTATACCTAAAAGCAAGTATAATGACCCAAAATGAAACCATTAGATATTCATTTTCCTTAACCAAACAACAAAAATTATACAATGAGATTCATTATTCTCTTATGCAAAAATCAATATTATTAACACAAAGATGGATAATACACTAGATGACATTAGTTTATTCTAATTGATCATATTTTGCCCATCAATTCACCACTTGCTTGATCCTGTCATTCTATTAGAGTTCAGTTATATGGCATTAGTTTATTCCTATTGATCAAACCCTGAGAATGATTCAGTTAGCCTAATTTGATAAAAATCTGAAACTATTAACCAAAATTAAGGAAAGTAGTAAAGAATCTAGGGTTAACAATATGAATTCAAAACAACGATTACAGACTAGAATCCAAAACATACAATAAATAATCCATTTAAGTTAGCATATAATCCATTTTGGTTTGATTAGTAATTTTGATTAGTAAATATTAGTCTAAGTAATGGTTCATTACTTATTATTATTAATTGTAAATGGCCTGGAACCTTATGTAAATAAAGTCCATAGTTGTTAGATTTTAAGTCCTTATGATGGATCGAACGTGATTGAAAGTCACAATGGTTTACACAACGGTTAACAAACAACCGTTTCTTGCAGCGAACTCATGTGTATAAATAGGGTCTAAGGGTCGATCATATTACTTTATCTTTTTTGTTTTTTTGTGAATGAAATACAAGCACACTTCATCTCATTTAATTCAATTTTTCTAGCTCTTGTTTTGTTTGATAGTCATGAAGCAATCTAGTATCATGAGAAGGTCATTGTGTTACAGTTGAGAGTTCTTGCTAGAAATCTCCTTGAGGTCAGTCTTATATCTGAAAGTGTCCACTGAAGAAGTAGATCTTGATCGTGAAGTCATTGCCGAAATAAAAATTTACATGGACATAAAATAAATTAAAACATTAAATATTTGACCAATAACTTGCACAAACTTAGATTTGTCAGAATGCGTGTACGTATAAATTCAAAATTACGTTGCACATCATAATCGATAATTCATCTTGCTTAATCATTCTTATTAATGTTATAAAGTAAACAAAATCATATAGAAAAAACAATATGACTTAAAAAATCTAGAAGTAAAATTTATATTTTTTGAAAGTTGTATGATTATAGGTGTTCAATGCAGGTTGTCACCAATACTTTAAATTCTAAATTCTATAAACCGTAAGAGGTTAAAGTGACATTTTGCAAAGTTTAATAACAAAACATAAAAACTTAATAGCACATAAAAGTTTTGATATTATGTGGAGAAAAAAGTTAACCTATAAAAGTTATAAGAAAATAATTTTTATAGTTTAAAACCCAATGATTTAAATTGACACTTTACTAAAGTTGAGATAAAAACTTTTAAAAATTTAAAAGTTTGACAGCCAGAGTTACTACTAATGGGGAGACAAATGTTTTATTATAAGAAGAAAAAAAATTCGAGAATGCAAAAAAAAATAAGTTAAGAGAAAATAAAATAACAAAGATCAGGGGCTAAAATAAAATTATAATTAATTTTGGAACATGAAAGATGTGGATTAAATTGCAATAAAAAAAGATCAAAGAATTTTTTTTAAAGACTACAAAATTTTAATTATACTAATGACCTTATTGCATTTAATGAAAAGTAAAAAAAAATGGCTGATGCACCGATCTTGTAAATTCATAGGAAGTATAATGTGTATTAAATGAATTTGATTAACAAAATATACAATACTAATGGTTAAAATACCAAAAAAAAGAGTATATATTAGAAAAATATGAAGAAGTGAAATAATATAAATACAAACTAAATCTTCATTTCATGTTAAAAATCATGTTTTACGTGAATAAGCTACCATATATACATTTCTTTTTATGGTAAAAAATGCATGTTCAATCTTTTTTTCTAAAAATATTTTTTATTATTAATGGTTTATTAACAAGTAATAATAAGTAATGCATAATATAAACACATAAAGAGAGATATTTTAATGTATTAATTAGTAGTATTTTATTAATGGATGTTATTCAAAAATATCAGCAACATTGATAACTAGTTTTATACCCGTCTAGTGGTCGAGTATAATAGTATAATTGAATCAATTTACTAAAATTCATTATGCATGCAAAAAATAATAGTTGTTTAACTGGGATAAATGAGATAGTATAAAATTAAGGATAAAATGTTTTCATAAGTACTTCCTAAACTAAATTTACACTGCTAAGATTTATTTTCAGCCATTTAAACACCTCAGATCTTCTCTCAATGCAGGTTAATTGATCGGAAACCATATATACATTTACAATTACAAGATATGCCATTGTTTATGATTGGTTCGTATAAGCAATCGTACACGCTTTGTTTCGTGTTCGATGGATGATGCTTTAGAACGTCCCCCTCGCCAAATTATTTTTATGTCTAGTCGCTTCAAACCAAAAAAAAAAAAAAGGGAAAACCACCAAATAGCCTGTTAACTCACTTTCCTTCTCCAAAAGAGCCATTGACAACAAAATTCACGAAAATAGCCTTTGACCATAAAAATATCGCCCGGTCAGCGATATTATTACATAATAATATATCGCTGATGTGGCTTTAACTAAAAAAAGATTATACGCATGGACACTGACGTCAGCGATATTACTTGCTGAGTCAGAGATATAATCAATGATTAACAGATATTTTGGCATTAATATCGCCACATTAGCGATATTCCTCGCGATAATATCGCCCCTTTAACATTAATATAGCCTCATTATTAAATAAATAATAAAAATGACAATTTTAGAAAAACAAACAAAATTATTTATAAGAAAAATATATAAAAAATGTAATTGATCAAATTTATAATACTTATAAAAAACTTAAATAAAACGTATGATTTTTTTTTGTATTAAAAATGTAATTAATATTACAAAAGAAAATACTTAGGAATAAACAAAAAAAATAATTAAGAATATAATTTGAAACAAAAGTATATATTTATACAAAAACGTGATTAATAACATATAGTATGATTAGTAACGTAATTAAAAACATATTAATTTTTTGTTTCTATTCAAAGTTTAATTATTAATACAAAAGAAAATAAATAAGAACCATAAGAAAAAACTTTAATTTACTTACCTTGTCTATCAAATTTAACTACTAACCATAATTTAAGTTTTTGTTTTTGTCTTTCAAAAAACTTTTTTTTTCTAAACTATAATCTATATTTCATGTTGTATTTAAGAAAGGTCTCACTGGAAAAGCTTGACTGAAGGAATTTTTTTTTACAACACCGGAAACTAATTTTATGTTTTACAAGTGAGATGTTATTTTCCACACAATTATTAATTTTAGTGAGTATAATAAAAGAAAAGTAAAAAATATCAAAACCACCTTTTTGGTTTCCCGAGGATTTGATGGCTCAATGACAATTTACTTTTCAAGATGTGATTGACTTATCACCGCATCTTTCCTTCCCGAGTTAATGAATTTGGTCCTGAGGCGATATTAAAGGTACGGGGGAGATATGATTTAACCATTATATCGTGAGTCAGTGTAAGCGTCTTCTCGAGGCGATATTTCATCTATCGAGTCGATATTTACGACAAACAAAGCGATATTTGGCGGCATACATGCAAACGTTGGCTGAGCATGTTCTCAAGACGATATTTTTGTCCCGAGGCGATATTATGTGACAAAAATCTCGTCCGACGATAGCATCGTGTAACCGAGGCGATTTTTCAATTTTTTAAAGAGATACGGCAAGATATTGATGCGACCGTATGAGATATCGTATAGATTTACGAGATTCACAATTTTTTTAAATATTTAACGTTTTTGCCTATATATTACGAGATTTTGTCCTCAAAGGATTTTATTTTTTGAATTAATTCTTTATATTTTTATATTATATCTTCTGATGCTTTCGTATACTAAATGTTTTTTACTCGTTTTATTTTGTAGGAATTTTACACTGCTCATGTCACAATAGGATGTAATATGATGGTTGTACAATGGATATTAGACAAGTTAACTAAAAATTCTGATATTTGATTTTTAGCGAAACGTGTTTTGGAGATATGCTCAAATGTCAATGTACTAGTAGTGAGCTAACACTTATACACATGATGCTACAAACACAAATTTTTAGTCTGACTCCCGAGTTTAACGGTTGGTTGTCGTAATTTAACGTTTGGACCAGACGAATTTTGTTTGATAACAGGTTTAGTGTTTGGTGAGCAAACTCCAGAAATTACTGTACGAGGCAAGTGATTTAAGGATAGGTTATTTGGTGATAAGAAAGATCATAATTTAACGATAGATGACTTGTTGTATCTTTTTCGGAATCATCTTGATATTTTTGATGATGTAGATGCTATTAGAATATGTTTATTGTTACTAGTTGAACACGGTTTGAAGGGAGGTGAAGAAAAAATTTTGTTGATAAAAAAATGTTATATCTTGTTAATGATATGGGAGCTTAGAATACATTTTCTTGGGGTTCTTATATGTGGAGAAATACTTATCCACACATTCATGATGCCCTACAAAAGAATTCATGTTACTAAATGTTTTAAAACAATTCTTAAAAGTATTAAAAAATATTTGTTCATAAATTTGTTTAAAAATTCTTAAAAATATTTAAAAATTTTTGTATCTAATTTAATATTTAAAAACGTTTGTATCTATTTAATTTTTATCAATGTTTGTTCTTAAGATCGTTAAAACAATTCTTAAAAATATTGAAAACCGTTTGTACCTAATTTTATTATTTTTACGAATATTAGTTTATAAACGTTTGTATGTAATTTAATTTTTTTATAAAAGTTTTGTTATAAAATTATTTTTATGAATATTTTTTTAAGCAATTTTTGTTCAAACATATTTTTATAAACATTTTTCTAAATTCTAAATTTATTTATTTATTTATAAAAATCATTTAAAAATAAAAAAATGACTTTTGGCGATATTTTAACATATTATATCGCTGATGTGTAAAGTGAATATTGCCGAGGTGGAGTGCGGACGCGTAATTTATTTTTTTCCAAGCGATGTTATTACATATAATATCTCTAACTAGACGATATTTTGACTAGTGAGCGATATTATATGAAAAAATATCGTTGACTATGCGATGGGTGGTACACCTTGGCGATATTATCCCATATAATATCGCCGTCAGCGATATTTTGTCACCTCATTCTTGCAAATTGGGAACGTTTGCACGCGACATAGGAACAAACGACGGGTTTGCAAACGACGGGTTTGCAGGCGACAAAGGAACAACCGATGAGTTTGCAGGTGGTAGAGTAGCAACTAGCATGTTTAAAAATGGCGAATGAACAACCAGCGGGTTTGCAGGCGACAGAGGAACAACCAACGTGATGATTTTGGATTCGGAAAAGGGTATGTTTCGTTTATTTGACATATTTTAAATTTTTAAGGTTGAAAATTAAATATTAGATTGCGTTATTTATAAGACTAAAAGTAAAAGTAACCGTTATATATATATATATTGTTTGAGTAAACAATAGTTTTATAATATTCAATTTAAGTGTCGTTGGAATATTAGAAAAAAAAGAAATTATTATTATTTATTTAATTTTAAATTTAATAATTAATTTATTTTTTTAAATAAAATAATTATTTTTAACGAAATAAAAATTATCGTAAAACAATATTTATTTAGTGAAAATTTGGTTGGATTAATTGTGAATAAGAGTCAAAAATTAAGTTTGATTGGCTCGGAAGATAATAGAGAAAAATGAATTTTTTAATGAATAATTTAGGTTAGTTAGTTGTGAATGATACTGATATTATCGACTTATTTTTGCTATTTTCACGACACATTATGAAAAGATGTGGGGTAATGGCGTGAGTTTTCTTGCCTTCTTCTACATCTCATTCTTTGTATTATATGAGTTTGATACGGTTTTTCAAGCCTCTTTAGTCTTTAGTCTTAACCGATGTATCATAGAAATAATGCAATTAAGGGGGGAATTTTTAGCCAAGAAATAGTGACGAACTTTATACAGTTATAAGGTAGGGGCTCAAGTTTACAAGTGGGGCGAAATTATAATAAATCAAAACCCGTAAATTTTTTAAACTTGTTTCCTAAAAATTAACACCGACAACTGAAAAATTAACCTATTTTGAAAAATCAATAGAAAAATTGATTTTACGAGTTTGGATATAAAATTCGTAATAATAGTTTAGTGGCAAGTTTGTAAAAATGAAAACTTGAATACTGCTTGAAAGCAGTTTCCAAAACCTACAAACAATGATTGCTCGATGATTAATTTTCAGACTCTGGTTCATTCTTGAATTCACAACAAATTCTCGTACTCGTTATTGAATCGAAATTGAATTTTATCCGATCAAACATTTGAGTGAACCGCAAATAGTTTAATCTGAAAGTGCGATCCACGACTTTCAATTTCATCCAGGTGTTCGTGTTTCTGGAATTTCTCTACACAACGTTGGTAGCCTACTTTGCTTGTTTGTAACAACATGTTAGTAGTGTATATGATTGCTAAATAAACCACCACAAACATATGTTTAATTGCTTAGTTTGGATCTACTTCCAATATCCACCTTCTACCGTTCAAAATATTAAATTCATTCCATTCGAGCTGTTGAATTCATTTGTTAAATTTAAAAGATACCATCAACTTAACATAAGAAAAGGATATTCGATCATTAACTTGCTCAACTTAAATTTCAGTCTTAATATACGTTCGAAAATTTCGTATTTAGCCTAACATGAAATAAAAATTAAATAATTTTCCATCAACTCATTATCTGGTTTCCAACTATAAAAGACTATTTAGTTCACTAAATAATGAACCAGTAAAAAGTTTGAATCATTTAGCATTTACTTAAAGCTTAATGATTAAGAGACTAGCGGATTGAATGATTCAAATATGTTTTTTTAGTAAAACAACTCCAGCGTGGAACAAATTTATGGATAGTCTTTTAATAGAATCACTAAAAGGTTATCAAACAATCCATAAGTCATGTTGGCCATAAACAACCCAAATTATAACTATGACTCAAATATAAAGTTATATATAAGAATTAATTAAAATTCATGTTATTAAGAAATGTTGTCGCATGATGCAGTTTGAAATAACACCTATACATGTTATGTTAATAATGATAATATTCCTTAATTATTATAGTTGTATAACAAAAAGAAAGAAAAAAAATAGAGAATGCAAGACAAACTAAGAATGCAAGACAAACTAAGGTTAAAATAAAATACAATAAAATAACAACTATTAGGGGCTAAAATAAATTTTTAACTAATTTCAGAGAGCATGAGCATAAATATGAAAAAGTCTAAAAAAAATTTGTAACACCCCGACCGATGGCGGAAACGTCGGGATGCCACGAGGGATGTGTAGATTGTTTAAAAGCTCGTGGGCATCTAAATTAAATCATCACGTATCATTCAGTCAACCAAATTAATTACACAAAAATCATGTCTATCATGAATTAGTTACATCAATTACAAAAGAGATTTAGCTATCTAACTAAATTCTAATCGCCAGAATTTCAGTTATTTAGCTAAGTCCAAGATCCTACGTGATGATGTCCCAAAAGAAGGTAGAGCTATCATGCCCTATTTACTTGTCTTCGTTTCCTGAAACATGTAAGAAATTCAAGTGTCAACTACGAAGTAGTTGGTGAGTAATCATAAGTTTTTATACTTAAAAGTATTTTATAAAATGCGTATAAAAGCTTATGTTTAAAAAGGTTTTATAAAAAGGTTTAGATAAAAAGAGTATAAAAGCGTATGGTTTATCTAAGAAGATCCACAAGAGAAACTGCGTGAAAATCCAACACATATCCCAACACAACAAATCAAACACACAAACAAACACATAGTCACATATATCAATAATTCATAGATAATCATAGATATCAACCACATAACCATTCAACAAATCTCAACATCAATATTCTCAAATAGTATATGTGACAATACATGGAATTTATGTGATTAACTTAAGTTAAAAACATGATTCATGGAGTGGAAGCAACCCACGTGACACCATTCATGAAATCCATGTAATTGACCGAGGTCAAAGACAATGATTCATGAAGTTGTGATAATCCAAGTGGCAATAAGTGTAATCTTTGTTAATGAACGAAGTCAATCAACAATGTCACACGGAGTTATAATAATCAGTGATAATCCATGAATAATGATAATTCCATAATATGTATATCATGTTGATAAACAGGTGTCATCCCTGTGTTATCAACATAATATTTAAATATTGGTATACATGTCTCACCTCCGGGTTTTAAAACAAAACAGTTTAAAAGGGAGGTTATGAGAACTCACCTGAATCCTTAGAATCCGTGTTCTCGTAATATGTGCGCTCACGTAAGAAGAATCAGAACAACCCAATCAATCTGTAATTATCATGGGTTTATGTTCATAAGCGTATACGTTTTATTTCGATTAAATGTTCACAAGTTTTTCCTTTTTAAATCATTAGTGTTTCATTAACTTAGTTTACTTAATCTAAGTTAAAATGAATTTCCAAATCTTTTATAAGTGTTCATCATCAACTGATAGTTTAGCCTTGTTGGTTTTCAACTATGTTATAATGATCCACTTGTTATAATATCATAGGTATACATTTACATGCATGTTCACTATGCTAACCACCTTAGTTTAAGTTAATAACACTCTAATTAAAGTTTAATAACATCCATGCTTAGGTTGATTATAACACAAGTTCAACATACATATAAATCCTTAGTTTCTTTAAAACTTGAATTAGACAAAGAAAGGTGTTAACTTAAATGGTTCATGCATGCATGGATACGTCCATGTATATATACATATATATACATGTTTATAATCCCTTGTTTTATTTCTAATCCCTTAGTTTAGAAAAATGTAGATTGGAAGGACCTAAACCAGCGAACCTTTAGGTTATGTCACACCTAGGTTCGGAAATAAACATCGCTTAAAACCCTTAGGTTCGTTAGTCTACAAGGTTCGCTGCCATGGGTTCTTAGAGACCTAAGGTTCGTTGCTTCTTGCTCCTGGTTCGTTGCCTTAGGTTCGGCCAAAGGAAAGAAGGAGGTTTGGCAGGGTGTGGTATAAGGTTCGGCCAACAAGGATGAAAGGTTCGCGGTGTTTATGGGATGGGTTTGCCACCTTAAGGTTCGGCAGTCCTAGGTTCGGGACTCCAAAAGGTTCGCCCCATGCAAGGTGGTTCGCCCCATGCAAGGTGGTTCGCCCATTGTGGGTTCGTGACAAGCTAAGGTTCGCCATTCCCATGTTCATCTAAGGGTTCGCCGATTACCAACCTTGCTGCCTAAGGTTCGTCTAGGGTTACAACAGGTTCGGCCCACTAAAGGTTCGTTCAAAGGAGTTGGAGGTTCTCTAGGCAGAAGTAGGTTCGCCTAAACCCAGGGTTCGGCCACCCTAAGGGTTCGGCCACCTTTGATTACCCGCCCATAAGGGTTCGTGAGCCAAGAAGAGCAGGGTTCGGCTCCCACTCCCCACGAACCTGCATTGTTAAGCTGTTCATCGTCATCATCATCACTTCTTATAGGATTCCAAGTTTACATATGGTTCTCGCAACTCAAGACCAACCCAAAAGATCCAGTATAACCCTTAAAATCATTTTATAGCTAATAATTATTCAAAATCTTGATTTCTTAACAAAACCCGAAATGAAAAACAGTAGATCTACCTCGAATCATCGCACAAAGGCAGGGTTTCTTAGTATCTTCTTGTTCCTCTTGATTACACGAACGCGTGGACACCAAAATCACTTGAATCCATCGAGAAATGAAAAAGTTATGGTAGAGAGAAGATCTAGAGAGAGAAAGTGGCGGGTTAGCTATTTCAAAATGAATAAGAAGAAGTAAGGGTGGGCTTTTATAGCCCGGGATTTCCCCGTGTGCTCGGTCTCGTTTTTATCGCGATAAAATATAATAAATGATCGGTTTTTATCGTGAAATATATTTAATCATAGAGTGTTCAAATAATTGGGTTTCGTTAAAATAAAATGATTTTAAATCATTGGTTTTCTCAAAACGATCCCGTTTCATTTACGATACTTTATTTACTTAATTAAAACGATTTATTCGGCTTTTCTCGTAGTTATATATATATATATATATATATATATAAACATAAGATGTTTAGATAATTTCCTTCCATTTCAAATAAAACGATTTTTAATTAAAATTGTTTCGTAAAACAGTGTCGTTTTCTTTTCCGCTAAATTATTTATTTAATAAAATAATTTGATCGTATTTGTTTTAGGTTGTGATTCCTAATAAACGTTATTACACTTTTATTCTTATTTTAATGTTGTTAAATATTATTTAGTTATCTCATCGAAACGCGTTACTCGCGTACGTATTCGTAAAGATCATCACATTTCCGAATCCGACGCTCGTATCGTATTTCGATTCGATTTACAATTTATGGAATATCATTTCAGAATATTATTCCTAATAATTATATTCATGTGAATCGTCATCCGTGTGAGTACATTATTTTTGAAATAACATTCAAGTTTAAGTTATGTTCGTAACCTCACCGTCGCGTAATAAATTCCAATTATAATTCCTTTATTATTAATTTCAATATTATAATCCCAATCCCAAAACCCACTAAACCCAAGTCACTGACACATCTATGATAGAACGAAATATGCATATGTATAGGGCATATGTAGGGGTCAGTCGCAACTGCCCCAGCCACCGTCCCACTGCTATTTCGATAAATCATGACCATGTGTCCTTGACCATGTTTAGCAACCTAACTATACCCAGTAACAAGCTCCAATCCTTTTTCATTCCAAACCAATAAACCATTATCTGTGTTTTCGTCTGCGATAAACTCTCTGGTTTAGTTTAGTCTGGTTACAACTAAACTTCCCATGGTTTACGCGTATATAATATGTTCTAAGTATGTATACCAATAACAGTGATAATCATCATATAATACATCATCATTAATAATTACAAATCTCAGGTCATAACTGTACATCGTACGGATGTACGGACGACCGGAAAAACAGTGATGTTACAGTCTCCCCTAGTTAAGGGAATTTCGTCCCGGAATTCAACTTGGAGTGACCGTAGTAAATAAATGTGGGCACTTAAGCTTCATCTGATCTTCCTGTTCCCAGGTGAATTCTGGACCACGCTTCGACTCCCATCGTACTTTGACAATTGGAATTCTACTTTGACAATTGGTTTTTCAACAAAGTGCATGGTATCATCGACGCGAATATCATCGAGTGGTACCTGAAGATCTTGATCAGCTAAGCACTTTCTTAAATTGGACACGTGAAACGTCGGGTGCACATTACTAAGTTCAGGAGGAAGTTCCAACTTGTAGGCAACCTTCCCGATCCGTTCGAGGATCTTAAAAGGGCCAACATAACGTGGAGCAAGCTTACCCTTCTTCCCGAATCGTATCACTCCTTTCCAGGGCGATACTTTAAGTAATACCATGTCGTCAACTTCAAACTCTAAAGGTTTTTGTCTTTTATCCGCGTAACTCTTCTGTTGACTGCGTGCAGCTAACAGATTGTCACGGATCTGGCGGATCTTGTCAGTCGTTTCCTGAATAATCTGGGGACCAGTGATCTGCGATTCGCCGACCTCGGTCCAACAAATAGGTGACCGACATTTCCTGCCATAAAGAGCTTCGAACG
This sequence comes from Mikania micrantha, assembly GCA_009363875.1. Taxonomy (NCBI): domain Eukaryota; kingdom Viridiplantae; phylum Streptophyta; class Magnoliopsida; order Asterales; family Asteraceae; genus Mikania; species Mikania micrantha. The sequence continues at coordinate 13,992,054 of CM018681.1, forward strand.
GCGCCATACCAATGCTCGCGTGATAACTGTTGTTATACGAGAACTCTACCAACGGTAAATGGCTATCCGAATTGCCACCAAAATCAATGACACAAGCTCTCAACATATCTTCAAGTGTCTGGATCGTTCGCTCCGTCTGCCCATCCGTTTGAGGATGATAAGCCGTGCTGACATCCAATCGCGTACCAAAAGCTTCATGTAATGATTCCCAAAATCGTGCCGTGAAGCGAGAATCACGATCCGATATTATGCTTAGGGGAATTCCATGTCGGCTAACAATCTCATCAACATAGATACGAGCTAATTTCCGCACAGGGTACGTCTCGCGTATCGGTAAGAAATGAGCTGACTTGGTCCATCTATCAACTATCACCCAAATGCTATCCTTGCCATTTCCGGTTCGTGGGAGTTTAGTAATGAAATCCATAGAGATATTCTCCCACTTTCACATAGGTATTTCCGGTTGTAATAACAATCCCGAAGGTCGCTGGTGTTCTGCCTTGACTCTTGCACAGTTAAGGCACTTAGACACATACTCAGCAATGTCCTTCTTCATTCCAGGCCACCAGTACAAGGCTCTAAGGTCTTGATACATCTTATCGGCACCCGGATGGATCGAATATCGAGTCTTATGAGCTTCATTAATAATCACCATCCTAAGATCACCCCTGTTCGGTATCCACAACCGATTCAAATAATAAATCAACCCATCATCCTTAGTTTCCAATAGGATTTCAGCCCCGCAAGACATCTCATTTTTCAAGTTATCTTGAGCTAATGAATGTTGTTGGGCTATGAGAACATCATTATGGAGACTAGTGTGCACTCGGACACTATGGATTTGAACTTGACTTTTGCGACTAAGCGCATCTGCTACTACATTTGCTTTACCATGGGTAGCGAATTTCACAGTCATAATCATTTAACAGTTCAACCCATCTCCGTTGTCTCATATTGAGCTCTTTCTGATTGAGAATATGTTGCAAACTCTTATGATCAGTAAAGACTACACACTTTGTGCCATAAAGATAATGTCTCCATATTTTCAAAGCAAACATGACTGCACCATGTTCCAAGTCGTGTGTAGTGTAGTTCTTCTCGTGAATTTTCAGCTGTCTCGATGCATATGCCACAACCTTTCCCCGTTGCATGAGAACACAACCGAGACCTAGGTTGGACGCATCGCAATAAACTACAAAATCATCATTTCCGTCAGGCAGTGTCAAGACAGGAGCATCACAAAGTTTCTGCTTCAAAGTCTGGAACGCGTCTTCTTGCTTCAGTCCCCACTCATAAGGTTTATTCTTCTGAGTCAAAGAAGTGAGAGGGACATCAATCCTGGAGAAATTCGAGATAAAACGTTGATAGTAACCGGCAAGTCCGAGAAACGATCGGATCTCCGTCGGTGTCTTCGGTGTACTCCAATTCTTCACAGCATCAATCTTTGCAGGATCCACATGAACACCATTTTCATTGACTATGTGTCCCATGAATTGAACTTCCTTAAGCCAAAATTCACATTTAGAGAATTTGGCATACAGTCGCTCTTCTATTAGGATCTCCAAAACCAACTTATGGTGTTTCTCGTGTTCTTCCTTGGGCTTTGAGTATATCAAAATATCATCAATGAATACAATTACAAATTTATCCAAGTATGGCCTGCATACACGGTTCATGAGGTCCATGAAAACCGCGGGTGCATTGGTAAAGCCGAAAGGCATTACCAAAAACTCATGATGGCCATATCTTGTTCTGAAGGCCGTCTTGGGAATATTATCCTCATGTACGCGAAGTTGATGATATCCAGACCTAAGCTCGATCTTTGAAAACCAGGCCGAGCCTTGAGGCTGATCGAAGAGATCATCGATGCGCGGCAGTGGATATCGATTTTTAATTGTGATTTTATTCAATTCGCGGTAATCGATGCACATTCAGAATGACCCATCCTTCTTCTTAACAAACAGGACCGGTGCACCCCATGGTGAATGGCTCGGGCGAATAAATTCTTTATCAGTCAATTCTTGCAGTTAGCTTGCCAATTCTTGCAACTCCGAAGGCGCAAGTCTGTAAGGAGCTTTGGCGACTGGGTTCGCACTAGGTACTAAGTTGATTCGAAACTCTACTTGGCGTTCTGGTGGAAGACCCGACAAATCATCTGGAAATACTTCTGGAAAATCTCTGATCACAGTCTTCGATGCTCTTTCCTTTCTCCTTTTTCTCCACAATGTGAGCTAAGAATGCTATACATTTATTCCTAAGGTACTTGTGTGCTTTCGTGCATGACAATAGCTTAAGACCTTTACTAGAAGTTTCTCCAAAAACTCTTAAAGTTTCACCCGAAGGTAACGGAATACGAATGTATTTTTCGTGACAAACAATCTCCGCTTTGTGGGTGGCTAACCAATCCATGCCTATGATAACATCGAAGCTACCAAGATGCATAGTTATAAGATCAATTGGGAAAACATGATCATTTAAGTTCATCGTACATCCAATAATAATAGTGTCAATATCAATAGTGTTTCCGTTAGCCATCTCCACGTTAAACGGTTTATCTAAGTGTGTACGTGTTCTACCAAGCATGTATTCAAAATCATATGAAATGAAACTCCTATCGGCACCAGAATCAAATAAGACAGATGCATAAGAGTTGTTGATCAGTAATGTACCGTTGACTACATCCTGGTTGGCTTGAGCTGCTGGAGCATTCAGTTGAAACGCGCTGCCTCTTGCCACCCATTTATTATTTCCTGCTAGTCTTGGGCATTGATTTCTGAAGTGACCCACTTCACCACACTCATAACAGGCTCTTGCCTGTGCAGGAGGTACCTGGCGAATGGGTACAGCTGGAATAGGTTGAGCTTGCGGAGCTGGCAATGCAAGCGGTGCGTGTTGCATCCTTTGTGCTTGCGGTGCACTCCGAAAAATATGTGCAAAATGACCATACTTGCCACAGTTGTTGCAAACGCGACATGTCAAGTTAGGTGCGTGATGATATCGGCAGATATTACATTGGGGAGTGACCCCAACATAATTTCTGGCAGTGGTGTTGTTTGATGATTGCTGCGCAGACTTGGCAGCATGAGTAGTAACAACAAAATTCCTGGTCTTTCTCTTCTTGTTGCTGCTTTTCGAAGAACTAGCAGCTTCAGACTTGACTTTGGTTTTTGTTTCCTTTGCAGCAGACTTCCCCTCAGTCTTCTTTGTTCCTTTCCTAGTGAGTGTTCCAGCTTTAACATGGTTATCAGTAAGGGTTGCAGATAAACGAATCACAGCTTCAAGTGTTTTGGGGTTGCTCCAGTAGACAGTGTCTTGAATCTGCATCGGCAGTCCGCCGATATACTTCTCAATCGCCCTCTCCAAGGGTGTCACCAAATGAGGCACCAGTAGACTATACTCATGGAATTGAGTATTGTAGATGACATTCTCGCCACTATCTTGTTTGAGCTCCCAGAACTCAGTCTCCAGTTTCCTCATCTCACTGTGAGGACAGAATTCAGTGGTCATCAAGTTCTTGACCTCAGTCCATGTCAGTGCTAGGGCAGCATCAACTCCCCTAGTTCGTTTTTCGCCATTCCATCAAGTCAGTGCTCTCTTTTGGAAAACACTAGTGGCATAACGAACTTTCAGATTCTCTGGGCAATCGCTGTTAATGAAGGTGTTCTCCATGCTCTCAAACCACTGCAGCAGACCAGTGGTTGTCTCAGCACCTGTAAACTTCAGTGGATTACAGGAGTTGAAGTGTTTGAATATGCAAGTTGGTGGGTTTGTACCACCTCTGTTCTGAGTGAGAGATTGATTGGCTTGTGTCAGTTGATTCACGAATCCAGAAATGAGTGTTGCTAACTCTTGTATGCCGGAGTTGGCATTACTGTTGTTAGCATCCCCATTGTTCGAATCATCTTCGTTGTGACGGCGCGGCGACATGTTTTTGAGGAATTTGAAACATGTTACTACTGTTTACAACGTAAGTCATACAAACAATCATGGTTGCAAAAGTCGCTAGGCGCTCCTAGGTCGGAACAAGACCTTGGAGCGAGTAATCGGAGAGTACTCGGCCCTAGGCGGGAGTACTCGGGTAATATTTAGGAAGTACTCGGCCTCGGAACAACTCTTTGGAGCGAGTACTCGGAGAGTACTCGGCCTTGGAGACCGACTTTTACAACAGTGCAAACAATAGTCAAATGAGTTCATTTGAACAGTTAGGATTACATATAGGAGCTATATTTCTCTCTTATCTGTCATTAAACTCATAACATTTATCAATTTCCTAATATTATACTAAGTGTCCTAGTTGGTCATAACTAATATTAGCTATATATTCCTAAGTGCAACATTCCCCACCCTATACTAACACTGACAACCTCCCGATGCAATGCAACAAGCTTATATATAGGGCATATGCAGAGGTAGATCGCAATCTCCCGTACACCGTCCCACCACCGTTGCATTACACCACGATTATGCCCTTGTCAGAATTTAGGGTCTATCATGTATCTCACCATAGTCTCACTTCACAAACCTTATCCTAGGTAGGATAATTTTGAGTGAAGTGGTATCTAGTTCCCTTGGACAATTAGGTTCGCCTAATGTCTAAGTTCACCTGACATGTTGGTTTGCCTATTTCTAAGTTCACCTAATGTCTAAGTTCACATGACAATAAAGTTCCCCTAATGTCCAAGTTCACTAAAAAGTCCATCTTAATCCCAATGTCCATAATTATCAATGAGGGTTCATATCATCACTGAGTGCTCTTATTGTCACTAAATGTTCATATCCTCCCTATAAGTTATTCTCATCAAGTGTCCATACAATCACCAAGTGTTAGTATCATCACTATGCGTTCATATTTTCACCAAGTGTCTATATCATCTCTCAAGTCCATCATTAAGTGTTCGCATTGTTCATTGATCCTATGCACCCTACGTGTCCAATAAGTGTGTTCATAAGTGATTTTATAAGTGTTCATTAAGTGTGGTCATCCATGAGTCAATCCAAACCAATCCAACAAACATACCATCCACCAATATCCCATCAATCATAACCTTACAACAATTCCTAATAATATCCTAAGTTCCTGACATTGACAGACCCCCAATATACAACAAATGGTATATGTATATTGCATATGTAGGGGTCAGTCGCAACTGCCCCAGCCACCGTCCCACCACCTTTGTAGTATACCACGAGTGTGTCCTTGTCTGGTGTTTATAGATCAAATAAATAATTCTTAAAGCAGATAATTCCTAAGCAGTTAATTTTCCTAAGCAGATAATTTCCCAAAAGGGTAGTTCCCACATTCTTCAATACTGACATCCACCTAATGTACCGTAAATGGTATATATATAGGGCATATGTAGGGGTCAGTCGCAACTGCCCCAGCCAACGTCCCACCACCTTTACGATACACCACGTGCATGTCCTTATCGAATAATTAGGGCACATGTAAGCAAGAAATCAGTAATAGCATATGTAATCAGATGTATAACAGGAGTTCAGTTAACATGTAATAAACACATAAGCATGAAATCCTGAATATACTAACTGGTGTATGAATTACTTCATACAAGGGTATCCTACGGTTATAGACTAGGTCAACCATTTCTAGTAACCTAATTCCCTATAACCCAGGCTCTGATACCAATCTGTAACACCCCGACCGATGGCGGAAACGTCGGGATGCCACGAGGGATGTGTAGATTGTTCAAAAGCTCATGGGCATCTAAACTAAATCGTCACATATCATTCAGTCAACCAAATTAATTACACAAAAATCATGTCTATCATGAATTAGTTACATCAATTACAAAAGAGATTTAGCTATCTAACTAAATTCTAATCGCCATAATTTCAGTTATTTATCTAAGTCCAAGATCCTACGTGATGATGTCCCAAAAGAAGGTAGAGCTATCCTGCCCTACTTACTTGTCTTCGTTTTCTGAAACATGTAAGAAAATCAAGTGTCAAACTACGAAGTACTTGGTGAGTAATCATAAGTTTTTATACTTAAAAGTATTTTATAAAATGAGTATAAGGTTCGTTTAGGTTCTGTCACACCTAGGTTCGGAAATAAACATGGCTTAAAACCCTTAGGTTCGTTAGTCTACAAGGTTCGCTGCCATGGGTTCTTAGTGACCTAAGGTTCGTTGCTTCTTGCTCCTGGTTCGTTGCCTTAGGTTCGGCCAAAGGAAAGAAGGAGGTTCGGCTGGGTGTGGTATAAGGTTCGGCCAACAAGGATTAAAGGTTCGCGGTGTTTATGGGATGGGTTCGCCACCTTAAGGTTCGGCAGTCCTAGGTTCGGGACTCCAAAAGGTTCGACCCACGCAAGGTGGTTCGCCCATTGTGGGTTCGTGACAAGCTAAGGTTCGCCATTCCCATGTTCATCTAAGGGTTCACCGATCACCAACCATGCTGCCTAAGGTTCGTCTAGGGTTACAGCAGGTTCGACCCACTAAAGGTTCGTTCAAAAGTTTTGGAGGTTCTCTAGGCAGAAGTAGGTTCGCCTAAACCCAGGGTTCGGCCACCCTTGATTACCCGCCCACATGGGTTTGTGAGCCAAGAAGAGCAGGGTTCAGCTCCCAATCCCCACGAACCTGCATTGTTAAGCTGTTCATCGTCATCATCATCACTTCTTAAAGGATTCCAAGTTTACCTATAGTTCTCGCAACTCAAGACCAACCCAAAAGATCCAGTATAACCCTTAAAATCATTTTATAGCTAATAATTATTCAAAATCTTGATTTCTTAACAAAACCCGAAATGAAAACCAGTAGATCTACCTCGAATCGTCGCTCAAAGGCATGGTTTCTTAGTATCTTCCTGTTCCTCTTGATTACACGAACGCGTGGACACCAAAATCACTTGAATCCGTCGAGAAATGAAATAGTTATGGTAGATATAAGATCTAGAGAGAGAAAGTGGCGGGTTTAGGGTTGTAGAGAGAGAGTGTGAGCTATTTCAAAATGCATAAGAAGAAGTAAGGGTGGGCTTTTATAGCCCGGGATTTCCCCGTGTGCTCGGTCTCGTTTTTATCGCGATAAAATATAATAAATGATCGGTTTTTATCGTGAAATGTATTTAATCATAGAGTGTTCAAATAATTGGGTTTCGTTAAAATAAAATGATTTTAAATCATTGGTTTTCTCAAAACGATCCCGTTTCATTTACGATACTTCATTTACTTAATTAAAACGATTTATTCGGTTTTTCTCGTAGTTATATATATATAAACATAAGATGTTTAGATAATTTCCTTTCATTTCAAATAAAACGATTTTTAATTAAAATTTTTTTGTAAAACAATTTCGTTTTCTTTTCCGCTAAATTATTTATTTAATAAAATAATTTGATCGTATTTGTTTTAGGTTGTGATTCCTAATAAACGTTATTACACTTTTATTCTTATTTTAATGTTGTTAAATATTATTTAGTTATCTCATCGAAATGCGTTACTCGCGTACGTATTCGTAAAGATCGTCACCTTTCTGAATCCGACGCTCGTATCGTATTTCGATTCAATTTACAATTTATGGAATATCATTTCACAATATTATACCTAATAATTATATTCGTGTGAATCGTCATCCGCGCGAATACATTATTAAGTTAATATTTTTGACATAACAAATAACGTTTAAGTTATGTTCGTAACCTCACCGTCGCGTCATAAATTCCAATTATACTTCCTTTATTATTAATTTCAATATTATAATCCCAATCCCAAAACCCACTAAACCCAAGTCACTAACGCATCCATGATAGACCGAAATATGCATATGTATATGGCATATGTAGGGGTCAGTCGCAACTGTCCCAGCCATCGTCCCACCGCTATTTCGATAAATCATGACCATGTGTCCTTGACCATGTTTAGCAACCAAACTATACCCAGTAACAAAATCCAATCCTTTTCCATTCCAAACCAATAAACCATTATCCGTGTTTTCGTCTGCGATAAACTCTCTGGTTTAGTTTAGTCGGGTTACAACTAAACTTCCCATGGTTTACGCGTATATAATATGTTCTAAGTATGTATACCAATAACAATGATAATCATCATATCATCATTAATAATTACAAATCTTAGGTCGTAACAGTACAATCGTACGGATGTACGGACGACCAGAAAAACAATGGTGTTACAAAATTAAATAAAAAAATGAAAGAAGCGGATTATATTTCAATAAAAAAATAAAAGAAAAACAAATTAAAGACTAAATTTTTTTAATTATACCAATGACCTTATTGCAATTAATGTCCCCGTGATGGTGACCTAGTGGTAAGAGGTGAAATCTATAATTAGTGGCGGAGCTAGACCGAACTTTAGGGGGGCGAAATATTTTTTTTCTTTCTTGCGGGGCGAAATAAAGATTTTAAAAAAAATTTACACTACATATCGGGAAATATACACTCTTGCACGAAAAAACAAGGGGCGGTCGCCCCCCGGTCTTCACTAAACTTCGCACATGTCTATAATGGAGGTCTAGTGTAAAGCTCGACACCACCTAATTTCTCTAGGTCATACGATTTACCGTCTAATGGTGATGTTTGCATTTTTTTATTGCAATTAATGAAAAGTAAAAAAAATGGCTGATGCATTGATCTTGCAAATTCATAGCAAGTATAATGTGTATTAAATGAATTTGATAAATAAAATGTTCATAATAATGCTTAAAATACAAAAAAAATTATATTAGTAAAATATGAATAAGAGAAATAATATATATACAAACGAAATATTTGGTTAACCAAATTATGACTAACATTCACTTATTAGACATATATAAATTGTACATCAGACAATTACATATATTCCCTTATGAATTTCATATATTATATTATATATATATATATACCAAATTCAAAATTTTAATTACATATATCACATCCTCTAATACTAAAAACTTTCAAATATACCCATTTTAATTAAAATAAATTAAAAAATTACTATTTTACCTTTGCTTTAAAAAATTTATTATACCCATTTCTAACTCGTTTTCTTTTTACATTTTCCCCATTTTTAGTGTTTTTTCTTTATTTTTCGTGTCTTTTTTTTTTAATTTTCAATCATGTTTGTTTTATACTTTTTTCTTCTTGTTTTCTGTATTAGTATTTTTTTTGATAATCATCAATATGAATGAAACAAGTGTTACTTTTATAACCCATTATAATATCAAGAAGTTATGTTAAAACTAGTCTCCAACAATCAATGTAATAATCTTCAAAAAACAAACAAACAAACAAACACAAAAGTTTTGGCCAATTACAATAACAAAAAAATCAACTATTCAATCTTGAGATGTTGAATACTTGCATGTTTTTTCATTGTGTTCATACCCACCACAACACGAGCATTTATGTCCTTTCCTAGGCTCATCATGTGATTTAATTCTATTCTTTCTTGGTTTTCCAGGTGGCCTTTTAATAGTAGGTGGATATATCTTCTCATCGATATCTATGTGCACCTATTGATCCCTTGCAATCATCGAAGCAATTTCTAGAGCATAAGTCCCTTTAAATTTCTCCATAGTGAAATATGAGTCAATATACGTATCCCAATTTACATCCCTAATGAAAGTAATTAAAGCTGTTGCATGCACACATGGAATACCTTTGACTTGCCAAACCTGACAAATACAATTTTATTCATCAAGTAAGACATCCCAACGTTTTCCCAAGTGTTTCACTTCAGCTCAATTTTCATCACTTCTGCAAAATTCAAACTCACCCAGATTCTACATAAAACATAAATATATATTATTTAAACAAATGTGAAAATTAATAAAAAATGCACCTTTCCATTTCTTTGATGTCCTCATTTTTTTCAAATTGAACCATAATCTTATCCCTAATGAAATCAAGTATGTCTTGTATCGGCTGATAACGTACTTCACCTATCTAAGAGTTAAATGCCTCAGAAGTATTGTTAGTTATGTAATCACACTTGGATCTTGTCCCAAACTTGCAACAACTCCATATTCTCTAGTGAGTTTCCTAATATATGCAAATGCTTGCTTATTGTATCCAGAAATTTAATCTTTTAATCTTTCATGCTCGGCAACGCTATAAGTCTTTGCTGCATGCCATAAAAATCTACTAAAGAAGTCATCTCGAAAATGTTTTTTAAAATTGGCAAACAAGGGTCTCATGCATTCTCTATGTTCAACATTAGGATAAATTTGAGCAATTGCAACTTATAACCCTTTTTGCATGTCAGATGATATGACAAGACCATCAGGAGCTCCAATTGCTTTTTTTAAGTTATTCAAGAAACCATGTCCATTGTAATATCCTAGATTTTCCAATTATTTTTACGACGATGTTATCCACTTTTTAATTATGACAAACACTAATTTATCTCGGTTTTATCATGCCGTAAGACGTGCATATATGTATGTGTATATATATAAGTGTGTATGTATGTGGATTATACACCTTCTATTAATATTTAATTAGAACTGATAAATTAATTAAATTTTATAAAAATAAAAACAATGAATAAAAATCAAATTTTATAAAAGTTTATCATGCTAAATTATAAACTATAAGGGGGAAAGTGACAAGTTTAAGGTAGGTAATCACACCACCTGTGATTACCTAAACTCCATATATTCACCATGAGAATATCACACCACTTGTAATTCAACCCATTTTGCATTCACACACCTTGTGAAATGGTTTGACCAATTTTAGTCGAACTTCAAATAAGACGTTCATACCACTTGTGAATCATTCTTATTTCTCCACACCATTTGGAAGCATACAAATTTAAAATAATTAAGCAAATGTAATACCTATTGCATATTATTGACACCCACAAAAAATTCAAACACCAATTCACCAAAATTTACAACTAATGTATATTTCGCAAGACGTGCATATATGTATATATATGTGCAATTATATATATGTGTATGTGTATATATATAAGTGTGTATATATGTGTATTATACACCTTCTATTAATATTTAATTAGGACTGATAAATTAATTAAATTTTATAAAAATAAAAAAATGAATAAAAATCAAATTTTATAAAAGTTTATCATGCTAAATTATAAACTATAAGGTGGAAAGTGACAAGTTTAAGGTAGGTAATCACAACACCTGTGATTACCTAAACTCCATATATTCACCATGAGAATATCACACCACTTGTAATTCAACCCAGTTTGCATTCACACACCTTGTGAAATGGTTTGACCAATTTTATTCAAACTTCAAATAAGACGTTCATACCAATTGTGAATCATTCTTATTTCTCCACACCATTTGGAAGCATACAAATTTACAATAACTAAGCAAATGTAACATCTATTGCATGTTATTGACACGCACCAAAAATTCAAACACCAATTCACCAAAATTTACAACTAATGTATATTCCACATACATTACATACACATACTTACATATACATACTTACATATACATACTTACATATACATACTTACATATACATACTTACATATATGCATAGAACCAACTATTCATATCAAGTATAATAGGTGGATGACTTACCCACTTTAATGTACCCACTTTACAAAGTTCACACCACTTATGATATATTCATAACTCACCATTTCAGAAAACCTCACATCACTTGCCAACCATAACACCAAATTCAACTCTATTGACTTTAAAAGATCACATCACTTGTGAATCATTCCTAACTAAAACACCACTTGTGAATTACTAAATATCAACCACATCAAATGAAATCATGAACACCTATTGCACATTATCGCCAAACACCAATAAGTCATGCACCAAAACAAACACCTAACACCCAACATGCATATTCCACATAATTGAATGTTATTGACCAACACCAAGTCAACATACATTTCAAAACATATTCTTACACATATGCATAACACACCATTGCACTTGCAAATAAAAAAATAGGTTTGGTGACTTACCTTACCCCGATTTGTTATCCCAACAATCTCCTTCCTGAGTCGTTTGGTTCAACTATTGCTTCCTATTATTACAACCAATAGATTTAGCAATATAGTTGAATATAACTAGTCAAATTACGCATATTGAATCATTATCCTCATTTCATCAAATTTTTCATTCAATTGACCCAAATTCATACCACCTTAACTTAAAATACATTTTTAAGTTAAACAACTTAATTGACATTTCATCAAACACCTCATATGCATACATTTATCTACTTATGATCATTGATTACTAACACTTCTATCAAACTCCATTTTTGATTTCCATAATGAACTAATTCATCATGTACACAAATAAACTACAACTACTTTGTGAAATCATCCAATCCCCAACTTTTAAACCAACTTTAATCACCTAGTTCATATATCCCATGAACCATACAAAACCCCCATTCATAATATTACATCAACATGCAAGAAAATGATCAAGATGTTATTTATTGGATGATTATCATGATAGTTAACAACATATAACACCATCTACACCTCCAATTTTAGATTTGACCCATCAAACCTATCACACCCCAACCTATGGCGGAATACACTTGGGCATGATTGTGATTGTTCATAAATCATGGTGATACTTTGTAAGTTTAAATAGTTATTAATCCAATTTAAATTCAACGTAACATCCTTTCAAACATTCAAAATAATTCAAACAACCAAACATAAACCCAACATTACAATTCCAAACAAACCAAAATAAATAACATCGTCTTTTTATTAAACTAGGTCCAAGAAGCCTATATTTTTCTTCATCCAAGCAACTAACATATTACATGTAAAATAGAGTTTCAATCAACTACTTGCATAGTTGGTGAGATTCTCATACAATTTGATATATATATATATATATATATATATAAGAATATAAGAAATAAGATGCAACAATAGTCTAACAAGAATTGATCTAAAAATATATGTTCCACAATGTTTGATAATATTATTTTTGCAATTTCACCTTTGCTAATATAATGAAAAAAGTCATTAAAGAAAGGTTATTAGTAATACTCATAGTTTTTGGCAATTTCACCTTTAATATTAAACATTGACATAAGTCATGTTAATTAAAGGTTACTAGTACTAATGTATTGTATATGGTAATCCAATTATAATAACACATAGATATACAAATAAATAGGTAACACGTAACATCCAAATCTAATTCTAACTTAAACTATAGAACTGCATCACTGTGTTTGTTTATGACTATAGAATAACATGTTTGATATGACATGTGCACATCCCAAAAATTGCAAAAATGTAAGAAAAAAATCACATGTTGTTGATATATAATTTCTGAACAATACTTGATTATGTTTAGGAAGAGACAAATCAAAGATCATCCTAAGTATATATAAAATATATCTTAGATCCTTCTAAGTATATATTTATGTTTGTCCATGTAATTCCTTTTTGATTTGTGTTTATTATAATTCATAATAATGCTTTAAAAATATTTTTATGACTTTTGTAATACATGAATTTGAAATATCAAAGCGAAAATAAATATAAGGATGATGGCCAAATGTTTATAATTGTTTTCTCGCCATAAAATGATAATTTACAAATGTTTTATAAATTATAACTTATGCATTTAGAAATTAATTTATAAGTTTAAATAGTTTAAAAGAATGATATCTTAAGAGTATATATATGTATGTAAATAAAATTGTAGTTAGATTATCATACAATTAATCTTAGAGTTTTAAATTAATTTTTGTCTTTTTAAATTAATTTTATAAACAATACTTATATTTTTAAGGTTTATTTAAACAATAAGATAACAAATTTGTAGAATAATATTCAAAAAATTATTTAAAAATTTCTAGAATGTTATTATAGTTAAATTATAATTTCAGGAATTTTTTCCGAATTTGTAGAAATGTTTTAGTATTTTTTTATATATTTATTCCATTTAAATAATATTTAAATAGAAATATAATATAATTTATTTTTGAAAAATTCACAAATTTTTACAAAAAATTAGAAACATTATTTTAGAATTTTAGGAATTTTTTTAGAATTTTTAGAGTTTATTTGGTTAGAAAAATAAAAATAAAAGAATAAAAAGGGGTAAATCCAAAACCCGGCTTAACCCGGATTTGAACACTCGACTTTAACCTTTACAGGACTTGCGGTTTTACCAGTGGGCTATGGGGCTTATTTGTGTTTCCGAGTGTTCTGTTTTAACTTATGCACAAGCCTGATTGCGTGTATGATCCATTTGAACCCTAGAATTCAAATTGAACGAGTTGTTGATTATGGGTTGTTTAAACCATGGGGCTATTGATCCCCATGTAAAACCGAGTGGAATGAACCTATTACTTGATTTTATTCCAAATTGGTTGAGTTCGAGTAGAATTTAGCCCTTGATGCTCGAAGACTTCGATCGAGAGATGGGGAGCAATTTAGAAGTTGTCCTTGGTCTCGACCGTTTTAGAGCCTAGTCGCCTAGCTTCCAGTAAAGGGAATTTGATTTTGGTTGTTGTTTCAGTCTAATTCAAGTTGTGATTTATTCTTAATCGTTCGGTTATGGAATATAAGGACTGATGAGCAAAACCACTGAAGCCAGACATCTAAATAAAACCACGGATAGACAAGCCGCAGATGCTTCTCTTTCGATTGAAGGACTGTTTCAGTATCAGAAGGCTATCAGCGAAAGCTTCGCCAAAAAGAAGTGCTGCTGAGCTTATTTCCCTTGAAGAAATTGATTACTTAATCAGTTTCCGATGAACAACTTCCGAAAGAATAAACACTGGACTCCAGTGATTCATGATCACATCTCACTACGTCTCATTAATAGCATGCAATGTTCTATGGTTTAACCCAACACAACGAATAAACACACTACATTGCACCATGAATGCATTATATTAGCTATGGCACATGTACATCTCAAATTATCATCTTACACCACAGAAATGGAAAGGAAAACATACCTTGTTTTTGTTTAAGAAAGAATTGAACTTTGTAGAAGTGAGTGGGAAGAAACCCAAGACAAATCCAAAAATTTGTCACTTTTATGCTATGAAATCTTACAAACCAGGGGAATATCAAAAATCTAAGTGGATAATCTTTTTCCCCTCGCAAAATCACTCAAAATTCATGTAAAGTTTGTAAGAAATGGTGAAGAATTGAGGGAGTTGTGATCTAGGGTTTTTGGGTGTGTTTGGTAGATGGGAGGAGGAAAAAGATGAAATTTTTGAATGGAATTTGGGTAAAAATGGAGATGAATCCCGTATTTGATGTTCATGGGTCGGATTTCGGGTCATGGGGGTTAAAAAAGCGGGTCAAAAGGCTGAAAACGGGTCAAAACCGGACTTGGGCTGAAGCCGGCGTATGATACGCTGCTCCTTAGCGTACCATATGCTGGGAAAGGCTGAAGGTGGAGTATTTGGGGATCTGAATGTGGTGTATGGCAAAGCATTTTGGACTTCCTGGCGTATCATATGCCCCCCAGCGTATGATACGCCTGGTATGATTTTTTTTTGAAAAGGTTTAGCTAAGTAGATGCCACATTAAAGAAACTTAATCCTACACATTAAAGAAAATTAAAGGAAATAAAAAAGATTAAAATGAAAGCATTATTAAAGAAAGTTAAGTAATTAAAGCCATTTCTTACGCCACACTCATTTCAACATTCGCCAACCCTTCGATTTTCAATGCCTCTCCCCGAGGTGCATTTAACAAAACCTTGCTTTAAGGTTTAAGTGGTGTTCCCCCCATTTGGGTTTGTTTGATAAATCATGAAAACACCCACAGTGAACGATTAGACCTAAGAACCACACTTTCGTAGGGTACATAGTTGCATTTAGCATATGCAACAAACCTTTTAAACCCCTGGTAGTCCGGTTGGACGAGTGAAGTCTCGTGAGGGTTTCTAGTGAACATACCCACAAAGTTCTCGGGTTACCTCCCATAAGCGCTAAGTTTAATGTCGTTAGCCCGACATGGTTAGATCTGATTTAGTCCATAGCATACGTTAGTGAATCTACAAGGAAATTCATCGAATCCATTTGCACCTAGTTGATGACACTCGCTTCCAAGTATGGTTTGGGACGATGTGCATTAACCAAGCAGCGAGTCTTGTCTTTCACATCCTCAATCTCTACGTCACCAAAACTTCCAATTCGAATGATGGTGTACGGTCTCGATCATTTTCTCTTCATCTTCCTTGGAAAAAAATTCAGCTTAGAATTGTAAAGCCATACTTTTTGATTGATTTCAAACACTTTTCTTTTGACCTAGGCATCATGCACTTGCTTCATCTTGTCCTTGTATGCAACTGCACATTCGTAAGCTTCATTCCTTAGGTCTTCCAATTCGCATAGCTAAAACTTCCTCTCTTTACCCGCATCATCAAAATCCATATTAATAGCTTTCACTACCCATAAAGCACGATGAGAAACTTCCATACGTAAATGAAAACCCTTCCCATAAACTAAACGGTAAGGTGTGGTTCCAATAAGTGTCTTAAAAGCAGTGCGGTAAGCCCATATTGCATCATTTAATCGTAAGGACCAATCCTTACGCTCTTGGCGAATCGCTTTTTGTAAAATTTCCTAATTTTGCCTGTTAGAAACCTCAACTTGACCACTTGTTTGTGGGTGATAGCGCGTTGCTATAAGATGATTAAAGCCATACTGTTTGAGCAATTTTCCAAAGTTTTTTTGAAATGGAAACCCCCATCACTTATGATCACACGGGGAATACCAAATCTTAAAAATATGCTGGATTGCACAAACTTACACGTGGTATGGTAGTTTGTTTTGGTGGCAATGGATTCAATCCATTTAGACACATAATCAACTGCCACCAAAACATAGTAATTACCATGGGAGTTTGGGAACGGTCCCATGAATTCAATTCCCCATACATCAAAGGTGTCAACTACAATGATTGGTTTTATGGGCATTTCATGCCGTCTTGAGATGCTACAAAGTTGTTGGCATCTCAAGCATTGTTTAGAAAAGATAGAAGCATCCTTAAAAAATAGGCCAAAATAAACCACAAGACAAAACCTGGTGACTGGTCTTTTGACCACTGAAATGTCCTCCGCATGCAGATGCATGAGTCAAGGTTAAAACTTCCTACACTTCCTCTTGTGGTATGCATCTTCTAATTATCTAATCCGAGCCCACCTTGGATAAATTGGGTTTATCCCAAATGTAGTACTTTACCTGAGCTAGAAATTGTTGTCTCTTGCTCTTTGTCCAATGCTCCGGTAATACACCTGCAGCCAATAATTGACTATGTTAGAAAACCAAGGTAATTTAGAGACTGCCAATAAATGTTCATTAGGAAATGATTCATTGATGTCATGTGATTCTTCATCATTGTTGGCAACAATTCTTGGGAGGTGATCCGCAACCACGTGGTCACTTCCTTTCTTGTCCCGAATTTCCAAGTCAAATTCTTGTAACAAGAGTATAAACTACACCAAGCAAGTCTTACTTGCTTCCCCAAATCTAAGGCCTGAACTTATCAAGAGCATAAACTACACCAAGCAAGTCTTTTTCAGTAGTAGTTTAATTTAGTTGAGTATAAGATATGGTCTTACTTGCATAATAGATAGCAACCGGTTTCTTGTCAATCCTTTGACCCAAGACAACCCAACTGCATAGTCATTAGCATCACACATGATTTGAAATGGTTGTGACCAATTGGATGCTTGTAAGATTGGGGCCTCAACTAACTTTCCTTATAAGGTGTTGAAAGAAGTTAAACACTCATTATCAAAAACAAATGGGACATCTTTTAACAACAAATTACATAATGGTTTAGTAATTGTACTAAATCCCTTTATGAACCACTTATAAAAACCCGCATGTCCCAAAAACGACCTTATCCCCTTAACATTTTTGGGTGGTGGTAAAGTAGAAATGATTTTGATTTTGGCATGATCTACCTCCATCCCACATTTAGACACTACGTAACCTAACACAATTCTCTCTTTCACCTTAAAGTGACTCTTTTCCTAACTTAGCACTAAATTTGTTTCAACACATAGTTTCGAAATTTTAGTTAGTTGAGTGAGGAATGCATCAATGGAATGGCCAAAGATTGAAAAATCTTCCATAAAGATTTCTAAGGACACCCCAACCATATTTGAAAAAAAAATACTCATCATGCACTTTTGAAAGGCGGCATGGACATTGTACAACCCAAATGGAATTCGCCTTAATGCGAAAGTACCGTATGGGCATGTGAATGTGGTCTTTTGTTTGTTGTCTGGATGAATTGCAATCTGATTGTAACCAGAGTACCCATCTAAAAAGCAATAAAATTCCTGACCTGATAATTTTTCAAAGATCTGATCAATGAAAGGTAAAGGTAAAGGAAAGTGATCCTTGTAGGTAGCAGTGTTTAACCTCCAGTAATCGATACGTACCCTCCAACCTGTGACAGGTCGTGGTTACTTATTTCCCATGCTCATTTGTGACTGTTTGGATTCCTGCCTTCTTGGGTACGATTTGTGTTCGACTCAAACATGAGCTATCTGAGATGGGATAGATAATCCCTGCATATAACCACTTCAATACTTATTTCTTGATCACTTCTCTCATGTTGGGATTCAATATCCTTTGAGTGTCTCTTGCCGGTTTTACATCTTGATCAGTAATGATTTTGTGTATCACAATCGCCGGAATAATGCCTTTCAAACCTGCTATGGTCCAACCAATAGCTTCTGTAGGATCAGATGTTCTCATTTGATCAATAGCAGCGGAATTCAACGATGAATTAGCTCAAAATTTGCAAGAACAAAGTTAATCTAATAGAACAGTAAAGCACAAGTGGTTATAGAAAGAGAATTCTGTAAAAGGAATGATTCATTCAATTCGTACTAACTTCGTTAAAGATACAATGTGTCAACTGCCCTAATATAGAAGCAGTGACGTCTGATGATGTCACAAGATGTTGACATCTAACAGACAAAAGATAACTACTGAAAATAACTAAACTACTGAGAATGTCTTCAACATCTGAAGACATCCTCTTACAACTACTGAAAAGATAAAACTACTGAAATAGTACTACAACATCTGATGAGTAAAACACTCATCAGACTTTTACAAATACCGAAAGAAAACTACTGAAGACTAAACTAACACCACAACATCTGAAGATTTACACTTCAGCTGTTGTGGATAACTTCAGATCTTGCAACATCTGTAAAGTGCATATCAGCTGTTGTGTTCTTCTTCAGTTGTTGTGAGTGTTGTGAGACTTAGAGATTTTTCTGATCAGGCTCATTGGTTCTTTTAGTCCAACAAACTCCCCCTGAACCAATGCAGCCAAAAACCTCTAATTATTGAATGTCTCACTTATTGTTGATTTTCCAGGCAGAAAGATGTGTCTTTTTCCTTAGAGATCAGCTTCTAAGATGACCAATTAAGTGTAGGCCTGGATGACAGCAGCTTCAGAAGATCTGACAGTTGAAGGATGAGAGAGAACTCCAATTGGGGAATGGACTAAGAGTTGTTGCCTCTCTCATTGAAGCTACTGCCCATGCACGAGTCTAAAAGATTCTCTGACATAGGCTTCCAGAAGGACTACTTGGTCTTCAATGGTTAGTAGCTCTGGCTCACCTTCAAAGAAGAACTCAGGTCCATAGTATTCAGATAGGTACCTGCTTGTAGACCCATTGTGCAATTCAATCCTTGTGATTTCTCTGTATACAAATTCATCTGGATGTTTTCCTTCCAGGAATAATTGCAGCTCATTCCTCTTTAACCCTTCCATTCTTTTGTATACCAGCCCCTTCTTGATCATTTTGTTTTCCAATAGCTTGGGAACTGGCAGTTTAGCATTGTAAACCTTCTTAAAATCTTCAATGATTTCCCAAGGGTCCATCACAAACCCAGCCATAATGTCAGCACTTATCACCTTTTTGATTCTTCCTCTGTAGGCTTGTGGAATGTTTCTTTTGTGTATCCTGTGCTGTACCCTTGGGTCAGGCCATACCCGGATTACTTCTTTCCTGTATTGGAAGGTATGCCTTAGTGCAAATAACCTTTGTGCTTCCTTCCTCATAGCTGTTAGTGAGGAAGTCTAAGGGTAGTCTTTGTCTACCAATCTCAGAATCTTGTCATCATATAGTTTCTGACTTTCCTTTTCTTCTATCTTGACTTTTACAGCTTGCATCTGAGATTCAGGAGTCATTACAGGGACAATGGAAGACTCAGGCTTTTGCAGTTTTAGAACAGTTGACAGTGGTTGCCTATCTTCATCATCTTCCTCCTGAATCATCAGCTTTCTCCTCTTCTTAGGAGGTGCAACAATTGTTTTTACAGGTTTTGATTTTGGGATGGATGTGGCTGATTTTGGAGCAGGTTTATGCCAATTAAGCATGCTGGAAGTGAGTTCCTGTTGAGACTTTTTAAGCAGCTCCTTCTTTTTCTTCAGGCCCACCACATCCATTGCTTCAATTATCAGTTCTTTGTTAGGAGTCTCAGAGCTGCAGATATTTGTTGTAACTTTCATTAAGATTGTTCCTATCCCAAGCCCTGATCTCAGCAACTGATCTCCCTAAGAATTTGGCTACAAACCTAGCCATGACATGAAGTCTCTCACTTTCTTCCTTGTCATATTGCTTCCAAATGTTGTCTATGTGATTTATTTCCAACTCCCTGATCTTCTTATTCAGATCTTCAGTTTCAGCATTCTCCTTGAAAAGTTGACTTATAATCTCATCCATGGCTTGAAAGTGAACTTGATCAGCCTGTTGTACTAGCTTCTGAAGCTCATACACTTCAGGCTCTATTACATCAGCAGCCTTTTCAACTACATTCTTTTCAGCTTTTTCACTTGAAATCTCTTTCTCTACAATCTTTTCAACCACATCAGCCTTGGAAGATTTCTTCTGCCTTTTGTAAGTAAATTTCAGAGGAGATGCAGGCTTTTCAGAATCTATAGTTTCAACTTGCACACTCACTTCCTGTACATCCCCAGAGTCTTTTCTTTTTGTCTCTATGACAGGACTAGACTCCCCCTTTTTGGCTGCAGTTGGTGTAGGAGGTTTAAGGCTAGAAAGAATTGTTTGAACTGCACCATCAATCATTGTTTGGATTTGTGGTTGAGAGGGAAGTAGCTTGTCAAGAGATTGGGAAATAAGATTTTGGAGGATAGGAGTGATGAGAGGAAGAGCAGCAAGGAAAGCAGCAACAAATGCTTCTGGGGGGTTTGAACCCAGAGGATTTGTGCCTAAAGCAGAGGCTGGTGGCTGTTGTTGTTTTTGTGTGGAGGATGAAGTGTTTTGGGGACCTTCAGAAGTTGAAGGTGCCATCTGTGGGTTAGAAAGGGCAGATGGACTTTTAGCCTTGGACATGTTGGTGAGCAGCTCATTGAGTCTGCAGACCTCAGCCTCAAGGAATTTGTTCCTTGATAGAACATTTGATAACAATGTTTGGTCATCATCAGCCTTGGCTGAATCATCTGACCTCCTGATAGTATCAGGATTTACCTGAGTTGAGTGTGGCTCAACATTTTCAGGTGCCCCTTTTTCTTGGTACTGGGGACTTCCAACTTCAGGGTTAAACCCTTCATCAGTTGTTGCCTCTGGCAGGGTCTTATCGATGTTACTACTATCAATCACTCCAAGTGATGGAGGTGATGAAGTAGCAGCCCTTTCAGATGTCAGAATCTCTCTTTCCACACTAGGAGATCTGATATGGTAGTCAGAATCCTGTGGGTTATCAGAAACACTTTGATCCTCCCCCTCAATGTTGGAGCTAATCCCAGTTATAATAGGTGTCTGGGTGGGGATAGGAGTGTTTAACTGATCCAGGATTTGATCAATTACAAAAGTTGGGCTTTGTTGGGTGGTTTCAATAGTAATAAGCTGTGAAGCAGATTGCACCCGGGGAGATTGGTGCTGTTCAATAGAAACCTTTTCAAATGAAAGAGGCTCTAGATGTGTGTCTACCCCTTCAATGGTTGCACCAAGTTCCTGTTGAGAGGAATCCTGGGCGGTTTCAGCTGGTGGAGTTTGATGGACCACTGGCTGACTACTTCCAGTGGCCATATCATGCCTTGGTGAGGCATGGGCAGACTCAGGGGACTCATTTCCCTGAGCAGCCTTTTTGGGCTTTTGGGATTGTGGTTTGGTGGGGACTTTGGATTTTGATTTTGAAGTGGAGACTGTGGGTTCCCGAAGCTTGGGTTTGAGCTTTCGGGCAGCCTCTTTGAGAGTGAGGTTGGTGTTGTGTCGGGAATATACCTCCAGTAGAACTGCTGGAGCAGAGATCCCCTGACCAACAAGGCCATTTTGATTTAACTGTTTTTCTATGATGGCCATGATGAAACGTGGGTAAAGAAGCCATCTAGAAGAAACAGGTTTAGAAGCATGTTCAGTTAATTCGGAAAATAAGATTTGTGAAAAATTTAGGTTTTGAGATTCGAGAATTGAGAATAATACCTGCTGCCACCTTGAAGACATCTGGTCCCATGATGATGATTTTGGAGCTAGACAGATGTTGATCATGTGGAAGATAAGACGCTCCGGATCATTGAAATTTTTCTTGTACAGAGTTGAATCACTTAAGTCACCTTGGTATTCATGACTTGTGAAATAGAGGTCAAGTAGGTTCTTTGGGAATTGGGTGACTAAGTTTGCATCATCAAGTTGAAGAACCTCCCTAAGTTCGGCGGGACTGATGTGGACAGTGTGTCCATTGACTGTAGATCGAAGAGAGAGAACACCAGTGCCGATGTTGATGAGCTCGACATTCATCCAGAATTGATGAATGGATTCAACATGAAGTGTGGGATTGATAAGAAACGCAGTTTGGAATGGCGATGCATTCATGAGATCAACGGCTTCATCAAATTTTGACCAGAATGAAGATTTGGTGAGGTAGGCAACAGAGTTATGACGAGGTTTAAGGTTCATGGTCGCCATGGAAGCAGATACTTGAGAGGGAAGATAGGTTTTTGAAAAAGATAGAAAGTTCTGATTAAGTGGTAATGAAACAACTAAAGAAGGTTATAAATAGAGAATTGGAATATGTTCTTCAGATGTTATAAAAAGAAAACAGCATAGGTTGAAACAGCTGAAGAGTAAAGTTACTCATCAGGTGTTGGTGACAGTTTTTGTTCATCAGTTGTTTTCATCATGTACTCATCAGACTTTGTGAAACGTCAGATTTTCTCATCAGATTTTGGAAAAATTTGTCATCAGACCTTGTGAACAAAAGTTGTTCATCAGGCGTTGTGAAATATTTTTGACCTTCAGTACTTTGTCAACCAAAACCCATCAGTACTTTTAACTGAGAATATTGGTAAAGGTCATATAATTCCTTGAATCAGTACTTGTGATATTTATCAGTATTTACTGAAAATATCAAAAGTTGCAAGGTTATACAAAAATTTGAGTTTTGGACAAAGGGAATATTTTTTGTATTTTTGAAAATTTTATCTGGTGGATGGAATTTTATTAGTGTGAAAACCAATTTATTCAAGTTGCAGCATACCAAGCCTTAGAACTAAATTTTGAAAAGTTGAAGTGTCTAAAGGCTTAGTAAAGATATCTGCAAGCTCATCAGCACTAGGAACAAAATTTGGATCAATCAGACCCTTTTCAAAACAATCCCTTATAAAATGATGTCTGATTTCAATATGTTTGGTCCTAGAGTGCTGAACTGGATTCTTGACAATACAAAGAGCTGAGGCACTATCCATTAACAATGGTGTCTTAGACTCTTTGATGCCATAATCCAAAAGTTGAGTCTGAAGCCAGAGAATTTGTGAAGTACAGCTTGCAGCAGCAATGTACTCGGCTTCAGCTGTTGAAGTGGCCACAGATGTTTGTTTCTTGCTTTGCCAAGAAACCAAACAATTTCCTAGAAACTGACAACCACCAGAAGTTGATTTTCTGGTGAGTTTGCATCCTGCATAGTCACTATCAGAGAAAGCAACAAGTTTGCAGGAATGCCGAGTGGAATACCAAATTCCCAGTGATTGAGTGCCCTGCAAGTATCTGAAAATTCTTTTAACAGCAATCAAATGAGATTCTTTAGGTGCAGCCTGAAATCTAGCACAAACACATGTAGCAAACATAATGTCTGGCCTAGATGCTGTGAGATACATCAAGGACCCAATCATACATCTATAAAGAGTTTCATCAACTGATTTACCTTTCACATCTGCATCAAGTTGTGTGGTGCTGCTCATGGGGTTAGAACATGGTTTACAATTTTGCAAATCAAATTTCTTTAACAGCTCTTTTGTGTACTTGGATTGATGAATGAAAATGCCATCAGGACTTTGGTTGATTTGAAGACCCAAGAAAAATTGTAATTCCCCCATGGCACTCATTTCAAAATTCTTTGTCATTAACTCAGTAAAATCAGCACACAACTTTGGATCAGATGAAGCAAAAATTATGTCATCAACATAAATTTGAACAAGAAGCTTATGCTGTCCTACCTTCTGTATGAACAAAGTTTTATCAATGGAGCCTCTAGTGAAATTATTTTTAAGAAGAAAAGTGGATAGAGTGTCATACCAGGCTCTAGGTGCTTGTTTCAGCCCATAAAGAGCTTTATCAAGCTTGTACACCCAATCAGGATGTTTATTGTCCTCAAAACCTGGAGGTTGGCACACATACACTTCCTCTTTTATTGTACCATATAAGAAAGCACTTTTGACATCCATTTGAAAAACTTTTAGTTTGTGTAAGGCAGCATATGCTAAAAACAATCTAATTGCTTCCAGTCTAGCTACAGGGGCAAAAGTCTCATCATAATCAATACCTTCTTCCTGAGAGAACCCCTGTACAACCAGTCTGGCCTTGTTCTTAACTATTTGACCATTTTCATCAGTTTTATTCCTAAACACCCATTTAGTGCCTATTGCACACTTACCTTGGGGTAAAGGAACCAGCTCCCAGACTTGTTGTTTCTTGAACTGCAACAACTCCAACTGCATTGCCTCCACCCAGCCATTGTCTTTGAGTGCTGTGTGATAGTTCTTTGGCTCTTGCTGACTCACAAATAAAGCATGAAGACAAAAGTTTGACAATTGACTTCTTGTGGAAACACCAGCAGAAATGTCACCCAGAACCTGAGATAATGGATGATCCTTCAGTTCTTGATATGGAATAAGATCAGTGCAAGTATTTGCTGGGGGTTCATCTGCTGCAGATGTTGATGAAGAACCAGGGAACAGTTCAGCAGGAATTTCAAATGATGTAGAAGAATCCAGAATTTCATCAGCATTTGTATTTGGAGGAACAACTGGAGCAGGAGGAGCATCAGATTTAGCAGACATAGGCATATTGTCACTAAATCTGAACAAATGAGTACTTTCATCTTCATCATCATGGCATCCTTGTGTGGTTGCTGTAGAAGCTGTTGGTGGAAATGCTTTAGGTGCATCATCTTCCACACCAATAGACTTATCTGGGGATGGATAGGATTCATGTTGCAAGATGTCTAGAGTAAACAGCTCAACAGGATTTTGTGGAATAGAGTCTTTTGGACATTCATTGAATTTGACATGAAGAGTTTCTTCAACCATCTTTGTTCTGCAGTTGAACACTCTGTAAGCCTTGCAAGTTGAAGAATAGCCAACAAAATATCCTGCATCAACTTTGGAGTCAAACTTTTTAAGTTGATCTTTGGTATTGAGGATATAGCAAGGACACCCAAAAGCTCTGAAGAAGGAAATCAAAGGGGTTAAATTATGAAGAAATTCATAAGGAGTTTTCAACCATCTTTGATTCACCAAAACCCTGTTGTGCACATAACAAGAAGTATTGACAGCTTCTGCCCAGAAGGTCAATGGCAAGCCAGAATCAGCCAGCATTGTTCTGGCAGCTTCAATCAAGGTTCTATTTTTCCTTTCAACTACTCCATTTTGTTCAGGAGTTCGAGGGATGCTGTACTGCCTCTTGATTCCCTTTGACAGATAAAACTCATCCAGAATATGATTTCTGAACTCTGTTCCATTGTCACTCCTTACACACTTGACAGGAAGAGAATATTGCTTCTCAACATACAACACAAAGTTTATAATGGACTTGGCAACCTCATCTTTTGAGTGCAAGAAGAAGGTCCAGACAAACCTTGAGTAATCATCAACAATTACTAAGAAATACTTCTTCTTTGCCATACTCATAACCTTCACTGGCCCAAACAAATCCATGTGCAACATTTGCAAACAACCAGTGGATTTGGGATCACCAATTGGAGGAAAAGAAACTTTGTGTTGCTTCCCTTTCAAGCAAGCAGTGCAATTCTCATCACAACTAAAATCCTTCATTGGAAGACCTCTAACCAACCCATGTTTCACCAGTTGATTCATGTTTTTGAGATTCACATGACCTAATATTCTATGCCACAGATTTGATTCCTTGAAAGAAGCCTTAGAGAATAAACAAGGATGACCTTTAACAGAGATTTTCTTTGACAAATCAAAGGCATAGACCTTTCCAACTCTGTTAGCCTTAAGGAGAGTATACTCATCTAAGACTTTGCCAATCAGAGGCAACACTTCAGAAGACAGTATTCTGCAGTCTTGCTTGGTGAAAAGAGAAATGTGTCCCCTATCACACATCTGACTAACACTCAGAAGATTATACTTAAGATTCTCTACATGATTCACATCATCAAACCTTATCTCACCATTTGACACATAACCTTTCCCTATAATATACCCCTTAGCATCATTTCCAAAAGAAACAAATCCCTTCCTTCCTGTAAAATAATCATTAAGAAGAGATCTGCTCCCAGTCATATGCATGGATCCTCCACTGTCAACATACCAGATGCTATTTTGGCATGCTGAAGGACCCTGCATACATCAACACACTCAGTTAGACTTTGGGACCCAAACCAGTTTGGTTTTGGGTCTGTTAACACATGAAGAAACAAAATTAACATTTTCATTTGAACCAACACTTGAATCATTCTTTTCAAAAGATTTAACCTTGGTTTTTGACCTTGGTTTCTTCTTATGAAATGAAGCAACAGATGCCTCTGCTAGATTGACTCTCCTAGCAATTGTTGCATCATTAACATCAGTTGATTATGGTTTTGTGTCAATATTTTGATTTCATTAGACACATTAGGACCTGACTTTTGATTTTTGTGTTTGATCACCTTAGTGTCTTTAATTGATGAAGAATCTTTCAAGTGTTGTTTCTTTGAATCTGGAACAACCCCTTTACCTTTCTTGGAGTTACTTGATTGATTTCCTTGTGAGGTTTTTCCAGATTTTGAAACTACTGATGATTCTGGTACAAACTTGGAACTAAATTCATTTTTCATTTTGAGTATGTTCTTGTTTTTGTGCTTAATTTTATTGAATTTAGAACCTTTCCTGTACCAGCATTCATCAGAGGAATGATTAAACAACCTACAAATTTCACAAGACACCCTCTTGTGTTTCTCCTTGTGAGTATCGACAAGTACTGAAGACTTAGATACATAATTTTTCTTCTTCAGTACTTGTTTAACATCAGGCTTTGTAGACTTTTTGACAACAACTGATGTGTTGACAACCTCTGAAGAGTTATTCTTCAGTACTTGTCTATCAACACAATTGTCATCAGCAGTTATAACATTACCAGCTTTTTCAATAACTGCTGATGAGACACTTTGGCTTATCAAAAGCCGTGCATCTTTCTCTCCAGTGCCATGCCCATCTGACTCAATCAGTTTTAAATTTAATTCATTGAAAACTTTTTCATCAGGATTAATTTCAATTAAAACACTATCTTGACATGTGTCATCCTGAATGACATTTGTACATCCAATAGAATAAGAATATGTCTCAATATCCACAGTGTCAGACTCAGATTTGCATGCACTTAACTCACTTTCAAATGATTCTTCAGCATCAGACTTTTCTGAAGATTTGGTGGATTGGTATACACTGTCCCCTTCAGACTCACAATCAAGATTTTTTGGTGTATAATCAGCTGGGGGGCAGTGTGATTGTATCCAATACCAAACTTCACATTTGATGCTGTTTGTTTGTTTAATAACATCTCAAACCCCTTGCAAGACTCAACCCATCTTTCACACTCTACTTGGGTTGCTGCAAGTGTTTGTTTCAGATCATTGTGTTTTACAAGCATGACTTCCACCCAAGCCATTTCATCAGATAATTGACACTTGAGTTTATAAATTTCAGACTCTTTTTCATTCAAAACTTTCTCAAATTCAGTTTTATTCTTAGTCACAACCTTTTCTAAATCCAACTTCTCATTGATTAATTCAACATTTATTTCTCTAATGGAAGAAAATGCTGAAATACATGATTCTGAACACAACTTAGCTTTTGATTCAGATGATACCTGAGATGTTGAAGAAGTTGGACCTGAGGTGTCAGTTGAATCTATAGCCATCAAAGCAAGATTTCCAAATGGATTGTCTCCACCATGTGGACCAGCTTCAGAGTACATCTGCATATTGAAATCAGATAAGTCATCAGGTAAACTACTCCAATCAGCTACTCCAGGAGTGAAGAAGCTCTGATGTTGTTGTTGTTGAGGCTGTTGATTTGTTTGAGATTTACTGGGATCAGGAAGAGCAGGTGATTGTGAAGGAATTAATGCTGGAGTGTGAGTAATTTGAGGCATGTAAAAGCAGGGATACGGATACGGCATAGGACTTTGTGGAACAAAATGGGCTGGATAAAATTGTTGTTGACTGGTTCCAGAAGATTGTTGTCCTTTGTTTGGTGTGTTGTTGTTTGGAAAGGTCACAAACGGTGCAGAAGAACTAGGTCCAGTAGATTTGCACTCTCTAGCAAAATGACCAAGCCTGTGACACTTGTGGCATCTCAACTTCCCTTTGTCAAAACCAACCTTGGTTTTGCCAGTTAATCCGGGAAATTTTCTTCCAGTTCTTTTGTAGAACTTTTGAGATCTGATGTTGATTAATGCCATCTGACTTAAAATATCCATTTCCTCCAGATCATCATCTGGGATTCCTTTCAAGTCATCCATCACAAAACACAGAGTATCACCATAATTTCCTGCATTACCATCAACTCCCACAAAAGCATGTTCAGCATTGTTAGTAGAGAAATCAATATGTTCATCATAAGAACATTCAGACCCATTAAACTCAGACTCTTGACCAATCAAAGCAGTATTGCCGGAAATAAAGTCATCAGTGAGCTTGCCAGATGAAGACAGCTTTCTTTTCTGTTCTACCTCTCTCTCAAATGTTAAAAGTTTCCCATGGAGTTGGGTGAGGGATAGATGTTCTAGATTTGCACTGGAGCGTAGGACAATAGTATAAGTATCCCATCTCTCAGGCAATGATCTAAGAAACCTGTTGTTCATCTGACTATTGGTATATTCCTGTTTAACCATTTTCAACTCAGAAATTAGACAGGAGAACCGCTCAAACTGTTGAGTCAATGACTCACCCTTCCGATGAGAGAATGTCTCATACTGTTGGGCGAGGATTTCTCTTGTGTTTGCTAAAACCTCATCGGTTCCACCGAATTGTTCTTTCAGTGCAACCCAGAGATCATGAGCAGTATCATGATGCATCAAGCCTGAATAAATTTCATTCAGCAAAGCCATGGCTAGAATACCATGAGCTTTCGCATCAATTTCAAACAATTTGATATCCTCATCTGAATACATATCCGATGGTTTCGGAATCATGATTTTAGTTTCAGGATCAGTGATCATGGGTTTATACGGACCATGCACTACAGATTTCCAACATCCTGCACTGTTAATTGACAAGTGGTGTAGCATTCTACGTTGCCAAATGTTGTACTCACTCCGAACCAGCATCGGAGGCTTGGTTGCGGAGCCTGTGTTGTGCGGATCGTTGTTTGGAGTTGTCATGATTTCAGATTCAATCAATATCAACAAAATTCAAATGAATTATCACAAACTTCAACCAATTGATTCAAAACAAATTGATATTGAAAACAACTCAACAGAAGTTATCAGAAAACTTCAATCTATAACGAATTCTTACTAATCGGCTAATTCGATCAACCAGAGAACTGAATTGAGCAGTTTCAGAGATCAATTGTATAATCGATCAATGATTAACCTGCTCTGATACCATTTGTAGGATCAGATGTTCTCATTTGATCAATAGCAGCGGAATTCAACGATGAATTAGCTCAAAATTTGCAAGAACAAAGTTAATCTAATAGAACAGTAAAGCACAAGTGGTTATAGAAAGAGAATTATGTAAAAGGAATGATTCATTCAATTCGTACTAACTTCGTTAAAGATACAATGTGTCAACTGCCCTAATATAGAAGCAGTGACGTCTGATGATGTCACAAGATGTTGACATCTAACAGACAAAAGATAACTACTGAAAATAACTAAACTACTGAGAATGTCTTCAACATCTGAAGACATCCTCTTACAACTACTGAAAAGATAAAACTACTGAAATAGTACTACAACATCTGATGAGTAAAACACTCATCAGACTTTTACAAATACCGAAAGAAAACTACTGAAGACTAAACTAACACCACAACATCTGAAGACTTATACTTCAGCTGTTGTGGATAACTTCAGATCTTGTAACATCTGTAAAGTGCATAACAGCTGTTGTGTTCTTCTTCAGTTGTTGTGAGTGTTGTGAGACTTAGAGATTTTTCTGATCAGGCTCATTGGTTCTTTTAGTCCAACAGCTTCTTTGTTCTCTTTCATCGCCTTCATCAATTCTTGTTCTTGCCTCTCAGTCAGATTTGCTACAATGATCACTGGTAGTGTGTGATCTTCACCCAAAAATGCATACTTCAATTGCTTGGGTAGTTCCTTCAACTCCACCTTTGGTGGGACTTCCAATGAGGGATTCAAGTGACTGTCTATATGATTGGGTAGCCTTTCAATTTGATGTGTCCACATAGGTTTGCCCTCTTGAAATTACAATACTTCATGCGTTTTCTCTGCCTCCAACAACTTCTGAGCATACTTTACTTCAGTCCTGTCACATTGGTTTCGGGGATTTCCAGTCTCAGTTTCAAGAACTTCATGGACTGTGACATCTAGTACCTGATTGTCCGGTAAGTCCGTACGATATGTGTACTTTTACTATTTACTGTGTGTAAATACAATGCATGAATAGTGTTTGTGATAACAGAACTCAGAATACAAGAAAAAATTGTATGTATTTAGGTGAAAACCTAAGTACAATTAATACAACGAATCAAATGAAACAATAGTGTACAAGTAAACAACAAGAACATATCAGTTGCGATCTGATATCCATAGATGACAGGAATCAGATGGCCGATAAATCAGTATGAAAACAAGGTCAAAATAGGAAGTTAGTTGAGTCCGTCAGTGAGGAAACACTACAGTGTTATTTCAGAATAAGAACTGATAGTGTGTTTGCATTGATGACGATTCACATAAACATATATGTGAGTTTAGCGTTCTGGAATGATGACTGAAAAGTAGGAAGCAAAAATCAGAAAGTGAAACCAACGTCGTGTTCGTTCGGGTGACGATTTGAACGAATACGCGCGAAGGTGACGCGATCTGATGAACTGAAACCGATAAACGGTATGAACGATAATTATTTAAGAAAATTTAATATTTAACATTTATTAGGAATCACAACCTTTTAAAAACTCAAAAGTAAATTCATTATATTTAAAATATGTAAAATGCGCGTAACAATCCGGAAACGAAACGGAGACGAGAATAGAGCGACCGAAACGAACCCGAACACACAGGGGGTATATATACCCAAAATGAACCATTTTTCTCATTTAATTCACTCTTTCTCTCTCTCTAAACCCTCCCAACGGTTTTTCTATCTATATTTAAGATTCAAGGCTTCAAATCATCATATCTTGCTTGTTTCTTGATAAAATCGAGTGTTCTTGGTGTTCACACGTAGCTATAATCATCCTTTATAAGGAAGTACAACAGATCTGAGCTTTTATCCAACTGAAATCGAGGTAAAGAAGCTTGAAGGGTTCGAAAACTTAGGGTTTACACTCTTGTTGTGTTTCACTAACCCTTAACCGATCCTAGATCCACCCCCACAAACCCTACACTCTTGGGAACTTATTATGGCATACTAATAACATGGGAACAACATGGAAAAGGCAGAAGGCTCGATGATGACAAGGAACCAGAGTTCATGAAACGACCAGCTGTGGGCGAACCTTCGACCAGCCGGACCTGTTGGGCGGGGCAAGGGATGGCCGAACCCCCATTGTCATGAACCAGGGGGAGGGGCGAACCCTACTGCCATGAACCTACTTGGTCGAACCTTAGGTTTGCAAAATCCTACAATTACAAGTAATGAACACATTATGATAAAGTTTTGAAACTTTAAGGATAAATCAGGGCCGAATGAAGACCGAGACTCACAAGTGTTAGTCAACTCTAGGGCTAACACATGCATGCACAAGAATCTCTACAACTCATACTTATAAGTTAAACAACGTGAAATCAATACAGGATCGTGAAAAAAACAACAAGTACCATAACGAGCGTGTGTATTCTTGTATAGGCTAAGTCAACCACATCAACAACAAGGTGAGTATATATGCCCCTTTTGTAATCATTAACTGATTTTAAACTCTCAGGGCTGAGAAACATGCTTAACTTTTAATTATTTAATAGTTTTAGTTTAACATATTGCTTATACTTTGAGTTAGATAATATTGCTTGACTTATTATCGTTTATCATTGTATGCGTGCTTGTATGATCATGATATGACATGGACAACTAAGATGAATATGATAATATAACTTCATAAATCATCAACACAATAGAATAACATAGTTGTAAGATTACATATTACAACACTTAATTATTTTCACAAGAACAAACACTGAGATTATCACAGGTGAAGATGATGACAACAACAACAACACACATGAATGATATGAAGGTAATATATCTTCATGATATCATTCAACACCAGAGTCAACTAAGTGTAATAAGACAAGTTCTTATAACACTCTGCCTATAACTCGGTGCATACTACAAGATAACATGAAACAAGTATCATCCACCACCTGAGTCGACTAAGTGTAGTAAGACTAGTTCTTACCACATCTTAGTGACAACAAGGTGACTATATGGAACAACAAGGAATGATAATCATGATAATGTAACTTCATGATAACAACATCATTCACACAACAACTAACAATGTATAATAAGACAAGTTCTTATTTAACTTTGTTAACAACAAGGAGAAACATACAACATTGAGAACAAAAAACATTGATGAACATACAATACAATTGATTACTGTTGAACTGTCTGTATTATATCATTTCAATCATGTGCCATGTATCCAAGTTGATCATTGTAAGTCCCTTCACAAATCGCTGACCAGTTAGTTTGACGTGACTAAACCAACGATAGCATAGTGGTTCTCTTTGTTAAGAAGAAAGATGGATCTTTCAGAATGTGCATTGATTACAGAGAGCTCAACAAACTCACCATTAAGAATCGGTACCCGTTACAGAGGATTGATGATTTGTTTGATCAATTACAGGGAGCACAATACTTCTCAAAGATAGACCTGCGTTCAGGTTATCATCAGCTCCGGATTCAAGAGGAAGACATACCAAAGACGACATTTCGTACCCGATACGGCCACTACAAATTCATGGTGATGCCATTCGGATTGACGAACGCACCGGCAGTGTTCATGGATTTAATGAACCGGGTGTGCAAGCCGTATCTAGATCAGTTTGTTATCGTCTTTATTGATGATATACTGATTTATTCAATAAACGAGAAGGAACATGAACAACATCTCAGAATAATCTTGGAACTCCTAAAAGAAGAACAACTCTATGCCAATTTCTCTAAGTGTGAATTCTGGTTAAGAGAAGTTCAGTTTTTGGGTCACGTGATTAACAGTAATGGCATTCATGTGGATTCTGCCAAGATTGAAGCAATCAAGAACTGGAATGTGCCCACAACACCAACAGAGATCAGATCATTTTTGGGATTGGCGGGTTATTACAGGAGATTCATTTTGAATTTCTCTAAGATAGCTTTGCCTCTCACCCAAATCACACAGAAAAGTGAACCGTTCATATGGACACAGAAACAAGAAGAGGCATTTCAAACGTTGAAACAAAGATTGTGCAATGCTCCTATCTTAACACTCCCAGAGGGCAATGATGACTTTTTGGTATACTGTGACGCTTCCCATCAGGGACTCGGATGTGTTTTAATGCAACGAGACAAAGTCATTTCTTATGCCACAAGACAATTGAAGATACACGAGAAGAACTACACAACACACGACTTAGAACTAGGAGCTGTTGTCTTTGCTTTGAAGATTTGGAGACACTACGTGTATGGTACCAAATGCACTATCTTCATAGATCACAAGAATTTACAGCACATATTTGATCAAAAGGAGCTTAACATGAGACAGAGACGTTGGGTTGAGCTCCTGAACGATTACGATTGTGTGATCAAATACCATCCGGACAAAGCGAATGTTGTTGTAGATGCTTTGAGTCGGAAGGAAGAGTCAAAACCTTGCGTGTACGAGCAATGGGAATGACCGTGCAAACAAGTTTGAGAGATCAAATCATACAAGCACAACAAGAAGCGATGGCAAGAAACAATTTGAAGCAAGATCTCGATTGTGGAGCTGAGGAACATTTCGAAACAAAACAAGATGGAGTTGTCTATTATCAGGATCGTGTTTGGATCACGACAGTAGATGAACTTCAAACACTCATACTTGACGAGGCACACAAGACAAGTTACTCTATTCATCCTGGTGCCGCTAAGATGTACCAAGATCTTAGGTCATTTTATTGGTGGCCGGGTATGAAGAAAGATGTTGCCACTTATGTTGGCAAATGCTTAACATGTGCCAAGGTCAAAGATGAACACTAGAAACCTTCGGGTTTGCTGGAACAACCAGAGATACCACAATGGAAGTGGGAACAAATAACTATGGATTTTTTTACCAAGCTACCCCGCACTTCCAGTGGGCATGATTCGATTTGGGTCATCGTAGATCGATTGAACAAGTCCGCACATTTCTTTCCGATCAGAGAGAACTACAAGATGGAAAAGCTAGAAAGACTCTACGTTGATGAAATAGTAGTACGACACAGTGTGCCATTGTCTATTATTTCAGAACGGGACAATCAATTTACATCGTGGTTCTGAAAATCATTGCAACAATCTCTAGGGACAAGTGTTAACTTGAGCACCGCTTATCATCCACAAACGGATGGACAAAGTGAGTGAACAATTCAAACCCTGGAGGATATGTTGAGAACATGCATCCTAGACTTCAGTGGAAGTTAGGATAAACATTTACCACTCATTGAGTTCTCCTACAATAATAGCTACCACAACAGCATTAGATGTGCTCCGTTTGAAGCACTATACGTATAAAATGTTGATCTCCAATTTTTTGGACCAAAGTGGGAGACAACAGAATTACTGGGCTGGAACTTATTCAGGAAACTACTAATAAGATTTCCCAAATACAACAGAGATTACAAGCAAGACGTAGCCGCCAAAAGAGTTATGCAGACAAACGGCGAAAGCCTTTGGAATTCCAAGTTGGTGACCGAGTCATGTTGAAAGTGTCCCCATGGAAAGGCGTGGTTCGTTTTGGGGCTAAAAGCAAACGACCACCAAGGTATGTCGGACCGTTTGAGATAACTCAACGCATAGGTCCTGTGGCATACAGACTCAGACTCCCTGATGAACTCAGAGGAGTACATGATGTATTTAACGTATCAAACCTCAAGAGATCTCTCGCTGATGAATCACTGATCATACCATTGGAAGAGATGCAAGTTGATGAACAGTTACATTTCATTTAAAAACTTGTAGAGATTATGGATCGTCAAGTCAAGAGACTGAAGCGAAGTTTTATCCCTATTGTGAAGGTTCGTTGGAACTCCAACCGCGGACCAACATTTACCTTGGAGCGTGAGGATCACATGAAGACAAAGTATCCCCACCTGTTCGAGCAGTAGAGCCCGACATTGATGCTTAAATTTCGGGACGAAATTTCTTTAACAAGGGGAGACCGTGACATCCAGTACCTGATCATCCGACAATTCCGTACGGTATGTGTGTAAATACAATGCATGAAAAAAAGTTGTATGTATTTTAGGTGAAAACCTAAGTACAGTTAATACAACGAATCAAGAGAAACAACAGTGTACAAGTAAACAACAAGAACATATCGGCTGCGATCCGATATCCTTAGATGACAGGAATCAGATGGCCGATAAATCAGTATGAAAACAAGGTTAAAACAGGAAGTTAGTTGAGTCCGTCAGTGAGGAAACACAATTCTATACATAACTACAGTGTTATTTCAGAATAAGAACTGACAGTGTGTTTGCGTGGATGACGATTAATACAAAAATATCTGTGAGTTTAACGTTCCGGAATGATGACTGAAAAGTAGAAAACAAAAATCAGAAAGTGAAACCAACGTCGTGTTCGTTTGGGTGACGATTCAAACGAATACGCGCGAAGGTGACGCGATCTGACGAAACAAAACCGATACACGATACGAACGATAATAATTTAAGAAAATTTAATATTTAACATTTATTAGGAATCAAAACCTTTTAAAAACTTAAAAGTAAATTCATTTTATTTAAAATACGTAAAATGCGCGTAACAATCCGGAAACTCAACGGAGACGAGAATAGAGCGACCGAAACGAACCCGAACACAAATGGGGTATATATACCCTAAATGAACCATTTTTTCATTTAATTCACTCTCTCTCTCTCTAAACCCTCCCAACCGTTTTTCTCTCTCTCTTTAAGACTCAAGGCTTCAAATCATCATATCTTGCTTGTTTCTTGATGAAATCGAGTGTTCTTGGTGTTCACGCGTAGCTACAATCATCCTATACAAGGAAGTACAACAAATCTGAGCATTTATCCAACCAAAATCGAGGTAACGAAGCTTGAAGGGTTCGAAAACTTAGGGTTTTCACTCTTGTTGTGTTTCACTAACCCTTAACCGATCCTAGATCCACCCCCACAAACCCTATACTCTTGGGAACTTATTATGGAATACTAATAACATGGGGAACAACCTTGCAAAGGCAGAAGGCTCGATGATGAAAAGGAGCCAGGGTTCGTGAAATGACCAGCTGTGGGCGAACCTTTGACCAGCCGGACCTGTTGGGGGGGGGGGCAAGGGATGGTTGAACCGCCATTGTCACGAACCAGGGGGAGGGGCGAACTGTAACATCCGGCCCCTTAACACCCCGATATTTTCCGCTTTGCCGAAGCTCACGGTTTTGTCTGGGTCGGCAGGATTCCGCCCCTGCAGGCTATGTCGCCCAAAAGGCCTCGATAGGTGTAAGGCGATTGTTACTTATGAACCAAGATCTCTCCAGTTCACTGACCGATGTGGGATCACATGGATCCTCCCCCACTTAGGAGACCAGCGTCCTCGCTGGCACAACCGATCGAGTGCAACCGGAGTGGCTCTGATACCACTTGTAACATCCGGCCCCTTAACACCCCGATATTGTCCGCTTTGCCGAAGCTCACGGTTTTGTCTGGGTCAGCAGGATTCCGCCCCTGCAGGCTATGTCGCCCAAAAGGCCTCGATAGGTGTAAGGCGATTGTTACTTATGAACCAAGATCTCTCTAGTTCACTGACCGATGTGGGATCACATGGATCACTGTAACATCAGTGCCGGAAACGTCACCGGAATAGTGATCTCAACAATAACATGAATAGAAATCAGGTACAAACTATACATATTTCATAGTATGTCACATTCATATCATGTATCATTATCATTACGTGTTATCAAAGAACAAATTCAGAATCATTTCAGAGAAACGAAACTCAGAAACATGGTTCATCAGTCAGACAAGTACCGGGCGATACAGAACCATCATGTGATTTTTTGTTAGGATTTATTATGTATAAACATATGTGAGGCTTTACAGAACAAGACAACAACGGATGTCGTTATGTGAATGCTAAATCGACGGATTATTTGTATAGGTGACGATCTGTATGAATATATCTGAAAGTTTAACTTTCTGAATGATGTCCGATAATTAGAAAACCGCATTGGAAAGTAACGTTGTCGTCGTGTTCGAACGGGTGACGATTCGTACGAACACGCGCGAAAACGATACAATTCGATGAACCAGTAAAAATAAACTTTTTTGAAATTTTAAAAATAAATAAAAGATATTTAGTTAATTTGTTAGGAATTACTAATTTAAGAAGTTTCAACATTTCCATTCTTATTAAGCTACGTGATGTTACGAAAAACGACGAAAACGACGCATGAACCCGAAACCGAACGCACCCGAACATACCCGGGCTATAAAAGCCCTTCTTCTTTCTTTTTCCTCCTCATTTTGCAGCCTTACTTCTCTTCTACTTCAAGAATCCCGGTTTTCAAACCCCACCTCCCATTTCCAACTTCAAATCATCATAACTTCTTCGTTTCTCCACCAAATTCGATGATCTAGTAGTCAAAACGACCGTGGGAACGAGAGGAACACAGTAGTACAAGCGATCGGAGCTGAAACGGACCGAGTTGGTTGCAGTTTTAGAGAGAAGCTACGGTTTTTGAGGGTTTTCTACTATTCACTAAAGGTAAGCTTCAAATCCGTCTTTATCACTTCAAATCAGTTAGGATAAACACTAAAACGACTCTAGAAACATGCAGATCATGAAGAGACGAATAAATAGAGCTTTGAATAATCAAAAACGGACCAAGAACGAGATCAAACGAGCTGATTTTGTGATAGCTACTGTTTGGTGAGTTTTTCTCGAACCAGCAGCTTTTTAGTCGATTTTTGCGCAAAAAAACCCCTAGGACTT
This sequence comes from Mikania micrantha, assembly GCA_009363875.1. Classification (NCBI taxonomy): domain Eukaryota; kingdom Viridiplantae; phylum Streptophyta; class Magnoliopsida; order Asterales; family Asteraceae; genus Mikania; species Mikania micrantha. Next base: position 14,030,811 of record CM018681.1, read on the forward strand.
GCACCAAATTGACTTAGGAACCTAAGGGACATGTTAGATGGATGTTTGGATCAGTTGGGAATCGATTTGATGCTGGATATTGGCAAAATTCGAGCTCAAAAGGGGCTGTTAGGAGGCTGTTGCTGTTCTGACGAACAGCCCTGTTCCCAGCGGGTTTTGGACCCTCTAACGCCTTAGTATTTGCACCAATTTTGTCTAGGAACTCAAGACACATTAGGGGTTAAATATAGGAAGGTTGGGGATCGATTTGGGGCTGTGCACAGCAATTTCGAAGACATGAAGTGGCTGTGCTAGGGGCTGGGTAACTTGGCAGATTCTGCCCAGCCAGTTCTTTTGTGTTTTTAGCATAGAAAAAGTTCAAGTTAACTCACTAAACTTTCCAGCCTACTAATTCAATATGTTAGGAACAACTTTCCTCCAGAAAAGTTTCAATGGTTCGGACTTTAAATGGGTCAAAACAGTGTCCTAAGTCAGAAGGTACTGAATGGAGTACTGGTTTTATAACAGCTGTTTGGAGCCTCATTTGGAAGAATTAGAAAGCGTATAAATAGTGGATAAAAAGCTAACATCTCGAGCTTGATTATGAAGCTTTAGTCTGCTCGATTTGGAGTGCCTAGGATCAAGTTATGACCTGTTGAAGTCGGAACAACCTACTTCCCGATTTCCAGATTTTGGGTCCGTTTAAGAAATCTTAGGTGTTGACATGTTTTGCAAGCTACTAGCTATGTGGTAGGTGTTTATGCATAATTTCAAACAAAAATAACTATATGAACATTCATCTATGGTGGTTTAGGTTCTTGTTACCTTTGTTTAAGTTAGGTGATTGAGTGTTAACCGATTTTTTTTGAAACCATGGATATTAAGATTTTACTAACACCAAGACTTTCTAAACTCTTTTAACCCATAACATATGTTTTAACAATCAAGCGAGATTAAAACACTTGGGTTTTATTAAGAAAAACCATGGGTTATGATGTTAATATCGACTAGGGTATAAGTGGTTAACTAAGTGCTAACAAAATGCTAAGGCCATTGATATTAACTTGAGAACTTCTAAACTAATAAATTAAGTTTACTTAGTAATTCGCATCGAGTTAATGACATGATAAGTAGCCATGAGATTTCAAAGAATTAAAGAACGAGATGAGAACTATGGGAATTCAAGAGAAATGACTAAGTATGGGATATTGACATTAGGATGCCAACATCCAATACTTAAAGTTTTTCATCAAGATTGACCATCAATGAAGTGTTCAAATGAATAAATTAGTTGATAGTCAATCTCAAGAAAGAACAAGAATCAAGTTGGGAAACAAAGAACTATCAAAAGACTTGGAATTGATCTAAATTTGGTTAACTCAAGTTCTAACACGTTTAACTTGTATTTTTCATAAGAATAACTTATGTTTTTAATAAAATAGAATGACTTTAATTAATAGCTAATTGTTATATTTTATAAATGTCATTGGTTTTTTTTAAAGTTTATACAGTTATGAAAGTTAGTTTTATTATAATTGATTGGGATTTGGTTGTAAAATAGACAATATAAATTGTCTGGATTTGGACTAAAAACAAAGGAAACTCTGCCAGATTTTTGTAAAATTTAAAATGAGTTGTTATTAAATAACGGATAAGGGATTTATAGAGGATATGTAACATAGAATAATTAAAGAAAATCTTAGTAACACATTAGCAAGTATATAGGACACATAGACACCGAGACCTAAACCCTATATACGTTAACTATAAATACTTATAGTATTCGAATCGTAATAAATCAACACAGGTGCTGAAGATACTTAATTTACAACAAATGAGCGCGCATTATTTTCTTGGTTGAAACGTAAGAGCTATAACACAGGTGAGTTCATTGCCCCTTTTCTAAACATTTTTGTTTTAAAACGCGGGGCTGAGAAGTATGCGTAAACTGTTTTATTTAAATTGTTTACTAAAATGCTTTACTTTATTATATGTTTTACATATATATGATTGTTTACACTCTTAGACTCCTGTCTAGGTAATTATTATGCAGAATTAACTAACAAGTTAATTAAATTACTCATATGAGTAAATACCTTAAATTCTAAGACGCTAAACAAACCCTTAATCCATCAAGTTCAAATTCAAGAATCTAAATTCAAAGTGAAACCAAAAGAATCAAAACCAAAGATCATGTCCTAGGAATCTAATTCAGTGTGTGATCTGAAAACGAAGAATCATAATCAAGAATCAATTATCATTGTGAAATCATGGAAATTCTAAAGATCAAGATCAAGAGACTCAAGGAATCAGAAATCATAAATGTGTGTGAATCATTGAAATAATGAAATCATTACAATCTAATGAAATCATTAATACTTGAGTTAAGGTGGAAGTCAGTTGTATAGGGAATCAAGACCACATGTAATACACATAAAGTCAAGCTATATGGGCAATAACGTGAACTATCAAATGAAATCAATATCATAAATCAAGAGAATCAATGAGATCAAGAATCAAAGGATATCCGTAAAGTCCCTTCAGGTACAGAAGACCATTGGGTCAGGCTGTACGGGCATCATTAAAATCCCGGCAAGATCAGGTATACTCCTTGTGAGTTATGCCTGATAATGGGTCACGTGTGAGAGGTTACAACTTGGACAACCACCAACAACTAAGTCTAATTGATTGAGTGAAATAATGCCCAATCATCATGTCTTAGTTGTATTTAAATGTTTTATTTAATTATTTAATTAAATATTTAACATTTTATTACTATCACTAACTTTTGGGAAATCATGTATCTATGATGAACTCAAGAGAATCAAAGGTAAATCAAGTTTTGGAAAGCATAATCTAAATCAGAGGTGTGTTAGATAAAAATGCTTAATTATCATTAATATCAATGTCCTATGTGGCTTAGTATGTGGTGGGATGGCGTCTGGGCGGGTCGTAGGCTCGACTCAGGGGTATGCCCTATATATAAGCATACCGAGCTGGATGATACAGGTGATGTTAATGAGGTTAGGGTCTTTACCGAAAGAGGTTTTCAAATCATTTTCAATTACTAAATTATATGAACTCACCAACCATGTGTTGACTTGGTTTTTGCATGACTTCTCAGGTGACGAACAGGTCAACTGAAGAGTTATTTCTTTTGGACTAGGTTACAGATAGAGGACCTAGCTTTTTGGACCTGCATACCTTTGGACATCATACACAGTTATTTTTGTATATCTTGTGCAGATACAAGATTGAAGATTTATGATGTGATAGTAGATTTACATTGTTAAATTATAAACTTAACTGAAGTAATTTAACTTTGTAATTCTATTTTATTTTAGCAAGTTTTCTCATTTATGTATCATGTGCAATGTAACAATCTGATCATTTCGATTATCACTCATGATATCGCGCCTCGGGAACCTTCCGCCCGACGGGGAAATCCGATCCTACCCCGCCAGCTCGGGGTGTGACACGAACCCTACTGCCATGAACCTACTTGGCCGAACCTTGCATGGTTGCAACTATCCACGAACCTGGTGCTCACGAACCCCTCCACCGAACCTACTACTACCACCGAACCATTGTTGCAAACCTCCATGCTACAGAACCTCTCCTCAACCGAACCTTTTGCATGTCGAACCTCAGGGACCACCGAACCCTCATCACCGAACCCTAACAGGGCCGAACCTCTAGCCAAAGGTACCCAAGGTTCGCTGGAATTGAGCCGGACCTAATGACAAGCCGAACCTAGGGTTGCTGAGGATAGGTTCGCTGACCCATTGCCTTTGAGTGTGAATTAGATCAAACCATAGTGGTACTAGACATGGAATGGCCACGCAACATTATGATTAGTTTAGGCCCGACTGCTTGGCCCAGCTTATTTGGCCCAACAATATGTATTCGGCCCAAGACTTTCGGTTAGCCCACCTTTCATTTGACTAGTAAACCTTCGGCCCAACCATCCGGCCCACCTACACACATTCGGCCCATTAGGTTTAGTTGGCTACAAGAGTCCATGAGGCCCAAGGCCCATTGAATTGGCCCATTCCACACCTTAGGCCCATGCGGTTCAACCGGCCAATATCATTCGGCCCATGTGTTGTAGGTTGAGCACCAACATATGGAACTATTGCAAAGTATAAACATGCATGAAATTTTATAAAATACTATAAAGGTGGTAAAATGGTGGGTTTAATGCCTCCACAAAAACTTAAAGCATTAAGGTTACTAGAATAATTCCATGGTTATGTATTGACTATGAAGTAAATCATGTTGAGTCTAACAAGAACAACATAAGGAATAGTAAATTATAAACCTAAGATAACACTTAGGTTGGTTTGCAAAATCCTACAATTACAAGTAATGAACACATTATGATAAAGTTTTGAAACTTTAAGAACAAATTAGGGCCGAATGAAGACCGACACTCACAAGTGTTAACCAACTTTAGGGCTAACACATGCATGCACACGAATCTCTACAAATCATACTTATAAGTTAAATAAAACGTGAAATCAATACATGATTTTGAAAAAAACAACAAGTACCATAACGAGTGCGTGCATTCTTGTATAGGCTAAGTCAACCACATCAACAGCAAGGTGAGTTCATATGCCCCTTTTCTAATCATTAACTGATTTTAAACTCTCGGGGCTGAGAAACATGCTTAACTTTTAATTATTTAAAAGTTTTAGTTTAACATATTGCTTATACTTTGAGTTAGATAATATTGCTTGACTTATTATCGTTTATCACTGTATGCGTGCTTGTATGATCATGATATGACAGGGACAACTAAGATGAATATGATAGTATAACTTCATAACTCATCAACACAATAGAATAACATAGTTGTAAGATTACATCTTACAACACTTAATTATTTTTACAAGAACAAACACTGAGATTATCACAGGTGAACATGATGACAACAACAACACACATAAATGATATGAAGGTAATATATCTTCATGATATCATTCAACACCAGAGTCAACTAAGTGTAATAAGACAAGTTGTTATAACACTCTGCCTATAAATCGGTGCATACTACAAGATAACATGAAACAAGTATCATCCACCACCTGAGTCGACTAAGTGTAGTAAGACTAGTTCTTACCACATCTTAGTGACAACAAGGTGACTATATGGAACAACAAGGAATGATAATCATGATAGTGTAACTTCATGATAACAACATCATTCACACAACAACTAACAATGTATAATAAGAGAATTTCTTATTTAACTTTGTTAACAACAACGAGAAATATACAACATTGAGAACAAACAACATTGATGAACATACAATACAATTGAATACTGTTGAGCTGTCTGTATTATATCATTTTAATCATGTGACATGTATCCAAGTTGATCATTGTAAGTCCCTTCAGAAATCGCTGACCAGTTAGTTTGACGTGACTAAACCGACGATAGCATAGTGGTACCATAGGTTTGACAAACCTCTAACTTGTAGGGCTAGTATGTTGATCGTAATCATCATTGGCCGGTAACGTATGACCTAGAGTCTTATTGCCTGATCCATCCAGATGAGATCCCATTAGTGTAACATCAGTTCCAGAAGCATTACCGGAACAGTGATCTCTACAGTAACTTGCACAGTAACTCAGGTACAAACTACGTGAAACTATGTATATGCTATTGACATTGGATGCTTGACACTAAACTATTATGCTATTGTTCTGATATTTGATTTAAACCTCATGGTTTAACAGTCAGAGACACATCAGACAACACTGACTAGATACACAAATGCTTGATTTAATGCTAATATATATAAACGTATGCGAGGTTAAACTAAACAAAACCATAAAGGTTGTTGTTACAGAATGCTAAACCAACGAATTATTCGTATAGGTGACGATCTATATGAATAAATCTGAGAGTTTAACGTTCTGAAATGATGACTGAAAAGTAGAAAACAAGAATCAGAAAGTGAAACCAATGTCGTGTTCGTTTGGGTGACGATTCGAACGAATACGAGCGAAGGCGACACGTTCTGACGAAACGAAAACAAACGACGAAACGAACGATAATAATTTAAGAAAGTTGAATATTAAATATTTATTAGGAATCACAATCTTTTAGAATTTTAAAAATAAATTCATTATAATTAAAATACATAGAACACGCGCAATGGTGACGCGAGTTAACGAAACGTTTAAAATAATCAATTACGATAAATAATTCAAGAAAAGTGGATTTAAAATATTTACTAGAAATAAACACCTTCCAAACATTTGAAAATAATTTACATCACACGCCCGTAACGAGCCGGAAACACGACGAAAACGAGAACTGAGCAACCGAAACGAACCCGAACACCCACGTGGTATATAAACCCTAAATGAAATTATTTTCTCATTTTATTCACTCTTTCTCTCTCTCTCTCTCTTCAACCTCCCAACCCGTTTTTCTTCCTCTCACTAGAAAAATCCATCTTCAAACTACAATATCTCACTCATTCGTCGATGAAATCAAGCAATCTTGGAGTCTAAACGAAGCTCTCGATCTCCTCTACCAGAAAGTACAACCGATCTGAAGGATTGTCCGCTGAAACTCGAGGTAAGAAGCCATGAATCACATGAAAACTAGGGTTTCCTCTACCCTTTTTGTTCAACCCACCAACATTAACTGGTTCTATCCAACCTATTCCAACCACGCACCTTGAGAACCTTCTGTAGTATAACCCTAACCTTGGATACAACCTGAGACTGATTGGTTCGAAGAAGATGATGGTGCTGAACCAGGGTTCATGAACAGCCTACAGTGGCCGAACCCTGGAAGCCGGCGAACCTCGTGCATGGGTGAATCAAGAAGCCACGAACCTTCAAGGAGCTGTGAATCTCACTATTGGTGAACCCTAGGTGACCAACTGAGAACTCGTGAACCTACATACAGCTCCGGAACCCATCACTCACGAACCTGCATGAGACAAACCTATAGCCTTCATTTACCCGAACCATGCTGGCCGAACCTTCTGCTCATGCGAACCAATGGGGTGGTCACGAACCTAGAAGAGACGAACCAAGGGAGGGAAGACCGAACCCTTGGTCCACGAACCCTTGAATTGGTTCGACAACCTGTGGATGATTAGGCCCAACTTAATCCCAAACCTCTCTTTGTGATGGTTCAAGGTTTATTGATTTGGCCCAAAGAATTAGCCTGGCAGCACCCCATTGGGCCCAACCCAACTGGTTGGTGTCCACAGTTGGCCCTTACGTACGCTAATGGACCACGATCACTCAGTCGGCCCAAAGTCAATAATTCAGCCCATGACACACCTTGGTTCGGTCCACACCACTTATACGACCCAAGTTACTCCTCGGCCCAATTAGGATTTAGCCCACCTTTCAAATGGAAAAAATCATCATTCGGTCCATGTGCGACGATTTGACCCACATAAGTTAACTTGATATGAACAAATGAAATCTATCTAAATTAAAACTATGCATATGATATACAAAAGAAAATTTAAAGGTAGTGGGATTGATTTGACTTACCTACTAAGTCACATATCAAAGCAAATAACGCGCAATAAAAAGGTTAAGAATGCAATAATGGTGTAAAGCTAAACATATGACATAAAGGCTTGTTATAATAACAATTTAAGAGGTTAAGTGGGAATACAATCCTTAACTAGCAAACGAGGCCGAATGATGACCAAAATCTCAAGTGTTAGACAACTTTAAGGATAACACATATGTACACACAAATCACTACGACTTATACTTATAAGTTACAACAACATGAAATCAATACAGGATCGTGAATACAACAAGAAACACAACATCAAGCGCGTGCATTTTTGTTTGTACTTAGTCAACCACTTCAACAACAAGGTGAGTTCATTTGTTCCTTTTCAAACATATTTGTTGTTACCTCGGGACTGAGAAACATGTTACACATTTTAAACAAGTATTGAAATGTTTATTAAATGCTTTTACATTTATTCATGATGCTCATACTAATGCTTAAGCTTGTTACTCTTATTCTGAAAGCTAAAGGCTAAGACTTAAACTTAAGTGCTAATGATATAATTTACATGTTATCACTATATGCTCAATGCTAATGCTACAAACACTATGCTCAAACTATATGCTCAATGCTAATTCTATAAACTCTATGTTCAAACTATATGCTAAAGCTAATGCTATGAACTCTATTCTTAAACTATATGCTAAAGCTAATGCTATGAACTCTATTCTTAAACTATATGCTAAAGCTAATGCTACAGACTATATGCTCAAACTATATGCTAATACTAGATGCTACATGCTACAAGCTATGATTATGTGTTAAATGCTAAGCTTGTATCTATGCATGAGATACGTGAATGCCAAACTACGCTATTGCAAGCTGGTATCCATGCATGAGATACGTGAAAGCTAAACTATGCGAATTGCAAAGCTTCTATCTATATATGAGATACGTGAATGCCAAACTATGCTAGAGCAAGGCTTGTATCTACATATAGGAGATATGTGAATACTAAAGGCTTGTATCTACATATAGGAGATATGTGAATACTAAACTATGTGTGTGAAAAGCTTGTGTCTATATATGAGATACGTGAATGCCAAACTATGCTAGAGCAAGGCTTCTATCTACATATATGAGATACGTGAATGCTAAACTATTCTGATGTTAAGCTAGAATCAATTCATGAGATACGTAATGACTAAACTATGCTAGAGCAAAGCTTGTATATAATCATGGGCTATGTAAATGCTAAACTCTGCTAGAGCAAAGCTTGTACCCATGCATGAGACTGGTGAAAGCTAAACTACGATTTGTGAAACTATTATTCTTGTAAACTCTACTTAAATGTCCTCTACCTCAGAATCTGAGTCATCATGCCTCCATTTCCTACCAGGTGGAGCAATATAATCAGGCCTCGAAAGATGACCAAATAATGATCGTAGGGTCGGCTTCCTATCTTTCCCTCTGTATGACATTACTCTGTTGAGAGTAGTGTCATTCATGTGTTCCATCCTGATGATATTAGCATTGATCTTCAGTAAATCGGGCAACTGAGCATCAATCAACTGCTGTAGAAACCGGGGATACATCAAAAACTTCTTGTCTCCCTTCAGTCCCACATTCTCCTTCATATGAGTGAAGATCATCTCAGAGAAGTTGAATGGCCTGTTAAGCACCAATGCAACAAAAGCACATTGTATAGTTTCCCGCATGTCATCGAATCCACCTCTCCTCGACCCGAGATAGTGAATCAGAACATGAGCCAGATACTTGAACTGCGAACACATATATGCCTTATTGAGAATCCCTGCTCCCAGATCTCCTTCGTACTTACACCTCATAAAGCAGCAGCGAACTAAGAAGCGATCTAACAAATATGGCTGATCAGGAGAATCCTGGAAACCTCAAACTCTCCTGATGTGCTCAGCTGAAGTAACAACATCCTGCCCAAGAACCTTTCCTCTGATAACAGGGGGTTCAGCTTCACAGTCTATATCTGCAGAAGCCCAGAAATCCTATTGATGCGAATGATATGGCACATGTATAGTAGAAATGGCCGTAAAGATCCTCGAACGCCTGACAAAAGTGATAATCTCGGTGTAGTGTTTGGCGTTCAGAGTGGTGAGATCCAGATGTGCGCAGATGTTGTTCTTCATCACTGATTTGTATCCAGCCATTCTAAAAATCAGATAAAACATGTTAGAATCAATCAGGTGCATAAAATACAGAAATCTGATTAATAACACAGTTGAAACAATCTTGACCGAATGAATCTGAATTGGCCGAATGAACTATTTGGAAGAATGAAACATTCGTCGAGTGAGCTTCATTCGCCGAATGAGTCATATGCTGACTTAGCTATTCGTCGAACGAGTTCAAAAATCCCCTTTGTCGAAATGCTCAAATCAGTCCGCAACAATCATATATCTATATTCATATAGGACCGATTAAGAGTTTTAAAACATGACTCTTATGATTTTAAGTTCATTTAGACCATCTATTGACAAGGTGATTCTGAAAACCCTAAAATCCTATATTCCAAACTGATTTCGATGATTCTATGGTTAAAATTCAACGAACTTTGATCCACCTGTATCTGAGATGATAAGAAACAGGATTATCAGAGGCTGAGTCAGTGGAAATGACGAAAAATAAGTGAGATGATGAGAAAGAGTGATTCGGGCGAATGTCGTCACACAGATAGGCGAAAGTGAATTTGGGCAATGAGGTAGTTCGCCCGAATTACTGTTTATATAGGGTCACTCATTCGCCGAATGAGACTGACGAATGAAGCTATTCGATATTAAGCCATTTTCCGAATGAGTATGACGAATGAATCATTCGTCACAAGTCATTCGCCGAATGAGTATGACGAAAGGATCATTCGCCACAAGTCATTCGCCGAATGAGTATGATGAAAGGATCATTCGCCACAAGTCATTCGCCGAATAAGACTTATTTTGCCATTAGTGATTCGGTCGAATGACTCATTCGCAGAATGAAGTCAATGACTCATTCGCAGAATGAAGTCATTCGGCCGAATGAGTGAATCTCACATCTCATTCGGGCGAATGAGAATTTTCACACCCAAAACACAAGATGATTTCAAGATTTTACATTTTGAAGAGTAAAAATGATGCCAATTATGAAGATATGTCTGATTGGATATGGATTCAGATAAGACAGACATCTGAACTTACAAATGATCACCTAAACTGAAATAGAAAGGATAAAATCTTTTTGTAATTTTCTGAAACAAAATATAATTGTACAAATTAGTAACTAAAGACAAGGAAACACATGTTTTTGTGAGAAGTCTATTGAAAAACTAACCCATACATCTAATCACATCAAATCAGTATTACTGAATGTTTCACTTCATACACATTGGTCATATGATACGATTACTGATATATTTGTCCAACCTTAAACCATACAGTACAAAACTTTTAAACAAGCTTTATGATCACTCATGTTTTCTGATTGAGTTCCCCATTTCATTTCACCAATAAAGAAGAAAATCAGTTTATAACTCATTTCTGCATATCTTAATACCAGTCATCATAAATTCAATAAGATTCCAACTTTATTATATTTTTGTATTTTTCTTGTTCTATCCAAATGGACGGCTTCAACTAGGTTCGTCCCAGCAATATGGCACGTATATGGAATCGAACTTAATTTGTTCATATATTTCTCAAGCTGAATACCAGCTTGCTTTTATTTTTCTTCAAGCTTAATCCCAGCTTGGTTTTGTTTTTCTTTAAGCTTAATACCAGCTTGTTTTTGTTTTTCTTCAAGCTTAATACCAGCTTGTATTTATTTTTCTTCGATTGAAACCTCATTTGATTCCATGATGACCGGTGTATGCTTGATTTGAGTCAAAAACTAATTATCACCTAAGTGGTTTTACAAAACAGATCCCACAAATCAGACTTTCTAAGTTATCACAAATTGTTTATTCAATTTGTAGAGTCGGCCTATCAATACATCACATCATAATTATTTTGTGTTTTCAGCTTACACAATCACCTCTGCTTCTATGACATGATAGATTTATGTATCAATTTTTCAGAGATAGACCATCTTAATTTTTACTTTTTCAATTGTTTTTGTATTTTTTAATTTTTCAAATGATTTTGGTTTTTTAATTTTTCAAATGTTTTTGGTTTTTCAATTAGCAACTATCTCCCCCTAAAAACAATTTGTGAACAAATGTATCTGTCTGTCCAGTGGGGATAGAGACATGTTCAGGGATCTCATCTTCCTGAACAGTCTTTTTGGGCTTTTTAGGTTTAGAGGATTTGGTAGATGTTTTCCTTTTAGCTGGTACCTTTACAGGTGTGGAAAAGGAGGTGGATGTGGGTTCACCAAGGATGGTTGTATCCTCAGTTTGATCCATGTGTTTTGCACCAGTGTTCAACCTGGTGAACACTTGTTTGTCGATGCTCTTGATAGTAGAGAGAGGAGAAACATGACAAGCATTATTGAATTCTACAAAAAGACAAGCCATTACAAACCTAGGATATAGTAAAAATTTGGGGCTCCTTTGGTGATGTACCAAATGATCAAAAAATATTTGTGACAAGTTGACTTTTTCGTTGGACAGCACAGCATACATGACATATTGCATGTCATGCGGCATTTCTCCCCAACTAGTCGTCTTTTGAGAAAGACATTGTAAAATGGTGTGATACAGAAACTTGTACTTAGGGTAGAAGAAAGCTTTGTACAAGGTCCTGTTTTTCAGGTCACCCTGATAATTACACTGAACAAAAACATTATGAAGGAATTTTAAAGGAATAGTGGTTGGTGCCTCAATGTTGTTCAGATTTAGGGCAACACTTATATTGGAGGGGGTGAGAGAGACTTGTTGACCAGCGACCACCGAATCGATGCTTTCAACAGAGTCAATGGTGTCGAGTTTGCCCAAAACTTGTCTAGAGCAACTTCTGAGATAGGAGGATTTATGATGAGAGCAGTATGAACGAATGAGTTCACCAGAATGTCGATTACTTCATCGTAATGAGGGCACTCAGAAGACTTAACAAGGTAGGCTCCGAGATTGTGAATCGGCTTGATTTTCAAAGCTTCAGAGGCCATTGTTGAGATAATGATCGAAGATCAGTTACAAGCGCAAAATATGATTACAAATTTTTGTTTTTTGCCTTAAGTTTAGAGAAGTAAATACAGAGAAGTGTAACCATTTCAAATGAGTGCGGTTTCAATACAGAAAAACCATCAATACTTATAACTTACCGAGATTTTTACCTTAGGGTTTTTACCCGTTGGACAAACCTGTGAGCAAGAGAGATAAAGACAAAGGACAAATGAGTACGTTCATGCACACCCTGATTTACAGACAAATCTTTTTTAGGAATAAAGCCTGGTCCGATGCTGTTACACAATCATCATGAGCATCAAGCTCAGACGAAATCAGTGTAAGTGCGTCGTGCCAGGCGACATGCCTGACAAGATATTGTCCTTCGCCAGAAGCAACATTCTGAAATTTTGAATTTGAAAGAAAAGTTTTCTTGATCAAAGGAAGATCAAGAGGCTTTTTCAAGTTATTATGGAAGAACTGAAGAAGATAACCACTGATATAAATAAGATCAGTGGTCATTAGAGATAAGAGGGGTAGGATGATAAAATTAGAAGATATTATCGAGCTGTGAGAACAATTAATAAGGGTCAATTCAATCAATTGTAGGGAGTCTAATCTTGTAGAGTGATTAGTGATGGTCAAATCAGGTGTAAGTATCAAGAATTTGATAACTACAGAGAATAGATTTTAACCACGGAAGAGATTTTTAACCTCGGAAGAGTCTTACCTCGAAAATAGTTTAACCATGGATAAGTTACAAGGTTAAAAACCTCGAAAGGGGTAAAAACCACGGAAGGTTTAAGGTGTAACAATGGATGTTTATAACTGCGGATAGATATGAAACAGTGGCTAGCATAACCACTAATCCTATCCGTGTTTTGAGGTAACCACTGAAAGAAACCAAGGTTGCTTTATTAGTGGTTTCTCAAATATCGGTTGTTAGGACAGTCCTTAAGAAATATCCTTTTATATATTTATTGGAAGGTTTAAGAAACATATTCTTGACCATAATTATTTATTAGCTCATATTTGTCATTCCAAATTTGGCCACAAACTTAGAAAATGTTGAAGAGTCCAAAGGTTTGGTAAATATGCCCGCTATTTGGTCACTTGTAGAAACATGATCTGGGACAATTAGTCCCTTTTCAAAACAGTCCCTAATGAAGTGATGTCTTATTTCTATGTGTTTGGTTTTAGAGTGATAGACATGATTCTTTATTATATTTTTGGCAGCTTCGCTGTCTGTTAAAAGAGGTGTTTTTAGTTCTGTTATTCCGAAATCCAACAGTTGGTAAATCAAGCTTCATTTCCTTGTAAATAGACATTAATCATTTATACAAATGATTAATCATTTATACAAATGAGTGCACGTGGGAAGGATTTATTTGAGATAAAAAGAGCAAAGATGATGCATGTGAAAATAATTGTTAAAAAATTGAGGTGTCAATAGTTACTAGGATACATGTGTTAAGTGCATCTTCTTGTATTGCGGGCAGTCTTAGAGTGAAAATTATTCAAATTATCCTAAGGTACGATCCTCGTTTATATTAAAGTCTTGCAAGCATTGGTAAATTAAGGAGTAATGCATTTGTTTGTCTCTCGTTTTCCATTTATGTAAACCGGATATAGAGGAGGGTGGATTGCATCATGAGGAGTCAAATGCATACACATATAACACTTGTTTTTTTTTGAATGCTGAGTATTTTAAATTAAATGTGTGTATATATTAAGCAACACATTTATTTTTTCCTTGTATTTTTTTTAATAATAATATATTTAATTGTAAGATGAATAGATCACGATAAAACACACATAATTAAATATCAAGTTAATTAAATATATTATTTTTTTACACTTTACTTTAATGATTGATAATTTTATTTTTGAAATTCAAATTTCAATTTTGTTTGTTTTTCTAATTGTTGTTTTTCTTTTCATATAAAATTTCTAAAAATAGAGACAATAATAAAAATTGCTGAGTATAATTATTATTTTAATTCTTATAAATTTCAATTAAAACAAGTTTGTTTAGTATGTTACATCTCACCAAACATGAATTTGGAATGTGGTAGTACTTTTAGAAGTGTAATATGAGCAATGGCTTTATGGCTCTATGATAGGAAGAATAAGAGATAGAGTTTAAACATCTTCTCGAGTTCTAATTCTATTTCTAGGAGTTTTACCATAGTGGTGAATTTTTTCAGAATTGGTAAGATATGTGTGATATGGTTGATGTATAAGTTTCCATTTAAATACGTATCAATCAATCGACTATTTTCGTTAAAAAAAGAAGGATAATATGCTAATATATTTTAATAGTTTACAACGTACTCATTTTCTTAATAGATTCGGTTTTATTATTCTTACATCATACATTTACTTTAGTTTTAAACAAATATTATTATTTTTATTTAAATACATAAAAGTACAAATTTTCTTGAAACAATGCAAACCACGGTGTGTAATTGTGTATTATGGTTGTAAAAATCCCCGACTAAGCCGATTAATCGCTAGTCCCCTAAGGCCGACTAGGCTCGACTATCCAATTAGGCCGATTAGTTGGCCGATTAATTCCGATTAATCACTAGTCCACACCCCACCGCCCGACTAACGCCTAGCAATTTCTACAACAGTGTATATAATAATTTGATTTGATTGTGTTTCTTTTACTTTTTGTGATACGAAAGAATCCTACTATTTATATATCACCCTATATTTAATACGGTATACTCAAATTAAATTAATCTTATTATACTCATATGATTTTACTCATAGATATTTTTTAATATTAAAAAAACACAAAACTATTTTATCTGTATCAATATATATTTCATACTCATACAAAAATAATATATATATATACACACACACACGTATATATAATACGTATATATTATTATGATTATACTTTGGATTAGTCAGCGCCACAAGCTCAACTGCTCAAATGCTCGATTTCGCTCTTTAAATTAATCTCCCCACTCTTCATTCCATTCCATCATTCCAAAAATCATGGACCAAAATCAACTCAAACTCACCCTGATGAAGAACTGTGTTCAAAAGCTCGGTTCATCCACTGAGGTAAACGATTACCCCAAATCTTTGCACCATAATCTATTTTACAACAGAATGCAGTTTCAAATTCTGAATCTATGATGGGTTTTCGATCATTACAGAAGTACGGAGACCTAACACTCGTGAGGTTCTTGATTGCTCGATCAATGGATCCGAATAAAGCTGCAAAGATGTTTGTTTCATGGCAGAAATGGAGGGCTTCGTTTGTCCCATTAGGGTTCATCCCAGATTCAGAAGTGGTTGACCAATTGGAAGCTAAGAAGATCTATTTACAGGGTTTATCAAAGGATGGAAACCCTGTTATGGTTGTCAAAGCTTGCAAGCATTATCCTGCTGAAGACCAGCCCCAATTCAAGAGTAATCTCTTAATTCTCCTATTATATGTGTACATGCCAAGCCAATGTGGGCTAGCCCACTTGGTAGAGGCATTGTCTTAGAAAGAAGGTCTTGGGTTAAAATCCAAGCAAGGGGGAAATTGGGTGTAATTTAGGAGTATGATAGTATTGCCGTTCAAAAAAAAATGTGTACATGCTAGGATCGGTGTTGGGTGTAACGGTAAGGTGTGTCACCCTAACCAAAAGGTTATGAACCGACTCTTGTGAGGAGGTAGCATTCTCCTAAATTAGTTAGGTGTTGTCAAATTTATGGTAGATATTCTTGGTGTTGCTGTTAAAAAAAATTTCCCCTTATTTTCTTTGTTTTTTTTCTTTGTTTTATTTTTTCTGCATTTTGGTTTTCAATTGATTACTTCAATTAAAATTAGAATTAAAGTGTTTGGGTTTGAGTTTTAAAAAGGGTTATTTTCAAATCTTAAAATATTAGGGCCCAGGCAGATGTCCTCGTCAATTCATCTGTTATTTATTTTGTAAATTTGTAATATTTTCATTGTTCTTTTTTTCTTATATACCTGTCGTTCTTTGAAAATCAAATAACTTTTTTTTTGTATGTTTTATCATTTAAAAAAATTATATCGTAAAGTTTTTTATTATTATAATTTGAATAATATATTATTCTTATCGTTTTTTTCAATTTTCTTTGGTGTGGTCTGTTGTTAGGTATATGTGTAACATTTGTTTTTCCAAATTTAGTTTACATATATGTAGAACTAGGTTAGTACCCCGTATGCCAAATTATAGGTTGTTGTTTGGTCCTCCAACTGTGCCATATTTTTGCTTTTATCATGTATAATATACAAATGTAATAAAACTTTATTTAGATTTAAAAACCAGGTTTTAGTAAATAGATGTAAGATTATGCTTATATATGCAAAATTAAATCCAATGCACCCATATATAAACAATTTGTTACTCTACACCTTAAATAAAAAATTCAGATTAAATCAAAAAATATAAATTTAATTAGTCTGGGATTTAATAAAAGAGAATAAAAAAAAGTCATAACAAGGTTTAATATAAAAAGAAAATAAAAATGATCAAATTAATTTATTAACCTATTAATTTAGACAATTTATAAATTTAATCTATACCACATATTCATTTCTAATTAAATATGTGACAAATAATAAGTTTAAAGATTTACTTTTATCTTATCTTAAGGTTATCAAGAACACACTTCTTTCCTTTTTTTATATTTATTAATTAACTATACTTCAATAATACATATTATGTATCCTTATTTTTATAATAGTCGTACGTTATAATATTTTATTATGCAATTATACTAGTTTTTTATTAAAAAAAAGATATAAAATCATTTCTTTAATTGATTCTGATGTTAACGTGATTAGGTAGCTTTGAGGCATTACATTTTGTGTTAGGTGTATGAAAATTGTGTTAGGTTCAGTCATTAAGGGGGGCATTTTGATCGGACCCCATTTAAATGGTACATGTAATTTAGTGAGTGGTGGATCTCTTATAAGATGGGTCCGGCCAGAAAACGTCTATAAAACTGCTCTTTTAGGACTCTTGTTTCTTGAATAGTGGTGTACAAACCCATTTTTTTCATCAAACAGGTTCAGATCGGCTGCTGGACCGGTTTTGATGTCATAGTCAGGTCGGTTTAAGAACCCAAACCGGTTTTTTTAGCAAGTATAGCCTTGAAGCTTCTATAGTTGGGGGGCATGTTACGGCCTTGACTAGTAGAACCGGCAATCCGTTTTACCGGATTTTAATTTTGTAATACTGATGCAATTAAATCATTCGGGTCCTACGTTACAGATTATATATTTGTTAACATTGTAAGTCTGTACCAAATGATAAAGTGGTTTCATATTATATGATTTATAATATATATATACACACATACATATATAAGGAAATGTATTAAAAATAACCCTCTTTTTTTACTACAACTCCATAACTCATTTCAACCAATAATAAACTCACATAAGTTTTTCATTAAAATATTAAAAAGGGCATAATAGTCATTTTACTTTTATAAGTTTTCCTCACCCTTTTTTTTAAACATTAATAACTTTGTTATAACATATTATTTTTTTAAAAAAAATTGCGTCATTATATTCGTCTCATTTTTCTCTTTAATTTCATTATAGTCTCGACAAATTTTTTTTTTTACTTTTTTTAGATGCCCTATATTTACATCATTGTAAGGAACTTAAATATAATAAATTTATTTGAAATTTTTTCTAACAATGATAAATTACAGTGATGTAATTTACATTAACGTAATTTACCGTGAGGTAATTTACATTGACGTGAAATTCGGTTTCCGTTTTTTTCGGTTAATTGGGTTTCGGTTCGGTTTTTTTTTTGATTTTTTGCTCATCCCTAGTTTGTAACAAGTCTAAATGCAACAAATTAGTTTGAATTTTTTTCGAACAATGATAAATTACATCACTATAATTATCATTGTTAGATAAAAAAACCAAAACAATGTATTATATTACATCACTGTAATTTATCATAGTTAGAAAAAAATTCAAAATAATGTGCTATATTTATGCTCGTAACATCGATGTAAATAATGAACAATGAGAAAAAAATTAAAAAAACTAGTAAACATTATAACGGAAATTAAAGAGAAAATTATATCACTGTAAATAATGTGTTACGTCATCATTAATTATGTCATTGTAAATTACTTCATTTTGTGTTACATTACTGTAAATTACCATTGTTAGAAAAAATTTCTAACTAATTTGCTATTTTTAAGCTCGTTACAATGATGAAAATACATGACATAAAAAAAAACTAGTCGAGACTATAACGAAATTAAAGAGAAAAATGAGACGAGTATAATGGTGCAATTTTTTTTTTAAAAAATAATATAGTATAAAAAAGTTATGAGTGTTTAAAAAAATGGGGATAAACTTTACATAAATGATGAATGTCCTAAATGCCCTTCTTATTTAAAAAAAAGAAATTGACACATGTCATGATCATACACACTTATCTTTTTAAAGTAACTATTGGATGATAGTTAATGAATTGTAACAAAAGATAATGGTTATTAAAAATTCCATCCCCTATATATATATATATATATATATATATATATATATATTAATCCATATATATATATATATATATATATGGATTAATAAAATGATAACCTTATTTTAGTGAGAAAACTTTGAAAACTCATGTAAAACAAACGTATTTTTTTTGTAATTTTTTTGCAGGTGTGTAACATTATTGGGCACATTTTTATAAAAAAAATAAAAAAAACGCCGAAGAAATATTTAAAAAAAATATTTTATAAAATTTTTTTACGTTGTAAAACATACGTAACATTGCGTCAGATCTGACAGAATTTTTTTACGTTTTTACGCATGTTTTACAATTTTTTTAGTTTTGTTATGTATGTTTTACATGCGATTTCCTGGGTTTTCACAAATAAAAAAGGTTTTTAAAAAAATTAACATGTATTATGGGTCCTGTAAATGTATGTCCCCTTTTCAACATGTTCAAGCTCCGTCACTATGTGGTTGATGTATGAGTTTCCCTTCAAAACGTGCCAACTAATTGACTATTGCCGTCAAAAAATTAACGTATAGATTAAAGCCTTGAATTATAAATGCTTTGATTGCTTCAAGTAAGAACATTTAGTTCAAATAAGTCAACTAGTTGTTAAAATAATAAATTAGAAAGATAATATTTTTTTTAACCTTCAAATGGAATATAGACATGTGAACAGATTCCGAAAGATTTTTTTCTTTAACAAAGTTTCAATGCATGAAGTTAGGAGATATATAAGTCAACTAAATTCCAATCATTGTTGATTTCCCATGGATCATTGTTTGTAAAAACATGCTTACGTGTTAAATCCTCGGTTCTTTTTAATACCCGGCTAACCGTAAAGAACATGTAGATTTACACCGCATGCAATCTGGTCGGTGGTGATGCCGGATCAATGGAGAAGTAGTGTCCTAATTCCCCTATACAAGAAGAAGGGAGACGCTCAACGTTGCGAAAACTACAGGGGAATCAAACTTTTGAGTCATACCATGAAACTCTGGGAAAGAGTGATCGACACAAGATTGAGGAGAGAAACCCAAGTAACAGCGAACCAATTTGGATTCATGCCGGGCCGATCTACCACAGAGGCGATACATGTTTTGAGGAGGCTCATGGAGAAATATAGAGAGAAAAAAAGAGATTTACATATGGTGTTCATTGATCTGGAGAAGGCGTACGATAGTGTACCACGGCAGCTAATTTGGGATAGCCTTGCGAGCAGAGGTATCCCTTCGAGATATATAGAGATTATAAAGGATACATACGCAAGCGCTAAAACCAGTGTTAGAGCTCCGGTGGGTGATACAGACCCCTTCCCGGTAGAGGTGGGACTACATCAAGGTTCGGCACTAAGCCCATTCCTTTTTGCAGTTATTTTAGACGAGTTGTCAAGGTCGATCCAGGAAGATATTCCATGGTGCATGCTTTTTGCGGATGATATTGTGCTGGTGGCAGAAAGGAAGGACGACCTAACTGCGAGGTTAGAGGAATGGAAAACCGCCTTGGAGAATAATGGACTTCGCATCAGTAGGTCAAAAACAGAATATCTTTGGTGCAACTTTAGTGGGACCAACCACGAGGAGGACGAGGTGAGCCAGGTGACGATTGGAGGTCAGGAGGTGCCACAAACAACCAGGTTTATTTACCTAGGATCTTTCGTACAGAGTGATGGAGACATTGATTGCGACGTGGCCCATCGTGTACAGGCAGGATGGAACAAGTGGAGAGCAGCTACAAGCATCCTATGCGACAAGAGATTCCCAGACAAACTAAAGGGTAAATTTTACAGAGTAGCAGTCCGACCAGCCATGTTGTATGCAACTGATTGTTGGCCGATCAAAAAGATTCACGAAAGAAAGCTAGAAACGGCAGAGATGAGGATGCTTAGATGGATGTGTGGGCACACGAGAATTGACCGAATAAGGAACGAAACCATCAGGGGAAGAGTGGGGGTCACGTGCATCTCAGACAAAGTCAGGGAAGGGAGATTGAGATGGTTCGGTCACGTGAGGAGAAGACACGTGTTGGCCCCGGTTAGAAGAGTAGAGAATCTGAGCGTGGAGGGGAAGAGGTACAGGGGTCGACCTAGGCTGACATGGGAAGAGCAGATTCGTCAGGACATGATAGCATTGCACCTCTCTGAGGACATGATCAGTGATAGGAATTCATGGAGGCGTAGAATAAAGGCTAGGGACTACTAAAATGACAGGATATAGGTTAGCAGCCTTACTTATAGATAGAACCTTAGTTTTTACAGATGCATGCTTGACTGGTTGGTAGTGTTTACCCTGTGTGTTTCAATTTTTTACGTGGTTTATGTCCTCAATTATATATGACTCCTGTTTTGCTTAGGTTGCATGCGTAGTCGGTGTTTATATGCGTTACTTCTAATCATGCTTTCTTTATATATGATTGTGTATGTGACCACCATATGATTGAATAAGTGTTTATAGCTTTTCTCTTTATGACTGATATATACTTCTGTAGTTTTACTCATGCAAGGTTTAATCTTTTTTTCTTAATAAAATGTGTCAAAAAAAAAAAAAAAAAATTGAGCCAGGGGTCTCTTCTGACGCAGCCTCTCTACCTCTTCTTGGGGTAGGGGAAATGCTTGTTTTCATCTCACCCCTCCCAGACCCTACTTAAAAGTGGGATTAAACTGGGTACGTTTGTTTGTTTGTTTGTTTGCAATCTGGTCGGTGGACTCTAAACAAAATATCTCTAAGTGGGAATTAAACTTAAGACTTTTAGGTTGTCAGCATAACCATTACACCACTTTATTGAAGGTTATATGGATCATTGTTGGTAAAGTTAAAATATATTGAAACTATTAATGAAGAGAATTCGTACAATTTTTTTGAATTTCCATAAAAACTATGCCTGATTTTTCATGCATTACAGAAGGTAAAGTAAAAATATTAGAAATTTTGATCATGGAAATTATTAAAGTTTTAAGGTATTATTTTATGAATGTTTGACTTGATTTTTCATGCATTACTATTAATAAAGTAAAAAATTTAAAGGTCTTGGAAATTTTATAATATGTTAAAATGAGCATTTATGATATTTTTAGTTTTTGAAGAATTATATTTCGATATAATAAAATTTATGGGATAGAGGTAACGTTTGTATCTATCGTTCCCTCTAAACCCTACTGAAAAGTGGAACTATACTGGGTAAGGTTGTTGTTGTATAAGAAAATTTATGGGTAAAATGGTCATGCTAAAATGTGCTTTATTTTTCTTGCATTCTTGCTGGTAAAGTAAAGATATTAGAAATACTAATCAATGGAGTTTATAAAATCCTTGAAATTTTTATAAAATTGTGCTTTCATATTAATAAGATATCTTTCTATGCAAATCTGATGGTTTTTTTTTTTTTTTTTTTTTTTTTTTTTTTTTTTTATCTCAAATTCAGAATTTGTTGTTCATCTGCTTGACAAGACAATTGCAAGGTATATATTTTATTGGAATGTGATCTTTCATATAGTTTTTAGTTCATGCAAGTGGGAAAGATATGAAAGTATGGTAAATAGTATAAACCTCTCCCTTGATCTTGTTTTGATCATGTTAGGGGCTTCAAAGGGAAAGAATTTGGAAACGAAAAGCTAATTGCTGTTCTTGATTTGAATCAACTTGGATACAAAAACGTCGATGCTCGTGGGATAATCACTGGATTTCAGTTTTTACAGGTAATTTTTTTTTCTATGTTCATCATAGGGATGTTCATGGGTTGATGAATTTTTGGTCTGAATTAGATAGTTGTTGTTTTGGGAAAGGACAAACCAAAGCGATTGGGTTACGCTGGCAACCTAACCACTTTAACAGTTTGACAGTTTAAGGGTTTGGTATTGGCACATTTAACAGAATTTTTTAATCTTTTTTTCCAAAATTTTAACTTTGTAATAAAATGTTTATAATAACAAAATATAATACGCACACATCACATCACTATGTACTTCAAATTTTTTCAAAAACATAAAAAAGCTAAAAATGGTTGGTTTAATTTACACAACTGGTATCTAGTCTTAAAGAATTAACTGTCAGCCAAACCTTTAAATTGCTAATCTGATAAAAAAATTTTAATTTCTTCAAATTTACAAGTATTCGTTAATAAAAATTGTTCAATTTAGTGACACCATTTCTCTATTTTGTTATCTTGGTTTTCTTTGTAGGCATATTACCCTGAGAGGTTAAAAAGATGTTACGTTTTGAACATGCCATGGTTTTTTGTGAGTGTTTGGAAGATGGTTTCTCGATTCCTAGAAAAAGAAACTTTGGAGAAGGTATGTTTTATATTATACTACTCTTCTTTCCATTTGATTGATAATAGTATTTTTAATTTTTACTTTTAAATAAAGAGTATATAGAACCTTTTTATTAGATAGGGGAATTATATGGCCCAATACATGAAGCATATGTTAAAAGATTAATATTTTTTTAACATCAATCCAATTTACCATTGTCAAAGCCTAATTTCTCTCACGGTAACGTCACGATTTTTCATATTTAGAGAAGAAATTTTTGCTTCGGATTAAGATAACGGATATTTTCAGTTAGTGATGAAGCTTGAACGTTTTGAAAAAGGGGACGAAAATTTATGCGAATCATAATAAATGTTTTTTTAAAGCGAGAGGGGGGCAAAACCAATACTTCGAACAAAAAATAAATTTCGGTTGAAAAAATAACACTACGGATGGAAAAAGAGGGCAGTTGCCCCTAGCCCCTATTAAGCCTCGTCTATGTTCTCAGTGGTAGGTTTCCTCCTATGAGAGGTGGGTCAGGTTAACATATTATTGTTTTTCACGATAAAAGGGTGATAGGAAAAAGAAAATATATATAATCCGCTCTTAATACTATCTCATCATCCACTATTGCTTGAAAGGGATATCACTAATTTACCGTCTACACATTTACTTAAAAGATAACACCACTTGAGGGACATGTAGTTTTTCCATGTGAGAAGTTGACAAGTTTTATGTACAATCAGACGTTGCATCCCTTTTTCTCTTTTACATAACAGTCTTTTACATCAAGTAAACTATTCATAATCACTTTATCCTTCTGATCGTCGTTATATATTTCTTAAGACCCAAATTTTTAGCATTTTAACTCACACGTGTAAAACGCACCAGCGGGAGTTTTTTATATCACCTCACGCCTCATGTATTCTTTTTAGTATCAAGGGGACATGTGTCAACCATATCTGAGTACCAAGCTAATCGTAGTTCTAAACCCACCTGATAGGATCGACTACATAGGTTGCTTGCTTGGTATAGAAAACCATACCCTGAAACCAATTAGTGATAAAGGGTATAACTCAAATTATGTACACGCATTGTTATAGCAATAGCTAGGCGCTACTCGAGTGATAAGGTAGGGACTAGGTACATGGTCATGGCTCCTCAAGTACTACTCGCCTAGGTGAAGTATTACTACTTTTTAGTGACCAACCGCGTTTAGTGACTTCTAAAACGATGCCACTAGGTCCATGGTCATGGCCAACGATTAAGTATGCAAGTCATAATTTCTTTTTATTCTTTTATCCACTTCACCAATGATTATGCTTTTGTGCTTCAAAATTTTAGTCGATTTTTCAGTCGTGACAAAAAGTCGGTTTTGGTTATTATTGCAGATTGTTATAATTAGCAACGAGGACGAGAAAAACCAATTTATAAGAGACATAGGCAAAGATGTGTTGCCCGAAGAGTATGGTGGACAGGCAAAGCTTGTGGCTCTTCAAGACGTTGTATTGCCACCTCTAGAGGAGTGATTGTAACTATTGTTGTAACTTATAACTAAATCCTTGACTATTTCAAACTGCACCATGCAACAACATTTCTAAATAATATGATTTCAATAACTAGAAAAGTTATCCGCCGCGTTGCGGAGGTCAAGTACGATTAAGGCTTGCGTATTGTAATGTAGTGGTACGATTAAAAGAAGCATATAATAGTTGTAAACATTGAAACCATAGTTGTCAAAGGCGCAAGCCATACTCAAGGCGCATAAACCACGCTCTGAGCCTAGGGCAAGGCGCAAAAAAAAAAGAGAGTTGTTTTAGACTATGCGCATAGTATTCAATTATCATTTTTAGAAGTTTTACACTTTTTAGACTTAAAAGTCTTTAGAAAATATATAAAGTCTAACTATAAAACAATTAATAATCTAGTTATGCAGAGTTTTTAAAATATAAAAATCTTTTTATTGGTTGTTTTAGACTGGTTTATTGTTAAATTTCCTTAAATTTTGCCGGATTTTCCAGAATTTTGCTAGATTTTCCAGAATTTTGCCGAAATCTCGCTAGAAAGTCACCGGAGTGAGTCTGGGCCGCCAAGAGGCGCCTTTTATGCGCCTGGTTTTTTTTTGTGCGCTTAGGCGAGGGCCCGAGGGCTTTTGACAACTTGCAGAATTTGATCAGAAAGTTCATTTTTCATTTATCAACTTTTTCAAACACTCGATTACATTGAGAATGAGACTAAAATAGAGAATACAAAAAAAAAATAAAAAATGATGTAATCAAGGAACTAACTGTGGACAACGAATACTACGTGATTGGGTGAGAAATCAGGAGTGAATCATGTAATTTAATACTCGTCCTCAAGATGGAGCGTGAAGATTTTGCATGCCCATCTTGATAAGAAGGAACTCAAGTTGTTTGGATCCCAATGCCTTTGTAAAGATATCATCCACTTGCATCTTCGTGTCAACATAAAGTGGTTCAATCTCATGTGACTCAACTCGCTCTTTGACAAAATGGCAATCCATTTCCACATGCTTCGTTCTTTCATCGAAAACTGGGTTATTTGCAACGTGTCGAGCCGCTTGGTTATCACAGTAGAGTGGTGTAGGAACATGTTGTTCTGTTTGATCAGAAAGTTCATTTACCAACTTTTTCACACACTCGATTACGTTGAGAATGAGACTAAAATAGAGAATAGAAAAAAAAGGAAATGATGTAATCAAGGAACTAACTATGGACAGCTAATACTACGTGATTGGGAGAGAAATCAGGAGTGGATCATGTAATTTGATACGGCTATGCTTGAAACATTGATGAAAAACATAATGTTTTGTACTTTACAGTATATGAATTAAAAAATAATTAAACAAAGTATAGGGAATATCAAAAGCGTATTCGCACGATTCAACGTGTTTATGAATATTAATACATGTGTTATGTCTTAGGTACATAAAAGAAATGTATGAAGTTATAATGACTCGGTTTTGAAGATAGAAACACATCTAAAAGCAATTATACAACGATGAAATCTTATTAACCTTGTTTCATTTTTTAAGAACAGCACGTCATGTCATTTGATAACCCTTGAAGATATATATATATATAGGGTAACGGTAATTAGAAAACCAACTTTCAATAAGAAAACCAACTTTCAATGAGAAAACCATGAAAACTCAATCTGAACCTTTGATTTTAAATTTGGATGGTTGAGATTAAAGGTGGTAATTTTAGTTATTAAAAAATGTCATTTATTTGAAATAAGGTACAGAAAGGGTAGATATGTCATTTTCCAATTATACTTTTAAAAGATATATAGTACAAAACGTACAAAAGTACATCTAGCAAAAAAAATCTATATATAAAACAGATAAATATTACGTAACATGGATGTATAATGTACGTAAAAATAACTAAAACCTATTAATTACTTGTTAGTATAATACTGTAACACCCCAACCTGCCACCCCTTTCTCTCCCTACCTTCTCTCTACAAGATCTTCCTCATTTCTTAACGGTTTTTCAAGATCTTGGTATCCAAATGACCGTGTGATCGAGGAGAACAAGAACCCACAACGAAATCTAGCTTTTGATCGAGTTTTGAAGGTAAGAGGGGAGTTTTAATTTTCGGTTTTGTTAAAAACCCTATTCGAACATGGCTGCCATCTTTGAAACAAATTTTAAGGTTTTATTCTTATTAATCAGGCTAGTACTAACCTTGGGAAGCCATGGACAAACCTGTAACCCTTAGGACAGGATGATGATAATGATGCGTAGCCAAGAACAACAGGTTCGTGGGAATGGAGCAGGTCTCGATTGGTGCAGGGTTCGTGAAGGGCTGTTGGCCGCACCTGTGTGCTGGCCAAACCTTGACCCTGGCCGAACCTCTCTTCCATGCAAATCCTAGGCGGCGAACCTCAAGTGAGCCGAACCTGCATGGTGCCACGAAACTAAGGTGGCGAACCCTATGGGCGCCTAACCCTTGTATCAGCGAACTCAGTTGGCCGTGAACCCAGGGAGACAAGCGTGGACCATAGACGAACCTCAGACCCACGAACCTGCAAATGGTCACGAACCTGGGGGCCGAACCAGCTGGCTGCGAATCTGCAACTAGCCGAACCTTGACCATTCGAACTTGTATACGCTTGGCCGAACCTTGGGATATTAAGGCCCTCCCTAAGCAGCGAACCTAGGCTCACCTCAGCTAACCTTTGGGTTGTAAACCTTGACACGATCAAACTAGAACCACTGTGAAGTCAAGGGGTTTGTCGAGCCGAGGTTTTCGAATTAGGGTTAAGGGTAAACAAAGAAACATGCATGCATGGATGTTTTAAAGAACTACCAACTTTCATAATATATATGGGTTTTAAATTATGAATTTGCGTAACTTGAATATCTTAGGTGAATAACCTAAGTGTAATTCTCTTAAACTTAATTTAGATTTTGATAACTTAAAGCATGGTAGTTAATTTGAACAAACATGTATGTATGTATGTGTAGATATGTGTATAATTAAGGCTATCACCTTTTAGTATACATATCTATGGGTAGTGCACATAAGGTTGCATATTTAGTTTATCACCATTATGTTAATAAAACTACCAAGTTTAAATTATATTTTGATGATAACAACTTTCGTAGCAACAAGTATCATTCTAGCTTAGACTAAATAAACTAAGTTAATTAAATACCTATTGTCACACCCCTGCGCCGCGTGCGGAATCCACGGCGCGGTGACGTATGAACAGTTGAATCATGCACAAGTAATGAATAAGAACAACCACAACAGATTACTATGTTTCATAATGTTAAGGCAATTGTTTAGTTACAGACAATCTATCTACCAAAAGAAAGACAACTACAGACCCAAAATATGGTTTACAAAATAAGACTCCAAACAAGACAATCAAACAATTAGGATTTAGCGAGTTTCTATTCCATCCTAGCATGTTTCTTCATCTTGTTCTATCTTAAGCAGTCTCCTTAGATGTCCTTAGAATGCTTTAAACCTAATTACCTGAAACACGTGAAAAATAACTGTCAACTACAGACGTAGTTGGTGAGAACAATAGGTTTAATCATTTGTAAACATGATTACATGACATAAGGCATAGGTATGTTAAAGCAATAAAGAATTCACATGGATGAGCTGCAACCCAAACTAACATCAAGTAAGAAAAATGAGTGTAAACAGTCCAATCACTGTTTGCACAAAAGCCAACATATAATATCAAGTCCCAAACCACGTTTGAAGTTAGATAATATATCAGCAATTTTGAAAACCATAATGACACCAGACCTGCAGTTAGCTTTTAAAACAAATTTAAAAGCTAACTCCATCCTGGATAAGAACCAATGTGTCCGCTTTCCCTTGTTGTGATCACCCAGTACTAACGCTAATGAATATGATACTTGATGCGTTTACAAGTTTGTTTACAACAATAGACACCATGTTTATGAACCTTACTTTAACCGAACGTGTTAATGCCTTATTTGATAACATGAATTGAAAACCTTGATTTAATTCCATGAATTAAATCCTTTGTTTTGAATACCATGAAATGAATCTCTTGATTTGAATACCATGAAATGAATCTCTTGATTTGAATACCATGAAATGAATCTCTTGATTTGAATACCATGAAATAGTGACCTTGTATAGTAACAAGGTTTATAACAAAAGAGTTTATAAAATCCATTAATTAAAAGTGTTTATCATTTATAAAAAAACATTTGAGTAAATCTGTTATGAAACAATTCAAAGAACCTTTATAAAAGCTTTTTAATAGAAAGAGTTTAATATTTGATAAAATCCTTTATAACATTTGATGAATCCCTTGAATTAGTGCAATGAACCTGTAATATTCGTAAAGTAGAGCACATATTGAACCATGAAATACGATTGTAAAGATAGAGTTTGATCACGTGTTCCACCCAAAAACAGTTGTAAAACAGTAAAAGAGGGGCTAAAGTTCACACCTGTCTGCAGTAGACTCTGAACTAAAACAGATAGCAAGTAGCAAACAGGACTTCTAATTGATTCCTATATCATTGTAATCATACATAAGATATAAGATTTATAGTTGTATAGACTTTGATTCATTGATTGATTTGTGTTCTCTTGAAATTGGTTAACACTTGAATACATGATCTCATGATTATGATTGTTGTATAGACTTGAAAGTTATGATTTGAATCACTTGATTGATCATGGGTCCATGAAAAGAATATGTAATGTTCTTTTTTTTTGTGCACAAATCTTATGCATAAAATGATAATTGTTTGTGAACTTGATAGCCATTGATTACCATGTACTGTGAATAAATGTTTAATTGATTAATCCTTGTAATTGTGACTTGATCCCATGATTATATTAAGTTGCAACTTAAACCAAAATTGATCAATTCACAATTATCGAATTTATGATCCAACATTGTCCCTTGGGCCTATGTAACCATGATGGTCCTTAAACCAAGTCCATGGGCCACTTAGGTTAACGATGGGCCAATTGAGTGTGATGTTGGGCCAATTAGGATAATAGTGGGCCTAATGGGCTTGGATTAGGCCTAAAGAATTTAATTGGGCCCACTAATGTGTATGTAAGCCACACAAGTTTCCAAGGCAATATTGGGCCAATTAAAACCATAATGGGCCAATCTAACTCTATTGTGTTTGGTTTAAACCTATGGCCAAGTTGTTAATGGAATTGGGCCTTGTAGCATTGAGTTGGGCCGAATGGGTTTTAGATTGGGCCAAATATGGTGAGGTTGGGCCGAAAGGAATGTGGGCTGCCCACTTTGGGCAGCGAACCTTAGGAGTTCAAGGCCTAGGTTCGTCTGTCAAGCTTAAGCCACCAGGGTTCGGCCAAGCAATCTAACAGGGTTCGACAGCATGCAAACAACTAGGTTCACCCATATATGAAGGTTCGTGACCCTATGGTTCGTAGCCCATACATGAGATTTGTCTAAATCGATGGTTCGTCTGCATGGGTTCGGCCTAAAGGCTTAGGTTCGTTCCATGCAGCTCCAGGGTTCGTCTAGTGGCTACGGTTTGGTCATCAAATGAAGGTTCGGCTAAGGAGAAGCTCGAGGGTTCGTGCATGGCGACTAGGGTTCGCGGAGTGATCCTCATGTAGGGTTCGCAGAAAGTTCGCTCTGAGGAGGGTTCATTCGTCATCAAATGGTTCGTGAAGGCTCGTGGGACTCCCTAGGGCTCGGCTGCTGAACCATGAGCATACAGGTTCGTTAAGGTTCGCCCTTAGCTCAATGGTTCGGCCATCCCAACAGCTTCGGCCGAGAATGTACCCTCAACGAACCCTGTGTTGATCATCATCTTCATCGAACCACCAGCTCCAGAACACGATCCAAGACATCATAACCGTGAGAAAGATCCCTATACGTGCGAGACTCGAGAAATGATGCTAAAAAAAAAACCGGCTATGTATGTGTTTGACAAAACCCACGATCAAAACCCTAAATTCGTGATTATTCAAGCATCAATACCTCGAGATTCTGTGGATAAACCCTCAGATCCTTTGTACTTTCTTGTAGTACTCGTTGAGAGCTTCGCGTAGACGCCAAGAACACCGAATTCCGTTAAGAAACGAGCGAGATACGAGTGTTTAAAGCTTGGTTTTTAGAGAGAGAGAGGGTAAACGAAAATTGTAGAGAGAGAAGTGGTTGTTGGTGACATAAATGAGGAAATGGCCTCTTTCAAGGCTTTTATAGCCCGCGCGGTATTCGGGTCCGTTTCGGTCGCTCGGTTCGCGTTTCCGGAACGTAACGCGTATTTTACGCGACTTTTAATTAAAATAGTTATTAAACTCATTAAAATGATGAGTTTCAAAATTGTAAAACTATAAAATAATTAATTTAATTATTTTTACTCTTTGTGCGTTGTCAGATCGTTAAACATTCACAATTACGTGTATACCCGCAATTGCGTACGTTTTTCGATCGTATTAATTACTTAAAGCCGTTCACTCGTAATTATAAGTTCAACATTCGTACCATTATGGATCGTCACCCATAACTATACTCAGTCTCGCTTACGCATTACGATTTTGTTTGAATTAATTGTCATAATATTCGTCTTAACACTACGCACTAACACTATCCTGTTACACCGAACGCAGTATATATATAGGGCTCACTCTCGCTGCCCACCACTGTTTCGATATAACACGATACTGTTCTTGCCTAGTGTAATCGGCTGTAATTAAATAATACATACTTGTTCCTGAATAATAAGATCTTGTACACACAAGCACACATTATGAACATATGAATCACATTGATAAACTGAACATGGACACACACTGTTCTAACACTGTTTACGACTACCATGACTAAATGTACAAATGTTACAGTCTCCCCTAGTTAAGGGAATTTCGTCCCGAAATTAACTAGCCGAAGGTCATGTAAAAAGATGAGGGTACTTAAGTTTCATCTGGTCTTCACGTTCCCAGGTGAACTCAGCACCGCGTTTGCCCTCCAATCGTACCTTTACGATCGGGATACGGCTGCGTTTAAGTTTCTTGACCCCATGATCCATGATTTCAACCGGACGTTCTATGAATTGCATGTTGTTCTGAATCTGTATGTCTTCCAGTGGAATCTGAACATCATGATCAGCTAAGCATTTCTTAAGATTTGATACATGAAAAGTATCATGAACATTGCTTAGCTCCACTGGAAGTTTGAGTTTGTAGGCTACGGGACCAATCCGTTCCAGGATCTCAAAAGGTCCAACGTACCTTGGTGCAAGTTTCCCTTTCTTCCCGAATCGGACAACGCCTTTCCAGGGAGAAACTTTGAGTAAGACTCGGTCACCGACTTGAAACTCAAGCGGTTTCCGACGTCGATCAGCATAACTCTTCTGCCGATCTCGTGCGGCCTTAAGCCGTGATTGAATGATTGTGATATTGTCTGATGTTTCCTGAATGAGTTCTGGTCCTACGACCTGTGAGTCACCAATCTCGGTCCAACAGACCAGTGATCGAAACTTCCTACCATATAAAGCTTCGAATGGTGCACATTGAATGTTCGTATGGTAGCTGTTGTTGTACGAAAACTCGATAAGTGGAAGATGAGTGTCCCAACTTCCACCGAAGTCAATGACACAAGAACGTAGCATGTCCTCGAGTGTTTGGATAGTCCTTTCGCTTTGACTGTCGGTTTGGGGATGATACGCCGTGCTAAGATTAACACGAGTTCCCAAAGCCTTTTGCAATGATTGCCAAAAGCGAGAAGTGAAGCGACTATCACGATCAGATATGATTGATGTTGGTGTACCATGACGCGCAATGATTTCGTTGATGTAAAGAGTGGATAGCTTCTCCATTTTATAATCCTCTCGGATTGGGAGAAAATGAGCAGATTTGGTGAGTCGATCAACGATTACCCAAATCGAATCGAAACCTCGCGGAGTTCTAGGCAACTTAGTTATGAAATCCATGGAAATTTGCTCCCATTTCCATTGAGGAATTTCAGGTTGCTGCAGAAGTCCTGAAGGCTTTTGATGTTCTGCTTTGACTTTTGAACATGTAAGACATTTTCCCACATACAGTGCTATGTCTTTCTTCATTCCCGGCCACCAGTAAGATGTCCTCAAGTCTTGGTACATCTTATCTGCTCCAGGATGAACTGAGTATCGCGACTTATGAGCCTCATCACAGATGAGTGTGCGCAATTCTTCAGACTTTGGTATCCAAATGCGGCCATTGAGATATAACACCCCATCTGATCGAGGTTCTAGTTTCTTTTCAATGCCACAATCCAAGTCTGTCTTGAGTTGATTGTCTGTTAGTACCTGTTGTTGTGCGATACGAATCAAGTCTTTCAAGTTTGGCTGTGTGTTGATCTCCATGGCTCTGACACGAATTGGTTTGACTGGTTCCTTACGACTAAGAGAATCCGCCACCACATTGGCTTTACCCGGATGGTAACAAATCTCACAATCGTAATCAGTTAGAAGCTCAACCCAACGTCGTTGTCTCATGTTGAGTTCTTTCTGATTGAGAATGTGTTGCAGGCTCTTGTGGTCTGTATAGATGACACATTTAGTACCATAAAGGTAGTGCCTCCAAATCTTCAATGCAAAGACCACAGCCCCTAACTCAAGGTCATGAGTAGTGTAATTCTTCTCGTGAACCTTAGGTTGTCTTGAAGCATACGCAATGACCTTGTCCCGTTGCATAAGTACACAACCGAGACCAAGGTTTGAAGCATCACAGTAGACAATGAAATCATCACTGCCTTCTGGAAGGCTAAGGATAGGGGAGTTGCATAACTTCTGTTTAAGAAGTTGAAATGCATCTTCTTGTTTCTGTCCCCATAAAAACGCTTGACTTTTCTGAGTCAAAGTGGTAAGTGGCAAAGCAATCTTAGAGAAATTCGCAATGAATCTCCTGTAATAGCCTGCCAGACCCAGAAATGAACGAATCTCTGTTGGAGTAGATGGAGTAGTCCAGTTCTTAATCGCCTCAATCTTTGCTGGATCTACATGTATTCCATCCTTGTTTATGACATGTCCTAAGAAGTGAACCTCCTTTAGCAAAAATTCACACTTGGAGAATTTAGCATAAAGTTGTTCAGCTCTTAGTAACTCTAAGACTTTCCTCAAATGATCTTCATGTTCTTGTTCCGACTTGGAATAGATCAATATGTCGTCAATAAAGACAATAACAAACTGATCCAAGTAAGGTCTGCAGACTCGGTTCATCAAGTCCATGAACACTGTGGGTGCATTGGTCAGCCCAAATGGCATGACCACAACTCATAATGTCCATATCGAGTCCTAAATGCAGTCTTTGGTATATCCTCATCATTTACTCTCAACTGATGATAACCTGATCCTAAGTCAATCTTAGAGAAGCAAGTTGCTCCCTGCAATTGATCAAACAGATCATCGATCCTGGGCAGAGGATATCTATTTTGATTGTCAACTTGTTTAGCTCACGATAATCGATGCACATACGAAATGAACCGTCTTTCTTCTTGACAAAGAGAACCGGAGCTCCCCATGGAGAGAAACTTGGTCTGATGAATCCCTTATCTAGAAGTTCTTGAAGTTGACTAGACAGTTCCTGCATCTCAGACGGTGCTAATCGATACGGTGACTTCGCCACTGGGTTTGCTCCAGGGATGAGATCGATTCTAAATTCCACTTGTCGGAGTGGTGGTAGTCCAGGCAAGTCTTCTGGAAACACGTCAGGATAATCTCTGATGACTGGAACGTCTCCGAATGCTTTCTTTTCAGGTTTCTTCTCTACCACGTGAGCCAAGAATGCGTAGTATTTCTTTCTCAAGTACTTCCTTGCCTTGATGCACGATACAATCTTCAATCCACGGCAGGGTTTCTCGCCGTAAACTAACATCGTTTCACCGGACGGTAGGGGAATTCGAATAAGTTTCTCAGAGCATACGATTTCAGCGTTGTTTTTGGATAACCAATCCATTCCTACCACAACTTCGAAACTTCCGAGCGTCATAGGAATGAGATCAATGGAGAAAAGGTGGTCATTTAATCTTAATTCACAACCATGGATACTGGAATCTACAACTATAGTCTTACCATTTGCTACTTCTACAGCATAGGGAGCGGTAAGTATGGATAGTTGCATATTAAGCAAAGAAGCAGTATGAGCAGAGATAAAACTTTTATCTGCACCAATATCAAATATGATAGAAACATAGTGATCATTGATAAGAAATGTACCCGTGATGACTGCCGGGTCCTCGCGTGCTTCGGCAGCTCCAATAACAAAAGCACGAGCAGTAGCAGTAGTGTTGTTGAGTTTTGGACACTGGTTTCTGAAGTGTCCTTCTGCTCCACAATTATAACAGGCCCTTCCACCTGTAGCAGCAGTGGTAGTGGTAGCAGTAGTTGCCGCAGCAAGATGAGCAGATCTACATGTAGCTGCTAAGTGTCCCATACGCCCACACTTGAGACACTTTTTGCATGGAGTGTTGGGCAGATGATGGTATTGGCATTTGGTGCAAAGTGGCAACGGGCCAGTATAAGGCTTTCTGGCAGTAACCGGTTGTGGCATAGCAGTAATGGGTGTGGCATGAGTAGGTGTAACTGCAGTCAGGGCTGCAAAGTTCTTGATTGTCTTTTGCTTCTTCTTCTTGGGATGTTGTTGTTCAGGCTTCTTGCCTTCATCAATCTGTGCTCTCTTATACCCTTTTCGGGTGAGCACTCCAGACTTAACGTATTCTTCGGTAAGGCTAGCTCCAAGATGAATCGCTGCCTCCAGAGTAGTGGGGTTATTCCCCATCACAGTTCCCCTGACAACTAGAGGTAAGCCTTCAATGTATTTTTCTATCCTGCGGGATAGAGGAGTAACCAAGTGTGGCACCATAATGCACAACTCATGGAAACGAGTTGTATACTTGGCGTTTTCACCACTATCTTGCACCAGATTCCACATCTCCACCTCCAGTTTCTTCAGTTCATGACGTGGACAAAACTTCTCCACAAGTAAGTTCTTGAAACCGTCCCACGGTAAAGCTAAAGCAACTTCGCGTCCTCTGGTGTTCTTCTCAGAATTCCACCAGGTGAGTGCGCCTTTGTGAAAAGCGCTTGAGGCCATTTTGACTTTAGGTTCTCAGGACATCCTGTGAAATCAAGAATATCCTCGATGCTCTCTAACCACTGTAGTAGACCAGTAGCTCCTTCGGTACCAGCGTACTAAGGAGGCTTAGCATCATTGAACTGCTTGAAAGTGAAGTTAGCAGTTCCAGTAGTTGTAGCATTTGATTTATGTGTTGAATCACTAGTACTTCCCCGAAGATTCTGGGTAATATCAGTGACCATGCCCGGAATGACATCTCTCATGTGTATAGCGATGGCTCGGGCAATCTTGTTGATCTCATCATCGTTGCCACTTGTCGAACCCCTTCCGTTAGGATCACGTCGGGGAGGCATTCTACGAATAGAAGCCACAAGTGGATCAGTAATGAGAAAGGATACAATTGAATGTGCATGATAAAGTTAGTAATATATCCATACTACTAATATTATCATTCAATTGTAATATGATCCAGTACGCGTATAAGTTATCAACTTATTTGCATACTTATCATGTGAATATGTACGATGTTCCATGATCTCACTCCACCAAACCTACACACTGAAACTTTCCCGATATACCGAAGATAGCTTATATATAGGGCATACGAAAGGGTCAAGCAAACTGCCAGCCCAGACGCCATCCCACCACCGCTTCGATATACCACGATCATGTCCTTGCTAGCATTTGGCAACATGTTTTGTACTGATTTCCAAGTGTGTTCCATTGATTAAGAATTCCATGATCTTTGATCAACTTGACCTAAGATTATGTTATGTGTGTACCTACTAACAGTTGTTAACATGTAGAACTAAGTCATATGAGTGCTCTACATTGTTATTGTTAAACTATGTTAGTAAGTACTAATGATGTAATCACTCAAGAATTTCACTTAAGGTTTACATTGAACGAATGTTCACAACTTGATTGATTCACCATAATGTTTGGTTCATCCAAGTTTGAATTGCACTATGATTGTATCCCAAATGTTTGT
Organism: Mikania micrantha; assembly: GCA_009363875.1. Lineage (NCBI taxonomy): Eukaryota > Viridiplantae > Streptophyta > Magnoliopsida > Asterales > Asteraceae > Mikania > Mikania micrantha. The sequence goes on from CM018681.1 coordinate 14,067,722, forward strand.
ACCCCATGTGTTAGACTAATGTTCAATGTTCCCAGTTGCTTCCGAATCCTCACTCCAAATACGAACGCCGGATTCCCCCTAACATACTGAAATAAGCTTATATATAGGGTAAGCTCTCACCGACCCACCACTTACCTCAGCACGTCAGCGTTAATCCGTCGTTTATATTTGAGGCTAAGATTCCAACTGTTGATTGATTATGATTGTTTCATGATTGCCTCTTGTACTATGGATATGATTATGACTGTGTAAACCACGGTTCTTAATTTACTTGAAATTAAAACCTTAGGTTTCTGTGTATGTGTCCTAGGTTGATTTAACCTAGATTCTCAATACCTACAGTATCGAGTATAATGATCTCCTGTGAGAACTTCAACTAAAGAATACTGTTACACAGATTCTAAGTTATAAAGTTCCTATGATAATGAACACCTGATAATGATAACATGACAAGGATTTCAAATCAAGATTCTAAATTAATAGATCTTGACCTTTGAATTCCTATGATGAATATGACAAGGATTTCAAATCAAGATTCTAAATTAATAGATCTTGACCTTTGAATTCCTATGATGAATATGACAAGGATTTCAAATCAAGATTCTAAATTAATAGATCTTGACCTTTGAATTCCTATAATGAATATGACAAGGATTTTAGATCAAAGATACTAAATTAATAGATCTTTGCCTCTAAATTCCTATAATGAACTCGGTGTGAGAATTTCAGATCAAGGATACTAAGAATACAGATCCTTGCCTCTGAAATCCTCAAATGCATATATGTGAGAATTTAATTCGGTTTCTAAAATTATAGAATTCCAATTCAAATTCCTTGACTCGATATCTAATCTTAGTAAAATGTCCCTAAGATCTTTCAAGCTTAATGTAGACTTAAGGCTCACTTAAGTTACTTAGATCCTAAGTATCCTCAAGCCTATAGCACTTAGTCCTATTGGGTAGCTTAGGTTATAGTCTAGGTCATTAAACATTGGGTTTTTCCTAGTTCTCTACAACCTTGGCTCTGATACCAACCTGTCACACCCCTGCGCCGCGTGCGGAATCCACGGCGCGGTGACGTATGAACAGTTGAATCATGCACAAGTATTGAATAAGAACAACCACAACGGATTACTATGTTTCATAATGTTAAGGCAATTGTTTAGTTACAGACAATCTATCTACCAAAAGAAAGACAACTACAGACCCAAAATATGGTTTACAAAATAAGACTCCAAACAAGACAATCAAACAATTAGGATTTAGCGAGTTTCTATTCCATCCTAGCATGTTTCTTCATCTTGTTCTATCTTAAGCGGTCTCCTTAGATGTCCTTAGAATGCTTTAAACCTGATTACCTGAAAACACGTGAAAAATAACTGTCAACTACAGACGTAGTTGGTGAGAACAATAGGTTTAATCATTTGTAAACATGATTACATGACATAAGGCATAGGTATGTTAAAGCAATAAATGATTCACATGGATGAGCTGCAACCCAAACTAACATCAAGTAAGAAAAATGAGTGTAAACAGTCCAATCACTGTTTGCACAAAAGCCAACATATAATATCAAGTCCCAAACCATGTTTGAAGTTAGATAATATATCAGCAATTTTGAAAACCATAATGACACCAGACCTGCAGTTAGCTTTTAAAACAAATTTAAAAGCTAACTCCATCCTGGATAAGAACCAATGTGTCCGCTTTCCCTTGTTGTGATCACCCAGTACTAACGCTAATGAATATGATACTTGATGCGTTTACAAGTTTGTTTACAACAATAGACACCATGTTTATGAACCTTACTTTAACCGAACGTGTTAATGCCTTATTTGATAACATGAATTGAAAACCTTGATTTAATTCCATGAATTAAATCCTTTGTTTTGAATACCATGAAATGAATCTCTTGATTTGAATACCATGAAATGAATCTCTTGATTTGAATACCATGAAATGAATCTCTTGATTTGAATACCATGAAATAGTGACCTTGTATAGTAACAAGGTTTATAACAAAAGAGTTTATAAAATCCATTAATTAAAAGTGTTTATCATTTATAAAAAAACATTTGAGTAAATCTGTTATGAAACAATTCAAAGAACCTTTATAAAAGCTTTTTAATAAAAAGAGTTTAATATTTGATAAAATCCTTTATAACATTTGATGAATCCCTTGAATTAGTGCAATGAACCTGTAATATTCGTAAAGTAGAGCACATATTGAACCATGAAATACGATTGTAAAGATAGAGTTTGATCACGTGTTCCACCCCAAAACAGTTGTAAAACAGTAAAAGAGGGGCTAAAGTTCTCACCTGTCTGCAGTAGACTCTGAACTAAAACAGATAGCAAGTAGCAAACAAGACTTCTAATTGATTCCTATATCATTGTAATCATACATAAGATATAAGATTTATGGTTGTATAGACTTTGATTCATTGATTGATTTGTGTTTTCTTGAAATTGGTTAACACTTGAATACATGATCTCATGATTATGATTGTTGTATAGACTTGAAAGTTATGATTTGAATCACTTGATTGATCATGGGTCCATGAAAAGAATATGTAATGTTCTTTTTTTTTTTGTGCACAAATCTTATGCATAAAATGATAATTGTTTGGGAACTTGATAGCCATTGATTACCATGTACTGTGAATAAATGTTTAATTGATTAATCCTTGTAATTGTGACTTGATCCCATGATTAGATTAAGTTGCAACTTAAACCAAAATTGATCAATTCACAATTATCGAATTTATGATCCAACATTGTCCCTTGGGCCTATGTAACCATGATGGTCCTTAAACCAAGTCCATGGGCCACTTAGGTTAACGATGGGCCATTTGAGTGTGATGTTGGGCCAATTAGGATAATAGTGGGCCTAATGGGCTTGGATTAGGCCTAAAGAATTTAATTGGGCCCACTAATGGGAATGTAAGCCACACAAGTTTCCAAGGCAATATTGGGCCAATTAAAACCATAATGGGCCAATCTAACTCTATTGTGTTTGGTTTAAACCTATGGCCAAGTTGTTAATGGAACTGGGCCTTGTAGCATTGAGTTGGGCCGAATGGGTTTTAGATTGGGCCAAGTATGGTGAGGTTGGGCCGAAAGGAATGTGGGCTGCCCACTTTGGGCAGCGAACCTTAGGAGTTCAAGGCCTAGGTTCGTCTGTCAAGCTTAAGCCACCAGGGTTCGGCCAAGCAATCTAACAGGGTTCGACAGCATGCAAACAACTAGGTTCGTCCATATATGAAGGTTCGTGACCCTATGGTTCGTAGCCCAAACATGAGATTTGTCTAAATTGATGGTTCGTCTGCATGGGTTCGGCGTAAAGGCTTAGGTTCGTTCCATGCAGCTCCAGGGTTCGTCTAGTGGCTACGGTTTGGTCATCAAATGAAGGTTCGGCTAAGGAGAAGCTCGAGGGTTCGTGCATGGCGACTAGGATTCGCGAAGTGATCCTCATGTAGGGTTCGCAGAAAGTTCGCTCTGAGGAGGGTTCGTTGGTCATCAAATGGTTCGTGAAGGCTCGTGGGACTCCCTAGGGCTCGGCTGCTGAACCATGAGCATACAGGTTCGTTAAGGTTCGCCCTTAGCTCAATGGTTCGGCCATCCCAACAGCTTCGGCCGAGAATGTACCCTCAACGAACCCTGTGTTGATCATCATCTTCATCGAACCACCAGCTCCAGAACACGATCCAAGACATCATAACCGTGAGAAAGATCCCTATACGTGCGAGACTCGAGAAATGATGCTAAAAAAAAACCGGCTATGTATGTGTTTGACAAAACCCACGATCAAAACCCTAAATTCGTGATTATTCAAGCATCAATACCTCTAGATTCTGTGGATAAACCTTCAGATCCTTTGTACTTTCTTGTAGTACTCGTTGAGAGCTTCGCGTAGACGCCAAGAACACCGAATTCCGTTAAGAAACGAGCGAGATACGAGCGTTTGAAGCTTGGTTTTTAGAGAGAGAGAGGGTAAACGAAAATTGTAGAGAGAGAAGTGGTTGTTGGTGACATAAATGAGGAAATGGCCTCTTTCAAGGCTTTTATAGCCCGCGTGGTATTCGGGTCCGTTTCGGTCGCTCGGTTCGCGTTTCCGGAACGTAACGCGTATTTTACGCGACTTTTAATTAAAATAGTTATTAAACTCATTAAAATGATGAGTTTCAAAATTGTAAAAATATAAAATAATTAATTTAATTATTTTTACTCTTCGTGCGTTGTCAGATTGTTAAACATTCACAATTACGTGTATACCCGCAATCGCGTACGTTTTTCGATCGTATTAATTATTTAAAGCCGTTCACTCGTAATTATAAGTTCAACATTCGTACCATTATGGATCGTCACCCATAACTATACTCAGTCTCGCTTACGCATTACGATTTTGTTTGAATTAATTGTCATAATATTCGTCTTAACACTACGCACTAACACTATCCTGTTACACCGAATGCAGTATATATATAGGGCTCACTCTCGCTGCCCACCACTGTTTCGATATAACACGATACTGTTCTTGCCTAGTGTAATCGGCTGTAATTAAATAATACATACTTGTTCCTGAATAATAAGATCCTGTACACACAAGCACACATTATGAACATATGAATCACATTGATAAACTGAACATGGACACACACTGTTCTAACACTGTTTACGACTACCATGACTAAATGTACAAATGTTACACCTATGGGTTAAAGTAAAACCTATGTGGACACTCAATAGTAATAAAATGCATATACTTATAAATATGAAATATACAATAATTACAGATTGTTGAGTTGCTTTTGATTTCATATAGGCAAGCGCGCCTTCTACAAAAACACTGAATCTGAGGAATTCAGGTGAGCTCTTATAACCTCCTTTTTATAGGGAATTTGTTTTCAAACTTGGAGGTGGGACATGTATTGAATGGTTGCATATTCCATGAGTCATTGTCGGTTGAGTTGACTTAGGTCCTCCGCAATAATTGAGTTACTGTTGGTGAGTTGACTAAGGTCCTCCTCAGTGATTCCACTGTTGGTTGAGTTGACTACGCTCCTCCGTAGTGCATGAAGACACTTATACTATTTAGGAATATCGTAGGTTGAGTTGACTGAGGTCCTGCGTGATGATTCTGCCATTGATTGAGTTGACTAAGGTCCTCCGCGGTAACTTATGTTGAGATGATTATGGGAAATAATGATTATTGATTGAATTGTGATTTGTTGAGAATGGTTGAATATATGTGGATAATTGTTTGGGATTATTTGAATTATGTGATTATTGTGTATGTGGTTACATGAATTGTTTGGTTGTTGTGTTTGATGGGCTTTGGCAGAGTTGGACTATCTCACAGGTGCACATTTGTATTTCTTCTTGAAAACTATAAACTTTTATAAACACTTGTAAACATTTCTGAAACATAAAGACTTATGATTACTCACCAACTACTTCGTAGTTGAAACTTGATTTTCTACATGTTTCAGGGAACGAGGAGAAGTAGGTAGAGTAGGATAGCTCTACATCTTTTGAACATTATCACGTAGGGTCTTGGACTTAGCTAAAATAATTGAAATTTTGAAGATTAAAGTTTAGTTAGTTTAGCTAAATCTTTTGTGTAATTGATGTAACTAGCTCATGATGAACATGATTTTTGGATGTAATTAATTTGGTTGAATAATTGATATGTGATGATTAAATCAGATGCCCACAAGCTTATGAACAATCTACACATCCCTCATGGAATCCCGACATTTCCGCCATCGGTCAGGGTGTTACAGACTGGTATCAGAGTCTGGGTTATAGGGAATTTGGTGACCTAGTCTATATCCATATTATACCTTAGTATGAAATTGTTTCATACACTAATTATTATATTCAGGATTTCATGCTTTTGTGTTTATTACATGTTAACTAAACTCCTGATAAATAACTGATTCGTATATGTTACTTGCTGATTATATGATTGATTGTGCCCTAATGATTCGATAAGGACATGCGCGTGGTGTATCGTAAATGTGATGGGCTGGTGGCTGAAGCAGTTGCGACTGACTTCTACATATTCCCTATACAGATACCATTTACGGTACATTAGGTGGACGTCAGTATTGAAGAATAAGGGAACTACCCATTTGGAAAATTATTTGCTTAGGAAATTAACTTGTCACACCCCGGGCCGGCGAGTTGGATCGACTTCCCCATCGGGCGGAAAGTTCCCTGGGCGTGATATCGTGAGTGATAATCCAAATGATCAGATTGTTTACACAACATCAACATTGAGAATAACTAAAGCACACTATAACATTAAACTAGGATTACAAAGTTAAATTACAACTGTTAATGTTTGATAATTTAACTAAGTAAACATATCAAAAGAATCAAATGTTTGCTATCTTGTATCTGTACAAGATATCAAAATAGATCCACAACGTTCATCAAAACATGTGCTTTTCCAAAATCTACTAGGTCCTCTAACTGGGCATCCTAGCATGCATTCCTTAGCCTTTAGCTTAATCCTGTACATCACCTGAGAAAGCATGTAAGAAAAAAAAGTCAACACAATGGTTGGTGAGTTCATATAATTTAGTAGTTTTAAAATAGCAACCTTTCTGATAACGGCCTTAACCTCATTAACATCACCTGTAATATTTGATTCGGTATGCTTATATATAGAGCATATGTAGGGTCGAACTTACCGTCCGCCCAACCACCATCCCACCACATGCTAGATCACATATGACATTGTTGTTAAAGATAATTAAGCATTTTACCTACACCCAATCCTGTCTTCATCATAAGTTTAGCTTATTGTTTAAAAGTTTACAAGTTTATAGCCTTCAGCTAGCTCGGCCTTTACGTATATTGTACACAGATAATAGCTTCGCATTAACGTATTTTAGCATTTACGAATCTCATGCATGGGTACAAGCTTTGCTCTAGCATAGTTTAGCATTCACGTAGCCCATGATTAGATACAAGCTTTGCTCTAGCATAGTTTAGCCATTACGTTTCTCATGAATTGATTCTAGCTTTGCATCAGAATAGTTTAGCATTCACGTATCTCATATATGTAGATACAAGTCTTGCACTAGCATAGTTTAGCATTCACGTATCTCATATATAGATACAAGCTTTGCATTTGCATATAATCATAGCTTGTAGCATATAGCATCTAGTATTATCATGTAGTCTTAGCATGTAGCTTATAGCATCTAGCCTTTGATATAGTTTAGCATGTAGCTTGTAGCATCTAGCCTTTGCAAATAGTTTAAGCATTTAGTTTGTAGCATTGGCACTAGCATTAACATTTAGTTGATCATGTAGCTTACAACATTAGTATTAGCATTTAATTTGAACATGTAGCATATAGCGTTAGTGTTAGCATTAGCGTCTAGTTTTAACATATAGTTTATAGCATTAGCACTCAAGTTAAAGTCTTAGCTTTTAGCTTTTAGAATAAGTGTAACAAGCATAAGTAAAACATTTCAATACTTGTTTAAAATGTATAACATGCTTCTTAGTCCCGAGGTAAAACAAATTTATTTTAAGAGGGACAGATGAACTCACCTTGCTGTTGATGTGGTTGACTTAACCTAAACTAGAATGCACACACTCTTGATTGTACTTTTCGTTGTATTCACGATCATGTATTGATTTCATGTCGTTGTAACTTGTAAGCATAAGTTGTAGTGATTTGTGTGCGTGTATGTGTTAGCCCTAGAGTTGGCTAACACTTGTGAGTCTCGGTCTTCATTCAGCCCTGATTTACTTGTTATCACTTATGTTACTATGACATTTCAACATATTGTATGTTAAGTTTATTTGTTGCCATCATTAGACTCTTAGTAGTTTGTTGCATCATAATTGTGAAAGTTAGAGTTTCAACATTTTCTAAGTATAACACTTAGATTTATACTTTAAACTTAACATGTGGTTATTGACTTAATATGTTTCATCATTGTTTCTTAATTCCTTCCTACCTTTGTAGTAAAATAACGATTATCATCCATATATGTTATCATCAATGAGTTGGTTTATGTATTTGTTTCCATTTAATGCATGTGGGCCGAATGATAGGTTGGGCCAAAAAAGGAGGGGGCCAAGGTAGTCACATGGGCCAAGCAAAGCCACTTGGGCCAAAATATTGAACTGGGCCAAGTGACATGGGTCTGGTGATTGGTGTTGTCTGCAAGATGTCTCGGCCGAATGGTGTGGGTCGAATGGAGCTATCCGATCGGCTGAAAACATGGCCTAGTCCAGCGAACCCTAGGGTTCGGCTTCCCTTGAATCTTGACTCGACCATGGTCCCAGCGAACCTAATGGTTCGTTCAAGTACGGTTCGTGGATATGGATAGTAGCAACAATGGTTCAGTGATGGTAGCAGGTTCGGCCAGGTATAGGTTCGGTCCAGTAAGGGTTCGGCTACTTGCATGTTCAACCATGCACAAGGTTCAGCTAGGTGGTTCATGTGCCCATGGTTCCGCCGGCTTCCAGGTTTGCGGTAATGGAGGTTCGGCCTGCTAGTAGGTTCGGGACTCCTAGGTTCGCCACCTAGGGTTCGCAGGTGATGAGGTTCTGCCGAATCAAGGTGGGTGGCTCCCCCCATGGGTTCGGCTGGTCGCAGGTTCGACCTGCCCAGCCCCTACGCGAACCAGCCATTATTCATCATCATTCAAGCTGTTGCAGACGGTTCCATGTCTTCCTCGCCCTCCTAATAGTTTGTTCTAAACTGAGTGGTGTTTGAATCAAGCCTAGGGTTGGGTAGGTTATAGTTTTCAACCAGTTGCATGTGTGGTCGACCAAGGATAGAGAAAACCCTAATTTTCCAGAATTTCATAGCTCCATACCTCGAGTTTGGCTGGACAAATTCTCAGATCCGTTATAGTTTCTTGTAGAGGAGGTCAAGAGCTTCGTTTAGCACCCAGAACGCGAGATTTTGTCCACAAACGAGCAAGATCTTGTGGTTTGAAGCCTTGAATCTTAGAGAGAGAGAGAAAAACGGTTGGGAGTGTTTAAAGAGAGAGAGGGTGTAATAAATGAGGAAAATGGATCATTTAGTCCTTATATACCCTGAGAGTGTTCGGGTTCGTTTCGGTTGCTCGTTTTTCATCTCCGTTGCGTTTCCGAATCGTTGTGATTTTAAATAAAATGAATTTAATTTTATGTATTAAAAGGTTGTGATTCCTAATAAATGTTAAATATTTAATTTTCTTAAATTATTATCGTTTGAGTTGTTTTTCGCTTTCGTTTCATCAGATCGTGTAACCGTCGCGCGTATTCGTTCGAATAGTCACTCGAACGAACACGACGTTGGTTTAACTTTTTGATTATTGTTTTCTACTTTTCAGTCATCATTTCAGAACGTTAAACTCACAGATATGTTCATGTGAATTGTCACCCACGCAAACACACTGTCAGTTCGTTATTCTGAAACGCCACTACAATTGTGTTCTAAATTGTGTTTCCTCATCGACGGACTCAATTAAACTTCCTGTTTACACATTGTTTTCGTACTGAGTTATCAGCCATCTGATTCCTGTCATCTATGGATATCAGATTGCAACCGACATGTTCTGGTTGTTTACTTGTACACTATTGTTTCTCTTGATTCGTTGTATTAACTGTACTTAGGTTTTCACCTAAATACAAACAACTATTGTTTATCTCAAGTTGTTGTACTTTCGGTATTTAGTTTTCACATAAATACGTACAATTGTTTCTTATATTCTGAGTTCTATTATCACAAACACTGTTCATACATTGTATTTACACATAGTAACAAGGTGAAAGTACACATACCGTACGGACTTGCCGGATGATCAGGTACTGAATGTTACAGTCTCCCCTTTTTAAAGAAATTTCGTCCCGAAATTTAAGCATCAATGTCGGGGTCTACTTCTCGAACAGGTGGGGATACTTTGTCTTCATGTGACCCTCACGCTCCCAGGTAAATTCTGGTCCGTGCTTAGAGTTCCAACAAACCTTTACAATAGGGATACGATTTCGCTTCAGTCTCTTGACTTCATGATCCATAATCTCTACAGGTTCTTCAATGAAGTGTTACTGTTCATCCACTTGTATCTCTTCCAACGGTATGATCAATGATTCATCAGCGAGATATCTCTTGAGGTTTGATACGTGAAATACATCGTGTACTCCGCCGAGTTCATCAGGGAGTTTGAGTATGTATGCTACAGGACCTATGCGTTGAGTTATCTCAAACGGTCCCACGTACCGTGGTGCTAGTTTGCCTTTCTTTCCAAAACGTACCACGCCTTTCCATGGGGATACCTTTAACATGACACGGTCTCCCACTTGGAATTCCAATTGCTTGCGCCGCTTGTCAGCATAGTTCTTTTGTCTGCTTTTAGTTGCTTGTAGCCTTTGTTGAATCTGAGCCATCTTGTCTGTAGTTTCTTGAATAAGTTCTGGCCCAGTTATTCTATTATCTCCCACTTCAGTCCAACAGATCGGTGATCGACATTTTCGACCATAGAGAGCCTTTGAACGGTGCACATCCAATACTACTATGATAACTGTTGTTGTAGGATAATTCGATCAGTGGCAAATGAGATTCCCCCACTGAAATGTAGAACACAGGTTCTCAACATGTCCTCCAGGGTCTGTAGAGTACGTTCGCTCTGACCGTCCGTTTGTGGATGGTAAGCTGTACTCAGATTTAAGTGTGTCCCTAGAGATTTCTGCAATGATGCAAGAACCTTGATGTAAATCTCTTATCTCGGTCTGAGATGATAGATAATGGGAAACCATGGTGTACCACTATCTCGTTGATGTAGAGTCTTGCCAGGTTATCCATCGTGTAAGTCTCACGCATTGGCAAGAAATGAGCGGATTTGGTTAATCGATCAATGATAACCCAAATAGTATCATGACCACTGGAAGTGCGGGGCAGCTTGGTGATGAAGTCCATAGCTACTTGTTCCCACTTCCAAAGTGGAATCTCAGGCTGTTCCAGTAAACCTGACAGTTTCTGGTGTTCCGCCTTCACCTTGGTACACGTAAGACTTCGAACAACGTACTCAGCTATGTCTTTCTTCATACCCGGCCACCGATAAAACGCCCGTAAGTCTTGGTACATTTTATCAGCACCGGGATGCACAGAGTACTTGGTTTTGTGTGCTTCATCCAAGATAAGCTTTTTCAATTCATCCACTGCAGGAATCGATACACGGTCCTTGTAGTACATGACTTCGTCTGGTATTGTTTTAAATTGCTTTTCTGCTCAACAATCCAGTTCTTTCTTCAGGTTTCCTTGTTCAACAGCTTCTTGTTGTGCTTGAATAATGTTGTCGTGTAAGCTTGTCTGCACAGTCATTCGCATTGCTCTGACGCGCAAGAGTTTGATTCGTTCTTTCCGACTCAAGGCATTAGCTACAACATTTGCCTTGCTCGGATGGTACTTGATTACACATTCGTAATCATTGAGAAGCTCAACCCATCATCGTTGTCGCATGTTGAGTTCCTTCTGATCGAATATGTGCTGCAGACTCTTATGATCAGTAAATATGGTACACTTGGTGCCATATAAGTAATGTCACCAAATCTTCAATGTGAATACCACTGCTCCCAATTCCAGATCATGAGTAGTGTAGTTCTTCTCATGAATCTTCAGTTGTCTTGAGGCATTCGCAATGACTTTGTCCCGTTGCATTAGTACATAGCCTAGTCCTTGATAGGATGCATCACAGTACACTACAAAGTCATCACAACCATCTGGGAGAGATAAGATTGGAGCATCACATAGCTTTTGCTTCAAAGTCTGAAAGGCATCTTCTTGCTTCTGTTCCCAAACAAAAGGCTCGCTTTTCTGTGTTAGCTTGGTGAGTGGCAGGGCTATCTTAGAATAGCTTGAGATAAACCTTCTATAATAGCCCGCTAAGCCTAGAAAGGAACGTATGTCCGTCGGTGTCTTTGAAGTATCCCAATTCCTTATTGCTTCAATCTTGGCAGGGTCTACGTGTATTCCCTCATTGTTTCCTACGTGACCTAAGAACTGAACTTCTCTTAACCAAAATTCGCACTTAGAGAATTTGGCATAGAGTTTCTCTTCTTTCAATAGTTCCAAGATCACTCTGAGGCATTGCTCATGCTCTAGTTTGCTTTTGGAATAGATCAGCATGTCATCAATGAAAAGAATGAAAAACTGATCCAAGTACGGTTTGCACACTCGGTTCATGAGACCCATGAAAACCGCTGGTGCATTCGCCAAACCAAAAGGCATCACCATAAGCTTATAATTTCCATATCTGGTTTGACTTTTGAACATGTAAGACATTTTCCCACATACAGTGCTATGTCTTTCTTCATTCCCGGCCACAATAAGATGTCCTCAAGTCTTGGTACATCTTATCTGCTCCAGGATGAACTGAGTATCGCGACTTATGAGCCTCATCACAGATGAGTGTGCCCAATTCTTCAGACTTTGGTATCCAAATGCGGCCATTGAGATATAACACCCCATCTGATCGAGGTTCTAGTTTCTTTTCAATGCCACAATCCAAGTCTGTCTTGAGTTGATTGTCTGTTAGTACCTGTTGTTGTGCGATACGAATCAAGTCTTTCAAGTTTGGCTGTGTGTTGATCTCCATGGCTCTGACACGAATTGGTTTGACTGGTTCCTTACGACTAAGAGAATCCGCCACCACATTGGCTTTACCCGGATGGTAACAAATCTCACAATCGTAATCAGTTAGAAGCTCAACCCAACGTCGTTGTCTCATGTTGAGTTCTTTCTGATTGAGAATGTGTTGCAGGCTCTTGTGGTCTGTATAGATGACACATTTAGTACCATAAAGGTAGTGCCTCCAAATCTTCAATGCAAAGACCACAGCCCCTAACTCAAGGTCATGAGTAGTGTAATTCTTCTCGTGAACCTTAGGTTGTCTTGAAGCATACGCAATGACCTTGTCCCGTTGCATAAGTACACAACCGAGACCAAGGTTTGAAGCATCACAGTAGACAATGAAATCATCACTGCCTTCTGGAAGGCTAAGGATAGGGGAGTTGCATAACTTCTGTTTAAGAAGTTGAAATGCATCTTCTTGTTTCTGTCCCCATAAAAACGCTTGACTTTTCTGAGTCAAAGTGGTAAGTGGCAAAGCAATCTTAGAGAAATTCGCAATGAATCTCCTGTAATAGCCTGCCAGACCCAGAAATGAACGAATCTCTGTTGGAGTAGATGGAGTAGTCCAGTTCTTAATCGCCTCAATCTTTGCTGGATCTACATGTATTCCATCCTTGTTTATGACATGTCCTAAGAAGTGAACCTCCTTTAGCAAAAATTCACACTTGGAGAATTTAGCATAAAGTTGTTCAGCTCTTAGTAACTCTAAGACTTTCCTCAAATGATCTTCATGTTCTTGTTCCGACTTGGAATAGATCAATATGTCGTCAATAAAGACAATAACAAACTGATCCAAGTAAGGTCTGCAGACTCGGTTTATCAAGTCCATGAACACTGTGGGTGCATTGGTCAGCCCAAATGGCATGACCACAACTCATAATGTCCATATCGAGTCCTAAATGCAGTCTTTGGTATATCCTCATCATTTACTCTCAACTGATGATAACCTGATCCTAAGTCAATCTTAGAGAAGCAAGTTGCTCCCTGCAATTGATCAAACAGATCATCGATCCTGGGCAGAGGATATCTATTTTTGATTGTCAACTTGTTTAGCTCACGATAATCGATGCACATACGAAATGAACCGTCTTTCTTCTTGACAAAGAGAACCGGAGCTCCCCATGGAGAGAAACTTGGTCTGATGAATCCCTTATCTAGAAGTTCTTGAAGTTGACTAGACAGTTCCTGCATCTCAGACGGTGCTAATCGATACGGTGACTTCGCCACTGGGTTTGCTCCAGGGACGAGATCGATTCTAAATTCCACTTGTCGGAGTGGTGGTAGTCCAGGCAAGTCTTCTGGAAACACGTCAGGATAATCTCTGATGACTGGAACGTCTCCGAATGCTTTCTTTTCAGGTTTCTTCTCTACCACGTGAGCCAAGAATGCGTAGTATTTCTTTCTCAAGTACTTCCTTGCCTTGATGCACGATACAATCTTCAATCCACGGCAGGGTTTCTCGCCGTAAACTAACATCGTTTCACCGGACGGTAGGGGAATTCGAATAAGTTTCTCAGAGCATACGATTTCAGCGTTGTTTTTGGATAACCAATCCATTCCTACCACAACTTCGAAACTTCCGAGCGTCATAGGAATGAGATCAATGGAGAAAAGGTGGTCATTTAATCTTAATTCACAACCATGGATACTGGAATCTACAACTATAGTCTTACCATTTGCTACTTCTACAGCATAGGGAGCGGTAAGTATGGATAGTTGCATATTAAGCAAAGAAGCAGTATGAGCAGAGATAAAACTTTTATCAGCACCAATATCAAATATGATAGAAACATAGTGATCATTGATAAGAAATGTACCCGTGATGACTGCCGGGTCCTCGCGTGCTTCGGCAGCTCCAATAACAAAAGCACGAGCAGTAGCAGTAGTGTTTTTGAGTTTTGGACACTGGTTTCTGAAGTGTCCTTCTGCTCCACAATTATAACAGGCCCTTCCACCTGTAGCAGCAGTGGTAGTGGTAGCAGTAGTTGCCGCAGCAAGATGAGCAGATCTACATGTAGCTGCTAAGTGTCCCATACGCCCACACTTGAGACACTTTTTGCATGGAGTGTTGGGCAGATGATGGTATTGGCATTTGGTGCAAAGTGGCAACGGGCCAGTATAAGGCTTTCTGGCAGTAACCGGTTGTGGCATAGCAGTAATGGGTGTGGCATGAGTAGGTGTAACTGCAGTCAGGGCTGCAAAGTTCTTGATTGTCTTTTGCTTCTTCTTCTTGGGATGTTGTTGTTCAGGCTTCTTGCCTTCATCAATCTGTGCTCTCTTATACCCTTTTCGGGTGAGCACTCCAGACTTAACGTATTCTTCGGTAAGGCTAGCTCCAAGATGAATCGCTGCCTCCAGAGTAGTGGGGTTATTCCCCATCACAGTTCCCCTGACAACTAGAGGTAAGCCTTCAATGTATTTTTCTATCCTGCGGGATAGAGGAGTAACCAAGTGTGGCACCATAATGCACAACTCATGGAAACGAGTTGTATACTTGGCGTTTTCACCACTATCTTGCACCAGATTCCACATCTCCACCTCCAGTTTCTTCAGTTCATGACGTGGACAAAACTTCTCCACAAGTAAGTTCTTGAAACCGTCCCACGGTAAAGCTAAAGCAACTTCGCGTCCTCTGGTGTTCTTCTCAGAATTCCACCAGGTGAGTGCGCCTTTGTGAAAAGCGCTTGAGGCCATTTTGACCTTTAGGTTCTCAGGACATCCTGTGAAATCAAGAATATCCTCGATGCTCTCTAACCACTGTAGTAGACCAGTAGCTCCTTCGGTACCAGCGTACTAAGGAGGCTTAGCATCATTGAACTGCTTGAAAGTGAAGTTAGCAGTTCCAGTAGTTGTAGCATTTGATTTATGTGCTGAATCACTAGTACTTCCCCGAAGATTCTGGGTAATATCAGTGACCATGCCCGGAATGACATCTCTCATGTGTATAGCGATGGCTCGGGCAATCTTGTTGATCTCATCATCGTTGCCACTTGTCGAACCCCTTCCGTTAGGATCACGTCGGGGAGGCATTCTACGAATAGAAGCCACAAGTGGATCAGTAATGAGAAAGGATACAATTGAATGTGCATGATAAAGTTAGTAATATATCCATACTACTAATATTATCATTCAATTGTAATATGATCCAGTACGCGTATAAGTTATCAACTTATTTGCATACTTATCATGTGAATATGTACGATGTTCCATGATCTCACTCCACCAAACCTACACACTGAAACTTTCCCGATATACCGAAGATAGCTTATATATAGGGCATACGAAAGGGTCAAGCAAACTGCCAGCCCAGACGCCATCCCACCACCGCTTCGATATACCACGATCATGTCCTTGCTAGCATTTGGCAACATGTTTTGTACTGATTTCCAAGTGTGTTCCATTGATTAAGAATTCCATGATCTTTGATCAACTTGACCTATGATTATGTTATGTGTGTACCTACTAACAGTTGTTAACATGTAGAACTAAGTCATATGAGTGCTCTACATTGTTATTGTTAAACTATGTTAGTAAGTACTAATGATGTAATCACTCAAGAATTTCACTTAAGGTTTACATTGAACGAATGTTCACAACTTGATTGATTCACCATAATGTTTGGTTCATCCAAGTTTGAATTGCACTATGATTGTATCCCAAATGTTTGTACCCCATGTGTTAGACTAATGTTCAATGTTCCCAGTTGCTTCCGAATCCTCACTCCAAATACGAACGCCGGATTCCCCCTAACATACTGAAATAAGCTTATATATAGGGTAAGCTCTCACCGACCCACCACTTACCTCAGCACGTCAGCGTTAATCCGTCGTTTATATTTGAGGCTAAGATTCCAACTGTTGATTGATTATGATTGTTTCATGATTGCCTCTTGTACTATGGATATGATTATGACTGTGTAAACCACGGTTCTTAATTTACTTGAAATTAAAACCTTAGGTTTCTGTGTATGTGTCCTAGGTTGATTTAACCTAGATTCTCAATACCTACAGTATCGAGTATAATGATCTCCTGTGAGAACTTCAACTAAAGAATACTGTTACACAGATTCTAAATTATAAAGTTCCTATGATAATGAACACCTGATAATGATAACATGACAAGGATTTCAAATCAAGATTCTAAATTAATAGATCTTGACCTTTGAATTCCTATGATGAATATGACAAGGATTTCAAATCAAGATTCTAAATTAATAGATCTTGACCTTTGAATTCCTATGATGAATATGACAAGGATTTCAAATCAAGATTCTAAATTAATAGATCTTGACCTTTGA
The DNA here is from genome assembly GCA_009363875.1 of Mikania micrantha. Classification (NCBI taxonomy): domain Eukaryota; kingdom Viridiplantae; phylum Streptophyta; class Magnoliopsida; order Asterales; family Asteraceae; genus Mikania; species Mikania micrantha. The sequence goes on from CM018681.1 coordinate 14,084,667, forward strand.
ATTCCTATAATGAATATGACAAGGATTTTAGATCAAAGATACTAAATTAATAGATCTTTGCCTCTAAATTCCTATAATGAACTCGGTGTGAGAATTTCAGATCAAGGATACTAAGAATACAGATCCTTGCCTCTGAAATCCTCAAATGCATATATGTGAGAATTTAATTCGGTTTCTAAAATTATAGAATTCCAATTCAAATTCCTTGACTCGATATCTAATCTTAGTAAAATGTCCCTAAGATCTTTCAAGCTTAATGTAGACTTAAGGCTCACTTAAGTTACTTAGATCCTAAGTATCCTCAAGCCTATAGCACTTAGTCCTATTGGGTAGCTTAGGTTATAGTCTAGGTCATTAAACATTGGGTTTTTCCTAGTTCTCTACAACCTTGGCTCTGATACCAACCTGTCACACCCCTGCGCCGCGTGCGGAATCCACGGCGCGGTGACGTATGAACAGTTGAATCATGCACAAGTATTGAATAAGAACAACCACAACGGATTACTATGTTTCATAATGTTAAGGCAATTGTTTAGTTACAGACAATCTATCTACCAAAAGAAAGACAACTACAGACCCAAAATATGGTTTACAAAATAAGACTCCAAACAAGACAATCAAACAATTAGGATTTAGCGAGTTTCTATTCCATCCTAGCATGTTTCTTCATCTTGTTCTATCTTAAGCGGTCTCCTTAGATGTCCTTAGAATGCTTTAAACCTGATTACCTGAAAACACGTGAAAAATAACTGTCAACTACAGACGTAGTTGGTGAGAACAATAGGTTTAATCATTTGTAAACATGATTACATGACATAAGGCATAGGTATGTTAAAGCAATAAATGATTCACATGGATGAGCTGCAACCCAAACTAACATCAAGTAAGAAAAATGAGTGTAAACAGTCCAATCACTGTTTGCACAAAAGCCAACATATAATATCAAGTCCCAAACCATGTTTGAAGTTAGATAATATATCAGCAATTTTGAAAACCATAATGACACCAGACCTGCAGTTAGCTTTTAAAACAAATTTAAAAGCTAACTCCATCCTGGATAAGAACCAATGTGTCCGCTTTCCCTTGTTGTGATCACCCAGTACTAACGCTAATGAATATGATACTTGATACGTTTACAAGTTTGTTTACAACAATAGACACCATGTTTATGAACCTTACTTTAACCGAACGTGTTAATGCCTTATTTGATAACATGAATTGAAAACCTTGATTTAATTCCATGAATTAAATCCTTTGTTTTGAATACCATGAAATGAATCTCTTGATTTGAATACCATGAAATGAATCTCTTGATTTGAATACCATGAAATGAATCTCTTGATTTGAATACCATGAAATAGTGACCTTGTATAGTAACAAGGTTTATAACAAAAGAGTTTATAAAATCCATTAATTAAAAGTGTTTATCATTTATAAAAAAACATTTGAGTAAATCTGTTATGAAACAATTCAAAGAACCTTTATAAAAGCTTTTTAATAAAAAGAGTTTAATATTTGATAAAATCCTTTATAACATTTGATGAATCCCTTGAATTAGTGCAATGAACCTGTAATATTCGTAAAGTAGAGCACATATTGAACCATGAAATACGATTGTAAAGATAGAGTTTGATCACGTGTTCCACCCCAAAACAGTTGTAAAACAGTAAAAGAGGGGCTAAAGTTCTCACCTGTCTGCAGTAGACTCCGAACTAAAACAGATAGCAAGTAGCAAACAAGACTTCTAATTGATTCCTATATCATTGTAATCATACATAAGATATAAGATTTATAGTTGTATAGACTTTGATTCATTGATTGATTTGTGTTCTCTTGAAATTGGTTAACACTTGAATACATGATCTCATGATTATGATTGTTGTATAGACTTGAAAGTTATGATTTGAATCACTTGATTGATCATGGGTCCATGAAAAGAATATGTAATGTTCTTTTTTTTTGTGCACAAATCTTATGCATAAAATGATAATTGTTTGTGAACTTGATAGCCATTGATTACCATGTACTGTGAATAAATGTTTAATTGATTAATCCTTGTAATTGTGACTTGATCCCATGATTAGATTAAGTTGCAACTTAAACCAAAATTGATCAATTCACAATTATCGAATTTATGATCCAACATTGTCCCTTGGGCCTATGTAACCATGATGGTCCTTAAACCAAGTCCATGGGCCACTTAGGTTAACGATGGGCCATTTGAGTGTGATGTTGGGCCAATTAGGATAATATTGGGCCTAATGTGCTTGGATTAGGCCTAAAGAATTTAATTGGGCCCACTAATGGGAATGTAAGCCACACAAGTTTCCAAGGCAATATTGGGCCAATTAAAACCATAATGGGCCAATCTAACTCTAATGTGTTTGGTTTAAACCTATGGCCAAGTTGTTAATGGAACTGGGCCTTGTAGCATTGAGTTGGGCCGAATGGGTTTTAGATTGGGCCAAGTATGGTGAGGTTGGGCCGAAAGGAATGTGGGCTGCCCACTTTGGGCAGCGAACCTTAGGAGTTCAAGGCCTAGGTTCGTCTGTCAAGCTTAAGCCACCAGGGTTCGGCCAAGCAATCTAACAGGGTTCGACAGCATGCAAACAACTAGGTTCGTCCATATATGAAGGTTCGTGACCCTATGGTTCGTAGCCCAAACATGAGATTTGTCTAAATTGATGGTTCGTCTGCATGGGTTCGGCGTAAAGGCTTAGGTTCGTTCCATGCAGCTCCAGGGTTCGTCTAGTGGCTACGGTTTGGTCATCAAATGAAGGTTCGGCTAAGGAGAAGCTCGAGGGTTCGTGCATGGCGACTAGGATTCGGGAAGTGATCCTCATGTAGGGTTCGCAGAAAGTTCGCTCTGAGGAGGGTTCGTTGGTCATCAAATGGTTCGTGAAGGCTCGTGGGACTCCCTAGGGCTCGGCTGCTGAACCATGAGCATACAGGTTCGTTAAGGTTCGCCCTTAGCTCAATGGTTCGGCCATCCCAACAGCTTCGGCCGAGAATGTACCCTCAACGAACCCTGTGTTGATCATCATCTTCATCAAACCACCAGCTCCAGAACACGATCCAAGACATCATAACCGTGAGAAAGATCCCTATACGTGCGAGACTCGAGAAATGATGCTAAAAAAAAACCCGGCTATGTATGTGTTTGACAAAACCCACGATCAAAACCCTAAATTCGTGATTATTCAAGCATCAATACCTCTAGATTCTATGGATAAACCTTCAGATCCTTTGTACTTTCTTGTAGTAGTCGTTGAGAGCTTCGCGTAGACGCCAAGAACACCGAATTCCGTTAAGAAACGAGCGAGATACGAGCGTTTAAAGCTTGGTTTTTAGAGAGAGAGAGGGTAAACGGAAATTGTAGAGAGAGAAGTGGTTGTTGGTGACATAAATGAGGAAATGGCCTCTTTCAAGGCTTTTATAGCCCGCGTGGTATTCGGGTCCGTTTCGGTCGCTCGGTTCGCGTTTCCGGAACGTAACGCGTATTTTACGCGACTTTTAATTAAAATAGTTATTAAACTCATTAAAATGATGAGTTTCAAAATTGTAAAAATATAAAATAATTAATTTAATTATTTTTACTCTTCGTGCGTTGTCAGATTGTTAAACATTCACAATTACGTGTATACCCGCAATCGCGTACGTTTTTCGATCGTATTAATTATTTAAAGCCGTTCACTCGTAATTATAAGTTCAACATTCGTACCATTATGGATCGTCACCCATAACTATACTCAGTCTCGCTTACGCATTACGATTTTGTTTGAATTAATTGTCATAATATTCGTCTTAACACTACGCACTAACACTATCCTGTTACACCGAATGCAGTATATATATAGGGCTCACTCTCGCTGCCCACCACTGTTTCGATATAACACGATACTGTTCTTGCCTAGTGTAATCGGCTGTAATTAAATAATACATACTTGTTCCTGAATAATAAGATCCTGTACACACAAGCACACATTATGAACATATGAATCACATTGATAAACTGAACATGGACACACACTGTTCTAACACTGTTTACGACTACCATGACTAAATGTACAAATGTTACACCTATGGGTTAAAGTAAAACCTATGTGGACACTCAATAGTAATAAAATGCATATACTTATAAATATGAAATATACAATAATTACAGATTGTTGAGTTGCTTTTGATTTCATATAGGCAAGCGCGCCTTCTACAAAAACACTGAGTCTGAGGAATTCAGGTGAGCTCTTATAACCTCCTTTTTATAGGGAATTTGTTTTCAAACTTGGAGGTGGGACATGTATTGAATGGTTGCATATTCCATGAGTCATTGTCGGTTGAGTTGACTTAGGTCCTCCGCAATAATTGAGTTACTGTTGGTGAGTTGACTAAGGTCCTCCTCAGTGATTCCACTGTTGGTTGAGTTGACTACGCTCCTCCGTAGTGCATGAAGACACTTATACTATTTAGGAATATCGTAGGTTGAGTTGACTGAGGTCCTGCGTGATGATTCTGCCATTGATTGAGTTGACTAAGGTCCTCCGCGGTAACTTATGTTGAGATGATTATGGGAAATAATGATTATTGATTGAATTGTGATTTGTTGAGAATGGTTGAATATATGTGGATAATTGTTTGGGATTATTTGAATTATGTGATTATTGTGTATGTGGTTACATGAATTGTTTGGTTGTTGTGTTTGATGGGCTTTGGCAGAGTTGGACTATCTCACAGGTGCACATTTGTATTTCTTCTTGAAAACTATAAACTTTTATAAACACTTGTAAACATTTCTGAAACATAAAGACTTATGATTACTCACCAACTACTTCGTAGTTGAAACTTGATTTTCTACATGTTTCAGGGAACGAGGAGAAGTAGGTAGAGTAGGATAGCTCTACATCTTTTGAACATTATCACGTAGGGTCTTGGACTTAGCTAAAATAATTGAAATTTTAAAGATTAAAGTTTAGTTAGTTTAGCTAAATCTTTTGTGTAATTGATGTAACTAGCTCATGATGAACATGATTTTTGGATGTAATTAATTTGGTTGAATAATTGATATGTGATGATTAAATCAGATGCCCACAAGCTTATTAACAATCTACACATCCCTCATGGAATCCCGACATTTCCGCCATTGGTCAGGGTGTTACAGACTGGTATCAGAGCCTGGGTTATAGGGAATTTGGTGACCTAGTCTATATCCATATTATACCTTAGTATGAAATTGTTTCATACACTAATTATTATATTCAGGATTTCATGCTTTTGTGTTTATTACATGTTAACTAAACTCCTGATAAATAACTGATTCGTATATGTTACTTGCTGATTATATGATTGATTGTGCCCTAATGATTCGATAAGGACATGCGCGTGGTGTATCGTAAATGTGATGGGCTGGTGGCTGAAGCAGTTGCGACTGACTTCTACATATTCCCTATACATATACCATTTACGGTACATTAGGTGGACGTCAGTATTGAAGAATAAGGGAACTACCCATTTGGAAAATTATTTGCTTAGGAAATTAACTTGTCACACCCCGGGCCGGCGAGTTGGATCGACTTCCCCATCGGGCGGAAAGTTCCCGGGGCGTGATATCGTGAGTGATAATCAAAATGATCAGATTTTTTACACAACATCAACATTGAGAATAACTAAAGCACACTATAACATTAAACTAGGATTACAAAGTTAAATTACAACTGTTAATGTTTGATAATTTAACTAAGTAAACATATCAAAAGAATCAAATGTTTGCTATCTTGTATCTGTACAAGATATCAAAATAGATCCACAACGTTCATCAAAACATGTGCTTTTCCAAAATCTACTAGGTCCTCTAACTGGGCATCCTAGCATGCATTCCTTAGCCTTTAGCTTAATCCTGTACATCACCTGAGAAAGCATGTAAGAAAAAAAAGTCAACACAATGGTTGGTGAGTTCATATAATTTAGTAGTTTTAAAATAGCTTTAGCAACCTTTCTGATAACGGCCTTAACCTCATTAACATCACCTGTAATATTTGATTCGGTATGCTTATATATAGAGCATATGTAGGGTCGAACTTACCGTCCGCCCAACCACCATCCCACCACATGCTAGATCACATATGACATTGTTGTTAAAGATAATTAAGCATTTTACCTACACCCAATCCTGTCTTCATCATAAGTTTAGCTTATTGTTTAAAAGTTTACAAGTTTATAGCCTTCAGCTAGCTCGGCCTTTACGTATATTGTACACAGATAATAGCTTCGCATTAACGTATTTTAGCATTTACGAATCTCATGCATGGGTACAAGCTTTGCTCTAGCATAGTTTAGCATTCACGTAGCCCATGATTAGATACAAGCTTTGCTCTAGCATAGTTTAGCCATTACGTTTCTCATGAATTGATTCTAGCTTTGCATCAGAATAGTTTAGCATTCACGTATCTCATATATGTAGATACAAGTCTTGCACTAGCATAGTTTAGCATTCACGTATCTCATATATAGATACAAGCTTTGCATTTGCATATAATCATAGCTTGTAGCATATAGCATCTAGTATTATCATGTAGTCTTAGCATGTAGCTTATAGCATCTAGCCTTTGATATAGTTTAGCATGTAGCTTGTAGCATCTAGCCTTTGCAAATAGTTTAAGCATTTAGTTTGTAGCATTGGCACTAGCATTAACATTTAGTTGATCATGTAGCTTACAACATTAGTATTAGCATTTAATTTGAACATGTAGCATATAGCGTTAGTGTTAGCATTAGCGTCTAGTTTTAACATATAGTTTATAGCATTAGCACTCAAGTTAAAGTCTTAGCTTTTAGCTTTTAGAATAAGTGTAACAAGCATAAGTAAAACATTTCAATACTTGTTTAAAATGTATAACATGCTTCTTAGTCCCGAGGTAAAACAAATTTATTTTAAGAGGGACAGATGAACTCACCTTGCTGTTGATGTGGTTGACTTAACCTAAACTAGAATGCACACACTCTTGATTGTACTTTTCGTTGTATTCACGATCATGTATTGATTTCATGTCGTTGTAACTTGTAAGCATAAGTTGTAGTGATTTGTGTGCGTGTACGTGTTAGCCCTAGAGTTGGCTAACACTTGTGAGTCTCGGTCTTCATTCAGCCCTGATTTACTTGTTATCACTTATGTTACTATGACATTTCAACATATTGTATGTTAAGTTTATTTGTTGCCATCATTAGACTCTTAGTAGTTTGTTGCATCATAATTGTGAAAGTTAGAGTTTCAACATTTTCTAAGTATAACACTTAGATTTATACTTTAAACTTAACATGTGGTTATTGACTTAATATGTTTCATCATTGTTTCTTAATTCCTTCCTACCTTTGTAGTAAAATAACGATTATCATCCATATATGTTATCATCAATGAGTTGGTTTATGTATTTGTTTCCATTTAATGCATGTGGGCCGAATGATAGGTTGGGCCAAAAAAGGAGGGGGCCAAGGTAGTCACATGGGCCAAGCAAAGCCACTTGGGCCAAAATATTGAACTGGGCCAAGTGACATGGGTCTGGTGATTGGTGTTGGCTGCAAGATGTCTCGGCCGAATGGTGTGGGTCGAATGGAGCTATCCGATCGGCTGAAAACATGGCCTAGTCCAGCGAACCCTAGGGTTCGGCTTCCCTTGAATCTTGACTCGACCATGGTCCCAGCGAACCTAATGGTTCGTTCAAGTACGGTTCGTGGATATGGATAGTAGCAGCAATGGTTCAGTGATGGTAGCAGGTTCGGCCAGGTATAGGTTCGGTCCAGTAAGGGTTCGGCTACTTGCATGTTCAACCATGCACAAGGTTCAGCTAGGTGGTTCATGTGCCCATGGTTCCGCCGGCTTCCAGGTTTGCGGTAATGGAGGTTCGGCTTGCTAGTAGGTTCGGGACTCCTAGGTTCGCCACCTAGGGTTCGCAGGTGATGAGGTTCTACCGAATCAAGGTGGGTGGCTCCCCCCATGGGTTCGGCTGGTCGCAGGTTCGACCTGCCCAGCCCCTACGCGAACCAGCCATTATTCATCATCATTCAAGCTGTTGCAGACGGTTCCATGTCTTCCTCGCCCTCCTAATAGTTTGTTCTAAACTGAGTGGTGTTTGAATCAAGCCTAGGGTTGGGTAGGTTATAGTTTTCAACCAGTTGCATCTGTGGTCGACCAAGGATAGAGAAAACCCTAATTTTCCAGAATTTCATAGCTCCATACCTCGAGTTTGGCTGGACAAATTCTCAGATCCGTTATAGTTTCTTGTAGAGGAGGTCAAGAGCTTCGTTTAGCACCCAGAACGCGAGATTTTGTCCACAAACGAGCAAGATCTTGTGGTTTGAAGCCTTGAATCTTAGAGAGAGAGAGAAAAACGGTTGGGAGTGTTTAAAGAGAGAGAGGGTGTAATAAATGAGGAAAATGGATCATTTAGTCCTTATATACCCTGAGAGTGTTCGGGTTCGTTTCGGTTGCTCGTTTTTCATCTCCGTTGCGTTTCCGAATCGTTGTGATTTTAAATAAAATGAATTTAATTTTATGTATTAAAAGGTTGTGATTCCTAATAAATGTTAAATATTTAATTTTCTTAAATTATTATCGTTTGAGTTGTTTTTCGCTTTCGTTTCATCAGATCGTGTAACCGTCGCGCGTATTCGTTCGAATAGTCACTCGAACGAACACGACGTTGGTTTAACTTTTTGATTATTGTTTTCTACTTTTCAGTCATCATTTCAGAACGTTAAACTCACAGATATGTTCATGTGAATTGTCACCCACGCAAACACACTGTCAGTTCGTTATTCTGAAACGCCACTGCAATTGTGTTCTAAATTGTGTTTCCTCACCGACGGACTCAATTAAACTTCCTGTTTACACATTGTTTTCGTACTGAGTTATCAGCCATCTGATTCCTGTCATCTATGGATATCAGATTGCAACCGACATGTTCTGGTTGTTTACTTGTACACTATTGTTTCTCTTGATTCGTTGTATTAACTGTACTTAGGTTTTCACCTAAATACAAACAACTATTGTTTATCTCAAGTTGTTGTACTTTCGGTATTTAGTTTTCACATAAATACGTACAATTGTTTCTTATATTCTGAGTTCTATTATCACAAACACTGTTCATACATTGTATTTACACATAGTAACAAGGTGAAAGTACACATACCGTACGGACTTGCCGGATGATCAGGTACTGAATGTTACAGTCTCCCCTTTTTAAAGAAATTTCGTCCCGAAATTTAAGCATCAATGTCGGGGTCTACTTCTCGAACAGGTGGGGATACTTTGTCTTCATGTGACCCTCACGCTCCCAGGTAAATTCTGGTCCGTGCTTAGAGTTCCAACAAACCTTTACAATAGGGATACGATTTCGCTTCAGTCTCTTGACTTCATGATCCATAATCTCTACAGGTTCTTCAATGAAGTGTTACTGTTCATCCACTTGTATCTCTTCCAACGGTATGATCAATGATTCATCAGCGAGATATCTCTTGAGGTTTGATACGTGAAATACATCGTGTACTCCGCCGAGTTCATCAGGGAGTTTGAGTATGTATGCTACAGGACCTATGCGTTGAGTTATCTCAAACGGTCCCACGTACCGTGGTGCTAGTTTGCCTTTCTTTCCAAAACGTACCACGCCTTTCCATGGGGATACCTTTAACATGACACGGTCTCCCACTTGGAATTCCAATTGCTTGCGCCGCTTGTCAGCATAGTTCTTTTGTCTGCTTTTAGTTGCTTGTAGCCTTTGTTGAATCTGAGCCATCTTGTCTGTAGTTTCTTGAATAAGTTCTGGCCCAGTTATTCTATTATCTCCCACTTCAGTCCAACAGATCGGTGATCGACATTTTCGACCATAGAGAGCCTTTGAACGGTGCACATCCAATACTACTATGATAACTGTTGTTGTAGGATAATTCGATCAGTGGCAAATGAGATTCCCCCTCTGAAATGTAGAACACAGGTTCTCAACATGCCCTCCAGGGTCTGTAGAGTACGTTCGCTCTGACCGTCCGTTTGTGGATGGTAAGCTGTACTCAGATTTAAGTGTGTCCCTAGAGATTTCTGCAATGATGCAAGAACCTTGATGTAAATCTCTTATCTCGGTCTGAGATGATAGATAATGGGAAACCATGGTGTACCACTATCTCGTTGATGTAGAGTCTTGCCAGGTTATCCATCGTGTAAGTCTCACGCATTGGCAAGAAATGAGCGGATTTGGTTAATCGATCAATGATAACCCAAATAGTATCATGACCACTGGAAGTGCGGGGCAGCTTGGTGATGAAGTCCATAGCTACTTGTTCCCACTTCCAAAGTGGAATCTCAGGCTGTTCCAGTAAACCTGACAGTTTCTGGTGTTCCGCCTTCACCTTGGTACACGTAAGACTTCGAACAACGTACTCAGCTATGTCTTTCTTCATACCCGGCCACCGATAAAACGCCCGTAAGTCTTGGTACATTTTATCAGCACCGGGATGCACAGAGTACTTGGTTTTGTGTGCTTCATCCAAGATAAGCTTTTTCAATTCATCCACTGCAGGAATCGATACACGGTCCTTGTAGTACATGACTTCGTCTGGTATTGTTTTAAATTGCTTTTCTGCTCAACAATCCAGTTCTTTCTTCAGGTTTCCTTGTTCAACAGCTTCTTGTTGTGCTTGAATAATGTTGTCGTGTAAGCTTGTCTGCACAGTCATTCGCATTGCTCTGACGCGCAAGAGTTTGATTCGTTCTTTCCGACTCAAGGCATTAGCTACAACATTTGCCTTGCTCGGATGGTACTTGATTACACATTCGTAATCATTGAGAAGCTCAACCCATCATCGTTGTCGCATGTTGAGTTCCTTCTGATCGAATATGTGCTGCAGACTCTTATGATCAGTAAATATGGTACACTTGGTGCCATATAAGTAATGTCACCAAATCTTCAATGTGAATACCACTGCTCCCAATTCCAGATCATGAGTAGTGTAGTTCTTCTCATGAATCTTCAGTTGTCTTGAGGCATTCGCAATGACTTTGTCCCGTTGCATTAGTACATAGCCTAGTCCTTGATAGGATGCATCACAGTACACTACAAAGTCATCACAACCATCTGGGAGAGATAAGATTGGAGCATCACATAGCTTTTGCTTCAAAGTCTGAAAGGCATCTTCTTGCTTCTGTTCCCAAACAAAAGGCTCGCTTTTCTGTGTTAGCTTGGTGAGTGGCAGGGCTATCTTAGAATAGCTTGAGATAAACCTTCTATAATAGCCCGCTAAGCCTAGAAAGGAACGTATGTCCGTCGGTGTCTTTGAAGTATCCCAATTCCTTATTGCTTCAATCTTGGCAGGGTCTACGTGTATTCCCTCATTGTTTCCTACGTGACCTAAGAACTGAACTTCTCTTAACCAAAATTCGTACTTAGAGAATTTGGCATAGAGTTTCTCTTCTTTCAATAGTTCCAAGATCACTCTGAGGCATTGCTCATGCTCTAGTTTGCTTTTGGAATATATCAGCATGTCATCAATGAAAAGAATGAAAAACTGATCCAAGTACGGTTTGCACACTCGGTAATGGATACCGATTCTTGATGGTTAGTTTGTTCAGCTCACTGTAGTCTATGCACATACGAAAAGATCCATCCATCTTTTTCACGAACAAAACCGAAGCTCCCCAAGGTGAGTAGCTCTATCGGATGAAGCCTTTTTCGAGTAATTCCTGTAGTTGATTCGACAATTCCTGCATCTCTGAAGGTGCTAACCTGTAAGGAGATTTAGCAACAGGTGTTGCTCCAGGAATTAAGTCAATACGGAACACTACCGGTCGCACATGTGGCAAACCTGGTAGGTCTTCAGGAAACACTTCGGGGTATTCCTTTACTATTGGCACATATCGAATCGTTTTCTTGTCTATCTCCTTCTCCACCACGTGAGCCAAGAAAGCTATACATTTCTTCTGTAGACACTTACGCGCTTTTATGCAAGATATGATTTTGACACCACGCTTTGCTTGGTCCCCTCGAACTTCCAATACACGGTCATTCGCTATTGGAATCTGAAGTAGCTTTTCAGAACAGATGACTTCCACTCTATTGAGAGATAGCCAGTCCATCCCAACAATGATGTCGAAACTACCCAACTTCATCGGTATCAAGTCGATGGTAAATGTATGATCAGTAAGTGTAAGTGGGCATTTCCTAAGTATAGTGCTAGCCGTGATTTGTTTTCCATTTGCTACTTCGATAATATAAGGGAAGTTTAAAGATTCCTTAGTAAGGTTAAGTTGGCGTGCAAAGTCAGACGAAATAAAACTCTAGTCTGCACTATTGTCAAACAAAATAGATGCATAAGAGACATGTAAAAGAAATGTACCAGTGACCACATTAGGGTCTTGACGTGCTGCATTGGCTCCAATCACAAAGGCCCATCCACGAGGTGCTTGTGGTCCTTGTTGCACTATTTTTGGGCAGTCTCTGGAGAAATGACCTACTTCTCCACAGTTATAGCATCCCCTGTTATTGTTGTGATTTCTCGGGTTTGGTGGTGGAGGTGATGCCCTAGCAGCATTGTTTGTAGCTTGTGTGGCCGGGGTACGACATTGCTGAGTTCAGTGGCCTAGTCGACCGCAGTTGTTTCACTTTCTGCATTGTACCGTAGTAGGATGATGATATTTGCATTGAGGTGCAACATTAGCAGGTACTGAGGATGCACTCCCACATAGTGTTTGGGTGCAACATTAGCAGGTACTACAGGGGCTTGTCTCAAAGGTGTGGCCATCACATAGTTCTTGATGACCTTTTGCTTCTTCTTCTGATGGTGTTCAGGATTCTTTGTTGATTCTTCTTTAGCTTTATCTGAATCTTTCTTCAGAACTCCTGACTTGACCATTACTTCAGTGGGTTTAGCTGATAGGGAGATGGCTGACTCCAGAGTCGCATGGTTTGCTTCCAGTACAATGCTATGAATGCAGGATGGTATTCCTCCCACATATCTATCAATCAGCTTTTCCGGAGTCGGTACCATCTGTGGCACCAAAGCTACCAATTCATGATAGCGAGTGGTGAGAGTCATATGGTCTGCTCCTTTCATCACATGGTTTGAGATTTCGACTTCCAGCTTCTGAAGTTCGTGCTTCGGACAGAATTCATTCCTCAAAAGGATTTTGAAATCTGCCCAAGGCATAGCCAGTGCTTCTTCTCTGCCTCAAGCTCTAATCTGGGAGTTCCACCACGTTAAAGCTCGCTTGCTAAAAGATCCAGCTGCGTAACGAACTTTATGTTGTTCTGGACAACCGCTTATGTACAGGGTGGTCTCCATTTTCTCTTGACATTGGATCAGTCCAACAGCTCCTTCAACGCCACTGAAACTTGGCGGCTTGCATCCTACAAATGATTTGTAGGAGCAGTCTGAAGTAGTGCCAGTGTTTCCACTAGCGTCCACCGTAGTATGCCCAAAGTTGTTGCCGTGGTCTTGAATCCTGTTGATCATCTCTGGGATGATGTCACACCCCGAGCATACGGGGTTGGATCGGAGTCCCCCGTCGGGCGGAAGGTTCCCGGGGCGCGATATCTTAAATGTCAATCGAGAGTGATCAGATTGTTTACATTGCACATGATATAAATGAGAAATGCTAAATGGAATAGAATTACAAAGTTAAATTACATCCGTATCGTTCATAATTTAACAATGTAAATCTATCATAAACATCATAGAATATCGATCTTGTAACTGCACAAGATATACGAAATAACTGTATAATGATGCTTCAAAATATGCAGGTCCAAAAGCTAGGACCTCTATCTGTAACCTAGTCCAAAGAAGTAATCCTTCAGTTGACCTGTTCGTCACCTGATAAGTCACGCAAAAATAAAATCAACACATGTTTGGTGAGTTCATATAGTTTTAGTAATTGAAAATGATTTGGAAGCCTCCTTCGGTAAAGACCCTAACCTCATTAACACCACATGTGATATCCACATCGGTATGCTTATATATAGGGCATATGTAAGGGACAAGCCCTAGCCAACATCCCACCACATACTAATATGCATATGACACTGCTGTTAATGACAAATAAGCATTTTTACCCTTAACACAATCCCATAAGTTCTTATGTTTGTTGTCCCTGTAATTACAATCATTTGAAATCCCTATTGATTTCATAAGTTCATCACACAATATGATCAACCATAGAAATTGTATAAACAGTTATAAATGTTTAATTAAATAAATAAATAAACATTTAATAAAATCTAAGTCCTAATGATTGGACCTTGGTCAAACTCGAGTAGACTAGTCTGTCAATATAGGTACTTAGTAGTTAGGGAATCTGTAAATATCATCAAACATATGACCTACAAATCAAACGGTCTAGCTAGGACTTCTTGAAATGTAGGGTTTTTGTTTCGTTCTTGATTCGTTTTGGCATATGTTATCTCTGATATTTCCCAGGCTTTCCCCCTGAAAATGATTTATTGATTCATCTGATTCTGTTACAAGATGTACTTGATTCGTTGATCATAGAATACTAGATTCATTGATCAAATGTACTAGATTCATTGATCAAATGTACACTTGATCCGTTGTTCATCAAACACTTGATTTGTTGAACATTGAATATTAACTTTGCAAAGATTGTTTCGCTTGATTCGTTGAAATCCCACGTTTGTTTCGTCAAAATGTTTCGTTTGATTCGTTGAAATCACCCACTTGTTTTGTCAAAATGTTTCGTTTGATTCGTTGAGCTCACACACTTGTTTTGTCACAATGTTTAGTTTAGCCCGATTATTCACTTAATTTATAAGTAAATAAGCTTAATAAAAACTGCCTAAAATCTTCCTAGACATGGTCTAGGATAGCATTTATATATGTAAAACATATAAATTTAAAAGCATTTAAGTAAACAATTTAAATAACAGTTTAAGCATGCTTCTCAGCCCCGCGTTTTAAAACAAAAATGTTAAAAAAAGGGGCAATGAACTCACCTGTGTTGATGTCTAATGTACTATCACTGAAAGCGCACTCTTGTTTGTAAGCTAAGTATCTTCGGTTCCTGAGTTATTTTATAAGGTTCTGAATACGATAAGTATATGTATTATAAGTAGTATCTAAGACCTGGTCTGTGTGTATGTAACTAAGTGTCCTAGTACTAAGTGTATCTATGATCTAATCTAACTTAGTTACCCTTTTTTATGATCCCAATTCCCATGGTTAGTTATAATAACTTACTTTTACATTTTTAGAAATTTCGGCAGAGTTTCCTTTGTATTTAGTTCAAATCCAGACAATGATATTGTCTATTTTTCAACAAGTTCCCAATCAATTAAATCAAAATAAGTATTTAAACCAAAACATTACAATTAACTTCCCTTTTTAATTCAATACTAAGTTAAGATCATTTAATGAAATCTAGCATGTTTTAAATAGGTTTCTTTCATAAAAATCTCATTACTTGGGCTTAAATAACATTTAATGTATGATGGCTTAATTAAGCCCCATTGGGCCCACTTAGGCCCACTTGAAAATCTTTGATTTCTATTTGATTTCAAGACTTGAACTTTTGATTCTCATGATCATATAAGAATATTATTTGATCATTAAGTCATTTTATCTCTATTGATAACTCATGTTGACCTGTTATTGTATCTTAAAAATTTTCTTGTTATAGAAATCCCTAACCCATGCACCCATGCAAAATTCCAAATTATTTACTCTCTATGCATAGATTACGTGGGTTCCCATGCACTCACATACCCTGCCTAACACATACATACGTATCTAACCCCCTTGCACCTTAGGAATTTCTGCTTTAAAGTTGTCTAGGATTAGACATCATCCCAAGGCAGCGAACCTTTGGAGGGGCTGACCTTGTGTTCGGCTACACTCATCACCAACGAACCCTTAGGGTTCGGCTCTCAATTTCTATGGTGTTGCATGCACAAGGGTTCGGTGAAACTAGGCCCTTTGGTTCGTGTACTGATTAAAGGTTCGGGAGACCTAAGGTTTGTTGCAATTGCTTTAGGGTTCGGTGGTCTGATGATGCAGGGTTCGTGGCTCATAACTTGCAGGGTTTGGCACAGACAAGTCACAGGTTCGTTGCAGACCATGCAGGGTTCGTGGGTCAGAGGCTTTACAGGTTCGTTGTAGGTGAAGGTTCGGCTAGTGAGGAGCAAAAGGGTTCGGCCGACTACCCAGGGGTTCGTCCAGTGAACCCACGAACCTGTCGCAATTATGCATCATCATCTCCATCCTACAGGGTTAAACCTGTTACCAATTCACCCCTAACAGTTCCTAAACATGCAAAACACCATTATCTAAGTGTTTTAGTGTTTAATGTCAATTATAATAACAAAACCGCATGAGCTCGTGAAAACCCTATAAAACCGAATTTGAAATGGATGTTTACCTCAAATTCCACGATTAAATGCTTGTTTTTCTTGTACTTACGTGACCTATGTGTTGAGATGAACGTTTTGGCACCTAACTTGCTTGAATCCACCAAGGAATCGTCACCAAATCGTAGAGAGAAGGAGGAGAACACACTTTTTAGAGAGAGAAAGGTGTTGGACGAAAATGGGGGAAAGGAGAGGGGTGGAATAGGTTGGTGGTGTCATAAATGCTTCATTTAATCTACCCGGTAGTTCGGTCTCTGTCGGTTTCGCGTAAAATGTCGGTTCGTGTAGTTTCCGCGGTGAAACGACACGATTTATAAAAATAGAATTTATTTAATCATTCTAAGTTGTGATTCCTAATAAATTAAGTAATATCTTTTATTTATTTAAATTTTAAAACGTTAATTAATATTTAAATCGAAACGTACGGTCGTCGCGCGTATTCGTTTGAATCGTCACTCGTACGAACACGGCGATAACTATACTTTTCAATCTTGTTTTCTAATTATAGAATATCACTCATAACGTTAAACTTTCCAGATATATTCGTACAGATCGTCACCTATACGAATAACCTGTCGATTTAGCATTCACATAACAATATTCGTGTGTTTTGTTCTGTAATACCTCACATACGTTTATACATGATAAGTCCTAACAACTAATCACATGATGGTTTTGTGTTGCCAGATAATTATCTGACTAAAAAACCATTGTTCTGAATTGTGTTTTTGTTAAATGTTTCTGTATTTGTTCTACGATATCACAAAATAAAAATGACAACTGATATGAATATGAAATGTACTGAAATGTATATGATTCGTACCTGTTTACTGTTCATGATACTGTTTAAGATCACTGTTCCGGTGACGGTTCCGGCACTGATGTTACAGTCTCCCCTTGTAAGAGAAATTTCGTCCCGAAATTTAAGAGATGTTATCGGGTACAGCTTCCTCTTCAAACAGTTGGGGATACTTTGACTTCATGTGATCTTCACGCTCCCAAGTAAACTCGGGTCCGCGTCTTGAATTCCATCTTACCTTTACAATCGGAATACGGCTTTGCCTCAGTTGTTTAACCTTGCGATCCATAATCTCCAAAGGTTCTTCTATGAAATGTAACTGTTCATCTACTTGAATTTCTTCTATTGGAATGACGAGAGATTCGTCAGCAAGGCATTTCTTTAAGTTCGAGACATGAAACACGTCATGCACACCACAGAGTTCATCTGGTAATCTCAGTCTATACGCCACAGGAGCAATACGTTCGATGATCTCGAACGGTCCCACGTATCTTGGTGCTAATTTGCCTTTCTTTCCAAAGCGTACAACGCATTTCCATGGGGACACCTTCAACATTACTCGGTCTCCCACTTGGAATTCCAACGGCTTCCGCCGTTTGTCAGCGTAGCTCTTTTGTCTGCTCCTTGTAGCTTGTAGTCTTCTTTGAATCTGAGCAATCTTATTAGTGGTTTCCTGGAATAGTTCTGGCCTAGTAATTCGATTGTCTCCAACTTCAGTCCAACAGATCGGTGATCGACATTTCCGGCCATAAAGAGCCTCGAATGGTGCACATCCGATACTGCTGTGGTAACTATTATTGTAGGAGAATTCGATCAGTGGCAAATGGGAATCCCAATTCCCACCGAAATCCAATACGCAGGTTCTTAACATATCCTCCAGGGTTTGAATAGTACGTTCACTTTAACCGTCCATTTGTGGATGGTAAGCGGTACTCAGATTTAACTGTGTCCCTAGAGATTTCTGCAATGATTGCCAGAACCTTGATGTGAATCTGCTGTCCCTATCAGAGATAATAGACAATGGCACACCATGGCGCACCACTATCTCGTTGATGTACAATCTTGCTAGTCTATCCATCATTAAAGTCTCACGCATTGGCAAGAAATGAGCAGATTTTGTTAAACGATCAATAATCACCCAAATTGTATCGTGGCCACTGGAAGTGCGGGGTAGCTTGGTAATGAAATCCATAGCTATATGTTCCCACTTCCAGAGCGGAATCTCAGGCTGTTCCAGTAACCCAGACGGTCTCTGGAGTTCCGCCTTTACCTTTGCACATGTTAGACATTGACCGACGTATTCGGCTATATCTTTCTTCATTCCAGGCCACCAATAAAATCCACGCAAGTCTTGATACATTTTATCAGCGCCTGGATGAACAGAGTATTTACTCTTGTGTGCCTCATCAAAGATAAGTTTTCTCAATTCATCTACTGCCGGAATCCATATACGTTCTCGATAGTAGATCATTCCATCAGGCCTCGTTTCGAACTGTTTCTCTGCTCCGCAATCAAGTTCCTTCTTCAGATTATCTAGGTCAAGTGCTTCTTTTTGTGCCTGAATTATCCTGTCACTTAAAATGGTCTACACAATTATCCCCATTGCTTTAACACGTAGGGGTTTGACCCATTCCTTCCGGCTCAAGGCATCAGCTACAACGTTCGCCTTTCCCGGATGGTACTTAATCACACAATCGTAGTCATTCAGAAGTTCACCCCAACGGCGTTGTCGCATGTTGAGTTCCTTCTGGTCAAAGATGTGCTGCAGACTTTTGTGATCAGTGAATATGGTACACTTGGTGCGATATAAGTAATGTCTCCAAATCTTCAGCGCGAAGATTACAGCTCCCAGTTCAAGATCATGAGTAGTGTAATTCTTCTCATAACTTTTTCACGTTGCATTAGTACACAACCCAGTCCCTGATGGGAGGCATCACAGTATACAACAAAGTCATCACAGCCTTCTGGGAGTGATAGAATAGGAGCATTACATAATTTCTGTTTCAAAGTCTGGAAAGCGTCTTCTTGTTTCTGCTCCCAGATAAACGGTTCACTTTTCTGGGTTAATTTAGTGAGAGGCAAAGTTATCTTAGAAAAGTTTGAGATAAACCTTCTATAATAACCTGCCAATCCTAGAAAAGACCGTATCTCCGTCGGTGTCTTCGGAGTGTCCTAATTCTTTATCTCCTTGATCTTAGCAGGATCCACATGTATTCCCTCGCTGTTGACTACATGTCCCAGAAATTGAACTTCTCTTAGCCAAAATTCACATTTTGAGAACTTGGCATAGAGTTTCTTTTCTTTCAACAGCTCCAAGATCTTACTGAGATGTTGCTCGTGCTCTGTTTTGGTCTTGGAATAAATCAGTATGTCATCAATGAAAACAATGACGAACTGATCCAAGTACGGCTTGCACACTCGGTTCATAAGATCCTTGAAAACCGCTGGTGCATTTGTCAGTCCGAAGAGCATCACCAAAAATTCATAGTGCCCGTATCTGGTTCGGAAGGCCGTTTTCGGTATGTCTTCATCTTGAACTCTAAGCTGATGATATCCAGACCGCAAGTCAATCTTTGAAAAGTATTGAGCTCCTTGCAGTTGGTCAAACAAATCATCAATCCTTGGTAATGGATACCGATTCTTGATGGTTAGTTTGTTCAGCTCACGGTAATCTATGCACATTCTGAACGATCTGTCTTTCTTTTTCACGAACTAGACCGGAGCTCCCCAAGGTGAGTAGCTCGGTCTAATGAAACCCTTATCAAGTAACTCCTGCAATTGATTAGACAATTCCTGCATCTCTGAAGGTGCTAACCTGTAAGGAGATTTAGCAACAGGAGTTGCTCCAACAATTAAATTAATACGAAACTCTACCGGTCACACAGGTGGCAAACCTGGTAGGTCTTCAGGAAATACTTCAGGATACTCTTTCACTACTGGTACATCTTGAATGTTCTTTCTATCCTTCTCTTTTTCCACCACATGAGCCAAGAACGCCACGCACTGCTTCTATAGACACTTACGTGCCTTTATGCAAGAGATGATTTTGACACTTCGTTTCGCTTGATCCCCTTTTACTTCCAATACAAGGTCACTTGGCAACGGAATTTGAAGCAGCTTTTCAGAACAGATGACTTCCACTCGGTTAGCAGAAAGCCAATCCATTCCCACAATGATGTCAAAACTACCCTACTCCATCGGTATCAAATCGATGATGAATGTATGACCATTAAGTGTCAATGGGCAATTCCTATAAACTGTACTAACTGTAATCTGTTTCCCATTAGCTACTTCTATAATGTAAGGGGAGTCTAACTGTTCCTCTATGAAATCTAATCGGCATGCAAAATCGGTAGAGATAAAACTCTAATCCGCAACAGTATCAAATAGAACAGATGCATAAAATTCATGTAAGAGAAACGTACCAGTGACCACATTTGGGTCCTGGCGGGCAGCTGGTGCTCCTATGGCAAAGGCTCGTCCACGGGGTGCTTGAACTGCTGGTTGTGCCTTCTTCGGGAAGTTCTTCACAAAGTAGCCTTGTTCGCCACAGTTATAGCATCCACCATTGTTCTGATTAGCTGGGGGAGGGAGAGCCAAAGCATCATTGTTGACTGCTTGGTTAGGTGTCATCCGGCAGTGTTGGACCCAATGACCCTTTCTTCCACATCCTGTGCATTGCTTGCAGGGAGTGTTAGCAATATGATGATACTGACACTTGGCACACAAAGGAAACGTGCCAGTGTAGGGTTTGCGGTTAGGGTTTTGTGGTGCTGCTGCTACTTGCTGAAGAGATGTGGCCGCTGTGTAGTTCTTGATAGTCTTCTGTTTCTTCTTCTGATGGTGGTGAGGTTTCTTTGAAGACTTAACTTTGTTCTTGCTGGGTTCAGCCTCCTTCTTTAGCACTCCAGAGGCTACCATGAGGTCAGTGAGTTTCCCAGACAGTCTCACTGCAGACTCAACAGTGGTAGGGTTGGCTGAAACAACCATGCCCTGAATGCAGGCGGGAAGTCCACCTACATAATGATCTATCCATTTCTCTAAAGTTGGCACCATGTCTGGCACCAAAGCAACCAACTCGTGATAACGAGTAGTGTACCCCATGTGATCTGCTCCCTTCATCACATGGTTGGATAGTTCAACCTCCAGTTTCTGCAGCTAATTCTTGGGGCATAATTCTGTTCTCAGCAGTGTCTTGAAGTCTTCCCATGGCATGCCCATAGCTTCATCCCTTCCTCGGGCGTTGATCTGACCATTCCACCAGGTCAGAGCCCGCTTGTTGAATGTTCCAGATGAGTAGCGGACCTTGTGATGTTCTGGACAGCTGCAGAGGTCCAGGGTTGTCTCAATCTTTTCAATCCATTGGATTAATCCAACGGCTCCTTCAGACCCGCTAAAGTTGGGTGGTTTACATCCTACAAATGACTTGTAGGAGTAATGGGATGAACCTACAGTATTTCCACTGACTTATCCTGATGAGTTGCCAGTGTTGTTGATTTCATTACGGAGTCGAAGGAACATCTCCGGGATTGCTTCTTTCATCTGAGAGGTCGTCTGGCTACTCAGTAACGTCACCAGGGCGATAGTTGCAGGATCCAAAATAGGTGCTGTGCTCGAACTGGATGGTTGTGTAATCAAAGGAGGAGGAGGAGGTGGAGGTGGTGGTGGTGGAGAATCATTTGGTGACGGTGTTGAGGAGTGTGAAGCCAAGTCTTGCGGTGGTAGAGGTAACAAGGGTGGTTGTCTTCGCGGCAGCATTCTGATCATAAACAATAAAGTTATCGGTTAGTGCAAGGACCGAATACAGAATACAACATGCAAATAAATCTTAATTCCTTTGTTCTTTATATGCAGGGTCCCTACGTTATAGTCTAGGCCAAACCGTTTAAATAAGTGACCTATATTTCTCTATAACCATGGCTCTGATACCAATCTGTCACACCCCGAGCCGACGGGGTTGGATCGCCGTCCCCCGTCGGGCTGAAGGTTCCCGGGGCGCGATATCTTAAATGACAATCGAGAGTGATCAGATTGTTTACATTTCACATGATATAAATGAGAAATGCTAAATGGAATAGAATTACAAAGTTAAATTACATCCGTATCGTTCATAATTTAACAATGTAAATCTATCATAAACATCATAGAATATCGATCTTGTAACTCCATAAGATATATAAAATAACTGTATAATGATGCTTCAACGAACCCTTAGGGTTCGGCTACACTCATCACCAACGAACCCTTAGGGTTTGGCTCTCAATTTCTATGGTGTTGCATGCACAAGGGTTCAGCGAAACTAGGCCCTTTGGTTCGTGTACTGATTAAAGGTTCGGGAGACCTAAGGTTCGTTGTAATTGCTTTAGGGTTCGGTGGTCTGATGATGCAGGGTTCGTGGCTGATAACTTGCAGGGTTCGGCACAGACAAGTCACAGGTTCGTTGCAGGTGAAGGTTCGGCTAGTAAGGAGCAAAAGGGTTCGGCCGACTACCCAGGGGTTCGTCCAGTGAACCCACGAACCTGTCGTGATTATGCATCATCATCTCCATCCTAGAGGGTTAAACCTGTTACTAATTCACCCCTAACAGTTCCTAAACATGCAAAACACCATTATATAAGTGTGTTAAGTGTTTAATGTTAATTATAATAACAAAACCGCATGAGCTCGTGAAAACCCTATAAAACCGAATTTGAAATGGATGTTTACCTCAAATTCCACGGTTAAATGCTTGTTTTTCTTGTACTTTCATGACCTACGTGTTGAGATGAACGTTTTGGCACCTAACTTGCTTGAATCCACCAAGGAATCGTCACCAAATCGTAGAGAGAAGGAGGAGAACACACTTTTTAGAGAGAGAAAGGTGTTGGACGAAAATGGGTGAAAGGAGAGGGGTGGAATAGGTTGGTGGTATCATAAATGCTTCATTTAATCCACCCGGTAGTTCGGTCTCGGTCAGTTTCGCGTAAAATGTCGGTTCGTGTAGTTTCCGCGGTGAAACGATGCGATTTATAAAAATAGAATTTATTTAATCATTCTAAGTTGTGATTCCTAATAAATTAACTAATAACTTTTATTTATTTAAATTTTAAAACGTTAATTAATATGTTCGAATCGTCACTCGTACGAACACGGCGATAACTATACTTTTCAATCTTGTTTTCTAATTATAGAATATCACTCAGAACGTTAAACTTTACATATATATTTGTACAGATCGTCACCTATACGAATAACCCGTCGATTTAGCATTCACATAACAATATTCGTGTGTTTTGTTCTGTAATACCTCACATACGTTTATACATGATAAGTCCTAACAACTAATCACATGATGGCTTTGTGTTTCCAGATAATTATCTGACTCAAAAACCATTGTTCTGAACTGTGTTTCTGTTAAATGTTTCTGTATTTGTTCTACGATATCACAAAATGATAATGACAACTGATATGAATATGAAATGTACTGAAATGTATATGATTCGTACCTGTTTACTGTTCATAAAACTGTTTAAGATCACTGTTCCGGTGACGGTTCCGGCACTGATGTTACAGATGACATCCTTCAGCTGATTGGTCATCTGACTGCTCAGTAATGTTGCCAAAGCAACGATAGCAGGATCGAGAGCTGGAGTTGCATTCAGGTTTGGAGGAGGATTGAGTGGAGGGGGATGAGGCGGTGATGAATCAGGTGGTGTAGGGGTTGACGAGTGAGGTGCTGAGTTTTGTGGCGGTGGCGGTAGAGGAGGTTGTCTTCTAGGAGACATTCTTATCATAACAAAAAGAATATTGGTTAGTGCAGTGATCGAATGCAGGAGACACAATGCAAACATAAATCCTATGTTCTCTGCATGAGGGTCCCTTAGTTATAGTCTAGGCCAACGTTTTAAGTAATCACCTATTATTCTCTATAACCTTGAGCTCTGATACCAATCTATCACACCCCGAGCCGGAGAATTGTATCGACTTCCCTGTCGGGCGGAAGGTTCCCCGGGCGCGATATCGCGAGTGATAATTGAATTGATTAGATTGTTTACATAGCATCAACATTGAGAATAACTAAAGCACAATATAGCAATAAACTAGGATTACAAAGTTAAATTACAATTGTTAATGTTTGATAATTTAACTAAGTAAACCTATTAAAAGAATCAAATGTTTACTATCTTGTATCTTGTATGTGCACAAGATATCAAAATAGATCCACAACGTTCATCAAAACATGTGCTTTTCCAAAATCTACTAGGTCCTCTAACTGGGCATCCTAGCATGCATTCCTTAGCCTTAGCTTAATCTTGTACATCACCTGAGAAAGCATTTAAGAAAACAAAGTCAACACAATGGTTGGTGAGTTCATATAGTTTAATAGTTGAAAAATAGCTTTAGAAAACCTCTTTCGATAACAACCTTAACCTCATTAACATCACCTGTAATATCTGATTTGGTATGCTTATATATGGGCATATGTAGGGTTGAACTTACCGCCCGCCCAGCCACCGTCCCGCCACATACTAAATCACATATGACATTGTTGTTAATGAGAATTAAGCGTTTTACCTACAACCCAATTCCTGTCTTCATCATAGCTTTAGCACACTGTTTAAAAGTTTACAAGTTTATAGCTTTGACATAGCTCGGCCAGTACGTATACTGTACACAGATAATAGCTTCGCATTAACTTAGTTTAGAATTTATGAATCTCATGCATGGGTACAAGCTTTGCTCTAGCATAGTTTAGCATTCACGTAGCCCATGATTAGATACAAGCTTTGCTCTAGCATAGTTTAGCCATTACGTTTCTTATGAATCGATTCTAGCTTTGCATCAGAATAGTTTAGCATTCACGTATCTCATTAATGTAGATACAAGCCTTGCACTAGCATAGTTTAGCATTCACGTATCTCATATATAGATACCAGCTTTGCATTTGCATATAATCATAGCTTGTAGCATATAGCATCTAGTATTATCATGTAGTCTTCGCATGTAGCTTATAGCATATAGCCTTTGCATATAGACAGTAGCATGAACAGTAATCAGGTACAACTTTTATCATTTCATGAATCAAACTGTGAATTCATAATCATTTCAGAGAAACAAAGTTCAGAATAATGGTTCTTGAGTCAGATAATTATCTAGCAACACAGAACCATCACGGGTTTATTTGTTAGGATTTATTATGTATAAACGTATGTGAGGCCTTACAGAACAACACAACACGAATATCGTTACGTGAATGCTAAATTGATGGGTTATTCATATCGGTGACGATCTGTACGAATATATCTGAAAGTTTATCGTTCTGATTGATATTCTATAATTAGAAAACAATATTGAATAGTATAGTTATCGTAGTGTTCGTACGGGTGACAATTCGAACGAATACGCGCGACGACCGTACGATTCAATTTAAACTGGTTTAATTAAATATTTTAAATTTAAATAAATAAAAGATATTAGTTAATTTATTAGGAATCACAACTTATAATAATTAAATAAATTCTATTTTTATAAACCGTGTCGTTTCGTCGCGAAAACCTCGCGATCCGGTATTTTACGTGAAACCGAACGAGACCGAACGACCGGGTATTTTTCCTAAGCCTTTAACGAACTCATTATGGAACCAACCACCATCACCAAACTCATTTTTCCCCATCATTTTCGTTTTCACCCTTTCTCTCTCTAGAAAGAAACTCTCCTGCTTCTCTCTACGATTTTGTGACGATTCCTTGGTGGATTCAAGCAATCTAGGTGCCAAAACGTTCATCTCAGCACGTAGATCACGGAAGTACAGTTTAATCTAGCTTCCATCCATCGATTTCGAGGTAAATTCTTGCTTTAAATCCGGTTTTAGTGGGTGTCTCACGATCCTTATACTTATGGTAGATTTGATGTTGTAAACACCTCAGCTTCACTTAGATAAACCAACGTAGATGGTTAGGAAATCCTAGAACATGATTGTAACAGGTTGGAGCCGCAAACAAGGAAAGGATGATACAGGTTCGTGGACCACCATGTCGGCCGAACCTTTTTGGGTAGAAGGAGAGGGTGGCGAACCCTATCAGCCACGAACCCTGCTATCAACGAACCATTTCACTGCAACGAACCCTGTACCAACATGTGGAATCACTGCAACGAACCTGCATTACATCTGCACCGAACCTTATCATCGGCCGAACCTTATGTCTAGCCGAAGCTTCACATTTCCGGCGAGCCTAAGTGTCACGAACCCTAGAACCCACGAACCTTGAATGGCTGAACCATGGCCATGCAACTCACGAACCAAAGGTGACGAACCCTGCATGGCCGATCCTTGGACATGCAAACCTTAGAACCTGCAACGAACCATTACACCTGCCCGAACCTTTTGTGTAGCCGAGCCTTGTCAGTCAACGAACCCAAGTGTCTTGAGGATGTTAACCGAACCTTGTATCATTTAAATTCAGCCGAACCTAGGGTTGTAGGCATAAAGGTTCGCTGCCATGGTTGGAACCCGAACCTAAACATGGTACATTTAGGGCAAGGTGGGACTCATTACTATCAAAAATCAATGTGGAGAACATAAGGCTAGTTAGTTGGCTATTAGCTTAATTTACTTGTGAGGATTGAATCTTCTAAGTTGCATGAATGGATAGTCTCTTAAGTTTAAGTGTGAGTGCATGTGTTGGGAATTACTATAACAAGATTATTCTTAACATACAATAACGACTCAACATGAGTTTTTAATGGACATAAGATGGCTTGACAACCGAATAATATTCTTATATGATCATGAGAGTCAAAAGCTCAAGTCTTCTAATCAATTAGAAATCAAGGATCTTCAATGGGGCCTAAGTGGGCCCAATGGGGCTTAATTAAGCCCATCACCCATTAAATGTTTACTTAAATTCAAGTAATGATATTTTAATAAACTAAAGGCGTTATGAATTTATAAAAATTAATTTTAATAATTTTCTAAAATCTTGTTAATTTGAATTGAAATGGAAGTTACTTATAAATGTTTAGGAACTTGTTATGATTAAATTGTTGGGAAATTGTTGTAAAATAGACAATGTAATTGTCTGGTTTTTAACATAAAACAAAGGAAACTCTGCCCAAATTTTGTAAAAATTAAAAGAAAGTTGTGATAATTAAAAAATGGGATTTGGGGTCATAAAAGGGTAACTAAGTTAGGTTAGATCCTAGAGAGTTTTACTAAACTAGGACACTTAGTTACACACACTGAGACCAAACCTTAGGCACGACGATGACTATGTATACTTATTGTATTCAAACTTTTATAAAACAACTCAGAAACCGAAGAAATCTAAGCTACAACAAGAGCGCGCATTTTGTCTTAGATCATTTACATAAGCAGCACAGGTGAGTTCATTGCCCCTTTTTTAACATTTTGTTTTAAAACGCGGGGCTGAGAAGCATGTGTAAACTGTTTTAGTTAAATTGTTTACTTACATGTTTTACTTTATTATATGTTTTAAATATATATGATGGTTTATACTCCTAGACTCCTGTCTAGGTAATTATCATGCAAAATTAACTAACAAGTTAATTAAAGTACTCTTATGAGTAATACTTAAACTCTAAACTCTAACAACCCTTAGGCCATCAAGCTCAAATTCAAGAACCTAAATTCAAAGTGAAATCAAAGAAACTAAAGATCATATTCAAAGAAACCAAACTCAGTGTGTGATCTGAGAACAAAGAATCAAAAATCAAGAATCAATTATCATTGTGAAATCATGGAAATTCTAAAGATCAAGATCAAGAGATTCAAGGAATCAGAAATCATAAATGTGTGTGAATCATTGAAATAATGAAATCATTACAATCTAATGAAATCATTAATATTTGAGTTAAGGTGGATGTCATTTGTATAGGGAATCAAGACCACGTGTAACACACATAAAGTCCCGTCATGAATAGTAGACTCTTGTAGTCAAGCTATATGGGCAATAACGTGAACTATCAAATGGAATCAATATCAAAAATCAAGAGAATCAAAGAGATCAAGAATGAAAGGATATCCGTAAAGTCCCTTCAGGTACAGTAGACCATTGGGTCAAGCTGTATGGGCATCATTAAAATCCCGGCATGCTCAGGTATACTCCTTGTGAGTTATGCCTGATATGGGTCACGTGTGAGAGGTTACAACTTGGACAACCACCAACAGCTAAGCCTAATTGATTGAGTCAAATAAGGCCCAATCATCATGACTTAGTTGCAATTTAAATATTTATTTATTTGTTTAATTAAACATTTAACATTATATTTCTATAATTCACTTTTGAGAAATCATGTATCTATGATGAACTCAAGAGAACCAAAGGTAATCAAATTTTGGGGAAAACATAATCTAAATCAGAGGTGTGTGTTAGGTAAAAATGCTTAATTATCATTAACAACAGTGTCATATGC
This sequence comes from Mikania micrantha, assembly GCA_009363875.1. Classification (NCBI taxonomy): domain Eukaryota; kingdom Viridiplantae; phylum Streptophyta; class Magnoliopsida; order Asterales; family Asteraceae; genus Mikania; species Mikania micrantha. The sequence continues at coordinate 14,113,272 of CM018681.1, forward strand.
ATATTAGTATGTGGTGGGATGTTGGCTGGGGCTTGTTCCCTTACATATGCCCTATATATAAGCATACCGATGTGGATATTGCATGTGGAGTTAATGAGGTTAGGGTCTTTACCAAAAGAGGTTTACAAATCATTTTCAAATACTAAATTATATGAACTCACCAACCATGTGTTGACTTTACTTTTGCATGACTTCTCAGGTGACGAACAGGTCAACTGAAGAGTTATTTCTTTGGACTAGGTTACAGATAGAGGACCTAGCTTTTTGGACCTGCATACTTTTGGACATCATACACAGTTATTTTGTATATCTTGTGCAGATACAAGATTGAAGATTTATGATGTGATAATAGATTTACATTATTAAATTATAACCTTAACCGATGTAATTTAACTTTGTAATTCTATTTTATTTTAGCAGTTTCTCATTATATATATCATGTGCAATGTAAACAATCTGATCATTCTGATTATCATTCACGATATCGCGCCCCGGGAACCTTCCGTTCGACGGGGAAACCCGATCCTACCCCGTCGGCTTGGGGTGTGACAGATTGGTATCAGAGCCATGGTTATAGAGAAATATATGTCACTTATTTAATTGGTTTGGTCTAGACTATAACCTAGGGACCCTGCATGTAGAGAACATAGGATTTAAGGCTTACTTGCATACTGCCTTCTGTATTCGATCATTACACTAACCGATAACTTTATTGGTTATGATCAGAATGCCGCCGAAAAGACAGACTCCCGCATTACCTCCACCACCACAAGACTTGGAACCACATTCTTCCATACTTTCACTGTCTGACTCTCCTCCTATAATGCCTCCATTGCCTCCACCTCCTCCTCTACCTCCCCACACTACGCTGGCAGGTCGGAGCGCAACACCTACTTTGGATTCTGCTACTATTGCCCTGGTGACGTTACTGAGTAGCCAGATGACCAATCAAATGAAAGAGGCAATACCGGAGATGTTCCTTCGCCTCCGCAATGAAATCAACAACACTGGCAACTCATCGGGAGAAGCCAGTGGAAATACTGGAGGTACATCACACTACTCCTAAAAATCATTTGTAGGATGTAAACCACCCAGCTTTAGTGGGACTGAAGGAGCCTATGGATTAATCCAATGGATTGAGAAGATCGAGACAACCCTGGACCTCTGCAGCTTTCCAGAACACCACAAGGTCCGTTACTCATCTGGAACATTCAACTAAAGGGCTCTGACCTGGTGGAACGGTCAGATCAACGCCCGAGGAAGAGAAGAAGCTATGGCTATGCCATGGGAAGACTTCAAGACGTTGCTGAGAACAGAATTCTGCCCCAAGAATGAACTGCAGAAGTTAGAGGTTGAACTGTCCAACCATGTGATGAAACGGGCTGATCACATGGGGTATACTACTCGTTACCACGAGCTAGTTGCTTTGGTGCCAGACATGGTACCAAGTTTAGAGAAGAGGATAGACAGATATGTAGGTGGGCTTCCCGCCTGCATTCAGGGCATGGTTGTTTCAGCCAACCCTACCACTGTCGAGTCTGCAGTGAGATTGTCTGGGAAACTCACTGATCTAATAGTAGCCTCTGGAGTCCTAAAGAAATAGGCGGACTCCGGCAAGAACAAAGCTGAGTCTTCAAAGAAACCTCACCACCACCAGAAGAAGAAGCAGAAGACCATCAAAAACTACACGGTGGCTACTCCTCTCAACCAAGTAGCCGTGGCACAACAAAACGTGCCCAAGAAACAGTATACTGGCCCACATCCTTTGTGCACCAAATGCCGGTATCATCATGCTGCAACCAACCAGTGCCGTCAATGCACGGGTTGTGGAAGAAAAGGGCACTGGGTCCAACAGTGCAGATTTACACCCAATCCAGCAGTAAACAATGCTGCTCTAGCTCTCCCTCCACCAGCCAATCAGAACAACGGTGGATGCTTCAGTTGTGGCGAACAAGGCCACTTTGCAAAGAACTGCCCAAAGAAGGCTCAACAAGCAGTTCAAGCTCCTCGTGGAAGAGCTTTTGTTATTGGAGCACCAGCCGCATGCCAGGATCCAAATGTGGTCACTGGTACGTTTCTTTTACATGACTTCTATGCATCTGTTTTATTTGACACTGGTGCGGATAAGAGTTTTATCTCTTCCGATTTTGCATGCCAATCATATTCTATAGAGGAACAATTAGATTCTCCTTACATTATAGAAGTAGCTAATGGATAACAGATTTCAGTTAGTACAATTTATAGAAATTGCCCATTGACACTTAATGGTCATACATTCACCATCGATTTGATATCGATGGATTTGGGCAGTTTCGACATCATTTTTGGCTGGACAAATTCTCAGATCCGTTGTAGTTTCTTGTAGAGGAGGTCAAGAGCTTCGTGTAGACACCAAGAACGCGAGATTTTATCCACAAACGAGTAAGATCCTGTAAGTTGAAGCCTTGAATCTTAGAGAGAGAGAGAAAACGGTTGGGAGTGTTTAGAGAGAGAGAGATGGTGTAATAATGAGAAAAATGGAACATTTAGTCCTTATATACCCCGAGGGTGTTCGGGTTCGTTTCGGTTGCTCGTTCTCCGTTGCGTTTCTGAATCGTTACGCGTATTACTTACGTTGAAAACGGTAGTAACATGTTTCTAACATCTTCGGAAACATGCCATCGCGACGTCACAACGAAGATGATACAAACAGCAACGCTGATGGTGCTAACAATGGTAATGCCAACTCTAGCATGCAGGAGTTAGCCAACCTCATTACTGGATTGGTGAATCAACTGAATCAAGCCAATCAGACTCTCAATCAGAACAGAGGTGTTGCAAACCCACCGGTCTGCACATTCAAACACTTCAACTTTTGTAATCCACTAAAGTTTACAGATTCTGAGACAGCCACTGGTCTGCTTTAGCGGTTTGAGAGTATTGAAAACACCTTCATCAACAGTGACTGCCCAGAAAATCCGAAGGTGTGCTATGCCAACAGTGTTTTCCAAAAGAGAGCACTAACTTGGTGGAATGGCGAAAAGCGAACTAAGGGAGTAGATGCAGCCCTAGGACTGACGTGGACTGAGGTCAAGAACTTGATGACCACTGAATTCTGTCCTCGCAGTGAGATGAGAATACTGGAATATGAGTTTAGGGAACTGAAGCAAAACAATGGTGAGAATGTAATTTACAATTCTTGTTTCCATGAGTATAGTCTGCTAGTACCTCATCTGGTGACACCATTGGAAAGAGCGATTGAGAAATACATAGGCAGTCTGCCTATGCAAATTCATGGCATAGTCTATGGTAGCAACCCTACCACACTGGAGGCTGCAATCTGCCTATTTGCAACATTGACTGATAACCATGTGAAGGTTGGAACACTCACACGAAAGGGATTTAAGAAGACTGACACTAAAGCAGCTGCAAAGGAGACTTCAACTGAAGTCAAAACTAAACAAGGCATCTCATAAAAAAGCAGCAACAGGAAGCAAAAGACAAGGAATTTCGTTGTTACTACTCCTGCTGCTAAATCTGCTCAACAATCATCCGACAACTCAACTGCTAGAAATTATGTTGGGGCTGTTCCTCAATGTAATGTCTGCAGATATCACCACATGCCTAACTTTCCTTGTCGCTTCTGCCACACCTGTGGCAAGTATGGTCACTTTGCTAATTTTTGTCGGAGCGCACCGCAAGCACAAAGGATGCAACCTGCACCGCTTGCACTACTAGCTCTGCATGCCCAACCAATTCAAGCTGTACCTGTTCGCTAAGTACCTGTACAGGCAAGAGCCTGTTACGAGTGTGGCGAAGTGGGTCATTTCAGAAACCATTGTCCGAGATTGACGGGAAACAACCAAAGGGTGGCGAGAGGCAGAGTTTTTCAACTGAATGCTCCGGCAGCTCAAGCCATCCAGGATGCGGTCAATGGTACATTTCTGATTAACAACTCTTATGCATCTGTCTTATTTGATTCTGGTGCTGATAGGAGTTTTGTTTCACATGATTTTGAGTGTATGCATGGGATAACTCGTACTAAGATAGACAAACCGTTTAACATAAAGCTGGCTGATGGTAATACTATTGATATTGACACTGTTATTATTGGATGTACTGTGAACTTAAATGATCACGTTTTCCCAATTGATCTTATACCTATGCAACTTGGTAGCTTTGATGTTATCATAGGCATGGATTGGTTAGCCACTCACAAAGCGAAAATTGTTTGTCATAAAAAATATATTCGTATTCCGTTACCTTCGGGTGAAACTTTAAGAGTTTTTGGGGAGACTTCTAGTAAAGGTCATAAACAGATGTAATGCACTAAAGCACACAAGTACCTTAGGAAGAAATGTATAGCATTTTTAGCACACATTGTGGAGAAAAAGGAGAAAGGAAAGAGCATTGAAGATGGACCTGTAATAAAGGATTTTCCTGAAGTATTTCCAGACGACTTGTCGGGTCTTCCACCAGAACGTCAAGTAGAATTTTGGATTGAATTTGTACCTGGTGCAAACCCAGTCGCCAAAGCTCCTTATATACTTGCGCCTTCAGAGTTACAAGAATTGGCAAACCAATTACAAGTATTGACTTATAAGGGACTCATTCGCCCGAGCCATTCGCCATGGGGTGCGCCTGTCCTGTTTGTCAAGAAAAAGGATAAGTCTTTCCAAATGTGCATCGACTAACGTGAATTGAACAAGCTGACCATTAAGAATCGCTATCGGCTACCGCTCATCGTTGATCTTTTCGATCAACATCAAGGCTCGGCATGGTTTTCGAAGATCGATCTTAGGTCTGGGTATCATCAGCTTCGTGTACATGATGATGATATTCCCAAGACGGCTTTCAGAACAATATATGGCCATTATGAATTTCTGGTAATGCCTTTCGGCATTACCAATGCACCAGCGATTTTCATGGACCTCATGAACCGTGTTTGAAGGCCATACTTGGATAAATTTGTGATTGTGTTTATCGATGATATTCTGATATACTCTAAGAACAAAGAAGAGCATGAGCAACACCTTAAGTTGGTTTTGGAGATCCTAAGAGAAGAACGACTGTATACCAAATTCTCCAAGTGTGAATTCTAGCTTAAGGAAGTTCAATTCTTGGGAAACATAGTCAATGAAAATGGTGTTCACGTGGATCCTGCGAAGATTGATGCGGTAAAGAATTGGAGTACACCGAAGACACCAACGAAGATTCGATCATTTCTTGGACTTGCCGGTTACTGTCGGCGGTTCATTTCGAACTTCTCCAGGATTGCTGTCCCTTTCACTTATTTGACTCAAAAGAATAAACCATACGAGTGAGGACCAAAACAAGAAGAGGCATTTCAGACTTTTGAAGCAGAAACTTTGTGATGCTCCTGTCTTGACACTGCCTGATGGAAATGATGATTTTGTGGTTTACTATGATGCATCCAACCTGGGTCTTTGTTACGTTCTCATGCAATGGGGAAAGGTTGTGGCATACGCATCAAGACAGCTGAAAATTCATGAGTAGAACTACACTACACATGACTTGGAACTTGGTGTAGTCGTCTTTGCTATGAAGATATGGAGACATTATCTTTATGGCACTAAGTGTGTAGTCTTTACAGATCACAAAATCTTGCTGCATATTCTCAATCAGAAAGAGCTTAACATGAGACAACGTAGATGGGTTGAACTGTTGAATGATTATGACTCTGAAATTCGCTACCATCCTGGCAAAGCGAATGTAGTAGCAGATGCGCTTAGTCGCAGAAGTCATGTTCAAGTCCATAGTGTCCGTGTGCACACTAACCTCCATAATGATATCCTCACAGCACAACAACACTCATTGGCTCAAGATAGCCTGAAAGATGAGATGTCTTTCGGGGCCGTGTTACTATTGGAAACTAATGATGATGGTTTGATGTATTATTTGAATCGGTTGTGGATACCGAACATGGATGACCTTAGGATGATGATTTTGGATGAAGCTCATAAGTCTCGTTAGTCAATCCATTCGGGTGCTGATAAGATGTATCAAGACCTTAGAGCCTTATACTCGTGTCCTGGAATGAAGAAGGATATTGCTGAGTATGTAGCCAAGTGCCTTAACTGTGCGAAAGTCTAGGTAGAACACCAGCGACCTTCGGGATTGTTAGTGCAACCGGAAATACCCATGTGGAAGTGGGAGAATATCTCTATGTATTTTATTACCAAACTCCCACGAACTGCAAGTGGTAATGATAGCATTTGGGTGATAATATGTAGATTAACCAAGTCGGCTCATTTTTACCGATACGCGAGACGTACCCTGTGCGGAAATTAGCTTGTATCTACGTTGATGAAATATTTAGTCGACATGGAATTCCCTTAAGCATAATACCAGATCGTGATGCTTGTTTCACGGCACGATTTTGGGAATCGCTTCATGAAGCATTTGGGACAAGATAGGATCTTAGCACCGTCTATCATCCACAACGGATGGGCAGACGGAGCGGACGATCCTGACACTTGAAGATATGTTGAGAGCTTGTGTCATCGATTTCAGTGGCAACTGGGATAGCCATCTACAATTAGTCGAGTTCTCGTATAACAACAGTTATCACGCGAGCATTGGTATGGTGCCGTTTGAAGCTCTTTATGGTAGAAAATGTCGATCACCTATTTGTTGGACCGAGGTCAGCAAATCGCAGATCACTAGTCCTGAGATTATTCGAGAAACGAGTGACAAGATTCATCAGATTCGCGACAATCTGCTAGCTGCTCGTAGTCGACAGAAGAGTTACGCGGATAAGCGACGGAAACCTTTAGAGTTTGAAGTTGACGATATGGTATTACTCAAAGGATCACCTTGGAAGGGAGTGGTGCGATTCGGGAAGAAGGGTAAGCTTGCTCCATGTTATGTGGGCCCTTTTAAGATTCTTGAACGGATCGGTAAGGTTGCTTAGAAGTTGGAACTGCCTCCTGAACTTAGCAATGTACACCCGATGTTTCACGTGTCCAATTTAAGAAAATGCTTTGCTGATCAAGATCTTCAGGTACCACTCGATGACATTTGCGACGATGATACCATGCACTTCATTGAAAAACCACTCGAGATGATGGACCCTGAGGTTAAAAAGCTCAAACGTAGTAGAATTCCAATTATCAAAGTACGATGGGAGTCGAAGCGTGGTCCAGAATTCACCAGGGATTGGTGAATTATTGGATGTCATTATTATTGGTATACATATTGAGAACATATGATTGTATGCATAAACCATAGGAAACCTAGTTTGAAATATAACTAGACGGAACCAGGGAGTTTATTGTAGAGATATACATATATGAAATGATATGATTGGGTTTGGAATGGTAGTGGTATAGGATTCTATAACCAAAGATAGGCAAGGATATAATCATGGTCTATCGAAGAGGTGGTGGGACGGCGGCTGAGGGAGTTGCGACTGACCTCTATGTATGCCATATACATAAAACATCTTCGGTTTATCATGATTATATCAGTGTGGAGGCTTTGGTGAGGAGAATCTGAGGCTTTGGGTAGGAATGACAAAGAGTTATGAGTTGGTTATCGTTTGATTACTAAACATAGTCAAGGACACATGGTAATGGTTTATCGAAATAGGTAGGACGGTGGCTGGATAGGTTGCGACCTACTCCTACATATGCCCTATACAAAAGCATATTTCGGTGTATCATGGATGTGTCAGTGATATGGTTTAGTGGGATTTGGATTGGGAATTTATAATATTCAAGATAATAAAATAATGAAAGCTGTATTGAAAACAATGACGCGATGGTGAAGTTGCGAATATAACTTCAACGCAAATATTGTTTTCAGAAATGTTTACTTAATAATGTGTTCACGTGGATGACAATTCACATTAATATAATTGTTAGGAATAATATTCTGAAACGATATTCCATAAATCGTAAATCGAATCGAAATACATTACGAGCGTTGGATTCGCAAAGGTGACGATCTTTACGAATACACACGTGAGTAATGTGTTTCGATGAGATAACGAAATAAAAAAATCTAACTATATTAAATTAAAACAAAGGAAATTGAAAACATTTATTAGGAATTACAATCTTAAACAAGGTTGAATAAAACCGTTTTAATTAAATAAATACTTAAACGATAATAAGTAAAACCATTGACGAATTTAATTAAAATCCTTGAATTAAATGAAAATTTATTTTATAATCATTTTGTGTTTAAAATAAATTTCCGAGAAGAACTTCGTATCGCTAAATAAACGAGATCGAGCACAAGGGGGATACGCGGGTTATTAATGTAGAAGATTCCTTCTTGTTCTTTAATTTCTACAAACTCTCTCTCTAAACACCCCAACCCGCTACCCCTTTCTCTCTCTACCTTCTCTCTACAAGATCTCCCTCATTTCCTAACGTTTTTTCAAGATCTTGATGTCCAAACAACCATGTGATCGAGGAGAACAAGAACCCACAAAGAAAACTAGCTTTTGATCGGGTTTTGAAGGTAAGAGGGGCGTTTTACTTTTCGGTTTTGTTAAAAACCTATTCGAACATGGCTGCCATATTTTAAACAAATTTTAAGGTTTTATTCTTATTAATCGGGCTAGTACTAACCTTGGGAAGCCATGGACGAACCTGTAATCCTTAGGACAGGATGAAGATGATGTTGCGTAGCCAAAAACAACAGGTTCGTGGGAATGGAGCTGGTCTTGATTGGTGAAGGGTTCGTGAAGGGCTGTTGGCCGCACCTTTGTGCTGGCCGACCCTTGACCTTGGCCGAACCTCTATTCCACGAAAACCCTAGGCGGCGAACCTCAAGTGAGCCGAACCTGTATGGTGCCACGAAACTAAGATGGCCAACCCTATGGGTGCCGAACCTCTAAATGGCCAAACCCTTGTATCAACAAACCCAGTTGGCCGTGAACCCAGGCATACAAGCTTGGACCGTAGACGAACCTCAGACCCACGAACCTGCAAAGGGTCACAAACCTGGGGGGGGGGGGGCGAACCAGCTTGCTGCGAATCTGCAACTAGCCGAACCATGACCATTCTAACTTTTATACACTTGGCCGAACCTTGGGATATTAAGGCCCTCCCTAAGCAGAGAACCTAGGCTCACCTCAGATAACCTTTGAGCTGTAAACCTTGACACGATCAAACTAGAACCATTGTGAAGTCAAGGGGTTTGTCGAGCCGAGGTTTTGGAATTAGGGTTAAGGGTAAACAAAGAAACATGCATGCATGGATGTTTTAAAGAACTACCACCTTTCATAATATATACGGGTTTTAAATTATGAATTTGCGTAACTTGAATATCTTAGGTGAATAACCTAAGTGTAATTATCTTAAACTTAATTTAGATTTTGATAACTTAAAGCATGGTAGTTAATTTGAACAAACTTGTATGTATGTATGTGTAAATATGTGTATAATTAAGGCTATCACGTTTTAGTATACATATCTATGGGTAGTGCACATAAGGTTGCATATTTAGTTTATCACCATTATGTAAATAAAACTAACAAGTTTAAATTATATTTTGATGATAACAACTTTCGTAGCAACAAGTATCATTCTAGCTTAGACTAAATAAACTAAGTTAATTAAATACCTATGGGTTAAAGTAAAACCTATATGGACACTCAATAGTAATAAAATGCATATACTTATAAATATGAAATATACAATATTTACAGATTGTTGAGTTGCTTTTGATTTCATATAGGCAAGCGCGCATTCTACAAAAACACTGAATCTGAGGAACTCAAGTGAGCTCTTATAACCTCCTTTTTATAGGGAATTTGTTTTCAAACTCGGAGGTGGGACATGTATTGAATGGTTGCATATTCCATGAGTCATTGTCGGTTGAGTTGACTTAGGTCCTCCGCAATAATTGAATTACTGTTGGTGAGTTGACTATGGTCCTCCTCAGTGATTCCACTGTTGGTTGAGTTGACTACGCTCCTCCGCAGTGCATGAAGACACTTATACTATTTAGGAATATCGTAGGTTGAGTTGACTGAGGTCCTGCGTGATGATTCTGCCATTGATTGAGTTGACTGAGGTCCTCCGTGGTAACTTATGTTGAGATGATTATGGTAAATAATGATAATTGATTGAATTGTGATTTGTTGAGAATGGTTGAATATATGTGGATAATTGTTTGGGATTATTTGAATTATGTGATTATTGTGTATGTAGTTACATGAATTGTTTGGTTGTTGTGTTTGATGGGCTTTGGCAGAGTTGGACTATCTCACAGGTGCACATTTGTATTTCTTCTTGAAAACTATAAACTTTTATAAACACTTGTAAACATCTCTGAAACATAAAGACTTATGATTACTCACCAACTACTTCGTAGTTGAAACTTGATTTTCTACATGTTTCAGGGAACGAGGAGAAGTATGTAGATTAGGATAGCTCTACATCTTTTGAACATTATCACGTAGGGTCTTGGACTTAGCTAAAATAATTGAAATTCTGAAGATTAAAGTTTAGTTAGTTTAGCTAAATCTTTTGTGTAATTGATGTAACTAGCTCATGATGAACATGATTTTTGGATGTAATTAATTTGGTTGAATAATTGATATGTGATGATTAAATTAGATGCCCACGAGCTTATGAACAATCTACACATCCCTCATGGAATCCCGACGTTTCCGCCATCGGTCAGGGTGTTACAGACTGGTATCAGAGCCTAGGTTATAGGGAATTAGGTTACTAGAATTGGGTGACCTAGTCTATATCCATATTATACCTTAGTATGAAATTGTTTCATACACTAATTATTATATTCAGGATTTCATGCTTATGTGTTAATTACATGTTAACTGAACCCGTGATAAATAACTGATTCGTATATGTTACTTGCTGATTATATGATTGATTGTGCCCTAATGATTCGATAAGGACATGCGCGTGGTGTATCGTAAATGTGGTGGGCTGGTGGCTGAAGCAGTTGCGACTGACTTCTACATATTCGCTATACATATACCATTTACGGTACATTAGATGGACGTCAGTATTGAAGAATAAGGGAACTAACCATTTGGAAAATTATTTGCTTAGGAAATTAACTTGTCACACCCCGGGCCGACGAGTTGGATCGACTTCCCCATTGGGCGGAAAGTTCCCGGGGCGTGATATCGTGAGTGATAATCAAAATGATCAGATTGTTTACACAACATCAACATTGAGAATAACTAAAGCACAATATAACATTAAACTAGGATTACAAAGTTAAATTACAACTGTTAATGTTTGATAATTTAACTAAGTAAACATATCAAAAGAATCAAATGTTTACTATCTTGTATCTGTACAAGATTTCAAAATAGATCCACAACGTTCATCAAAACATGTGCTTTTCCAAAATCTACTAGGTCCTCTAACTGGGCATCCTAGCATGCATTCCTTAGCCTTAGCTTAATCTTGTACGTCACCTGAGAAAGCATTTAAGAAAACAAAGTCAACACAATGGCCCAGTAGTTTCTTGAATAAGTTCTGGCCCAGTTATTCTATTATCTCCCACTTCAGTCCAACAGATCGGTGATCGACATTTTCGACCATAGAGAGCCTTGAACGGTGCACATCCGATACTACTATGATAACTGTTGTTGTAGGAGAATTCGATCAGTGGCAAATGAGATTCCCCCACTGAAATGTAGAACACAGGTTCTCAACATGTCCTCCAGGGTCTGTATAGTACGTTCGCTCTGACCGTCCGTTTGTGGATGGTAAGCTGTACTCAGATTTAAGTGTGTCCCTAGAGATTTCTGCAATGATGCAAGAACCTTGATGTAAATCTCTTATCTCGGTTTGAGATGATAGATAATGGGACACCATGGCGTACCACTATCTCGTTGATGTAGAGTCTTGCCAGGTTATCCATCGTGTAAGTCTCACGCATTGGCAAGAAATGAGCAGATTTGGTTAATCGATCAACGATAACCCAAACAGTATCATGACCACTGGAAGTGCGGGCTAGCTTGGTGATGAAGTCCATAGCTACTTGTTCCCACTTCCAAAGTGGAATCTCAGGCTGTTCCAGTAAACCTGACAGTTTTTGGTGTTCCGCCTTCACCTTGGTACACGTAAGACATCGAACAACATACTCAGCTATGTCTTTCTTCATACCCGGCCACCAATAAAACGCCCGTAAGTCTTGGTACATTTTATCAACACCGGGATGGACAGAGTACTTGGTTTTGTGTGCTTCATCCAAGATAAGGTTTTTCAATTCATCCACTGCAGGAATCGATACACGGTCCTTGTAGTACATGACTTCGTCTGGTTTTGTTTCAAATTGCTTTTCTGCTCAACAATCTAGTTCTTTCTTCAGGTTTCCTTGTTCAACAGCTTCTTGTTGTGCTTGAATAATGTTGTCGTGTAAGCTTGTCTGCACAGTCATTCGCATTGCTCTGACGTGCAAGGGTTTGACTCGTTCTTTCCGACTCAAGGCATCAGCTACAATTATTTGCCTTGCTCGGATGGTACTTGAATACACAGTCGTAATCATTGAGAAGCTCAACCCATCGTCGCTATCGCATGTTGGGTTCCTTCTGATCGAATATGTGCTGCAGACTCTTATGATCAGTAAGTATGGTACACTTGGTGCCATATAAGTAATGTCACCAAATCTTCAATGTGAATACCATTGCTCCCAATTCCAGATCATGAGTAGTGTAGTTCTTCTCATGAATCTTCAGTTGTCTTGAGGCATTCTCAATGACTTTGTCCCGTTGCATTAGTACATAGCCGAGTCCTTGATAGGATTCATCACAGTACACTACAAAGTGATCACAACCATCTGGGAGAGATTAGATTGGAGCATCACATAGCTTTTGCTTCAAAGTCTGAATGGCATCTTCTTGCTTCTGTTCCCAAACAAAAGGCTCGCTTTTCTGTGTTAGCTTGGTGAGTGGCAGGGCTATCTAAGAATAGTTTGAGATAAACCTTCTATAATAGCCCGCTAAGCCTAGAAAGGAACATATATCCGTCGGTGTCTTTGGAGTATCCCAATTCCTTATTGCTTCAATCTTGGCAGGGTCTACGTGTATTCCCTCACTGTTGACTACGTGACCTAAGAACTGAAATTCTCTTAACCAAAATTCGCACTTAGAGAATTTGGCATAGACTTTCTCTTCTTTCAATAGTTCCAAGATCACTCTGAGGCGTTGCTCATGCTCTACTTTGCTTTTGGAATAGATCAGTATGTCATCAATGAAAAGAATGACAAATTGATACAAGTACGGCTTGCACACTCGATTCATGAGACCCATGAAAACCGCTGGTGCATTCGCCAAACCAAAAGGCATCACCATAAACTCATAATGTCCATATCTGGTATAAAATGCCGTCTTTGGTATGTCTTCGTCTTGGACTCTAAGCTGATGGTATCTAGACAGTAAGTCAATCTTTGAAAAGTACTGAGCTGCTTGTAGTTTGTCAAACAAATCATCAATACTCGGTAATGGATATCGATTCTTGATGGTTAGTTTGTTCAGCTCACTGTAGTCTATGCACATACAAAAATATCCATCCTTCTTTTTCACGAACAAAACCGAAGCTCCCCAAGGTGAGTAGCTCGATTGGATGAAGCCTTTGTCGAGTAATTCCTGTAGTTGATTCGACAATTCCCGCATCACTGAAGGTGCTAACCTGTAAGGAGATTTAGCAACAGGTGTTGCTCCATGAATTAAGTCAATACGGAACACTACCGGTCGCACAGGTGGCAAACCTGGTAGGTCTTCAGGAAACACTTCGGGGTATTCCTTTACTATTGGCACATATCGAATGGTTTTCTTGTCTATATCCTTCTCCACCACGTGAGCCAAGAAAGCTATACATTTCTTCTGTAGACACTTACGCGCTTTTATACAAGATATGATTTTGACACCACGCTTTGCTTGGTCCCCTCGAACTTCCAATACACGGTCATTCGCTATTGGAATCCGAAGTAGCTTTTCAGAACAGATGACTTCCACTCTATTGAGAGATAGCCAGTCCATTCCAACAATGATGTCGAAACTACCCAACTCCATCAGTATCAAGTCGATGGTAAATGTATGATCAGTAAGTGTAAGTGGGCATTTCCTAAGTATAGTGCTAGCCGTGATTTGTTTTCCATTTGCTACTTCGATAATATAAGCGGAGTTTAAAGATTCCTCAGTAAGGTTAAGTTGGCGTGCAAAGTCAGACGAAATAAAACTCTAGTCTGCACCATTGTCAAACAAAATAGATGCATAAGAGTCATTTAAAAGAAATGTACCAGTGACCACATTAGGGTCTTGACGTGCTGCATTGGCTCCAATCACAAAGGCCCATCCACGAGGTGCTTGTGCTCCTTGTTGCACTATTTTTGGGCAGTCTCTGGAGAAATGACCTACTTCTCCACAGTTATAGCATCCCCTGTTATTGTTGTGATTTCTCGGGTTTGGTGGTGGAGGTAATGCCCTAGCAGCATTGTTTGTAGCTTGTGTGGCTGGGGTACGACATTGCTGAGTTCAGTGGCCTAGTCGACCGCAGTTGTTTCACTTTCTGCATTGTACCGTAGTAGGATGATGATATTTGCATTGAGGTGCAACATTAGCAGGTACTGAGGATGCACTCCCACATAGTGTTTGGGTGCAACATTAGCAGGTACTACAGGGGCTTGTCTCAAAGGCGTGGCCAGCACATAGTTCTTGACGACCTTTTGCTTCTTATCCTGATGGTATTCGGGATTCTTTGTCGACTCTTCTTTAGCTTTATCTGAATCTTTCTTCAGAACTCCTGACTTGACCATTACTTCAGTGGGTTTAGCTGATAGGGAGATGGCTGACTCCAGAGTCCCAGGGTTTGCGGCCAGTACAATGCTATGAATGCAGGATGGTATTCCTCCCACATATTTATCAATCAGCTTTTCTAGAGTCGGTACCATCTATGGCACCAAAGCTACCAATTCATGATAGCGAGTGGTGAGAGTCATATGGTCTGATCCTTTCATCACATGGTTTGAGAGTTCGACTTCCAGCTTCTGAAGTTCGTGCTTCGGACAGAATTCATTCCTCAAAAGGATTTTGAAATCTGCCCAAGGCATAGCCAGGGCTTCTTCTCTGCCTCAAGCTCTAATCTGGGAGTTCCACCACGTTAAAGCTCGCTTGCTAAAAGATCCAGCTGCGTAACGAACTTTATGATGTTCTGGACAACCGCTGATGTCCAGGGTGGTCTCCATTTTCTCTAGACATTGGATCAGTCCAACAGCTCCTTCAACGCCACTGAAACTTGGCGGCTTGCATCCTACAAATGATTTGTAGGAGCAGTCTGAAGTAGTGCTAGTGTTTCCACTAGCGTCCACCATAGTATGCCCAAAGTTGTTGTCATGGCCTTGAATCCTGTTGATCATCTCTGGGATGACATCCTTTAGCTGATTGGTTATCTGACTACTCAGTAATGTTGCCAAAGCAACGATAGCAGGATCGAGAGCTGGAGTTGCATTCGGGTTCGGAGGAGGATTGAGTGGAGGGGGATGAGGCGGTGATGAATAAGGTGGTGTAGAGGTTGACGAGTGAGGTGCTGAGTTTTGTGGCGTTGGCGGTAGAGGAGGTTGTCTTCTAGGCGGCATTCTGATCATAACAAAAAGAATATTGGTTAGTGCAGTGATCGAATGCAGGAGACACAATCCAAACATAAATCCTATGTTCTCTACATGAGGGTCCCTAAGTTACAGTCTAGACCAACGTTTTAAGTAATCACCTATTATTCTCTATAACCTTGAGCTCTGATACCAATCTGTCACACCCTGAGCCGGTGAATTGTATCGACTTCCCCGTCGGGCGGAAGGTTCCCTGGGCGCGATATCGCGAGTGATAATCGAATTGATTAGATTGTTTACATAGCATCAACATTGAGAATTGTCACACCCCTGCGCCGCGTGCGGAATCCACGGCGCGGTGACGTATGAACAGTTGAATCATGCACAAGTATTGATTAAGAACAACCACAATGGATTACTACATTTCATAATGTTTAGACAGTTGTTTAGTTACAGACATTCTATCTACCAAAAGAAAGACAACTACTGTAACAGCAAGTGCCAGATCGTCCGGCAAGTCCGTACGGTATGTGTACTTTCACTGTATTCTATGTGTACATACGTAAGCTTAAACAATACTTGTATTAACAGAATCCTAAATACAAGAAATCGTTGTACGTATTTTTGTATGAACTTAGATACATTAAGTACAACGTACATTTGAAACATTAGTTGTGTATTAAGTGAAAACTTAATTACAGTTAACACAACAAATCATGAGAAACAACTGTATTCAAACGATATTAAGAAACGTATCGGTTGCGATCTGATGTCCATAGATGACAGGAATCAGATGACCGACAAGTCAGTACAAAAACAATGTGAAAACAGAAAGTATAGTTGAGTCCGACAGTGAGGAAACACAATAAAAACATTAATGCAGTGTTATTTCAGAATGACGAACTGACAGTGTGTTTGCGTGAGTGACGATTCACACAAACATATCTGTGAGTTTAGAGTTCTGAAATAATGACTGAAAAGTAGAAAACAAAAGTCAGAAAGCAAAACTATCGTCGTATTCGTTCGGGTGACGATTCGAACGAATTACGCGCGAAGGTTACGCGATCTGACGAAACGACTACGAAAACACATCACGAACGAAAATAATTTAATAAAATTAAATAAATAACATTTTACAATTTTGAAACTCATCAAAATAATTAAATTGAATCCTTTTATTTAAATCCATTTAAATTACGCGTAATTTTCCGAAAACGTACGAATTTACGAACCGAGCAACGAAAACGAACCCGAACACCCTCGGGGTATAAATACACTTAAATGAGGTGATTCCCTCACATTTCACTTCATCTTCTCCACTCTAAAACCCTATTTCCGGTTTCAAGAAACAACCACCAAGAATCACCTTCTCTCTTCCATAACTTGGTCATTTCTTCACCAAATCACCCGATTCTTGAACCTACTTGAAGCTCTCATTCCCCTCTACACGAAAGTACAACAGATCGGGGTTAAAAACCATCAAAATTAGAGGTACAAGGCTGTTTATACTTCGAAAATTAGGGTTTCTTCATCTCCTTGTTAAACACTTAACCTAAACCGGTCAACCACTCATCACCTTGACCTCTACGACCATGAGAGTTGTTTTAGGAAACACCATACTCGAAAACACCTTGAGCCCCGACCGAGAAGCACCCTAAGTCGAACCCTGCTGCGTACAACAGCCGAATGACCCACTGGCCGAATGGCCAAACGGCCGAAGGACCTCCATTCGAGCTACCACATTCGACCATACTCTCATTCGCCAACCACACTCTTTCGCCATCATCCTCATTCGCCAGTCAACAGGAGCTATTCGACCAGGACCTCTCATTCGTGGGTCACCATTCGACAGACACCATGCACCATTCATTCGCCTGAAACCATGTCATTTGGTCTGAGAACCTCACCTAGTTGGCTGGAACATTTCATTCGACCTGAGCAGATTATACACACCTATAAGCAAGCTGGTCTAACCCTAATCGGCCGCCCATCTATGCATTTTAATGCTTTAGCCGTTTATGTATGAGGCCCAATGTGTGTGGCTAGGCCCAACTGTTTTCTTTAGGCCCAGCAATACCCCTGCGGCCCAGATTTACTTCTTAGGCCCAAGTTAGCCTAGATTTGGACCAATAGGTAATACAGGCCACTGATGCTATTCCTAGGCCCAACTTTAACAACATAGCCCACCAGAAGTGGAAGACAATTCATGCAGGCCCATTTATCATGTTTCAGCTCATTCTTCTTTCATTAGGGAACCAGGCCCATTCGGCCCAATAATATGCAACATGTCCCTAACAGATTTTTATATACCTTTATGCCCAATGATCTAGCCGCACAACCTTGAGGCCCAAATTGTTGATTTTGACTCAAATAAGTTGATTAGGCCACTGATAGGCCCACAAAAACTCCCCAGGCCCAATACCTAGAAAATTGATCCACTGACTTTTGGAAGGTCCAACAAGAAGTGAACAGCCCAAGGCCCACGGTTTAGGGCTCAAGGCCCACTGCCTTTGGCCTAAGGCCACAATTTTGGCCAAAAGCCCAAATTCTAGGCCCACGATTGTTTCAGCCCATGCAAGCAGGGCCCAGCTTGGCCCATGAACTCTTTTGGCAAAGGCCCGAGACAAAACCCATAGGGCCCAGTAAAATCAGCCCGAGGCCCATATAGACTAATCCAAGGCCTATTTTGAGGCCCTTGTTCTTATTTTTGAAGCCACTTTGTTATGGACTTGGCCAACAATCTACTTCTGGCCCACTTTTGATTCCTCCAACCCAAGATAACATCAGGCCCAACAAATATTGCCGGGGCCCATCTTTGGCCCAACAAATTCCTTAGAGGCCGAAGAAAGGCCCACAAAGCCACTTGAACTCTAGCTCTTGTAACTTTTGGCAAGGCCTTTATGATTCAACACCCAATATCATTGGCCCAACTTAATTTGTTGGCCCACATGACTAAAGAACTATTGTAACTCTTTAACTCAACACTAATACGTATGATAACCAAGGGATTACTACCAAAACGGCATTTTTTGCAACAAAGTCTTGTAACTTATAACATGACTTCATGAAACTACAATTGGGCTTTAATACAAACTAGATGAGACAAGAATAAATCAAGGAAAGTCCATGGATTACAAGAACCAATAACAAATAATGATGGGCCAACAGAGACCGAAGACTTTGAGTGTTGGCCAAAGCTTATGGCTAACACATACATACACATAAAATCCCTATAATTCATACTAATAAGTTATAAACATCGTGAAATCAATACAGGATCGTGAAAATACACTCAAGTACAATCAAGAGCGCGTACATTCTTGTTTAAGCTAAGTCAAACACAACAACTACAAGGTGAGTTCATATGCCCCTTTTACTTTAAATCTTTACTGATTTTAACTCTTGGGGCTGAGAAACATGTTTGCTTTTATTTATTTAAAAGTTTGCTTAACATGTTATTTATACTTTGATTTGATAATACTAAATTGCTTATTATCATATATCATTGTATGCATGCTTGTATGATTATGAGATAACAGGGAAACTCAGATGATTATGATAAGATAAATTCTTAATCATCAACACATTATAATAACTTAGTTATAAGATTATATCTTATAACACTTAGTTATTTCCACATGATCAGATACTTAATCAATTTACACTTAATTACATAATGAGGCTTTGGGAACACATGGATTCAGTAAATGATGATCATGATAACGTAACTTCATGGGATTCTTATCATTTACAGTAAATGATGATCATGATAACGTAACTTCATGAGATTCTTATCATTTACACCTAATTAACATAATGTAATAAGACAAGTTCTTATTCGACTTTGTTAAGTACACGAGAACAATCCCACATGGATACTTTGGGATCACATGGATTCAGTAAATGATGATCATGATAACGTAACTTCATGGAATTCTTATCATTTACAGTAAATGATGATCATGATAACGTAACTTCATGGGATTCTTATCATTTACACATAATTAACATAATGTAATAAGACAAGTTCTTATTCGACTTTGTTAAGTACACGAGAACAATCCCACACGGATACTTTGGGATCACATGGATTCAGTAAATGATGATCATGATAACGTAACTTCATGGGATTCTTATCATTTACAGTAAATGATGATCATGATAACGCAACTTCATGGGATTCTTATCATTTACACATAATTAACATAATGTAATAAGACAAGTTCTTATTCGACCTTGTTAATCACATGAGGACAATCCCACACGGAAACATTGGGATCACATGGCGGGATAGGAGAGGATGGAATGCATTTTAAATCTGATTACGTGAGGATTAAAATGGATTCCATTCGGATTCTATACGCTACGTTTGGAGACATATGATGAACAGTTAACTAATACTTTTAATTAAATTAAAAGTGTAACATAAAAGTTAACCTCACAAGTAATAGAATAATACAAGGATCAGATTTAAATAATCTAAATTCCTTAATCCAACGAGGGTTTATCAATACTTCGGTTTGATGACTAAACCCCTCTTACTATATTATTATTCTACATATGATTACACAGCGGACAATTCGTATAGTTGGGGAATGGATATCTTTAGTTGTATCGCAAGTGGTGTGGAACTTGGTTGAGTATGTGGTGGGATAGCGTCTGGGCTTGACCCTTTCGTGATTCCCTATATATAAGCATACTTAGTTAGGTGATATACTACTTGTACATATAACTAAGGAGAGGCCATTGGGTGGAACAAGTGAAACAAGTATACAAGCAACAATTATATCATTGTGAATGTGTGAATGATCAGTCAATGGTTTTCAATTTACTTACTTATGAACTCACCAACCTAGTGTTGACTTTGTGTAAATTACATGTTTTCTCAGGTGACGAACAGGTGTAGATACTATATGCAAATGATAAGCTAGTGGACTCATAGAAGACCTAGCTTTCTTTTGATTGCATACTTTTGATATGACAGAACATTGAATCACTTTTGTATATCTTGTACAGATCAAGATATAAACTCATTGATTCTTTTTGATTAGATTTACTTAGTTAAATTATGATGAACAATGTAATTTAACTTTGTAATTCTATTTCATGTCATGATTAGCATTTCTCATTTATATTTCATGTGCTATGTAAACAATCTGATCATTTGATTATCAACTCAATGATATCGCGCCCCGGGAACATTCCGCCCGACGGGAAAACACGATCCGTTCCCGCCGGCCTGGGGTGTGACAGATTGGTATCAGAGCCATGGTTATAGAGAAATATAGGTCATATTACTAAAATGGTTTGGCCTAGACTATAACCTAGGGACCTCATGTAGAGTTCTTATGATATAGGATTCTATTTGCATATGTCCTCTGCTTCTGATCACTGCACTAACCGATTTTCTTTCGGTTATGATCAGAATGCCGCCACGAAGACAACCACCTCTATTACCGCTGACTCAAGGTTCAGCTCCGCACTCTTCGACACCGACACCGCCAGACTCTCCTACACAAGCACCTCCACCTCCTCCTCCGCCACCACCAGCGTATCAGTTGGACCCTGCTACTGTGGCACTGGCTACTCTTCTTACAAGCCAACTGAGGGAAGTGATTCCAGAGATGATGAACCGGATCAACAACAACAACAGTAACAACGTTGCTAACTCATCTGGAGAAGGCAGCGGTAACACCAGACAGAGTCAGGACTATGCCTACAAGAACTTTGTAGGCTGCAAGCCACCCAGTTTCAGTGGAAGCGAGGGTGCAGTCGGACTGATCCAGTGGATCGAGAAGATGGAGGCTACCCTCGACATCAGTGGCTGTCCTGAACAGAACAGAGTAAAGTATGCTGCAGGATCATTTAGCAAGCGAGCGTTAACCTGGTGGAACGCTCAGGTTTCAATCAGAGGCCGGGACGAGGCCCAGGCCATGCCGTGGAACGAATTCAAGGCGATGTTGAGGGCAGAGTTTTGCCCAAGAAATGAACTGAAAAAGGTTGAGACTGAACTACTCAATCTGGAGATGATTGGTGCTGGGCATCTGGCCTACACCACACGATTTCATGAGTTAGCCACTCTGGCACCGGATGTGGTGCCAACACTGGAGAAGAGAATTGAGCGATATGTTGGTGGATTACCGCCCAGTATCCGAGGTCATGTGATTTCTGCTCACCCTACCACCATGGAATTAGCTGTTACACTGTCAGCATCCCTGACAGATATGATGGTTGCCTCTGGAGCATTCAAGAAGGAGGCTGAAACAGCCAAAGCTGGAACTTCCAAGAAGTCGGATAAACGTCCGGCTAAGAAACAGAAAGTGGTTAGAAACTTTGCTGCCACTACTCAAGCTCCGATGCGCAATCAGCCACCCCCATTGGAGATCAGGAAGCCATACATTGGCACTGCACCTCTGTGCAACTCATGTCAGTTTCTTCATCTACCAAATGTCCCGTGCAGACATTGCACCAACTGTGGGAGATTTAGTCATACAGCAAATTACTGCAAGAGTCCGAGGACTCAAAACAGAAACAACAATGCAGCCACTACTGCTGCTACCGATCACAGGTCTTGCTACAAATGTGGCGAACCTGGTCACTTCTCTCGGGATTGTCCCAAGAGAAATCAACAAAGGGCTCAAGCACCAAGAGGACGAGCTTTTCAGATAGGAGCTGCTGCAGCAAGACAGGACCCGAATGTCATTACGGGTACATTTCTTCTATCTGATTTCTATGCCTCTATATTATTTGATACTGGTGCGGATCAGAGTTTTATCTCATCCGATTTTGCTAGCCATCTTAATCATGCTGAGGAATCATTAGACTCCCCTTATAGTATTGAGATAGCTAATGGCAAACAGATTACAGTTGACACAGTACTTAGGAATTGCCCACTAACACTTGGTGATCATACATTTTCCATCGACTTGATACCGATGGAGCTGGGCAGTTTCGACGTTATCATCGGAATGGATTGGCTATCTCTTAACCAAGTTGAGTTCATCTGTTCCGATAAACTATTACGCATTCCTATGGAGAACAATGAAGTCTTGGAGATTCGTGGAGACCAAGCGAAACGCAGTATCAAGATAATCTCGTGCATGAAAGCTCGCAAGTGCTTACGGAAACAATGTGTTGCATTTTTAGCCCATGTGATTCAGAAAGACAAGAAAGCAATCAAGATTCAAGATGTGCCAGTTGTGAGAGATTTTGCAGAAGTATTTCCGGATGACTTACCGGGACTGCCACCCGAGAGATCGGTACAGTTCCGAATCGATTTGATTCCGGGAGCAACTCCTGTAGCCAAGTCTCCCTACAGACTCGCACCATCGGAGATGCAAGAGTTGTCTAACCAGTTGCAAGAACTTCTCGATAAAGGATTCATCCGACCGAGCTTTTCCTCGTGGGGAGCTCCGGTTCTTTTTGTCAAAAAGAAGGATGGAACTTTCAGAATGTGCATTGATTATCGAGAGCTCAACAAACTCACCATCAAGAATCGGTACCCGTTACCGAGGATTGATGATTTGTTTGATCAGTTACAGGGAGCACAGTATTTTTCAAAGATAGACCTGAGATCAGGTTATCATCAGCTCCGGATACAAGAGGAAGACATACCCAAGACGGCTTTTCGTACTCGATATGGTCATTACGAATTCATGGTGATGCCATTCGGATTGACGAACGCACTGGCGGTGTTCATGGACTTGATGAACCGGGTGTGCAAGCCGTATCTAGATCAGTTTGTTATTGTCTTTATTGATGATATACTGATTTATTCAAAGAACAAGAAGGAACACGAGCAACACCTCAAGACGGTTTTGGAGCTTCTGAAAGAGGAACAACTCTATGCCAAATTCTCTAAATGTGAATTTTGGTTAAGGGAGGTTCAGTTTTTGGGCCACGTGATTAACAGTGATGGTATTCATGTGGATCCTGCAAAGATAGAAGCGATCAAGAACTGGGATGTGCCTACAACACCGACAGAGATCCGATCATTCTTGGGATTGGCAGGTTATTACAGGAGATTCATTTCGAATTTCTCTAAGATAGCCTTGCCTCTCACCAAACTCACACAGAAGTCTGAACCTTTTGTGTGGACTCATAAACAAGAAGAGGCATTCCAGACACTGAAACAAAGATTGTGCAATGCTCCAATCCTAACACTCCCAGAAGGCAGTGATGACTTTGTAGTTTACTGTGATGCTTCCCATCAGGGACTCGGATGTGTTTTGATGCAACGAGACAAAGTCATTGCTTATGCCTCACGACAGCTGAAGATACACGAGAAGAATTACACGACGCATGATCTTGAACTGGGAGCTGTGGTTTTTGCACTAAAGATTTGGAGACATTACCTTTATGGTACCAAATGCACTATCTTCACAGATCACAAG
Source organism: Mikania micrantha (assembly GCA_009363875.1). Lineage (NCBI taxonomy): Eukaryota > Viridiplantae > Streptophyta > Magnoliopsida > Asterales > Asteraceae > Mikania > Mikania micrantha. The sequence goes on from CM018681.1 coordinate 14,137,208, forward strand.
AGTTTACAGCACATATTTGATCAGAAGGAGCTTAACATGAGACAGAGACGTTGGGTTGAGCTCCTGAACGATTACGATTGTGTGATCAAATACCAACAGGGCAAAGCAAATGTTGTTGCAGATGCTTTGAGTCGGAAAGAAAGAGTCAAACCCTTACGCGTTCGCGCTATGGGAATGACGGTGCAAACAAGTTTGAGAGATCACATTTTACAAGCACAACGAGAAGCAGTGGCAAGAAACAATCTGAAACGCGAGCTCGATTGGGGAGCCGAGAAACATTTTGAGACAAGACAAGATGGAGTTATCTACTATCTGGATCGTGTTTGGATTCCGGCAGTAGATGAACTTCGAACACTTATTCTTGACGAGGCACACAAGTCACGTTACTCAGTTCATCCTGGTGTCGATAAGATGAACCAAGATCTTAGGTCATTTTATTGGTGGCCGGGCATGAAGAAAGACATTGCTACTTATGTTGGCAAATGTATCACATGTGCCAAGGTCAAAGCTGAACATCAGAAACCCTCGGGTTTGCTGGAACAACTAGAGATACCATAATGGAAGTGGGAACAAATAGCTATGGATTTCATTACCAAGCTACCCCGCACTTCCAGCGGACATGATTCGATTTGGGTCATCATTGATAGATTGACCAAGTCCGCACATTTCTTGCCGATCAGAGAAACGTACAAGATGGAGAAACTTGCAAGACTATACATTGATGAGATAGTAGTAAGGCATGGTGTGCCATTGTCTATTATCTCAGACCGGGACAGTCGATTCACTTCGCGGTTCTGGCAATCATTGCAACAATCCTTAGGGACAAGTGTTAACTTGAGCACTGCTTATCATCCACAAACGGATGGACAAAGCGAGCGCACTATTCAAACCCTAGAGGATATGTTGAGAACATGCATCCTAGACTTCGGTGGAAGTTGGGACACACATTTACCACTTATTGAGTTCTCCTACAATAATAGCTACCACAGCAGCATTGGATGTGCTCCGTTTGAAGCACTCTACGGTAGAAAATGTCGGTCTCCAATTTGTTGGACCGAAGTGGGAGACAACAGAATAACTGGGCCTGAACTTATTCAGGAAACTACTGATAAGATAGCCCAGATACAACAACGATTACAAGCAACACGTAGCCGCCAAAAGAGTTACGCAGACAAACGACGTAAGCCTTTAGAATTCGATGTGGGTGACCGAGTCATGTTGAAAGTGTCCCCATGGAAAGGCGTAGTTCGTTTTGGGGCTAAAGGCAAACTAGCACCTCGGTATGTCGGACCGTTTGAGATTACTCAACGCATAGGTCCTGTGGCATACAGACTCAGACTCCCTGATGAACTCAGTGGAGTACACGATGTGTTTCATGTGTCAAATCTCAAGAGGTGTCTAGCAGATGAAACATTGATCATACCATTGGAAGAAATACAAATTGATGAACAACTACATTTCATTGAGGAACCTGTAGAGATTATGGAACGTGAAGTCAAGAAACTGAAACGAAGCCGTATCCCTATTGTAAAGGTTCGATGGAACTCCAAGCGTGGACCAGAGTTTACCTGGGAACGCGAGGACAACATGAAAGCAAAGTATCCCCATCTGTTTGAGAATTGAAACCCGACTTTGATGCTTAAATTTCGGGACGAAATTTCTTTAACAAGGGGAGACTGTAACAGCAAGTGCCAGATCGTCCGGCAAGTCCGTACGGTATGTGTACTTTCACTGTATTCTATGTGTACATACGTAAGCTTAAACAGTACTTGTATTAACAGAATCCTAAATACAAGAAATCGTTGTACGTATTTTTGTATGAACTTAAATACATTAAGTACAACGTACATTTGAAACATTAGTTGTGTATTAAGTGAAAACTTAATTACAGTTAACACAACAAATCATGAGAAACAACTGTATTCAAACGATATTCAGAAACGTATCGGTTGCGATCTGATGTCCATAGATGACAGGAATCAGATGACCGACAAGTCAGTACAAAAACAATGTGAAAACAGAAAGTATAGTTGAGTCCGACAGTGAGGAAACACAATAAAAACATTAATGCAGTGTTATTTCAAAATGACGAACTGACAGTGTGTTTGCGTGAGTGACGATTCACACAAACATATCTGTGAGTTTAGAGTTCTGAAATAATGACTGAAAAGTAGAAAACAAAAGTCAGAAAGCAAAACTATCGTCGTATTCGTTCGGGTGACGATTCGAACGAATTACGCGCGAAGGTTACGCGATCTGACGAAACGACAACGAAAACACATCACGAACGAAAATAATTTAATAAAATTAAATAAATAACATTTTACAATTTTGAAACTCATCAAAATAATTAAATTGAATCCTTTTATTTAAATCCATTTAAATTACGCGTAATTTTCCGAAAACGTACGAATTTACGAACCGAGCAACGAAAACGAACCCGAACACCCTCGGGGTATAAATACACTTAAATGAGGTGATTCCCTCAAATTTCACTTCATCTTCTCCACTCTAAAACCCTATTTCCGGTTTCAAGAAACAACCACCAAGAATCACCTTCTCTCTTCCATAACTTGGTCATTTCTTCACCAAATCACCCCATTCTTGAACCTACTTGAAGCTCTCATTCCCCTCTACACGAAAGTACAACAGATCGGGGTTAAAAACCATCAAAATTCGAGGTACAAGGCTGTTTATACTTCGAAAATTAGGGTTTCTTCATCTCCTTGTTAAACACTTAACCTAAACCGGTCAACCACTCATCACCTTGACCTCTACGACCATGAGAGTTGTTTTAGGAAACACCATACTCGAAAACACCTTGAGCCCCGACCGAGAAGCACCCTAAGTCGAACCCTGCTGCGTACAACAGCCGAATGACCCACTGGCCGAATGGCCAAACGGCCGAAGGACCTCCATTCGAGCTACCACATTCGACCATACTCTCATTCGCCAACCACCCTCTTTCGCCATCATCCTCATTCACCAGTCAACAGGAGCTATTCGACCAGGACCTCTCATTCGTGGGTCACCATTCGACAGACACCATGCACCATTCATTCGCCTGAAACCATGTCATTTGGTCTGAGAACCTCACCTAGTTGGCTGGAACATTTCATTCGACCTGAGCAGATTATACACACCTATAAGCAAGCTGGTCTAACCCTAATCGGCCGCCCATCTATGCATTTTAATGCTTTAGCCGTTTATGTATGAGGCCCAATGTGTGTGGCTAGGCCCAACTGTTTTCTTTAGGCCCAAAAATACCCCTACGGCCCAGATTTACTTCTTAGGCCCAAGTTAGCCTAGATTTGGACCAATAGGTAATACAGGCCACTGATGCTATTCCTAGGCCCAACTTTAACAACATAGCCCACCAGAAGTGGAAGACAATTCATGCAGGCCCATTTATCATGTTTCAGCTCATTCTTCTTTCATTAGGGAACCAGGCCCATTCGACCCAATAATATGTAGCATGTCCCTAACAGATTTTTATATACCTTTATGCCCAATGATCTAGCCGCACAACCTTGAGGCCCAAATTGTTGATTTTGACTCAAATAAGTTGATTAGGCCACTGATAGGCCCACAAAAACTCCCCAGGCCCAATACCTAGAAAATTGATCCACTGACTTTTGGAAGGTCCAACAAGAAGTGAACAGCCCAAGGCCCACGGTTTAGGGCTCAAGGCCCACTGCCTTTGGCCTAAGGCCACAATTTTGGCCAAAAGCCCAAATTCTAGGCCCACGATTGTTTCAGCCCATGCAAGCGGGGCCCAGCTTGGCCCATGAACTCTTTTGGCAAAGGCCCGAGACAAAACCCATAGGGCCCAGTAAAATCAACCCGAGGCCCATATAGACTAATCCAAGGCCTATTTTAAGGCCCTTGTTCTTATTTTTGAAGCCACTTTGTTATGGACTTGGCCAACAATCTACTTCTGGCCCACTTTTGATTCCTCCAACCCAAGATAACATCAGGCCCAACAAATATTGCCGGGGCCCATCTTTGGCCCAACAAATTCCTTAGAGGCCCAAGAAAGGCCCACAAAGCCACTTGAACTCTAGCTCTTGTAACTTTTGGCAAGGCCTTTATGATTCAACACCCAATATCATTGGCCCAACTTAATTTGTTGGCCCACATGACTAAAGAACTATTGTAACTCTTTAACTCAACACTAATACGTATGATAACCAAGGGATTACTACCAAAACGGCATTTTTTGCAACAAAGTCTTGTAACTTATAACATGACTTCATGAAACTACAATTGGGCTTTAATACAAACTAGATGAGACAAGAATAAATCAAGGAAAGTCCATGGATTACAAGAACCAATAACAAATAATGATGGGCCAACAGAGACCGAAGACTTTGAGTGTTGGCCAAAGCTTATGGCTAACACATACATACACATAAAATCCCTATAATTCATACTAATAAGTTATAAACATCGTGAAATCAATACAGGATCGTGAAAATACACTCAAGTACAATCAAGAGCGCGTACATTCTTGTTTAAGCTAAGTCAAACACAACAACTACAAGGTGAGTTCATATGCCCCTTTTACTTTAAATCTTTACTGATTTTAACTCTCGGGGCTGAGAAACATGTTTGCTTTTATTTATTTAAAAGTTTGCTTAACATGTTATTTATACTTTGATTTGATAATACTAAATTGCTTATTATCATATATCATTGTATGCATGCTTGTATGATTATGAGATAACAGGGAAACTCAGATGATTATGATAAGATAAATTCTTAATCATCAACACATTATAATAACTTAGTTATAAGATTATATCTTATAACACTTAGTTATTTCCACATGATCAGATACTTAATCAATTTACACTTAATTACATAATGAGGCTTTGGGAACACATGGATTCAGTAAATGATGATCATGATAACGTAACTTCATGGGATTCTTATCATTTACAGTAAATGATGATCATGATAACGTAACTTCATGGGATTCTTATCATTTACACCTAATTAACATAATGTAATAAGACAAGTTCTTATTCGACTTTGTTAAGTACACGAGAACAATCCCACACGGATACTTTGGGATCACATGGATTCAGTAAATGATGATCATGATAACGTAACTTCATGGAATTCTTATCATTTACAGTAAATGATGATCATGATAACGTAACTTCATGGGATTCTTATCATTTACACATAATTAACATAATGTAATAAGACAAGTTCTTATTCGACTTTGTTAAGTACACGAGAACAATCCCACACGGATACTTTGGGATCACATGGATTCAGTAAATGATGATCATGATAACGTAACTTCATGGGATTCTTATCATTTACAGTAAATGATGATCATGATAACGCAACTTCATGGGATTCTTATCATTTACACATAATTAACATAATGTAATAAGACAAGTTCTTATTCGACCTTGTTAATCACATGAGGACAATCCCACACGGAAACTTTGGGATCACATGGCGGGATAGGAGAGGATGGAATGCATTTTAAATCTGATTACGTGAGGATTAAAATGGATTCCATTCGGATTCTATACGCTACGTTTGGAGACATATGATGAACAGTTAACTAATACTTTTAATTAAATTAAAAGTGTAACATAAAAGTTAACCTCACAAGTAATAGAATAATACAAGGATCAGATTTAAATAATCTAAATTCCTTAATCCAACGAGGGTTTATCAATACTTCGGTTTGATGACTAAAACCCTCTTACTATATTATTATTCTACATATGATTACACAGCGGACAATTCGTATAGTTGGGGAATGGATATCTTTAGTTGTATCGCAAGTGGTGTGGAACTTGGTTGAGTATGTGGTGGGATAGCGTCTGGGCTTGACCCTTTCGTGATTCCCTATATATAAGCATACTTAGTTAGGTGATATACTACTTGTACATATAACTAAGGAGAGGCCATTGGGTGGAACAGGTGAAACAAGTATACAAGCAACAATTATATCATTGTGAATGTGTGAATGATCAGTCAATGGTTTTCAATTTACTTACTTATGAACTCACCAACCTAGTGTTGACTTTGTGTAAATTACATGTTTTCTCAGGTGACGAACAGGTGTAGATACTATATGCAAATGATAAGCTAGTGGACTCATATAAGACCTAGCTTTCTTTTGATTGCATACTTTTGATATGACAGAACATTGAATCACTTTTGTATATCTTGTACAGATCAAGATATAAACTCATTGATTCTTTTTGATTAGATTTACTTAGTTAAATTATGATGAACAATGTAATTTAACTTTGTAATTCTATTTCATGTCATGATTAGCATTTCTCATTTATATTTCATGTGCTATGTAAACAATCTGATCATTTGATTATCAACTCAATGATATCGCGCCCCGGGAACATTCCGCCCGACGGGAAAACACGATCCGTTCCCGCCGGCCTGGGGTGTGACAACTACGGACCCAAAATATAGTTACAAAATAAGACTTCAAACAAGACAATTAAACAATCAGGATTTAGTGTGTTTCTAATCCATCCTAGCATGTTTCTTCATCTTGTTCTATCTTAGAATGGTCTCCTTAGTTGTCCCTGAGAATGTCTTAAACCTGATTACCTGAAACACGTGAAAAGTAACTGTCAACTACAGACGTAGTTGGTGAGAACAATAGGTTTAAATCATTTGTAAACATGAGTATATGATATAAGGCATAGGTAAGTTAAAGCAACATAAGATTCACATGGATGAGCTGCAACCCAAACTAACATCAAGTAAGAAAATGAGTGTAAACAGTCCAATCACTGTTTGCACGAGAGTCAACATATAATATCAAGTCCCAAACCACGTTTGGAGTTAGATAATGTGTCAACAGTTTTGATAAAACCATATGTAACCGAAATCTGCAGTTAGTTTATAAAACAGATTTAAAAACTAACTGCAGCAATCGGCCTGCCCCAATGTGTGTGTCCGCTTTCCCTTGTTGTGATCACCCAGTACTAACGCTAATGAATATGATACTTGATGCTTTTACAAGTTTGTTTACAACAATAGACACCATGTTTCTGAACCTTACTTTAACCGGATGTGTTAATGCCTTATTTGATAACATGAATTGAAAACCTAGATTTAATTCCACGAATTAAATCCTTTGTTTTGAATACCATGAAATGAACCACTTGATTTGAATACCATGAAATGAACCACTTGATTTGAATACCATAAAATAGTGACCTTGTGTAACAACAAGGTTTATAACAAAAGAGTTTATAAAATCCTTTATTTAAAAGTGTTTATCCTCCATAAATACATTTGAGTAAATCAGTTACAAAACAGTTCAAAGATTCTTTATAAAACTTTTTTGTGAAAAGAGTTTAATAATTGATAATTCCTTTAAAACAGTTGATAAATCCCTAGGATTCGTAAAATGAACCCATAATGTTTATAAGAATACACACACACCTTGTGTAATGAAATATGATTGTAAACGATTGGTTTGATCACGTGTTCCACCCCAAAACAGTTATAAAACAGTAAAAGAGGGGCTAAAGTTATCACCTGTCTGCAGTAGACTCTGAACTAAAACAGATAGCAAGTAGCAAACAGGACCTCTAATTGTTTCCTATAACATTGTAATCATACATAAGATATAGGATTTATAGTTGTATAGACTTTGATTCATTGATTGACTCGTGTTCTCTTGAACATGATTAACACTTGATAACTTGTACTCATGATTATGATTGTTGTGAAAACTTGAAAGTTATGATTTGAATCACTTGATTGATCATGGGTCCAAGAAACGCATATGAACTGTTCCATTGCATAAACCTTATGCATAAAATGATAAATGTTTGAGAATTTGATAACCATTGATTAACATGACTTATGAAAAGATGTTCCAATTGTTTTAAGTCTTGTGATTGTGAATTGATCTTCATAATTATTGTTAAGTTACAAACTTAACCAATTTATGATCAATTCATAATTGTCAGAATCGAGGGCCTCACATTGGGCCTTAAGCCCATAATTATGATAATAGGCTCAAATCGAGGTCCATGGGCCGTTTATGTTAACAAGGGCCAATTGATTATGATATTGGGCCAATTGAAGGTGGTGTTGGTTCAACAATAGATACATGAGCCATATAAGATACCAAAGGTAATGTGGGCCTAATCAAGATCATAATGGACCGATTATAACTTAATTGGGCCTATAGAAATTGGTTTGGGTCAAATGGGATTAAGTTGGGCTAATTGTTAAGTGTTGGGCCGTATGCTAAGTGTTGGGCCGCAAGCTGCCAATCGAATTCCTTTGGTTATCAGCGAACCTAGATAATCATCTAGCCAAGGGTTCGGCTGAAATAGTGGGGTTCGGCTGGTTATATTGGTTGGTGACCCCAGCAAGGTTCGGCAAGAGAAATGGTTCGTGAAGGTTAGCCAAATGTAGGTTCGTGATCCACCATCCAACAGTAGGGTTCGGCTAAGTGAGTTGCGAACCATGCAAGTTCGTGAAGATTCGTCATAGGCCAAAGGTTCGTGATGGTTCGTGAGGCACCTCAGGGTTCGGCCAGCTGCAAATGAGGGTTCGTTGGATCATATATGGTTCGCCAATAAAGCCAGGGTTCGCCTGTATAAGGTTCGACATAGTAGGGTATGGTTCGTCGAAGTCATGAAGGCTACTAGGGTTCGTGGATGGCTCGGGAAGGTTCGTGATAGGTTGGATGGTTCGGCACAGGTTCATGAGATCCTTCTGAGTTCGGCTGATAACCCAACGAACCATGCAAGGTTCGCTGGGGTTCGTTGTGTTCACCTGGGTTCGGCCAGGAAACCCTAATGGGTTCGTCCTCCTGGTTCCCCACCGAACCTGTTCCTCCGCACCATCACCATCACATTCGAGCTTTTCCAGGTCATTAGCTAGGTCGATCCATCATCACAAAAGGTTTCTACGCAGTCGAGTCTCAAGGATGATGTATTAGAACCGGTAATGTGTGTATTTTAGCAAAACCACAAATGAAAACCCTAAACTCGTGATCTTTCAAGCTTCATTACCTCGACATTGGCTGGTTGAATCTGCGAAATTCTTGTACTTTCGTGTAGAGGATGTTGCAAGCTACGCGTGGACACCAAGAATGACGAAATCCGTTGAGGATCGAGCGAGATACGAACGATTAAAGTTGGAAATTTTTAGAGAGAGGTGGGAGACGAATTTGTAGAGAGAGAAAGGGTTGATGGTGACATAAATGAGCATTTAAGCCTTGTTCAAGGCTTTTATAGCCCGCGCGGTATTCGGGTTCGTTTCGGTCGCTCGGTTCGCGTTTCCGGAACGTAATGCGTATTTTACGCGGTTTTAAAAATAAAAGAGTTGTTAAACTCAAATAAATGATGAGTTTCAAAATTGTAAAAATATAAAATAATTAATATAATTATTTTTACTCTTCGTGCGTTGTCGGATCGTTAAACATTCACAATTACGTGTATACCCGCAATCGCGTACGTTTTCCGATCGTATTAATTATTTAAAGTCGTTTAATCATAATTATAAGTTCAACATTCGTATCATTATGGATCGTCACCCATAACTATACTCAGTCTCGCTTACGTATTACGATTCTTGTTGAATTAATTGTCATAATATTCGTCTTAACACTACGCACCAACACTATCCTGTTACACCGAACGCAGTTTATATATAGGGCTCACTCTCGCTGCCCACCACTGTTTCGATATAACATAATACTGTTCTTGCCTAGTGAACTCGACTGTAAATAAATAATACATACTTGTTACATAATAAAGATTCTAACACACAAGCACATAATGAACACATGATTCACATTGACGGACTGAACATGGATACACGCTGTTCTAACACTGTTCACGACTACATGACTAAATGTACAAATGTTACAGTCTCCCCTAGTTAAGGGAATTTCGTCCCGAAATTAACTAGCCGAAGATACTGTAAAAAGATGAGGGTACTTAAGCTTCATCTGGTCTTCACGTTCCCAGGTGAACTCAGCACCGCGTTTGCCCTCCCATCGTACCTTTACGATCGGGATACGGCTGCGTTTAAGTTTCTTGACCCCATGATCCATGATCTCAACTGGACGTTCTATGAATTGCATGTTATTCTGAATCTGAATGTCTTCCAGTGGAATCTGAACATCATGATCCGCCAAGCATTTCTTAAGATTCGATACATGAAAAGTATCGTGAACATTGCTTAGCTCCACTGGAAGTTTGAGTTTGTAGGCTACGGGACCAATCCGTTCCAGGATCTCAAAAGGTCCAACGTACCTTGGTGCAAGTTTCCCTTTCTTCCCGAATCAGACAACGCCTTTCCAGGGAGAAACTTTGAGTAAGACTCGGTCACCGACTTGAAACTCAAGCGGTTTCCGACGTCGATCAGCATAACTCTTTTGCCGATCTCGTGCGGCCTTAAGCCGTGACTGAATGATTGTGATTTTGTCTGATGTTTCCTGAATGAGTTCTGGTCCTACGACCTGTGAGTCACCAATCTCGGTCCAACAGACCGGTGATCGGCACTTTCTACCATATAGAGCTTCGAATGGTGCACATTGAATGCTCGTATGATAGCTATTGTTATATGAAAACTCAATGAGTGGGAGATGAGTGTCCCAACTTCCACCGAAGTCAATGACACAAGAACGAAGCATGTCTTCAAGTGTTTGGATAGTCCTTTCGCTTTGGCCGTCGGTTTGAGGATGATACGCCGTGCTAAGATTAACACGCGTTCCCAAAGCCTTTTGCAATGATTGCCAAAAGCGAGAAGTGAAACGACTATCACGATCAGATATGATTGATGTTGGAGTACCATGTCGTGCAATGATTTCGTTGATGTACAATGTGGATAACTTCTCCATCTTGTAATCCTCTCGGATAGGGAGAAAATGAGCAGATTTGGTGAGTCGATCAACGACCACCCAAATCGAATCGTAACCTCGCGGAGTTCTCGGCAACTTTGTTATGAAATCCATGGAAATTTGCTCCCATTTCCATTGAGGAATTTCAGGTTGCTGCAGAAGTCCCGAAGGTTTTTGATGTTCTGCTTTGACCTTGGAACATGTAAGACATTTTCCCACATACAGTGCTATGTCTTTCTTCATTCCCGGCCACCAGTAAGATGTCCTCAAGTCCTGATACATCTTGTCGGCTCCAGGATGAACTGAGTATCGCGACTTATGAGCCTCATCACAGATGAGTGTGCGCAATTCTTCAGACTTTGGAATCCAAATGCGGCCGTTGAGATATAGCACCCCATCAGCTCGAGGTTCTAGTTTCTTCTCAATGCCACAATCCAAGTCTGTCTTGAGTTGATTGTCTGTTACTACTTGTTGTTGTGCAATGCGAATTAGATCCTTTAAGTTTGGCCGTGTGTTGATCTCCATGGCTCTCACACGAATTGACTTGACTGGTTCCTTGCGACTAAGAGCATCCGCCACCACATTGGCTTTACCCGGATGGTAACGAATCTCGCAGTCGTAACCAGTTAGAAGCTCAACCCAACGCCGTTGTCTCATGTTGAGTTCTTTCTGATTTGGAATGTGTTGTAGGCTCTTGTGGTCTGTATAGATGACACATTTAGTACCATACAGGTAGTGTCTCCAAATCTTTAATGCAAAGACCACAGCCCCCAACTCAAGATCATGAGTAGTGTAATTCTTCTCATGAACCTTAAGTTGTCTTGAAGCATACGCAATGACCTTGTCCCGTTGCATAAGTACACAACCGAGACCAAGATTTGAAGCATCACAGTAGACAATGAAATCATCACTGCCTTCTGGAAGACTAAGGATAGGGGAGTTGCATAACTTCTGTTTAAGAAGTTGAAATGCATCTTCTTGTTTCTGTCCCCATATAAACACTTGACTTTTCTGAGTTAGTGTGGTAAGTGGTAAAGCAATCTTAGAGAAATTTGCAATGAATCTCCTGTAATAGCCTGCCAGACCCAGAAAAGAACGAATCTCTGTTGGAGTAGATGGGGTAGTCCAGTTCTTAATCGCCTCAATCTTAGCTGGATCTACATGAATTCCATCCTTGTTTATGACATGTCCTAAGAAGTGAACCTCCTTTAGCCAAAATTCACACTTGGAGAATTTAGCATAAAGTTGTTCCTCTCTTAGTAGTTCCAAGACTTTCTTCAAATGATCCTCATGTTCTTGTTCTGACTTGGAATAAATCAGTATATCATCAATAAAGACGATAACAAACTGATCCAAGTAAGGCCTACAGACTCGATTCATCAAGTCCATGAACACTGCAGGTGCATTGGTCAGCCCAAATGGCATGACCACGAACTCATAGTGTCCATATCGAGTCCTAAACGCCGTCTTTGGTATATCCTCATCATTTACTCTTAACTGATGATACCCGGATCGCAAATCAATCTTAGAGAAGCAAGTTGCTCCCTGTAATTGATCAAACAGATCATCGATCCTGGGCAGAGGATATCTATTCTTGATTGTCAACTTGTTCAGCTCACGATAATCGATACACATACGAAATGAACCGTCTTTCTTTTTAACAAAGAGAACCGGAGCTCCCCATGGAGAGAAACTCGGTCTTATGAAACCTTTGTCTAAAAGTTCTTGAAGCTGACTAGACAGTTCTTGCATCTCAGACGGTGCTAATCGATACGGTGACTTCGCCACTGGGTTTGCTCCAGGGACGAGATCAATTCTAAACTCCACTTGTCGGACTGGTGGTAGTCCAGGCAAGTCTTCTGGAAATACGTCTAGATATTCTTTGATAACTGGAACATCTCCAACTGCTTTCTTTTCAGGTTTCTTTTCCACCACATGAGCTAGGAAAGCATAATATTTCTTCTTCAAGTACTTCCTCGCCTTGATACACGATACAATCTTCAATCCGCGGCATGGTTTCTCGCCGTAGACTATCATCGTTTCGCCTGACGGTAGGGGAATTCGGATAAGTTTCTCAAAACAGACGATTTCAGCATTGTTTTTGGATAACCAATCCATTCCTATCACAACTTCGAAACTTCCAAGCGTCATAGGAATAAGATCGATGAGGAAAGAATGGTCGTTTAATCTTAATTCACAACCATGGATTATGGACTTTACAACTATAGTCTTACCATTTGCTACTTCAACAGTATAGGGAGCAGTAAGTATAGATAGTTGCATATTAAGCAAAGAAGCAGTATGAACAGAGATAAAGCTTTTATCAGCACCAGTATCGAATATGATAGAAACATAGTGATCATTGATAAGAAATGTACCCGTGATGACTGCCGGCTCTTCACGTGCTTCAGCAGTTCCAATAACAAAAGCACGAGTAGCAGCAGTATTGTTGTTGAGTTTTGGACACTGGTTTCTGAAGTGTCCCTCTGCTCCACAATTATAACAGGCCCTTCCACCTGTAGCAATAGGAGTTGTGGTAGCAGTTGTTGCAGCAGCAAGATGAGTAGCTCGGCATGTAGCTGCAAAGTGTCCCATACGCCCACATTTGAGACACTTTCTGCATGGAGTGTTGGGCAGATGATGATACTGACATTTGGTGCAAAGTGGAACCGGGCCAGTGTAAGGCTTTCTGGTATTAGCAGGTTGTGGCATAGCAGTGATAGGTGTGGCATGAGTAGGTGCAGCCGCAGTCAACGCTGCAAAGTTCTTGATTGTCTTTTGCTTCTTCTTCTTGTGATGGTGCTGTTCAGGCTTCTTGCCTTCTTCAATCTGTGCTCTCTTGAATCCCTTTCGGGTGAGCACTCCAGACTTCACATACTCCTCAGTAAGAGTAGCACCAAGTTGGATGGCTGCCTCCAAAGTAGTAGGGTTATTACCCATGACAGTTCCCCTGACTACTAAGGGTAGGCCTTCAATGTACTTCTCTATCCTGCGAGATAGAGGAGTAACCAAATGGGGTACCAGAATGCACAACTCATGGAATCGACTTGTATACTTTGCGTTTTCACCACTGTCTTGCACCAGATTCCACATCTCCACCTCCAGTTTCTTCAGTTCATGACGTGGACAAAACTTTTCCACGAGTAAGTTCTTGAAACCGTCCCACAGTAAAGCTAAAGCGACTTCGCATCCTCTGGTGTTCTTTTCAGAATTCCACCAAGTGAGTGCGCCCTTATGAAAAGCGCTTGAGGCCATCTTGACCTTCAGATTCTCAGGACATCCAGTGAAGTCGAGAATGTCTTCAATGCTTTCCAGCCATTGCAGCAAGCCGGTAGCTCCCTCGGTACCAGAGTACTTAGGAGGCTTAGCATCGTTGAACTGCTTGAAAGTAAAGTTAGCGTTTCCAGCGTTAGTGGCATTTGAGTTGTGTGCGGAATCACTGGTACTTCCCCGAAGATTCTGGGTGATATCAGTGACCATACCAGGAATCACATCCCGCATATGAACCGCGATAGCTCGAGCAATCTTGTTGATCTCATCGTCGTTGCCACTTGTTGAACCCCCTCCGTTAGGAACACGTCGGGGAGGCATTCTACGAATAGAAGCCACAAGTGGGTCAGTAATGAGGAAGGATACAATTGAATTTTCATGATAAGGTCAGTAATATATCCATACTACTAGTATTATCATTCAATTGTAATATGATCCAGTACACGTATAAGTTATCAACTTATTTGCATACTTATCATGCGAATATGTACGATGTCTCATGATCTCACCACCAAATCTACACACTGACACTTTCCCGATATACCGAAAACAGCTTATATATAGGGCTCACTCTTGCTGCCCACCACCGTTTCGATATACCACGATCATGCCCTTGCTAGCATTTGGCAACACGTTTGTACTGATTTCCAAGTGTGTTCCATTGATTAAGAATCTCATGATCTTTGATCAACTTGAACTATGATTGATTCCATGATTGAACCATGATTATGTTATGTGTGCACCTACTAACAGTTGTTAACATGTAGAACTAAATCATACGTGTGTTCTACACTTTCCTGTTAACCTATGTCAGTAAGTACTAATGATGTAATCACTTAAGAATTTCACTTAAGGTTTACATCTAAAGAATGTTCACAACTTGATTGATTCACCATAATGTTTGGTTCATCCAAGTTTGAATTGCACTATGATTTGATTTACCAATGATTGTTTCCCAAATGTTTGTATCCCATGTGTTTGACTAACGTTCAATGATTCCAGTTGATCCCGAATCCTCACTCCAAATACGAACGCCGGATTCCCCCTAACATACTGAAATAAGCTTATATATAGGGTAAGCTCTCACCGACCCACCACTTACCTCAACACGTCAGCGTTAATCCGTCGTCTATATTTGGGGCTAAGATTCCAACTGTTGATTGATTATGATTGTTTCATGATTGCCTCTTGTTCTGTGACTATGATGATGATTATGTAAACCATGGTTCTTAATTTACTTAGAAATTAAAACCTTAGGTTTTAGCATGTGTGTCCTAGGTTAATTAACCTAGGTTCTCAATACCTACGGTATCGAGTATAATGATCTCTTGTGAGAACTTCAACTAAAGAATACTGTTACACAGATTCTAAGTTATAAAGTTCCTATGATAATGAACACCTGATAATGATAACAATGATAACAATGACAAGGATTTCAAATCAAGATTCTAAATTAATAGTTCTTGACCTTTGAATTCCTATAATGAGCATGACAAGGATTTCAAATCAAGACTCTAAATTAATAGATCTTGACATTTGAATTCCTATAATGAATGTGACAAGGATTTCAAATCAAGATTCTAAATTAATAGATCTTGACCTTTGAATTCCTATAATGGATATGACAAGGACTTTAGATCAAAGATACCAATCTTTGCCTCTAAATCCTATAATGAATATGACAAGAAATTTATATCAAAGATACTGAAAATACAGATCTTTGCCTCCGAATTTCTATAATGATCTCTGTGTGAGAATTTCAGATCAAGGATACTAAGAATACAGATCCTTGCCTCTGAAATCCTTAAATGCATATGTGTGAGAATTTAATCCGGTTTCTAAAATCATAGAATTCCGATTCAAATTCTTTGACTCGATATCTAATCTTAGAAAAATGTCCCTAAGATCTTTCAAGCTTAATGTAGACTTAATGCTCACTTAAGTTACTTAGATCCTAAGTATCCTCAAGTCTATAGCACTTAGTCCTATTGGGTAGCTTAGGTTATAGTCTAGGTCATTAAACATTGGGTTTTTCCTAGTTCTCTACAACCTTGGCTCTGATACCAACCTGTCACACCCCTACGGCGCGTGCGGAATCCACGGCGCGGTGACGTATGAACAGTTGAATCATGCACAAGTATTGATTAAGAACAACCACAATGGATTACTACATTTCATAATGTTTAGACAGTTGTTTCGTTACAGACATTCTATCTACCAAAAGAAAGACAACTACTGTGACAATTGCAGGTAAACATTACGTCATCAATAACACGAGCACGTTTGGTCGTTCTAGGAATCTGTGTTAAATTGATGATTTTAATCATTACAGGTTTAAAGTGTGCGAGAAATTGGGAACATGGGAGAAAACCGTGCGTGAAACCGAGTTACGGATTGTCCGGAATCGCGAAACGAAGAAAAATCTTGAAATTGGATCCCTCGCGATACGCGACGACTCCTTGGAGTCTTGTCGCGATACGCGACAAGCCACGATATCAAATCTTATCCGGAATCCCTCGCGGTACGCGACGACATGTGGGCCACTCGTCGCGATACGCGACGAGTAGGTCGGTCTGCTGAACCAGTTTCTTAAATCGCAGAAGCATGCAGAGAATTTTATTTTTCATTCCTCTCGACTTTAAACCTCTTTAACTCAAGATCTTGACCAATCTCCCACCAAAACTCATATTTGACACCACCAGAACGTCCAGCTCGAACCGGTGAACGTGTATACACGTCCTGATCATGATTTTGTCCGTAGAATCGTCTGATTTGGGTAACTATCCTTTTTAATCTTCTGACTTGATCTTCATTGATTAGATCGTGTTTTTGAACGTAATGATATAGTTAGGGTTGTTGATTATTGCTTAGATGATAGCTAGGAATGATTTTTGACGGATAACTTGTCTTGTTAACGGGTAAATGCCTGTTTTGATCCGTTATAATGCCCGGTTTTCACCAAACCATAAGAATACTTCCAATGGTTTAAACCATTGGATTATGACAATGTAAGTGATTATTTTGGTTAATCTTTGAAATGCAAGGTTAATCCCAAGTGTTTCAAACTAATCACAGTTATTACCCTACCAATTGGAATAACTGTCTGGTTTTATGATAACAGTCGGATTAATATGTTAAACATGATTGTTTAACCTATTCAAATGTCATATTGTTATGTTTTGTGAGACATGGATAATTAGTGACAAGAATTAATCATTCCTAAGCCGAGATTTCATCTAGGGACTGTTTAAGTAATATAATCAACAGCATTACCTAACTAATTAGTCGGAGATTATTACGGCTAATCCAATGAGTCATCAACTTAACACAAGGTACCTAAACGAGTATAGGTACCTACATTATAGTACATTGGATGATATTAGACTAAATAATTAATTAAACATCTAATGTTAGTTCGATGACTTTTCATTACAATGTCGGTGACATTGAACGTTCAAACAGATCTAATCAGCAAGTTAAAACACAAATAATTAATTATAAATAAACTAATGCAGATTAGCATTTTTAGCCACCGTTCGTGTGATTTTATCTTTTCATAAACTTCAGGTGAGTTTCATACAACCCCTTTTCTTTTACTGTTTTCTTAACATCGGGGTGACTATTATGAAATCTTTATCAAACGTGTGATATGTTTAGTAACAATTGCAATACCGGCTTGCATGTGGGTGTCATGGGATTATGACTATTTTCTGTGTACGACAAAAGTCCTCAAAACCAACTGTATCTGGTTAACCCATGTGGGGCCGAATGTGTGGACAAAGATAGTACTATCGGGCTGACAACCCCATTCATGGATAGATAGCGTCTACCCTTGTGTGAATGCTTGTCACCATTCCTGGTATCGACTTGATGTAGTGAGACATTGAGTTAGAGACACGGAGTTTAACTTCGGTTATTTTCTAGACTGGACTGTCAGAAAGGATCTGGATACGGGTCACATGATTATTCACTTATGTTAATGTGTACCATTGACTTTACTATCATATCATATTGTATCGAGTCTTATTTATGAACTCACCAGTTTTATACTGATATTTTTAAACTTTAAATCTTTTACAGGTAATCAGTACCAACGGTGAGGAAACACCTGTGCACGCACCATGTAGTTAGGACTTGGGATGCAATAGAAGGAACTTAAGTTGTAAACGGATATTCAGGACATGTAATAAATATTTGTCGTGATTTGTAATTAGTGCTTTTCTTAACTATGTGTGTTATGATACCGGATCAAGTAAGTCACCCCTCACCTTCGAGACTTCGCCGCTATGCTTCCGCTACCTTTGGAAATGACGTCGTCTGGTGACGCGGAGGTGGGGGTGTGACAGGGTGGTATCAGAGCCACAGGTTATAGAATTTAGGCGGACTTAGAAACCTAGATTATAACCATAGGCTCGAATAGTTACACTGAGAGCACCGAACATAGTTAACAAATATAAACACTCAAATAAATGTTGTTGTTATTTATTTATTTTATGTTACTAATACGAACTTGTGTGTCGATACATCAATGTCAGACTCAGAAAGTGATTCATTTGGCACGGAAACAAGTTCAGGATCAACACAGACAGTGCCGTCATCTCAAATGTCCCACCAGACTTTACCATCAATACCACCTACACCACCTATACCTCAGCATCTGTTAGATGCTGACTCACCAGCTATCGGGAGGGCACAAAGCCCTACACCACCACAGCAAGTACCAGTGTTTACAGGGTTTGGAGGAAGGCGGGGACGAGTCCGCATCTCGACAGGTCCTATTCCGAGAGGACCACTAGCACCCCGAGATGTACCTCATTCCATACATGAGGAAGGCGAGTCATCTCAGCAGGCTGAGATGAGAGTTCAGCTGCAACGGGTTACATTGGATCTTCAGTTATCGCGTGTTTCATTGCAGGAAACACGTGACACTCTGTGGGAAACTCGCACGGCCTATGAGAGTTTAGCTGAACATGTTGCTGTCCTGGAGGCAGGTGC
Organism: Mikania micrantha; assembly: GCA_009363875.1. NCBI lineage: Eukaryota > Viridiplantae > Streptophyta > Magnoliopsida > Asterales > Asteraceae > Mikania > Mikania micrantha. The sequence continues at coordinate 14,156,343 of CM018681.1, forward strand.
CAGGGCATGGAGGGAGGTGATTGAGGGTAGACTTCAGTGGACTTTGGGTGGTATGTGTAGGAGTGGGGTAGAGAGAGTTAGGGGATGGATGGTAGGGTTAGGCAATATGAGGATGGAGCTACGACTGTTGGACGCAGCAATAGTGATGGCAGCGGTGGCCATCATTATCACATGTTTACTGTATTTACTACGGTAAAGGAATCGAATAGGCTGGACTGTACTACTCCGAGGAAGTTTTGACTTGTAAAATAGGCCTCGGACGGTTAGGTTGTAATAGTGGGTACAACTGCATTAGGATATTTTCTTGCATATGTACTAATCCTAATGTACAACTGTGACAGTTATAATAAAAGTTTTCTTTTAACATTGTATGTGCAACCTTGTGTCTTTACATTATAGCCGGTGCTAACTTTTCAAGTCATATAAAAAGAAAACTTGTGCGAAAACATAACAATATCGGTATTACATTGCGGTGAAGTAATGTAATACTAGTACATAACAAGACTCATGTGGAATCATAACAATATCGGTGTTACATTGCGGTGAAGTAATGTAATACTAGTACATAACAAGACTCGTGGAGTCATAACAATATCGGTGTTACATTGCAGTGAAGTAATGTAATACTAGTACGTAACAAAATTTGTGATAGGGTCATATCAATATCGGTACTACATTATAGTGAAATAATGTAATACTAGTACATAACAAACACGTGTAGAAATATATTAATATCGGTACCACATTATAGTGAAATAATGTAATACTAGTACATATCAGTGTAGTAACATGTCTAAATCGGTGTCATTTTGGTAGACTATAAAATGATACTAGTATACGCTTGACAAGATAAACAGACGTACTAGTATAACTGCAACTATGAACATGACTTAGTGGTGTACAATATAACTGTGAAAAACTCGAAGTAGTTATACAACATTTGTCTTTATTACGACTATGGATTCTTGTTCTGACTTTACTTTATCTGTGTGTGATTAGACTATGGCCCCTAGAAGAGGTCGTTCTGCTAAAAATCCTCAAACTCAAGAATCCATTCAGGATCCACCTGTGAATGGACCCAGTCTAAATGAAGCGGACGTTGCTCGTATAGCAGGTGACCAATTATCCGCTGTTCTTACGGGCATGTTGGCCCAATATCAAACAAATCGTGCTCCTGGCTCGGGTAGAGTCCATACGGAGCATAATGCTACAGGCGGACATGTTGAAACCCGCCATACGACTAGTACCAACACAATCAATCCGGATCCTCCACAACGAGGATGCACTTATAAGTACTTCGCTTCTTGCAATCCCCCTACTTTTACGGGGAAGGAAGGAGCGTCAGGACTTTTGAAATGGATTGAGAGCATGGAGACTAAGCTCAAGATCAGCCAGTGTTTGGCTGAACACAAAGTGTCTTATGCAGCTTGTTCACTGACAGACTCAGCATTGACCTGGTGGAATACCCAGGCAAAAACCTTGACCACGGCTGTTGTGGATGCTATGACTTGGGACGAGTTTAAAACTTTGATTCTGTCAGAATATTGTCCCATCACTGAAATCCAAAAGCTCCAAGAGGAATTTTGGAACCATTCTATGATCGGTGCTGATTGTTTGAAATATACCGATCGATTTCACGAATTAACATGTCTGCTGCCAAACATGTTTCCAACTGAGCAGGCTTTGATAGAAAAATATATCAAAGGTCTGGTACCTCAAATCAAGGGAATGGTCACGGCAGCTGAACCACGTACTTTGAAACATGCTATCACCTTAACCACCAGGCTTACCGATGTTGCAGTAAGAAGTGGTACATTGACAGTGAAAGGTGAGTCAAGCAGCAGTCTGGCAACTACTACCCCCAGCACTGTTAAAGGGGTGAAACGAAAATGGGTTGGGAAAGGCAAACCAGGGACTCCGGTGGAACCCAGCCGGAATGTGCAAATGGCAAAGGGATACATTGCCACAACTTTGGAGAGAAAAGCCTATGTAGGGCAAGCACCTAAATGTCCTAAGTGCCCATTTCATCATGTGGGACCCTGCCCTGTTTGTAACAATTGTAACAAGGTCGGGCATTTCTCCAAATATTGCAATCTCCCTGTTCGCCGATCAAACCAAGGAACTCAAAAACAACAACCACAACCAATCAACCGGTCGTGTTTCAGATGTGGAAGCCCGGATCACTTCATGAAAAACTGCCCTACCAACAACACCAACCAGGGCAATGAAGCAAGAGGAAGAGCCTTCCAGATAGGGGCGGAAGAGGCTCGACGTGATAACAACACCGTTACCGGTACGTTTCTTCTTAACAATCACTATGTATTTGTTCTTTTTGACACCGGAGCGGACAAAAGTTTTATTTCCTCTGATTTTGCTTCACTACTCGGATTGGCCGTTGATAACCTAACAAACCCTTACATCATTGAACTTGCTAATGGCAAGTCAATTATGACTAAAAATGTGATTCAAGGGTGTTTATTGAATCTAAACGATCATCTTTTTAATATTGATCTTCTTCCTATTGAATTGGGAAGCTTTGATGTTGTTATTGGTATGGACTGGCTTTCAGAAAATCGAGTGGAAGTCATATGTCAAAATAAGATGATTCGTATTTCATTACCAAATGGTGATACACTTATGATACAAGGTGAAAGGGCTGGCAGGAAACTGAGTATCATATCATGTATGCAAGCTCGAAAGTGCTTAAGAAAGGGCTGTCAAGCCTTTTTAGCTTACGTGACTGAAAACAAACCACATCAAAAACGTATTGAAGACATTCCTGTAGTTCGAGAATATCCTGAAGTTTTTCCTGACGATATATCAGGATTACCCCCAGTGAGACAAGTTGAGTTTCGTATTGACTTAGTACCAGGAGCAGCACCTATAGCTAAAGCTCCTTACCGATTGGCTCCATCGGAAATGCAAGAACTATCGAGTCAATTACAGGAACTTTTAGACAAAGGTTTCATTAGACCGAGTTATTCACCTTGGGGCGCACCTATCCTTTTTGTGAAAAAGAAGGACGGTACTCTCAGGATGTGTATCGACTATCGGGAACTCAATAAATTGACAATCAAAAATCGTTATCCACTACCCCGTATAGATGATCTATTTGATCAATTGCAAGGTGCTATCTATTTTTCAAAAATCGATCTCAGATCTGGATATCATCAACTACGAATCCATGATGATGATGTTTCAAAAACAGCTTTTCGAACTCGATACGGGCATTATGAGTTTTTAGTAATGCCCTTCGGGCTGACTAATGCGCCTGCAGTGTTTATGGATCTGATGAATCGTGTGTGTAGACCTTACTTGGATAAATTCGTGATTGTTTTTATTGATGACATTCTCATTTACTCCCACAGTCAACAAGAACATGTGCAACACTTAAAACTGATCTTGGAACTTTTAGCACATGAGAAACTTTATGCCAAATTTTCCAAATGTGAGTTCTGGTTACGGGAAGTCCAGTTTCTTGGGCATGTAGTAAATGAAAATGGTATACAAGTGGATCCCAGCAAGATTGAAGCGGTAAAGCAATGGGAGACACTGAAAACCCCAACAGAGATTCGTCAATTCTTAGGGTTAGCGGGCTATTACAAAAGATTCATCAAGAACTTTTCAAAGATAGCCTTGCCTTTAACTACTCTAACCCAGAAAGATCAAAAGTTCATATGGGACTCTCAACAGGAGGAGGCATTTCAACTGTTGAAGCATAAACTCTGCAATGCACCTATTCTGGCACTACCAGAAGGCACAGAGAATTTCATAGTCTTCTGTGATGCCTCACGTCAAGGACTCGGGTGTGTGCTGATGCAGAACAACAAGGTGATTGCCTATGCTTCTCGGCAGCTAAAAGTGCACGAGAAGAATTACACCACTCATGATCTAGAACTTGGTGCAGTAGTGTTTGCACTCAAGATATGGAGACATTACTTGTACGGGACGAAGTGTACGGTCTATACAGATCACAAAAGTCTTCAACACATTCTAGATCAGAAAATGCTAAATATGCGACAAAGGCGATGGGTGGAACTTCTGAACGACTATGACTGCGAAATCCGTTACCACCCAGGTAAAGCAAATGTTGTAGCCGATGCTTTAAGTCGCAAAGAGAGAGTCAAACCCATACGTGTGAAAGCGCTGGAAATGACGATTCAAACTAGTCTAAACCCTCAAATACGTGAAACGCAACGGCAGGCCTTGCAAACAACAAATTATACCGTTGAGAAATTACGAGGATTAGATAAACAACTTAAAACCAAAACGGATGGGATATTATATTTCAAAAACCGAGCATGGATCCCAGTACTTGGTAATATCAGACCAATTATCTTGGACGAAGCTCACAAATCCAAATATTCTATTCATCCAGGTGCTGACAAGATGTATAAAGATCTCAAAGACTTCTACTGGTGGCCTGGTATGAAGAAACAAATAGCAGAATATGTGAATAAATGCTTAACGTGCCTTAAGGTTAAGGCAGAACATCAAAGACCATCTGGGCTATTGCAACAACCAGAAATCCCTATGTGGAAATGGGAACAAATTTCCATGGATTTCATCACTAAATTACCCAGAACGGCGCATAACCATGATGCTATTTGGGTCATCGTAGATCGCCTTACCAAATCAGCACATTTCTTACCAATTCGGGAAGACTATTCCATGGACCGTTTAGCTAAACTCTACATCAACGAAATCGTAATGCGACATGGAGTGCCAATCTCTATTATTTCTGATAGAGATAGTCGATTTATGTCACGTTTTTGGCAAACTCTTCAACATGCCTTGGGTACACAGATCAACATGAGCACAGCTTATCATCCACAAACGGATGGGCAGACTGAACGTACAAATCAAACATTAGAAGACATGCTTCGAAGCTGTGTAATTGATTTTGGAGGTAGCTGGGATACTCATCTGCCATTGGTTGAATTTTCTTATAATAACAGCTATCATACTAGTATCCAATGTGCTCCATTTGAAGCTTTGTACGGGCGCAAATGCCGATCTCCTGTGTGTTGGTCAGAAGTAGGCGAAAGTCAGATTATTGGCCCGGAACTGATCCAGGAAACGACTGATAAGATCGCGCTCATTCAGGAACGAATTAAAGCAGCATGCGATCGACAGAAGAGTTATGCTGATAATCGACGTAGACCACTTGAATTCCAGATTGGTGATAAAGTGATGCTAAAAGTCTCTCCCTGGAAAGGTATTTTCAGATTCGGAAAACGAGGAAAACTCTCACCAAGATTTGTAGGACCATTTACAATTCTTGAAAGGATTGGAATGGTAGCATACAGATTAGAGTTACCCTCAGAACTTAGTAACATACATGATGTGTTTCATGTCTCGAATCTGAAAAAGTGCCTATTGGACGAGTCACTAGTCATACCTCTTGATGAGATACACATTGCCGAAAACCTACAGTTCACGGAAGAACCAGTCGAAGTAATGGATCGAGATGAAAAGACCCTCAAACGAAGTCGAATACCAATTGTAAAAGTCAAATGGAATTCTAAACGAGGGCCAGAGTACACTTGGGAACGTGAAGACCGCATGAAACAGAAGTATCCTCATTTGTTTACATAGGCGATCAAACTGTAGGAGTTAAAGCAAATTTCGGGACGAAATTTCTGTAACAGGAGGAGACCGTGACAATTGCAGGTAAACATTACGTCATCAATAACACGAGCACGTTTGGTCGTTCTAGGAATCTGTGTTAAATTGATGATTTTAATCATTACAGGTTTAAAGTGTGCGAGAAATTGGGAACATGGGAGAAAACCGTGCGTGAAACCGAGTTACGGATTGTCCGGAATCGCGAAACGAAGAAAAATCTTGAAATTGGATCCCTCGCGATACGCGACGACTCCTTGGAGTCTTGTCGCGATACGCGACAAGCCACGATATCAAATCTTATCCGGAATCCCTCGCGGTACGCGACGACATGTGGGCCACTCGTCGCGATACGCGACGAGTAGGTCGGTCTGCTGAACCAGTTTCTTAAATCGCAGAAGCATGCAGAGAATTTTATTTTTCATTCCTCTCGACTTTAAACCTCTTTAACTCAAGATCTTGACCAATCTCCCACCAAAACTCATATTTGACACCACCAGAACGTCCAGCTCGAACCGGTGAACGTGTATACACGTCCTGATCGTGATTTTGTCCGTAGAATCGTCTGATTTGGGTAACTATCCTTTTTAATCTTCTGACTTGATCTTCATTGATTAGATCGTGTTTTTGAACGTAATGATATAGTTAGGGTTGTTGATTATTGCTTAGATGATAGCTAGGAATGATTTTTGACGGATAACTTGTCTTGTTAACGGGTAAATGCCTGTTTTGATCCGTTATAATGCCCGGTTTTCACCAAACCATAACAATACTTCCAATGGTTTAAACCATTGGATTATGACAATGTAAGTGATTATTTTGGTTAATCTTTGAAATGCAAGGTTAATCCCAAGTGTTTCAAACTAATCACAGTTATTACCCTACCAATTGGAATAACTGTCTGGTTTTATGATAACAGTCGGATTAATATGTTAAACATGATTGTTTAACCTATTCAAATGTCATATTGTTATGTTTTGTGAGACATGGATAATTAGTGACAAGAATTAATCATTCCTAAGCCGAGATTTCATCTAGGGACTGTTTAAGTAATATAATCAACAGCATTACCTAACTAATTAGTCGGAGATTATTACGGCTAATCCAATGAGTCATCAACTTAACACAAGGTACCTAAACGAGTATAGGTACCTACATTATAGTACATTGGATGATATTAGACTAAATAATTAATTAAAAATCTAATGTTAGTTCGATGACTTTTCATTACAATGTCGGTGACATTGAACGTTCAAACAGATCTAATCAGCAAGTTAAAACACAAATAATTAATTATAAATAAACTAATGCAGATTAGCATTTTTAGCCACCGTTCGTGTGATTTTATCTTTTCATAAACTTCAGGTGAGTTTCATACAACCCCTTTTCTTTTACTGTTTTCTTAACATCGGGGTGACTATTATGAAATCTTTATCAAACGTGTGATATGTTTAGTAACAATTGCAATACCGGCTTGCATGTGGGTGTCATGGGATTATGACTATTTTCTGTGTACGACAAAAGTCCTCAAAACCAACTGTATCTGGTTAACCCATGTGGGGCCGAATGTGTGGACAAAGATAGTACTATCGGGCTGACAACCCCATTCATGGATAGATAGCGTCTACCCTTGTGTGAATGCTTGTCACCATTCCTGGTATCGACTTGATGTAGTGAGACATTTAGTTAGAGGCACGGAGTTTAACTTCGGTTATTTTCTAGACTGGACTGTCAGAAAGGATCTGGATACGGGTCACATGATTATTCACTTATGTTAATGTGTACCATTGACTTTACTATCATATCATATTGTATCGAGTCTTATTTATGAACTCACCAGTTTTATACTGATATTTTTAAACTTTAAATCTTTTACAGGTAATCAGTACCAACGGTGAGGAAACACCTGTGCACGCACCATGTAGTTAGGACTTGGGATGCAATAGAAGGAACTTAAGTTGTAAACGGATATTCAGGACATGTAATAAATATTTGTCGTGATTTGTAATTAGTGCTTTTCTTAACTATGTGTGTTATGATACCGGATCAAGTAAGTCACCCCTCACCTTCGAGACTTCGCCGCTATGCTTCCGCTACCTTTGGAAATGACGTCGTCTGGTGACGCGGAGGTGGGGGTGTGACAACTACGGACCCAAAATATAGTTACAAAATAAGACTTCAAACAAGACAATTAAACAATCAGGATTTAGTGTGTTTCTAATCCATCCTAGCATGTTTCTTCATCTTGTTCTATCTTAGAATGGTCTCCTTAGTTGTCCCTGAGAATGTCTTAAACCTGATTACCTGAAACACGTGAAAAGTAACTGTCAACTACAGACGTAGTTGGTGAGAACAATAGGTTTAAATCATTTGTAAACATGAGTATATGATATAAGGCATAGGTAAGTTAAAGCAACATAAGATTCACACGGATGAGCTGCAACCCAAACTAACATCAAGTAAGAAAATGAGTGTAAACAGTCCAATCACTGTTTGCACGAGAGTCAACATATAATATCAAGTCCCAAACCACGTTTGGAGTTAGATAATGTGTCAACAGTTTTGATAAAACCATATGTAACCAAAATCTGCAGTTAGTTTATAAAACAGATTTAAAAACTAACTGCAGCAATCGGCCTGCCCCAATGTGTGTGTCCGCTTTCCCTTGTTGTGATCACCCAGTACTAACGCTAATGAGTATGATACTTGATGCTTTTACAAGTTTGTTTACAACAATAGACACCATGTTTCTGAACCTTACTTTAACCGGATGTGTTAATGCCTTATTTGATAACATGAATTGAAAACCTAGATTTAATTCCACGAATTAAATCCTTTGTTTCGAATACCATGAAATGAACCACTTGATTTGAATACCATGAAATGAACCACTTGATTTGAATACCATAAAATAGTGACCTTGTGTAATAACAAGGTTTATAACAAAAGAGTTTATAAAATCCTTTATTTAAAAGTGTTTATCCTCCATAAATACATTTGAGTAAATCAGTTACAAAACAGTTCAAAGATTCTTTATAAAACCTTTTTAGTGAAAAGAGTTTAATAATTGATAATTCCTTTAAAACAGTTGATAAATCCCTAGGATTCGTAAAATGAACCCATAATGTTTATAAGAATACACACACACCTTGTGTAATGAAATATGATTGTAAACGATTGGTTTGATCACGTGTTCCACCCCAAAACAGTTATAAAACAATAAAAGAGGGGCTAAAGTTCTCACCTGTCTGCAGTAGACTCTGAACTAAAACAGATAGCAAGTAGCAAACAGGACCTCTAATTGTTTCCTATAACATTGTAATCATACATAAGATATAGGATTTATAGTTGTATAGACTTTGATTCATTGATTGACTCGTGTTCTCTTGAACATGATTAACACTTGATAACTTGTACTCATGATTATGATTGTTGTGAAAACTTGAAAGTTATGATTTGAATCACTTGATTGATCATGGGTCCAAGAAACGCATATGAACTGTTCCATTGCATAAACCTTATGCATAAAATGATAAATGTTTGAGAATTTGATAACCATTGATTAACATGACTTATGAAAAGATGTTCCAATTGTTTTAAGTCTTGTGATTGTGAATTGATCTTCATAATTATTGTTAAGTTACAAACTTAACCAATTTATGATCAATTCATAATTGTCAGAATCGAGGGCCTCACATTGGGCCTTAAGCCCATAATTATGATAATAGGCTCAAATCGAGGTCCATGGGCCGTTTATGTTAACAAGGGCCAATTGATTATGATATTGGGCCAATTGAAGGTGGTGTTGGTTCAACAATAGATACATGAGCCATATAAGATACCAAAGGTAATGTGGGCCTAATCAAGATCATAATGGACCGATTATAACTTAATTGGGCCTATAGAAATTGGTTTGGGTCAAATGGGATTAAGTTGGGCTAATTGTTAAGTGTTGGGCCGTATGCTAAGTGTTGGGCCGCAAGCTGCCAATCGAATTCCTTTGGTTATCAGCGAACCTAGATAATCATCTAGCCAAGGGTTCGGCTGAAATAGTGGGGTTCGGCTGGTTATATTGGTTGGTGACCCCAGCAAGGTTCGGCAAGAGAAATGGTTCGTGAAGGTTAGGCCAAAGGTTCGTGATGGTTCGTGAGGCACCTCAGGGTTCGGCCAGCTGCAAATGAGGGTTCGTTGGATCAGATATGGTTCGCCAATAAAGCCAGGGTTCGCCTGTATAAGGTTCGACATAGTAGGGTATGGTTCGTCGAAGTCATGAAGGCTACTAGGGGTCGTGGATGGCTCGGGAAGGTTCGTGATAGGTTGGATGGTTCGGCACAGGTTCATGAGATCCTTCTGAGTTCGGCTGATAACCCAACGAACCATGCAAGGTTCGCTGGGGTTCGTTGTGTTCACCTGGGTTCGGCCAGGAAACCCTAATGGGTTCGTCCTCCTGGTTCCCCACCGAGCCTGTTCCTCCGCACCATCACCATCACATTCGAGCTTTTCCAGGTCATTAGCTAGGTCGATCCATCATCACAAAAGGTTTCTACGCAGTCGAGTCTCAAGGATGATGTATTAGAACCGGTAATGTGTGTATTTTAGCAAAACCACAAATGAAAACCCTAAACTCGTGATCTTTCAAGCTTCATTACCTCGACATTGGCTGGTTGAATCTGCGAAATTCTTGTACTTTCGTGTAGAGGATGTTGCAAGCTACGCGTGGACACCAAGAATGACGAAATCCGTTGAGGATCGAGCGAGATACGAACGATTAAAGTTGGAAATTTTTAGATAGAGGTGGGAGACGAATTTGTAGAGAGAGAAAGGGTTGTTGGTGACATAAATGAGCATTTAAGCCTTGTTCAAGGCTTTTATAGCCCGCGGGGTATTCGGGTTCGTTTCGGTCGCTCGGTTCGCGTTTCCGGAACGTAACGCGTATTTTACGCGGTTTTAAAAATAAAAGAGTTGTTAAACTCAAATAAATGATGAGTTTCAAAATTGTAAAAATATAAAATAATTAATATAATTACTTTTACTCTTCGTGCGTTGTCGGATCGTTAAACATTCACAATTACGTGTATACCCGCAATCGCGTACGTTTTCCGATCGTATTAATTATTTAAAGTCGTTTAATCATAATTATAAGTTCAACATTCGTATCATTATGGATCGTCACCCATAACTATACTCAGTCTCGCTTACGTATTACGATTCTTGTTGAATTAATTGTCATAATATTCGTCTTGACACTACGCACCAACACTATCCTGTTACACCGAACGCAGTATATATATAGGGCTCACTCTCGCTGCCCACCACTGTTTCGATATAACATAATACTGTTCTTGCCTAGTGAACTCGACTGTAAATAAATAATACATACTTGTTACATAATAAAGATTCTAACACACAAGCACATAATGAACACATGATTCACATTGACTGACTGAACATGGATACACACTGTTCTAACACTGTTCACGACTACATGACTAAATGTACAAATGTTACAAGAATAACTAAAGCACAATATAGCATTAAACTAGGATTATAAAGTTAAATTACAACTGTTAATGTTTGATAATTTAACTAAGTAAACCTATCAAAAGAATCAAATGTTTACTATCTTGTATCTGTACAAGATATCAAAATAGATCCACAACGTTCATCAAAACATGTGCTTTTCCAAAATCTACTAGGTCCTCTAACTGGGCATCCTAGCATGCATTCCTTAGCCTTAGCTTAATCTTGTACGTCACCTGAGAAAGCATTTAAGAAAACAAAGTCAACACAATGGTTGGTGAGTTCATATAGTTTAATAGTTGAAAAATAGCTTTAGAAAACCTCTTTCGATAACAACCTTAACCTCATTAACATCACCTGTAATATCTGATTTGGTATACCTATATATGGGCATATGTAGGGTCGAACTTACCGCCTGCCCAGTCACCGTCACGTCACATACTAAATCATATATGACATTGTTGTTAATGAGAATTAAGCTTTTTACCTACAACCCAATTCCCGTATTCATCATAGCTTTAGCATACTGTTAAAAGTTTACAAGTTTATAGCTTTCACATAGCTCGGCCATTACGTATACTGTACACAGATAATAGCTTCGCATTAACTTAGTTTAGCATTTATGAATCTCATGTATGGGTACAAGCTTTGCTCTAGCATAGTTTGGCATTCACGTAGCCCATGATTAGATACAAGCTTTGCTCTAGCATATTTAGCCATTACGTTTCTTATGAATCGATTCTAGCTTTGCATCAGAATAGTTTAGCATTCACGTATCTCATTAATGTAGATACAAGCCTTGCACTAGCATAGTTTAGCATTCACGTATGTCATATAAAGATACCAGCTTTGCATTTGCATATAATCATAGCTTGTAGCATATAGCATCTAGTATTATCATGTAGTCTTAGCATGTAGCTTATAGCATATAGCCTTTGCATATAGTTTAGCATGTAGCTTGTAGCATCTAGCCTTTGCAAATAGTTTAAGCATTTAGTTTGTAGCATTGGCACTAGCATTAACGTTTAGTTGATCATATAGCTTACAACATTAGTGTAACATCAGTGCCGGAACTGTCACCGGAACAGTGATCTAGACAGTAGCATGAAAAGTAATCAGGTACAACTTTTATGTAATTCAGTGTAAATTCATATTCATATCGTTACATGAATGCTAAATTGATGGGTTATTCGTATCAGTGACGATCTGTACGAATATATCTGAAAGTTTAACGTTCTGAATGATATTCTATAATTAGAAAACAATATTGAAAAGTTTAGTTATTGTCGTGTTCGTACGGGTGACGATTCGAACGAATACGCGCGATGACCGTACGATTCAATTTAAACAGTTAATTAAATATTTTAAATTTAAATATATAAAAGATATTAGTTAATTTATTAGGATTCACAACTTAGAATAATTAAATAAATTCTATTTTTATAAACCTTGTCGTTTCGTCGCGGAAACCTCGCGATCCGGTATTTTACGTGAAACCGAACGAGACCGAACGACCGGGTATTTTTCCTAAGCCTTTAATGAACTCATTATGGCACCAACCACCACCACCAAACTCATTTTTCCCCATAATTTTCGTTTTCACCCTTTCTCTCTCTAGATAGAAACTCTCCTTCATCTCTCTACGATTTTGTGACGATTCCTTGGTGGATTCAAGCAATCTAGGTGCCAAAACGTTCATCTCAACACGTAGATCACGGAAGTACAATTTATTCTAGCTTCCATCCATCGATTTCGAGGTAAATTCTTACTTTAAATCTGGTTTTAGTGGGTGTCTCACGATCCTTATACTTATGGTAGATTTGATGTTGTAAACACCTCAGCTTCACTTAGATAAACCAACGTAGATGGTTAGGAAATCCTAGAACATGATTGTAACAGGTTGGAGCCGCAAACAAAGAAAGGATGATAGAGGTTCGTGGACCACCAAGTCGGCCGAACCTTCTTGGGTAGAAGGAGAGGATGGCGAACCCTATCAGCCACGAACCCTGCTATCAACGAACCATTTCACTGCAACGAACCCTTTACCAACATGTGGAATCACTGCAACGAACCTGCATTACATCTGCACCGAACCTTATCATCGGCCGAACCTTATGTCTAGCCGAAGATTCACATTTCCGGCGAGCCTAAGTGTCACAAACCCACGAACCTTGCATGGCTGAACCATGGCCATGTAACTCACGAACCAAAGGTGACGAACCCTGCATGGCCGACCCTTGGACATGCAAACCTTAGAACCTGCAACGAACCATTACACCTGGTCGAACCTTTTGTGTAGCCAAGCCTTGTCAGTCAACGAACCCAAGTGTCTTGAGGATGTTAGCCGAACCTTGTATCATTTAAATTCAGCCGAACCTAGGGGTGTAGGCATAAAGGTTCGCTGCATTGGTTGGAACCCGAACCTAAACATGGTACATTTAGGGCAAGGTGGGACTCATTACTATCAAAAACCAATGTGGAGAACATAAGGCTAGTTAGTTGGCTATTAGCTTAATTTACTTGTGAGGATTGAATCTTATAAGTTGCATGAATGGATAGTCACTTAAGTTTAAGTGTGAGTGCATGTGTTGGGAATTACTATAACAAGATTATTCTTAACATACAATAACAACTCAACATGAGTTATTAATGGACATAAGATTGCTTGACAACCGAATAATATTCTTATATGATCATGAGAGTCAAAAGCTCAAGTCTTCTAATCAATTAGAAATCAAGGATCTTCAATTGGGCCTAAGTAGGCCCAATGGGGCTTAATTAAGCCCATCACCCATTAAATGTTTACTTAAATTCAAGTAATGATATTTTAATAAACTAAAGGCGTTGTGAATTTATAAAAATTAATTTTAATAATTTTCTAAAATCTTGTTAATTTGAATTGAAATGGAACTTACTTATAAATGTTTAGGAACTTGTTATGATTAAATTGTTGGGAAATTGTTGTAAAATAGACAATGTAATTGTCTGGTTTTTAACATAAAACAAAGGAAACTCTGCCCAAATTTTGTAAAAATAAAAGAAAGTTGTGATAATTAAAAAAATGGGATTTGGGGTCATAAAAGGGTAACTAAGTTAGGTTAGATCCTAGAGAGTTTTAGTAAACTAGGACCCTTAGTTACACACACTGAGACCAAACATTAGGCACGACGATGATTATGTATACTTATTGTATTCAAACTTTTATAAAACAACTCAGGAACCGAAGAAATCTAAGCTACAACAAGAGCGCGCATTTTGTGTTAGATCATTTACATAAGCAGCACAAGTGAGTTCATTGCCCCTTTTCTAACATTTTGTTTTAAAACGCGGGGATGAGAAACATGTGTAAACTGTTTTAGTTAAATTTTTTACTTACATGTTTTACTTTATTATATGTTTTATATATATATATATATGATGGTTTATACTCCTAGACTCCTGTCTTGGTAATTATCTTGCAAAATTAACTAACAAGTTAATTAAAGTACTCTTATGAGTAATACTTAAACTCTAAACTCTAACAACCCTTAGGCCATCAAACTCAAATTCAAGAACCTAAATTCAAAGTGAAATCAAAGAAACTAAAGATCATATTCAAAGAAACCTAACTCAGTGTGTGATCTGAGAACAAAGAATCAAAAATTAAGAATCAATTATCATTGTGAAATCATGGAAATTCTAAAGATCAAGATCAAGAGATTCAAGGAATCAGAAATCATAAATGTGTGTGAATCATTGAAATGATGAAATTATTACAATCTAATGAAATCATTAATATTTGAGTTAAGGTGGATGTCAGTTGTATAGGGAATCAAGACCACGTGTAACACACATAAAGTCCCGTCATGAATAGTAGACTCTTGTAGTCAAGCTATATGGGCAATAACGTGAACTATCAAATGGAATCAATATCAAAAATCAAGAGAATCAAAGAGATCAAGAATCAAAGGATATCCGTAAAGTCCCTTCAGGTACAGTAGACCATTGGGTCAAGCTGTATGGGCATCATTAAAATCCCGGCATGCTCAGGTATACACCTTGTGAGTTATGCCTGATATGGGTCACGTGTGAGAGGTTACAACTTGGACAACCACCAACAGCTAAGCCTAATTGATTGAGTCAAATAAGGCCCAATCATCATGACTTAGTTGCAATTTAAATGTTTATTTATTTGTTTAATTAAACATTTAACATTATATTTCTATAATTGACTTTTGAGAAATCATGTATCTATGATGAACTCAAGAGAACCAAAGGTAATCAAATTTTGGGGAAAACATAATCTAAATCAGAGGTGTGTGTTAGGTAAACATGCTTAATTATCATTAACAACAGTGTCATATGCATATTAGTATGTAGTGGGATGTTGGCTAGGGCTTGTTCCCTTACATATACCATATATATAAGCATACCGATGTGGATATTACATGTGGAGTTAATGAGGTTAGGGTCTTTACCAAAAGAGGTTTACAAATCATTTTTAAATACTAAATTATATGAACTCACCAACCATGTGTTGACTTTATTTTCGCATGACTTCTCAGGTGATGAACAGGTCAACTGAAGAGTTATTTCTTTGGACTATGTTACAGATAGAGGACCTAGCTTTTTGGACCTACATAGTTTTGGACATCATACACAGTTATTTTGTATATCTTGTGCAGATACAAGATTGAAGATTTATGATGTGATAGTAGATTTACATTGTTAAATTATAACCTTAACCGATGTAATTTAACATTGTAATTGTATTTTATTTTAGCAGTTTCTCATTATATATATCATGTGCAATGTAAACAATCTGATCATTCTGATTATCATTCATGATATCGCACCCCGGGAACCTTCCGCCCGACGGGGAAACCCGATCCTACCCCACCGGCTTGGGGTGTGACAATTATCATTCACGATACCTCGAGTTTGGCTGGACAAATTCTCAGATCCGTTGTAGTTTCTTGTAGAGGATGTCAAGAGCTTCGTTTAGACACCAAGAACGTGAGATTTTATCCACAAACGAGCAAGATCTTGTAAGTTGAAGCCTTGAATCTTAGAGAGAGAGAGAAAACGGTTGGGAGTGTTTAGAGAGAGAGATGGAATAATAATGAGAAAAATGGAACATTTAGTCCTTATATACCCCGAGGGTGTTCGGGTTCGTTTCGGTTGCTCGTTCTCCGTTGCATTTCTGAATCGTTACGCGTATTACTTACGTTGAAAACGATAGTAACATGTTTCTAACATCTTCGGAAACATGCCGCCGTGCCGTCACAACGAAGATGATACAAACAGCAACGCTGATGGTGCTAACAACGGTAATGCCAACTCTAGCATGCAGGAGTTAGCCAACCTCATTACTGGATTGGTGAATCAACTGAATCAAGCCAATCAGACTCTCAATCAGAACAGAGGTGTTGCAAACCCACCGGTCTGCACATTCAAACACTTCAACTTTTGTAATCCACTAAAGTTTACAGATTCTGAGACAGCCACTGGTCTACTTTAGCGGTTTGAGAGTATTGAAAACACCTTCATCAACAGTGACTGCCCAGAAAATCCGAAGGTGTGCTATGCCAACAGTGTTTTCCAAAAGAGAGCACTAACTTGGTGGAATGGCGAAAAGCGAACTAAGGGAGTAGATGCAGCCCTAGGACTGACGTGGACTGAGGTCAAGAACTTGATGACCACTGAATTTTGTCCTCGCAGTGAGATGAGAAAACTGGAATCTGAGTTTTGGGAACTGAAGCAAGACAATGGTGAGAATGTAATTTACAATTCTCGTTTCCATGAGTATAGTCTGCTAGTACCTCATCTGGTGACATCATTGGAAAGAGCGATTGAGAAATACATAGGCGGTCTGCCTATGCAAATTCAAAGCATAGTCTATGGTAGCAACCCTACCACACTGGAGGCTGCAATCCGCCTATCTGCAACATTGACTGATAACCATGTGAAGGTTGGAACACTCACACAAAAGGGATTTAAGAAGACTGACACTAAAGCAGCTGCAAAGGAGACTTCAACTGAAGTCAAAACTAAACAAGGCATCTCATAAAAAAGCAACAACATGAAGCAAAAGACAAGGAATTTCGTTGTTACTACTCCTGCTGCTAAATCTGCTCAACAATCATCCAACAACTCAACTGCTAGAAATTATGTTAGGGCTGTTCCTCAATGTAATGTCTGCAGATATCAGCACATGCCAAACTTTCCTTGTCGCGTCTTCCACACCTGTGGCAAGTATGGTCACTTTGCTAATTTTTGTCGGAGCACACCGCAAGCACAAAGGATGCAACCTGCACCGCTTGCACTACTAGCTCTGCATGCCCAACCAATTAAAGTTGTACCTGTTCGCTAAGTACCTGTACAGGCAAGAGCCTGTTACGAGTGTGGCGACGTGGGTCATTTCAGAAACCAGTGTCCGAGATTGACGGGAAACAACCAAAGGGTGGCGAGATGCAGAGTTTTTCAGCTGAATGCTCCGGCAGCTCAAGCCAACCAGGATGCGGTCAATGGTACATTTCTGATTAACAACTCTTATGCATCTGTCTTATTTGATTCTGGTGCTGATAGGAGTTTTGTTTCACATGATTTTGAGTGTACGCATGAGATAACTCGTACTAAGATAGACAAACCGTTTAACATAGAGCTGGCTGATGGTAATACTATTGATATTGACACTGTTATTATTGGATGTACTGTGAACTTAAATGATCAAGTTTTCCCAATTGATCTTATACCTATGCAACTTGGTAGCTTTGATGTTATCATAGGCATGGATTGGTTAGCCACTCACAAAGCGGAAATTGTTGGTCATAAAAACTATATTCGTATTCCGTTACCTTCGGGTGAAACTTTAAGAGTTTTTGGGGAGACTTCTAGTAAAGGTCATAAACAGATGTAATGCACTAAAGCACACAAGTACCTTAGGAAGAAATGTATAGCAATTTTTGCACACATTGTGGAGAAAAAGGAGAAAGGAAAGAGCATTGAAGATGGACCTGTAATAAAGGATTTTCCTGAAGTATTTCCAGACGACTTGTCAGGTCTTCCACCAAAACGTCAAGTGGAATTTTGGATTGAATTTGTACCTGGTGCAAACCCAGTCGCCAAAGCTCCTTATATACTTGCGCCTTCAGAGTTACAAGAATTGGCAAGCCAATTACAAGTATTGACTTATAAAGGACTCATTCGCCCGAGCCATTCGCCATGGGGTGCGCCTGTCCTGTTTGTCAAGAAAAAGGACAGGTCTTTCCAAATGTGCATCGACTAACGTGAATTGAACAAGCTGACCATTAAGAATCGATATCCGCTGCCGCGCATCGATGATCTTTTCGATCAACATCAAGGCTCGGCATGGTTTTCGAAGATCGATCTTAGGTCTGGGTATCATCAGCTTCGTGTACATGATGATGATATTCCCAAGACGGCTTTCAGAACAATATATGGCCATTATTAATTTCTGGTAATGCCTTTCGGCATTACCAATGCACCAGCGATTTTCATGGACCTCATGAACCGTGTTTGCAGGCCATACTTGGATAAATTTGTGCTTGTGTTTATCGATGATATTCTGATATACTCTAAGAGCAAAGAAGAGCATGAGCAACACCTTAAGTTGGTTTTGGAGATCCTAAGAGAAGAATGACAGTATGCCAAATTCTCCAAGTGTGAATTCTAGCTTAAGGAAGTTCAATTCTTGGGAAACATAGTCAATGAAAATGGTGTTCATGTGGATCCTGTGAAGATTGATGCGGTAAAGAATTGGAGTACACCGAAGACACCAACGGAGATTCGATCATTTCTTGGACTTGCCGGTTACTGTCGGGGGTTCATTTCGAACTTCTCCAGGATTGTTGTCCCTTTCACTTCTTTGACTTAAAAGAATAAACCATACGAGTGAGGACCAAAACAAGAAGAGGCATTTCAGACTTTTGAAGCAGAAACTTTGTGATGCTCCTGTCTTGACACTGCCTGATGGAAATGATGATTTTGTGGTTTACTGTGATGCATCCAACCTGGGTCTTTGTTACGTTCTCATGCAATGGGGAAAGGTTGTGGCATACGCATCAAGACAATTGAAAATTCATGAGAAGAACTACACTACACATGACTTGGAACTTGGTGTAGTCGTCTTTGCTATGAAGATATGGAGACATTATCTTTATGGCAATAAGTGTGTAGTCTTTACAGATCACAAAATCTTGCTGCATATTCTCAATCAGAAAGAGCTTAACAAGAGACAGCGTAGATGGGTTGAACTGTTGAATGATTATGACTGTGAAATTCGCTACCATCCTGGCAAAGCGAATGTAGTAGCAGATGCGCTTAGTCGCAAAAGTCATGTTCAAATCCATAGTGTCCGTGTGCACACTAACCTCCATAATGATATCCTCACAGCACAACAACACTCATTGGCTCAAGATAGCCTGAAATATGAGAAGTCTTGCGGGGCCGAGTTACTATTGGAAACTAAGGATGATGGTTTGATGTATTATTTGAATCGGTTGTGGATACCGAACATGGATGACCTTAGGATGATGATTTTGGATGAAGCTCATAAGTCTCGTTAGTCAATCCATTCGGGTGCTGATAAGATGTATCAAGACCTTAGAGCCTTATACTCGTGGCCTGGAATGAAGAAGGATATTGCTGAGTATGTAGCCAAGTGCCTTAAATGTGCGAAAGTCAAGGCAGAACACCAGCGACCTTCGGGATTGTTAGTGCAACCGGAAATACCCATGTGGAAGTGAGATAATATCTCTATGTATTTTATTACCAAACTTCCACGAACTGCTAGTGGTAATGATAGCATTTGGGTTATAATATATAGATTAACCAAGTCGGCTCATTTTTACCGATACGCAAGACGTACCCTGTGCGGAAATTAGCTTGTATCTACGTTGACGAAATCTTTAGTCGACATGGAATCCCTTAAGCATAATATCGGATCGTGATGCTTGTTTCACGGCACGATTTTGGGAATCGCTTCATAAAGCATTTGGAACAAGATAGGATCTTAGCACCGCCTATCATCCACAAGGATGGGCAGACGGAGCGGATGATCCAGACACTTGAAGATATGTTGAGAGCTTGTGTCATCGATTTCGGTGGCAACTGGGATAGCCATCTACAATTAGTCGAGTTCTCGTATAACAACAGTTATAACGCGAGCATTGGTATGGTGCCGTTTGAAGCTCTTTATGGTAGAAAATATCGGCCACCTATTTGTTGGACCGAGGTCGGCAAATCGCAGATCACTAGTCCTGAGATTATTCAAGAAAGGACTGACAAGATTCATCAAATTCGCGACAATCTGCTAGCTGCTCGTAGTCTACAGAAGAGTTACGCGGATAAGCGACGGAAACCTTTAGAGTTTGAAGTTGACGATATGGTATTACTCAAAGGATCACCTTGGAAGGGAGTGGAGCGATTCGGGAAGAAGGGTAAGCTTGCCCCATGTTATGTGGGCCCTTTTAAGATTCTTCAACAGATCGGTAAGGTTGCTTAGAAGTTGGAACTGCCTCCTGAACTTAGCAATGTACACCCGATGTTTCACATGTCCAATTTAAGAAAATGCTTTGCTGATCAAGATCTTCAGGTACCACTCGATGACGTTCGCATCGATGATACCATGCACTTCATTGAAAAACCAGTCGAGATGATGGACTCTGAGGTTAAAAAGCTCAAACGTAGTAGAATTCCAATTATCAAAGTACGATGGGAGTCGAAGCGTGGTCCAGAATTCACCAGGGAACGGTGAATTATTGGATGTCATTATTATTGGTGTACATATTGAGAACATATGATTGTATGCATAAACCATAGGAAAATCAAGTTTGAAATATAACTAGACGGAACCAGAGAGTTTATTGTGGAGATATACATATATGAAATGATATGATTGGGTTTGGAATGGTAGTGGTATAGGATTCTATAACCAAAGATACGCAAGGATATAATCATGGTCTATCGAAGAGGGTTGGGACGGCGGCTGAGGGAGTTGCGACTGACCTCTATGTATGCCGTATACATAAAACATCTTCGGTTTATCATGATTATATCAGTGTTGAGGCTTTGGTGAGGAGAATCCGAGGCTTTAGGTTGGAATGACAAAGAGTTATGAGTTGGTTATCGTTTGATTACTAAACATAGTCAAGGACACATGGTAATGGTTTATCGAAATAGGTGGGACGGTGGCTGGATAGGTTGCGACCTACTCCTACATATGCCCTATACATAAGCATAGTTCGGTGTATCATGGATGTGTCAGTGATATGGTTTAGTGGCATTTGGATTGGGAATTTATAATATTCAAGATAATAAAATAATGAAATCTGTATTGAAAATAATGACGCGATGGTGAAGTTGCGAATATAACTTAAACGCAAATATTGTTTTAAGAAATGTTTACTTAATAATGTGTTCATGTGGATGACAATTCACATTAATATAATTGTTAGGAATAATATTCTGAAACGATATTCCATAAATCGTAAATCGAATCGAAATACATTACGAGCGTTGGATTCGCAAAGGTGACGATCTTTACGAATACACACGTGAGTAATGCGTTTCGACGAGATAACGAAATAAAAAAATCTAACTATATTAAATTAAAACAAAGGAAATTGAAAACATTTATTAGGAATTACAATCTTAAACAAGGTTGAATAAAACCGTTTTAATTAAATAAATACTTAAACGATAATAAGTAAAACCATTGACGAATTTAATTAAAATCCTTGAATTAAATGAAAATTTATTTTATAATCGTTTTGTGTTTAAAATAAATTTCCTAGAAGAACCGAACAATTTAAAGCATCGTATCGCTAAATAAACGAGATCGAGCAAAAGGGGGATACGCGGGTTATTAATGAAGAAGATTCCTTCTTCTTCTTTCATTTCTACAAACTCTCTCTCTAAACACCCCAACCCGCTACCCCTTTCTCTCTCTACCTTCTCTCTACAAGATCTCCCTCATTTCCTAACGGTTTTTCAAGATCTTGGTGTCCAAACAACCATGTGATCGAGGAGAACAAGAACCCACAAAGAAAACTAGCTTTTGATCGGGTTTTGAAGGTAAGAGGGGCGTTTTACTTTTCGGTTTTGTTAAAAACCCTACTCGAACATGGATGCCATATTTTAAACTGTAGGATTTGGTCTGCCCAAGATACATATTAAATTGATGTTGCTAGTGTGATATGATCCAAGTCGGGTCATACCCAATAACAAGCTAGACAAACACCTGCAATATTTATTTATTGATTTGATCAGTTAAATAAATAACAACACTAAGAACATTTAGAAAAATGGTTTTCTAAATAAGATGCACTTAAGAAATAAATAAATAACATGGGTTTATTTATTTTGAGAGATAATTTTATAATTGTTATTTAATGGTTAAGTAACATTTATAAAAATGTAACATGACTTGTAATGTATTACAAATTAATTAAATTGGTTTTAATTAGTGTCATGTTAAAGTTAGTTGTATATACAACATAATTTTGTAAGTGTTACAAATTTATTTTTGGTATTAATTTAAAACAAATGGGTTGGAAATCATGGCAAGCAAACTCCTTCCATTGGGGCAGAATTTTCAGCAAAAAGGGGCTGCCATAAACCCTTCCCAATGTTTTAAAAGATGCTTATATACACATACAAGCAAGCCCCATGCAATAGTCTTGAATCTCTCAAGTTCAAGAGCATCTCTCTCCCTCTTTTCTCCCTTGTTTTTTTTCGGCAAAACAACAATAAAAGGGGCAGATTTTCAGCAACTTCAAGTGGTTTTAAAAGCTGAAATTTGTGTTGTTGAATCCTAGCATTCAAGGGTGGTTGTTGGTGGCTTTGGGTATACAAGCTTGAGGTTTTCTTGGTTGAAGACTTAGCATTCAAATCGTCATCTTTACCTTCATTCTTCACGTGTTCTAAGAGGTAATTAATGGTGTTCTTGAATGTTTTTGATAGTATGTTCTTCCATATAAAGATCCTTGTTCATGGGTTTTTGTTTTAATCAAATGTATATGATGCATAAACTAACTAAACTCAAAATGGTTTTTGATATAAACTCCGCTGCGTTTTACATGTTAAATGGTTAATATGGCTTTGATAAACATCTACAAAACCCATCAATGGCATCAAGAGCCGGTTATATGGATACCTGCTTCGAAAATCGAAATTTTCGGGTCCTTTTTAATAAAAAGTGGGCTGGAAATTTCACACATGGAAATCCCTTTGTTTTTCAAGATATTATTTTATATGCATGTAAGAATCTTGAAAAATTAAAATCATGAGATGGTTTGTTTGTTTAGACAAAAACCCACTTGAATTTGGTTTATGTTGGCCGAAATTTTGGGTTAGAAAAGGGACCATGTTTACGTTTTTTTTTGGAATATACATTTGGATGTATTTTAGTGCATAAACCTAGCCATGACCTTGTGTTTGAATATTTGTGGTTGTGATTTTATTTGGTTGAAATAAAGGCATGTAATTTATTTGTTTTATTTGGCATGTAATAAATATTTTAGTGCATAAACCTAGCCATGACCTTGTGTTTGAATATTTGTGGTTGTGATTTTATTTGGTTGAAATAAAGGCATGTAATTTATTTGTTTCATTTGGCATGTAATAAATAGATTAGTTGCACTTTATTTTTCTAGAAAAATGTATTAGGATTTTCTATGTAATTGTACTTTGGGGCTGATTTGGATGACCAAGAAGGTGCCTAAAGAAGATGGAGAAATCACAACACAAAAGGGTCACTTGAAGCATTTGGATGCAAGTTCAAGTGGGAGTTCTTCAACACAACATTGTGTCATGTTTTACCCTTAGGAATGACCTTTTGACACACTTGTTATGGCAAGCAAGTGTGGTCAAAATAGTTGGCTATGGTTATGCACTTATATTTTATGTTTGATTGATTATTTGGTTGTTTGGATGAGTTTGACTTTTAATTAAAAATTGCATAAACTAGTTAAACAACTAAAATAAAACAAGCATAAAATTGGTTCTATAAAAATCATTAAAGGAATTAATAAAATGAGTTTATTAAGGGTTAATGATTTAATAAAAATGAGTTTTATTAAAAGGAATCATAAAAATTGTTTTTCATAAAATACCATGCATTTGAATGCATACAAATAGTATGGTATAAAAAGGTTTTTCTAAAAACTAGAATTTTAGAAACTATAAAAACCCTTTACAAAACAAGTTTTAACACCATCCTTTTAAACAACACTCGATTCACTTGTAACTCGTTTATGGAATAAAGGTCACCTAACCATAAATGCCGAAACTTGTGAAGTTGAGGTGAAATTACTGTATTTGTGGGATAAAGGTCACCTAACCACTTGTATTTGTAAAATCACACGTGTGTTTAAGTAGGACGACTTGATTTGGAAATCATGCATTAGGATCACCGAAGCATGACGTACAAACGGTGTTGATGGGATAAACATGCCAAACAAAACATAAGATGTTTAAAACCGATCCCATACACTAGAAATTGTAATAGGTTACAATTGTCTAACGTTGACTACCTTTTTAATTTAAACAAAGGGATAAAGGTCACCTAACCGATATTTAAATATAACGTTGGATTCTACATTTTTAATTATTAATTGTCTATGAGATATAAAAGGGTATTAATAATTAAAATACATTGATATTAAAAATACTAAAATTGAACTTTGTAAAATTGTAGATGGCAAACAACAACAACAACGCAATCCCGACCGTCCATAACTTATCACTAAGAACCATCCTCGAGAAGGAACGTCTTAACAATGGGAACTTCATGGATTGGTACCGAAACTTGAGAATCGTTCTCAAGCAAGAAAAGAAGTCCTATGTGTTAGACGATCCCATTCCCGATCAACCCGATGAGGATAACGTGGAGGCCTTTAACGATTGGGTCAAGTATGCCGAGGACTCCGTGCAAGTCTCATGTCTAATGTTGGCGAGTATGACTCCCGATTTACAAAAGGACTTTGAGAACCAAAATGCTTATGACATGATCACCCAGTTGAAGGAAATGTTTCAACAACAATCTAGGGTGGAACGGTTCGAAACGGTTCGAGCACTTCATGCATGTCGGATGGACGAGACCCAATCGGTTTCATCTTATGTTCTCAAGATGAAAAGCCACATTGATCGCCTCTAGAGACTTAACTGTCGTGTCTCCACTAAGTTAGCTACGGATTTTATCGTTAACTCCCTATCCAAAAGGTTTGAAACCTTTGTTATGAATTATAATATGAATGGATGGGACAAAAGCATTGGTGAGCTTCATGCAATGCTCAAAACGGCCGAGGCGGGCATGGGTAAAAAGGTTTTACCGGTCGTAACGTTCAATGAGGGTGGAAGTAAGAAAAGGAACCACCCCGACCCCAAGGCAAGTGTTGCCAAAGGGAAGGGACATGTTAAAGGGAAAGGGAAGGGTAAGGCTAAAGTGGAACCCAAAGAAAAGAAGCAAAAGGTTGCTAAAAATGATCCGTGTTTTGAGTGTGGTGAGATAGGCCATTTAAAACGAAACTGTCCGGTCTATCTCAAAGAGTTGAGAGCCAAGAGGGATGCGGGGCAAACCTCAGGTATGACTTTTATGATAAATGTTGAGCTAAATGTTATTTCTTCTAACACATGGGTATTGGATACTGGATGTGGAACTCATATTTGCAATTTGTTGCAGGGGTTCAAAAGAAGTAAGCATTACAGCAAAGGGGAAATTAGTCTCTTCATGGGCAATGGTTCATGTTGAAGCCCAAGGAGAATATATTTTGAAGCTTCCAAGTGGTTTGGAAGTTATTTTAAAGAATGTTTTGTATGCTCCTAGTTTGACTAGGAACATTATCTCTGTTTCCCGTTTAAGACAATGTGGTTTTAATTTCAAGTTTGTTGACAATGATATCCATGTTTCTTTAAATCATGTGTTTTATTTTAAGGCTATGCCTTGCAATGGTATTTATGAATTGGTTCATGATAACACAACATATGATAGCTCAATGTACCAAGCTACCACCAAAAGGCTCAAATTAGATTTGAGTGATTCCTATCTTTGGCATTGTCGCCTTGGACACATAAACAAAAATCGCATGCAAAATCTTCAAAATAATGGTCTTTTAAAAACAAATGAAAATGATTCATTTGATGTATGCGAGTCTTGTTTACAAGGTAAGATGACAAAGGCCCCTTTTAGTGGGACTAATGAAAGGGCAAAAGATTTATTAGGGATCATACATTCGGATGTATGTGGACCTTTTAAACCGATGACTAGGAATGGTGAAAGATACTTCATTACCTTTACCGACGACTATAGTCGTTATGGGTATGTGTACTTGTTAAGGCACAAACATGAATCTTTTGAAATGTTCAAAATCTTCAAGAAAGAAGTAGAAAATCAAATCAACAAAACGGTCAAGATTCTTCGTACCGATAGAGGAGGTGAATACCTAAGTAGTGAATTTCAAGAATATCTTAGAAGTTGTGGGATTGTCTCACAACTTACTCCACCTGGAACACCACAACATAATGGTGTGTCTGAGAGGAGGAATCGGACTCTATTGGATATGGTTCAATCTATGATGGCTAGAAGTACACTACCTCTATCATTTTGGGGTTTCGCTTTGCTCTCCGCGGCCCGTATTTTAAATATGGCCCCAACCAAGAAAGTGGAAAGGAAACCTTTCAAAATATGGCATGGAAAGGTTCCATCATTGTCATATTTAAAAGTTTGGGGGTGTGAGGCTTATCCTAAGCAATACACTCAAAACAAACTGGAAGCCCGATCCACTAAGTGTATCTTTGTTGGATATCCTAGAGATTGTATGGGATATTATTTCTATGATCCAACAGAGCAGAAAGTGTTTATTGCTCGAAAGGCAGAGTTCTTGGAAACTAAGTTCCTTTCGGAAGGAACTAGTGGAAGAACAGTGGAACTTGAAGAGGCTCAAGATTCACAAAACGATACACATTTGGTTGATACTAGCAATCAACATGAGGATGTTGAGAATGATCATGTGGATGATCAAGATACACAAAACGTTCGCAGATCTGGTAGAATTGGTGTTCCTCCTGAGAGATATGGATTTTTCATGGATGGATGCTATGTGGTGGATTCCTATGAACCAACCACACACCGTGATGCAATGTCAAAACCTGATTTTGACAAATGGCAAGAAGCCATGAACGTAGAGATGCAATCCATGTATGATAACCAAGTTTGGGAATTGGTTACACCACCTCTTAAATCCAAGGTAGTTGGAAGTAAGTGGGTTTTCAATAAGAAAACCGATATGCATGGAAACTTGGATACTTATAAAGCTAGACTTTTAGCAAAAGGTTTCACTCAAACTCAAGGTGTTGATTATGATGAAACTTTCTCGCCTGTGGCAATGCTAAAGTCTATCAGGATATTGTTTGCCATAGCTGCATATTATGACTATGAGATTTGGCAAATGGATGTCAAAACCGCTTTCCTTAATGGATATCTTGAGGAAGATGTCCATATGGAACAGCCTGAAGGTTTTGTCGATCCAAAACATCCTAATAAGGTATGTAAGTTAAAGAAGTCAATCTATGGATTGAAACAGGAATCGAGAAGTTGGAATCATCGTTTTGATGATGAAGTAAATAAATTTGGCTTCATCAAAAACGCTGACGAAGCTTGTGTATATAAAAAGGCTAGTGGGAGCATCATTACTTTCCTTGTATTATATGTCGTTGACATTCTACTATTTGGAAATGACATTCCAACCTTGGAAGGTGTAAAAACCTGGCTTGGAAGCTGTTTTTCCATTAAGGATCTTGGTGAAGCCGCCTATATTTTGGGAACAAAGATCTATAGGGATAGATCAAGGCGGTTGATAGGTTTAAACCAAAGTGCATACATTGACAAAGTCTTGAAAAGGTTCAAGATGGAAAATTCTAAGAAAGGTTTAGTACCTATTCAAAAGGGGACTATATTGAGCACGTCTCAATGCCCTATTTCAAAGGTTGAGCAAGAAAGAATGAATGGAGTCCCGTATGCATCTGCTATAGGATCCATCATGTATGCAATGATATGTACAAGGCCGGACGTGTCATGTGCTCTAAGCATGACAAGTAGATATCAACAGAATCCTGGTAATAGTCATTGGATGGCTGTTAAAAGTATTTTGAAATACCTTAGAAACACTAAGGATATGTTCTTAATATATGGATCTGGTGAGGAGGAACTCGTTGTAAAGGGTTACACGGATGCGAGTTTCCAAACTGATCGAGATGATTCACGATCACAGTCGGGATATGTCTTCATTATGAATGGAGGAGCGGTCTCTTGGAAGAGCTCAAAGCAAGATGTAGTGGTACTATCTACAACAGAATTAGAATACATCGCCGCTTCATTGGCAGCTCAAGAAGTTGCATGGATAAGGAAGTTCATTGCCGATCTAGGGGTTTTTGCTACCATTCAAGACCCCCTAGAGATCTTTTGTGATAACGAAGGGGCCATTGCTCAAATCAAGGAACCTCGTGCTCATCAAAAGACTCGGCACATCGAACGGAGGTTCAACTACATAAGGGATGAAGTGGAAAAGGAAAAGATATGTATTCGCAAAGTTCACACCGATCAAAACATTGCGGATCCATTCACGAAGCTCCTTGAAAGGACAAAGCATGAAAGTCATACTCGTTCCTTAGGACTTCGATATTCTAGTGATTGGAGTTGATTAAATTTTGTATTTGGATATCAGAACTTATGTAATTTGACTTGATTATATAGTTATAATTTTCATTTACTGTTCCATTTTAGCATGTTTAAATCCATGAATAAATGAGTTATTCTAAACGTCCGTAGTCGGTCATATTTGTGGGAACAACTATGAATGTAAGACTATTATAAACTTGGATTGGTTGATATTCACAAGGTATGAATATAGAGCAAGAGGTTGCTGCCAAGGTTCATTGATATCTATGGGATATAGATATAGGACTGGCCCGCTCTCAAATATTTCTTCATTGAATCTTTGTGATTAGTCATAAGAAATATTGAGTAAAGGCGAATATCATTGTGTCCTCAGACCTGAGATACATATTGGGTCTTGATATTCACCAAGTATTGTACTTTGACTTAGTACTTTGCTGTTCTGAAACATGGCAGTACATAAGGCTGAGTTCAGGTATGATACAAGGTGATTGTGAGAGACGTATGTAGTCAAGATGGAATTTGTTCCTCTTATTCGTTGAGAGTAAGATGTCTAAGGCCTGTGAAAGTTAAATCGTCGGAGAATGACAACTCTATGTCTCCAGGATTTAACACGACATCTGAAACAAAAGGATAAATGATTGATTCACCTAAATCATATTCAAGTAAGGTACTTGAAGAGGATGATGTTATTGAATGGCACTTAGTCATATACATTAGGGGTAGCAAACCGTTGCTAGGCGTTATTTGCTGCTTGTATCAATCTTCTATGAATCTTGTGCAAGTGGGAGATTGTAGGATTCGGTCTGCCCAAGATACATATTAAATTGATGTGGCTAGTGTGATATGATCCAAGTCGGGTCATACCAAATAACAAACTAGACAAACACCTGCAATATTTATTTATTGATTTGATCAGTTAAATAAATAACAACACTAAGAACATTTAGAAAAATGGTTTTCTAAATAAGATGCATTTAAGAAATAAATAAATAACATGGGTTTATTTATTTTGAGAGATAATTTTATAATTGTTATTTAATGGTTAAGTAACATTTATAAAAATGTAACATGACTTGTAATGTATTACAAATTAATTAAATTGGTTTTAATTAGTGTCATGTTAAAGTTAGTTGTATATACAATATAATTTTGTAAGTGTTACAAATTTATTTTTGGTATTAATTTAAAACAAATGGGTTTGAAATCATGGCAAGCAAGCTCCTTCCATTGGGGCAGAATTTTCAGCAAAAAGGGGCTGCCATAAACCCTTCCCAATGTTTTAAAAGATTCTTATATACGCATACAAGCAAGCCCCATGCAATAGACTTGAATCTCTCAAGTTCAAGAGCATCTCTCTCCCTCTTTTGTCCCTTGTTTTTTTCGGCAAAACAGCAATAAAAGGGGCAGATTTTCAGCAACTTCAAGTGGTTTTAAAAGCTGAAATTTGTGTTGTTGAATCCTAGCATTCAAGGGTGGTTGTTGGTGGCTTTGGGTATACAAGCTTGAGGTTTTCTTGGTTGAAGACTTAGCATTCAAATCATCATCTTTACCTTCATTCTTCACGTGTTCTAAGAGGTAATTAATGGTGTTCTTGAATGTTTTTTATAGTATGTTCTTCCGTATAAAGATCCTTGTTCATGGGTTTTTGTTTTAATCAAATGTATATGATGCATAAACTAACTAAACTCAAAATGGTTTTTGATATAAACTCCGCTGCGTTTTACATGTTAAATGGTTAATATGGCTTTGATAAACATCAACAAAACCCATCATAAACAAATTTTAAGGTTTTATTCTTATTAATCGGGCTAGTACTAACCTTGGGAAGCCATGGACGAACCTGTAACCCTTAGGACAGGATGAAGATGATGATGCGTAGCCAAGAACAACAGGTTCGTGGGAATGGAGCTGGTCTTGATTGGTGAAGGGTTCGTGAAGGGCTGTTGGCCGCAACTCTGTGCTGGCCGACCCTTGACCCTGGCCGAACGTCTATTCCACGAAAACCCTAGGCGGCGAACCTCAAGTGAGCCGAACCTGCATGGTGCCACGAAACTAAGATGGCCAACCCTATGGGCGCCGAAACTCTAAATGGCCGAACCATTGTATCAGCGAACCCAGTTGGCCGCGAACCCAGGCATACAAGCTTGGACCGTAGACGAACCTCAGACCCACGAACCTGCAAAGGGTCACGAACCTGGGGCGGAGGTGAACCAGCTTGCTGCGAATCTGCAACTAGCCGAACCTTGACCATTCTAACTTGTATACGCTTGGCCGAACCTGGGGGGAGGTGAACCATCGGTCGGGGTGTTACAGATTGGTATCAGAGTCTGGGTTATAGGGAATTAGGTTACTAGAAATGGTTGACCTAGTCTATAACCATAGGATACCTTAGTATGAAATTGTTTCATACACTAGTTATTATATTCAGGATTTCATGCTTATGTGTTTATTACGTGTTAACTGAACTCCTGATAAATATCTGATTCGTATATGTTACTTGTGATTATATGATTGATTGTGCCCTAATGATTTGATAAGGACGTGAACGTGGTGTATCGTAAAGCTGGTGGGCTGGTGGCTGAAGCAGTTGCGACTGACTTCTACATATGCCCTATACATATACCATTTATGGTACATTAGGTGGATGTCAGTATTGAAGAACAAGGGAACTACCCGGTTGGAAATTTATTTGCTTAGGAAATTAATTGCTTAGGAACTTATTTGCTTAGGAACTGTTTGTTGATCTTTGATCACCAAACAAGGACACACTTGTGGTATACTACAAAGGTGGTGAGACAGTGGTTGGGGCGGTTGCGGCCTACCCCTACGTATGCCCTATACATATACCATTTGTAGTATATTAGGGGTCTGACAATGTTTGGAACTTAGGATATATTTAGGAAATGCTGGAAAGTTGTTGAGGGAATATTGGTTGAATTTAGTTTGGATTGACACTTTGGATAATCACATTTGATGGACACATGTAAACTCACTTATGAAACACTTATTGGACACGTGAGGTGAATAGGATCAACGAGTGACACGAATACTTAATGATGAATTTTTTGTTAGTGCTAAGATGACACAATGAATGATACGGAAATTTACTAAGGACTGAATACTCGAGTATTGATATGGACACTTGATGAAAATATGAACGCATAGTGATGATACTAACATCTAGTGATAGTATGAACACTTGATAACGATATGTGAACATAAAGTAAAATTAGACATTAGGGGAGCTTAAATGTCAGGTGAACTTAGACATTAGGTGAACTTAGAATATAGGTGAACCTAGTGTTAAGGTGAACTTAGATATTAGGCGAACCTAGATGTCAGAGGTAATGGAATACACTTCATTCATAATTATCCCCTATAGGATAAGGTTGTGACGTGGATCACTTGAGAAACATATATATATACCCTAAATTCTAATAAGGGCATAATCGTTGTGCATTGCAACGGTGGTGGGACGGCGGCTGATGCGACTGCGGTCAAGTCTACGTATGCCCTATATATAAACTTATTGCATTGCATTGGGAGGTTGTTAGTGTTAGTTTAGGGTGGTAAATGTTTGAAATTTAGGAATATTTAGTTAATATTAGATATGACCAACTAGGATGTTTTAGTATCATATTAGGGAATTACTACTTTGTTATGAGTTCAATGACAGATAGGAGAAAAATATAGTTCTTATATGTAATCCTAACTGTTGAAATGAACTCATTTGACCATAGTTTGTATGACTTACGTTGAAAATGGTAGTAACATGTTTCTAAGATCTTCCGAAACATGCCGCCGCGCCGTTACAACGAAGATGATACAAACAACAATGGTGATGGTGCTAACAACGGTAATGCCAACTCTGGCATGCAAGAATTAGCAAACCTCATTACTGAATTAGTGACTCAACTGAATCAAGCCAATCAGACTCTCAATCAAAACAAAGGTGTGGCAAACCCACCTATCTGCACATTCAAACACTTCAACTCCTGTAATCCACTAAAGTTTACGGGTTCTAAGACAGCCACTGGTCTGCTGCAGTAGTTTGAGAGTATTGAAAACACCTTCATCAACAGTGACTGCCCAGAAAATATGAAGGTGTGCTATGCCACCAGTGTTTTCCAAAAGAGAGCGCTAACTAGGTGGCATTGCGAAAAGCGAACTAGGGGAGTAGATGCAACCCTAGCACTGACGTGGACGGAGGTCAAGAACTTGATTACCACCGAATTCTGTCCTCGCAGTGAGATGAGGAAACTGGAAGCTGAGCTTTGGGAACTCGAGCAACACAGTGGTGAGAATGTAATTTACAATTCTTGCTTCCATGAGTATAGTCTGCTAGTAGCTCATCTGGTGACACCATTGGAGAGAGCGATTGAGAAATACATAGGCGGTCTGCCTATGCAAATTCAAGACACAGTCTATGGTAGCAACCCTACCACACAGGAGCTGCAATCTGCCTATCTACAACATTGACTGATAACCATGTGAAGGCTGGAACGCTCACACGAAAGGGATTTAAGAAGACTGACACTAAAGCAGCTGCAAAGGAGACTTCAACAGAAGTCGAAACTGAACAAGGTAGCTCCTCAATTAGCAGCAACAGGAAGCGAAAGACCTGAAATTTCATTGTTACTACTGCTGCTGCTAAATCTGCTCAACAATCATCAATCAACTCAACTGCTAGAAATTATGTTGGGGTTGTTCCTCAATGTAATGTCTGCAGATATCACCACATGCCTAACTTGCCTTGTCGCGTCTGCAACAACTTTGGCAAGTATGGTCACTTTGCTAATGTTTGTCGGAGTGCACCGCAAGCACAAAGGATGCAACCTGCACCACTTGCACTGCCAGCTCCACATGCGCAACCAATACAAGATGTACCTGTTCTCCAAGTACCTGTATAGGCAAGATCCTGTTACGAGTGTGGCGAAGTGGGTCATTTCAGAAACCGGTGGCCGAGATTGACGGGAAACAAACAAAGGGTAGCGAGAGGCAGAGCTTTTCAACTGAATGCTGTGGCAGCTCTAGCCAACCAGGATGTGGTGAATGGTACATTTCTAATTAACAACTCTTATGCATCTGTGTTGTTTGATTCTGGTGCTGATAGGAGTTTTGTTTCACATAATTTTGAGTGTATGCTTGGGATAACTCGTACTAAGATAGACAAACCGTTTAACATAGAGGTGGCTGATGGTAATACTATTGATATTGATACTGTTATTATAGGATGTATTGTGAACTTAAATGATCACGTTTTCCCAATTGATCTTATACCTATGCAACTTGGTAGCTTTGATGTTATCATAGGCATGGATTGGTTAGCCACTCACAAAGCGGGAATTTTTTTTCATAAAAAATATATTCATATTCCCTTACCTTCGGGTGAAACTTTAAGAGTTTTTGGGGAGACTTCTAGTAAAGGTCTTAAGCTGATGTCATGCACTAAAGCACACAAGTAACTTAGGAAGAAATGTATAGCATTTTTAGCACACAAGTAACTACAAGGATAGCTATTCGGCTTGAGTGTGTTTTTCTTATGTAGCCTGATGTCGAGGAGAACCTACACACTTCAATTGGTTCTGAGAAAGTTCCAGGATACGAATTCGATCGGAAGGTGGCTGAGGCTCAAGTTCTGAGTCGATCTCCATCCATTGGGCATCAAACCAGGTAATAATCGAATCCTAAACGACCTGAAAGTCTCGTCTAATGAAAACCATCATCAATTTCACATAAAAACAACAAATTGAATGAACCTGAATGCTAGGGTTCGTCCTACAGATCGTTTTGGGGGTTTTTGTGCAAACGTGTGTAAAAATGAAATTAAATGGTATCCTCAGTTTCACAAGTTCCTATATAACGAAAACCCTATGTTGATTTTATATAACAATCACGAATTTAATGATTTTGGTTTCTAGGGTTCGTCATATGAACGAATTTGGGGATTTTGATTCAAATGGATGCAAAAATCATATTAATTGGTACCTAGTTTCAAAAGACTTCGATTAATACAAACCCTATGTCCATTTTGTTAATCAAGATCTAATTTGCTGCAAACCGATTGTAATATCTTGAACTAAAATCGTTTTGGGGGTTTTGACCTAAAAGAACCTGATATTCTAATTAAATACCACAGACATTTTCGAAATTCCTTGTTGAATGAGAACTATATGATTTTTCGGATCAACCTAAACGAAAATGATCAAATCAAATTGTAAGTTTTGATACTTAGGTTCTAAACAAAGTAGGTCACGAATTGGGACTTTTGTTGACTAATAATTAGATTGAAAACATGGGTAGACTCGGTTGGATTCAAGGAACAAAAGACCCATGGTTTGGGGACCGATCAGATTCGAATAGTGGTTCAATTAAATCACATGGTTCGGTTTTGGTTTAACATAGGGGAACCCGATTGAAGAAGGTTAAAAGAAATGATCATGGAATCGAATTGCGAAAACCTAGTGGGCTGGATTGGCATGGAGTGTGTGTTGTGTAGGGGAGGTCGCGGGTTCGAATCCGAGGGCCATTTTTGGTATTTTTGTTATAACTCGTTCGTTTTAACTCCGATTTAATCCGTTTCAGTTGCGTTGGAAACGAAATTAAATCCTGAACAAGATGAAACAATAGAATTTATATTTTTGACCAAAAACACGATCGCGTATAATTACGCCTGTTTAAACGAAATTGTATATGTTTATATGATTTAAAGAAACGAACTCAAATTCGTGCCTACTTCTATATGAATGTTTCAAGCAACCTAGTATACATCTGTTGACACATATGTGACCACAAACACTATTTGACATTTCAAATAACAAAATGTTATCATAAATAACACATATTCTTCATAGAAGATTATCTATGCAATTACACGAACAATTGATCATTCTACTTGCTATCTAAGATGCATACACGACCCCTTTTTACTTTTACGGTTTAAGGGGAGAAAACATGTGCAAACAAACGCTTTTGGATACATATCACTTGCATGAGTTAATTGTATACTATAAGTGTGCATATAACACTCAAAGTCCTTACATATTGAACCGTTTAGTTTGCCGTAGTGCAAAGCATGGTCATTGAAGATAGATCTACTGGGTTTGACAAACCTCACTTGGTAGATGTGATTTACGCAAGTGTCTAACTAGCCAGTTCAACATTACTATTGTTTGTGTTTAATAATAGTGGAAAGGAAAAACATGCAACAGCATGCAACAGTCAGCTTCGGTGTCGACCACTTATGTAAATAGTACAATGACTGGCTATCATGACTATGCAATGTGTGATTATGTTATCTACAAACATTACATTTAACATGTTGTTCAAACATTTGAGTTTACATATACAAACCTGTGTATGCACCAACCTTTGTGTTGACTTGATTTACATGTTTTCTCAAGACACTAAGGCACAAGCAAGGACAAGCAGGGACTAGGACGTTGAGTCTCATGCATACAGTTTATTTTAATTGTTGATTTAAAACATAAAATATTGTATTTATGGTTTTGCAACTGTTACATTTGGTTATTGATTTTCAAACGCTTTCGCAAATGTTAAACTTTGATTTTACAAATTAAGACTGAATTGTGTTTAAAAGCATATAGAGGTCTTTCGTTATGTCCAATGCCTAAGATCCTGGTTTGTTACGCCCTAAACGATATGATTCCGTTAGTTGAAATTTTGGGGTGTGATAGCAGGAAGCTGTCAGATGCATTTGGTGGTACTCAAAATAAAAAAAAAATATGGATAAAAGTACATAAGTGAAAAATACATACCATCAAAAAAAAAAGAAAAAAAAATGTGATCCTAGATGTTAAAAGAACATAAAATTAATTTACGTAAATAAACATACGCACACTTTATGTGTAATAAAAACTTTACAACACACACGAGTGACCTTTCAATCTATAAAAATCCCGAATGTTATAAAAAACATTTATAGATACTGTAAACTTATGTAACAAAAATGTAAGGATGTTGGAATTACTTAATGAGTGAGAAGCTGTTAGACGTTATTTGATGGCATTTAAAATAAAAAATATGGATAAAAGTAAAAAGGTGAAAAAGACATATATGCCCTTCAGTCTATTTAAATGGAGATGGTGATGTGGCAAATTATGACCACAAAATTTGGTTTTCATGGTTTTCTAAATGAGAGGAGATTTTTAATTTATACTTTTTCTATATATATATATATATACTCTTGTCTTTATACCAAAACATTCTCTGAATTATATGGATTTGTTTTCCCATTATTACTTGTATTATCGTTCTGATTTTAAAATAAATACAATATTTAAAGAACAAGATACGCACTTGATTATGGAGTAGAGAGAGCTCTAATGTAACACTCGACAATTTCTGTCAAACCCCAACAGACGGCCGAATACATCGAGGTGCTAACGTGACTGCTCAATAGCTCATGATCAACTAAAACGTTTCGTAATTAAAGCAACCAAATTTTGTAGGACCTTGTAGAACCTTGGTAACCGCTCGGTTTCTTGCGAATTCTGCTCGAAAGGCCCTTGAATAGTGCAGAATCCTCTTCAAGGGTTTTCCATTTGAAATCACCATGCCCCGTGGCAATCCGATGATGTGGAGTCAAGGTTTTGATCAAAATCGAACACCACAGGGTGAGAAAACGAAGTTGGAGAGGGGATGGTGGCTCAAAACCCTAGGAATATGAAAGGGTATTTTCAGGGGTCAGGGAAGTGATGTAAAACATCTGTTTGCAGGTCTATGTATAAGCTGAACTCATTTGGCTGAACGAGTTGTGCGAAACACTTATTCGGGCGAAAAGGCTCAACCGAATGAGCTGATCAACCGAATGAGTCATGCGATTGGATCATTTGTTTCCTCAGTCATTCGCTAGTCGTTCATTCGTGTGAATGGACTCATTCGTAGGTACCATTCCCACGAATGGGTCTGTAAAATAGTCAAAGTTAAAGTCAAACATGGTTAAACATATTATACTCAATTAAACATATACGAAAAA
Organism: Mikania micrantha; assembly: GCA_009363875.1. Taxonomy (NCBI): domain Eukaryota; kingdom Viridiplantae; phylum Streptophyta; class Magnoliopsida; order Asterales; family Asteraceae; genus Mikania; species Mikania micrantha. The sequence continues at coordinate 14,194,163 of CM018681.1, forward strand.
TACAGAATAGTCGATTTCATTACTGATATAAACTTTATACAATCAAAGTTATACAAAATACAGAAGTAGGGACATTACATGCACCAAAAAACTCCCCTTCGGACCTAGTTCTCTACTTGTCAGCATCGGTTTTCAAAAAGTTTTCTGAAGGAGCTTTCCAGTCAAAGCCGGCATGAATATCAAATGCGAAGCATAGCCGGATGACTCTCATAAACTGTAGAGCCTGCTCCATATCTCCAATCTCAAAGAAAATATGACATATGTATAAAGTCTTCACATCTTCTATTGACAGATTTGTCAGCCACATGGGATCAAAAATACGTATGGTATCCCATGTGTTTTCCTTGCACAGTACAATCACCGCCTCAACAGTTCTCCTGTCATAGTACCACCATCTGAAGTTTTCCTAAAAGTATTGACTCATTTTCCGTAAAGGAATCTTTCTCATGACATTCGGAGGCAGCCACTTCAGGATCACTTTGTGTCTACGGGTGTTAGCATCAATCTCCGGCTGATAGTAACGTTCCGGTTGCTGTGGCTTGAAATTCACCCATCTCTTCTTGTACTCAAACTGGATTTGCCTAGAAAACCATGATAACATCTCAAAATCATCATAGTACAAAATTTTTAGATGTGCAAGCTGATTAACTTCAAATCCAGGAAATGTCTTGAAGTCATGAGGAAAACAGAAGTACTGGATCCCTTTCTCTCTTCACTGCATAACATCTCAGGTCATGAAAATATGCCCAACTCAGAATCTGACCGCCTGATGTATATCCTTTGGTCCTGTAAACCTTGGTGTGCGGAGTTAGCATAGGTGGAACACTTTCTTTCTTCAGCACCTCCCAATAGGCTGCCCATTCTTCCTCCCTCTTTTGAATGTCAACTGAAGACTCGCTGCCACTGACCTTCTCATCTATCTTTCTCTTCAGTTCCTCCTCAATATGTAGACCGAAAAGATCGGCAATGTAGGTAGCTCCTGTTAAGCTGAAGTGTACTTTGTGCTCCCTTCCTCAGTAATATCTTCCAGAATTAACTCATCAATATCATCGAAAGCTTTTGGAGTAGGAAGATCAAAAATGGGAACAATATCATCATCTAGAACTACCTAATCAGGATTCAGCCTAAATAACTCTACAATCTGCTCTTTTGAGAAGTAGTGGATGATCTCGCCTTCTTCTTTATCATAGCTGACAGAGTGTTGAATGATGCCTTGAGCGTCTAGTATCATCATCAAATTTTCGTCCAGAAGGCGTCTCATAAGCATAGCATCAACCTCTTCAATGGCCTTAGGTTCTTCTGCTTGATTCTCATGCGGCTTGGCAGCTTTATCATGCCTGGGCTTGGTTTTGATCTCGGTGGGTGGGTACTGCTCTCCTGAACTAGAGGAACTTGCAGAGCCACTCCCAGCACCATCATCATCACCAGAATCATCATCATCATCCATAACATATAATCCACCTTCTCCTCATCAGACTCTTCCTCATCTTCTTCGTCTTCTTCATCTTCCATGTTTGAATCATCAGAGACAGGCTCAGAGGCCTCAGTTCTCGGAGTGGAATCCTTAAGGCTTTCAACTTGCTCATCAAGACGCATGTTTTCAACCACCAGAGATAGGATCCTGTCATTGAAGCCAACAGCAGTCAAGGATAGCTGATTGTGCTCGTCCATAAACTTGAGCTGTCGTTCCTCCAAATCAACAGATTTGGCTCTCAAATAGGCCTTTTGATCAGCAGCCTGTATCAACTGAGCATCCTGCTCATTGACCCTATGTGTAAGCTGAGAAATAGTCTGATCCTGCTAATGGTTCTTCTCAATCAACCGAAGAACTAGACTGTTCAGCATGCTAAGCTAATCAGCAACTGAAGCACTCATAATGTTGAATCAGACCATGTGATAGAAGGACCAGGGGAAGGAGTAGTAAAAACAGTTGTAGTGGCAATAGATGAGGTAAGAGGAAAAGTAGAAACGCATGAAGGAGTAGCCCTCGACTAGGTCAGTGAAAAAGTCGTGACTGTTGCAACAGATGTAGCAGTGGTTGCTGCAACATAAATATGATCATCTCTGTAAAACAAATCTTTCCCTCTTCTGTCTCTTGGCTGGAGGGGAGGAAGTCGAGAAACAAATCGCACCAGTCCTTTTGTAAAAAAAAACTACTTGAGATTTGAATCAATGTCTCCAGTGGCATCATCATCATCACCTTCAACATCCTTTATCTCAACATTCTCCCCCTCATCAGTATAAGTAGTACCACATCCCACACTAACATCACCAGCATCAACACTCACACCTCCAACACGAGCATCAACAATCTGCACACTCTCACCAACGTCAGCACCAACACTTACACCAGCACCAGTACTAACATCAACATCTCTAGCACCACTAGCACCACTACCAACATCACCATCAGTATAACCATTGTCACCATCATCACCATGATCACCTTTAGTAACAATAATGTCCTCTTGATCAGAATCTGAATCCTCATGTGTCCACCTCCTCCCATTGGGTGCAACACAATCAGAATTGAGGAGGTTGCCAAACAGACGACGAGTAGGAGGCTTCGTTTCCTTTCCTCGATATGAGATAACCCTGTTGAGGGTAATATCAGTCATATGCTCTAGTCTGATGATATATGAGTTGGCCTTGGGTAGATTCGACACTTGAGCATCGAAGATCATCTGTAGAAACCTCGGGTACATCAAAAACTACTTGTCGCCCTTCAGATACACGTTCTCCATCATGTGTGTAAACACCATCTCTGAGAAATTGAACGGGATGTTCAACACTAAAGCTACAAAGGCACCCTGTAGAGTCTCTCGAAGATGATTGAATCCTCCACGCCTTGATACCAGGCAATGAATAAGTACATGACTCGGATACTTGAAATGTGGGCATAGGAAGCCCTTGTTCAACACTCCAGCTTCCAAATCTCCATCATACTTGCACCTCATGAAACATCCATGCACAAGATATATGTCAAGAGTGAAAGGATGATCTGGTGAGTCTAGAAATCCACACACCCGTCTGATGTGCTCAGCAGAGACAACAACATCTTTTCCTCTGACCTTCCCTTTGATAACTTGAGGCTCTACCTCACAGTCAATGTCAGCTGTACTCCAGAAGTCTCTCTGATGTGACAAATAAGGATCATGAAAAATAAAAATGGCCGTGAATATCCTGGAACGTCTCACAAAAGCAATAATCTCAGTGAAATGCCCAGCGTTCCTCGTAGTATCATCTAAGTGTGCACAAATGTTCTTCAGAAAAGCCTTGTAGCCTACCATTCTGAAAAACAAGAGAAAACAACATGTCAGATCAGTTCAGTAAAAAAATTGAACAAAATCAAAATTTTAACACAAGTGTTCAAATGGTGCGAATGAACCAACACCATCTGAATGAGACTTAGGCGAATGAGAAAGCTGGCGGAATGAATGGTGCCATCCGAATGACACACGAATGAATTCATTCAATTGAATCCATTTATTCGCATGATCAGATGGCCCGAATGACCTCATTTGGTTCACCCTTTGACCGAAAGGCTCTCATTCGGTTGAAATCCCTAATTCGGTGGACCATGTGATGTGAATGAACTTCACTCGATGACTGAAGAGCCTTCAAATCCCAACCTCCCAAAATCACAAATCAGGCCATGAAAATGGTAACATTTAGTTTAGAGGGTCCGATTAAGGTTTTAGAACTGGTTTTAAGTGTATTAGGGTGCATTTTGACCGGTTATTTTACTGACACAGGTTTGAGCCCTAAAACCCCAAAAGTATAATTGTTATGGTTCAAAATGTGAAAACCAGTACCAGATTGTCCGGAAAGTCCGTACGATATGTGTATTTTCAATATTTATTGTGTGTGAATACAAGGTGTAAACAGTGGCGTAACAACAGAACTCGGAAAACAAACAACCGTGGTATGTGTTTAAGTGAAAACTTAAACATAGGAAATACAACAACTCAAGAGAAACAACAGTGTACAAACGAATGATAAGAACATATCGGTTGCGATCTAATATCCATAGAAGACAGGAATCAGATGGCCGACAACTCGGTATGAAAGCAATGTGAATCCAATAATATCAATGTGAAAATAGGCAAGTATAGTTTAGTCCGTCTTTGAAAATGTTCAATGCAAAACAATAACTCAGTATCGTATACGAATAATAAATCGACAGCGTGTTTGCGTCGGTGAGGATTCCCACAAACATATCTGTGGGTTTAACGTTCTGAACGATAACTGAAAAGTAGAAAACCAAATTAGAAAGTGAAACATATGATCGTGTTCGTACAGCTAGCGCTTTGTACGGAAACACTAGTAAGTAAAAGCTTTATGACGAAACGAACTGTAAAATAATGAAAATAAAAATAATATAATTTAGAGATTCCATTTCAAAAAAGGAATTTATAAAGCTAACATAGTAAAACTACACGAAACTGGTGTTCTGTAACGAAATAACGAAGGTTAACGATTTAATCGCGAACGACTCAGTAAAATGAAGGAAACATAATATTTTATGTTTTCCAATTTTTAAACTCATCAAAACAGTCCGAGAAAACTAATTATCCTAAATGCGTAGAATATGCGCGTAACGTGCCGGAAACACGTCGAAAATGAGAACAGAGCAAACGAAACGAACTGGAACATACGCGGGGTATAAAAACCACATTTCAAGCAATTAATCACATTTAATATCCTCACCTACACCTTTCTCTCTCTAGAATTCAGATCTTCTCTCTCTCTCTCTCTAGAAGTTTTGATCTTCAACTCACTAAATCTCCTTCATTTGGGTATGAAATTTAGTGTTCTTGGTGTCTAAACGAAGATCTTGATCTCCTCTACATGAAAGTACAACCGATCGGAAGTGAAATCAACCGATTCCGAGGTAATCTGAGCTTGAATATCACGAAAATTAGGGTATTTTATTACCCTTTTGTGCTACCCACCACCTAACCGGCCCAAAACCTTCGAATGAGTTCCATGGGCAGAGTATCACTTTGTAATGGTCGTGGGTTGAAGATGGTTGTGGTTGAATGCCCGACACCAGCAGCTCGACCGAATGGGTGAACCGCATGAGCCAGGGGCGACCGAAGGAACCCTCTGTTGAAAGGACTAGGGCCGACCGAAGCACCACATTTGCCTGCCCTCATTCTCTCGGCCTGCTACTCATTCGTTCAGTCCATGAGGGGGCCTTATTCGGCCATCAAGTGAATATGAGCCACATTCGGCCAACACTATCATTCGGTCAGGATCAAGTTATTCGGCCATCCCTTCGATGGGGCCATACCATTCGGCCCAAGGACTATCATTCTACCTACGATCCATTCGTTCGGCACGTACATTCGGACCATGTAGCTGGTTCGGCCCAAGATTGATAGGTTTGGCCCACGTCACAAATATTGTAAATACACACACTTAAAACAACCATAATGAAGATTGCATGGGAAACGGATGATAATACTACAAATGTGGTGAAAAAGGTTTTTTTGTTAAACCAACTAACTAAAACCCAACACCATTTTCATAAAGGGTTAAGTAATTAAGTTGATAACTTGTTCTTATCCTAACATTTTCAAACAATTATGGTTAATCTAATTAATTCAATGGTGGTGGAAATATAAATAGGCAAATCATTTCAAGGGTTACACGAGTGTAATAAAGGAACATAACCCATAAACCTAAGGTTGATACAAATCATTGAGATCAAATTTGTAAAACAAAACTTAATCCAAGATGTTAAGCTTAACCTAATTGGTTAAGTGGTAGCATTTGCCACCACGAGTGTATGGGATCAAAGAACAACAAGGATTTTCTAATGTTAGCCAACTTTAGGGCTAACACATACACACCCACAAATCCTTATAACTTATAATTTACAAACGTCATGAAATTAATACAGGAGCGTGAAAACAACATCAAGAACAACAACGACCGTGTGCATTCTTATTTAGACTTAGTCAACCACAACAACTACAAGGTGAGTTCATATGCCCCCTTTCTAATCTTTTGATTTTAACTACGGGGCTGAGAAACATGCTAACACTTATTTATCATTCTTTATCATACCTTACCATGCAATAAAATGCTTTATCGTAATACATCATACTATTATCATATCATATCATCATGGGTATGCATGAGTGTGAAATTATCATTATAATACAATTAGGATGATACTTGATGATAAACATCAAGATATTATCAAACTAAATCGAATAACACGAGTGTATTAAGATTTAGTCTTATAACACTTTGTTATCTACAATGGGTGAATCGTGAGGTGACAAGAATGATAATCATGACAATATACTTTCATGATAACGATATCATTCATCACACAAACTAACCATGTGCACTAAGACAAGTTCTTAGTACACATGTTAACACATGAGAACACATAACGTTGAGAATATCATTGTGAACATCATTGGGGACATCATACATTGATTCTTACTTGGTTGGTTATAATAACTCACACTCTTGGAATAGAATCTTGGGGGATTCTATATTAGTGAGCATGGGACGCTTGGTTAACCTTATTAAATAACCATAACACTTACATCATTTCTAATAAACAACATACCAAAAAGAGTTATAACTTCATTTTCATTGAAATGAAGTTGACTTGATTTATTAGGATCATACATCATTCTAATTATTATCACTCAAAAGGTCTTGGGAACATATTAACTCAAATAGATATCATGGAGAGGATATCTTACACACCGGATAGGTCAGGAATGGCGGCCACTGGGACAATTATGTCTCAATCTAGGTTTCATGGAGAGGATATCTTACAATCCAAATGAGTCAGCAACCACATACATAGAGATTCTACACTTTCATTCTTCTAGATATAATGGGGAGAATATCTTGCGTGCCAAACTTATCAATAGTAACACGCTTAGAAACAATTAAGTCTCACTCAAATAGATATTATGGGGAGGATATCTTACAGACCTGTAACACCCTGAGCCGGCAGGTTCGATCGACTTCCCCGTCAGGCGGAAGGTTCCCGGGGCGCGATATCGTGAATGATAATCAGAATGACCAAATTGTTTACATTGCATAATATATATAATTGAGAAACTTGCTAAATGAAAATAGAATTACAAAGTTAATTTACATCAGTTTAGTTCATAATTTAACAATGTAAATCTACTATCACATCATTATCCTTCTATCTTGTATCTGCACACGATATGCAAAATAAATCTGTAAAATTATGCTTCAAAAATATGCAGGTCCAAAAAGCTAGGTCCTCTAACAGGTCTCTTAGTCCAAAAGTAGTAACTCCTTAGTTGGCCTGTTCGTCATCTGAGAAGCCATGCAAAAAGATCAAGTCAACACATGGTTGGTGAGTTCATGTAGTTTTATAAAAATGAACTTGAACAACCTTTGAATGACCACCTATACCCTACCATTAACCACCTATACCATCCAGTTTAATATGCTTATATATAGGGCATATGTACAGTCGAACTTACCGCCTGCCCAGCCACCGTCCCACCACATACCAAACCACATGATATATTGTTCCTGGTGATAATTAAGCATTTCATCCCATACCTCTTATTCATAGCATTTGATTACCCCGAAAATGTTTATCTTGATCCCCCGAAATTACAACCTTTCCACCTCATCAACGACCACCTATGCTATCCAATCAAGTATGCTGATATACAGGGCATATGTAGGGGACAAGCCCTAGCCACCGTCCCACCACATACCGGACTGCTTAGCATATTATGGTTAATGATAATTAAGCGTTTCACTCCATTCACCTTCAATTTAGATTTTGATTTCCACAAATAAAATCAACTCTAAACTCTTGAGTTCACCATGTATCCATGATTACCCCAAAAACATTTGTAGAAATATAATATTAAATGTTTAATTAAATTAATAACTTAGCATTTAAATACGACTAAGACATGATGATTGGGCCTTATTTGACTCAATCAATTAGACTTAGTTGTTGGTGGTTGTCCAAGTTGTACCCTCTCACACGTGGCCCATATCAGGCATGACCCACTAGGAGTCTACCTATATGCGTAGGGACTTTCATGATGCCCATATCAGCTTGACCCATTGGCCTACTGCACATGTCGGGACTTTAAGGATATCCTTTGATTCTTGATCATATTTGATTCTCTTGATTTAGTTTGATAGTTTAAGTTATGCCCATGTAGCTTGACTACAAGAGTCTACTACTGTGACGGGACATTCCGTGTGTTACACGTGGTATTGATTTACATACAACTGACATCCACCTCAACTTAAACAATTAATGATTACATTAGATCTTAATGATTTCATTATTTCATGATTCACACACGGTTATGATCTCCTTGATTCTCTTGATTCTGATCTTTAGAATTCCATGATTTCCACAATGATTATAGATTTTTGATTAGGATCCTTAGTTTATTGATCACACACTGGATTAGATTCCATTGCATTTGACCTTTAGCTTTAGTTCTTTTGATTTCACTTTGAATTTAGATTCTCAAATTATAACATGATGGACTAAGGGTTTGTTTAGAGTTTAAGAATTAGGTATTACTCATACGAGTAATTAATTAACTTGTTAGTTAATTCTGCATGCTTCTCAGCCCCGCGTTTGAAAACAAAAATGTTTAAAAAAGGGGCAATGAACTCACCTGTGTTGCTCTGTAGTGAATTACCACAAAATGCGCGCTCGTTGTTGTAGACTATATTTCTTCAGTTCCTAAGTTGTTTTAAGAGAATTCGAATACGATAAGTATTTATAATAGTTGCAACTAGGGTTTGGTCTCGGTGTGCAACTATGTGTCCTATGTACTAATGTATTTCTAAAATTTCATCTAACTAGTCTAACTTTACCCTAATCCCATAATTCATTATAACAAAGTTTCAATTTATTTCATGTTAAGTTAATCATTTAATAAAAATCATTTGATTTAATCACATAAAGTTTACGGTTTAATTTCTTTTTTTTATTAAGACATAATTAATTTAAGGAAAGTGAAATTTACGCATGATGGGCTTGGGTTAAGCCCATTGGGCCAACCTCGGGCCCATTATTAGCCTTTGATTTCCAAGTGATTTCTAATCAATACCATGATTAACTAAGCCTAGATAAATAAGATAAATCATCTAGGTTAGTTACACATCCTTATGGATTTTCCTAAGGGTTAGATTTTATTAATTAAATCACACCCAATCCTTATGTTGTTTATTCTGATCCTTTAAGATCTCTCCAATGTTCTAATCTTGAAATGGTGTTATCAATACGTGTTTAGTTGATAACATGTTTTTATGGAATTGCTTATTATCGAAACCCTAATTTTCCTTATTTTCTCAAACTGACTCGTATATCATTACCAATCCATATCCAAGATCAAGTCCCGTTGTCACTAGGATAACCTTTAGTTTAATGCCTCATGCTGAAACCATATTCACCCAAAATTGGTAGCATGGAAGGAAAAACCCTAATATTCTTTCCCATGCATACACACACAATATCATATCCCATGTATGAAATGCATGAATTCCATGCACACACTCGTTAAAGTTCCATACACCCCTCACAATAGGGTTCCATACTCACAACTTAAGCCGATCGAATGGCTGCATCGCCAAATAAGTATGAGCACCGAAGGGGAAGAGTGGCCGACTGAACCATGCCGAGCGAATGGAACCTTGGCCGAAGGTGGTTGGCGACCAAAAGGTTCCCTGACCGAGTGACTCCTAGTTCGGGCGAAGAAGGATTGGCTGAAGGGAGTGTGGGCGAATAAGTTGAGCGGATCGAAGGAATGGGTTCCAGCGACTGTGGTTGGGCCGAAAGAAACTAGTTCGGGCGAATGGACTTAGTCGGCTAACCCAAGCCATTCGGCCGAAGGAGGTGTCACATGCGCCTCATGGTCATTCGGGCCTGCTGGGGTTGGTGCCATTTGACCGTCGACCTGCCATGGTGTGATCCCCTAATCTCAAATTCCATGACCATCACTCGACTTCCGCAAGTTCCTACATCATTCTAGGATGTAAACGTGTGTTTTCCCTAAGGTCTTTGAGGCCTAGAACCGGCTGGTAAGGGTTTTAAACAAGAGGGTTTTCAAACCCCTAAAACCGTATAAATTTGGTGGTTTTACCTCGAGTCTGATGGATGGAAACCTAGATCCGTTGTACTTTTGTGATCTACAAGTAATGGTGGTCGTTTTACACCAAGAACACGCGATTTCGTGGATAAAGTGGAGAACGAAAATGGAAGTGAGGGCTGGTAGTTGGGGGAGGAAGATGGCGTTAATTTCCATCATAAATGCTTGTGAAATACCCGGTTATGTCCTGGTTGGTTCGATTCCGCTCGGTTTCGCGTAGACGCGTCGTTTTTTCGTAGTTTTCGTAACGAAATTACTCGGTTTTAAAATAAGATTTATAAAAAATTTTTAGGTGGTTGTTCCTAATAAATTAACTAAATATCTTCCATTTACTTTAAATTTTACGAAATATTTAATGAACTCTTTAAAAATCGAATCGTACAGTATTCGCGCGTATTCGTTCAAATCGTCACCCGTACGAACACGACGATAACTATACTTTTCAATATGGTTTTCTAATTATCGGATATCATTCAGAACGTTAAACCCTCAGATATATCCGTACAGATAGTCACCTGTACGAACAATCCGTCGATTTAGCATTCACATAACGATATCCGTGTTGTTTTGTTCGATAAAGCCTCACATACGATTATACGTAATAAAATCCTAACAAATAATCACCTGATGGTTCTGTAATGCTAGATAATTATCTGACTGATGAACCATATTTCTGATTTCTGTTTATCTGAAATGATTCTGAATTTGCTGTTTGATAACGTAAAATGATAACGATACATGATTTGAATATGACATACAATAAAACACGTATAGTTTGTTCCTGATTACTGTTCAAGTTATTGTTGAGATCACTACTCCGATGACGTTTCCGGCACTGATGTTACAAGACCGGATTGGGTAGCACTGATAGTCACAGAGACTACTAAGTCTTGCTCTATATATCTTTGGGGGATATCTTACACTCTGGGCAAATCAGTAATGATTAGCTACAAAGACTATCAAGTCTTGCTCTAGATATCGTTGAGGGATATCTTACACACCAGGCTAATCCGTAAAAATTACCTAACAGAGACAATTACGTCTCTTCTCCAAATGTTGGGAATAATCAGATTTGGGGAGTGATGGGTGAGATAAAATGGGTATCCATAGTTGTATTACAAGAAGTGTTGAATTCGGTTGAGCATGTGGTGGGATGGCGTCTAGGCGGTGTAACACCCCGACCGACGGCGGAATCATCGGGATGCCACGAGGGATGTGTAGATTGTTCAAAAGCTCGTGGGCATCTAAATCAAATCATCATATATCATTTAATCAACCAAAATAATTACACAAAAATCATGTTCATCATGAATCAAGTACATTAGTTACACAAAAGAATTAGTTAAACTAACTAAACTCTAATCGCCAGAAATTTAGTTAATTAACTAAGTCCAAGATCCTATATGATGATGTCCAAAATAGAAGAGATCCTCTCTTCATTCCTACTTGTCTCCATCACCTGAAACATGTAAGAAAATCAAGTGTCAACTACAAAAGTAGTTGGTGAGTAATCATAAGTTTTTATATTTAAAAATGTTTTAGTAAAATGCGTTTGAAAGTTTATGATTAAAATGGTTTTATAAAATGCTTTGTTTAAAACGGGTATAAAACTTATGATCTTCTTGAGAAAATCCATATGAATACCTGTATGAGATAATCCAACACACATCCATCAATTCAACAGCCAAACACATACACAATCACATAACCACATAACCAAATCAATCATAGCCAATCACAAATAATCATAATCAAATATAAGCAATCAATCCACAACAAATCATCCAAACTCAGTCAATCATATTCTCAATCAATGTTCGTGACTATACATGATTCCTTATGTATTTAACATAAGTTAGATACATGACTCATGGAGTGGTCGCTAACCACGTGACAATACATGAAGCCAAAGCAAATAACCGAAGTCAAAGGCAATGCTTCACAGATGTGGAAACCATCCACGTGACAATACACGATGTCAAAGCAATTAACCGAAGTTAAGAGCGATGATTCTCGGGATTTGTGACAATACTTGTAATCTTTGTTATTGACCTAGGTCAATAACAATGTTTACATGGATATAAAATAATAAGAGATAATCCCATAATAATGATAATTTCAAATGTGAATATCATATTGATAAACAGGTATTAACCTTGTGTTATCAAAATAATATTTAATTTGGTATACATGTTTCACCTCCGGGTTTTAAAACTAAAAACAGTTTAAAGAAAAAGGGAGGTTATGGGAACTCACCTGAAGTCCTTAGATTTCGGGTTCTCGTATAATGCGCGCTCGCGTGGATAAACTCAAGACCAACTCAACAATCTGTATTTATTATAATATTTGGGTTTAAAGTATTAGCAAATTCCATTACTTTATTTGCCCTTAAATGCTTACTTTTGATCAAGCGTTTTGTCAACTTAGCTTATCAATTCTAAGTTAAACCATACACTTGGAGTTTTAAAATGATTATCATAAGAAAATCATTCAAACTTGTCAGTTTAGATTATTTACAATATGATAATTAGTTGCAAATTTCCTTATGTGTTTCTCCATAATTATGCATATTCAAGATGTTAATCCTTATCACACACATATCTATACCCATACTTGCATGCACCCTTAGTTAGGTTATCATCATGAAACCTAAGTTACTAAATCTGTTAAATTCTCGATCAAGAATATATACGTTTAGCCTGTCTTATAAAATGTTCAACCCATATGATTTCATAATTCAAATTGATGCTTATGGAATAATAGTCACTTAATTTTCCTTGCATGCATGCATGGGTACGTATATGTGTGTATATCTTCATATGTATATACCTATATGGATATTTATAATGATTATGTCCACTAATTATTTCAAATTCCTTAAAGAAACAAGATTTAGTGTTTAGCCCCCAAAGAGGCAGCGAACCTTTACCAACAAAACATAGGTTCGGCTCCTAAGGTGACTAGGGTTCGGCCCAGGGTTCGTCTCCCATGGTTCGTAGCCATTAGTAAGGTTTGCCAATTGTTGCAGCAGCTTCGGGACAAGCCAGGGTTCGGCCAAGATACCAAGTTGTAGACCAGGGTTCGCTGCCCTAAGGATGAGCAAGGGTTCGCGGGGAAAGGTTCGTTCCTCACTAACTTGCTCAACAAGGTTCGTGGTTCAAAAGGATCGGCCACCCAAAGGGTTCGGCCAGGGATTATGACGAACCTGTAGCATCTCCTTCACCCAAACTCCCTAAATCCCATGGATCTAAAACCCTTCGTGAACCTCCATAACTCATCAGTATGCGTTTTAGTGTTTTTAGATGTAAAAATCGTTTAACAATCATGGTGCACATTCGGTTCTAGATCTAGGTGAAAACCGAAAATAAGATGGGTCACATACCTCACAAATTCGGTCCAAATCTCGACTTCTTCGTATCCTCTTGTAGCTCTCGTTCATGCGAACATGTGGACACCAATATCTTTCGATTTCGTGGAGTGGTGATCAAGATAGGCTAGAGAGAAGGTAGAGAATATATGTGTGTGTGTTTTTAGAGAGAGAAGGGAGGTGGTGAGAATGAAAGAAAAGAAGGAAGTAATCTTCCTTATATCGCGTATTACTTCCCCGTGCCCGGTCTCGTTTTTATCGCGATAACATATAATAAATGTTCGGTTTTAATCGTAAACATGTTTAAAAACAATAACTCGTTTTAAATGAATTAGTTTTATTTAATTAAAATAAGTTTAAATAGTTTGTTTCGTAAAATAAATTCCGTTTCGTTTTCGTTAAATAATTATTTAAATAAATTAATTTATTCGAAAACATCTCAGGTTGTGATTCCTAATAAACGTTTTAAGTTTTCCATTTATTAAATTAATATCGTCATGTATTATTTAATCATCTCGTCGAAACGCGTTACTCGCGTACGTATTCGTAAAGATCGTCACCTTTGCGAATCCAACGCTTGTATCGTATTTCGATTCGATTTATGATTTATGGAATATCGTTTCAGAACATTATTCTTAATAATTATATTCGTGTGAATCGTCACCCACGCGAATACATTTATTAAGTTAATATTTCTGAATTAATATTCTCGTTTAAATGATATCCGTAACCTCACATCGCGTAATCAATTCTCATTATTAATCATCTTTAATATTATCATTTCCCAAACCAAAACCCACTAAACCCTAGTCACCGACACATCCATGATAGACCGAAATATGCATATATATAGGGCATATGTAAGGGTCAGTCGCAACTGCCCTAGCCACCGTCCCACCGCTATTTCGATAAACCATGACCATGGGTCCTTGACTACGTTTAGTAACCAGACTCAAACAACTCCATCTCAAATCCCAAATCTATTCTCAGACCATTAACTCATCAATAATAAAGCACTGCGATAAACACTACAGGCCTGTTTAGTTGAATTACAACTAAACTTCCTGTGGTTTACGCGTATAATAAATCGTAGTCATGCATACCAGTACAGTGATAATATCAGTAATTCATAATCATTAATAATTAATAAATCTCCAGTCGTAACAGTACAATCGTACGGATGTACGGACGTACGGACAACTGAAAGTACAGTGATGTTACAGTCTCCCCTAGTTAAAGGAATTTCGTCCCGAAATTCAACTTGGAGTGACCGTAGTAAATAAATGTGGGTACTTAAGCTTCATCTGATCTTCCCGCTCCCATGTGAATTCTGGACCCCGCTTCGATTCCCAACGTACTTTGACAATTGGAATTCTACTGCGTTTGAGCTGTTTAACCTCACGATCCATAATCTCCACTGGTTTTTCAACAAAGTGCATGGTATCATCAATGCGAATGTCATCGAGTGGTACCTGAAGATCCTGATCAGCTAAGCACTTTCTTAGATTGGACACGTGGAATGTCGGGTGCACGTTACTAAGTTCCTGAGGAAGTTCCAATTTGTAAGCAACCTTCCCGATCCGTTCAAGGATCTTAAAAGGGCCAACATATCGTGGAGCAAGCTTCCCCTTTTTCCCAAATCGTACAACGCCCTTCCAAGGCGACACTTTAAGTAATACCATATCTTCCACTTCAAACTCCAAAGGTTTTCTTCGTTTATCCGCGTAGCTCTTCTGTCGACTGCGAGCAGCTAACAGATTGTCACGGATCTGGCGGATCTTGTCAGTCGTTTCCTGAATAATCTCGGGACCAGTAATCTGCGAATCGCCAACTTCGGTCCAACAAATAGGTGACCGACATTTCCTGCCATAAAGAGCTTCAAATGGTGCCATACCAATGCTCGCGTGATAACTGTTGTTATACGAGAACTCAACCAATGGTAGGTGGCTATCCCAGTTGCCACCAAAATCGATGACACAGGCTCTTAACATGTCTTCCAATGTCTGAATCGTTCGCTCCGTTTGACCATCCGTTTGAGGATGATAAGCAGTGCTAAGATCCAGTCTTGTTCCAAATGCTTCATGAAGTGATTCCCAAAATCGTGCCGTGAAACGAGCATCACGGTCCGATATTATGCTTAAGGGAATACCATGCCGGCTAATAATCTCATCAATGTAGATACGAGCTAACTTCCTCACAGGGTAAGTTTCGCGTATCGGTAAGAAATGAGCCGACTTGGTCAGTCTATCAACAATTACCCAGATACTATCTTTACCGTTCGCGGTCCGTGGGAGTTTAGTAATGAAATCCATAGAGATATTCTCCCACTTCCACATCGGTATCTCTGGTTGTAATAACAATCCTGAAGGTCGCTGATGTTCTGCCTTGACTTTAGCACAGTTAAGGCACTTAGACACATATTCAGCAATATCCTTCTTCATTCCAGGCCACCAGTACAAGCCCCTAAGGTCTTGATACATCTTATCAGAGCCCGGATGGATTGAGTAACGAGATTTATGAGCTTCATCCATAATCAGCATCCTCAGATCACCCCTGTTCGGTATCCACAACCGATTCAAATAATACATTAAACCGTCATCCTTAGTTTCCAATAAGATTTCAGCCCCACAAGACATCTCATTTTTCAAGTTGTCTTGAGCTAATGAGTGTTGTTGGGCTGTGAGAACATCATTACGGAGATTAGTGTGCACTCGGACACTATGAATCTGAACTTGACTTTTGCGACTAAGCGCATCTGCTACTACATTCGCTTTACCAGGATGGTAGCGAATTTCACAGTCATAATCATTCAACAGTTCAACCCATCTCCGTTGTCTCATGTTGAGCTCTTTCTGATTCAAAATGTGTTGCAAACTTTTGTGATCAGTAAAGACTACACACTTCGTGCCATAAAGATAATGTCTCCATATCTTCAAAGCAAACACGACTGCACCAAGTTCCAAGTCGTGCGTAGTGTAGTTCTTCTCATGAATCTTCAATTGTCTTGATGCATAAGCCACAACCTTTCCCCGTTGCATGAGAACACAACCGAGACCTAAGTTGGATGCATCACAATAGACTACAAAATCATCATTTCCATCAGGCAGTGTCAAGACAGGAGCATCACAAAGTTTCTGCTTCAGAGTCTGAAATGCCTCTTCTTGCTTTGGTCCCCACTCGTATGGCCTATTTTTCTGAGTCAAAGCAGTGAGAGGGACAGCAATTCTGGAGAAGTTCGATATGAACCGCCGATAGTAACCGGCAAGTCCAAGGAACGATCGAATCTCCGTCGGTGTCTTCGGTGTACTCCAATTCTTCACAGCATCAATCTTTGCAGGATCCACGTGAACACCGTATTCGTTGACTATGTGTCCCAAGAATTGAACTTCTTTAAGCCAAAATTCACATTTAGAGAATTTGGCATACAGCCGCTCCTCTCTTAGGATCTCCAAAACCAACTTAAGGTGTTTCTCGTGTTCTTCCTTAGTCTTTGAGTAGATCAGAATATCATCAATGAATACAATCACAAATTTATCCAAGTATGGCCTGCAAACACGGTTCATGAGGTCCATGAAAACCGCAGGTGCATTGGTAAGGCCGAAAGGCATTACCAGAAATTCATAGTGGCCGTATCTTGTTCTGAAAGCAGTCTTGGGAATATCATCCTCATGCACGCGAAGCTGATGATACCCAGACCTCAAATCGATCTTTGAAAACCATGCCGAGCCTTGAAGCTGATCGAAGAGATCATCGATGCGCGGCAGTGGATATCGATTCTTAATTGTAAGTTTGTTCAATTCGCGGTAATCGATGCACATTCGGAATGACCCGTCCTTCTTCTTGACAAACAGGACCGGTGCACCCCATGGTGAATGGCTCGGACGAATAAATCCTTTATCGGTTAATTCTTGCAGCTGGCTCGCCAATTCTTGCAACTCCGAAGGCGCAAGTCTGTAGGGAGCTTTGGCGACTGGGTTCGCACCAGGTACCAAGTCGATTCGGAACTCAACTTGACGTTCTGGTGGAAGACCCGGCAAATCGTCTGGAAAGACTTCTGGAAAATCTCGTATCACCGGAACATCTTCAATTCTCTTTTCTTTCTCTTTCTTCTCCACAATGTGTGCTAAGAAGGCTATACATTTTTTCCTAAGGTACTTGTGTGCTTTAGTGCAAGACATCAGCTTAAGACCTTTGCTAGCAGTTTCTCCAAATATTCTCAAAGTTTCACCCGAAGGTAATGGAATACGAATATATTTCTCATGACAAACAATCTCCGCTCTGTGGGTGGCTAACCAATCCATGCCTATGATAACATCGAAGCTACCAAGATGCATAGGTATGAGATCAATTGGGAAAACGTGATCATTTAAGTTCACCGTACATCCAACGATAATAGTGTCAATATCAATTGTGTTTCCGTCAGCCACTTCCACGTTAAACGGTTTATCTAAGTATGTACGTGTTCTACCAAGCAAGCATTCAAAATCATATGAAACGAAACTCCTATCAGCACCAGAATCAAATAAGACAGATGCATAAGAGTTGTTGATCAGAAATGTACCGTTGACCACATCCTGGTTGGCTTGAGCAGCTGAAGCATTCAGTTGAAAAGCCCGGCCTCTTGCCACCCTCTGGTTATTCCCGGTCAGCTTTGGGCACTGATTTCTGAAGTGACCCACTTCACCACATTCATAACAGGCTCCTGCCTGTGCTTGAGGTATCTGGCGAATGGGTACAGCCGGAATAGGTTGAGTTTGAGGAGCTGGTAGTGCAAGCGGTGCTTGTTGCATCCTTTGTGCTTGCGGTGCACTCCGACAAACGTTTGCATAGTGCCCGAACTTGCCACAGTTGTTGCAAACGCGACACGGCAAGTTAGGGGCATGATGATATCTGCAAGTGTTACATTGGGGAGTGTTCCCAGTGTAACTTCTTGCAGTAGAATTGTTTGATGATTGCTGCGCAAACTTCGCAGCAGGTACAGTTACCATGAAATTCCTATTCTTTCTCTTCTTGTTGCTGCTTTTGGACGAGCTAGCAGCTTCAGACTTGACTTCAGTTTTGACTTCCTTTGCAGCAGTCTTGGTGTCAGTCTTCTTATACCCCTTTCGAGTAAGAGTTCCATTCTTCACGTGATTGTCAGTAAGAGTTGCAGATAACCGGATTGCAGCCTCAAGTGTTTTGGGATTGCTCCCATAGACTGTATCCTGAATCTGCACCGGCAGCCCGCCGATATACTTCTCAATCGCCCTTTCCAAGGGTGTCACCAAGTGAGGTACCAGCAAGCTATACTCATGAAACTGAGTATTGTAGATGACATTCTCTCCGCTATCCTGCTTGAGTTCCCAGAACTCAGCCTCCAGTTTCCTCATCTCGCTTCTAGGACAGAATTCAGTGGTCATCAGAGTCTTGACCTCTGTCCATGTCAATGCTAAGGCAGCATCTACTCCCCTAGTTCGCTTTTCCCCATTCCACCAAGTCAGTGCTCTCTTTTGGAAAACACTGGTGGCATAGCGAACTTTCAGATTTTCAGGGCATTCGCTGTTGATGAAGGTGTTCTCCATACTCTCGAACCACTGCAGCAGACCAGTGACCGATTCAGTACCCGTGAATTTCAGGGGATTACAGGAATTGAAGTGTTTGAATGTGAAAGTTGTCTGGTTTGCACCACCTCTGTTCTGGTTAGCATTCTGGTTAGCCTGAGTTAGTTGGCTCACCAATCCAGAAATAAGTGTGGCTAACTCTTGTATGCCGGAGTTGGCATTACTGTTGTTAGCTTCCCCATTGTTCGAGTCATCTTCGTTGTGACGGCGAGGCGGCATGTTTCTGAAGGAAATAGAAACATGTTACTACCGTTTACAACGTAAGTCATACAAACAATGTTTAAATGAGTCCATTAGACAATTAGGATTACATATAGGAACTATATTTCTCTCCTATCAGTCATTGACTCAAAAAGGCTTATAATTTCCTATTATTATTCTAAGTGTCCTAGTTGGTCATAACTAGTGTTAACTAACTATTTCCTAGGTCCTATACATTCCTCACTCTATACTAACACTGACAATCTCCCAATGCAATGCAACAAGCTTATATATAGGGCATATGCAGAGGTAGATCGCAATCTCCCCCTACACCGTCCCACCACCGTTCCATTGCACCACGATTATGCCCTTGCTAGTGTGTAGAGTGTGTCATGTACTTCATCATAAATCTCACTTCACACACCTTATCCTTAGTAGGATAATTTTGAGTGAAGTGATCTCTAGTTCCCTTGGACAATTAGGTTTACCTAATGTCTAAGTTCACCTGACATGTAGGCTTGCCTATTTCTAAGTTCACCTAATGTCTAAGTTCACCTGACATTAAGTTTCCCCCAACTGTCTAAGTTCACTAAAATCCATATCAATTCCAATGTCAATAATCATCATTAAGGGTTCATATCATCACGAAGTGCTCTTATTGTCACTAAGTGTTCATATCCTCCCTATAGTTTATTCTCATCCAGTGTCCATACCATCACTAAGTGTTAGTATCATCACTATGCGTTTATATTATCATCAAGTGTCTATATCATCTCCCAAGTCCATATCGCATCACTAATCGCTCATTATCGTTCGTTAATCCTATGCACCCTACGTGTCCAATCCGTATGTTTTTATAAGGGAATTTATAAGTGTTTATCAAGTGTGATCATCCAAAGTGTCAATCCAAACCAACCTTAACCAACAGACCATCCACATCCATCTCACAATAATTCCTAGTAATATCCTAAGTTCCTGACACTGACAGACCCCCAATATACTACAAATGGTATATGTATAGGGCATATGTAGGGGTCAGTCGCAACTGCCCCAGCCACCGTCCCACCACCTTTGTAGTATACTACGAGTGTGTCCTTGTCTGGAGTTTATAGCTCAAACAAATATTTCCTAAGGCAAGCAATTCATAAACAATTAAGTTCCTAAGCAAATAATTTCCCAAACGGGTAGTTCCCACATTCTTCAATACCGACATCCACCTAATGTACCGTAAATGGTATATATATAGGGCATATGTAAGGGTCAGTCGCAACTGCCCTAGCCAACGTCCCACCACCTTTACGATACACCACGTGCATGTCCTTATCGAATCATTAGGGCACACGTAAGCAAGAAATTAATAAGCAGCATATGTAATCAGATGTATATCAGAAGTTCAGTTAACATGTAATAAACACATAAGCATGAAATCCTGAATATACTAACTAGTGTATGAATTTATTCATACTAGGGTATCCTACGGTTATAGACTAGGTCAACCATTTCTAGTAACCTAATTCCCTATAACCCAGGCTCTGATACCAATCTGTAACACCCCGACCGACGGCGGAATCATCGGGATGCCACGAGGGATGTGTAGATTGTTCAAAAGCCCGTGGGCATCTAAATCAAATCATCATATATCATTTAATCAACCAAAATAATTACACAAAAATCATGTTCATCATGAATCAAGTACATTAGTTACACAAAAGAATTAGTTAAACTAACTAAACTCTAATCGCCAGAAATTTAGTTAATTAACTAAGTCCAAGATCCTATATGATGATGTCCAAAATAGAAGAGATCCTCTCTTCATTCCTACTTGTCTCCATCACCTGAAACATGTAAGAAAATCAAGTGTCAACTACAAAAGTAGTTGGTGAGTAATCATAAGTTTTTATATTTAAAAATGTTTTAGTAAAATGCGTTTGAAAGTTTATGATTAAAATGGTTTTATAAAATGCTTTGTTTAAAACGGGTATAAAACTTATGATCTTCTTGAGAAAATCCATATGAATACCTGTATGAGATAATCCAACACACATCCATCAATTCAACAGCCAAACACATACACAATCACATAACCACATAACCAAATCAATCATAGCCAATCACAAATAATCATAATCAAATATAAGCAATCAATCCACAACAAATCATCCAAACTCAGTCAATCATATTCTCAATCAATGTTCGTGACTATACATGATTCCTTATGTATTTAACATAAGTTAGATACATGACTCATGGAGTGGTCGCTAACCACGTGACAATACATGAAGCCAAAGCAAATAACCGAAGTCAAAGGCAATGCTTCACAGATGTGGAAACCATCCACGTGACAATACACGATGTCAAAGCAATTAACCGAAGTTAAGAGCGATGATTCTCGGGATTTGTGACAATACTTGTAATCTTTGTTATTGACCTAGGTCAATAACAATGTTTACATGGATATAAAATAATAAGAGATAATCCCATAATAATGATAATTTCAAATGTGAATATCATATTGATAAACAGGTATTAACCTTGTGTTATCAAAATAATATTTAATTTGGTATACATGTTTCACCTCCGGGTTTTAAAACTAAAAACAGTTTAAAGAAAAAGGGAGGTTATGGGAACTCACCTGAAGTCCTTAGATTTCGGGTTCTCGTATAATGCGCGCTCGCGTGGATAAACTCAAGACCAACTCAACAATCTGTATTTATTATAATATTTGGGTTTAAAGTATTAGCAAATTCCATTACTTTATTTGCCCTTAAATGCTTACTTTTGATCAAGCGTTTTGTCAACTTAGCTTATCAATTCTAAGTTAAACCATACACTTGGAGTTTTAAAATGATTATCATAAGAAAATCATTCAAACTTGTCAGTTTAGATTATTTACAATATGATAATTAGTTGCAAATTTCCTTATGTGTTTCTCCATAATTATGCATATTCAAGATGTTAATCCTTATCACACACATATCTATACCCATACTTGCATGCACCCTTAGTTAGGTTATCATCATGAAACCTAAGTTACTAAATCTGTTAAATTCTCGATCAAGAATATATACGTTTAGCCTGTCTTATAAAATGTTCAACCCATATGATTTCATAATTCAAATTGATGCTTATGGAATAATAGTCACTTAATTTTCCTTGCATGCATGCATGGGTACGTATATGTGTGTATATCTTCATATGTATATACCTATATGGATATTTATAATGATTATGTCCACTAATTATTTCAAATTCCTTAAAGAAACAAGATTTAGTGTTCGGCTCCTAAGGTGACTAGGGTTCGGCCCAGGGTTCGTCTCCCATGGTTCGTAGCCATTAGTAAGGTTCGCCAATTGTTGCAGCAGCTTCGGGACAAGCCAGGGTTCGGCCAAGATACCAAGTTGTAGACCAGGGTTCGCTGCCCTAAGGATGAGCAAGGGTTCGCGGGGAAAGGTTCGTTCCTCACTAACTTGCTCAACAAGGTTCGTGGTTCAAAAGGATCGGCCACCCAAAGGGTTCGGCCAGGGATTATGACGAACCTGTAGCATCTCCTTCACCCAAACTCCCTAAATCCCATGGATCTAAAACCCTTCGTGAACCTCCATAACTCATCAGTATGCGTTTTAGTGTTTTTAGATGTAAAAATCGTTTAACAATCATGGTACACATTCGGTTCTAGATCTAGGTGAAAACCGAAAATAAGATGGGTCACATACCTCACAAATTCGGTCCAAATCTCGACTTCTTCGTATCCTCTTGTAGCTCTCGTTCACGCGAACATGTGGACACCAATATCTTTCGATTTCGTGGAGTGGTGATCAAGATAGGCTAGAGAGAAGGTAGAGAATATATGTGTGTGTGTTTTTAGAGAGAGAAGGGAGGTGGTGAGAATGAAAGAAAAGAAGGAAGTAATCTTCCTTATATCGCGTATTACTTCCCCGTGCCCGGTCTCGTTTTTATCGCGATAACATATAATAAATGTTCGGTTTTAATCGTAAACATGTTTAAAAACAATAACTCGTTTTAAATGAATTAGTTTTATTTAATTAAAATAAGTTTAAATAGTTTGTTTCGTAAAATAAATTCCGTTTCGTTTTCGTTAAATAATTATTTAAATAAATTAATTTATTCGAAAACATCTCAGGTTGTGATTCCTAATAAACGTTTTAAGTTTTCCATTTATTAAATTAATATCGTCATGTATTATTTAATCATCTCGTCGAAACGCGTTACTCGCGTACGTATTCGTAAAGATCGTCACCTTTGCGAATCCAACGCTTGTATCGTATTTCGATTCGATTTATGATTTATGGAATATCGTTTCAGAACATTATTCTTAATAATTATATTCGTGTGAATCGTCACCCACGCGAATACATTTATTAAGTTAATATTTCTGAATTAATATTCTCGTTTAAATGATATCCGTAACCTCACATCGCGTAATCAATTCTCATTATTAATCATCTTTAATATTATCATTTCCCAAACCAAAACCCACTAAACCCTAGTCACCGACACATCCATGATAGACCGAAATATGCATATATATAGGGCATATGTAAGGGTCAGTCGCAACTGCCCTAGCCACCGTCCCACCGCTATTTCGATAAACCATGACCATGGGTCCTTGACTACGTTTAGTAACCAGACTCAAACAACTCCATCTCAAATCCCAAATCTATTCTCAGACCATTAACTCATCAATAATAAAGCACTGCGATAAACACTACAGGCCTGTTTAGTTGAATTACAACTAAACTTCCTGTGGTTTACGCGTATAATAAATCGTAGTCATGCATACCAGTACAGTGATAATATCAGTAATTCATAATCATTAATAATTAATAAATCTCCAGTCGTAACAGTACAATCGTACGGATGTACGGACGTACGGACAACTGAAAGTACAGTGATGTTACAGGCGGGTTGTAGGCTCGACCGTTTCGTATGCCCTATATATAAGCATTCTTGGTTGGATGAAATACTATTTGTAGTTATAACTATGGAGAGGACATGTGTGAAACATGAGGAACAATTATCAATATAACTTGTGTGAAACATTTTTGTCATGAATGACAACAATTCAACTATTTTCAAATTATGAAACTTATGAACTCACCAACCTAGTGTTGACTTGGTTAAAATTTTCTCAGGTGACGAACAATTTTAGTTACCAGCATTCAAGGATTAAGGTAGTGGACTATAGAATACCTAGCTACATTTTGTGTCGAACATACTTTTGAATGACAAAACAATGAATCATCTTTTGTAAATCTTGTGCAGATACAAGATAGGAACTCATTGATTTTTTTTGGATAGATTTACTTAGTTAAATTATGAACGTAACATTGTAATTTAACTTTGTATTCTATATCATTGTCATGTTAGCATTTCTCAATTATATCTCATGTGCTATGTGAACAATCTGATCATCTTGATTATCAAACGATATCGCGCCTCGAGAACCTTCTGCCCGACGGGAAAGTCGATCCAACATGGAATATGGAATATGACTCATTCGGACAAAATTGAAAGATCTTGATCCTAACAGTACCTGAAACAACCACAAAATGGAATATGATCAGTATAGTTCAGATTTATGGTGAAAAATGAAGAAGATGAACATGTATGTGCTTCGGGCGAACGGGGTTTATACAGTGGGGCGAAAGATACAAACTGATGTGAATGACTCATTCGGAAGAAAGACCTTCATTAAATAGGGGAACTAATTAGGCCGAAAAACCCCAATGAACCTATTCGCATGATTTGATCAAACAAATGAGATTCAGCACACAAAACACAACTTATTTTTCAGATTTGACATTTTGACCATAAAAGAGAGTATCGTTATGAAGATTTGTCTGGTTTGATGATCGGTTAAGATGATATTGAATACCTGAACAAACAACTGATCATTTAAAACAAATTGAAATTAAAATCTTTTTGTATTTTTCTGATAAGCCAACAACTGTACAACTAAAACTAAAACAATCAAAACACATATTTTTGTGAGTAGTCTTTCAAGAAAATGACATATGCACCAGGTCACATCAAATCCGCATTCATGAAAGTTTATACTTTTGACACATTTTAATTATGAAACAGTTACTGATATACTTGTCCCCTTTAAACTTGACAATACTTCATTTCTAAACTAGTCAATGACCACCCATGTTTTCTGACTGAGTTACCCATTAGAGTCAACCAATTTAGGTCAAAACCAATTTATAACTCATCTCTGCCTATCTTAATACCTAGCATCAAAAGTTCTATAAGGTTCCAATTTATTTTCTTTTTGATTAGTTTCTGAAGTTCAACACATTCTCATGGACGGCTTCAGCTAGGTCTTTACAAAGTAATATGGCATGTATACAGAAATATGTAGACAAGATTAATTTGTTCTATCCAAATGGATGGCTTCAACTAGGCTGCAACCCAGTAATACGGCACATGTATGGAATCGAACTTATATTATTTTTTTTTTTCTAGCTTATCCTATCTGAATGGACGGCTTCAGCTAGGCTGCAACACATCAATATGGCACGTGTATGGACTCGGATTCCATTTTATTTTTCATGTTTTTTAATCATTCTTATCTGATTGGACGACTTCAGCTAGGTCTTTACAAAGCAATATGGCACGTGTACAGACTTGAATTCATGAATCATTGGAAATCTCATAAGATCCTATGATAACAGATGTATGCCTAATTTGAATTAAAAACTGTTTATCCCTTAACTAGTTTTCTAAACTGAATCCCACAATCCAAACATTCAAAGCAACCATCAATAGTCAATAAACTTTGTAAATTCTGCCTATCAGCAGATCAAATCATAAAACCCTTGTGCTTTCAGTATATGCATTCAATTTTGTATTTAAGACATGACTGGTTAACACATCACTTTCTCAAACAAGACTTTCTCATTTTTACAATTATTCAAATGTTTTTGGTTTTTTAATTTGACTACTTTTTCTCTCTCTAAAAACCTAAAACTGAAAATCTTTTTGAGTTTTTGAAAAAGTGAAGGAAAAACAACAGAAGTATTAAAAAGTAAAAATAAAACAAAAGAAACTAACTATAAATATAATGATCATTTTTTTGATTCAGATGAAGGAATAACTTCATCTTTTTGAAAAACACCATTAGCTGATAACAGATATAAAAATCTAGGTTTGTCAAACGCTATAGTGTAAAGATCAGCTTTCTGGTTATCAGTGTGAATGTTAACAACATCGATTAATTTATTTTCAAAACAATCACGTATGAAGTGATATTTAATGTCGTTGTGTTTTGTTTTTGAGTGCTGGACAGGATTTTTAGTGATAGCAATGGAAGCAGTGTTATCAACAAATACAACTGTAACACATAGTCCCTGAGTTGTTGCTGAATCCAGATGATTTGAGAGCAACAACTAGCAGCTGCTATATATTCTGCTTCACATGTAGAAGTAGACACCGACGTCTTCTTCTTGCACTGCCAGGTTACTAGGCGTTTCCCAAAGAACTGACACCCAAAGTTTAACTTGAAGTCTCTTTTGCATCCACCATAATCTGAATCACTGTAAGCAGCCAGGTCAAAGTTATCATCATTAGGGTACCATAAGACTAGATCCGGAGTACCCTTCAGATAATTGCAAAATCCTCTTCATAGTAATAAGATGAGAAACTCTTGGCTTTGACTGATAACGAGCACACAGACAAGTAGCAAACATGTTGTTTGGCGAGAAGCTGTGAGATACATAAGAGATCCGATCATTCCTCGGGACAGAGTGGCATCAATTAACTCCCCCTTTTCGTCTGGAGTAATCCCGTGATTAACAGCCAGTGGGGTGCCAGTAGGTTTTGCATTTAACATACTGAACAGGCGTAGAATATCACCAAGTATTTGGTCTGATGAATAAAAATCCCTGCCTCAGACTGATCTCCCTGCAATCCTAGAAAAAATTTCATCTCTCCCATAGAACTCATCTCGAACTTGTCTTTCAAAACTTTCTCAAAATCTTTGCACAGAACATCATTTGTGAATCTAAAGATGATATCATCCACATATACTTGCACAAAGAGAAATTCCCATCCCTCTCTCTAATGAACAAAGTGCAGTCAATGACACATTTTCTGAACCCGTTATTCAGAAGTTGAGTAGAAAGTGTCTCATACCACACTCACGGAGCTTGGTGCAATCCATATAAGGATTTGTCTAGCTTGTAGACTTGGTCACGATGCAATGGATCTTCAAACCCGGGAGGTTGATTGACGTACACTACTTCATTAATCACACCATGAAGAAATGAACTCTTAACATCCATCTGATAAACTTTGAACTTTTTGAAGGACACATAAGACAGCAAAATTTGGATGGCTTCAAGACGAGCAACCGGTGCAAGTACTTCATTGTAGTCAATCCCTTCAATTTGTCTAAAACCTTGCACCACCAGACATGCTTTGTTTCTTACCACAATGCCATGATCATCTTGTTTACAACGTAAAACCCATCTTGTGCCAATAACTTTTGCACCCTTGGTCTATCAACAAGCTGCCAAACTCCCAGCTTCTTAAACTCTTCCTGCATAGCATCTACCCAAAATTCTTCTTTCAAATCTTCAGTAATGGTTCTGGGTTCAACTTGGGAGATAAAACAAGAATGGGCACAAAAGTTTATATTTGCATGGTCAAGTATGTCAGCAAGACCACCTGAAGATATTGATTTATGGTCTTCTCTTCATCAGTTGGATTTCCAATAATATTGTCTTGAGGATGAATTATGTTAATTTTGCTAATAGGGTGAGCAGGAACCTCAACCTGTGGATCAAGATTGTTTAGATTGAGATCCTCAAGAGCAGGTTCAAAATTATCAACACCTGGTTCTGTAACATATGGATGAGAGTGAGTAACATTTGAGTCTGAACTATCATCATGTGTCTACACTAGAACTTGAACTGAAGAAGGTTACACTCGTTCATCAGGGGCATTTTGTGCATCATACATCATCTGAACAACAACATCTTCATCAGTATACATGGGAGTCATGTTGAATGAGTCAAATAAATAAGAATAGTTGAACATCCAGTCAGGACCCTTTCCAAGTGGTGGCATAGAATATTTTTTAACACCTACATGGTACCACTCCTCCACATTGTGAGTCGATATGTTGTAACCTCGCTTAATTGGAGTGCTATACCAAAGAAATAGCCTTCTTCCACCTTTTCATTGAACTTGCCTCGTTCATGTTTCTTAAGCATTGTGCATGGAGCACCAAATGGTTCAACATACTTAAGATTTGGCTTTATGTTATGGAGCAATTCAAAGCAAGTCTTCCCATGTCTCTTCACAATCAACACCCGATTCAAAGTATAACAAGCATTAGCAACAACATTGTTCCAGAATTGAACCGATAGAGAGGAATCAACAAGCATAGTCCGAGCAGCCTCAATTAATGTTCTGTTCATTTGCTCACCAACACCATTCATGTGTGGGACATACGGAGCACTAAATTGTTGAATGTCATACCCTGTAAATTCCAGGTCAGCATCTTATTATATAAATGTTTATTTAATTTATATTTGTACACGTGACACTAGAATTAGTTTAATTTCGTGTGACACGTGGCATGACGGTATGAACACTGACACAAACATCATAATTCGGTGAATTATCATCACACACACACACGTGTCTAAGAAAACACGAACGTTGGTGAACGTTAGCACATCGTGTAACAAAACACTAGAAACATCATGAAATGTTTAAACATTAAACATGAAAGTTCAAACGAGGCCGAACGATAGTTCGTAAGCGTGAAAACGACGATGAATGGATCAAACCATTGAAATTGGGCCTATTAGGCCCTTCTGGGACCTGTCAAGGTACGCGATGGAACCTAGGGAACCCCATGGCGGTACGTGATGGATGGGCGGGGAGTTTGAACTCCCGAAATCCATCCCTGTATGCTGAGAGGATCTTGGACCCTCTCAGCGGTATGCGACGATGCCAACACGCCAAAATCTTATAAAACCAATATGTAATCATTCATAGCCTCCTTAACACCTCATTTCTCGATTCCCAGACACCTAAACTCCGTTTTTTTTCATCTGGAAACCCCCTGGCAGCAATTAGAGACCTTTTGAAAGCTCAAGAACTTGAAGGTTGAAGCTTAATATCCACCTAGGAGCTTGGATACCACCATTACCATCTTGTTCCTACACGTTCTTGCTGACCAGAAGCTAGGGAGGACGAGTACTCATCATCTCAGGGAACCTTGAAGCATTTGAGGTAGTTTCTATGGCCAATGTGCACTCTCAACACACACAAACACACTCACAAGCTTCGAAACTCACATGCTAGCTCTAAATCCTTGAATGCACAAATTTTCAACCATATGAATAACGGTTTATTGATATTTATATGATTATTAATGATCTATAGTGTTATTGTGAAGATTCATGATCATCCATGATAAAGTGCGTGATTATAATGCATGATTTGGTCATAAATGGGTGAAATAGCCACATGCATGATGATCTAAGGATGTTAGATGGATTTTTGATGATTATTGATGATGATGGTAATGTTATACATGATTAGACGTGGTTGAAATGATAAAAAAGCAAGTATTTACAACACTTTCTATTGTTAGTAACTTTTTAGTTATAACTTGATGATAATGATAAGATTATGAGCATTCATGTATATGGATTTGTTATTAGAATGATAATTTGATGATTATAATGTTAAAGGATTGATTTGGGATTATTTTGGGTCATTTTGGGCCTAGTTACTATATTTAGTAACTTTTGTAGCGTAGATATTGATAAATGTTAATTTGAACTAGATTGATGAGTTTGGTTGATGATAAATGGCATTATACGATGATATGTGATATGAAAATGGGTTAGGAATGTTTAGGATAACCATTTGAGTGATAATCGTCATATTTACTATTTTTAGTAACTTTATTTTATGAACTATCGATTTAGGAATGCCTTGTATGTTAAGAGCATGCGAAATGATTTATATGCCTTGATATGATGATTGTATGCTAAATAGATGGTTTCCGATGATGAACTTGCTAGAATTAGAAACTTTCCTAATTAGGAAACTTTTAATGTGTAAAACGCTGTATATGCTTATTTGACTACGTATGACAATGTGCTATATGTTAACATGATCACGTAGGACTAACGAGCATGCTAGAACCTTAAAAATGGTATGTGATATAAAAATTGCTTTAAATGGAAACTTACTATAAATAGTAAGTTTTCCATGAACACGACTTTCACGTCTTGCACAAGACGAGCACAAGCACATATTTTACACGAATCACAACCGACACACGGTTCACCAACGGGTCAAACACGGTCAATGTAGACCGAAACGGACAAAAATAACAACCAAGGGTTGTTGAGCACAAACACGAGCACGAGCACGAACACGAATACGGTCGCTTACACGAACTCACATATGGTATACGATATAGGTAGCCAGTGACCGTCACGCTTTTGCTGCAGGAGCTTACGCTTACACGTTCCATTTTCACTAAAGTGATTTTACGGCCCCTCTTTATTCTTTTAAAAGTTTTTCAAATAGGGGGAGAATACTTGTTGAATCAAGTCAAACACTATTACTGTACAAACCTTATTTTGTGTATGCGGGTTTATTAGACAAACATTAAGTGTTGTAATCTTAACAAGCCCTCACAAAGTCTTACCCTTAATGTACGAACAACGAGGTGAGTTTGAATAAATCCATTTGGGTGTGATGAACCCGCGTGGCACAATACTGACTGGTGTCACACCCCAAGCCGGCGGGCCAGATCGTGTGTCTTGCCGGGCGGAAGGTTTTGGGGGTGCGATATCGTGTGTGACAGTCGTGATAATCATACTGTTTACATAGTATCAACACTGAGAATAACTAAAGCACAAATAACATTTAAACTAGGATTACAAAGTTAAATTACAACTGTCATTGTTTGATAATTTAACTAAAGAAACCTATCAAAAGAATCAAATGTTTACTATCTTGTATCTATACAGGTTATCAAAAATGATTCCTAGTGTTCATCAAAACATGTGCTTTCCAAAATCTAGTAGGTCCTCTAACTGGGCATCCTAGCATGCATTCCTTAGCCTTAGTTTATTCCTGTACGCCACCTGAGAAAGCATGGAAGAAAACAAAGTCAACACAATGGTTGGTGAGTTCATATAGGTTAGTAGTTGAAAAATAGCTTTAGGAAACCTTTTTGGTAACAACCCTAAGCTCATTAACATCACCTGTTATATCCAATTCGGTATGCTTATATATAGGGCATATGTAGGGTCGAACTTACCGCCCGCCCAGCCACCGTCCCACCACATCCTAAATCACATATGACATTGTCGTTAATAATAATTAAGTATTTTACCTACGCCCCAATCCCGTCTCCATCATAGTTTTATCATACTGTTTAGAAGTTTACATGTTTATAGCATTCACGTAGCTCGGCCTTTACGTATATGGTACACGGATATTAGTTTCGCGTTAACATAGTTTAGCATTTACGAATCTCGTGCATAGGTAGAAGCTTTGCATTAGCATAGTTTAGCATTTACGTAACCCATGATTAGATACAAGCTTTGCTCTAGCATAGTTTAGCTATTAGGTATCTCATGAATCTATTCAAGCTTTTAGCATTCACGGATCTCATATATAGATACAAGCTTTGCATTAGCATAGTTTAGCATTCACATATCTCATATATAGATAGAAGCTTTGCATTAGCATAGTTTAGCATTCACGTATCTCATATATTGATACAAGCTTTGCATTAGCATAGTTTAGCATTCACGTATCTCATATATATAGATACAAGCTTTGCATTAGCATAGTTTAGCATTCACGTATCTCATATATAGATACAAGCTTTGCATTAGCATGTAGTCTTAGCATGTAGTGTGTAGCATATAACCTTGGCATGTAGTCTTAGTTTATAGCATATCGCATTAGCATGTAGTCTTAGCATATAGTTTTAGCTTGTAACATAAAGTATCTTGGCATTAGATTATAGTTTTAGCATATAGTGTATAGTATCTAGCATTGGCATATAGTTTAGCATATTGTCACACCCCGAGCCGGCGGGACAGATCGTGTTCCCCGTCGGGCAGAAGGTTCTTGGGGCGCAATATCGTGAGTGATAATCGTGATGATCAAATTGTTTACATAGCATCAATGTTAAGAATAACTAAAGCACAATCAAGTATTAACTAGGATTACAAAGTTAAATTACAATATCAATGTTTAGTAATTTAACTAAGTAAACCTAACAAAAGAATCAAATGTTTTCTATCTTGTAATCTGTACAAGACATCCAAAAGTGATTCGTACGGATAACAACATATTTGCTTCCAAAATCAACTAGGTCCTCTATCTAGGCCGCCTAGCATGCAATCCAAAAGCTTAAGCTTAAACCTGTGCGTCACTTGAGAAAGCATGTAAGAAAACAAAGTCAACACAATGGTTGGTGAGTTCATAATGTTAATAAGTTTAAAAATAGCTTTAGCAAACCTCTTTTGGTAAAACCTTAACCTCATTAACTTCACATGTAATATCAGAATCGGTGTGCTTATATATAGGGCATACCCCTAAGTCGAGCCTACAACCTGCCCAGACGCCGTCCCACCACATACTAATTCGCATATGACACTGTCATTAATAACAATAAAGCATTTTACCTATCATTCAACCCAGTCTTCCTCATAGCTTTAGTTTACTTTTTCAAAGTTTACAAGTCTATAGCATTCATATGTATTAGCTTCATTGTAAGTTTAACAAGCATCATGGTTTCACACATCATAGTTTAGCTTCACTAATCTCATGCGTGAGTACAAGCCCTGCTCTAGTAGAAGTTTAGCCATTACGTAGCTCGTGGCTAGATACAAGCCCTGCTCTAGCAGAATTTAGCCATTACGTATCTCATGAATTAGTTAAGCCTAGTATAGCAATTAGTGTCTCCTACACAAGATACAAGCCCTGCTCTAGCAGAAGTTTAGCAATTACGTATCTCATACATAGACACAAGCAACGCATACACAAATAGTTCAGCATTTACATATCTCATATAAGCAGACACAAGCCCTGATCTAGCAGAAGTTTAGCAATTATGTGTCTCTTATATAGATAACAACTTAGCCTCGTCATAGTTTAGATTTTCCGTATCTCAATACATAGGTACAAGCCCTGCTATAGTAGAAGTTTAGCAATTACGTAGCCCATGATTAGATACAACCTTAGCATTTCGGGCCCAATCATAGTTTCAAGCATATAGTTTCAAGCATTCATATATAGTTTAACCATGAAATTCATTGCATAAGCATCATGTATATAGTTTAAGCTTCTAGTTTGTAGTATAAGCATCAAGTTTCTAGTTTATAGCATAAGCATCAAGCCTCAAGTTTAAGCATTTAGTTTCCATCATAAGCATCAAGCCTCAAGTTTAAGCATTTTGTTTCTCGCATACGCATCAAGTCTCAAGTTTAAGCATTTAGTTTCTTGCATAAGTACTAAACATATAGTTTCAAGTTCAATCCTCAAGTTTATAGCTTCTCAAGAATAATAGTTTCCAAGCATAAACTTTGTCATAAGTATCATGATTATGTTTAAAAGCATTAAATAACATTTCTATAATTTATTAAAATGTCTAACATGTTTCTCAGTCCCGAAGTAAAACAAATAAGTTTGAAAAGGGACATATGAACTCACCTTGTGTTTGTAGTGGTTGACTAAATATAAATAAGAATGCGCGCTCTTGTTATTGTGTTTGTTGTGACGTTCACGATCCTGTATTTATTTCACAGAGTTTGTAGTTTATAAGTATACATTGTAGTTCATTTGTGTGTGCGATGTGTTAGTCCTAAAGTTGACTAACACCGAGTCTTGTTCATTATCTGGCCTTGTTTGCTAATTAAAGCTGGTGCTCCCACTTAACTGCTTAGGTTGTTATCAGGTCATGCCTTTAGGTTGTATATTTAGCTTTAAATCATTCACAAAATCTCCCACTGTTATAAGTTTACAAATTCTTTAACTTAGAATTCATTATCTTTTGGGTTGTAATAATTAAAGTATGCCATACATAGTATTGAAACCGATTTGATCTTAAACATAGTTTACAACCTTTGGTTTAAGTGGGCTGAGTATCAACTGGGTCAAGTGTGGATGGGCCTTATGTGGGGCCAACTAGCCAATATGAGTCAATTGTTTGTTATTTGGGCCGATTAACATGTATGGGCCGTAGGTATTGGTTTGGACCGAATAATTGGGCACATAAATACACATGAACCGAAAAGGATGCGATGGGCTAGGCCGATGGTGAGATGTGTAACATTTGTGCATTTAGTCATGGTAGTTGTAAACAGTGTTAGAACAGTGTCTGGTCAGGTTCAGTTCAATCAATGTGATTCAGTATGTTCATAATGTGTGCTTGTGTGTTACAGGATCTTAATAGTCAGAAAAACAAGTATGTATTATTTATTTACAGTCGATTTCACTAAGCAAGAACAGTAACTTGTTATATCGAAACAGTGGTGGGCAGCGAGAGTGAGCCCTATACATATACTGCGTTCGGTGTAACAGGTTAGTGTTAGTGCGTAGTGTGGAGACGAATAGTATAACAATTAATTAATTCAACCAAGATCGTAATCTGTAAGCGAGACTGAGTATAGTTATGGGTGACGATCCATAATAATACGAATGTTGAACTTATAATTACGATTAAACGACTTTAAATAATTAAAACGATCGGAAAACGTACGCGATTGCGGGTATACACGTAATTGTGAATGTTTAACGGTCCGGCAAAACACGAAGAGTAAAATAATTGGAATAATTATTTTTATATTTTACAATTTTGAAACTCATCATTTTATTGAGTTTAATATCTATTTTACTTTAAAAACCGCGTAAAATACGCGTTACGTTTCGGAAACGCGAACCGAGCAACCGAAACGAACCCGGATACTACCCGGACTATAAAAGCCTTGAACAAGGCTTAAAACCTCATTTAATTCCTCAACAACCCTTTCTCTCACTACAAAACCGTTTACCCCTTTCTCTCTCTAGAAAACCCACTTTAAACGCTCGTATCTCGCTCGTTTCTCAACGGATTTTGGTGATTCTCGAACCCACGCGAAGCTCTCGACATTCTCTACAAGATTGTACAAGAAAATAGCAGAATTATCCAGCCAAAAACGAGGTATGCTCGGTTGAAAATCTGGAAAAAGAGGGTTTTCATGTTCATGTTTGTGTTTGTGATCAAACCCGACGAACCACCGGTTATATCATCACCATTCTGTTTTCGCACCATTAGAGACCCTCTCTGAGGTTGTATACACTTAGATCAAGGCCTAGAACCAAGTTTTAGACAATGAAGACGATTGCAGGTGACAGGTTCGTTGGATGGGATTACGGGCGAACCTTCCTCAGCAGTGGCGAACCTTGTGAGGGTTTTCCCGAACCCTATTGGTTCGTGACTCTTTAGCCGAACCTTTGGGGGGACCTCCCGAACCAAGGAACGAACCTTGAAGGCCCTGCGAACCTGCATAACTCATTAAGCAGCTCACGAACCTTTGTACAACAGCGAACCCTAGGCGAACCCATGCATGCCGAACCTTCTACTGCCGAACCTTTGCATGGTTCGTGGAGCATGTAGGCGAACCAACTTAGCCGAACCCTTAGCTATGCAGCGAACCCTTGGACAGGAACATTAGCCAAACCCTCATGCATGCAGAACGAACCTTGTCTAGTTCGCCAAGCACTTAGACGAACCTTGATTAGATGAAAGACTGTCAAACCTCAGGGCTGTCAAGGCCGAACCCTGGCGAACCTACATGTGGCCTCCCTGTTCACGAACCTTTGATCATTGGCGAACCTTAGGCTAGAACCATAGAAGGTTCGCTGCCCAAGTTAGCAACTCACACACCTTTCGGCCCAATACAACTCTATGTGGCCCAATTCCATTAACAACTTGACCCATGGATTAAACAAAGCCCAATTGTGTTATAATGACTCATGTTGATCTCTAATTGGCCCAATATCGCTTAGAACCTTACATGGCCCATATACATGTGGTTGGACCAACATCACATCCCCTTGGCCCAACACCATATTCAATCGGCCCATCGTGAACCTAAGTAGCCCATAGACTTGGTTGAAGGACCATTGTGGTTACATAGGTTCAAAGACCAATATTGAACATAAATTTGATGATTGTGAATTGATCAATTGGGGTTTAAGTTGTGACTTAACCTAATCATGGGATCAAATCACAATCTCAAGGACATAAACAATGGGAACATATTTTCATAAGTCATGTTAACAAATGGTTTATCAAACACTTAAACATATGTGGCACACAAACAAGTTATCATACAAAAGAACATTTCACAAGTTTCTTGAACCCATGATCAATCAAGTAATCAAGTTAAACAAGTTCAAGTGAACACCAGTCAATCAATGAATCAAAGTCTATACAATTATAAATCCTATATCTTATGTATGATTACAATGTTATAGGAAACAATTAGAAGTCCTGTTTGCTACTTGCTAACTGTTTAGTTCAGAGTCTACTGCAGACAGGTGAGAACTTTAGCCCCTCTTTTACTGTTTTATAACTGTTTTGGGGTGGAACACGTGATCAAAACCGCTATTTCAATCTTGTTTCATGGCACAGTTTATGTGTATTCATAAGCATTACAGGTTTATCTTATGAATCCAAGGGATTCTTCAACTGTTTAAGGAACTGTCAACTGTTTTAAAGAAAATTATTCACTGTTAAACTTTTATTAATAAAAAGGATTTATAAATTGTTTCTTTGAAATGTTTTATAATAGTTTCATTCAAAGGTTCTTTTAAAGGTTAAATGTTTTTATATAAATGGTTTCATAAACTCTTCTTTTGTTATAAACCTTGTTGTTACACAAGGTCATCACATCATGGTATTCAAAACAAGTGGTTCACAATATGGTACTCAAATTCATTGGTTCAAAACATGGTATTCAAGTCAAGTTGTTCACATCATGGTATTCAAATCAAGAGATTCATTTCATGTTACATAAACAAAGGATTCAACTCGTGGAGTTAAATCCAGGTTTTCAATAAGACATTAACACATCCGGTTAAAGTAAGATTCATAAACATGGTGTCCATTGTTGTAAACAAACTTATAAACCCATCAAGTATCATATTCATTAGCGTTAGTACTGGGTGATCACAACAAGGGAAAGCGGACACATTGTTTCTTATCCAGGATGGAGTTAGCTTTTAAATTTGTTTTAAAAGCTAACTGCAGGTCTGGTGTCATTGTTTTCTTATCCAGGACGAAGTTGGCTTTTAAATTTGCTTTTAAAAGCCAACTGCAGGTCTGGTGTCATATGGTTATCAAAACTGCTGACGTATTATCTAACTCCAAACGTGGTTTGGGACTTGATATTATTGGCTGTCGTGCGAACAGTGATTGGACTGTTTACACTCATTTTCTTACTTGATGTTAGTTTGGGTTGCAGCTCATCCGTGTGAATCTTATGATGCTTTAACTTACCTATGTCTTATATCATAAAACTCATGTTTACAAATGTTTAAACCTATTGTTCTCACCAACTACGTCTGTAGTTGACAGTTACTTTTCACGTGTTTCAGGTAATCAGGTTTAAGACATTCTCAGTGACAACTAAGGAGACCATTCTAAGATAGAACAAGATGAAGAAACATTCTAGGATGGAATAGAAACTCACTAAATCCTAATTGTTTGATTGTCTTGTTTGAAGTCTTCTTTTGTAACTATATTTTGGGTCTATAGTTGTCTTTATTTTGGTAGATAGTTGTCTGTAACTAAACAATTGTCTTAACATTATGAAACATAGTAATCCATTGTGGTTGTTCTTATTCAATACTTGTGCATGAATCAACTGTTCATACGTCACCGCGCCGTGGATTCCGCACGCGGCGCAGGGGTGTGACAGGTTGGTATCAGAGCCAAGGTTGTAGAGAACTAGGAAAAACCCAATGTTAAATGACCTAGACTATAACCTAAGCTACCCAATAGGACTAAGTGCTATAGGCTTGAGGATACTTAGGATCTAAGTAACTTGAGTGAGCATTAAGTCTACATCACGCTTGAAAGATCTTAGGGACATTTTTCTAAGATTAGACATCGAGTCAAGGAATTTGAACCGGAATTCTATAACTTTAGAAACCGGATTAAATTCTCACGCATATGCATTTAAGGATTTCAGAGGCAAGGATCTATATTCTTAGTATCCTTGATCTGAAATTCTCACACAGAGATCATTATAGAAATTCAGAGGCAAAGATCTGTATTATCAGTATTTTTGATATGAATTTCTTGTCATATTCAGTATAGGAGTTAGAGGCAAAGATTGATATCTTTGATCTAAAGTCCTTGTCATATTCATTATGGGATTTAGAGGCAAAGATCTATTAATTTAGTATCTTTGATCTAAGATCCTTGTCATATTCATTATGGGATTTAGAGGCAAAGATCTATTAATTTAGTATCTTTGATCTAAGATCCTTGTCATATTCATTATAGGATTCAAAGGTCAAGATCTATTAATTTAGAACTTGGATTTGAGATCCTTGTCATATCACTATAGGAATTCAAAGGTTGAGGTCTATTAATTTAGAACTTGGATTTGAAATCCTTGTCATTGTTATCATTATCATGGATTCATTATCATAGGAACTTTATAACTTAGAATCTGTGTAACAGTATTCTTTAGTTGAAGTTCTCACAGGAAATCATTATGCTCAGTACTTTAAGTATTGGGAAACTAGGTTGATTAACCTAGGACACATATACATAAACCTAAGGTCTTAATTTCTAGTAAATTAAGGACCATGGTTTACACAATCATAAACAGAATCAAGGAACAAGAGAAATCATGAATCAATCATAATCAATCAAGAGTTGGAATCTTAGCTTCAAATGCAAACGGCGGGTTAACGCTGATGTGCTGAGGTAAGTGGTGGGTCGGTGAGAGCTTACCCTATATATAAGCTTATTTCAGTATGTTAGGGGGAATCCGGCGTTTGTATTTGGAGTAAGGATTCGGGATCAACTGGATACATGGAACATTAGTCAAAACACATGGGATACAATCATTTGGGAAACAACCATTGGTGAATCAAATCATAATGAGATTCAAACTTGGATGAACCAGACATTATGGTGAATCAACCAAGTTGGAACATATCATAAATGTAAACCTTAAGTGAAATTCTTAAGTGATTACATCATTAGTACTTACTGGCATAAGTTAACAGGAAAGTGTAGAGCACACGTATGATTTAGTTCTACATGTTAACAACTGTTAGTAGGTGCACACATAACATAATCATAGTTCAATCATGGAATCAATCATAGTTCAAGTTGATCAAAGATCATGGAATTCTTAATCAATGGAAAACACATGGAAATCAGTACAAACGTGTTGCCAAATGCTAGCAAGGGCATGATCGTGGTATACCGAAACGGTGGTGGGCAGCGAGAGTGAGCCCTATATATAAGCTATTTTCGGTATATCGGGAAAGTGTCAGTGTGTAGGTTTGGTGGAGAGATCATGAGACATCGTACATATTCACATGATAAGTATACAAATAAGTTGATAACTTATACGTGTACTGGATCATATTACAATTGAATGATAATACTAGTAGTATGGATATATTACTGACCTTATCATGAAAATTCAATTGTATCCATTCTCATTACTGACCCGCTTGTGGCTTCTATTCGTAGAATGCCTCCTCGACGAGACCCAAATGCTGGGGGTTCGACAAGCGGTAATGATGATGAAATTAACAAGATTGCTCGAGCTATCGCTGTTCACATGAGGGACGTGATCCCGGGTATGGTCACTGATATTACCCAGAATCTTCGGGGAAGTACCGGTGATTCTGCACACAACTCAAATGCCACAAACGCTGGAACTGCTAACTTTACTTTCAAGCAGTTCAACGATGCTAAGCCTCCTAAGTACTCTGGTACCGAAGGAGCTACCGGCCTACTGCAACGGCTGGAAAGTATCGAAGACATTCTAGACTTCACTGGATGCCCTGAAAATCTAAAGGTCAAGATGGCCTCGAGTGCATTTCATAAGGGCGCACTTACCTGGTGGAACTCTGAGAAGAACACCAGGGGACGTGAAGTCGCTCTAGCCTTACCATGGGATGGATTCAAGAACTTACTGGTGGAAAAGTTTTGTCCACGTCACGAGCTAAAGAAACTGGAAGTGGAGATGTGGAATCTGGTGCAGGATAGTGGCGAAAGTGCCAAGTATACAACTCGTTTTCATGAGTTGTGCATTTTGGTACCACATTTGGTTACTCCTCTATCTCGCAGGATAGAGAAATACATTGAAGGTTTGCCTTTGGTGGTCAGAGGAACTGTCATGGGGAACAACCCCACTACTTTGGAAGCAGCAATTCAACTTGGTGCTTCACTCACTGAAGAATATGTGAAATCTGGGGTGCTCACCCGAAAGGGATTCAAAAGAGCACAGACTGATGAAGGCAAAAAGCCTGAACAGCATCATCAAAAGAGGAAGAAGCAAAAGACAATCAAGAACTTTGCAGCCCTGACTGCAGTTACTCCCACTCATGCCACATCCATTACTGCTATGCCACAATCTTCCACAGTCAGAAAGCCTTATACTGGTCCATTGCCACTATGCACCAAATGCCAATACCATCATCTACCCACTATTGCATGCAGAAAGTGTCTCAAGTGTGGGCGTATGGGACACTTTGCAGCTACTTGTAGATCTACTCCTCTTGCTGCTGCAACAACTGCTACCACGACTCCTATTGCTACAGGTGGAAGGGCCTGTTATAAATGTGGGGCAGAGGGACACTTCAGAAATCAGTGTCCAAAACTCAACAACAATACTGCTGCTGCTCGTGCTTTTGTTATTGGTACTGCTGAAGCACGTGAAGAGCCGGCAGTCATCACGGGTACATTTCTTATCAATGATCATTATGTTCCTATCATATTTGATACTGGTGCCGATAAAAGTTTTATCTCTGCTCATACTGCTTCTTTGCTTAATATGCAACTATCCACACTTACTGCTCCCTATATTGTAGAAGTAGCGAATGGTAAGACTATAGTTGTAGATTCCATCATTAATGCTTGTGAGCTAAGACTAAATGACCATCTCTTTTCCATCGATCTTATTCCTATGACCCTCGGAAGCTTTGAAGTAGTGGTAGGAATGGATTGGTTATCTAAGAATAATGCTGAGATCGTATGCTCCGAAAAGCTCATTCGCATTCCCCTACCGTCTGGCGAAACGATGATAGTCTACGGTGAGAAACCCTGCCGCGGATTGAAGATTGTATCGTCCATCAAGGCGAGGAAGTATTTGAAGAAGAAATATTATGCATTCTTAGCTCACGTGGTGGAAAAGAAACCTGACAAGAAAGCAGTTGGAGACGTACCGGTCATCAAAGATTATCCAGATGTATTTCCAGAAGACTTGCCTGGACTGCCTCCAGTCCGGCAAGTGGAGTTTAGAATTGATCTCGTCCCTGGAGCAAATCCGGTGGCGAAATCACCGTATCGTTTAGCACCGTCGGAGATGCAAGAACTGTCTAGTCAGCTTCAAGAACTTCTAGACAAAGGGTTCATTAGACCGAGTTTCTCTCCATGGGGAGCTCCGGTTCTATTTGTCAAGAAGAAAGACGGTTCATTTCGCATGTGCATAGATTATCGTGAGCTGAACAAGTTAACAATCAAGAACAGATATCCTCTACCTAGGATCGATGATCTATTTGATCAATTACAGGGAGCAACTTGCTTTTCTAAGATTGATTTACGATCCGGGTATCATCAGTTGAGAGTAAATGATGAGGATATACCAAAGACGGCATTTAGGACTCGATATGGACACTATGAGTTTGTGGTTATGCCATTTGGGCTGACCAATGCACCCGCAGTGTTCATGGACTTGATGAATCGAGTCTGTAGGCCTTACTTGGATCAGTTTGTTATCGTCTTTATTGATGATATACTGATTTATTCCAAGTCAGAACGAGAACATGAGGATCATTTGAAGAAAGTCTTGGAACTACTAAGAAAGGAACAACTTTATGCTAAATTCTCAAAGTGTGAATTTTGGCTAAAGGAGGTTCACTTCTTAGGACATGTCATAAACAAAGATGGAATTCATGTACATCCAGCCAAGATTGAGGCGATTAAGAACTGGACTACTCCATCTACTCCAACAGAGATTCGTTCATTTCTGGGTTTGGCAGGTTATTATAGAAGATTCATTGCAAACTTCTCTAAGATAGCCTTGCCACTCACTACATTGACTCAGAAAAGTCAAGCTTTTATATGGGGACAGAAACAAGAAGATGCATTTCAACTTCTTAAACAGAAGTTATGCAATTCCCCTATCCTTAGTCTTCCAGAAGGCAGTGATGATTTCATTGTCTACTGTGATGCTTCAAACCTTGGACTCGGTTGTGTACTTATGCAACGGGACAAGGTCATTGCGTATGCTTCAAGACAACTTAAGGTTCATGAGAAGAATTATACTACTCATGATCTTGAGTTAGGGGCTGTGGTATTTGCACTGAAGATTTGGAGACACTACCTGTACGGTACTAAATGTGTCATCTATACAGACCACAAGAGCCTGCAACACATTCTCAATCAGAAAGAACTCAACATGAGACAACGACGTTGGGTTGAGCTTCTAACTGATTACGACTGTGAGATTCGTTACCATCCGGGTAAAGCCAATGTGGTGGCGGATGCTCTTAGTCGCAAGGAACCAGTCAAACCAATTCGTGTTAGAGCCATGGAGATCAACACACAGCCAAACTTGAAAGACTTGATTCGTATTGCACAACAACAAGTAGTAACAGATAATCAACTCAAGACAGACTTGGATTGTGGTATTGAGAAGAAACTAGAACCTCGAGCTGATGGGTTGTTATATCTCAACGGCCGCGTTTGGATTCCAAAGTCTGAAGAATTGCGCACACTCATCTGTGATGAGGCTCATAAGTCGCGATACTCAGTTCATCCTGGAGCCGACAAGATGTATCAGGACTTGAGGACATCTTACTGGTGGCCGGGAATGAAGAAAGACATAGCACTGTACGTGGGAAAATGTCTTGCTTGTTCAAAGGTCAAAGCAGAACATCAAAAGCCTTCGGGACTTCTGCAGCAACCTGAAATTCCTCAATGGAAATGGGAACAAATTTCCATGGATTTCATAACGAAGTTGCCGAGAACTCCGAGAGGTTTCGATTCGATTTGGGTGATCGTTGACCGACTCACCAAATCTGCTCATTTTCTCCCAATCCGAGAGGATTACAAGATGGAGAAGTTATCCACATTGTACATCAACGAAATCATTGCACGTCATGGTACTCCAACATCAATCATATCTGATCGTGATAGTCGCTTCACTTCTCGCTTTTGGCAATCATTGCAAAAGGCTTTGGGAACG
Source organism: Mikania micrantha (assembly GCA_009363875.1). Lineage (NCBI taxonomy): Eukaryota > Viridiplantae > Streptophyta > Magnoliopsida > Asterales > Asteraceae > Mikania > Mikania micrantha. The sequence goes on from CM018681.1 coordinate 14,237,985, forward strand.
CGTGTTAATCTTAGCACGGCGTATCATCCCCAAACCGACGGCCAAAGTGAGAGGACTATCCAAACACTTGAGGACATGCTCCGTTCTTGTGTCATTGACTTCGGTGGAAGTTGGGACACTCATCTCCCACTCATTGAGTTTTCATATAACAATAGCTATCATACGAGCATTCAATGTGCACCATTCGAAGCTCTATATGGTAGAAAGTGCCGATCACCGGTCTGTTGGACCGAGATTGGTGACTCACAGGTCGTAGGACCAGAACTCATTCAGGAAACATCAGACAAGATCACAATCATTCAGTCACGGCTTAAGGCCGCACGAGATCGGCAGAAGAGTTATGCTGATCGTCGTCGGAAACCGCTTGAGTTTCAAGTTGGTGACCGAGTCTTACTCAAAGTTTCTCCCTGGAAAGGCGTTGTCCGATTCGGGAAGAAAGGGAAACTTGCACCAAGGTACGTTGGACCTTTTGAGATCCTGGAACGGATTGGTCCCGTAGCCTACAAACTCAAACTTCCAGTGGAGCTAAGCAATGTTCATGATACTTTTCATGTATCAAATCTTAAGAAATGCTTAGCGGATCATGATGTTCATATTCCACTGGAAGACATACAGATTCAGAATAACATGCAATTCATAGAACGTCCAGTTGAGATCATGGATCATGGGGTCAAGAAACTTAAACGCAGCCGTATCCCGATCGTGAAAGTGCGATGGGAGGGCAAACGCGGTGCTGAGTTCACCTGGGAACGTGAAGACCAGATGAAGCTTAAGTACCCTCATCTTTTTACAGTACCTTCGGCTAGTTAATTTCGGGACGAAATTCCCTTAACTAGGGGAGACTGTAACATTTGTGCATTTAGTCATGGTAGTTGTAAACAGTGTTAGAACAGTGTCTGGTCAGGTTCAGTTCAATCAATGTGATTCAGTATGTTCATAATGTGTGCTTGTGTGTTACAGGATCTTAATAGTCAGAAAAACAAGTATGTATTATTTATTTACAGTCGATTTCACTAAGCAAGAACAGTAACTTGTTATATCGAAACAGTGGTGGGCAGCGAGAGTGAGCCCTATACATATACTGCGTTCGGTGTAACAGGTTAGTGTTAGTGCGTAGTGTGGAGACGAATAGTATAACAATTAATTAATTCAACCAAGATCGTAATCTGTAAGCGAGACTGAGTATAGTTATGGGTGACGATCCATAATAATACGAATGTTGAACTTATAATTACGATTAAACGACTTTAAATAATTAAAACGATCGGAAAACGTACGCGATTGCGGGTATACACGTAATTGTGAATGTTTAACGGTCCGGCAAAACACGAAGAGTAAAATAATTGGAATAATTATTTTTATATTTTACAATTTTGAAACTCATCATTTTATTGAGTTTAATATCTATTTTACTTTAAAAACCGCGTAAAATACGCGTTACGTTTCGGAAACGCGAACCGAGCAACCGAAACGAACCCGGATACTACCCGGACTATAAAAGCCTTGAACAAGGCTTAAAACCTCATTTAATTCCTCAACAACCCTTTCTCTCACTACAAAACCGTTTACCCCTTTCTCTCTCTAGAAAACCCACTTTAAACGCTCGTATCTCGCTCGTTTCTCAACGGATTTTGGTGATTCTCGAACCCACGCGAAGCTCTCGACATTCTCTACAAGATTGTACAAGAAAATAGCAGAATTATCCAGCCAAAAACGAGGTATGCTCGGTTGAAAATCTGGAAAAAGAGGGTTTTCATGTTCATGTTTGTGTTTGTGATCAAACCCGACGAACCACCGGTTATATCATCACCATTCTGTTTTCGCACCATTAGAGACCCTCTCTGAGGTTGTATACACTTAGATCAAGGCCTAGAACCAAGTTTTAGACAATGAAGACGATTGCAGGTGACAGGTTCGTTGGATGGGATTACGGGCGAACCTTCCTCAGCAGTGGCGAACCTTGTGAGGGTTTTCCCGAACCCTATTGGTTCGTGACTCTTTAGCCGAACCTTTGGGGGGACCTCCCGAACCAAGGAACGAACCTTGAAGGCCCTGCGAACCTGCATAACTCATTAAGCAGCTCACGAACCTTTGTACAACAGCGAACCCTAGGCGAACCCATGCATGCCGAACCTTCTACTGCCGAACCTTTGCATGGTTCGTGGAGCATGTAGGCGAACCAACTTAGCCGAACCCTTAGCTATGCAGCGAACCCTTGGACAGGAACATTAGCCGAACCCTCATGCATGCAGAACGAACCTTGTCTAGTTCGCCAAGCACTTAGACGAACCTTGATTAGATGAAAGACTGTCAAACCTCAGGGCTGTCAAGGCTGAACCCTGGCGAACCTACATGTGGCCTCCCTGTTCACGAACCTTTGATCATTGGCGAACCTTAGGCTAGAACCATAGAAGGTTCGCTGCCCAAGTTAGCAACTCACACACCTTTCGGCCCAATACAACTCTATGTGGCCCAATTCCATTAACAACTTGACCCATGGATTAAACAAAGCCCAATTGTGTTATAATGACTCATGTTGATCTCTAATTGGCCCAATATCGCTTAGAACCTTACATGGCCCATATACATGTGGTTGGACCAACATCACATCCCCTTGGCCCAACACCATATTCAATCGGCCCATCGTGAACCTAAGTAGCCCATAGACTTGGTTGAAGGACCATTGTGGTTACATAGGTTCAAAGACCAATATTGAACATAAATTTGATGATTGTGAATTGATCAATTGGGGTTTAAGTTGTGACTTAACCTAATCATGGGATCAAATCACAATCTCAAGGACATAAACAATGGGAACATATTTTCATAAGTCATGTTAACAAATGGTTTATCAAACACTTAAACATATGTGGCACACAAACAAGTTATCATACAAAAGAACATTTCACAAGTTTCTTGAACCCATGATCAATCAAGTAATCAAGTTAAACAAGTTCAAGTGAACTCCAGTCAATCAATGAATCAAAGTCTATACAATTATAAATCCTATATCTTATGTATGATTACAATGTTATAGGAAACAATTAGAAGTCCTGTTTGCTACTTGCTAACTGTTTAGTTCAGAGTCTACTGCAGACAGGTGAGAACTTTAGCCCCTCTTTTACTGTTTTATAACTGTTTTGGGGTGGAACACGTGATCAAAACCGCTATTTCAATCTTGTTTCATGGCACAGTTTATGTGTATTCATAAGCATTACAGGTTTATCTTATGAATCCAAGGGATTCTTCAACTGTTTAAGGAACTGTCAACTGTTTTAAAGGAAATTATTCACTGTTAAACTTTTATTAATAAAAAGGATTTATAAATTGTTTCTTTGAAATGTTTTATAATAGTTTCATTCAAAGGTTCTTTTAAAGGTTAAATGTTTTTATATAAATGGTTTCATAAACTCTTCTTTTGTTATAAACCTTGTTGTTACACAAGGTCATCACATCATGGTATTCAAAACAAGTGGTTCACAATATGGTACTCAAATTCATTGGTTCAAAACATGGTATTCAAGTCAAGTTGTTCACATCATGGTATTCAAATCAAGAGATTCATTTCATGTTACATAAACAAAGGATTCAACTCGTGGAGTTAAATCCAGGTTTTCAATAAGACATTAACACATCCGGTTAAAGTAAGATTCATAAACATGGTGTCCATTGTTGTAAACAAACTTATAAACCCATCAAGTATCATATTCATTAGCGTTAGTACTGGGTGATCACAACAAGGGAAAGCGGACACATTGTTTCTTATCCAGGATGGAGTTAGCTTTTAAATTTGTTTTAAAAGCTAACTGCAGGTCTGGTGTCATTGTTTTCTTATCCAGGATGAAGTTGGCTTTTAAATTTGCTTTTAAAAGCCAACTGCAGGTCTGGTGTCATATGGTTATCAAAACTGCTGACGTATTATCTAACTCCAAACGTGGTTTGGGACTTGATATTATTGGCTGTCGTGCGAACAGTGATTGGACTGTTTACACTCATTTTCTTACTTGATGTTAGTTTGGGTTGCAGCTCATCCGTGTGAATCTTATGATGCTTTAACTTACCTATGTCTTATATCATAAAACTCATGTTTACAAATGTTTAAACCTATTGTTCTCACCAACTACGTCTGTAGTTGACAGTTACTTTTCACGTGTTTCAGGTAATCAGGTTTAAGACATTCTCAGTGACAACTAAGGAGACCATTCTAAGATAGAACAAGATGAAGAAACATGCTAGGATGGAATAGAAACTCACTAAATCCTAATTGTTTGATTGTCTTGTTTGAAGTCTTCTTTTGTAACTATATTTTGGGTCTATAGTTGTCTTTATTTTGGTAGATAGTTGTCTGTAACTAAACAATTGTCTTAACATTATGAAACATAGTAATCCATTGTGGTTGTTCTTATTCAATACTTGTGCATGAATCAACTGTTCATACGTCACCGCGCCGTGGATTCCGCACGCGGCGCAGGGGTGTGACAGGTTGGTATCAGAGCCAAGGTTGTAGAGAACTAGGAAAAACCCAATGTTTAATGACCTAGACTATAACCTAAGCTACCCAATAGGACTAAGTGCTATAGGCTTGAGGATACTTAGGATCTAAGTAACTTGAGTGAGCATTAAGTCTACATCACGCTTGAAAGATCTTAGGGACATTTTTCTAAGATTAGACATCGAGTCAAGGAATTTGAACCGGAATTCTATAATTTTAGAAACCGGATTAAATTCTCACGCATATGCATTTAAGGATTTCAGAGGCAAGGATCTATATTCTTAGTATCCTTGATCTGAAATTCTCACACAGAGATCATTATAGAAATTCAGAGGCAAAGATCTGTATTATCAGTATTTTTGATATGAATTTCTTGTCATATTCAGTATAGGAGTTAGAGGCAAAGATTGATATCTTTGATCTAAAGTCCTTGTCATATTCATTATGGGATTTAGAGGCAAAGATCTATTAATTTAGTATCTTTGATCTAAGATCCTTGTCATATTCATTATGGGATTTAGAGGCAAAGATCTATTAATTTAGTATCTTTGATCTAAGATCCTTGTCATATTCATTATAGGATTCAAAGGTCAAGATCTATTAATTTAGAACTTGGATTTGAGATCCTTGTCATATCACTATAGGAATTCAAAGGTTGAGGTCTATTAATTTAGAACTTGGATTTGAAATCCTTGTCATTGTTATCATTATCATGGATTCATTATCATAGGAACTTTATAACTTAGAATCTGTGTAACAGTATTCTTTAGTTGAAGTTCTCACAGGAAATCATTATGCTCAGTACTTTAAGTATTGGGAAACTAGGTTGATTAACCTAGGACACATATACATAAACCTAAGGTCTTAATTTCTAGTAAATTAAGGACCATGGTTTACACAATCATAAACACAATCAAGGAACAAGAGAAATCATGAATCAATCATAATCAATCAAGAGTTGGAATCTTAGCTTCAAATGCAAACGGCGGGTTAACGCTGATGTGCTGAGGTAAGTGGTGGGTCGGTGAGAGCTTACCCTATATATAAGCTTATTTCAGTATGTTAGGGGGAATCCGGCGTTTGTATTTGGAGTAAGGATTCGGGATCAACTGGATACATGGAACATTAGTCAAAACACATGGGATACAATCATTTGGGAAACAACCATTGGTGAATCAAATCATAATGAGATTCAAACTTGGATGAACCAGACATTATGGTGAATCAACCAAGTTGGAACATATCATAAATGTAAACCTTAAGTGAAATTCTTAAGTGATTACATCATTAGTACTTACTGGCATAAGTTAACAGGAAAGTGTAGAGCACACGTATGATTTAGTTCTACATGTTAACAACTGTTAGTAGGTGCACACATAACATAATCATAGTTCAATCATGGAATCAATCATAGTTCAAGTTGATCAAAGATCATGGAATTCTTAATCAATGGAAAACACATGGAAATCAGTACAAACGTGTTGCCAAATGCTAGCAAGGGCATGATCGTGGTATACCGAAACGGTGGTGGGCAGCGAGAGTGAGCCCTATATATAAGCTATTTTCGGTATATCGGGAAAGTGTCAGTGTGTAGGTTTGGTGGAGAGATCATGAGACATCGTACATATTCACATGATAAGTATACAAATAAGTTGATAACTTATACGTGTACTGGATCATATTACAATTGAATGATAATACTAGTAGTATGGATATATTACTGACCTTATCATGAAAATTCAATTGTATCCATTCTCATTACTGACCCGCTTGTGGCTTCTATTCGTAGAATGCCTCCTCGACGAGACCCAAATGCTGGGGGTTCGACAAGCGGTAATGATGATGAAATTAACAAGATTGCTCGAGCTATCGCTGTTCACATGAGGGACGTGATCCCGGGTATGGTCACTGATATTACCCAGAATCTTCGGGGAAGTACCGGTGATTCTGCACACAACTCAAATGCCACAAACGCTGGAACTGCTAACTTTACTTTCAAGCAGTTCAACGATGCTAAGCCTCCTAAGTACTCTGGTACCGAAGGAGCTACCGGCCTACTGCAACGGCTGGAAAGTATCGAAGACATTCTAGACTTCACTGGATGCCCTGAAAATCTAAAGGTCAAGATGGCCTCGAGTGCATTTCATAAGGGCGCACTTACCTGGTGGAACTCTGAGAAGAACACCAGGGGACGTGAAGTCGCTCTAGCCTTACCATGGGATGGATTCAAGAACTTACTGGTGGAAAAGTTTTGTCCACGTCACGAGCTAAAGAAACTGGAAGTGGAGATGTGGAATCTGGTGCAGGATAGTGGCGAAAGTGCCAAGTATACAACTCGTTTTCATGAGTTGTGCATTTTGGTACCACATTTGGTTACTCCTCTATCTCGCAGGATAGAGAAATACATTGAAGGTTTGCCTTTGGTGGTCAGAGGAACTGTCATGGGGAACAACCCCACTACTTTGGAAGCAGCAATTCAACTTGGTGCTTCACTCACTGAAGAATATGTGAAATCTGGGGTGCTCACCCGAAAGGGATTCAAAAGAGCACAGACTGATGAAGGCAAAAAGCCTGAACAGCATCATCAAAAGAGGAAGAAGCAAAAGACAATCAAGAACTTTGCAGCCCTGACTGCAGTTACTCCCACTCATGCCACACCCATTACTGCTATGCCACAATCTTCCACAGTCAGAAAGCCTTATACTGGTCCATTGCCACTATGCACCAAATGCCAATACCATCATCTACCCACTATTGCATGCAGAAAGTGTCTCAAGTGTGGGCGTATGGGACACTTTGCAGCTACTTGTAGATCTACTCCTCTTGCTGCTGCAACAACTGCTACCACGACTCCTATTGCTACAGGTGGAAGGGCCTGTTATAATTGTGGGGCAGAGGGACACTTCAGAAATCAGTGTCCAAAACTCAACAACAATACTGCTGCTGCTCGTGCTTTTGTTATTGGTACTGCTGAAGCACGTGAAGAGCCGGCAGTCATCACGGGTACATTTCTTATCAATGATCATTATGTTCCTATCATATTTGATACTGGTGCCGATAAAAGTTTTATCTCTGCTCATACTGCTTCTTTGCTTAATATGCAACTATCCACACTTACTGCTCCCTATACTGTAGAAGTAGCGAATGGTAAGACTATAGTTGTAGATTCCATCATTAATGCTTGTGAGCTAAGACTAAATGACCATCTCTTTTCCATCGATCTTATTCCTATGACCCTCGGAAGCTTTGAAGTAGTGGTAGGAATGGATTGGTTATCTAAGAATAATGCTGAGATCGTATGCTCCGAAAAGCTCATTCGCATTCCCCTACCGTCTGGCGAAACGATGATAGTCTACGGTGAGAAACCCTGCCGCGGATTGAAGATTGTATCGTGCATCAAGGCGAGGAAGTATTTGAAGAAGAAATATTATGCATTCTTAGCTCACGTGGTGGAAAAGAAACCTGACAAGAAAACAGTTGGAGACGTACCGGTCATCAAAGATTATCCAGATGTATTTCCAGAAGACTTGCCTGGACTGCCTCCAGTCCGGCAAGTGGAGTTTAGAATTGATCTCGTCCCTGGAGCAAATCCGGTGGCGAAATCACCGTATCGTTTAGCACCGTCGGAGATGCAAGAACTGTCTAGTCAGCTTCAAGAACTTCTAGACAAAGGGTTCATTAGACCGAGTTTCTCTCCATGGGGAGCTCCGGTTCTATTTGTCAAGAAGAAAGACGGTTCATTTCGCATGTGCATAGATTATCGTGAGCTGAACAAGTTAACAATCAAGAACAGATATCCTCTACCTAGGATCGATGATCTATTTGATCAATTACAGGGAGCAACTTGCTTTTCTAAGATTGATTTACGATCCGGGTATCATCAGTTGAGAGTAAATGATGAGGATATACCAAAGACGGCATTTAGGACTCGATATGGACACTATGAGTTTGTGGTTATGCCATTTGGGCTGACCAATGCACCCGCAGTGTTCATGGACTTGATGAATCGAGTCTGTAGGCCTTACTTGGATCAGTTTGTTATCGTCTTTATTGATGATATACTGATTTATTCCAAGTCAGAACGAGAACATGAGGATCATTTGAAGAAAGTCTTGGAACTACTAAGAAAGGAACAACTTTATGCTAAATTCTCAAAGTGTGAATTTTGGCTAAAGGAGGTTCACTTCTTAGGACATGTCATAAACAAAGATGGAATTCATGTAGATCCAGCCAAGATTGAGGCGATTAAGAACTGGACTACTCCATCTACTCCAACAGAGATTCGTTCATTTCTGGGTTTGGCAGGTTATTATAGAAGATTCATTGCAAACTTCTCTAAGATAGCCTTGCCACTCACTACATTGACTCAGAAAAGTCAAGCTTTTATATGGGGACAGAAACAAGAAGATGCATTTCAACTTCTTAAACAGAAGTTATGCAATTCCCCTATCCTTAGTCTTCCAGAAGGCAGTGATGATTTCATTGTCTACTGTGATGCTTCAAACCTTGGACTCGGTTGTGTACTTATGCAACGGGACAAGGTCATTGCGTATGCTTCAAGACAACTTAAGGTTCATGAGAAGAATTATACTACTCATGATCTTGAGTTAGGGGCTGTGGTATTTGCACTGAAGATTTGGAGACACTACCTGTACGGTACTAAATGTGTCATCTATACAGACCACAAGAGCCTGCAACACATTCTCAATCAGAAAGAACTCAACATGAGACAACGACGTTGGGTTGAGCTTCTAACTGATTACGACTGTGAGATTCGTTACCATCCGGGTAAAGCCAATGTGGTGGCGGATGCTCTTAGTCGCAAGGAACCAGTCAAACCAATTCGTGTTAGAGCCATGGAGATCAACACACAGCCAAACTTGAAAGACTTGATTCGTATTGCACAACAACAAGTAGTAACAGATAATCAACTCAAGACAGACTTGGATTGTGGTATTGAGAAGAAACTAGAACCTCGAGCTGATGGGTTGTTATATCTCAACGGCCGCGTTTGGATTCCAAAGTCTGAAGAATTGCGCACACTCATCTGTGATGAGGCTCATAAGTCGCGATACTCAGTTCATCCTGGAGCCGACAAGATGTATCAGGACTTGAGGACATCTTACTGGTGGCCGGGAATGAAGAAAGACATAGCACTGTACGTGGGAAAATGTCTTGCTTGTTCAAAGGTCAAAGCAGAACATCAAAAGCCTTCGGGACTTCTGCAGCAACCTGAAATTCCTCAATGGAAATGGGAACAAATTTCCATGGATTTCATAACGAAGTTGCCGAGAACTCCGAGAGGTTTCGATTCGATTTGGGTGATCGTTGACCGACTCACCAAATCTGCTCATTTTCTCCCAATCCGAGAGGATTACAAGATGGAGAAGTTATCCACATTGTACATCAACGAAATCATTGCACGTCATGGTACTCCAACATCAATCATATCTGATCGTGATAGTCGCTTCACTTCTCGCTTTTGGCAATCATTGCAAAAGGCTTTGGGAACGCGTGTTAATCTTAGCACGGCGTATCATCCCCAAACCGACGGCCAAAGTGAGAGGACTATCCAAACACTTGAGGACATGCTCCGTTCTTGTGTCATTGACTTCGGTGGAAGTTGGGACACTCATCTCCCACTCATTGAGTTTTCATATAACAATAGCTATCATACGAGCATTCAATGTGCACCATTCGAAGCTCTATATGGTAGAAAGTGCCGATCACCGGTCTGTTGGACCGAGATTGGTGACTCACAGGTCGTAGGACCAGAACTCATTCAGGAAACATCAGACAAGATCACAATCATTCAGTCACGGCTTAAGGCCGCACGAGATCGGCAGAAGAGTTATGCTGATCGTCGTCGGAAACCGCTTGAGTTTCAAGTTGGTGACCGAGTCTTACTCAAAGTTTCTCCCTGGAAAGGCGTTGTCCGATTCGGGAAGAAAGGGAAACTTGCACCAAGGTACGTTGGACCTTTTGAGATCCTGGAACGGATTGGTCCCGTAGCCTACAAACTCAAACTTCCAGTGGAGCTAAGCAATGTTCATGATACTTTTCATGTATCAAATCTTAAGAAATGCTTAGCGGATCATGATGTTCATATTCCACTGGAAGACATACAGATTCAGAATAACATGCAATTCATAGAACGTCCAGTTGAGATCATGGATCATGGGGTCAAGAAACTTAAACGCAGCCGTATCCCGATCGTGAAAGTGCGATGGGAGGGCAAACGTGGTGCTGAGTTCACCTGGGAACGTGAAGACCAGATGAAGCTTAAGTACCCTCATCTTTTTACAGTACCTTCGGCTAGTTAATTTCGGGACGAAATTCCCTTAACTAGGGGAGACTGTAACATTTGTGCATTTAGTCATGGTAGTTGTAAACAGTGTTAGAACAGTGTCTGGTCAGGTTCAGTTCAATCAATGTGATTCAGTATGTTCATAATGTGTGCTTGTGTGTTACAGGATTTTAATAGTCAGAAAAACAAGTATGTATTATTTATTTACAGTCGATTTCACTAAGCAAGAACAGTAACTTGTTATATCGAAACAGTGGTGGGCAGCGAGAGTGAGCCCTATACATATACTGCGTTCGGTGTAACAGGTTAGTGTTAGTGCGTAGTGTGGAGACGAATAGTATAACAATTAATTAATTCAACCAAGATCGTAATCTGTAAGCGAGACTGAGTATAGTTATGGGTGACGATCCATAATAATACGAATGTTGAACTTATAATTACGATTAAACGACTTTAAATAATTAAAACGATCGGAAAACGTACGCGATTGCGGGTATACACGTAATTGTGAATGTTTAACGGTCCGGCAAAACACGAAGAGTAAAATAATTGGAATAATTATTTTTATATTTTACAATTTTGAAACTCATCATTTTATTGAGTTTAATATCTATTTTACTTTAAAAACCGCGTAAAATACGCGTTACGTTTCGGAAACGCGAACCGAGCAACCGAAACGAACCCGGATACTACCCGGACTATAAAAGCCTTGAACAAGGCTTAAAACCTCATTTAATTCCTCAACAACCCTTTCTCTCACTACAAAACCGTTTACCCCTTTCTCTCTCTAGAAAACCCACTTTAAACGCTCGTATCTCGCTCGTTTCTCAACGGATTTTGGTGATTCTCGAACCCACGCGAAGCTCTCGACATTCTCTACAAGATTGTACAAGAAAATAGCAGAATTATCCAGCCAAAAACGAGGTATGCTCGGTTGAAAATCTGGAAAAAGAGGGTTTTCATGTTCATGTTTGTGTTTGTGATCAAACCCAACGAACCACCGGTTATATCATCACCATTCTGTTTTCGCACCATTAGAGACCCTCTCTGAGGTTGTATACACTTAGATCAAGGCCTAGAACCAAGTTTTAGACAATGAAGACGATTGCAGGTGACAGGTTCGTTGGATGGGATTACGGGCGAACCTTCCTCAGCAGTGGCGAACCTTGTGAGGGTTTTCCCGAACCCTATTGGTTCGTGACTCTTTAGCCGAACCTTTGGGGGACCTCCCGAACCAAGGAACGAACCTTGAAGGCCCTGCGAACCTGCATAACTCATTAAGCAGCTCACGAACCTTTGTACAACAGCGAACCCTAGGCGAACCCATGCATGCCGAACCTTCTACTGCCGAACCTTTGCATGGTTCGTGGAGCATGTAGGCGAACCAACTTAGCCGAACCCTTAGCTATGCAGCGAACCCTTGGACAGGAACATTAGCCTAACCCTCATGCATGCAGAACGAACCTTGTCTAGTTCGCCAAGCACTTAGACGAACCTTGATTAGATGAAAGACTGTCAAACCTCAGGGCTGTCAAGGCCGAACCCTGGCGAACCTACATGTGGCCTCCCTGTTCACGAACCTTTGATCATTGGCGAACCTTAGGCTAGAACCATAGAAGGTTCGCTGCCCAAGTTAGCAACTCACACACCTTTCGGCCCAATACAACACTATGTGGCCCAATTCCATTAACAACTTGACCCATGGATTAAACAAAGCCCAATTGTGTTATAATGACTCTTGTTGATCTCTAATTGGCCCAATATCGCTTAGAACCTTACATGGCCCATATACATGTGGTTGGACCAACATCACATCCCCTTGGCCCAACACCATATTCAATCGGCCCATCGTGAACCTAAGTAGCCCATAGACTTGGTTGAAGGACCATTGTGGTTACATAGGTTCAAAGACCAATATTGAACATAAATTTGATGATTGTGAATTGATCAATTGGGGTTTAAGTTGTGACTTAACCTAATCATGGGATCAAATCACAATCTCAAGGACATAAACAATGGGAACATATTTTCATAAGTCATGTTAACAAATGGTTTATCAAACACTTAAACATATGTGGCACACAAACAAGTTATCATACAAAAGAACATTTCACAAGTTTCTTGAACCCATGATCAATCAAGTAATCAAGTTAAACAAGTTCAAGTGAACACCAGTCAATCAATGAATCAAAGTCTATACAATTATAAATCCTATATCTTATGTATGATTACAATGTTATAGGAAACAATTAGAAGTCCTGTTTGCTACTTGCTAACTGTTTAGTTCAGAGTCTACTGCAGACAGGTGAGAACTTTAGCCCCTCTTTTACTGTTTTATAACTGTTTTGGGGTGGAACACGTGATCAAAACCGCTATTTCAATCTTGTTTCATGGCACAGTTTATGTGTATTCATAAGCATTACAGGTTTATCTTATGAATCCAAGGGATTCTTCAACTGTTTAAGGAACTGTCAACTGTTTTAAAGGAAATTATTCACTGTTAAACTTTTATTAATAAAAAGGATTTATAAATTGTTTCTTTGAAATGTTTTATAATAGTTTCATTCAAAGGTTCTTTTAAAGGTTAAATGTTTTTATATAAATGGTTTCATAAACTCTTCTTTTGTTATAAACCTTGTTGTTACACAAGGTCATCACATCATGGTATTCAAAACAAGTGGTTCACAATATGGTACTCAAATTCATTGGTTCAAAACATGGTATTCAAGTCAAGTTGTTCACATCATGGTATTCAAATCAAGAGATTCATTTCATGTTACATAAACAAAGGATTCAACTCGTGGAGTTAAATCCAGGTTTTCAATAAGACATTAACACATCCGGTTAAAGTAAGATTCATAAACATGGTGTCCATTGTTGTAAACAAACTTATAAACCCATCAAGTATCATATTCATTAGCGTTAGTACTGGGTGATCACAACAAGGGAAAGCGGACACATTGTTTCTTATCCAGGATGGAGTTAGCTTTTAAATTTGTTTTAAAAGCTAACTGCAGGTCTGGTGTCATTGTTTTCTTATCCAGGATGAAGTTGGCTTTTAAATTTGCTTTTAAAAGCCAACTGCAGGTCTGGTGTCATATGGTTATCAAAACTGCTGACGTATTATCTAACTCCAAACGTGGTTTGGGACTTGATATTATTGGCTGTCGTGCGAACAGTGATTGGAGTGTTTACACTCATTTTCTTACTTGATGTTAGTTTGGGTTGCAGCTCATCCATGTGAATCTTATGATGCTTTAACTTACCTATGTCTTATATCATAAAACTCATGTTTACAAATGTTTAAACCTATTGTTCTCACCAACTACGTCTGTAGTTGACAGTTACTTTTCACGTGTTTCAGGTAATCAGGTTTAAGACATTCTCAGTGACAACTAAGGAGACCATTCTAAGATAGAACAAGATGAAGAAACATGCTAGGATGGAATAGAAACTCACTAAATCCTAATTGTTTGATTGTCTTGTTTGAAGTCTTCTTTTGTAACTATATTTTGGGTCTATAGTTGTCTTTATTTTGGTAGATAGTTGTCTGTAACTAAACAATTGTCTTAACATTATGAAACATAGTAATCCATTGTGGTTGTTCTTATTCAATACTTGTGCATGAATCAACTGTTCATACGTCACCGCGCCGTGGATTCCGCACGCGGCGCAGGGGTGTGACAAGATGGGCTGCACAAAAGTTTGGGCCAAGTCGATAACTCCTTGGGCCGAGAAAGAGTGGGTATTGGGCTAACTAGTTGGGCCTAATGCTCCTTCGATCACAAAGGTGATGTTGGGCAGTGAAGTCTCTCGGCCGAAGGATGTAGACCAAGGGTTCGGGGCTTGCTTGAACTCCTAGGTTCGGCTACACACCAGGGACTACCCAAGACTAGGTTCGGCTGCATGGGTTTTACCCTATAGGTTCGTAGGTCCTTAGGCTCGCCTAGGGTTCGCTAACACCCATGGTTCGGCTGGTCCGTGCTTGACCAGCAAGGTTCGGTCTCAACCGAGGAAGGTTCGTCTCAGCCGAGGGTTCGCCTAGGTTCCAGGTTCGCATCTCTTCTTTGATTCGACTATTTTGGTTGGCCATGAGGAGAAGGTTCGGCCAGATGAGAACACTACAGGTTCGTCAAAGCTGGTGCCGGGTTCGCATCCCGGGGTCCGAGCTGCATGGTTCATTGGTCGTAGGGTTCGCCGCATGGGAGAGGTTCGGCTAAGGGATGGTTCGTAGCATTCATGTACACAGGTTCGTGGGTTGGCTCTTCACTCCTTAGGTTCGCTGACCTGGGCTGTCACCACCCAGGTTCGGCTGGTGGTCCTCGGTTTGGTCACCAAACACCCACGAATCGTGTTCACCATCACTCTCTTCACTGATCTCGAAGCTGTTGCAGGAACATTATCTCGCTATGGTTGCATGTAGCTGATCCTCACACATATAAGGCGTGTACACATATAAGGTTTGGGCCGGTGGGGTGTGTGTGGGTCGACTAAGTTGGAGAAAACCCTATATTTTTGTGTGTTTCAAGCCTCATACCTCGTTGCTGGTTGGATAACACCTCAAACTTGTTGTACTTTAGGGTAGAGAACGATCGTAGCTTCGTGTAGACACCAAAAACTCACGATTTGGCCAAGGATTGAGGGAGTTCTTGAGGGTTTTCTTGATGAAATCTTAGAGAGAGAGTGGACATTTTGAGAAGTTAGAGAGAGAAAGATGATGGTAGAAATGAATTAAATGAGTCATCTGATGTTTATATACCCCGAAGGTATTCGGGTTCGTTTTGTTTGCTCGGTTCACGTTTTCGTTGTGTTTCCGGATTTACGTGCGCGTGGTTGTAACTTAAATAAAAAGACTTTGTTTAAATATTTAGAAGGTGGTTATTATTAGTAATTATCTTAAATATCGTATTCCTCGAATTTATTTATCGAAATACATTATTTTTACGCGTTCGGTAAATTCCTTCGCGAAATTATGTGTTTTAATTTATTTCTGATGAGTTTTAAAATTGTAAAACAGGAAACATTATATTTCCTTAATTTTATGATCGTTCATATCGTTTTCGTTTTTGTTTCGTTAGAACACGTCGCCATCACGCGTATTCGTTCGAATCGTCATTCGAACGAACACGACGATGGTTTGGCTTTCCAACTTTTGTTTTCTACTTTTCAGTCATTATTTCAGAATGTTAAACTCTCAGAATCATTCGTACAGATCGTCACCTATACGAATAATTCGTCTGTTTAGCATTTCGTAACAACAACCGTTATGGTTTCGTTTTGTTTAACCTCACTTACGTTTATACATAATAGCATCAAATCAAGTATCTGTGTTTCAATTCTGTGTTGTCTGATATGTTTCTGACTGTTAAACCCTAAGGTTTTAATCAGATTTCAGAAAATCGTATAATAGGCTTGTGTTAAGCATAATGTATCAATAGCATAAACATAGTTTCACATAATGTGTACCTGAGTTACTGTACGAGTTACTGTAACAATCACTGTTCCGGCACGTGGCCGGCACTGATGTTACAGTCTCCCCTTGTTAGAGAAATTTCGTCCCAAAATTTAAGACTCGTTATTCGGTACAGCTGCCTCTGTAAAGAGTTGGGGATACTTGTTCTTCATGTGATCTTCACGTTCCCAAGTAAACTCGGGTCCGCGCTTTGAGTTCCATCGAACCTTAACGATCGGAATATGGCTTCGCCTCAGTTTCTTGACTTTGCGATCCATAATCTCTAAAGGTTTTTCGACAAAGTGTAAGTGTTCATCCAATTGAATTTCTTCAACCGGTATGATAAGAGTTTCATCGGCAAGGCATTTCTTCAAGTTTGAGACGTGAAACACGCCATGTACACCACTAAGTTCATCAGGTAGTCTAAGTTTGTATGCCACAGGACCAATACGCTCGATGATCTCGAACGGTCCCACGTACCGTGGTGTTAGTTTGCCTTTCTTTGCAAATCGGACTACACGTTTCCATGGGGATACCTTTAACATGACATGGTCTTCCACTTGGAATTCCAACGGCTTGCACCGTTTGTCGGCATAGCTCTTTTGTCTACTTCGAGTTGCTTGTAACCGTTGTTGTATCTGAGCTATTTTGTATGTAGTTTCTTGAATAAGTTTTGGCCCTGTTATTCGATTATCTTCCACTTCCGACAAACAGATCGGCGATCGACACTTGCGACCATAGAGAGCCTCGAACTGTGCACATCCGATGCTACTATGATAGTTGTTGTTGTAGGAGAATTCGATCACTGGCAAATGAGAATCCCAATTCCCACCGAAGTCTAGAACACATGTTCTTCACATGTCCTCCAAGGTCTGTTCGCTTTGACCATCCTTTTGTGGATGATAAGCTGTACTCAGGTTTAATTGTGTCCCCAATGATTTCTGCAATGATTGCTAGAACCTTGATTTGAATCTACTATCATGATCTGAAATGATAGACAATGTCATACCATGACGCACCACTATCTCATTGATGTAGAGCTTTGCTAATTTATCCATCGTGTAAGTTTCTTGCATCTGCATGAAATGAGCAGATTTGGTTAATCGATCAACGATAACCCAAATAGTGTTGTGTCCATTGGAAGTGAGGGGTAGCTTAGTAACAAAATCCATAGCTATCTGTTCCCACTTCCAAAGTGGAATTTCAGGCTGTTCCAGTAAACCTGACGGTTTCTGGTGTTCTACCTTTACTTTAGCACACATGAGACATTGACCAACGTACTCGGCTATGTCTTTCTTCATGCCTGGCCACCAATAATACGCACGTAAGTCTTGATACATTTTATCAGCACCAGGATGCACAGAGTACTTGGTCTTGTGTGCTTCATCAAATATAAGCTTCCTCAATTCCTCCACTGCAGGAATCCACACACGATCCTTATAATAGATGATTTCATCAGGCTTTGTTTCCAAATGTTTTTCCACTCCATAATCTAGTTCTTTCTTCAGGTTTTCACGTTCAACAACCTCTTGTTGTGCTTGCATAATGTTATCATGTAAGCTTGTCTGCACAGTCATTCCCATTGCTCTGACACGCAAAGTTTGACCCGTTCCTTCCGATTCAAGGCATCAGCCACAACGTTTGTCTTGGCCGAATGATATTTGATTACACAGTCGTAATCATTCAAAAGCTCAACCCAACGTCTCTGTCGCATGTTGAGTTCCTTCTAATCAAATATGTGTTGCAGACTCTTGTGATCAGTAAATATGGTACACTTGGAACCATATAAGTAATGTCTCCAGATTTTTAAAGCAAATATCACAGCTCCCAGTTCCATATCATGAGTAGTGTATTTCTTCTCATGAATTTTCAGTTGTCTCGACGCATACGCGATAACTTTGTCTCGCTGCATAAGTACACAGCCGAGTCCCTGATGGGATGCATCACTGTACACTGCAAAGTCATCACAACCTTCCAGTAGCGATAAGATCGGAGCATCACATAACTTTTGCTTCAAAGTCTGAAAGGCTTCTTCTTGCTTCTGCTCCCAAACAAACGGCTCGCTTTTGTGTGTTAGCTTTGTGAGTGGCAGGGCTATCTTAGAAAAGTTTGAGATGAACCTTCGGTAATAGCCTACTAAGCCTAGAAAAGAACGTATCTCCGTCGGTGTCTTTGGAGTGTCCCAATCCTTTATTGCTTTGATCTTGGCAGGATCAACATGAATTCCCTCACTGTTAACTACGTGACCCAGGAATTGAACCACTTTCAACCAAAATTCACATTTAGAGAATTTGGCATAAAGTTTCTCTTCCCTTAACAGTTCCAAGATGGTTCTAAGATGTTGCTCGTGTTCTGTTTTTCTTTTAGAATAGATCAATATGTCATCAATGAAAACAATAACAAATTGATCTAAGTACGGCTTACAAACACGGTTCATAAGATCCATGAAAACCGCGAGTGCATTCGTCAACCCAAAAGGCATCACCATAAACTTGTAATGCCCGAACCTGGTACGAAACGCCGTCTTTGGTATATCCTTGTCTTGTACTCTAAGCTGATGGTATCCGGAATGCAAATCGATCTTCGAAAAGTACTGAGCTTCTTGCAATTGATCAAACAAATCATGAATCCTCGGTAGTGGATACTGATTCTTGATGGTTAGTTTGTTTAGTTCTTTGTAGCCTATGCACATATGAAAGGATCCATCCTTCTTTTTCACGAACAAAACCGAAGCTCCCCAAGGTGAGTAGCTCGGTCGGATGAAACCTTTATCAAGTAGCTCCTGTAGTTGGTTAGGTAATCCTGCATCTCTGAAGGTGCTAACCTGTAAGGAGATTTAGAAACAGGTGTTGCTCCAGGAATTAGATCAATACGAAACTCTACCGGTCGCACAGGTGGCAAACCGGGTAGATCTTCAGGAAACACTTCTGGGTATTCCTTCACTATCGGCACGTCTTGTATCGTTTTCTTGTCTTTCTCTTTCTCCACCACATGAGTCAAGAAAGCTATGCATTTCTTTTGTAGACACTTACGCGCTTTTATGCAAGATATGATATTTACGCTTCGTTTTGTTTGATCCCCACGAACTTCCAATACACGATCATTCGTCACTGGAATCCGAAGTAGCTTTTCGAAACAGATGACTTCAAGTCTATTGAGTGATAGCCAGTCCATCCCCACAATGACGTCAAAACTGCCCAACTCCATCGGCAACAAGTCGATGGTAAATGTGTGATCAGTGAGTGTGAGTGGGCAGGTCCTAAGTATAGTGTTAACTGTAATTTGCTTTCCATTCGCTACTTCGATAATGTAAAGGGGAGTCTAAAGTTTCTTCAGTAAGACTAAGTTGTCGTGCAAAATCAGATGAAATAAAACTCTGGTCTGCACCAGTATCGAATAGTATAGATGCATAAGAGTCATGGAAAAGAAATGTACCAGTGACCATATTAGGGTCTTGGCGTCCAGCATTGGCTCCGATAACAAAAGCTCCTCCGCGAAGTGCTAATGCTCCTTGTTGCACTCTCTTTGGACAGTCTTGGGAGAAATGACCCAGTTCTCCACAATTTTAGCATCCCCTGTTGTTGTTGTTTCCTGGTGGTGGTGGTGGTGGAGGTAGTGCTCTGGCAGCAGTGACGGTGGCGTGCATTACAGCAAAACGGCAGTTTGCAACCCAGTGGCCAAATCGACCACAGTTAGTGCACTTTCTACATTGTGCAATAGGATGATGATGATACTTGCAATGAGTGCACTGAGGATGCACTCCCCCATAGTTCTTAGGTGCAGGATTGACAAGTGTTGCAGGAGTCTGTCTCAAAGGAGTGACGACCGCATAGTTCTTAACGACCTTCTGCTTCTTCTTTTGATGGTACTCTGGTTTCTTGGTTGTTGTTTCCTTGGATTTCCCGGTGAAATCTTTCAAAACTCATGACTTTACCATCACACCTGTAAGTTTAGCTGAAAGAGCAATGGCTGACTCCAAAGTAGTAGGATTTGCAGCCAACACAATACTCTGTATGCAGGAGGGTAATCCAATTACATATCTGTCAATCAACTTTTCCAGAGTTGGCACCATTTCAGGCACCAAGGCTACTAATTCATGGTAGCGTGTGGTGAAAGTCGTATGGTCGGCTCCTTTCATCACGTGGTTTGAGAACTCAACCTCTAGCTTCTGCAGTTCATGTTTCGGGCAAAAATCGTTCTTCAGAAGAAGTTTGAATTCTGTCCAGGGCATTGTCATCGCTTCATCCCTTCCTCGGGCTCTGATATGAGAATTCCACCATGTCAAAGCTCGCTTTCTAAATGAACCAGCTGCATAGCAAATTTTGTGATGTTCCGGACAACTGCTTATGTCCAAGGTGTTCTCCATTTTCTCCAGCCATTGGATCAGTCCAACGGCTCCTTCCATACCAGTGAAGCTTGGTGGCTTGCATCCTACAAAGGACTTGTAGGAGCAATCTGAAGTATGACTAGTGTTTCCACTAGCTTCTCCTGTAGTATGGCCAGAGTTGTGGTCATGGCCTTGAATCCGGTTTATCATCTCCGGGATGACATCCTTAAGTTGACTTGTCAATTGGTTGCTCAGCAGTGTCGCCAAAGCAATAGTAGTGGGGTCTAGTATCTGAGTAGTGCTTGGACCTGGAGGTGGGTTAAGTGGAGGAGGAGGAGGTGGCGGTGGTGAATCTGGTGATGATGGTGTCGATGAGTGAGGTGCAGAAGTCTGTGGAGTAGGTACCGGGGTCGGTTGTCTTCTAGGCGGCATTCTGATCATAACCAAAAGATATTGGTTAGTGCAGTGATCGAATGCAGAAAACAATGCAACTAAAGTCTTATGCTCTCTACATGAGGGTCCCTAAGTTATAGTCTAGACCAAACTGTTTTAGTAAATGACCACTATAACCTTGAGCTCTGATACCAATATGTTACACCCCGAGCCGGCGGGAGAGATCGTGTTCCCTGCCGCGCGGAAGGTTCTCGGGACGCGATATCGTGAGTGATAATCGTGATGATCAGATTGTTTACATAGCATCAATGTTAAGAATAACTAAAGCACAATCAAGTATTAACTAGGATTACAAAGTTAAATTACAATATCAATGTTTAGTAATTTAACTAAGGACATCCAAAAGTGATTCGTATGGATAACAACATATGTGCTTCCAAAATCAACTAGGTCCTATATCTAGGCCGCCTAGCATGCAATCCAAAAGCTTAAGCTTAAACCTGTGCGTCATCTGAGAAAGCATGTAAGAAAACTAAGTCAACACAATGGTCGGTGAGTTCATAATGTTTATAAGATTAAAAATAGCTTTAGCAAACCTCTTTCGGTAAAACCTTAACCTCATTAACTTTACATGTAGTATCTGAATCGGTATGCTTATATATAGGGCATACCCCTGAGTCGAGCCTACAACCCGCCCAGACGTCGTCAAACCACATACTAATTCGCATATGACACTGTCATTAATAACAATTAAGCATTTTACTTATCATTCAACCCAATCTTCCTCATAGCTTTAGTTTACTTTTTCAAATTTACAAGTCTATAGCATTCATATGTATTAGCTTCATTGTAAGTTTAACAAGCATCATAGTTTCACACATCATAGTTTAGCTTCACTAATCTCATGCGTGAGTACAAGCCCTGCTCTAGCAAAAGTTTAACAATTACGTAGCTCACGGCTAGATACAAGCCCTGCTCTAGCAGAAGTTTAGCCATTACGTATCTCATGAATTAGTTAAGCCTAGTCTAGCAATTATGTGTCTCCTATAAAAGATACAAGCCCTGCTCTAGCAGAAGTTTAGCAATTACGTATCTCATACATAGACACAAGCCATGCATACAGAAATAGTTCAGCATTTACATATCTCATATAAGCAGACACAAGCCCTGCTTTAGCAGAAGTTTAGCAATTACATGTCTCTTATATAGATAACAGCTTAGCCTCGTCATAGTTTAGCTTTTCCGTATCTCAATACATAGGTACAAGCCCTGCTATAGCAGAAGTTTAGCAATTACGTAGCCCATGATTAGATACAAGCTTAGCATTTCGGGCACAATCATAGTTTCAAGCATTCGCATATAGTTTAACCATGAAATTCATAGCATAAGCATCACGTATATAGTTTAAGCTTTTACTTTGTAGTATAAGCATCAAGTTTCTAGTTTATAGCATAAGCATCAAGCCTCAAGTTTAAGTATTTAGTTTCCATCATAAGCATCAAGCCTCAAGTTTAAGCATTTAGTTTCTCGCATAAGCATCAAGTCTCCAGTTTAAGCATTTAGTTTCTCGCATAAGTACTAAACATATAGTTTCAAGTTCAATCCTCAAGTATATAGTTTCTCAAGAATAATAGTTTCCAAGCATAAACTTTGTCATAAGTATCATGATTATCTTTAAAAGCATTAAATAATATTTCAATAGTTTATTAAAATGTCTAACATGCTTCTCAGTCCCGAAGTAAAACAAATAAGTTTGAAAAGGGACATATGAACTAACCTTGTGTTTGTAGTGGTTGACTAAATATAAATAAGAATGCGCGCTCTTGTTGTTGTGTTTGTTGTGATGTTCACGATCCTGTATTTATTTCATAGAGTTTGTAGTTTATAAGTATACATTGTAGTTCGTTTGTCTTTGCTAGGGAAAACACATCCACCTCACTTAGGAAAAAGTATTGGGTCAAAACCTAGTCACTTAGCTCGAAAATTGGTATGGCATTGATGCAGGCCTCGACAGACCAAACAGTCGACCAAGCTAGGCTGAATGGCACTAGCCGAAGCAAACTCAACCCATTCGACCGAATGGCCCGACATTCTCATTCGATCGGCCATAAGTGATGCTTCAGTCAAGATTACTTCATTCGGCCGAAAGGCTAGCCGAAGCAGCCACATTCGACCCCAACCCCATTCACTATAATCTCCATTCGGTTGGGACTTGTCTCAGTCGGCCACACCTTCATTCGAGAGAGGTTCCTTTCGGCCAAACTGATTCGGACCAACCTCAATCAGTCAGCCAACATCACATTCGGTCTATCCTTCATTCACACAAAATAATCCTTTAATCTATTGATTAAATGGATGGTGTATATGATCTTATGCAGGGAACTTATGAATGGTTGCTTGCATGGGAAGGGATACGTGAACCTCATGCATGTGTGTGTGGTGCATGGGAAACAATTAGGGTCCCTAACAAGAAGCTATCATGTTCTTGTCAAACAAAAGTGATAAACATGTAATCTTTTCATACTAAGTCCTAAGACATCAATAGGTTGCTAAACAAGTGCTAAACTTACATCTTTCTATCATATGGGAATTTAGGGTTAACAACGAATCATACAACAACACTACTGGTTTAAACATAAAGCAAGGAATACAAGGAGTCAAGAACTTTAAGTAAGTATAAGGGTAGTTATAAACACCCAATAATTAGTTGATTATTCTATCACCTACAACTAACTTAGATAGTTCTATGGGACTTCTATGCTAAATTGTACATACTAACAATTCAAGAAACAAAAGGAAGCTTAGAATAAATCATAGGCTTATAGTTAATCAAGTTGTATTAATTTAAGTCTAATAAACAAATATATGATTTCCTTAAAAAAATTATGGTTTTAGTAAATGAAACCTATGATAAACTTTCTTAAATTAACTAAATGATTTTTACCAAAGATTTACTTAAAACGAATTATCCTACAGATATTTAATCGAAGTTTAGGAATGATTACTTAAGGGATCAAGTGTTTTGATGATGGGTAATACCTTAGACTAGATAGATGAAATCCTAGAAAACACATTACTAACATAGGACACTTAGTTGCACACCGAGACCAAAACCCTAGTTTGCGTCTATCATACTTACTTATAGAACTCGAATCTCTTAAAAAAACTCAGGTGTTGAAGATACTTAAGCTACAATCAACGAGCGCGCATTATCTGTGGTAACTTTTACTTAGCAACACAGGTGAGTTCGTTGTCCCTTTTCAAACCATTTTGGATTTTAAATTGCGACTTTTAAACAGATGTTTAAATGTGTTGTAAATGCTTTTATACTAAATCATAATGCAAATGCTAATGCTTGTACACTTATTCTAAAATCTAATACTAAAAGCTAAACGCTAAGACTTTATACCAGTTGCTAATATTTCATGCACCTAATGCAATATGCTACAGGCCAAAACTATATGCAAATGCTAGATTCTATATGCTATATGATATATGCTAAAACTATATGCTAATGCTAGATGCTATATGCTAAAAGCTAAGACTATATTCTAAGACTACATGCTAATGATATATGCTAAAACTATATGCTAATGCTAGATGCTATATGCTACAAGCTAAGACTATATGCTAAGACTACATGCTAATGCTAGATGCTATATGCTAAAGCTATATGCTAATGCTAGATGCTATATGCTACAAACTAAGACTATATTTTAAGACTACATGCTAATGCTAGATGTTGTATGCTACAAGCTAAAACTATATGCTAAGACTACATGCTAATGGTAGATGCTATATGCTATAAGCTAAGACTACATGCTAATGCAATATACTACATACTACATACTAAGATTGAATGCTAATGCAAAGCTTGTATCTTTATATGAGATACGTGAATGCTAAACTATGCTAATGCAGAGCTTGTATCTATATATGAGATACGTGAATGCTAAACTATGCTAATGCAAACCTTGTATCTATTTATGAGATACGTGAATGCTAAACTATGTTAATGCAGAGGTTGTATCTATATATGAGATACGTGAATGCTAAACTATGCTAATGCAAAGCTTGTATCTCTATATGAGATACGTGAATGCTAAACTATGCTAATGCAAAGCTTTTATCTATATATGAGATACTGAATGCTAGACTATGCTAATGCAAAGATTGAATCAATTCATGAGATACGTAATTGCTAAACTATGCTAGTGCAAAGTTTGTATCTAATCATGGGCTATGTAAATGGTAAACCATGCTAATGTAAATCTTGTACCAATGCATGAGATTCGTAAATGCAATACTATGTGTCACACCCCCAATTTTCAACTAACGGAATCATACCGTTTGGGAACGTGACAAACCAGGATCTCAGATCATTAGACATAACGAAGACCTCTATATGAATTTCAAAACATACTTTGGTCTTTAAAACATAACATCAGAGTTTTCAAAATTTGCGGAAGCGTTATAAAACCAGTAACAGTTGTAAAATGTAAAATACAATACAAAGTTTCAAATGTTCAAATCCAGATATCTAAAATGTTTAAAACGCATGCGACTCTATCTCCTAGTCCATGCCAGCTTTAATGCGCGCCTTAGCGTCCTGAGAAAACATGTAAATCAAGTCAACACAAAGGTTGGTGCATAACACAGGTTTTAAGTATTTACAATGTTCAAAAACAACAGTTTGAATATCAAGTTTGTAGATAACATAATCACACATGCACAGTCATGATAGCTAGTCATATAAACTATTTACATAAGTGGTCGACACCGAAGCTGACGAATTGCCATGCTATAGCATGTTTTTGCCTTGCCACCATTGTCTAGCACAACAATAGTAAAATGTGTTTGGTCAGTCAAACACCTGCGTAGATCCCATCTACCAGGTGAGGTTTGTCAAACCTAATAGATCTATTTCCAACTACCACGCTTTGCGCTACGGCAAACTAAACGGTTCGAGGTGTGTAAGGACTTTCAATTGCTATGTTGTCACATAATGTAAACAGCTAACTCATGCAAGTGATATGTATCTAAAAAGAGTTTGTTGCACATGTTTTCTCCCCCAAAACAGTTTAAAATAAGAAAGGGGCCGAGTACGCACCTTTGATAGTTGCAGAATGATCAAATACTCGTGAACTCGCGTAAAAGATCCTTTACGAAGAATCTGTGTTTAAACAATAACTTAATGTTATTTGAAATGTCGTTTTATGCTTGAAATCACATACGTGTCAACACACGTATGCTAAAGTGTTAGAAATGTGCATACGTAAATACGCGTGACTTTGAAATCGTTTAAATAAAATCACATACGATTTTATTTAAATAAACGTAATTATACGCGATTTCGTTTTCGGATTAAAATACCATTTTTATCATTCCAATTGGTTCGGGATGAAATTCTGGTTCCAACGCAATTCGAACGGGTTAAAACGGAGTTCGTATACGAAAGTTATGACAAAAATACCAAAATGGTTTTAATTTCTCAAAAAAATGGTGGAACCCGGGATCGAACCCGCGACCCCCCACTTCACACACACACATCTTACCATTCCAGCCCGCTAGGGTTTCGCAATAGGATTCCTGAATAAATTGTTTTAAATACTCATCTAACTGGTTTCTCTTTTGACACTATAGCCGAAGCATTCAACCCCTAATTGACCACGAATTCGAACCCAATCAGTTCCAACACCATAGGGTTTTAATCATTTCAACTATTTCGAACCTCTCTACATGATTTAATTCAGTTCTTGTGTTCATTTATATCAAAAACCCGAATTTGCCTTTTACCCGATGAACCCTAACATCACATCCTTCGAATTCAATAGTAAAACTTCTAATTAATCCATGGTTATGCTTAGTCGAAACCTTCTGAAACTATCCCCAACGATCAATTTCATTTTTAAACACATTAGATTCCAAATCCCAATTCCGTTCCTAAAACAAGCCCTAGGAACTTGAAATCGATCAATTCATTGTTATCAATCGCAATTAACTTAGGTGTAACCTTAGTCGACCTCTTCTGAAGCTACCTATAACATCCAATTTGATTATCGAACTCATTTCTATAGAAACCCCCAAACCATTATTATTCACGAACCCTATTAATCGAACTCGTTCAATTCGTTACTAAAACACCCAATTGATACATGATATTTCTTAGTCGGCATCCTCTGGAAGTGTCTATGTGATTTAATTCGATCATCAGATTGTTTAATCAAGAAATCCCCAAATCACATATTAGTATGAACCCTAGAAATAGAAACTGATTAATTCGATATTAGAACATGGATTTATCATGGGGATTTGTTTAGTCGGCATGTTTAGAAGATTTAGGAGTGAAAACTTACTTGATTCTATGTCGAATTGTTAAAACTCACTTCTTGCTTGAACTTCGGCCGACTCAATCTTGTGTTCTTCGATATAGAGCTTCCACGATCAAATTGATGAATGCAACAGACTCTAAAAGGACCGACTAGAGTGTATGAAGTTTCAATTGTGAAGAATTTGATCGAATTTCATAAGTTTAATGCCTACCGACTTCGGTTTCGACTTTTGGTATCATTTGGCCATTAATTCGATTTATGATGATGATAATTACACCTGATAACCGTTACTAACCCTTGAGATACTGATTATAACCGATCTAATTCACTTATAATGGCCTATTGATGTGAGTTTCGAATTCCCCCAATCCTTCTTGGCCGAATTTTGACTTCCAAGGTCAAAGT
This sequence comes from Mikania micrantha, assembly GCA_009363875.1. NCBI lineage: Eukaryota > Viridiplantae > Streptophyta > Magnoliopsida > Asterales > Asteraceae > Mikania > Mikania micrantha. The sequence continues at coordinate 14,265,693 of CM018681.1, forward strand.
TTTGCATTTTAACTTGATTATCATTCTAAACTTTGAAACTAAAGTGTACTGGGACAGATTTTGATAATTCCTAATTCCTCAAGTTTGATTTTGTTCAATTACATAACATTCCGGTTAACAACGTTGAACCAAAATCCCAAATCGTCACTAATTGGTTCAATAGGAATATTATTGAGCTAAGTTAACCCATTTGGGCCAATTGGGCCTACCTTAGGCTCATTGGGCCTACCTTCTGTCCACTTGGGTCTCACGAAATATAATTGGGCCTATCTTGGGCCTTGAATTTGTAATTGGGCTTCCTTTGGGCCTCAGGTTTGTGATTGGGCTTACCTCCTATTCAATTGGGCCTCATGACTACTATTGGGCCTCATTGGCCTACCTTGGCCTTATTGGGCCTTCTTTGGCCTTACTGGGCCTTCTTTGGCCTTACTGGGCCTTACATGTCTTGTTGGGCCTGTGATTTAGCCATTTTCAGTTAACAAGGTTAATCCGAAATGTCGGATTGTCACACTATGTTAATGCGAAGCTAATATCCATGTATGGTATACGTAAAAGCCGAGCTATGTGAATGCTATAAACATGTAAACTTTTAACAGTATGCTAAAGCTATGATGGAGACGTGATTGGGGCGTAGGTAAATTGCTTAATTATCATTAACAACAATGTTATATGTGATTTGGTATGTGGTGGGACGGTGGCTGGGCGGGCAGTAAGTTCGACCCTACATATGCCCTATATATAAGCATACTAAATTGGATATTACAGGTGATGTTAATGAGGTTAAGGTTGTTACCAAAAAGGTTTGCTAAAACTATTTTTCAACTACTAAATTACATGAACTCACCAACCATTGTGTTGACTTTGTTTTCTTTCATGATTTCTCAGGTGACGTACAAGAATAAGCTAAGGCTAAGGAATGCATGCTAGGATGCCCAGTTAGAGGACCTAGTAGCTTTTGAAAAGCACATGTTCTGATGAATGTTGTGAATCACTTTTGATATCTTGTACACTTACAAGATAGTAAACATTTGATTCTTTTGATAAGTTTACTTAGTTAAATTATCAAACGTTGACAGTTGTAATTTAACTTTGTAACCTAGTTAAATATTATTATGCTTTGGTTATTCTCAATGTTGATGCTATGTAAACAATCTGATAATCAAGATTATCACTCACGATATCGCGCCCCGAGAACCTTCTGCCCGCCGAGGAAGTCGATCCAACCCGCCGGCTCGGGATGAGACAATAAATATGAGCTAATAAACATGGTTAAGAATGTGTTTCTTGAACCTTTAAATAAATAAATAAAAGGATAATGTTCAATGATTATCCAAACAACGGATATTTGATAAACCACTGATGAAGCAACCTCGGTCTCTCTCAGTGGTTATCCAAAAACATGGATAGATTCAGTGGTTGTGCTAACCACTCTTTCATATATATCCGCGGTTAAAACATCCGTTGTTACATTATAAACCTTTCGTGGTTTCTTTCACTTCCGATGTCTCTACTCGTTCTGAGACTTTTTAACCTCATCACTTATCCATGGTTACTTTACTCCGAGGATAAGGTTCTTCCAACGTTAAAATTCTCTTCCGTGGTTAACTTCCTTTCCCTATGGTTAACTATTTCTTGAGATTTATGCCTGATTTGACAGTCACTAATCACTCTACAAGATTAGACCCCCTACAATAAATTGAATTTACCCTCATTAACTGTTCTCACGGCTCGATAATATCTTCGCATTTTACCTTTCTACCCTTCTCCTCTCTAATGACCACTGATCTTATTTATATTAGTGGTTACCCTCTTAAGTTCTTCAGTTCATTCACAATAACTTAACGAAGTTTCTTGATCTTCTTTTGATCAAGGAAACTTAACGAAGGACAACAGCTTGTCAGGCATGTTGCCTGGCACAACGCAGTAACACTGATTCCATCTGAGCTTGATGCTCATGATGATGGTGTAACGACATTGGACCAGGCTTCATTCCTTACAAAACTTTGTCTGTACTTCAGGATGTGCATGAACGTACTCCTTGGTTGTTTTTTCTTTTCTCTCATGATCATATGTTTGGCCAATGGGTAAAAACCCTAAGGTGAAACTTTTGATAATTATAAGTAGTGGAGGTTTTTATTTTTGAAACCGCCCTTGTGTGCGAACGGCGATACTTCTTCTTTTTTTAAAGCAAAGATTTGTACTCACACTTTGCACTCATAACTGCTCGAAGTTCATCATCACAAAAATAGCATATGAAGCCTTGAAAATCAAGCCAATCCACAACCACGAAGCTTACCTTGTCAATTCTTATAAGTACCCTCACTACAACGAAGCAATCAACATTCTGGTAAACTCCTTCATTCATGCTGCTCTCACTCTAAATCTTCCTATCTCGAAAGTTGCTCCAAACCAGTTTTGGGCAAACTCATCCTTGGTGACAAAAGGATGACTCTGTTGAAAACATCGCTTCGGTGGTAGCTGGTCAACGAGTCACCCTCACCACTTCCAAAATAAGTGTTGCCCTAAATTTGAACGACACCGAGGCTCCCACAACTGTTTCTTTAAAACTTCTCCATAATGCTTTTGTTTAATGTGATAATCAGGGTGACCTGAAAAATAGGACCTTGTACAAAGCTCTCTTTTACCCCAAGTACAAGCTCCTGTATCACACAACTTTACAGTGTCTTTCGCAAAAGTCGACAAGTTGGGGAGAAAAGCAATATAACATGCCATATGTCATGTACGCTATTCTATCCAAAAAAAGGTCAACTTGTCACAAATAATTTTTGATCATCTGGTACATCACCAGAAAGGCCCCAATTTTTTACTGTATCCTAGGTTTGTAATGGCTTGTCTTTTTGCTGATGTGAATAATGTTTGTCATATTGCTACTCTATCTTCTATCAAGAGCATTGACAAACATATGTTCACTAGATTGAACACTGATGCTAGACAAATGGATGACACTGAGGATACACCATCCTTGGTGAAACCATATCCACCTCTTCTTCCATATTTGTACAGGTACTGGCCAAAAGGAAACTTTCTACCAAAGCCTCTAAACCTATAAAGCCCAAAAAGACTGTTCAGGAAGATGAGATCCCTAAACATGTCTCTGCCCCCACTGGGCAATTGGATACATATGTTCCATCTTCACAGATTAATCAAGTATCTCCGCCCCATCTAGCTCCTCATCAATCCTCTCAATATGATGATGTTGTATTCCAAAGGGAACCCTCTCTAACCACTGAAATGTCACTTGACACTTAGGTGGCAGTCCAATCTCCCAAGTACAACTCTTATTCTTCTCCACAAATAGCCCCTCACTCTCTTACCCATGTTCTCCATGAGATTGACTCTATGTTCGAGCAAATTTATTCTCCTCCACCTTCACCAATAGAGGAACAACCACATCAAACCTTTGCTCAAACTCATCAATCTCCTACCCATGGAGAAGAGGATAAGATCAGGATGTCAAGTCCAACTAGACTTCTTGATCATATATCTGGAGCATCCATTTCGCATGAGACTCCAATGAGCTTTCATTTAAATGGATCAGGCAATAAGACTTTCGAGATGGTAACAGGCCGTGAAGTTCTTGAAACCGAGGCTTGAAATCCTCGGAACGAAGAAAAAGGGGTCCATGACATTTCTGAGATAGACTCAGGTCATGATAAAAATGACCCATTACTCAGGGATTCGGATGACATCCGTAGAAGGATGGACGAATGAGATCTTAAAATAAAGGAGTTGACGGATTATGTTGCTCATATTTAGGCTGATGTGACTAAACTCACCGAGTTAGTCACAACAGTCTTGAATAATCAAGTCCTGCAACCCAAACCATCCCCATGCAGGCACCTTCACTTGAATGTACTCAAAACACTCCACCTACTTCCACTGCCCACACCTTTTCACCCCATACTGTTCAGGAGGTGTTAAACCCACTTCTTTCTGCCCATCTTACTACCTTGCTTCAAACCTTTACCCAACAATTCCTCACCACTTAAAAGATCCAACTGGTTCTATTGAAAATTTCAGTAGATACCAAAGTCTCCTCCTTACAACATGAAGTTTCCAACCAGACTCGCTTTCTTGAGTCTCTTACTGGGATTTCTCCTCCTTCTCTATGGTTCAAGGAACAGGCTGATGAAGCCAAAAAGAGGGAGAATGAAAGGCTCTTGCCTGCTGCCCAAGATGCCAAGAGGGCAGAAGACAAGACTGCGCAAAGGAGAATGAAGCAAATAAGATTGAAAAATCAAGAGGCACTCCTCAAAGCAGCACTGGATCAATAGTTCCAAACTAAAGCTACTAATGCTTTCTTAGAGCAGAAGTAAAGGTAAGATGAAGCTCAAATAAACACTAGACCATTTGGAGTATCTAGAAAACCCAAACCTTCTAAATCAGCTCCCACTGAGCAAATAAAGCCCACAACCGCTGCCCCATCTTCTTTTGCCTCAACCACTCAGGACATACCAATTCCAACTGGTTCTGTCCAATCTGAGCACATTTCCATCCTTCCTAAACATGTCTCTCCCACCATATCTATCCCCTCTTCACCCATACACACAAATAAAGAAAGCTCACCTACTCTTTCTGCAAATTATGCCTCTCAAATCGTCCTAGAACTATCCTCACAAACCTCCCTTCCTACCACTTTCAATGCCTCCAAAATTGGCCAAAAACCAGCACCAACAGTCACTCAGTCTTTCTCAAGAAGACAAAAGAGTGTGGTCAGAAAAAACAAAACACACAATAAGACATCTCAGAAACTTCCAACCTCTGCTCAAAAACCTAGATCAGAGTTAAATGATGGTCAGCCCATTGCTCCCTCCCTAATAAGATCAGTAGATGCTGAGAAACAACAAAATTCTCCAATAAAGGATACTATTCACCTGTTAGGACACTCCCTTCTGATGAAGACCTTCGGAAGATAAGGAACAAAGAAACGGAGAAGGAAAACATGATCCTAGCTGGTCTAGAAGCCACTGGTCTCTGAGGAGATGAACTGGTAAACACCTGTCAGGAACAAATTGCCGGATTGGATCAGTATCAAGATAACGCCAATCAGGCTGAGAGGGAGCCGTTGCTTAAGTTTTTGTTGGATGAAGGGAAGTATAAGCTTGAAAACTTCAGCATTTGGGATATTACTAGCCTTAGAAATGAAGCTGAAGTCTTATCCAAATGAATAAAGGCTGAAGTCAAGAAGAAAAAGACCACTGAGCGGAGGAAAAGAATAAAACACATTCTTATCCAGAATCAATGGGGACCAAAGAACACAATAACAAGATGGAGAGATGATGTTATGTTTGATGAATGGTCAATGTTCAAAAGAGAGAACAATGATCACCCTGAGCTGTAGGTCTCAAACCGGATCAAGAAACAAACTTTATCTTCTTAATCATCATCAATGATCTCTAACAAGTGTGGAATCCAAATTAGAATCAAGAAAGCAAGTAGAAAAATGTAATCTTTTATAAATACTGAAAATTTTGAGTACAAGTGCCTCAATACGTCTAGAGAGAAAATGCCTCGGGATTCCAACCTAAATCTGTACAAAATACGTCTATTTATACTAGGCCTAGGTGTACTCGAAATCTAATACAAAATTTCGAGTACACGAACACATGGTGTACTCGAAGTGGCTGTACACGAAAATAATCAAAATCTGAGTTTTGACTCTTCCGGATTGACTTTGTCAGTCTTCATCTCGTTCAGGACTCTACAAACTCCCCCTAGACTGGCGAAGTCATCCAATAGGAAGAGTAACATTGTGTGGTATGCCTCCTGCATAAAGTTTCAACTCGATAGTATAAGCAACTATACGAGTAAACGGTTTACCTTCCTCATCAGCACCAGAATAAACTCGTATTGGAGACTGGTGCAACTTCATCATGTCCTCCTTTCCATACTTCAAGAGATCCATAGGGTCAAGAATAATGTCAATATCGTCAACATTGTCTTTGTTCTTGATGATGACAGCTGCAAGATTGAGATCGTCATAGTATCAAGACCAGAAGTTAGCCAAGGAATTGTCTGGAACTGTAGGAGATACTGGCACTGCTATTTCGACATGAGGAGGAGGATACTTATAGTATATCCAAGGTTTCTTCGTCTTCGGATCAATAATGCACGTTGAAGAAAAACATCTTCCCTTGGTTGTACGCATCACAGGAAAGTCCTTCTCATATTGATCGTTGATGAATTTGGCGAACAGATCAGCCTGAGAGTCCTTGGATGGATTGAAAAACATAGCTTTGTTGATGCTTCGAATATCAATCTTTGGCATGGTGCAAAAATCTCTTGGTCTCTTATAGTATTCAACCTTTCCGTTCATTCTCTTGACCAGATAGATATCCCTTTCTTTGTCATACAACCAGTAGCACACGTTAGACCTGTCGTTACAAACAGCAAACAGATTTCGGTCATTTGAAATGAATGTATGATCTGGATATTCTTCACTCATATCCTTAAACCAAGTATCTTTAACCACAGGAGGAGATGGTGTCCAATCCTTCTTTTTGTCAAACCAGTAGACAATTACTTCATGAAGTGAGGTGACCTCCAGTCCCAATGCATCAATGTATTTGTGGGCATACATATTTTATTAATATAAGGATCGGATGAGACGTTGCCAAGTATGATGTTTTCTGGTTCTTCCTCTACAGATGCCCCTGCAGAAGGTTTAGCTCCTTCCTAAACTTCTTTGTCGGTCTCCTCGAAAGTAAAATCATCAGGAAGATCTCCAAAGAAATCATCAAGTCCTGTACTATTCATATCAGCTCCTGAAAGGGTGTCACCGGAGAGAACGTCATCAGGGATATCTCCAAATAGATCATCATATTGACTAGTGGGTTTAGAAGAGGAAGTGTTTCCAGAGGTGCCTCCTTGATCCTTGTCATCTGGAGGTCCCTGATCCCTTTTATCCGATGGATCATCTTCTTTCTTGTTTCCATCATCGTCATCTTTGTCATCCTTCTTTTCTTTCGGATCCTTTTCCTTCTTGTCATCACCATCATCATTGTCACTATCATTACTATCATCATCACTGTCAAGAAAAACATCTTCCTTGTCATCATCATCGGATTCTGAAACCTCTTCTCCTTTAAGTCTCTTAATATCTTTCTTCATCTCATGGTTCTCTATCAAGAGAAATATGATAAACTTTTCATGTGCCTTGATCTTCCCATGACACTTTTTCAGCTTGCTACATATCTTTTTCATTCCATCCTGCAGATTTAGGATAAGACCATCCTTGCGCATGGAATCCTTTTCAAGCTGAAATACTCTGTCGTTTAGATCCACGAGATTGACAGGCACCTCCTTTGGCTCATATGGTGAATTTGAGTGAAAAGGAGATTTTCCTTTGTCACTGCTTCAGCGAGTTGGAGATGAAGAAGTCTTGGTGTAAGGAGCGGATGTAGTGGATCCAGCTGGAATTTTGATAACTAATTTGGGCTTGGTTGGTTCGGTTGAAGGTTTTGCTTGAGAGGGTGGCTTAGGTTTTGAGGATGGCTTGATTTGTGTAGGAGGCTTGGATTGTGTGGATTGCTTGGGTTGTGTGGGTTGTGTAGGTGGAGGTGGTGGAGGTGGCTGTGTATATGGAGGAGGTTGTGTAACTAGAGGTGGTGGAGGTGGCTGTGTAGAAGCTTGTGAGATGATCGATGCAACCTCTGTGTACGAGTATGAACATCATGCTCTTCAGCCACAAAGGCAACAGAAGTGCCTTGATCCTCTACAACATTTACGTCTTCCACAAAGCGACCAAACTTGATTAGAGGCCTCTCTCTCCAGTGTACTGTTTCTTTCCTCGTTTGTTCAACTTCATATATCCAAAAATGTCATCACACATTCTCTTGATATCCAAGGTGCCAAGAGTGGGAGTCAAAGAAGGATGCTTTCTGTTGATAATGATCTGCACAAACCGGGGGAAAGCCAAAAACCGTTCCTTTCTTCGTCCTTTGATGTTTTCATGCATGTCAAGGAAAACCATCTTCGAGAAGTTGAAATCAACTCCAAGAGCCAATGCTACTAGACAAGAACTGAGGGTCTGGTTCAGAACATCGTATCCTCCTTTTCTTCCAGAGAGGCATTGTGTGACCACGTGTGCTAAATATCTCTAGTAAGGGTGTAGCAGCTTCTTCTCTGTCGGAGGATAGGCACCTTCATGACCCATCTGATACACGGTCCTTTTTACCAGATCTTGATCCAACTCTATAGGATCATCCGCTTTATCTCCAAACTGTAAACATTCCTGCACAATTTGCTCTGTAATGACAATCGGTTGACTCTGAATCTTTCCAATGATACTGACGTTCCCATCTGCATCAGTACGTTCTTCTACTGTGCTCCAAAAGCTCCTAACAAAATCATTCACGATAGGTGGGTACTCCATGATGGCATAGTTGATGGGTGATAAAATCAGTCCGTCAACCATACACTTGAACTTCGAGTGTTTTGTTGACGGTTCCCCAAGAAATGCTATCATGTTGTGGTCATGCACGAACCTTAAGTCTGCCATCTGAAAGACACAAACAAATCAAGTTAGTTCAAGTTCAAGGTTAATGAATAGTTCTGTTCTCAAACTAACAGTTGTACTCGAAACAACAAAGTGTACATGAAATGCAGTCTGTACACGAAATGTGGTCTGTATACGAAATAAGTGAGTATTCAAAATCAAGGATGTACACGAAAATAGTCAGTATTCGAAATTCATTCTGTACACGAAGTTCATTTGTATTCGAAGTTTAAATTTCGAATACAGCATAAACCTTCAAATCTTCATTAATTTTGCTCCTTAGAATCTCTAATCTAGTTTGAAACACTCGGAAATCATACGCAATCATAATATCAAAAATCTCCTTTCAATTTAAAGTATTTCAAGGTTAATTTATTCAAAGACCTTCTGTATACGAAAATCGTGTATTCGAAAATTACTTTTGATCATAACTTTCGAATCCACAGTCAAAAATTGATAAAAATCTATACCTAAGGCCGCCTAATGATGATCTAAAAGATGGCTGGAGTGGAATTTTGAAAATAGCTCTAGAAAGTGAGATCGCCTCAGAAACACCAAGTCTGTACTCAAAATGTGAAAAACGTGTACTCGAAATAATGGTACTCGACATTTAATACGGTTGGACTATTTATAGGGACATTTCGAGTACACGATTTCGTATACTCAATTTCGAGTACATACTTATTTTATTTCGATTTAAAAATTCTATCTTTTTATAAAATAAAATAAAATAATGGAAACTTTGAACAAGTTTAAATTTAGTCGGGTCAAATTTGTGGGATCAAATCTGTTATCAAAATTTTAACAACTTTGTTAATTTCTTAAAGAAGCACAACCTTTAAATAGCTATTCCCCACCAATGATTTCCACTCGTTATTCCATTTCTTAAAAAATCTGTTATATGATCAAGTTTTTATACAATATCTTATGGGAAATTTATGAACAATTAGATTGTAAAACTAGATTAATATGCAACCTATCAGTCTTGTTAAATTATTTGTTTCAAACTTTGATTGTGTTTCAACGAACTTAAAATTATTTTGACAGAGTTTTAAGATGAGAAAAGAAAAGAACAGATCTATTAGGTTAGAATCAAGAACAAGAAGGGATTCTATCATCTTGTGCTCATTGGCATCTTTTATTTTCTGATCTGCAGACACGTTGGCCTTAACGTCACACGTTCAGGTCTTTGCTTACGCAAAACAAAGGATGCTTCAGTAGGTATTTTCCGCTCTTTGTTTGCACAAAACATAGGAAATACCCGAGTTTTTCAAACACAATTTTAAGTTTATTGAAACACAATCTCGTTTTGATTCAAGGATTTAAACAAGAAGTCAAATAGTTGTCACACATTTCTAGTTATCTAATGATCACAATTTCACACTTATTATTTATTTAAAATGAATCTTTGATCAAGTCTGATTCTTTTATTTGGAAAATTGATTTCAACTTCTTAGTGCATAGTACGTATTCAAATTTGTGATTCTTTTAGAAATCTTATTAAGGTAGTGAAATTTTGATCCTTAGAAATTATTTCACTTCCCAATTTGATCAATACACTTTCCTTGTCCAAATAAACTCCTTTTGTATTTTTTTAAACTTTTAAAAAATAAATCTTTTTGTAATTTTTCTTTGAACAACAAGAGGCGGGATTTTCTTTTTCTTAGATTTTCTAAACTTAACTCCCCCTCAACTTGTAGATCATCTTAGACTGACTCAAAGACCGAAAATCTTTTTCTTGTTTTTGTATATTTTGACTCAAAGACTAAAAATCTTTTTGTTGTTTCTGTATATTTTGACTCAAAGACCGAAATTTTTTTGGTTGCTTTTGTATTCAACCTTTCCATTCATTCTCTTGACCAGATAGATATCCCTTTCTTTGTCATACAACCAGCATCACACGTTAGACCTGTCGTTACGAACAGCAAACAAATTTCAGTCATCTGAAATGAACGTATGTTCAGGATGTTCTTCACTCATCTCGTTAAACGAAGTATCTATAACCAAAGGAGAAGATGTTGTTTCCAAAATAACATTCTTTTTAACAAAAGTTGACTTAAAGCTTTTAGACATCACATTTGTTTTAATTTTAATTGATCAACTTTTCCAACAAAATTAGAGTTTGAACTAAGAGATGATGTTCCAAAAGATTTTGAACAATATGTGCTCTTCTCAGCACTTCTTTCTTTGGTCTTCCCTTTCATACCTGCTTTGCTTAAACTATCTGCACATATCTCAGAATTGTCAGAAATTTTGGGACGGGTCTCAATAGGATCTGCTGTCAAAGAGACAGGTTTGTCAAATCCAGTACTGAAATAGAACCTTCGATCAGACTGTGACAGCGGATCATCAACAGATGTGTTTATTTTGGGCATAATTGTGTAATTGTGATTAAAAGGTGGTGCACATTCATTATACCCAACACCCTTGCCCTTCTTTTCCCAGTACTGCATGGTTGTCATATTTTCCACAACCTTGCTCGAATAATCAAATCTTTCACATTTTACCGATGTTTTAGAAAGTTGAGATTTAACTTGGTCCAACTCTAGAGTGAGTTCATCGATTTTGCGTCGAGCATCTCGATAGTTGGACTCTTTGTCACTTAAAAGCTCTTTTAACCTTGCCACATCCCTTCCCTCTGCTTCAAGTTTTCTTTTAAAAATACCTTCATTTTTAAGAAATTCTGAGTTGAAGTATTTAAGTTTGCTTACTTCTTTGATTAGTGATTCATTATGTGATCTATACTTAAACACTTTATCTATGCATGAGGGAGAGCAAAGATTTTCAGTTATCTCCTTTTGCTTTTCGTCCACCTCAGCCATGAATGCGTGACTCAGAGTCAGCTCCAGTTCCTGCACTGGATCACTCCAGTCATAGGAGTCAGTTTCTGGGGTCACCAGTGCTTTGGACGTACTAGCACTTCCTCCAGCAGCAACAGTCACAACTTTCTCTTCAGACTTCTTTTCTCCTTCCTTGGCCACCTTTGGCTGCTTACACTTTCTAGCAAAATGACCAGGCTAATCACAGTTGTAGCACCGTAGTTTTGACTTATCAAATCCAAGTTTCTTTCCAGGGTTATTTCCAAAGTTGTTTCTTCCATATCTTTTGATGAACTTATTTGCCCTAAACACCACCATAGCCATCTGCCATGAGATATCCATTTCCTCAACATCAGCTGGATTTATCTGTTTCAGGTTTTCTTGAGTAAGATTGGTAGGTGCCAACTCTCCTTCTATGAATGCATTGTAGCTGTTCATGAAACCCTTAAAGAGCAGCAGATTTTCTTCACTTTCTGGATTGATTTTGGACACTGATCCGGCTTGTCTAGATGATAAGAAAGCTGTTTCAAAGGAAATTGATAGAGATGAAGAGTTTTGATAATGCTGCATCCCTGAAGCCTGAAGATTGATAGCAGAAAGTAGTGCAGAGTTTTCTAACACAGGTGCAATTCCCATGGAGCTGGCATGATTCAGTGCTCTCTGCTTATCATCCATATCATCGGAATTTATGATTGAGATCAGTTCACTCAGAGAAGTCTTGTACATATCCTTTGTCCTTTTGATTGTTGTACAATTTGAGTTCCAGGTGTATGGCAATGAGTTCAGTAGCTTCTTATACACTTCTCCTTTGGTCATCTCAATTCCAGAACTTGTCATCTCAGTCATCAGATGAGTAAATCTATTAAGATGTGCTTCAAGAGACTCACCCTTGATGTGGTTGAACATGTTGAACCTCTGTCTTAGCATATCCTTGCGACTCTCTTGCATGTCCTCATTTCCTTCAAATCGTTCAAACAAGGAATTCCAAAGTTCCTTTGCAGTCTTGTGTTCCTTAAATACATGAGCAACATCAGTCGATAAAGCCATTGTGATTGAAGCATAAGCCTTTTCATCCTTCTCCATCATAAGTATGTCATTGTCAGTGAACAATTCAGGATCCTTGGGAACAAGAGGACCTTTGATCTCACTTTGGTATGAGGGCACAAAGGGACCCTCTTCAATAGATTTCCAAAGCTTTGGATCAGTGTATTTGATAAACGATTGGAATCTGAATTTCCAATCTTGGAAGTTATCTCCCGACATGAGCCTTGGTGGCTTTGTTCCGGTGCCGATCTCATTGTCCAAATTAAGCATATTGGACAAGTTAGTCAGATTCTTTGATGCCATGACTGAAAATAAAATTTCTAAGTGTAGTTCACGAAATCCTTGTAGAATAAAATTTCTAAGTGTACTTCCGGTGCCAATCTCATTGTCCAAAATAAAATTTCTCTGTATTCGAAATCCCTAGTAATCGAATTCCTCCTATATTCAAAACATTGACTGGTACTCGAAAGTGTTCTGTATTCGAACTCAATCATGTACTCGAAGCCTTTGTTGTACTCAAAAACACGAAATTGTGTACTCAAAAATGAAGCTGTAGTCGAAAATTTCTTGTACTCGAACAACTACTTCGAACACTTTATCTGTACTCGATATAGCTGAAATCGAAAATTTTGAACTTGAAAATACTTAAGAAAAATTTTATAAAAATATTTCTTAAGATTTGGAGTCCCAAATTTACACAGTAGCTAGATGGAGTAGAGAAGAATGGTAAAGTGCTAAACTTGCTTCAGAAAGTTGTTACCTTGACGAAGAAAAGAGCATCCAAGCTCTGATACCACTTGTAGGTCTCAAACCGGATCAAGAATCAAAATTTATCTTCTTAGTCATCATCAATGATCTCTAACAAGTGCGGAATCCAAGTTAGAATCAAGAAAGCAAGTAGAAAAATGTAATCTTTTATAAATACTGAAACTTTCGAGTACAAGTGCCTCAATACGTCTAGAGAGCAAATGCCTCGGGATTCCAACCTAAATCTGTACAAAATACGTCTATTTATACTAGGCCTAGGTGTACTCGAAATCTAATACAAAAGTTCGAGTACACGAACACATGGTGTACTCGAAGTGGCTGTACACGAAAATAATCAAAATCTGAGTGTTGACTCTTCCGGGTTGACTTTGTCAGTCTTCATCTCGTCCAGGACTCTACATGAGCTTTGGAAAGAAGGCACTTCTCCTTCTCCTCTATAGTGACTCAGTTCAAGGATGCCAACCCATGCATAATGCTTGATCATTTGCTAAATGCACCTATGGGAAGCCTTGGTGTTGGGTTTGCAGAATCTCCATCTGCTGTCAAATTCAGACCCTGGGTTGATGTTAATAAGGAAATTCTTCCTGATCTTCTGATGAACTATGAGCCTCATCAGCATGTTGTAGTAAAGAAGGTACTTGATTCAAATGATCAAGTGATAAGAAGAGAAATAATACATTGGCCGGCTGGAGCTCCTCTTCCTTTGGGTCTACTTTCTAAATCCCAGTCTCCTCAAATCAAAAACTCTAGAACAAGAATGAAAACATGGTTCTATGACTCTGTCCCAAGAGCATGGCCATTGAAAGATATAATGGTTCAAGAACTTTTTTCTCAAATTGGGACGAAATTCTCACCCTACCAATTAATGATCTGAAGGAACTGCAGAACAAGACTTTGGACAATGCTGATACAGAGTATGAAGTTCCGAACTATGTTCAAACTCTTAGAAATAAAATTGGTCTAGCTTTAAAACAAAAATAGATAGTTTTGGCTTAATCAATCCAGAGGGAGATTGTTGGAAAATAAGGACTAATGAGCAAAACCACTGAAACTAGACAAATGAATAAACCGCGAAATGACAAGCCGCAGATGCTTCTCTTTTGATTGAAGAACTGCTTCAGCATCGGAAGGTCAACATCGGAATATCAGCCAAAAAGAAATGCCACTGAACTTATCTACGTCAGAAGACACTAGCTGATCATGACACCTTCGGAAGACATCCATTGCATCGAAATACATCAAATGACTCGGAAGACAATCTCCTGTTTTGAAATAACGGATTATTAAATCAGCTTCCGATGATCATCTTCCGAAAGAATAACCACTGAACATCAGTACAACTACTTCAACCTCGGAAGAACTGAAGACAACTGAAGACTTTTGTTTCCGTTGTTATTGTCTTTGTATTTGTACTAGTCTGTTGATTCAGTGTCTGTAATAGTGTCAGCTATTTGTCTTATTATTTCTTGTCTTGTATCTCAGAATGTTGGGTAATTAAGTCCCAACATTCTCTGTGTAAAATGAATTACTTCCCCTCAAAATTCTTTATACATTCTATTTATTCTCTTCCCTCTTCCTAAGCAAGAAAACTAAACAACAAAAATAACGTTGTACAAAACTTTAGAGGGAGCTAAAACCAAACCTTTGACTAAGTGTCTAAATCCTTTGTTCCTGCTAAACAGCTTCTCCTCGAGGTTTCTGTTCTCAACAAAGGATGGGCAAGCTCAGCAGGGCATCGATACTGATAAGTTTGATGGGATAAGTTCGAAAGAAGCCAAGGTTGTCGACCTTATAATCTCGATGAGCTGCAACATGTTGAAGTCTAACTTGGTGGCGATACTACTAGTATCAAATCCATGTAGCAGCTCCCAACCTTTGATATTAACAAGTCTTACCCCTCCAAGCACCATTAACCCAAATTAAGTCGAAAACGGGCAGGATTGAGTCGGTTGTGGTTTAACAAATGTCAAAGGGTCGGGTAGGTTAACTTTATCATGACCGATTCAAAGGATGAGGGTTTTGGGACCTATAACCAACCAAGCTTAGTCCTACATACATCCTAACATAAGTTCACTTTATTAGGGATAAGTTTATGAATGTTTCATCATGTTATTATGATATTAACTTAAAAGCTACCATGCATAAATATTATGCATGGTACAATAGGTTATGATTTCATGATATGCTTAATGACTTAAACTGGGATTCTTAAACATTGAAAGTCAAAACCAAGAAATGAACTTAGTCATGTTAACATAAAAACAATGGACTAATCTTAAAATGGTTTAAAATTTTAAATCCCTAGAAAACATGTTTAAACAAGCTAGGTATAATGAACATGGGAATTATGAACATGAAATGAACACAAACTCACAAAGTCATGAATTATGTCAACACAATTATGGTTTTGAGCACAATAAACATATCAACAATAAGTGAGATCATCGTTCATCGAGCATTCGTTCACTGCAAATTTCAACTATTTAAGGTGAGTGCATAGCCCCTCCTTTCCTACATCTAAATATTTTCGGGTGGAACATGTGAATACTGTTTTCGAAACTTAATTTCTTAAATGGTTTTCATTACTTAATTACTTGAATCGTTTTCATTACTCAAAACTTATGTACGGCCATTTTGGTAAACTTAATTACATTTGAACATAAACACGGGACATAAGGTACTTAGTCATGATTTGTCATGGCACACTACCCAATCCCTTTTAGTTTTGTACAAGTTGGTTTTCAATTAACAATTAAACAATGTAACATGGATGCACATTTGTAAACATGCTTATTCACATCATGTACGCCTATATTCAGAACTTCGACGACTGAAATCACTATTCTTGGATTTCAGAATTGAAGTTCACGCAATTGTACATATTATGTAACACCCCGAGCCGGCGGGTTGGATCGACTTCCCCGACGGGCGGAAGGTTCCCGGGGCGCGATACCGGGAATGATAATCGGAATGATCAGATTGTTTACATTGCACATGATATGTAAATGAGAAACTCCTAAATAAACATAGAATTACAAAGTTAAATTACATCAGTTTATTTCATAATTTAACAATGCAAATCTACTATCACATCATAATTCTTCTATCTTGTATCTTGTATCTACTATCACACATACGGGAATGATAATTAAGTGTTTCACTCCATTCACCTTCAATTTAGATTTTGATTTCCACAAATATATTTACCCCTGTTCTCTTGAGTTCACCATGTATTCATGATTACCCCAAAGCACTTGTACAAATATAATATTTAAGGTTTAATTAATATAATGACTAAGCATTTAAATACAACTAAGACATGATGATTGGGCCTTATTTTAATCTATCAATTAGACTTAGTTGTTGGTCGTTGTCCAAGTTGTACCCTCTCACACGTGGCCCATATTAGACTTGACCCATAAGGAGTCTACCTGTATGTGTCGGAAATTCATGATGCATATTTCAGCTTGACACATTGGCCTATTGTACATGCCGGGATTTTAAGTATATCCTTTGCTTCTTGATCGTCTTTGATTCTTTTGATTTCAATTGATAGTTTAAGTTATGCCCATATATCTTGACTACAAGAGTCTACTATTTATGCCGGGACTTTCCGTGTGTTACACGTGCTCTTGATTTACATACAACAGACATCCACCTTAATAAAGAAATTAATGATTTCATTAGATCCTAATGATTTGATTATTTCAATGATTCACACACGGTTATGATTCCCTTGATTCTCTTAATTCTGATCTTTTGAATTCGATGATTCCACAATGATTATAGATTCTTGATTATAGATTATTGATTAGGATCCTTAGTTTACTTATCACATAATAGATTAGATTCCATTGCATTTGATCTTTAACTTTAGCTTTTTTTATTTTACTTTGAGTTTAGATTATTGCATTTGAACTCAATGTACTAAGGGTTTTTTTGAGATTTAGAATTAAGGTATTACTCATAAGAGTAATTTGATTAACTTGTTAGTTAATTCTGCATAGCAATTTCCAAAACAGGACTCTAGGAGTATAAGCAATCACATTTAAAAAAAATAATAAGTAAAAGCATTTATGTAAAACAATTTCAATAAAAAGGTTTATGTATGCTTCTCAGCCCCGCGTTTGAAAACAAAATGTTTAGAAAAGGGGAAATGAACTCACTTGTGTTGCTCTGTATTGAATTACCACAAAATATGTGCTCGTTGTTGCAGACTAGGTTTCTTTGGTTCCTGAGTTGTTTTAAGAGAATTCGAATACGATAAGTATATATAATAGTCGTCGTATCTAGGGTTTGGTCTCAGTGTGCAACTAAGTGTCCTATATTACTAATGGGCTTCTAAGATTTCATCTAACTAGTCAAACTTATTACCCATTTGTAACCTGTATCCCACGTTTAATCATAACAAATCCTTAATTAAAATCTTTTTAAGTTGTTTCATTTTAGATTAAATATTTAGAAAACCTCATTTAATGTAATTTAATAAAGTTCTATAATTTAATTTCTTTTATTCAAAACATAATTAATTTAAATGAAAGGACATTTAACATATGATGGACTTAGGTTAAGCCCATTAGGCCCACCTCGGCCCATTGCTAAACTTTGATTTCCAAGCGATCATAAATCAAAATCTTTGAATAATTTGGCATAGATACTTCAATTAAATTATCTATGTTAGTTACACTTCTTATGAACTGTTCATAAGGTCTAAGTGTTAATGGTTAAACCAACACTCCAACCGTTAGACTCTTGTTTTGATCCACATGATCTCGTAATAATTTCCCAAGTGTTAAGATAATTCAATAGATATTAACAACTAATGTTGAGTTGTTAGGGTGTTTTAAAGAAAACTATTTTTATAAAAAAAAAAAAAAACCAACCTGTGATCATCTCAATTACACTTTATCATTAAGATGGGCCTTAGTATGCTTCTCTTGCACACACACTAATTTCCGCTCATGGATTACATACCCATCCCTGACACACACATATATGTTGTTCCCATGCATTCACACCCACCCCCACACATACAATTTGTGTTCATTATGTAAAATGGTGACCATCTTTAAAACATGTAAGCATGCATGGGTACACCTAGTTTCAAGTTCTAATTGACCAAGTTCAAGCTCAGACGGCCCAATGGTTCGATCAACGCCATAAGTGTGCTGGCAGGAAGGTAGGTTCGCTGCCCATGGGGGTTTAAGCATGAGGTTCGGCTAGATCAAGGAGAGGTCCTAGGTTCGTTGGAAATGAGTAAGGTTGTCCCAAGGTTTGGCTAATTCATTAATGGTCCAGGTTCGTGGCAAAGCGGTTCGGCCAAAGATGAAGGTTCGGCTGTCACCAGGTTCGCTAGGTAAGGCTTCGGCCCTCATGGAACTTGGTTCATGGATGGAAGCTTCGACCAAGGCTCCAGGTTCGCATGCCTAGCAGGCTCGTGAGCCATGTAGATTCGCCTAGCTAGGGATCGGTCCCCTTAGGAGGTTCGGCCATCTGCATAGGGTTCGGCCGATCGGACCCTATCACGAACCAACATCCATCATCTTCATTGAACTCCACCTGTTGCAGGTTAGTATCTAGGGATTCCCAGTTGTTTACAAGAGTTTATACCCATGTTCTCAAACGTTTAGGTCGACTAGAACAATAACAAATTAAGGAAGTCCAATCTCAATCGAAACCGAAAGTAAAACCATAGATTTACCTCGAAAAGTCGGCAAAGCTTGGAATTTATTTGTGGGTTCTTGTACTCCTCGATCACACGAACAATTTGAGCCAAAGATCTCTTGAAATGGTTAAGAAATGAGAGAGACATCCTAAAGAGAAGTTAGAGAGAGAATCTACAGAGAGAGAGAGAGAAACGAAATTTTGTGAGAGAAACGGGTAGGTGGTGGTGTTGTGGTCTTTATGACCACATTAAATGGATTAAAAATATCCAGCTTCGTTCGAGTTCATTCGGTTTTGCTCGGTTATGTGTAAAACGTCGGTTTTTCGTAGTTTTCGTAATGAAACGACTCGATTTTAAAATAGGATTTATAAAATTAATATAGGTGGTTATTCCTAGTAAATTAACTGAATATCTTCCATTTATTTTAAATTTTAACAATATTTAATTTATGATTTAAAATCGAATCGTACAGTCGTCGTGCATATTCGTTCGAATCATCACCCGTACGAACACGACGATAACTATACTTTTCAATTTTGTTTTCTAATTATCGGACATCATTCAGAACGTTAAACTTTAAGATATATTCGCACAGATCGTCATCTACATGAATAATCCATCGGTTTAGCATTCATGTAACGACATCCGTGTTGTTTTGTTCTGTAAAGCCTCACATATGTTTATTCATAATAGAATCCTAACAAATAATCACATGATGGTTGTGTATTGCGAGATAATTATCTGACTGATGAACCATGTTTTTTGAGTTATGTTTCTCTGAAATTATTCTGAATTTGTTGTTTGATAACACGAAATGATAACGATATATGATATGAACATGACATGAAATGAAATATGTATAGTTTGTGACTGAATACTGTTCATGTTACTATTGAGATCACTGTTTCGGTGATGATTCCGGCACTGTTGTTACAGTCTCCCCTTGTTAAAGAACTTCCGTCCCGAAATTTTACGGTTGTTATCAGGTACGTCTTCCTCTGTAAAAAGTTGGGGATACTTAAACTTCATGTGATATTCGCATTCCCAAGTAAACTCAGTTTCGCGCTTTGAATTCCAATGAACCTTTACAATCGGAATACGGCTTCGCCTTCGTTGCTTAACTTTGCGATCCATAATCTCCAAAGGTTCTTCAATAAAGTGTAACTGTTCATCAACTTGAATTTCTTTGATTTGAATGACGAGTGACTCATCAGCAAGGCATTTCTCTAAGTTCGAGACGTGAAACACATCATGCACACCACTGAGCTCATCTGGTAATCTCAGTCTATACGCCGCAGGACGAATACGTTTGATGATCTCGAACGGTCCCACGTATCGTGGTGCTAACTTGCCTTTCATTCGAAAGCATACTACACCTTTCCATGGGGATACCTTCAACATGACACAGTCTCCCACTTGAAATTCCAACGGTTTGCGCTGTTTGTCGGCGTAGCTCTTTTGTCTGCTTCTTGTAGCTTGTAATCTTTGTTGAATCTGGGCAATCTTGTCAGTAGTCTCCTGAATAATCTCTAGACCCAGTTATACGGTTTTCTCCAACTTCAGTCCAACAGATTAGTGATCGACATTTTTGACCATACAAAGCC
Source organism: Mikania micrantha (assembly GCA_009363875.1). Classification (NCBI taxonomy): domain Eukaryota; kingdom Viridiplantae; phylum Streptophyta; class Magnoliopsida; order Asterales; family Asteraceae; genus Mikania; species Mikania micrantha. The sequence goes on from CM018681.1 coordinate 14,286,111, forward strand.
TTCAATGGTGCATATCCGATGCTACTATGATAACTTTTGTTGTAGGAGAATTCAATCAGTGGCAAATGAGAGTCCCAATTTCCACCGAAATCCAACACACAGGTTCTTAACATGTCCCCCAGGGTCTGAATCGTATGTTCGCTTTGACCATCCGTTTGTGGATGGTAAGTTGTACTTAGATTTAAGTGCATCCCGAGAGATTTCTGTAATGATTGCCACAACCTTGATGTGAATCTGTTGTCCCTATCAGAAATAATGGACAATGGCACACCATGGCATACCACTATCTCGTTGATGTACACTATCTCGTTAATGTACAGTCTTGCCAGTTTATCCATCGTGAAAGTTTCACGCATTCATAAGAAATGGGCAGATTTTGTCAAACGATAAATGATAACCCAAATCGTATCGTGACCACTGGAAGTGCGGGAAACTTGGTAATGAAATCCATATCTATTTGTTCCCACTTCCAAAGTGGAATCTCAGGCTGTTCTAGTAAACATGACGGTTTCTGGTGTTCCGCCTTTATCTTCGCACATGTAAGACATCGACCGACACACTCGGCTATGTCTTTCTTCATTCCCGGCCACCAATAAAATCCACGCAAATCTTGGTACATTTTATCAACACCCAGATGCACGGAGTACTTAGTCTTGTCTGCTTCATCGAAGATGAGTCTTCTCAATTCATCTACCGTCGGAATCCATATACGATCCTCATACTAGATCAATCCATCAGGCTTACTTTCAAACTGTTTCTCTGCTCCATAGTCAAGTTCTCTCTTCATAATTTGTCTATCAACTGATTCTTGTTGTGCCTAAATAATCTTGTCTCGCAAACTCATCTGCACAGTCGTTCCTATTGCTCTGACGCGCAAGGTTTTGACTTGTTCCTTCCGGCTTATGGCATCAGCTACAACGTTTTCCTTTCTTGGATGGTACTTGATCACGCAATCGTAATCATTTAGTAGTTCAACCCAATGACGCTGTCTCATGTTGAGTTCCTTCTGATCAAAAATATGCTGCAGACTCTTGTGATCAGTATATATGGTATAATTAGTGCCATATAAGTAATGTCTCCAAAACTTCAACGGAAGATTACAGCTCCTAGTTCTAGATCATGAGTAGTGTAGTTTTTCTCATGAATCTTTAACTGTCTTAATGCATAAGCAATGACTTTGTCTCGTTGTATCAGTATGCAACCAAGTCCATGATGGGAGGCATCACAATAAACAACAAAGTCATCACAACCCTCTGAGAGAGATAAAATTGGAGCATCACATAACTTCTACTTCAATGTATGAAATGAATCTTCTTGTTTCTGCTCCCAAACAAACGGTTCACTTTCTGAGTTAGCTTGGTGAAAGGCAGTGCTATCTTAGAAAAGTTTGAAATAAACCTTCTATAATACCCTGCCAATCCCAGAAAAGACCGTATCTCCGTCGGTGTCTTCAGAGTATCCCAGTTCTTTATAGCTTCAATCTTCGCAGGATCTACGTGTAATCCCGTGCTGTTGACTACATGACCCAGGAATTGAACTTCTCTTAGCCAAAATTCACACTTAGAGAATTTTGCATAAAGTTTCTCTTCCTTTAACAGCTCCAAGATCATTCTAAGATGTTGCTCGTGCTCTGTTTTGCTCTTGGAATAAATCAGTATGTCATCGATAAAGAAAATGACAAACTGGTCTAGATACGGCTTGCACACTCGGTTCATGAGGTCCATGAAAGCCGCTGGTGCATTCGTCAATCCGAAGACCATCACCATAAACTCGTAATGCCCATATCTGGTTCGGAATGCCGTCTTCGGTATGTCTTTGTCTTGAACTCTGAACTGATGATATCTAGATCGCAAATCAATCTTTGAGAGGTACTGAGCTCCTTGTAACTGGTTAAACAAATCATCAATCCTCGGCAATGGATACCGATTCATGATAGTCAACTTGTTCTGCTCTTGGTACTCTATGCACATTCGAAAGGATCCGTCTTTCTTCTTCACGAACAAGACTGGAGCACCCCAGGGTGAGTAGCTTGGTCTGATGAAACCTTTATCAAGTAGTTCCCGTAACTGGAATTCGTGCATCTCTGAAGGTGTTAACCTGTAAGGAGATTTAGCAACAGGAGTTGCTCCAGGAACTAAGTCAATACGGAACTCTACCGGTCGCACAAGTGGCAAACTTGGTAAATCCTCAAGAAATACTTTCGGATACTCTTTCACTACTGGAATGTCTTGAATCTTTTTCTTGTCTTTCTCATCTTCCACCACATAAGCTAGGAAAGCTACGCATTGTTTCTGTAGACACTTACGCGCCTTTATGCAAGAGATGATTTTGACCCTTCGTTTTGCTTGATCCCCTCTAACTTCCAATGCATGATTGTTCGGCAATGGAACTCGAAGCAGCTTTGCAGAATAGATGACTTCCACTCGATTAGAAGAAAGCCAATCCATTCCAACAATGATGTCGAAGCTACCCAACTCCATCGGTATCAAATCGATGGTGAATGTATGACCATTAAGTGTCAATGGGCAATTCATGTATATTGTACTAACTGTGGTCTGTTTCCCAATGGCTACTTCTATATGTAAAGGGAATCTAACTGTTCCTCCAAAGATTCTAGTTGGCATGCAAAATCGGTAGAGATAAAACTCTGATCCGCACCAGTGTCAAATAAAATAGATGCATAAAAGTCATATAAAGGAAATGTACCAGTGACCACATTCGGGTCTTGGCGTGCAGCTAGAGCTCCTATGGCAAAAGCTCTTCCACAGGGTGCTGGAACTGCCTGTTGTGCCTTCTTCGGGCAGTTCTTTGAAAACTGGCCCTATTCGCCGCATTTATAGCATCCACCTTTGTTCTGGTTGTTTGGTGGAGGGAGAGCTAAAGCAGCATGGTTGACTGCTTTGTTTGGTGTCATCTGGAATTGCTGGACCTAGTGTCCCTTTCTTCCACATCCCGTGCAGTGACGACATTGATTGTTAGCAGCATGATGATACTGGCACTCTGCACACAAAGGGTGAGGGCCAGTATATGGCTTCTTATGCATGTTCTGCAGTTCCATGGCTACTTGGTTGAGTGGAGTAGCCATAGTGTAGTTCTTTATGGTCTTCTGGTTGATGATGATGAGGTTTCTTGGAAGACTCTTCCCTTGGCTTGGCAGTGTCAGCCTCTTCCTTCAGAGTGCCGGAGACCACCATCAGATCAGTGAGTTTCCCAGACAAACTCACAGCAGACTCCAAGGTGACAGGGTTTGTTGCAACTACTAAACCCTGAATGCAGGCGAGAGCCACCTACATATCTGTCTATCCTCTTCTCCAGGGTTGGTACCATGTCTGGCACCAACGCTACCAACTCATGATAGCGGGTAGTGTACCCCAGATGATCAGCTTCTTTCATCACATGATTGGACAGTTCAACTTCCAACCTTTGAAGGTCGTTCTTAGGGCATAATTCGTTTCTCATAAGTGTCTTGAATTCCTCCCATGGCATTGCCATAGCTTCTTCTATTCCTCTAGCCTTAATCTGTGAGTTCCACCAAGTTAAAGCTCACTTGTTGAATGATCCAGCAGAGTAGTGAACTTTATGGTGCTCTGGACAAATGCTAATGTCCAGAGTAGTCTCCATCTTTTAAATCAATTGGATTAAACCAACAGCTCCTTCAGTACCGCTAAAGCTTGGCGGCTTACATCCCACAAAAGACTTGTAGGAGTAATGTGATGCAGTACCAGTGTTTCCACTGGCTTCCCCTGATGAGTTCCCAATGTTGTTGATGTCGTTCCGGATACGGTTGAGCATATCCGGTATCACTTCCTTCAGCTGATTAGTCAGCTGGGTACTCAGTAAAGTTGCCAGTGCAACAGTAGCAGGATCCAGTATCTGAGTCGTGCTTGGGCCTGGAGGTTGATTTAGTGGCGGAGGAGGAGGTGGTAGATGTAAATTAGTTGGTGATGGCGTTGACGAGTGTGGAGCCAAATCTTGCGGTAGTGGCAACATGGGAGGTTTTCTTCGTGGCGGCATTCTGATCATAACCAAAAGAATATTTGTTAGTGCGGTGATCGAATGCAGAAGACACTATGCAAATGAAGTCTTAAATCATGTGTTCTCTATATGCAGGGTCCCTAGGTTATAGTCTAGGCCAAACCGTTGAAATAAATGACCTATATTTCTCTATAACCATGGCTCTGATACTTATCTATCACACCCCAAGCCGGTGGGTTGTATCGACTTCCCCGAGGGGCGGAAGGTTCCCGGGGCGCGATAGCGGGAATGATAATAGGAATGATCAGAATGTTTACATTGAACATGATATCTAAATGAGAAACTCCTAAATAAAAATAGAATTACATCAGTTTAGTTCATAATTTAACAATGTAAATCTACTATCACATCATAATTCTTCTATCTTGTATTTACACAAGATACACAAAATAAATCTGTAAAATGATGCTTCAAAAATATGCAGGTCCAAAAGCTAGGTCCTCTAACTGGTATCCTAGTCCGAAAGTAATAACTCCTTAGTTGACCTGTTCGTCACCTGAGAAGTCATGCAAAAGATCAAGTCAACACATGGTTGGTGAGTTCATATAGTTTTATAAAAATGCATTTAAATAACCTTTGAATGACAACCTTAAGCTCACCATTAACCAACTATACCATCCAGTTCAGTATGCTTATATATAGCGCATATGTAGGGTCGAACTTACCGCCCGCTCAGCCACCATCCCACCACATACTAAACCACATGATATATTGTTCCTAGTGATAATTAAGCGTTTCATCCCACTTCTTTGATTCCATAACCTTTGATTCTTACCATTTGATTACCGTGAAATTTTTTACCTTGATTCCCCGAAATGACAACCTTAACCTCATTAACGACCACCTATGCTATCTAATCAAGTATGCTTATATATATAGCATATGTAGGGGACAGGCCCGAACCACCGTCCCACCACATACCGGACTGCTTAGCATATCGTTGTTAATGATAATTAAGCGTTTCACTCCATTCACCTTCAATTTAGATTTTGATTTCCACAAATAGATTTACCCGTGATCTCTTGAGTTCACCATGTATTCATGATTACCCCAAAGCACTTGTAGAAGTATAATATTAAATGTTTAATTAAATTAGTGACTAAGCATTTAAATATAACTAAGACATGATGATTGGGCCTTATTTGACACAATCAATTAGACTTAGTTGTTGGTGGTTGTCCAAGTTGTACCGTCTCACACGTGGCCCATATCATACATAACCCACAAGGAGGCAACATGTATGTGTCTGGACTTTCTCCATGCCCATATCAGCTTGACCCATTGGCCTACTGTACATGCCAGGACTTTAAGGATATCCTTTGATTCTTGATCGTCTTTGATTCTTTTGATTTCAATTGATAGTTTAAGTTATGCCCATATAACTTGACTACAAGAGTCTACTGTTTATGCCGCGACTTTCCGTGTGTTACACGTGGTCTTGATTTACATACAACTGACATCCCCCTTAATTAAAGCAACCAATGATTTAATTAGATCTTAAAGATTTCATTATTTCAATGATTCACACACGGTTATGATTCCCTTTATTCTGATCTTTTGAATTCCATGATTCCACAATGATTATAGATTCTTGATTAGGATCCTTAGTTTACTGATCACATAATAGATTAGATTCCATTGCATTGCATTTGATCTTTAACTTTAGTTCTTTTTATTTCACTTTGAGTTTAGATTCTTGAATTTGAACTCAATGGACTAAGGGTTTTTTTAGGGTTTTAGAATTAAGGTATTACTCATAAGAGTAATTTGATTAACTTGTTAGTTAATTCTGCATAGCAATTTTCTAAACAGGAGTCTAGGAGTATAAGCAAGCACATTTAAAAAAAATAATAAGTAAAAGCATTTATGTAAAACAATTTAAATAAAAATGTTTTCGCATTCTTCTCAGCCCCGCATTTGAAAACTAAATGTTTAGAAAAGGGGCAATGAACTTACCTGTGTTGCTCTGTATTGAATCACCACAAAATGCGCGCTCGTTGTTGTAGACTAGGTTTCTTCGGTTCCTGAGTTGTTTTAAGAGAATTCGAATACGATAAGTATATATAATAGTCACCGTATCTAGGGTTTGGTCTCGGTGTGCAATTAAGCGTCCTATGTTACTAATGGTCTTCTACGATTTCATCTAACTAGTCTAACTTATTACCCATTTGTAACCCGTATCCCACGTTTAATCATAATATATAAATCTTTAATTAAAATCTTTTTAATTAAATGGATGTAGAATGACATATATACGATTTTTTAAAATTATTTTTTTTATAATTTACCATATCCGAGCACTTTCCGCCTGTGCCGAGTACTCGCAACTCCCTATTTGTTCGACCTGACAACACCTATTGACTTATCTAACCATTCATATAATTAATGAAGACAACTCTTTTGTTGGATCCATTATATAATTAATAAGTTAATGATAAAAAGTTTTGCAAATGTGATGAGATACATGACTTTATAGTTTATTAAAATAAATCTATTTTTTAATAACAATTAATAAATAAGTTTTTTAAATAAAATCTATAATATTTACAAGAAAACAAAACAAGCATATAGAATAGAATCTTATTCATAGCAACTAGAATCTTGGAGAGTAATATGGTTATTTCTTCTATCTCAGAAAGATTGTTCTAATTAAGATCTTGTATACCAAAAATCTTTCTCTGACAAATTACAGGAAAAAAAACGCATTTAAAAAAATTAAAATTAAAATTAAAATTAAAATTGGTTATTTTAGGTTATATGCATAACAGATTGCATCGTGATAAACCTTTATTGGGAGGTGAAACATCCACACCAAATAGTCATAAGTCGTACCAAACTAGTTTACCAACTTGTAACCTTCTTCATAGTTTTAAGTCAAATATATTCAATCTAAAATAGTCAATGGATAATTAGCTGGGAATAAAGCTAGAGGCGTTGATTAGTTGAATAACAATGTTTATCAAGTCTGATAACTGTTTATTCATATTTGAAACTTTTAGGACCAGATGCAAATTTATTCAAATAAACCGAACACTCTGAATAAACATGGTTTTTATATTCGAATATCCTGAATAAACACTATTTTTATATTCAAATATGTAACATCCGGCCCCGTCTATCACCAATATTGTCCGCTTTCCTCACTAGAAGCTCACGGTTTTGCCTTCGGTTGCTCGGGTAAAAACATCCCAGGATGGTCACCCATCCTTGGATTGCTGCAACCCGAGCATGCTTAACTGTGGAGTTTTCATGTGCCCCACAGCCAGCTAAGCCGAAAAAACGTTGATGATATAAGAGACGGATCGTTACTTATGAGTCAGGAATCTCTCTAGTTCACGGCCGATGTGAGATTGCCTAGGATGTTACAAAATAACCCGAATAAACATGATTTTTATATTCGAATAACCCGAATAAGCATGTTTTATTTGTGTTGAATCGGGAAATCCTATCTAAATAAACAAGATTTATATATATCTGATACTGGATAAGAATTTGGAGGTTTTTCTTTGTTTTTTTTGCATTGGACACGATTCAAATTTCGGATTTTTTCATATTTGAGTTTTATGAAACACCCAATAATAGATATATTATGGCGAATTCTTAATAAAAAATGATGCAACCCTTCTCAAAATCAAACCACATGATCGGTACTATTAATATAGAAAATATGAATGTCAATTCAATAAATAAATTGGTTCATTTTGAACGAACCTAAGCAAAAAAACTAAAGCATGTTCATATTTTTGTCTCCTCATTTTGATTTTTGGATTGTTCCTAGTCACTTGTGAGCTACATGCCGTTTGTTTTTCAGGAAAAGGTCTGTGCAGCCTCTTTTGTCTGTGTCGCAGAGACCATGCACAGACATTGGTAGCTGCAGACTGTTTGTCTTTACAAATATGTTTCGTTAAAAAATGTTTGCGCGTGCTTTTCTTGGTGTAGCTGTGACCCATCCACTTCTAGAATATTTTAAGGTCTGCAGAGACCACCGATCACCCACTACTACAAAATCAGCCTAATGCAACTTTTATTTTTAAAAAAAAGCTGCATTAGATCAAGTTGCATTAGATCTAATGCAACTTTTTTGTTACATAATGCAACTTTTTTTCCCTAATGCAACTTTTTTTAATGGAACTTTTTAAAAAAAGTTGCATTATGTAAGAAAAAAAGTTGCATTGAGCTAATGCAACTTCAGCTAATGCAACGTTTTTGCAACTTTTTACGACAAAAAAAGGTTGCATTAGGCTGATTTTGTAGTAGTGACCGTTAGCCACTACCGCCACCACCGTCGGACCACCGATGGCCACCACCGCCACCACCGACGGCCACCACCGCTAGCGGTACCCCCACCACCAACAGCACCGGCGGTCACCCCCACCACCGTCACCATCGTCGGCCACCACCGCCACCACTGTCCATACACCACCGGTAATTTATTTTAACAGTCAACAGACGTTAAAAAAAAACACTATTCTTCTCGCAGACTGCAGACATTTTGTCCACCTCTTCGTTTACAGATGTCTGCAGATGTGCTCTACAGACTGCAGAAATTTTACTTCTTAAAAAACAAGCATCATCTGATTGTGTTGTGAGATATGGATTTCATAATACCTTAGATCGTTTTCTGAATAGATTGTAGCTCTCTTTCAGAAGTATTACACGTATATACAAAACTTTTAACTGAATAAGAAGAAAAGTTTCAATAAAGAACAACATGTTACTTCCTTTGAAAATTCATGTGAGGAAATTTATAAATTAGACCAAATGAATCCTTAAATAGTGATTAAACCATTGCAACAAAATGATGCAACTTTTCATAAAAAATCTCGACAATTAACGGTTATATGCATTTACATCAGTGTAAGAAACCATTGTTTGCCCAATTGCTTCCATAGCTGATGAGCAATTGAGTTACTCCTAATAAGGTGTTTTTCAAACCAATTTTCATTGATGATACAAATTCAAAATAACTTCTAGTTTATTATAACAATAAGCCAAAATAATTTTTATATGTTGACCGGGGCAACACAATCCAACTAGGTGCTTTGCCCTAGAGGTGCACAAATCGGTTTTTTTTGAACCAGTTTCGGTTTCGGAACCGGTTCCAGTCAACAATGTCAATACCCAGTTCCGGTTCGGGTTTTGGTCGGGTACAGGTGGAACTAGTTTCAGTTCTAATTTGTTTGAAAAACCTGACTCATTTGTGCCTACCGGTTCGGATATGACCGATACCGGTTTTGATTTTTTTGCCCACCTCTAGTTTGCCCCTTGGATCCTAACAAAAGTGTTGCCCCTTTGTGTCCTCCCATGGCAGTCCCTCTTTATATCTACTAAACCGATCAACAATTGTATTAGTATAAACTAGTAGCAAACCCGCGCAATGCGGCGGCGGAGACGACATATTTTCAAATCGCTAATTGTAACACGTTACTTTTAAAAATATATTACGCACACAATAATGATTGCAAAACTCAACCTAAAAAATAATTTTCTTATGAAATACAACAATTCTAAATTTTATTTTAAACAATAATTATTTGATGTTAAAAGAGTATATAACATTGGTGGGTCAATATTCTTGGATAACATTTGTGTAGCCGACATAGCTGGTCCAAGTCATGCAATTGATTTCATTATCAAAATGCTGCCAAATATTAGAGATGCAATTGATTTCCTTATCTAATAGCAATGCTACCAAATTTTACTTGTGAGGTCAAATGTATTAACTTTTAAAGCATGTACAAATATCTATTTCAAAAGATAAATTTCTTACTTGCCGGAAGCATAACAATCTCTACTTTCGCAATTTCGAAGCAAAATTAAACATCATCATTTATGTCTTGCAGTTGTGACAACTCTTACTTCACATGCGATAAATGATTTTTAAAATCAACATGTAAATGATAAAAAGTAAGATATAGATAAAGTTCTAAAAAATTTAACATACCAGTAAAAGAGTGATCCTTGAGGTTTTTGTAGGCATGTAAAAAACATGTTCTATTTCGACCATTCATTAACATACATCAACATCTTTTCTAAGTATATTGATAGTCTTTACAAAAACTCTTTTTTTTCGTCAAGAATTTAACAAAGGGTTGCATGACTTAATACATCATCATCTTTTCTAGTCATATTTTTTTAGAACATTTTTGCCAACTAAAATCATTGTATCTTCATAAAACACATGCAATGAGATCACTATTCTCTGAGTGTTTGATTATACAAATGCAACTGGTCATTATCTGTTTCATAGGATCAATCCCAGAAATTCCACAAGCAACCAAAGCATTAGCACTTTTACCAACAAATCTTATTCTGAGATTATGGTCATATCATTTGTCATTCTTGCAATATATCAGGGGCCAACAATTAATGAATTTAAAGTAAACATAAGATAATAAATGAAAACAATAATACAACAAAACTCTTCCAGTAATGCACATATTGGAGAAAACAACACCGGACCAAAACATAAATGAAAATCAAAAACTCAAATCTAGATTATGCTCAAACTAAAAAGGCTTCGACATGTAGCTCTTACATCCAACCAGAGAATAAGTAAATAACTTTCTAAAAGAATTTCATTATAAACCAAACATAAGAAATATTTACATATAGAAAAAACAAAAAGGTTTCGTATTATCGCATTCGCAAGTGAAATAAAGTTTCATGTACCTGAATGGCACAAATAACATCACTAAATCCCCTATTCTCACAACATGAAGTGTAGTTGAGCAACTCAAGGTCCTCCTTTTCCTAAAAATCAAGAAGATAATATCTTGTTAAAAGGTGATTAAAAAACTAAAACAAACTGAGATACTTTCATGCATTATAAATGAAACTATGAAAAAACAAAGTTGACATTCAGATAAAACAAGTTGATTAACATAAATTACCTAGATTGCGAAAGACATCATCAAAAGATTTCTCAATGCCTGAAGGACTAATAATATTTCATCGATCATTTAAACTCAATACCAATATATGAAAATATGAAAACAAATATAGCTATTGTATATGCATTTTAACGAACCAAATGATGATCACCCTAAAATAATGGATTCACCCTACGACAATATCTTTTGAGTTGTCGTCACTACCTTCAATCTTCTTGTCAAGAATTATGAAAGATGCAATATGTATTCTACACAACATTGGTTCAACAAAAAATGAGGTAAACTGAGAACTCATCATTTAGTTATAATTAATTAATGTATTCCACCATACAAAAGGCTAAGTTTTTGACCCAATTAATCTAACTCATAACTGTGTTTTATTTCAATTTAGCACATAAAATTGCTACATTTTAAACGCAAATAATTTAAATCACAGCCACATTTATACTCAATTTAACACATACAATGTTGAATTTTTTTTAACCCAAATGCTCCAAATTCACAGTTGCATATATACTCCATTTTGCACATAATTTTGAAATGGAATGATTCAGACACATAATTGTGTTTATACTCCATTCTAAATTACAAGATCTCAATGTAATAAAGGACTAAAGGTTTCATTTGTTTCCAAATATAAGCTGGTAGCTTGCTCGTAATAAATCAAGATAAGTATCCATAGTTGAGTTTGATACTCTTCAATTCTAAGACCCTTTTTTAAGTGTCTTGCATAAATATAATTTGGTAATAATATATCATTCATGATTTTCTATCAGTGAGTTCACACAGCCTATATAGACAAGAGATTGCAATCATATGCTTGAGATGGACCTACCTCGAAGGCGTATCCACTTGATCCCAGGTACACAAGGAAAGTCACTTCTGTAGATGACCCTTAATGCTCATCAACCTTTCTTGCTCTGTTTCTTTTATTCGTGTTTCTAAATATGTATTGGCAAAAGAAAAAGTTAATATATTTTCCCCACAATTGCAATGAATCATGTTAAATGAATTACAAAAAAGAATTAATACAACAAAAATGGCTTCCAAGTTCCAATACAATGCAAAAAGAAAAAAGGTTGTTGTCCAATGTTGTTTGGGATCTAAGATGGTGTCTTTAATAGGTTGATCTAGAATCTCCATCAGAACTGTCTTGTGAAGTATAGAAAAAAAGAGCATGGGTGGCAACTCTGCTTGCAAAGATTGAGATTCTTTCTTTCAACAAAAGGAAGCACATGATCAAATCGTAGACAAACGAAAACCTGTAAATTAAATTGTACATATATACTTGGTTCTCAAACGTCAATATGAAAGCTTGAATTAATTACCTTAGATCAAAATTTCTACTAAATCGATCATAAATAGTGGTTGTCTGGTATTGCAAGGATCAGAGCTGGTTTGATCTGGAATCTCCACCGGTGCTGTCATGCAAATTATGCCTGTCAAAATGGGCGGGTTGGATTGAGTAACGGGTCAAAACTGGTGCGAGTTAGGATAGGTGCGGGTTAAGATGGGTTTTAAGCAAAATCCGTTGGGTTTAAACGGGTCGTTTTAAAAAAAACGTGTACAAGAGCCAAGTTGCTATCCTGTGCTTGAAAGCAACCTCATTAAGAGTGACATCGTTCAATATCAGCATACTTAGCCCTAAACATGCTAAATTTCAGTCAATTAACATAGAGTAATATAATAATCTTTTACAAGATACAATTATACAAACATAATGAAGCAAACCTAATGAAGAACAAACATATGAACTATAACAATTTTGTAGCATTCATTCAACACATCAAACATAATGAACTTTGATAAAGATTAGCATTCATACGAAACAAACCTGCACAGATTGGATCTTTCTGCTAAAAACTTCAAAACCCCAGAATTCCAAAACTCTTAAAGATTAAAATTGTTATTCTCTTCATAAATTGACCCCAAATCTCAACAAATTTTAAGATTTGTAAAATTAAACATTAAATTAACTTTTACTAATCAACAAAAATAAGATGTAGAACAAAAATTACCCCACCTCGAACAATTTTTTCCTTGTTCGGAACTTTGATGCGAATCACCGGACTCTTCCCTGAGCATATGTAACGGCTTGAATAGTAGCTGTGTAGCCACCCGAATTGGCGTCAGTAGATAAAAACCTAAGGAGCTTTGTGAACGATCATAAATCCTGAAAACCTAACTTAAATTAGTACAATTTCACAACATGATTACAAAAAAGTTTGAGTAGATCATGTACAGAGGATGAACCTACTACAAATCGCTTGCAAAATTAGGCTTAATCAGAGTGAACAACACCCACTTATGAATTAGAAACATCAGCACCGATAGAAGCAGATAGGTGGATCAAGTTACCAAGATAATCTCCTCTCCAATAGTCGTGGTTGTGGGTGATGGCGATGTGTCCCTGCGTGTCTTTGATTTTAGGGTTTTGTGGGAGATGAGTTTCCAGAGAGAGGGGGAGCGCATGTAAGGATATTTGAAATTTGAAAGGGAATTGCGTGTGGAGAGCAGTGTTTGAGCCCGGGAACAGGACGAAGGTGTATAGAGAAGTTGTACCTTATGCTTTAAGACTTGCACATTTCTTAATTTTAAGATATTTCATACTCTCTCTCATATATGCATTATAAAGGAGTATAGATATAAAAAACATATTTATATCAATATTAGGGTAATTGCACAAAAAAACCAAGTCTGAAACTTTACCCAACTACCCAACTCTACACGAAGGTACGAAACCATCTACCCTACCTGGAACTGATCCCCCCCCCCCTCCACACACCCACCAAAACAATTTCATTTTCTCAAATAAACCATAGCCAAAATCAGAACCAAACAAGAATTACCAAAATCATTTTCAACTCTACCTAGCCAAAAACCAAACCAAACCAAACCAGTCAAAACCCAAATCTAACCGGAACCAGTTACATCTCTACCCGGTTCTTGTCTTTTTGACCAAAACCGAAATCGATTTTTAAAAAAGCCAGGTTTCCCAAAGGTTGCACTGGTACGGGTACGGGTACAGCACGGAAACGAGAAACGCCAAAATTCAAAAATTCAAGAAACGGGTACGACAATAGTACGGCAAAAAAAATATAAATACATGCAACATATTATGAGAACGGGTACGGCAATTGATCCACGCCTCTACCCAAATATATTATGAAAACACTGTAGGTGGTTGTAAAATGTAAACCCTTGATGTCTGATGATTGCTCTACGCCTCCACCCGATTGCTCCACTCCGGCACTCCTCCACGAGGACCATGATTGCTCCACCCTAATGCTCCTGCACGACCGCACCTGCTGCCTCTCCGATTGCCGGCTGCTGTGCTCTTCGATTGCAGGTGTACGAATACGTTATGTGGCTAGGGTATACGTATGGGCAAGGAGTATTGCCGTTTTTCTAATACAAAAGGTTTCCGAATTAAACCCTAAAATTGATGGAAACGCCCTAGAATCGTTCTGGAAGCTTAATCGGAAACGTTTCCGGATCAAAGGGACGTTTCCGTCGCGTTTCACAGCCGTTTCCGTCCCCAAACCGTTCCGAAACGGGTACTTCACACTTTCCCCCGCTTTCGAGCACCCCGATATCTAGCTTATAACATTATTCAAAGCTGACCACAGATGAGCTCAAAATAATTCCCAACTTAAACAAGCCGGGCTCAAGTGAGATTAAGTTGGACTGGACACATTTTAAAAATAACAGAAAGTAAATAATTACACAAAAGTAAGATATTTAATGCATAAACTCTGAACCTCATAACTTAATAAAATAAAATCACTATAACATCATCGTTTCTAAGGGCATAATCATAAAACTATTAGCTCTTTTCACTTCAAGAAGAAAAAAAAAGAAAAATAAATAAAAGATGCCTCATAGTCTCTTTTATTAAATACCAATTTTGACCTTTCCTGCTTTAACAAATCCTGTGTATGTTAGTCATCATCATCTATCAGAGGAACTGCTTGGTGTTTAAAAATTCAGATACTTTGTTCCAATCCAATGACTCCAAGACAGTTAGAGGCAGGAATGTAGCCCCCACACCAAACGCAACGACAAGGAACACGGTAGCTTTCAAGCTCCGTGACCCGCGTGATAACCGTCCGAGTAACACCTTACAGTGTTTATCGGCTTCCTTGTAAAGCACTTGATCAGCAGATTTATCTCCGTCTCTGATGGCCTTTTCGTTCTAGAAATAAATAAATAAACAGAATAGTTAATTACACCGATGGTTTTACACAAGAGTGTAGACGAGTCGCTAGTCGCTCGTGAGGTACTTGAGACCGGCCAGCTCGTGAAGGCTTGAGCCTAAATTGGAGCTCTTTAAGCTCACGCCCAAGTTCACATACCGAACTTGACTAGGCGCCTACCATTCATATAAATAAAACAATCATATCATTATATAATAAGCAGTATTATAATAAAAACATCTAAATATTATATGTGTGTGTATAATGTAAAAGTAATTATATTCATATAAATAAAATAAACTATTGAATAAAAAGTAAATGAGTTGATCTTAAATATGAAAAAAATATTGACAAGCCAGCTCAAATGAGTCGAGCTGGTCAAAATAATATTTTATTCTTTGAGTAACAAATGAAAACAGGTTCAGGTCAAAATAATATTTTTATCTTTTGGGTCTAAATGAATTGATATATTTTTATCTTTAGTAACACCTCATTTGCGATGCACACATATAATGTATATATGTGTTGGCCCTCAAGGGGCCAAAGTAAAAGCAATAATTTTAACGTTATTTTGCTTGTTTTGTGAAAATAACGTTATAATTGTTGGTATGATCAACTTCAAACGATAAATTTGATCCGGGGACTCCTTTGGAGCAGCGTCTCTATCCCCAATTGAGATAGGGGTAAGGTTTGTCTCCATCTTTCCCTCTCAGACCCTACTGAAAAGTGGGAGCTTAGCCATATGTGACATGAAATGGATGTAAAATGACATATATATGATTTTTTAAAATTATTTTTTTTATAATTTACCATATCCGAGCACTTCTCGCCTATGCCGAGTACTCGCAACTCCCTAGTTGTCCGACCTGACAACACCTATTGACTTATCTAACCATGCATATAATTATAAAATTCAGGTGTAATCGTTTCGTCGGATTAAGATAGATCGAAAGTTAGTTTAATAGATTGACAGATATGGTGTCATATTGATATTTCCTTTTAAACTTTTGAAAAAAAAATGGTGCAATATTAGCGAATTGCTAGGATGTTATAAAAAAAATTATGGTCAAAAAAAGGTAATATCTATTTTTGAAAAATTATTGACAAATTTAAACCGGTTAAATTTTATTTAATTAACCTTGTTTGTTACAAAATTGCTATCGTCTTTCATGGATATCTTCTTAAACAAAATAAAAGGTTATATTTAGGTGACACTAATTTAACTCTACAAATTTCTTATTTTCCTTCCAATTAGTTGACCTAAGCTAAATTTTAAACGAAAATGTCTATGCTTGAATAGACATTATTTTTGTCCCTTGTCTTACACTTTTATTATATTAAAGGAAAACCCTAATTCTTGCCTTAGATGTTTCATGAGTTGCATGATTATTTTTATAAAATATTCACTCATCAACGGTTGTAATTACATTTAGGAATTCGATATTTTCTCACTATTTGACTTGCGTAATACATGAGTTTAAATGTTAATTTGTGTGCACACTCACAAAATTAGGGATTGATTTTGATCAAAATAAAATGGTTAAATTCAATTTTAAGATTTTCCAAATGTATTAACCAACACATTATTAGCTATTCAACTCTTTCCTTTTTTTTACCCAATTTACTATGTTTGATAGAATATGGGATCACATTTGATCAACTTTAGGTTTATTTTTCAAAACTGGAGACCAATTTGAGATAGATAAATAAAAGCATTTAGTCTACTGGTTAAAGTAACCTTACTTACATAGAACATGATTCAATGTACGTTAGGTAGCAACCTGCATGATAATAAAGTGACAATGATTGATCTTTTAATTCCTTATTCTAGGACACTTGTATTTTTATTATTTTTTTTTCAGATTTATTTCTTATAGAATAAGTAAATACATAATTATTAAGTATTATGTTAAAAAAGCTCATCAAATATTGTTAGGTTATTTTAGTTGAAAAATATTATTAACATTACAATATTATAAAATTTATTTAATTTGCTTAAATATGCAAGGTAATATAAAAATTAATATTACTAAATGATATACAATGTTTATGATTGTAACTAAATTAATTTACATTGTTAGAAAGAGATATTTGATAGAAAATATTGGAAATCCCTTTGTGCATTACAATCTTGTGACAATAAAGTCAGGAAAAATGCATTTGGTGTTTAAGAAATTCTTACTAGGTTTAATTTGCATGTAAGTTGATATGACACACACGCCTATGATTGTTTTTAGCATGCTTAAGATATTGTTACCAAATGTGCATATAAATATCTTCTTTTATCTCCTAAGATAATCTATATCTTTTCATCTATACATGATCAATTTTAATGGCATGTGGGATAGTGATTAGACTTGTAAAATCCCAAATGAATGTCTTGTACATAAGCGTTCTATTGTTTCTTTTGTTGCATAGGTGTAAGTTGACTTCATTTATCTATTTGTGTAATATTTTTAATATTTATTGTATTTATGATGTATAATTTTTTGATGTATACAGGCCACACATATGAAATGAATGACATAAGTGCTTTTGGGGTTCCACCACCAAAAAACTGTAATGTACGTTGTGATCAAAGTCCCGACAAACACAAATATTGTTGTTGTGGTGAGATCAAAGAGGAAAATTGCAACCCAAGTGTTCTTATTTGTGATAGGCTTTGTAAGCGGGACAGAAAAACTTGTTGCTCTTAAGAAAGAGCTTATATTATCAAAATAACTATATACTGAATTATATATATATATATATATATATGAAATACAAAATAATTATTAGACTTAGAACGAGCATATGCTCTTATGTATACTTTTAACCCAAATTGTAATGCAACTAATTTTCGTTAGAACCAAATTAACAATCATAATAACACTCACAATGATCAAGGTACATGCTATATTCAAGTCAATGTAAGCTAATAATACATAAATTTTAGAATACCAAACATTCCTATTGTAACGGGGATGTAAGAATAGGGAGGCATGATTTGATGATATGTAGATTAATATTAACCATTCGAAAAAAATTCGAGTTGAAATGTCATTAAATATAAGTACCCTCAATGTAAACTCTTAATTTTAAGAAACAACATATTTAAAGGTCGTAAGAGGAAAAACATATAATAAAAAAACCCTCTAGAAATGTTAACTTTGATTGAGTCATGTGTCATAAAATGGTTGGTTGAAAGAATGTTAAAAACAAATGACAAAGTGTATGAGTTTAATGATTTAGTTTAATTGAAAATGAGTAGCCCTTATTATACATTTAAGGAAGTAACATAGTAAGTTATTTATGCTCAAAAAATTTTTACATAGTAAGTTATTATACATAGTAAGTTATTATACATAGGAGTTATGTGTGAAATTTTATCATCAACATGCGAGTCATTGCGTAATATATTTTTGAATTTTTACTAGTAAAGTCTTAGCTGATTTTGAAAAAATAAGATAAACAATTAGTTGTACATCATAAAACTTTTCGTTGGTTAAACAAATGTATGAACAACGGAAACCCTCATTTTGCTACTAGAAACACATATTGATATAAAAATGGAAACATAGCTAATTTGAATCTAGATGTAGCATTTTTCTTCCAAGTGACGCTATAAAACATATGAAATGTCCCGTGAAACTTACATTGAAATTTTATTGAGAATACATAGAGTCTTTAACATAGGTATTCATAAATTTTCATTAAACTGTCATTTCCATAAAATTTTCTTTACAACTTTTGTTCTTTACAATAAATATTCTTGCTCTTTTGATCTCTTGGTTTTTGTTGGTATGTTATTGTGAAATTGATCATTCGCTAAAAAAATAATGATTAATTCGAATGCGTGCTGGAGAACATATACATCACTCATATTTGAGAATTGTATAGCAATCGACAAAAAACTCAAGAGTTACGTTTCAGGCTTAATTATTATATCCGAATTTGTGTGGAAATTTAAGAAAGAAATGAAACCCATGAGTTTAACAAGACCATTATTTACAATATTAAATGAGTAATATGATCGTAACCGAAACAATATTTGAATGACTTATGAATAAGAAACACTATAAACAAACTTATATGTAACATTTTTCTCTCTATAAATAAAAACCCATATACCTTTCGAAGCAAGGCTCTTTTTAAATTTTCGGATTAAACCGAACTCCTGAGTTATGACACGACCTAACCACCGAGGCCCTTTGCCTTTTACATCATTTCTAAGCAATTAGACCTTACCCAACAAACACATCTCAATGATCAACTATATAGAGACAAAAAGACAAATGCATCTTTTCCCTCCGCAACCCTTTGACAGTTATGCCCATTCCAAGAACCCTCAACCACCACACTTTATCCTCACTTCCATGTACCAATATCATTCCCTTGTGTCATGTTATCCCTAAGTATAAAAACTTCCAATCAAATCAAATCAATGTCTCTCGTATCCACTGTAACATCACTATGTTTCAGGTATATCTTTACATATATATTTTTATTGATAGAACATGTTATGATAATTTGATGATTTTTTAATTTATTGATGATAAAATTAATTAGTATGCATTGATGAGAACATATGATTAGCATGCATAAACCATGGGGAAGTTGGTTTGAGATATCACTAGACTAAACTACATTGTTTATTGCTATTGAATGAATATGATATGGTTTGGTGTGATGGGAATTGGTAGTTGTGTATGATTCTATCACCAAATATATACAAGGGTGTACCCATGGTATATCGAAGAGGTGTTGGGTTGGCGGCAGGATAAGTTGCGACTCATTCCTACGTATGCCCTATACATAAGCTTTCTTAGGTTTATCATGAGTATGTTAGTGTTAAGGATTTGGTGAGGAGAATGTGAGGTTTTGTTTGGAATTGTTAAAAGTTTATGGTTGGTTATTAAATATAGTTAAGGACACATCGTCATGGTTTATCGAAATGGTGGTGGGACGGCGGCTGGGTAGGTTACATATGCCATGTACATAAACTTATTTCGATCTATCATGGATGTGTCAGTGATATGATTTATTGGGTGTTGGATTTGTATACCCAAGTAACGACATCAGTTCTTACTACTATCGAGATAAGATCCTTAAGGGCTGCGCTATGAGCAACGAACAATAATATTTAATTAAAAGTTAATTAAATCGACACAATTGTGACTAATAGATGGTAATATCAATGGGTTGATATTTAAGGGGTAGTATTTGTAATTATCAATATGTTGATAATTATAAATTATGTTAATTATTTAAATATTAATTAGATTAATATTTAATTAATTAAATCTGATTATCCGAAATTAAAGGGAACTTGAAATTTGAAAAAATTATCATTAGTTTATTCAAATTAAAAAGATCAAATATGTGATTATATATAATAAAAACAATCCAATGAAAGAGATTCCCAAGGGGTTACCTAAGTTTTTTTCCAAAACTTGCGCTATCCACCTTTTGCCATCCCCACTTGCTGCCGACATACAGTAGGCACCGTAGGTCAGTCTGTTGTTGTGGACCACCACTAGTCATCCTACAGTTGGCGATTTCTCTCCTTGATTTGATTCAAGAGACAAGTGAAGTAAAGATCCTGTGAAGTGAATTGGATTCAACTGTCAAGGATCAGACTGTGTAACCAAATCTAGCGACTGGGTTCGTTGTTTCGTGGTGCTTCGTGTATGTTAGCTATTTATTCTCGAAAGGTATAATCACTAAACACCCTATGGTTTGTTTATTATGTTTAGTTTGCATCTGGACTCCTGGTGGGCAATCTGGTTTTGAACGAATTTGTTCGTACGGTTAATGTTTACGTTGTGTTTAATGATTTAAAAATTTTAAAACCCACGTACGATTCCCAACAGTGGTATCTGAGCTAGGTTTTGCAAACAATCAAAATAATTTAATTTAATTAAGCAATCCGCTTTATTTTGTTAAATTTATTTTAACAAAGATTGCTTCCTTTTCGTTTATTAAATATTGTGTTGTTATTGTAAATCAGCCTTTAACTTGTGGTTGTGTTGGTTGTGTTTTTTTTATATTTCTTGTATTTTTGGCTGTATTGGAAGCCCTTGTAATTGTTAGGTTAATTTTAAATTTATTTGTAAATTGTCAAATGTAATATGATAAAGACAAGACAAGATAGAAGATTGGAAATCAACAGATGGCAAACCCAGAGACAAGATAGAGATCTTGAAGCAAGTAGGAGGATCACAAGATTCAAAGAGTTGATTCTTGGTTTTTGTCCCATTGTGACCCGTTCGATTATGTCATTGGCTCTAACAAAACCGAACACTAAAAGGCTTGATTTACATTTATTTTGTTTGTGGTTGTTTATGACATTTAAGATTAAATATTTTGATTTAAATGACAAAACAATCAAAACAGTTTTAAAAGAGTTTTAAAACAAACAACACATTAAAACGACGGGATTTTAAAATAATATTTTAAATAATATTTTAGTTCTCGTGATAGGATTTTAAAATAAAAGTTATTTTAAATGGATAAAACCAAATATCTCGAAAGGAGATTAATTTCAATCATATTAATAAAATAGTTTATTAATAGTTTAAAATCAACTCACGATCAACAAAAACTCTTGTTAATATAGGATATTAAAATCAAGCACATTGTCGGGACAAGGTGATACTGTTTAGTCTAAGCAAGTTAGACCAGTAATCACACGTTGCTAATTTTAGGACATCAATCATTTTGCCTTGTAAACTGGATTAACCAATTACAATAAGCGAAGCGGGCATAGATGGGGTAAAACGTACCGACACAGACATAACTCGTCCAGAACGACCCCATAATATGAGAATTGTATAGAGATACAGTTGGTAATCGTTACCTACCTAAATAGTTATACTTCATGAACTGGATTAACCAATCATTGAAGTATAATGAAATATGGATCTTATTCTTCTTAAGTTAAAAATGAATTAAAGGGTCAATTTAATTAAGATTTTAACATTGAAAATACTAAAATCCCACTATCCTATTTTGTAGATGTCTACCTTAAACTCAAACAACAATTCCTCTCACTCCAACTATGCTCTAAGGTCCATTCTGGACAAAGAGACACTCAATGGTTCTAAGTTCATTGATTGGCATCGCAACTTGAGAATTGTTCTCAAGGCTGACAAGAAACAATATTTTCTTGAAAAGGCCATTCCTGATGAATCTCCTGCAAACGCCACTCAGGCTGTGAAAGGGGCATGGGAGACACATGTTGATGACTCTGCAGAAGTTTCATGCCTCATGTTAGCTACAATGATTCCTAAACTTCAGAAAAATCTGGAAGATCTCACAACTTTTGACATGATTACTCAGCTTAAGGAAATGTTCCAAGAGCAAGCACGTCATGAGCGTTTTGAAACTATGAAATCTCTCATGGGTTGTCAAATGCAAGACGGGTCATCTGTAAGTACTCATGTGCTAAAAATGAAGAGTTACATTTATCAACTGGAAAGGCTTGGTTTTCCGTTAAGCATTGAATTAGCTAGGGATATGATCCTCAACTCTCTGCCCAAATCATTTGATCATTTCATTATGAATTATAATATGAATGGTTGGGAAAAGTCCATTACAAAGTTGCATAAGATGCTTAAAACTGCTGAAGTGAACATTCCAAGCAAAACATCTCCAGTTCTCATGATCAATGAGGGTAGAATCAAGAAGCCAAATAATAAAGGCAAGAACATAAGAGGCAAGGGCAAGGGTAAGGCCAAATTTGTTGTGCCTAAGCAGCCTTCCAAGAAAATTGAAAAGGATGCCAAATGATTCCACTATGAAGACATGGGTCATTGGAAGAGGAACTGTCCCAAGTACCTTGCTGACCTAAAAAAGGCAAAGTCCTCTGGGGCTAGCACTTCAGGTATCTTTATAATAGAACTATATTCTTTTTCCCCTAAGTCATGGGTGTTTGACACCCGATGTGGCTCTCACATTTTTAATAAAATGCAGGGACTAAAGAACATTAGAGAACTGAAAGATGCGAAATGGAACTCCATGTTGGCAATGGAGCTCATGTCGCAGTCAAAGCTATTGGTGAGTATGAGATACTGCTGCCAAGTGGTTTTTATTTGAAATTGGACAATGTTTGTTTTATTCCAAATGTGACTCGAAATATTTTTTCAGTTTCTCATTTGCATGAACAAGGTTTTGATTATGTTTTTAATGGTAATTGCATTTCTACTTATTTTAATAATATGTTTTATTTTGAGGCGAATCCTCAAAATGGAATATATAAGATAAATGTGAGCAATTCATGCACTAGTAGTTCTTTGTACACTATGAACACCAAAAGGTTGAAGTCAAACTTTAACCAGTCATATCTATGGCATTGTCGTCTTGGTCACATTAGCAACAAACACATGGAAAAGCTTCAAACATATGGGATTGTTGAATCCACAGGGTCTGAAACTTTTGATACATTTCAATCATGCTTAAGTGGCAAGATGAAAAAAACACCTTTCTTAGGAGTTGGTGAAAAGGCCACAGAATTGTTAGGATTAATACATACTGATGTATGTGGTCCTTTCAAGACTATGACTAGAACTGGTAAAAGATACTTTATAAATTTCATTGATAACTTCAATCGATATGGGTATGTCCACCTCATAAGTCATAAACATGAAGCATTTGAAATGTTTAAAACATTTCAAAAAGAAGTTGAAAATCAGCTTGGTAAAACATTAAAAGCCATTCGATCGAATCGAGGTGGTGAATACCTTAGTTATGAATTCGAAGAGCATCTTAGGCAATGTGGAATTGTTTCACAATTGACTCCTCCTAGAACACCGCAACTCACTGGTGTGTCTGAAAGGAGGAATCGAACTTTATTAGATATGGTTCGATCTATGATGAGTCGCACGAATCTGCCTCAATCTTTCTGGGGATATGCCCTTGAAACCGCTGCTAAACTTGTAAACATTGCTCCAACCAAGAAGGTGAATAAAATACCATATGAGATATGGCATGGTAGTAAACCCAAAACATCATATCTAAAGGTCTGGGGTTGTGATGCCTACGTGAAACGTGAGACACCCAACAAATTTGAACCTAGAGATGAAAAGGTAGTTTTTGTCAGATATCCAAAGGACACTATGGGATACTACTTCTATCAGCCAGATAAAAAGAAAGGTGTTATTATGCGTAAAGGAGAATGAGTTTCTCGCGAGAAGTCAAGCTGATAATATTGTGGATATGGAAGAATTCCAGAAACACAACCTAAGGTTGAGACACGAAGTCAACTAAGATTTGACACAACACCAGTGACTCAGTCAAATGTTGAAGAGTCAAGCGTTCGCAGATCTAGTAGAGATCGTAGGGATCCTGACAGATACAGTTTTCTCAGTCAAGGAAATGATGTACCATTTTTGGATGACACATAACCTACCAATTATAAGACTGCAATTTAAGATTTAGAATCTTATAAATGGCTTGAGGCCATGGGCGCTGAGATGCAATCCATGCATGACAACCAATTATGGGACTTG
Source organism: Mikania micrantha (assembly GCA_009363875.1). Lineage (NCBI taxonomy): Eukaryota > Viridiplantae > Streptophyta > Magnoliopsida > Asterales > Asteraceae > Mikania > Mikania micrantha. The sequence continues at coordinate 14,310,723 of CM018681.1, forward strand.
GTTGATCTTCCTCCCAATTGTAAGACAGCAGGGAGCAAATGGGTTTTTAAGAAGAAAACCGACATGGATGGGAATGTGCATACATTTAAAGCTAGACATGTAGCAAAACGTTTTACTCAAACTCAAGGTATTGATTATAAGGAAACTTTTTCTCCAGTGGCTATGCTTAAATCAATTAGAATTCTAATTGCCATTGCAACATACTATGATTATGAAATATGTCAAATGGATGTGAAAACGGCTTTTCTAAAAGGACACCTTACTGAAGATGTCTATATGGCTCAGCCTGAAGGTTTTTTCTATCCTAAGAATCCTAATAAAGTATGCAAATTAAAGAAATCCATTTATGGATTGAAACAAGCATCTAGAAGCTGGAATCTTTGTTTTGATGAGAAAATCAAAGACTTTGGTTTTATAAAGGACGAAGATGAAACGTGTGTTTACATGAAAGCAAGTGGGAGCATTGTGATGTTCTTGATTTTGTATGTAGATGACATACTCCTTATTGGAAATGGCATTCCAACCATGAACGAAGTAAAATCCTGGTTAGGAAAGTGTTTCACAATGAAGGATCTTGGTGAAGCTGCATACATTCTGGGAATTAAGATCTATAGAGATAGATCAAGGAGTCTTATTTGTTTAAGTCAAAGTACATATATTGATAAGGTCATTCGAAGCTTTTGAATGCAATATGCCAAAATAGGTTTTTTACCCTGACTAGGATCGCTCCCACACCTATAGCGTTCGTGATCGGCCTCCTCAACTGTGTATCGATCGCTATGGCACATGGGACGATCTTTAACAAGTTCCAATGTCCGGAAATGGAAGATCAGAAAAGAAAGATGGAAAGAGTTCCATATGCTACTGCAATAGGATCGATCATGTATGCTATGTTGTGCACTAGACCAGATGTCTCATATGCCTTGAGCATGACGAGCAGATATCAACAGATTCCAGGTGATGCTCACTGGATTGCTGTAAAGAACATTCTTAAGTATCTGAAAAGAACTAAAGTGATGTTTCTGATATATGGAGGTACAGATGAGGAGCTCAGTGTAAAGTGTTACACTGATGCTAGTTTTCAAACTGATCGAGATGATTCTCGATCATAAACTGGATTTGTTTTTACTTTAAATGGTGGAGCAATAACATGGAATAGTTCCAAACAAACTGTTGTTGCCCAGTTCACCACAGAGTCCGAATACATTGCAGCATCAGATGCTGCAAAAGAGGCTGCTTGGATGAAGAAGTTCATAGCTGATCTTGGAGTGGTGCCAAGCATTACAAGACCAATCGAGATAATGTGTGACAACTCAGGTGATATTGCTCAAGTGAAGGAACCTAGATCGCATCACAGCACCAAGCATATACTCAGTAAGTTCCATTATATACAGGAAATATTGGAACGACAAAACATTACCATAAAAAAGGTGCATACAGATCATAATCTAGCAGACCCGTTCATTAAACCTATGCCTCAAGCAAAACATGAGGAACATGCTAGAAACATAGGTCTTAGATTTGCTAGTGATTGGATATAATTTATTTTACTATTTGGATGTTCTTGAACTAAGACAATTGTATTTGAATGATTTTTGAATTAAAGAGTTAATTGCTTTATCATCATACTAATTGTGATCAATCTTTGTACGCTTAATATCCTTGAATATAATTTATTCTAATTGTTCGTGGTCAATCAAATCTATGAGAATAGATGTTGAGTTTGAAATCATTGTGAATGTTGGTTGGTTTCATAGGAGCAAAAGTTCAAAGAGTTGGAGGCCAAATTCACAGATATCCAATAGAGAGTGGATATTGAATGCAACCCATTTAAAAATTACTTCCTGGATCATAGTAATGAGTACATTTTGAGATTGGCATAATCTTTGTATCCTTAGACCTTAGATGCGGATTGAACTTTATTATGCATAAGATTATCTTTTGACATATCTAACACTACTCTTTGACCAGGCGATAATAAGGATCTATTGTTGGAGATAATCCGAAACATAGTGAGAGTTATATGTAGTCAATGGGATCTATTCCTATACTTCGGTAATAGGCTGACATCTCTGGGCACCCCGTTTATCAAAGCTAGTAAAATTGCATGTTATTGTATGGGATCGAGAATATAATTGGTTTAACACGATATGAGAATGACACACGATCCATGTCTCATGTTTAACGGGATGTCAATTACAGAAGGATGATTGATTTCATGTTCATTACTACTACGAATAGTTAAGGACTGTTACTTAAGTTATTTGTGAATTACCGTCGTATCTTGATGGGATAGTGAGATATAGCTAGAAGTACACCACTATCTGTAATGACTGATGGTCGAGACTTGTGCAAGTGGGAGTTTGTTGGATTTGTATGCCCAGGTAACGACATGAGTTCTTACTACTATCGAGATAAGATCCGTAAGGGTTGCACTACGAGCAACGAACAATAATATTTAATTAAAAATTAATTAAATCGACACAATCGTGACTAATAGATGGTAATATCAATGAGTTGATATTTAAGGGGTAATATTTGTAATTATCAATATGTTGTAAATATTAATTAGATTAATATTTAATTAATTAAATCAAATTATCCGAATTAAAAAGGAATTTGAAATTTGAAAAAATGATCATTAATTTATTTAAATTAAAAAGATCAAATATGTGATTATATATAATAAAAACAATCCAATGAAAGAGATTCCCAAGGGGTTACTTGAGTTTTTTGTCCAAAAACATGCGCCATCCACATTTTGCCATCTCCACTTGCTGTCGACATACAGTAGCCACCGCAAGTCAGTCTGTTGTCGTTCACCACCACCGGTCATCCTACTGTCAGTGATTTCTCTCCTTGATTTGGTTCAAGTGACAAGTGAAGTAAAGATCCTGTGAAGTGAATTGGATTCAACTGTCAAGGATCAGATTGTGTAACCAGATCTAGCGACTCGGTTCGTTGTTTCGTGGTGCTTCGTGTATGTTAGTTGTTTATTCTCAAAAGGTATAATCACTAAACATCCTATGGTTTGTTTATTCTGTTTGGTTGGCATCTGGACTCCTGGTGGGCAATCTGGTTTTGACTAGATTGGTTCGTATGGTTAATGTTTCCGCTGCGTTTAATGATTTAAAAATTTTAAAACCCACGTACGAATCCCAACATTGGGTTAAGGATTGGGAAACTGATAATTGATAAACATATTTAATTAAAATAATGGAAAGGATATGGGAAAATGATTACGCGATGGTGAGATCTCAGAAATGTTAACCTAATAATGTATTCGTGTGGGTGACGATTCAGACGAATACAATTATTAAGAATAATACTCATAAGTGATATTTAAGAAATTTTAAATCGAGTTGGAATACGATGCGAGCGTTGAATTCGAAAAGGTGACGATCTTTACGAATTTGTATGTGAGTAACGCGTTTCAACAAAATAACCGAAACCATAGTTACGATATTTAAATTTAAGAAAAAGAATTTAAAACGTTTACATGAATAGACACCTTAAATCATTTTAAATTAAAACATTTTTTTAAACGTTCATAATTTAAAAGTAATTTATGTAATACCGAGCATTTTAAAACGTGTTAACGCGTAAACGAAGACGACTGAGCAAGTGAGATCGATCAGGACTATAAAAAGATGGGATACCTTTTTCTTTCTCACGTTTTCACTCCACACTCTCTGTAGAAAGCTCCACTGTCACTTTCTCTCTCTAAAACATCTCACTAAAAACCCTAACCATAAATTCTACATTTCTAAACCGTTTTTGGTAATTTTGGTGTCAAAACAACTTTCCACTTGAGTAGAACATGATCCCACGAAAAAAACGAGCTCACATCCATGTTTTGCAGGTAAATCTACATGTTTTTCTTTAGGTTTTTAGCTCCAAAACGAAACCATTGTATTTCTCCAACTTTAAACTTATTTTTTAAACTGATTCAGATTGTACACAAGTAAATTTTAAACCTAGTAGATACTTGTAGCGAACTGGAAATCTGGTTGGGTGTTTGAGGTTGAAGACGATCGGATCGAGAACGCATAACTTCAATTCGAGAACCACATTTGTTCTCGGCTAATCCTTTTTTGTTTTGGACAAATTAAATAAACCGAGAACCCCTCTAAGTCGAGAACCAACCCAATTAATTCAAGAACCATTATTCATTCGAGACCCACACTTCAATTTCGAGAACCCAGAAGAGTCGGGAACCATTTTTGTGGGGGACACGTCCAGTAAACCTCCTACGTCATTATTTATTTTTCATCAAATAAACCTCCTACAACTTTTTAAATCATTCAAGCCAAACAAAACTATAACCCACAAGTATGTATATATATATATACACACACACACACTTGTAAGTTACATAAATTGGATTTTCATGAGAATAACATTGTTATCATTTACTCAAATTTAACTAAATTCTTAAAACTTAAGTTGTAATAATTAACATGCATTTGTACATGCATGCATGTATAAATATATGTAAGGTTACCACCTTTTTCAACATATATACATACATGTGTGTATGTTAGTAAATGTTTGGTTTCAACTTAGGATCATAATTATTTATTTAAACTTCTGTCACACCCCGCTAAAGCGGAAACACGAGATTGTGATGTAAGGTTTCGGGCTAGAGCACATCGGTTAACGAGAAATTAAACATAACATTACATATTCATAACTGTCTTACACAACTGATAAACTTTCATGTCTTGAGTACATTTATTTATAGAATAGACTAAGTCTCCAAAATGCATGAAGTTTATTACATATAATTACGCATGCCAAAGCTTAAATAGAAACGTTGTGCTAACTTCACTGAGGTGAACCTGAAAAACATGCTTAAAATAGTCAATTACAAAAGTAATTGGTGAGCTCACAGGTTTGATGACTCAAATAAAAATAGTTTTAAATATGCACAATATGACATCTGATTACAACTTTCAACAACCCAGCCTATGAGTGTAACGTCCCCATCCGGACTACCTTGTAATAAGTAATTGTATTTCTATGCATTTATTGACACAAGGAGTATGTAACAATGTCTTGGTGAGGCGCGACCAAACCATGAATGGGGGTGTCAACCCAATAGTACTATCTACATGAACCACGGCTTATATAAAATAAGTTAAATGGTTGTTATAGATACATGGACTTTTAGTTTCTTTATTGGCCATGTAATCATATTCATATATAAAAAGTTTAAAGTGCATACAAAAATGTAACAAGCAATGTTTTTCACCCCAAGTAATAAAACAAGTAAGAGAAAATGGGGCTGCGAGAACTCATAGAATGATAGGCGATGAATTACTGCACGAAGCAAGTAACTAGTAATATCCAAGATGCAGAATAACTGTTGAGAGTAATCCTACTCTTGTCCTAAAACCCAAGGACATATTTACAGTCTGTACGCAAATCTATCTTATAAGTCATTCACCCAACCTACTAGACTTAGAAGTATTTCAAAATAATGTTTATCCGAACGACCCGTTGGTGACTCGAATTTAGTTTGTTTTTCATAAATTAATAGTTAACATTTTTAAATCCATATTATTATCTAATAACTAAGTTATTCTACTTAAAAATCCATTTTAACTATTAACTTAATTATTGATAACAATATAACAAAAATGACAAAATTTCCATCTTTTATCATAAAACCGATAACGCAACGCACACCAAATCACACACCAAGCATGCAATATGACTCTAATCACTTTTAATACTTTATCATAAGTATACTTCTTTTATTTTTATACAAAATTTTGCAGATTAAAATCAGCCAGATATTTATGTCGTATTACGACGTTTTATGTGTTTTTCGAACATAGTTTTCAAATATACCACTTTATCCTTTCTCAAAATACTTATACATCATAAATTATGAATTTTTAGCATAAAATTTGAATAAAAATTCTGGTCTAAATCAGATTTATAAAACGAGCTTTTTATGCTTTAATATCGTCTAAAACGCTTACTTTTCGGTCACCGATGACCATCTTATAAATATATTTTTAGATCCTCCTGATTTTATACATTTTATATGTTATAAATTCACTACAATTACTGTTTTAAATCTGTTCAAAATTATTTTTATACAAAAGTTTTATTTTTAAGTTTTTAGCTTCACAAAACAAACCACAAAATTATCACTAAGTTGTCTAACAATTCGTTATACATTTTAAAAAAATAATAATTATATTTTTATGTATTTTGAACTTAAATTCAAATCCTTTAGTTTTTCATAAAATAGCCCTTTATTATTATTATTTCACACCTATGCATGCTTGTAAAAACCCTCATGCATGTATATTCTAATTTCAGTCACATATATACTTATATATAAACTTATATTTTTAAAAGTGTATATATTCACATGCATACATGAAATCAACTCATACATACACACACACACACAGATATATATATATATATATTTATTTATGCATACATACACATATGTATACATATATATACATATACTTACATGCATGCACTTAATATCATGCATATATACATATACATACATATGTATATATACATGCATGTCTTTAAGATCATCATTTAGAATTCACACACACACATATATGTATATACATACATACATACATACATGCATGCATGCATGCATGCATGCATGCATGCATGCAAGTAAAACTCATGTCATGCATACCCGTATACATATACACATATGCATGTCATTAAAATAATAATTTACCCATATTACATATGTATATATACGTATATGCATATATATATATATGTATGCATGTAACATACAACAATACACACACACATGTATGTGTGTTACGAAACACACACAAAATCATGAATACACCCACTTGTTTAAACAAAACCCAGTTGTTTTAAATCTCAAGATCTTAGGTGAACAACTTTGTTTAATAACCCACAAAATATGAAAAGATTACCTTAGTGTGCTTAACAATGGGTGGTTTCTTTGATCAAAAGTCTTTCAAAAACACCAAGGATCATCAAATAGCTCTTAGCAATGAGATGATGGAGCTAGAAAAGAAAAAAAAATGAAATGAAGTAGGAGAGAGAGATGAGTGGACGTAGAGAAGGAGAGAGTGAGAGAAAAGATAGCTCGTGGTGGTGGTTTTGAATGATTGTGTAGGATATGGAAAGATATATATAAAGATCCATATATTGATCTCTTCTTGACAAGTGTTAGGACACTTGTCCTAGTGTGGTTTAAATTAAACAATAACAGGTATAATCTGAGTCCTACGATGTGTAATTCTTGCACCGAAAATTTAATAAAAATATGATTTTCTTGCTCTTCTTCGTGTTTTAGAGAGCCTATAAGCTCTCCTAACACGTTTTCTACCTCAGTTTTCTCGTTAAAACTTAGCACAGGCGCGTCAGTGCCAATGCTTGATCGACACAAAATTGGTAGCCATGACATTAACATTTTGACCACCCATACACACCGCTTGTTTGAACAAGAACACTAAATGTAATTCAGGATTATAAAAATACATAAGTTTATAGTGATAACATGTGAGGGTGTGCATAGTTGATTTTAGTTTAACCATTGAACATATAAAGCTAATGTGATCAACTAGTTTTTAGTTTCACTTATCATTTAATTGTATAAAATAACAAAGGGCTAGATAGCTCAATGATTTTCACATGGGTACATTGTATGTATGTATGTATGTTTGTATGTATGTATGTATGTATGTATGTATGTATGTATGTATGTATGTATGTATGTATGTATGTATGTATGTATGTATGTATGTATGTATGTATGTATGTATGTATGTATGTATGTATGTATGTATGTATGTATGTATGTATGTATGTATGTATGTATGTATGTATGTATGTATGTATGTATGTATGTATGTATGTATGTATGTATGTATGTGTGTGTGTGTGTGAATTCTAAATGATGATCTTAAAGACATGCATGTATATATACATATGTATGTATATGTATTTATGCATGATATTAAGTGCATGCATGTAAGTATATGTATATATATGTAGACATATGTGTATGTATGCATAAATAAATAAATAAATAAATAAATAAATAAATAAATATATATATATATATATATATATATATATATATGTGTGTGTGTGTGTATATATTTATGTATGAGTTGATTTCATGTATGCATGTGAATATATATACTTTTATAAATATAAGTTTATATATAAGTATATATGTGAGTGAAATTAGAATATACATGCATGAGGGTTTTTACAAGCATGCATAGGTGTGAAATAATAATAATAAAGGGGTACTTTATGAAAAATTAAAGGATCTGAATTTAAGTTCAAAATACATAAAAATATAATTATTATTTTTTTAAAATGTATAACGGAATGTTAGACAACTTAGTGATAATTTTATGGTTTGTTTTGTGAAGCTAAAAATTTAAAAATAAAACTTTTGTATAAAAATAATTTTGAACTGATTTAAAACAGTAATTGTAGTGAATTTATAAAATATAAAATGTATAAAATCAAGAGTATTTAAAAATATATTTATAAGATGGTCATCGGTGACCGAAAAGTACGCGTTTTAGACGATATTAAAGCATAAAAAGCTCGTTTTACAAATCTGATTTAGACCAGAATTTTTATTCAAATTTTATGCTAAAAATTCATAATTTATGATGTATAAGTATTTTGAGAAAAGGATAAAGTGCTATATTTGAAAACTATGTTCAAAAAACACATAAAACGCCGTAATACGACATAAATATATGGCTGATTTTAATCAACAAAATTTTGTATAAAAATAAATGAAGTATACTTATTATAAAGTATTAAAAGTGACTAGGGTAATATTGCATGCTTGGTGTGTGATTTGGTGTGCGTTGCGTTATCGGTTTTATGATTAAAGATGGAAATTTTGTCAGTTTTGGTATATTGTTATCAATAATTAAGTTAATAGTTAAAATGGATTTTTAACTAGAATAACTTAGTTATTTGATAATAATATGGATTTAAAAACGTTAACTATTAATTTACGAAAAACAAACTAAATTCGAGTCACCAACGGGCCGTTCGGAGAAACATTATTTTGAAATAATTCTAAGTCTAGCAGGTTGGGTGAACAACTTATAAGATAGACTTGCGTACAGACTGTTAATATGTCCTTGGGTTTTAGGACACGAGTAGGATTACTGTCAACAGTTATTCTGCATCTTGGATATTACTAGTTACTTGCTTCGTGCAGTAATTCATCGGTTATCATACTGTGAGTTCTCGCAGCCCCATTTTCTCTTGCTTGTTTTATTACTTGGGGTGAAAAAAATTGCTTGTTACATTTTTGTATGCACTTTAAACTTTTTATTTATGAATATGATTACATGGCCAATAAAGATACTAAAAGTCCTTGTATCTATAACAACCACTTAACTTATTTTATATAAGCCGTGGTTCATGTGGATAGTACTATTGGGTTGACACCCCCATTCATGATTTGCTTGCGGCTTACCAAGACATTGTTACATACTCGTTGTGTCAATGAATGCATAGAATTACAATTACTTATTACAAGCTAGTCCGGATGGGGCACGTTACAGTCATAGGCTTGGTTGTTGAAAGTTGTAATCAGATGTCATATTGTGCATACTTAAAACTATTTTTATTCGAGTTATCAAACTTGTGAGCTCACCAATTACTTTTGTAATTGACTATTTTAAGCATGTTTTTCAGGTACACCTCAGTGAAGTTAGCACAACGTTTCTATTTAAGCTTTAGCATGGATAATTATATGTAATAAACTTCATGCATTTTAGAGACTTAGTATATTCTATAAATAAATATACTCAAGACATTAAAGTTTATCAGTTGTGTAAGACAGTTATGAATATGGAATGTTATTTTTAATTTCTCGTTAACCGATGTGCTCTAGCCCGAAACCTTACATCACAATCCCATGTTTCCGCTTTAGCGGGGTGTGACAGAAGTTTAAATAAATAATGATGACCCTAAGTTGAAACCAAACATTTACTAACATACACACATGTATGTATATATGTTGAAAAAGGTGGTAACCTTACATATATTTATACATGCATTCATGTACAAATGCATGTTAATTATTACAACTTAAGTTTTAAGAATTTAGTTAAATTTGAGTAAATGATAACAATGTTATTCTCATGAAAATCCAATTTATGTAACTTACAAGTGTATATATATATATATACATATATATACATATATATATATATATATATATATCCATACTTTTCGGTTATAGGTTTGTTTGGCTTGAATGATTTAAAAAGTGGTAGGAGGTTTACATGATGAAAAATAAATAATGAAGTAGGAGGTTTACTGGACGTGTCCCCCCAAAAATGGTTCCCGACTCCTCTGGGTTCTCGAAATTGAAGTGTGGGTATCGAATGAATAATGGTTCTTGAATTAATTTGGTTGGTTCTCGACTTAGAGGGGTTCTCGGTTTATTTAATTTCTTGACTTAGTGTATTCTATAAATAAATGTACTCAATACATGAAAGTTTATCAGTTGTGTAAGACAATTATGAATATGTAATGTTATGTTTAATTTCTCGTTAACCGATGTGCTCTAGCCCGAAACCTTACATCACAATCCCGTGTTTCCGCTTTAGCGGGGTGTGACAGAAGTGGTATCAGAGCCATTGGTTATAGAGATTTAGGTTCACTTTTAGTAAAACCTAGACTATGACCTGAGGGACTAAGCATATCGGAATTTAGAGAACTAAGAACATTACATGTTATACTTTAAATTATTTATCCTATTTGTTATTTATATGATTAAATACTTATGTAACTTTATGTCTTGATTAATTCTATAGCTATGACTTCATCTCCACCTAGGATACCATCTCATCCTAGCTCTCCTCAGAATACAAGTGATTATACTGATATCCCTATGATTGAGCCACCTGTACCTGAGTCACCTATTCCATCCTTGGCTTCTTCTTTCGATACGGAAGATTCAGACGAGGATCCACGAGAGGATTCTGTTGATAGAGATATGAGTCCTTCTTTGCCACGTTCATCACCACAACATCAACCCACATATATACATCAGTCGTCTCCACATCATCCACTATCACCCATACATGAATTATCTCCAGTTCATCATTCCTTGCCTGTACCTCAGTCTTCACGAATTCATCAGCCTTCTACTATCCAACACACATTACCAGTACCACATGATTCACCTGTTTATGTACCTAGGGGTTCTAGTTTAGAACTCAGTTTTGATGATGATGCATTAGAGGAAGAATACCAGCCGTTTGTACCCGCACGTCGAGTGATTACATCTGACGATGACGTATCTGAGGGATATCGTAGATCACATTCACCTATAATACTAGTTGATATAGCATTACGATCACCTTCACCTCATGCTACCACACTTTTACATAGTGGACCTCGTAGGAGACGTACTGCTAGGATGTCTTTAGGACACATTGCTAGGGTTACATTTTCTGATCATGAGGATAGGCCTTCGACATATGAGATTGGTGGAACCTCATTTGCACCTCCACCAAAAGAACCACCAAGACATCCATATCAGTCAAGACCACCATCTCAACCACATATACCTACAACAACTCCTACACAAAGAACACCTATTTTGACTGAGGAAGACTTTATCCGTTGGACTCGTTATTCAGGATGGAGACAAGATTGGGAACGAGTATTTGAGAGACAATCCAGATATACCGATTATTTAGTTGGACATATTAATGATGTAGATTATAACCTCCACTTGGCACAGCTAGACCTTACAGCTGCCCGAGAGGAGCTGGACACGTTTCGACGATTTAGGAGGATTGACCTACAAAGTATATGGAACCAGTTTATGATTAGCTGGATAGCTGGATTGTTACTTTTAGTTATAGTACTTCTATTCACGCGCTAGTTGGGCATGTTATTCTACTTATATTTTGTACTGTATAGTAACTGATTACACTACTATCTAATAGTTATGCTTCCCATTTTGAATCTGAATGTATTATGTTTTATCTTTTACAAGTATCTTGTGTACTAGACAGTAAGTGATTAGCACTCCTGTCTAAATCTGCATGCTGCTGAAATTTTGTAAGGATTTATTGTATGAAAGTTGATAATTTATTGTATGAAAGTTGATAATCTATGGTTGGAGCCAATCATTTGTAATATACAAACAGATTCCATGAGCTGGAACGATTAGCACCCCACATGGTTACGCCAGAACATCGTCGCATTGAGCGATACATTTGGGGTTTACCACCTCAAATGCGAGGAATGGTAACAGCATCAAAACCTACAACTCTTCATAGTGCAATCTTATTGTCTAGAAGCCTGACAGATGAAATGGTGAGAAATGGATCTCTGAGTAAAACTGGAGCCGTGGAAAAGAGAAAGTTTGAGGAAAATAATGCGAATAAGAATGGTGGAAGATTTGTAAAGAAACAGAAAATGGTAAAGAATTATACAACTATTGGGCAAGGTCTGAATCAAGAAAGAAGGAATTTTCAGGGCCAAAGTTAAGGTCAAGAGAAAGGAAAGTACTTGGGGCCATTCCCAAAGTGAAATAAATGTAATTTTCATCATGTTGGCCCATGTAATCATATTCAGTGTCATAAGTTCAATAAAGTAGGCCATCAAGCATCAAACTGTAGAGTCACACAGTTGGCTTCTTTTGAGTGTGGCAGTAACAAGCACCTTAGGAACATATGTCCTAAGTAAAATCGAGATCAAAACAGAAACTCCAATCAATCTCATGGCCGCACATTTGTTATGGGAGCTAGTGAAGCTCGCAAGGACCTGAACATCGTAACGGGTACGTTTCTTGTCAATGATAACTATGCCTCCATTTTATTTGATACCGTTGCTGAAAGAAGTTTTATTTCAACTGAATTTAGACCTTTATTTAGTTTAAAGTCTAGTAAGTTGAATAATATCTATATGATAGAACTAGCTGATGGTTAGTTGATTGAAGCTAGAGAAATTATTAAAGGTTGTACCTTAAACTTAGATGGTCATCACTTTAGTATGGATTTAATTCCGCATGAGCTTGGTAGTTTCGATATAGTAATTTGTATGGATTGGCTATCCGAGAATAAAGCCAAAATCGTATGTTTTGAGAAGACGATACGATTCCACTTTCTTATGGCACTATACACACTATTTATGGAGAAAGAACGGGAGAAAGAGTGTATACAATTTCTTGTATGAAAGCTCGTAAGTACTTAAAGAAAGGATACTTAGTGTATATGGCTCATGTTGTGGAACGAAAGATGGAGGAGAAGAATATTCAATATATACCGATTGTTCGTGATTTTCCAGAAGTTTTCCCTGAAGAACTACCAAGACTTCCGCCACCAAGACAAGTTGAATTAAAAATCGATTTGATACCGGGAGCAGCATCAATTACAAAAGCACCATATCGTCTTGCACATTCAGAATTGCAAGAACTGATGAATCAACTTCAAGAATTATTGGATAGGGGATTCATAAGACCAGTTTCTCGCCTTGGGGAGCTCCGGTCTTATTTGTGAAAAAGAAGGATGGTTCGATGAGAATGTGTATAGACTACATAGAGTTAAATAAAGTAACGATCAAGAATCGATACCCCCTCCCTCGTATCGATGATTTGTTTGATCAGTTACAAGGTGCTAGCTATTTTTCCAAAATCGATCTGAGGTCTGGATATCATCAGTTGAGAGTACACAATGATCATGTGCATAAAAATGCATTCAGAACTCGGTACGACCATTATGAATTCTTGGTTATGCCTTTTGGTTTAACCAATGCGCCTGCTATTTTCATGGATCTTATGAATAGAGTCTGCAAACCTTATTTAGATAAATTCGTGATAGTATTCATTGATGACATACTAATCTATTCACTAAGTAAAGAAGATCATGAACAACACCTGAAGCTAATTCTTAAACTTCTGTGGAATGAGAAACTGTATGCAAAATTTTCAAAAAGCGAATTTTGGATCCGCGAAGTACATTTTCTAGGTCATGTAATCAATAACAAGGGAATTCAAGTTGACCCTGCAAAAATTGAAGCTATTAAAAATTGGGAGACCTCCAAAACTCCCACAGAGAATCGGTCATTCTTGGGATTAGCTGGTTACTATCGTCGTTTTATTGAGAATTTTTCAAGGATAGCTATACCACTCACCACTCTTACCCAAAAAGATAAGAAATTTGAGTGGGAAGAAAAGCAAGAAAAAGCATTCCAAGTATTGAAGCAGAAGTTATGCAGTGCACCTATTTTATCTTTACCTGAGGGAACATATAACTTTGTAGTGTATTGCGATGCTTCTCACCAAGGTCTTGGATGTGCTTTAATGCAAAAAGATAAAGTCATCGCGTATGCTTTACGACAGCTTAAAGTTCATGAAAAGAATTATTCCACTCATGATTTGGAACTTGGAGCGGTGATTTTTTCACTCAAAATATGGAGACATTATCTTTATGGTACTAAGTGTACTATATACACGGACCATAAAAGTCTTCAACACATCTTTGACCAGAAGATGTTAAATATGCGTCAAAGGAGATGGGTAGAGTTAATGAATGATTATGATTGTGAAATCAAATATCACCCTGGAAAGGCTAATATAGTAGCCGATGCATTGAGTCGGAAAGAAAGGGTCAAACCCATGCGAGTTCGTGCCTTGGGAATGTCAATTCAAACTTAAAGACTCAAATTTGAGAAACATAGATTGAGGAAATTCAAGAGAATAATTTGGAAAGTGAGGCATTGACTGGGTTGGAAAAGAAATTTGAAACTAGAACATATGAGATTCTCTATTTTATGAATCGAATTTGGATTCCAAACCGTGATGGTTTAAGAGAACTTATCATGGACGAAGATCATAAGTCCAAATACTCAATTCATCCCGGCACTGACAAGATGTATAAAGATTTAAAACCCTTTTATTGGTGGCCTGGGATGAAGAGATCAATTGCTACTTAGGTAGAAAAATGCTTGACTTGTTCCAAAGTCAAGGCTGAACATCAGAACCCATCAGGATTGTTACAACAACATGAAATTCCACAATGGAAGTGGGAACAAATTACAATGGATTTTATTACAAAATTACAAAGGACTTCTAGTGGTCATGATGCTATTTGGGTTATTTTCGATCGATTGACCAAGTCTGCTCACTTTCTTCCCATTAGAGACGATTACAAAATGGAGAAGTTGGCTAGACTATACGTTAATGAACTTGTGGCTAGACATGGTGTGCCAATTTCAATTATCTCTGATAGGGATAGTAGATTTACTTCACGCTTTTGGCAAACATTACAAACTGCTTTGGGGACACGTCTTAACTTGAGTACTGCATATCATCCCCTAACTGATGGCCAAAGTGAAAGAACTATCCAAACTTTAGAAGATATGATAAGATCTCGTGTAATAGACTTTGGTGGAAATTGGGATACTCATCTACCATTAGTCGAGTTCTCCTATAATAATAGTTATCACACAAGTATCAATGCAGCACCTTTCGAAGCTCTTTACGGTTGAAAATCTAGATCGCCACTGTGTTGGACTGAAATCAGAGATAGTCAACTTACAGGTCCAGAAATTATTCAAGAAACGACCGACAAAATTTTTAAAGATAAAGAAAGGTTGAAAGCAGCTAGAGAGAGACAGAAAAGTTATGCCGATAACAGATGAAAGCCCATAGAATTTCAAATGAGGGACAAAGCCTTGTTAAAGGTTTCTCCGTGGAGAGGCATAATTCGATTCGTTAAAAGGGGCAAATTGAGTCCAAGATATATTGGACCATTCAAAGTTGTTGCTTGAATTGGTTCTGTAGCCTATCGATTAGAACTTCCGTAGGAATTATCCGATATACATGATGTATTTCATGTATCTAATTTGAAGAAATGCTTAGCGGATGAAACACTAGTCATACCTCCGGAAGAAATTCAAGTAGATGACAAATTACACTTTATAGAAGAACCACTTGAAATTGTTGGCAAGAATGTTAAAAAGCTTAGACAGAGTCGTATCCTGATAATTAAAGTAAAATGGAACTCCAAGAGAGGTCCCGAATACACATGAGAACGAGAAGACCGGTTCAAGCTAAAGTATCCTCATTTGTTTGAAAGAAATCATCCTCACGCACAAGTTTAAATTTCGAGAACGAAATTTCTTTAACTGGGGGAGACTGTGACATCCATGAGTTTTTATTAATAAATCCAATGCGGTTAGTACACTGAACTCGATTAATTAACGAGTTAATAAATTTAATATATGTTTTTAACTCGATTAATTAACGAGTTAATAAATTTAATATATGTTATTAAATTAAAGCTCTTAAAATTTGGTAAAGAGCATTTTATTTTTAACACATGGTCTTGCATTTACAATTTTAATCTGCACCGCTTGACGGTACACTATTCGAAATGAACGTTGGTGACGACTCAGTTAACGAAGTTATTGGATATGCTTGAAATAACATAATATAATAAGTCATAAATAAATAACTTGCATTAACAATGAAAAACCGTAATTTTTGGAGTTAACTGTTAAATTTTCAGACAACCTACTTTCTCTATGTTGTAGCCGGGTAACGTGGAGTTAATTAACCAAATGACATTTAAAGTCATAGTTTTAAAAACTAATATGGTGATTCCTATAACTATTGTAACACATACAAATTTCATTATAAACACAGATAACCTCATGTAAATAAAGACACGTGTTAAACTAAAACATAAACACAACAAACGTTACAAGATAAAAACACATATATTTATGAGAATGAAACATATGAAACACAGGTTGTCGGGTCACCATTATTTCCACCTAAGCGAGCGCACGTTCTACAAAATACTGAATCATAAGACATGACTGTGAGTTCTAATAACCCCTTTTTTAAATCTTTTGCTTTTAAACTCGGGGGTGAAACATGTATACCAAAATAAATCTGATTTTGATATAACAAGTGTGGAACCAGGATTGTCATTGAGATATAAATTATTGAGATGAATTGTGATTATGGGATAATATAATTTGAGTGAGTCATTGTTGATTGACCTGACTTCGGTTCTCCGCGATGATTGAGTTGTTGTTGATTGAGTTGACTCCAGTCCTCTGCGGCGATTCCATTGTTGATTGAGTTACTTTGGTTATCCGCAATGCACAATCTTGATAATTATAATTATTAGGAATATCGTTGATTGAGTTGACAGAGGTCTTCCGCAATGATTCCCCCGTTGATTTAGTTGACTAAGGTCCTCCACGGTATATTATATTGAGAATATTGTGATGAGTGATGGTTGTTGAATTGATATGATTGGATGAGATTAATGGAATGTATTTTAATGATTACTTGTGATTATTTGTATTAACTTACAGGTTCACATGGGTTACTTATAAAACTTTTATAAACCTTTTTGAAGAATATAAAAGTTATGATTACTTAGCAACTACTCCCTTAGTTGACACTTGATTTTCTACATATGTTGGAATAAAGGGAAGTAGGTAGAGCTGTGTAGCTCAACATCTTTTAGGACTTTGTCATATAGGATCTTGGACTTAGCTAAATTAACTTATTCAATGAAGATTAGGGTTTAGTTAATTTAGCTATATATTTTGAGTAATCATTGTATTCGAATCATGACGAACATGATTTTTGCGTATTTATTTTAATTGAATTAGATGTTATGGAATGATACTTTAGATACCCATGAGTTTGTGAACAATCTACACATCCCTCGTGACATCCCGATGTTTCTGCCATCAGTCAGGGCGTTACAGATTGGTATCAGAGCCTGGTTTACAGGAAATTAGGTTACTAGAAATGGTTGACCTATTCTATAACCATAGGAAACCCTAGTATGATTTATTTCATACACTAGTTAGTATATTCAGGATTTAACGCTTCTTCGTTTATTACATGTTAACTACAAATCCTGATATCTATGATTTATGCTTATTATTTATGAAATGTCTTACTTTATTGCTTTATGTGATTGTTTGTGCCCTGACTAATCAACAAGGACATACTCATGATGTATCGTAAAGGTGGTCGGCTGGCGGCTGAAGCAGTTGCGACTGACTTCTGCATATGCCCTCTACATATACCATATACAGTACATTGGGTGGATGTCAGTGTTGAGGAATAAGGAAAATATTTGGTTAGGAAAATTCTTGTTTAGGACTGATTGCTGATCACCAGACAAGGACACACTCGTGGTATATCACAAAGGTGGTGGGCTGGCTGCTGGATAGGTTGCGACCGATTCCTACGTATGCCCTGTACATAAACCATTTGTGATATATTGGGAGTCTGATAATGTCAGGAATTTAGGATATTACTAGGATATGTTGGAAATGGTTGTTGGAAATTCTTGATGGAGAATTTTATTAGGAATGATAAGATGAATTTATGGATATTGACACTTATGAAAACTCATAATAGAGATATATTGAAGGGAAGATATGAACGCTAGTGACAATTTGGACACATAGTGATGATATGAACCCTTATTGATGATATGGATATTTAAGGATGGTATGGACACTGAGTAAACTTAGACATTAAGGGAGCTTAAATGTAAGATGAACTTAGAAAATAGGTGAACCTAGATGTCAGCTGAACTTAGAAGTAGATTGCAGGAGAACATGATGATACTTCACTCATAATTATCCCTCATTGAATAAGGCTATAAATTAGAACATTTGGAGCATATGTTATACCCTAATTTCTAACAAGGGCATAATCGTGGTGTATAGCAACGGTGTGGGACGACGGATGATGCAACTGCGGTCAAATCTACGTATGCCCTATTATAACCTTGTTGCACTACATCAGGAGATTATCAGTATTAGTATAGGGTGGGAAATGTTTGAAAGTTTGGACTATTCAGTTAGTATTTGAAGTGACCCAATTAGGATTCTTTAGTATAAAAGTAGGAAGTTATTGCCTTATTATGAGTTTCAAAACAGATAGAAGATGAGTATAGTTCCATATATGTATTCCTAACTGTTAAAAATGAACACATTTGACTGTAATTTGTATGACTTCCGTTGTAAACGATAGTAACATGTTTCTAAGGATGTTAGAAACATGTCGTCGCGCCGTCACAACGAAGATAATACAAACAACAACAATGTGAATTCTAACAACAAAAATGCCAATACCGGGATGCAAGAGTTAGCAAATCTCTTTTCTGGGTTGGTGACTCAACTAAACCAAGCCAACCAAACTCTCAATCAGAACAGGGGTGGTGCAAACCCACCTGTTTCCACTCTTAAGCATTTTAATTACTATAACCCGGCAAAATTTACGGTGCTGAAGGAGCCACTGGGCTGTTGCAGTGGTTTGAGAGTATTGAGAACACCTTCATCAATAGCGACTGCCCTGAAAATTTGAAAGTGCGCTATGCAACCAATGTTTTCCAAAAGAGAGTACTAACTTGGTGGAACGACAAGAAGCGAACTAGGGGAGTTGATGCAGCCCTAGCACTGACTTGGACATAAGTTAAAAATCTGATTACCACAGAGTTCTGTCCTCGCGATGAGATGAGGAAACTTGAAGCTAAGTTATGGGAACTCAAGCAAGACAACAATGAGAACATGATCTATAACTCCCGTTTTCATAAGCTGAGTTCACTAGTACCTCATCAGGTGACATCATTGGTGAGAGCAATAAAGAAGTATATATGTGGTTTGCCTATGTAGATTCAAGACACTGTCTTTGGTAGCAACCCCACCACTCTGGAAGCTGCAATCTACCTATCTGCTACACTGACGGATAACCATGTGAAGGCTGGTACACTCACACAGAAGGGAACAAAATTCTCATCCCTGGCCTTCCGGTTCTATCCGAGGGCACGACGGGGCTTTACAGAATCTCAGTCTCCGGTCACACGGTTGCGAGATGCGAGACCTACATTTCTGGTTGCATACGTAAATCAATAACTTGGATAAAAAAATTTTGTAAAATCAGAGTTGCGAAAGTAAATGTTTAAGTTGTGAAAACAACATTGAAAATATAAGTTGCGGAAGCTTAAGTTAAAACAGTTTTCAAAACAATAAATAGTAGTAGTGCGGAAGCGGTTTATGTATTTATCATTACATAACAAGAAAAATGTTAAATGTTCTCAAATGGCCTAAGACACTAAAAAGCTGATGCATGGACTCCAGCATAGCATCCTAAATCCTCGTGTGCATGCCTTAGTCACCTGAGAAAATATGGAGTAAAAGGGTCAACACAATGGTTGATGAGATCACAGGATTTTCATACAAAGTAAACATCAAAATGTTTATAGTATTTTTTTTGGTTTCTATAATATTACAATGTAGTATAGATTGATAGCTAGTCAATACAGTTATATTATATGTGGGTTCGTACCGAAGCTGACTGTTGTGCCTCCCACCACGTCCATCACAAAGACAATGGCAAAGTGTGTTGGTCAATATTGCACCAATTCCGACCTCCAGCCAGGTTGGCCTCCCAAACACGATTGGTGGGGCTTGTCAGGCCCAAATATTACTATCCAAGATTACCACGCTAGGCCCTTCACGCTACTAACGATTCGAGGTGTGTTTGAGAGGACTTTGAGTTTGTGACGTGTGCCACACATATACATATAGTGATAAAGCATGTCCATACGTAATCAAAATAAGTTGCTGTATAAACAATAGTTTATTAGGAAATGGTTTCTCCCCCAAAGGTAGAGAAGATAAAAAGTGGTCTGGAACTCACATAATGAAGCAATTCCTGTTTATATGTGTTCGCTACTGCGAGTGCTAGCAACCTGCTAGTGAGCACCTATAATCATATAGATCGTGAGTGTGTGTTAAGTGGTGTGTTGTATCCCATAAAACTCCAAGTGTCGGTGTGCTCAACCGAGTGTGTGTGTGTTGACTTGTGTTGACTCGAGTAATCGTTGTTGACACGTTTGTTGTGTTTAGTTTGTTTATGTCTGTGACTACCAGATCGTCCGACAATCCATACGGTACGTGTAGTACCACTATTCACCGTGTTTAATTACGATGTGTAAATAGTTGTGTGACAACCTGACTATGAAAAAAATTAAGTATGTATTTAAATGAAAACTGAAATATAAATATACAGAAACTCACGAGAAATAACAACGGGGAAAACAAATGACAAAGACATATCGGTTGTGATCTGATGTCCACAAATAACAGGAATCAGAAAGCCTACAATTTAATGAGAAAACAGTGTGAAAACAGTTATAACAATGTGAAAATAGATAAGTTTAGTTGAGTCCGTCAGTGAGGAAATCCAATTCAAAACGAATGCTTAGTTTGTTTACGAATAATAAACTGACAGTGTGTTTGCATGGGTGACGATTCACACAAACATATATGTGGGTTTAACGTTCCGAATGATAACTGAAAAGTAGAAAACAAAATCAGAAAGTAAAGCCATCGTCGTGTTTGATCGGGTGACGATTCAAACGAATACACGTGAAGGTAATACGATGTGATGAAACAATATTAAATAAACGTTTCGAAATAATATAATAAAGTAAATAAATAGAAAAATATTTATCTGGAATTACAACCTTTAAAAGGTCTAAATAAAACTATTTTTGTTACAATTTCGTAAATACGCGTGTTACGTTTCGTAAACGTAACGAAACTGAAAACCTACCAACCGAAATGAACCCGAAGTACTAAGGGGTATAAAAACCCTAAACCCATTTAATTTCTCATTTATTTCCCTCACCCACCTCCTCTCTCTCTAAAATCCGGATCCCACTCTCTCTCACTTGAAAACCAAATAAAAACATCAAGATCTCACTCATTTCTTAACCAAATCGTTCAAATTTGGTATCAAAACGAAGATCTAGACATTCTCTACACAAAGTTACCAAGGATCGGCGCTATCTTCATCTCAAACTCCTGAAATCTTAGAGAGAAGTTTCAGTTTTAGGGTTTTCTACAAACCCGAGAAAAACCGAAGTTTAACCGGTTTCAAACATCTCTTTTTCGACCCATGCACCTTCTAAATGAATTTACTCATGTAACCCATTTAAAATGACTATATATACTACTAAAACTGGAAATCGACGTCTCCCATGGCTGAAAACCCTTTCAGGAAAATGAGCCATTCTGGAGAATGAGCTGGGAGAATGAAACCATTCGGGGAATGACTCGTTCGGGCGAGTGACTTATTCGGGTGGCCGACTCATTCGGGTGAATGACACATTCGAGTGAATACCCATTTGCATGACTCGTTCTTACGAAAATCACAAGAATAGGTCGTTTTCACTAAACGAACTCAGTTAACAACTCAGATTTCAAAAAGAACAATCAAATAAGGGATCATAGCTCATATCACATTCAATCAAACACAGTACTGTGAATACAACATCAGTACGACAACAGTGAGTGCGTGCATTCTTGAGTCTTCGTCAACGAATACAACAACAAGGATAGTTCATATGCCCCTTTTCTAATCTTTTGATTTTAAGTGCGGGGCTGAAAAACATACTAACTCTTTTATTTAAAAGTTTTAGTACATTATTTCAAATTAAATGCTATCAAGATCATAAAGGTTTCATATTTATTATCATATCTATGTATATGCATGTGTGTGAATGACAATTATGACATATCGAATTAATCAAGTGTGATGACAACTACATAACATATCAAGGATGATATAATCATGACTACATGACTTCATGATATCATCAAAAAATTTTATTAACAAAGTTTAGTAAGACTAGTTCTTACAACACTATGTTTACAATATGGTAATGACTATGTGAGAACATTGAGACAATAACAAAAAGAAAGCAAGAATGGCATCATGATAATATAATTTCCAGGTATCATTCAATACATTTACTAACCTTGTGTATTAAGACTAGTTCTTATAACACATTGTTATAGACATTGAGATAACATACCGAATGAAGTGTAGATTTGGTAGTATAGTGGTTTAACTAACGTTAACCGTGAAACTGGTCAATGAATCTACATTCATTCAATGAGTGAACTATCATCCCTATTGGGAGTGAGAAACAATAAACTCATTCAAGTGAGAACAAATGACATTGAGACAATAACAATGGGAGAACACACAACTAATTACTATTAAGCATGTGTGTATTATATCACAACAATCATGTGTTTGCCAAACCACTGGTGAGTGGGGTCGGTGTGTTAATCGTAATATATACATTGGCCGGTATCGTATGACCGGTAACAGTGCTGCATCAGTCATGTTTGGTAAACGAAAATGGTGATATTAATCTACAGAAACTAATTGTAATTAAAGCCTTTGATTCTATTAACTGATAGACTGAGGAATTGACTTTCTCTCAAGTCATATTACTAGTAATAGTCTCGTTGAAGGCAATGAATCTATTAGAACACAAACGGGACAACGGTAAATCGGAGGCATTGTGGTCTAATTACGTGAGGGATGCAATGGGTCCCATATATGCTCTATACATTTAGGCCAAGTACAATATATATGATTTAACTATTATTCTTTTAATTAGAAGTAAATTATAGTTAACCTTCAATTGAGAGAATAATAATAAGGATAAGATTTAATAAATCTGTTTTCCTTAAAAACACTGAGTAATTATCATTACTTAGGGTTTGATAACTTACTTATCTCATACACTTTTACTCAATACTTATAGAAATGTGGGTGATGAATACACATGGGTTGAATTGTCAATTGGGAGGAACACATGTGAGATAGAAATTGCAACACCCCGACCGATGGCGGAAACGTCGGGATGCCACGAGCGATGTGTAGATTGTTCATAAGCTCGTGGGCATCTAATTTAAATCATCACATATCATTTAATCAACCAAATTAATTACACAAAAATCATGTTCATCATGAATTAGTTACATCAAATACACAAAAGATTTAGCTAAACCAACTAAACTCTAATCGCCATAATTTCAATTATTTTAGCTAAGTCCAAGAATCCTATGTGATGATGTCCAAAATGTGAGAGATCATCCTCCCCAACCTACTTGTCTTCATTCCCTGAAACATGTAAAAATCAAGTGTCAACTACGAAATAGATGGTGAGAAATCATAAGTTTTATATTTCAAAATGTTTACAACAAGTTTAAGAGAGTTTATAGCTTTTCTGAAATAATCCACATGGCACCTGCGAGATAATCCAACACATAACCACAAACATACAATCACATAATTCAGTTAATCATAGATAATCAATCATGTATGAATTCATCCAATCTCAATCCTCAATATTCACAATTAGTATAAGTGACAATGCATGCATCATTGTGTATGACCGAGGTCAATGACAACGACACAAGGAGTTGTGGAAATCCACGTGACAAAACATGCAATCATTACCGATAACCGAAGTCAAAAGTTACGACTCATGGAATAGTGACAATACATGCAATCATTGCAGATGATAGAAGTCAACTGCTACGATTCATGGAATAGTGACAATACAAGCAATCATCGTGGATGACCGAAGTCAACAGCAACAACTCATGGAATATGATAATCCATAAATATGAATATCATACAAATAAACAAGTGTCATCCATGTGGTATTAAGATAGTATAAAAATTTGGTATACATGTTCCACCTCCGAGTGTAAAATCAAAATGAATTAAAAGGAGGTTATGAGAACTCACCTGAATCCTTAGAATCAGTGTTTCCGTAGAATGCGCGCTCGCGTATACGAAATCAAAAGAAACTCAACAATCTGTAATCATAGCGTGTTGCGTGTTCATAAGTATATGCGTTTTATTTCAGTCACGTGTCCTTAGTGTTTACTTTTATCATTAATTAACTCTTTAACTTAGTTATTTTATCTAAGTTAAGTTGTAACACCTAAGGTATCATTATTGATCATCATAAAAATGTAATTTAACTTGTCAGTTTTAAATTATCTATTGATGGTAATTAACTGTGGACCGGTGTGTATACTCCCTATAGGTATGTATATATAAATTCAAAGGTATTACTCCTTTGTCATAAACATACCTATACCCATATTTGCATGTACGTTTGATTAGGTTGTCTTCGTAAATTTTAATTAATAAAATTTTCATTCAGGCTTAAGAAAGCATACTTATGTTAACCTTATAAGTGTTCACATATCAAGTCTTAAATTTAAGCTTTTATTTATTTAGAAAAGGTGACAACTCCTAACCATTCATGCATTCGTGGGTATATACTATTATCTTGATCATTTATTCATCCTTAGCCTTTGTTTAGAATAGTTAAGTTTTAGTAACCCTAATTCCAACTACAACCCCTAGGTTTGCTGCTATCATACTCCAAAACCTTAAGCTTCGTTAAACCATGGGTTATGCCAAACACATGGTTTCTTTTAACCCAAGGTTCGGCTAAGATGAATGGTTACAGGTTAGGTTCGCTGCCCATAGATCAGTAGCCTAAGGTTCGGCCATTGTATAGGTTCGTCTGCCCTAAGACCCATCAATACTCATGTTACCCAATCTAGGCTCGGCTGCTAAGTATCGACAGTTAAGTTTTGCCCGAGGCAAGGTTTGCAAGCAAGGTTTTGGCCATGGCAAGGTCCAATCAAGGCAAGGTTTGGCCAAGGAAAGGTCTGTCCAAGGCAAGGTCTGGCGAAGGCAAGCTTTGGCCAGCATGCCAAGGTTCGACCAAAGAGAAAGGTTCGTAGAGCTATGGGGTTCGGACCAAGACAAAGTTTGGCCAAGGCAAGGTTTTCCTGGCAAGGTTCGGCCAAAGCAAAGTTCCGCTAAGGCAAGGTTTTCCTTGCAAGGTTTGGCCAAAGGAAAGTTCGGCCAAGACAAAGTTTTCCAGGCAAGGTTCGGCCAAGCAAGGTTCGCCTGGCAAGGAAGGTTCAGTCAGGAAGGTTCGCGTGGCAAGGTTTGGCCAGGCTAAGGTTCGCCAGGCTAAGGTTCGGTTAGGCTGAGGTTCGCCAGGCTGAGCTATGATATGACCAGCCAAGGTTCGGCCAATCCTTCTGCCCAGCTAGCGAAGGTTCGCCCGACTTGTTCCCCAACGAACCACCTGTTCATCATCCTCATCCCTGGTCGACCTGTTACAAGCCCAAACCACTTCTCCTACTTGCTTATACTAACTTGTTTTAGAGTTTTATAAATGATTAGGCCAGTTATAACAACAAAGAGTTAAAGATTCGTGATTCAACAACAAAGCTGAACATAAAAGCTCCGATTTACCACGAAAAGTTACAACCGTAGGATTTATTCGTAGCTTCTTGTTCTCCTCGATCACATGGTCGTTTAGGCTCCAAGATCTCGCGATTCCGACAAGAAACGAAGGAGATATGCTAGAGAGAAGTTAGAGAGAGAGTGGGGTGGCGGGATTTGTGTCTAGAGAGAGAAAATGGTTTGTAGAAATGAAGAAGAAGAAGGGAAACCTTCTTCCTTATACCACGCCCCATCCCCACGTACTCGGTCTCGTTTTTATTGCGCAAAATATTTTAAAGTGATCAGTTTTTATCATGTAACGTATTTAAAACATAAAATGTTTAAACGATTACGTATGGTCTTAACAAAATGGTTTTACGTAAAGTTAATTAGTAAACGGTTTTGTTTAATTTCGTTAAATTAATTATTTAAATACATAACTCATTCGGTTTTGTTTTAAGTTCTGATTCCTAATAAATGTTATTAATTCATTTTTCTTATTTTATTATCGTTAAATATTATTTTATTATCTCGTCGAAAGCGTTATTCGCGTATGTATTCGTAAAGATCGTCACCTTTCTGAATCCAACACTCGTATTCTTATTTCGATTCGATTTACGATTTTATGGAATATCGTTTCAGAATATTATTCTTAATAATTATATTCGTATGAATCGTCACTCACACGAGTAAATCATTAAATTAATATCTCAGAAATAACGTTCACGTTTAAGTTATGTTCGTATCCTCACCATCGCGTGTTTATTTCCAATTATACTTCCGTTATTTAATTATCTTGAATATTATAATTTCCCAATCCAAATCCCACTAAACCATATCACTGACACATCTATGATAGATCGAAATATGCATATGTATAGGGCATATGCAAGGGTAGATCGCAACCTCCCCAACACCGTCCCACCGCTATTTCGATAAACCATGACCATGTGTCCTTGACTATGTTTAGCAACCAAACCATAACCCACTTCAAATTCTTTTCCATTCCAACTAAAATCTATAATCATCTGAAATATAACTGCGATAAACTCTCTGGTTCTGTTTAGTTGTGTTTCAACGAAACTTCACATGGTTTATGCATATAATAATATGTGCTCAATATGTATACCAATAATAATAATAATGACAGTCAATAATCCACATTCATTATTAATTAACACATCAGGTCGTAACAGTACAATCGTACAGTGTACGGACAACCCAAAATACAGTGATGTTACAATCTCCCCTAGTTAAGGGAATTTCATCCCGAAATTCAATTTGGAGTGACCGTAGTGAATAAATGTGGGTACTTAACCTTCATCTGATCTTCTCCTTTCTAGGTGAATTCTGGACCACGCTTCGACTCCCATCGTACTTTGACAATTGGAATTCTACTACGTTTGAGCTTTTTAACCTCACGATCCATTATCTCAACTGCTTTTTCAACAAAGTGCATGGTATCATCGATGCGAATGTCATCGAGTGGTTTGAATATCTTGATCAGCTAAGCATTTTCATAAACTGGACACATGAAACATTGGGTGTACGTTGCTAAGTTTAGGAGAAAGTTCCAACTTGTAGGCAACCTTCCCGATCCGTTCAAGGATCTTGAAAGGACCAACATAAAGTGGAGCAAGCCTACCCTTCTTACCAAATTGTATCACTCCTTTCCAGGGCGATACTTTAAGTAATACCATATCATTAACTTCAAACTCTAAAGGTTTCCGTCACTTATCCGCGTAACTCTTTTGTCGACTACGAGCGGCTAACAGATTGTCACGGATCTGGCGGATCTTGTCAGTCGTTTCTTGAATAATCTCGGGGTCAGTGATCTGCGATTCGTCGACCTCGGTCCAACAAATAGGTGACCAACATTTCCTGCCATAGAGAGCTTCAAACGGCGCCATACCAATGCTAGTGTGATACGAGAACTTAACCAATGGTAAATGGCTATCCCAATTACCATCGAAATCGATGACACAAGCTCTCAACATATCTTCTAATGTCTGGATCGTTTGCTTCGTCTGTCCGTCCGTTTGAGGATGATAAGCGATGCTAAGATCCAATCTTGTTCCAAAAGCTTCATGAAGTGATTCCCAAAATCGTGCCGTGAAACGGGAATCATGATCCGATATTATGCTTAGGGGAGTCCCATGTCACTAAAAATCTCATCAACATAAATACGAGCTAATTTCCGCACAGGGTACGTCTCGCGTATCGGTAAGAATTGAGCCGACTTGGTTAATCTATCCATATCACCCAAATACTATCCTGGGAGTTTAGTAATGAAATCCATGGAGATATTCTCCCACTTTCACATAGGTATTTCCAGTTGTATTAACAATCCCAAAGGTCGTTGGTGTTCTGCCTTGACTTTAGCACAATTAAGGCACTTAGACACATACTCAGCAATATCCTTCTTCATTCCAGGCCACCAGTACAAGGCTCTGAGGTCTTGATACATCTTATCGGCACCCAGATGGATTGAGTAACGAGACTTATGAGCTTCATCCATAATCATCACCCTAAGATCATCCCGATTCGGTATCCACAACCGATTCAAGTAATACATCAAACCATCATCCTTAGTTTCCGATAAGATCTCAGCTCCGCAAGACATCTTATTTTTCAAGTTATCTTGAGCCAATGAGTGTTGTTGGGATGTGAGAACATCATTATGAAGATTAGTGTGCACACGGACACTATGGATTTGAACATGACTTTTGCGACTAAGCGCATCAGCTACTACATTCGCTTTATCAGGATCGTAGCGAATTTCACAGTCATAATCATTCAACATTTCAACCCATCTCCGTTGTCTCATATTAAGCTCTTTCTGATTGAGAATGTGTTGTAGACTCTTGTGATCTTTAAAGACTACACATTTAGTGCCATAAATATAATGTCTCCATATCTTCAAGGCAAACACAACCGCACCAAGTTCCAAGTCGTGTGTAGTGTATTTCTTCTCGTGAATCTTTAATTGTCGTGATGCAAAAGCCACAACCTTTCCCCGCTGCATGAGGACACAACCGAGAGCTAGGTTTGATGCATCACTGTAAACCACAAAATCATCATTTCCATTAGGCAGCGTCAAGACAGGAGCATCACAGAGTTTTTGCTTCAAAGTCTGAAACACCTCTTCTTGCTTTGGTCCCCACTCATAAGGTTTATTCTTCTGAGTCAAAGAAGTGAGAGGGACAACAATCCTGGGAAATTCGAGATGAACCGAAGATAGTAACTGGCAAGTCCATGAAACGAAGAATCTCCGTTGGTGTCTTTGGTGTACTCCAATTCTTCACTGCATCAATCTTCGCAGGATCCACGTGATACCCTTTTCGTTGACTATCTGTCCCAAGAATTGAACTTCCTTAAGCCAGAATTCACACTTGGAGAATTTGGCATACAGTCGCTCCTCTCTTAGGATCTCCGAAACCAACTAAAGGTGTTGCTCGTGTTCTTCTTTGCTCTTGGAGTATATCAGAATATCATCAATGAATACAATCACAAATTTATCCAAGTATGGCCTGCAAACACAGTTCATGAGATCCATGAAAACCGCCGGTGCATTGGTAAGGCCGAAGGGCATTACCAGAAATTCATAATGGCCATATCTTATTCTGAAAGCTATCTTAGGAATATCATCATCATGTACGCGAAGTTGATGATACCCAGACCTTAGATCAATCTTCGAGAACCATGCCGAGCCTTGAAGTTGATCGAAGAGGTCATCGATGCGCGGCAGAGGATATCGATTCTTGATTGTCAGTTTGTTCAATTCGTAGTAGTCGATGCACATTCGGAATGACCCGTCCTCCTTCTTGACAAATAGGACGGGTGCACCCCATGGCGAATGGCTCGGGCAAATGAATCCTTTATGAATCAGTTCTTGTAATTTGCTTGCCAATTTTTGCAACTCCAAAGGCGCAAGTCTGTAGGGAGCCTTGGCGACAGGATTCGCACCAGGTATTAGGTCAATTAGAAACTCTACTTGACGTTCTGGTGGAAGACCCAACAAGTCATCTGGAAATACTTCAGGAAAATCTCTTATTACAAGAACGTCTTCAATGCCCTTTCCTTTCTCCTTTTTCTCCACAATTTGCGCTAAAAATGCTATACATTTCTTCCTAAGGTACTTGTGTGCTTTAGTGCATGAAATCAACTTAAGACCATTACTAGAAGTTTCCCCAAAAACTCTTAAAGTTTCAGCTGAAGGTAAGGGAATACGAATGTATTTTTCATGACAAACAATCTTCGCTTTGTGGGTGGCTAACCAATCCATACATATGATAACGTCAAAGCTACCAAGGTGCATAATTATGATATCAATTTGGAAAACGTTATCACTTAAGTTCACAGTACATCCAATAATAACAGTGTCAATATCAATAGTGTTTCCGTCACCCACTTCCATGTTAAACGGTTTATCTAGGTGTGTACGTGTTCTACCAAGCATGTATTCAAAATCATATTAAATGAAACTCCTATCAGTACTAGAATCAAATAAGACAGATGCATAAGAGTTTTTGATCAGAAATGTACCGTTGACCACATCTTGGTTGGCTTGAGCAGCTGGAGCATTCAGTTGAAATGCCCTGCCTCATGCCACCCTTTGATTGTTTCCCGTCAGTCTTGGGCACTAATTTCTGAAGTGACCCACTTCACCACACTCGTAACAGGCTCTTGTATGTACAGGTACCTGGCGAACGGGTACAGCTGGAATAGGTTGTGCATGCGGAACTGGCAGTGCAAGCGGAGCAGGTTGCATCCTTTGTGCTTGCGGTGCGCTACGACAGACATTGGAAAAATGACCATACTTGCAACAGTTGTTGCAGACGCGACATGGCAAGTTAGGTGCATGATGATATCAGCAGATATTACATTGAGGAGTATTCCCAACATAATTTCTAGATGTGGTGTTGTTTAATGATTGCTACACAGACTTAGCAGCAGGAGTAGTGACCACGAAGTTCCTGGTCTTTCTCTTCTTGTTGCTGCTTTTTGAAGAACTAGCAACCTTAGTCTTAACTTCTGCTTTTGTTTCCTTTGCAGCAGTCTTCACCTCAGTCTTCTTTGTTCCTTTTCTTGTGAGTGTTCCAGCCTTCACATGATTATCAGTCAAAGTTGCAGATAGACGGATTGCAGCGTCCGGTGTTTTAGGGTTGCTTCCGTAGACAGTATCCTGAATCTGCATAGGCAAACCACCTATGTACTTCTCAATGGCTCTCTCCAATGGTGTCACCATGTGAGGTACTAAGAGACTGTACTCATGGAATTGAGTATTCTAGATAACATTCTCGCCACTATCTTGTTTGATCTCCCAGAACTCAGTCTTCAGTTTCCTCATCTCACTGCGAGGACAGAATTCAGTGTTCATCAAGTTCTTGACCTCAGTCCATGTTAGTGCGAGGGCAGCATCAACTCCCCTAGTTCTCTTTTCGCCGTTCCACCAAGTCAGTGCCTTCTTTTGGAAAACACGGGTGGCATAGCGCACCTTCAAATTTTCGGGGCAATCACTGTTGATGAAGTTGTTCTCCATGCTCTCAAACCACTGCAACAGACCAGTGGCCGTCTCAGAACCCGTAAACTTCAGTGGATTACAGGAGGTGAAGTGTTTGAATGTGCAAGCTGGTGGGTTTGTACCACCTCTGTTCTGGTTGACAGTCTGATTGGCTTGAGTTAATTGGTTCACCAATCCAGTAATGAGGTTTGCTAACTCTTGCATGCCGGAGTTGGCATTACCGTTAGCATCTTCAGAGTTCATATCATATTCGTTGTGACGGTGTGGCGGCATGTTTATGAAGATATTGGAAACATGTTACTACTGTT
The DNA here is from genome assembly GCA_009363875.1 of Mikania micrantha. Classification (NCBI taxonomy): domain Eukaryota; kingdom Viridiplantae; phylum Streptophyta; class Magnoliopsida; order Asterales; family Asteraceae; genus Mikania; species Mikania micrantha. The sequence goes on from CM018681.1 coordinate 14,342,710, forward strand.
TACAACGTAAGTCATACAAACTATGGTCAAATGAGTTCGTTTAAATAGTTACGATTACATATAGGAACTATATTTCTCTCCTATCTGCCTTTAAACTCATAACAATATATTAATTTCGTAATATTATACTAAAGTATCCTAATTGGTCATATCTAATATTAGCTAACTAGTCCTAGGATTCAAACATTTTCCACCCTATACCAACACTGACAACCTCCCGATGCAGTGCAACAAGCTTATATATAGGGCATACATAGATTTGACCGCAGTCGCCTCATACGCCGTCCCACCACCGTTGCATTGCACCACGATTATTCCCTTGTTAGAATTTCGGGTGTATCATGTATCTTCCCATTGTCTCACTTCACAAACCTTATCCTAGGTAGGATAATTTTGAGTGAAATGGTCTTTAGTTCCTTTGGACAATTAGGTTCACCTAATGTCTAAGTTCACCTGACATATAGGTTTGCCTATTTCTAAGATCACCTAAGGTCTAAGTTCACTTGACATTAGAGTTCCCCTAATGCCTAAGTTCACTAAAATCCATACTAAATCCCAATATTCATAATCATCAATGAGGGTTCATATCATCACTGAGTGCTCTTACTGTTACTAAGTGTCCATATCCTCCCTATAATTCATTCTCATCAAGTGTTCATACCAATCACTAAGTGTTAGTATTATCACTATGCGTTCATATTTTCACCAAGTTTCTATATAATCACCCAAGTCTTCAGTCCGTCACTAAGTGTTCGTATCGTTGACCCTATACACCCCACGTGTCCAATAAGTGTGTTCATAAATGAGTTTATATATGTTCATCAAATATGATCATCCAAAGTGTCAATACAAACCAACCTTAACCAACATACCATCAACATCAACTTTACAACAATTCCTAGTAATATCCTAAGTTCCTGACACTAACAGACCCCCAATATACTACAAATGGTATATGTACAGGGCATATGTAGGGGTCAGTCCCAACTACCCCAGCCACCCTCCCACCACCTTTGTAGTATACCACAAGTGTGTCCTTGTCTGGTGATCAAAAATCAAACAAATAATTCCTAAAGCAGATAAATTCCTAAGCAGTTAATTCCCTAAGCAAATAATTTTCCCAAACGAGTAGTTCCCATATTCTTCAATACTGACATCCACCTAATGTAACGTAAATGGTATATATATAGGGCATATGTAGGGGTCCGTCGCAACTGCCCCAGCCAACATCCCCCCACCTTTACGATACACCACGTGCATGTCCTTATCGAATTATTAGGGCACACGTAAGCAAATAATCAGTGAGTAGCATATGTATATCAGATGTATAACAGGAGTTCAGTTGACATGTAATAAACACATAAGCATGAAATCCTGAATATACTAACTAGTGTATAAAATAATTCATATTAGGGTATCCTACGGTTATAGACTAGGTCAACCATTTCTAGTAACCTAATTCCCTATAACCCAGGCTCTGATACCAATCTGTAACACCCTGACCGATGGCAGAAACGTCGGGATGCCACGAGGGATGTGTAGATTGTTCATAAGCTCTTGGGCATCTAATTTAAATCATCACATATCAATTAGTCAACCAAATTAATTACACAAAAATCATGTTCATCATGAATTAGTTACATCAAATACACAAAAGATTTAGCTAAACTAACTAAACTCTAATCGCCAGAATTTCAGTTATTTTAGCTATGTCCAAGACTCCTATGTGATGATGTCCAAAATGTGAGATATCATCGTCCCCAACCTACTTGTCTTCATTCCCTGAAACATGTAAAAATCAAGTCTCAACTACGAAGTACTTGGTGAGGAATCATAAGTTTTATATTTCAATATGTTTAAAACAAGTTTAAGAGAGTTTATAGCTTTATAGAAATAATCCACATAGCACCTACGAGATAATCCAACACATAACAACAAACATACAATGGCATATTTCAGTTAATCATAGATAATCAATCACGTATGAATTCATCCAATCTCAATCCTCAATATTCTCAATTAGTATAAGTGACAATACATGCATCATTGTGTATGACTGAGGTCAATGACAACGACACACGGAGTTGTGGAAATCCACGTGACAATACATGCAATCATTACCAATAACCAAAGTCAAAAGTAACGACTCATGGAATAGTGACAATACATGCAATCATTGCGAATGACCGAAGTCAACTGCTACAATTCATGGAATAGTGACAATACATGCAATCGTCGCGGATGACCGAAGTCAACAGCAACAACTCATGGAATACGATGAATATCATACAAATAAACAAGTGTCATCCATGTGGTATTAAGATAGTATAAAAATTTGGTATACATGTTCCACCTCCAAGTGTAAAATCAAAATGAATTAAAAGGAGGTTATGAGAACTCACCTGAATCCTTAGAATCAGTGTTTCCGTAGAATGCGCACTCGCATTTACGAAATCAAAAGCAACTCAACAATCTGTAATTATAGCGTGTTGCGTTTTCATAAGTATATGCATTTTATTTCAATCACGTGTCCTTAGTGTTTACTTTTATCATTAATTAACTCTTTAACTTTGTTATTTTATCTAAGTTAAGTTGTAACACGTAAGGTTTCGTTATTGATCATCATAAAAATGTAATTTAAACTTGTCAGTTTTAAATTATCTAATGATGGTAATTAATTGTGGACCTGTGTGATTATACTCCCCATAGGTGTGTATATATATATATATATTCAAAGGTATTACTCATTTGTCATTAACATACCTATACCCATATTTGCATGTATGTTTGATTAGGTTGTCTTCAAAAATTTTAATTAATAAAATTTTCATTCATGCTTAAGAAAACAAACTTATGTTAACCTTATAAGTGTTCACATATCAAATCTCAAATTTAAGCTTTTATTTATTTAGAAAAGGATGACAAGTCCTAACCATTTATGCATTCATGGGTACATATTATTATCTTAATCATTTACTCATCTTTAGCCTTTGTTTAGAATAGTTAAGTTTTAGTAACCCTAATTCTAACTACAACCCCTAGGTTCGCTGCTATCATACTCCAAAACCTTAAGGTTCGTTCAACCATGGGTTCGGCCAAACACATGGTTTCTTTTAACCCAAGGTTCGGCTAAGATGAATGGTTACAGGTTAGGTTAGCTGCCCATAGATTAGTAGCTTAAGGTTCGGCCATTGTATAGGTTCGTCTCCCCTAGGACCCTACAATAGTCATGTTAACCAATCTAGGCTCGGCTGCTAAGTTTCAACAGTTAAGTTTTGCCCTAGGCAAGGTTTGCATGGCAAGGTTTTGGCCATGGCAAGGTCCAATCAAGGCAAAGTTTTGCCAAGGCGAGGTCCGGCTAAGGCATGTTTCGGCCTAGGTTTGGCCAGCATGCCAAGGTTCGGCCAAAGGGAAAGGTTCGTGGAGCTATGGGGTTCGGCCAAGAAAAAGTTTGGCCAAGGCAAGGTTTTCCTGGCAAGGTTCAGCCATAGCAAAGTTCCGCTAAGGCAAGGCTTGCCTTGAAAGGTTTGGCCAAAGGAAAGTTCGGACAAGACAAAGTTTTCCAGGCAAGGTTCGCCCAAGCAAGGTTCGCCAGGCTAAGGTTCGCCAGGCTGAGGTTCGCCAGGCTAAGCTATGATCTGACCAGCCAAGGTTCGGCCAATCCTTCTACCGAGCTAGCGAAGGTTCGCCCGACTTGTTCCCCAACGAACCACCTGTTCATCATCGTCATCCCCGGTCAATCTGTTACAAGCCCAAACAACTACTCCTACTTGCTTATACTAACTCGTTTTAGGGTTTTATAAATGATTAGGCTGGTTATAACAACAAAGAGTTAAAGATTCGTGATTCAACAATAAAGCCGAACATAAAAGCTCCGATTTACCTCAAAAAGTTAGCCAAACATAGGATTTGTTCGTATCATCTTGTTCACCTCGATCATGCGGTCGTTTAGGTGCCAAGATCTTGCGATTCCGACAAGAAACGAAGGAGATATGCTAGAGAGAAGTTAGAGAGAGAGTGGGGTGGCGGGATTTGTGTCTAGAGAGAGAAAATGGTTTGTAGAAATGAAGAAGAAGAAGAGAAACCTTCTTCCTTATACCACGCCCCATCCCCACGTGCTCGGTCTCGTTTTTATCGCGCAAAATATTTTAAAGTGATCAGTTTTTATCATGTAACGTATTTAAAACATAAAATGTTTAAACGATTACGTTTGGTCCTAACAAAATGTTTTTACGTAAAGTTAATTAGTAAACGATTTCGTTAATTTCGTTAAATTAATTATTTAAATATATAATTCATTCGGTTTTGTTTTAAGTTCTAATTCCTAATAAATGTTATTAATTCACTTTTCTTATTTTATTATTGTTAAATATTATTTAATTATCTCGTCGAAATGCGTTATTCGCGTATGTATTCGTTAAGATCGTCACCTTTCCGAATCCAACGCTCGTATCGTATTTCGATTCGATTTACGATTTTATGGAATATCGTTTCAGAATATTATTCTTAATAATTATATTCGTGTGAATCGTCACTCAAAAGTTGATATCTCTAAAATAATATTCGCGTTTAAGTTATGTTCGTATCCTCACCATCGCGTGTTTATTTCCAATTTCACTTCCGTTGTTTAATTATTTTGAAAATTATAACTTCCCAATCAAAATCCCACTAAACCATATCACTGACACATCCATGATAGACCGAAATATGCATATGTATAGGGCATATGCAGGGGTAGATCGCAACCTCCCGAACACAGTCCCACTGCTATCTAGATAAACCATGACCATATGTCCTTGACTATGTTTAGCAACCAAATCATAACCCACTTCAAATTCTTTTCCATTCCAACTAAAATCCATAGTCATTTGAAATATAACTGCGATAAACTCTCTGGTTCTGTTTAGTTGTGTTTCAACTAAACTTCCCATTGTTTATGCATATAATAATATGTGCTCAATATGTATACCGATATTAATAATGACAGTCAATCATCCATAATCATTAATAATTAACACATCAAGTCGTAACAGTGCAATCGTACAATGTACGGACAACCCGAAATACAGTGATGTTACATAAATACATATCCATAGTTGTATTTATAAGTGGTGTTAAATTCAGTCAGGCATAAGTTGGATGTCGGATGGGGCTTGTCCCCTACGTAAGCCCTATATATAAGCATGTTTGCTTTGGGTGAACTAATAAGTATAGCTATGGAGAGGACATTGTGTGAGATGGATGAGACATTTATCAATAAGACTTGTGTATGACATTGTGATTGTGAATGAAAATAAATCAATTTTTTTGAATTACTAAACTTATGAACTCACCAACCTAGTGTTGACTTGTTTTAAATTCATGTTTTCTCAGGTGACGAACAGGTTTAGTCACCAGACTCAGGATGCATACGTCTTCTGCATTTGATCATTGCACTAACCGATTTTCTTTCGGTTGTGATCAGGATGCGGCCAAGAAGACCATCACCTATGTTGCAACCACCACCGCATTCACCTCAACACACATCGACACCATCACCACCTCCTCCTTCACCTCCATATCCTCCTTCACATACTCAACCTCATCAACCACCACCCAACTACAAGTTGGATCCGGCTACTATCGCACTTACCACCTTGCTGACTAGTTAACTAAGGGAAGTGATTCCCGACATGATGAACCGAATCAGCTCCAATAATGGCAACAGTAACAACAACTTAACTGGTGAAGGCTCGTTTAACAAGCAAGCTGCGGTCGAGATAAGGCATTGTTTAGGCCTTGGGAAGAACTCAAGATTCTGCTGAGGGCTTATTATTGCCCGAGAAACGAGCTAAAGAAGGTTGAGATGGAGTTGCTCAACCATGTCATGATTGGTGCTAGGCTTCCGGCTTACGCCACCAGATTTCATGAGTTAGCAACATTGGCACCGAATATAGTGCCAACAAGGCAACAATTGAGAAGCGGATTGAGCGGTATGTCGGTGGACTGTCGGATTGTGTCCAGGGGCATGTGATTGTTGCCCACTCAACCACCTTGGAGATGGTTGTCACTTTCTCATAAAGATTGACAGATGTAATGGTTGCCTCCAGGGCATTGAAGAACGAAGATGAAGCAGCATAGGATGGAAGCTCAAGGAAACCGGATAAACGTCTGGCCAAGAAACAGAAAGTGGTCAAGAATTATGCTGCGACCACCCAAACACCACAGGCCACACAACCACTACCACTGCAGATCAAGAGGCCTTACACTGGCATGGCTCCTCTGTGCAACAACCGTCATATCATCATCAACCAACTTCCCAGTGCAAGCAGTGCAATAACTGCGGGAAGTTTGGTCATTGGGCCACTCAATGCAAGAGCACGGGGGCTCAGAACAAGAACAACAATGCAACAGTTATGGCTGCTGATGCTGACAACACGTCTTGCTATACCTGTGGTGAACCTGGACACTTCTTGCGGGATTATCCCAAGAGAATTCCACAAAGGGCTCTGGTAGCTAGAGGACGGGCCTTTTAGATTGAAGTTGCTGTTGCACGACAAGACCCTAATGTGGTCACTGGTACGTTTCTTTTACATGACTTTTATGCATCTATATTATTTGACACTGGTGTGGATCAGAGTTTTATCTCGTCCAACTTTGCATGCCAACTTAATCATGTTGAGGAAGCTTTGGACTCCCCTTATATCGTTGAGGTAGCAAATGGCAAACAAATATCAGGTAACATAGTGCTTAGGAACTGCCCATTGACACTTGATGAACACATATTTTCCATCGATTTGATACCGATGGAGTTAGACAGTTTCGATATAATTGTTGGGATGGATTGGTTATCTCTTAACGAAGTTGAAATCATCTGTTTCGAAAAGCTATTACGTATTCCGGTGGAGAACAATCAGGTGTTTGAAATTCATGGAGATGAAGCAAATCGCAGTGTCAAATTAATATCGTGCATGAATGCACACAAGTGTCTTAGGAAACAGTGTGTCGTGTTCCTTACTCACTTAGTGGTAAAAGACAAGAAGACAATCAAGATTCAAGATGTACCGGTTGTGAAAGACTTTGCGGACGTGTTTTGCACACAACTGTTTGTTCACAGTATTTACACACAGTAAATAGTGGAAGTACACACACCGTACAAATTCGCAGGACGGTTAGGTACTGGTTTTCACACAATGTGTCTTAATGCAACTAAGACACTAGCATGGTTCCTATGAGTCTAATCGTGATGCTTTAACCTAAGTCATGTTTCAATAATCATAATGTTTCCATTGTAGGAAAGTTTCTATATTTAGAAAGTCTCTGTTTTTGGAAAGTATACGTATGAAGTCCCATTTCATAGAATTAATACTTCTAGTATGTTTATAAAAATACGTTTAAATACTTAAATCGTCTCGTTTGTACATAAATCACAATTTATGGCGTTTGCTCCAAATAAAGTTTCCTAAAATAGTAAGTATGCGTTTATAGGTTCATTTTCACAAATCAAAGTTTCCAATGTGCTCAAAAATCTTTTATTAACACATTTCCATAATCAAAATTCACCAAAACATCCAAAACCCCTCTTTTGATTTACAAAAGTTTCCATACATAGTAATTTTCTATAAAATCATCTTTTTTCACAAAATCAAATACCCAAATTGTTTCTAAATGCTTCAATATGCATTTGACAACATCTGGATATGTCTATCATGTCTAGATCATCACAAATCTACAACATGTAACATAAAACTGAGGTCCTTGTCTAGGATCTGAATTATCTCGTATAGCATGATATCAAGTTCGGAATCCATAACATCATGTTTTAACAAAAGTAAAATAGATGAAGATGAATAGAATCAAACAAAAACTAATGTAAACACAAATCACTCTTCATGTATTAATCAAAAAAATTCAGCAAGTATAATAAGAGTGAAGTTACAATCTTAAAGATTAAAAATTAAGTTTAAGATCAATCCTAATTTCAACTAAACTTAGCTATTTATAGAATATATTGTCGATACTAGTAATATCAGCAATACTTATGTCGATACTACTAATATCTACACAACTACCTTAGATATTATTAATATCGATACATTTACTATCGATATTAATAATATCGACAGAATCTATACTTATACAAATTTCAAAAACTAAAGACAATAAAAAAAAACTAAACAATATAAACATTATATTGAAAAACAAAACGAACACAATAAACATAAAGATCTTCAATCTTGAATCAGCAGCAATCTTCAGTCTTCAATTTAACAACTGAAGCTTGTTGTTATCAAGGTACTAACAGACTCCCCCTTAGCAACAGGTCAGGGTTAATCTTCATTCTCTCCACTGCAAAGGTAAATGACTGCCAGCACTAATTTTATGCTCGATAAATACATCTAGTACCTTTTTGAATTGCATTGCTTCATCTTGATGATCTTTATGAAACTGAATCTGTTTCATTTTCAATATCTTCTGGTCTACCTCTGAAGGATTAATTAAGTGGATTGGATCAAACACTCTGCAAAATTCCACTTTGTTTATATCTTGAAACACATCTTCAGAGGTATAACCATCCAAATACCATCTACAAAGGTTCTTCATAATTCCCAATTTAAACTTTTGAGGTTTAATAAATCAAACTTCATAAAACGAACCTCTTTTCTTATTATTTGCCCAATAAAATGAGTTATATAATAACCAGTATGATTAACCAACCTTATTTCTACCAACACTCTTAATTCACACAATGGGAATTGATGAAAGCTTTTAATTGACTTCTTCAAATATTGAACCACATCAATTCTCTTTATTATGAACAACTTTCTCTTATCTTCAAATTTCCAAGCCAATATCTTTCAAATACACTCATTTTTATTCTTGTAATTCTTTTTCTGAGTCGGACTTCTAGGAGTATTAGCTAAATCATCTTTAGTAGGTTGAATCACCTCAGAAGTGGTTAAAAATTTAATTGAGTCTTCATTTAAAGTTTCTTTTGCAGCTTTTTTCAACTTAACTTCATCCTTGGTTGATTGAACAACACATTTAACAATCAACTTTTCAACACTTTCTCTGATAAACTTTTCTTCCAAATCCAAATCCATAAAGAGATCTATAACCTCTTTTGTAGGACCTTGAAAACACTCAGTTCATAAAGGATTCTGCTCGGTAGGCCCTCGAATAGTGCGGAATCCTATTCAAGGATTTTCCAATCGAAATCACCAAGCCCCGTGGCAATCCGATGATGCAAAGTTAACGTTTTGATTGAAATCGAAGACCACGGGGAAGAGAAACGACTTGGAGAAGGGATGGCTGCTGAAAACACTAGGGATGTGACCGGGAATGTTCAGGGGTCAAAAAAGTGATAGAAGCATTATGTTTGCCGGGGTATATATAGGTTGTACCTATTCGGCCGAATGAGTGGTGTGAAACACTCATCCGGGCAAATGGTTCACCCGAATGAGCGAGGAGCCCGAATGAGTCATGCGAGTGGCTCATTCGTTCGCCTCAGACATTCGCTAGTCATTCATCCGTCCGAATGAACTCACTCGTAGGTATCATTCGCACGAATGGGTCTGTATGATGAGTAAAGTCATTGTCAAACAGAGTCAAACATATTACACTTGTATAAATATACACTTACAACACATAATAGTTTATTTCATTACTAATATAAACTTTGTACAATCAAAATCAAACAATACATAGAATTAGGGACATAACATGCATCAACAAACTCCCCCTTGGACCTAGTTCTCTATTTATCATCACATGTGTTCAAAAACTCTTCAGAAAGAGCTTTCCAGTCAGAGCCGGCATGAATATCAAACTCGAAGCATTGCCGTATGACTCTCATAAACTTCAGAGCCTGCTCCATATCTCTAATGTCAAAAAAAATTTGTATTCTGTATAAGGTCTTCACATCTTCTTATCATAGATAGGACAACCACTTGGGATCAAAAATACGCACGATATCCCATATGTTTTCTTTGCACAACACAATCGCAGCCTCAGTAGTTCTCCTATCATAATACCACCATCCGAAGCTGTCCAAAAAGTCTTGACGAATCTTCAGTAATGGAATCTTCTTAATGACATTAGGAGGCAACTCTTAAGGAAAACTTTGTTTATTCGGGTGTTTTCATCAATCTCCGGTTGATAATAACGTTTCAGTTGCTACGGCTTGAAGTTCACCCATCTTTTCCTGTACTCAACTGGATTTGCCTAGCAAACCAGGATGATATCCCTGAATCCTCATTGTACAACATCTTCAGATGTGCAAGCTGATTGACATCAAATCCAGGCAGCGTCCTGAAGTCATGAGGAAATTGAAAGTAATGAATCCCTCTTTCTCTATTCATTGCATAACAATGCAAATCATGAAAATATGCCCAACTCAGAATCTGACTGCAATATGTGTATCCTTGGTCCTGTATTCTTTGGTGTGAGGAGTTCGCATAGGTGTAACACTATCGTCCTTCAACACTTTCCAATATGCTGCCCATTCTTCCTTTCTCTTTTGAATGTCTTCTGTTGAAGACTCAATGTCACCAACCTTCTCGTTTATCTTTCTGTCCAATTCCTCCTCATAATGTAGACCGAAAAGATTAGCAAATGTAGGCAGCTCCTCTTCAGATGAAGTATAACTTGTGCTTTCTTCCTCAGTAATGTCTTCCAGAATAACTTCATCAATATCATCAAGTGCTTCTGGAGTAGGAAGATCAGAAATGGGAACAGTAGCATCATCCAAGACCACCTCATAAGGATCTAGCCTGAACAATTCTGCAATCTGTTCCTTTGTGAGACACCGGATGATCTCACCTTCTTCTTTATCATAGCTGACATAATGTTTAATGATGCCTTGAGCATCTAGAATCATAGTCAACTTTTCATCCAGAAGACGTCTCACAGGCACAACATCCACCTCTTAAGTTTCCTTAGGTTCTTTAGCTTGATTATGAGGTGGCTTCAGAGCTTTTTCATGCCTTGTCTTGGTTCTGATCTCTATAGGTGGGGACTGCTCTGCAGAACTAGAAGAACTTGCAGATGCACTCCCTGCTCCAACATCATCACCTGCATCATCATTATCATCATATGTACCGTCATAATCAACCTTCTCCTAATCAGACTCTTCCTCGTCTTCTTGATCTTCCTTGCCTGAATGATCGGAGACAATTTAAGCAGCCTCTATCCTGGGAGTAGAATTCTTTAGGCTCTCAACTTGCTTAGCAAGACGCATTTTTTCTGCATTCGGAGCAAGAATCCTGTCAATGAATCAATAGGCTGTCAAGGCTAGCTGATTATGCTCATCCATAGACTTGAGAAGACGTTCCTCAAGATAAAGGATCGGGCTCTCAAATTTACCCTTTGATCATCAGCCTATAGTATTAGAGCATCCTGCTCATTGACCCACTGAGTTACCTAAAAAATGGTCTGATCTTGCTCAGGATTCTTCTTAATCAGGCGAAGAACTAGACTGTTCAGTGTGCTCAGTTGATCAGCCACTGAAGCATTCATAGTATATGGACCTAAACGTGTAGTAGAGGGACCAGAGGAAGCCAAAGTGAAAGCAACTGTAGTAGCATCATACGGGGTCATAGGTAGGTAGTAACACGTGCATGAATAGCCCTCGACCTGGATAGTGAAGAAGTCATGACTGTTGCAGCAGGTGTAGCAGTGGTTTCTACCATAGAAACAAACTCTGTCCATATTTGTAAAACAAATATGGTCCTTCGTTTCTTTGCATCTGGTGGAGATGACGCTGAGTAACAGCTACAGTAGTAAAAGTGGTGGATGTGTGGGGGGGAGGAGATAAATCAAACTTTGGAACAAAAGAGGGATCCTGAATCTCTTCCCTATCTTGCTCTTGCTCTCGTGGCCTCTTCCTTTTCTTCACAAGCCTTGATCCAACCATAACTTTCTCAGACTCATCGTCAGTCTTATCAGTGTCTGAATAATCGGAACCCTCTTCATCTCCACCTTCTTCATTCTCTTGATCTGTCTCCTCAGAATCCTCACCTTCATCTACAGAAGTAGTATCAGCCATCTCCAACGGAGTAGAAATGGTGGCCATAGAAATAGTATTAATACCAAAATCATTAAGAGTAGCACTATCATCATCATCAGCTTGCTCACCCTCACCAACACTAGCACCAATATCCACACCAGCACCATCATCAACATTTCCTGCACCACAGCAGCATCACCATCTCGAGCATCATCATCATCATCGTCACTATCTCCTCGTCGTACAATAATGTCCTGTAAATCTGAATCTGAGTCCTCGTGTCTTCACCTCCTCCCAATAGGTGCAACTTAGTCATGATGGAGGAGATGACCAAAAAGACGATGAGTAGGAGGCTTCCTTTCCTTTCCCCGATATGAAAGGACTCTGTTGAGTGTGGTGTTTGTCATATCCTCCAGCCTGATGATATCTGAGTTGGCCTTTGTAAGATTTGGTACTTGAGCATCAAAGATCATCTGTAAGAACCTCGGGTACATCAGAAACTTCTTGTCCCCCTTCTGATACACATTCTCCTTCACGTGAGTGAAAACCATCTCAGAGAAGTTGAGCAGAATGTTCAGCACTAGAGCAACAACAACACACTATAAAGTCTCTCGAAGATCGTCAAGTCCTCCAAGCCTTGATCCCAGACAGTGAATGAGAACATGGCTCAAATACTTCAGTTGTGGACAGAGAAAGGCCTTCTTCAGCACACCCGCTTCAAGATCCCAATCATACTTGTACCTCATAAAACATCCACGAATTAGATATCTGTTAAGAGTGATAGGTTGCTCTAGTAAGTCCTGAAATCTGCACACACGCCTGAGATGCTCAGCAGAGACAACGTCTTGTCCATTGATCTTCCCACGGATAACAGGAGGCTCTACCTCACAATCAATGTAAGCAGAACTCTAGAAATCTCTTTGATGCAATAAGTACCGAACATGAACAGTAGAAATGGCTGTGAATATCCTGGATCGTCTCAAGAATGCAATAATCTCTGTAAAATGTCTAGCATTTGTCGTGGTAGCCTCCAGGTGAGCACAAATGTTGTTCTTGGGAAAGGCCTTGTAGTTTGCCATTCTGAAACAGAAGAAAAACAACATGCTAGCTCAAATCAGTAAACATTTTAGCAAAATCAGAATTTTAACACAAGTGTTTAACTTGTGCGAATGAACCAAAATCATCCGAATGGGCTTCAAACGAATGAGAAAGATGGCCGAATGAGTTGTGCCATCCGAATGACACAAGAATGAAGTCATTCGGGTGAACCCATTCACTCGGATGAACAAAGGCCGGAATGACCCTATTCGGTTCACCCTTTAACCTAAAGACTCTCATTCGGTCAAAAGCCCTCAATTTTGTTGAACCTGTGATGCGAGTGACGTTTATTCAGATGACCGAAGATCCCTAAAACCCCAATCATCCAAAATCAAAAATTAGACCATAAAAATGGTAAAAATTTGTTCAGAAAGGTTCGATTGTTTTTTTAGAACATGTTTTAAGGGTCTTAAAATCGATTTTGACATGTTAGTAAGTTGAAGCAGGTTCGAGCCATAAAACCATAAAAAATTTATCTCTTATTACTCAAAATGAGGTCAAAATTGAAAGATCTTGATCCCAAATATACCTGAAAAAAAGTAACAAAGATAGACGATCAGTATAGGATCAATAATCGGTGAAAGATGAAGAAGAAGAACAAGTGGGTGTTTTGGGTGAAAGGCTTCACACATTAGGGGCGAAAGAAAAATTTGATGTGAATGAGATACTCAGCCGAATGACACTCATTAAATAGCAGGACTCATTCAGGAGAGAGTTCACCCGAATTAACTATTCGCATGAAGTGTTCAACAGAATGAGTCACTCGCATGTGTGAGTCCATTCGCTCGGATGAGCCATTTGAATGACTCATTTGGGCGAATGAAATTCAATAATTTATAGTTTCAAACACTTTTGTTAAATCAACACCGAAAACACAGCACATTTTCAGATTTTGGCATTTTGATCATTTAAAAGAATATCATTATGAAGTTTTGTCTGGTTCGGTGATCGGTTAAGATGAGATTGAATATCTTAACAAACAAATGATCATTTAAAACAAACGAAAATTGAAAATCTTTTTGTATTTTTCTGATGAGCAAACAATTGTACAACTAAAACTAAGACAATCAAAACACACATGTTTTTGTGAGTAGTCTTTCAAGAAAAATGACATATACACCAAACCATATCAAATTAGCATTCATGAATGTTATACACGTGACACATTTGATATATGAAGTGATTACTGATATTCTTGTCCATTTTAAACCTGACAATACTTCATTTCTAAACCAATCAATGATCTCCCATATTTTCATACTGAGTTACCCATTCTAGTCAACCGATATAGATAAAAACCAGTTTATAACTCATCTCTGTATAACTTAATACCTAATATCATAAGTTCAACAAGTTTCCAATTTATTTTATTTTTGTACTTATTCTTTTTGATTAGTTTCTCAAGTTCAACACATTCTCATGGACGGCTTCAGCTAGGTCTTTACAAAGCAATATGGCATGTATACAGAACTGTGTTGACAAGATCAACTTGTTCTATCCAAATGGATGGCTTCAACTAGGCTGCAACCTAGTAATATGGCACATGTATGGAATCAAACTTATTTTATTTTTGCATTTTTTTAGCTTATCCTTTCTGAATGGACGGCTTCAGCTAGGCTGCAACCCAGCAATATGGCACGTGTATAGAGTCGGATTCACTTTTACTTTTCATGTGACTAAATGATTCTTATCTGAATGGACAACTTCATCTAGGTATTTACAAAGCAATATGGCATGTGTATAAACTTGAATTCATGAATCATTGTAAACCTCATAAGATCCTATGATAACAGGTGTATGCCTAATTTGATTTAAAAATTGTTTATCCCTTAACTAGTTTTCTAAACTGAATCCCACAAATCAGACATTCTTAGCAATCACCAATAGTCTATAAACTTTGTAAAGTCGGCCTATTAGTACATCCAATCATAAAACCCAGGTGCTTTGAGTTTATGCATTCAATTTTGCGTTTAGGACATGACTGGTTAACACATCACTTTCTCAAATAAGACTTTCGCATTTTTATAATTTTTCAAATGTTTTTCTTTTATCAATTAAACTGCTTTCTCTCCCCTTAAAAACCTAAAACTGAAAATCTTTTTGAGTTTTTGAATAAGTGAAAGAAAACAACAGAAGTACTAATATGTAATAGTAAAACAAAAGAAATTTAAAATTAAAAGAAACTAACAAAAAGTCTGATCATTTATTTGATTCTAATGAAGGAATGACATCATCTTTTTGAAAAACACCATTAGCTAATAACATATATAAAAATATAGGTTTATCAAATGCTTTTGTGTAAAGATCAGCTTTTTGTTTTTGACGTGAATCTTAAAAACATTGATTAATTTCTTTTCAAAACAATCACGAATGAATTGATATTTAATGTCGATGTGTTTCATTTTAGAGTGATGGACATGATTTTTAGTAAATGTAATGAAGCAATGTTACTGAATCCAGATGATTTGAGAGAAACAACTTGCAGCTGCAATGTATTCAGCTTGACATGTTTACGTAGACACCGACGTCAGCTTCTTGCACTGCGAGGTAACCAGGGGTTTCCCAAAGAACTGACACTCCGCAGATGTTTTCTTAAAATCTCTCTTGCATCCACCATTGTCTGAGTAACTATAAGCATTCAGGTCAAAGTTATCATCATTGGGATACCATAAGCCTAGATCTGGAGTACCCATCAGATAACACAAAATCCTCTTCACAGCAATAAGATGGGAGACTCTTAGCTTTGATTGTTAGTGAGCACAAACGCATGTAGCAAACATGATGTCTGGCCGAGAAGTTGTGAGATACATAAGAGAGCCGATCATTCCTCGATACAGAGCGGCATCAATTAACCCCCCTTTGCGTCTAAAGTAATCCCATGACTAACAGTCAGTGGGGTACCAACAGGTTTTGCATCCAACATGCTGAACCAGCTCGGAATGTCAACAACATATTTGGTCTAATGAATAAAAATCCCTGCCTCAAACTGATCCACCTGCAATCCCAAAAATAATTTCATCTCTCCCATAGAACTCATCTCGAACTTATCTTTCATAACTTTCTCAAAATCTTTGCCCATAGCATCATTTTTGGATCCAAAGATGATATCGTCCACGCTCGTGGACCTTGATGCAAATATGATCTCATCTCTTCTGAACCTGTTGTTCAGAATGTGAGTAGAAAGTGTCTTGTACCATGCTCGTGGAGCTTGGTGCAATCCATATAAGGCCTTGTCTAGCTTGTAGACTTGCTCACGATGTAATGGATCTTCAAAACCGAGAGGTTTATTGACGCACACAACTTCATTTATCACACAATGAAGAAAAGAACTTTTAACATCCATCTAATAAAGTTTGAACTTTTTGTAGGATGCGTAAGCCAGGAAAATTCGGATTGCTTCAAGAGGACCAACCGATGCAAATTTTTCATTGTAGTCAATCCCTTCAATCTGTCTAAAACCTTGCACAACCAGACGTGCTTTGTTTCTAACCGCAATGCCATGATCATCGCGTTTGCAACACAGAATCCATCTTGTGGCAATGACTGTTGCACCCTTGGATCTATCAACAAGCTGCCAAACTCCAAGCTTCTTAAACTGTAACAACTCTTCCTGCATAGCATCTACCCAAGATTCTTCTTTGAAGGCTTCAGTAATGGTTCTAGGCTCAACTTGGGAGTTAAAACAATAATGGGCGCAAAAGTTCACATCTACAAATTCAAGTATGTCAGCCAGACTACCTGAACATAACTGATTTCTAGTCTTTACTCCATCATTCAGATCTCCAATGATGTTGTCTTGAGGATGAATGTTGTTTATTCTGCCAGTAGGGTGAAGAGGAACAACAACCTACGGATCAAGATTGTTTAGATTAAGATCCTCAAGACCAGGAATCACATTGTCAACAACTGGATCTGCAACATCAGGATGTGAGTGATGATCATCTGAGTCTGAACTGCCATCATTTGTCTGCATGGGATATGGAACAGATGAAGGTTGCATTCGTTCATTAGGTGCATTTTGTGCATCATACATCATTTGAACGGCAATATCTTCATCAGAATACATGTCAGGTATATTGAAAGAGTCAAAAATATCAGAATAATTGAACATCCAGTCTGGACCCTTTCGAGGTGGAGGCATAGTGTATATGTTGTATACTCTTTTGTTAGGAGTGCTTTCCCCAAGAAAATAACCTTCTTCCACCTTTTCATTGAACTTGCCTTGCTAATGTTTCTTAAGCATCGTGCATGGGGCATCAAACGGTTCAAGATACTTAAGATTTGGCTTTCTGTTATGGAGCCATTCAAAACAAGTATAACAAGAATTAGCAACTGCTTCATTCCAGAATTGAACCGGTAGGGATGAATCAGCGAGCATAGTCTGAGCAGCCTCAATCAATGTTCTGTTCTTTCGCTCAGCAACACCATTCATCTAAGGGACATATTGAGCACTAAATTGTTGGACAATACCACGTTTATTGCAGAAAATATCCATGTTATGATTCTTGAATTCCGTTCCGTAATCAGTTCTGAGTATCCTAACTTTGAGTTTGTAAAGTGACTCAAGCTTGGTAACCAGAACCTAAACACACTCGAACGTTTCCGACTTTTCCTTCAAAAAAATACCCAGGAGTATCCAGAGTACTCATCAGTAATAACCAGATAGTACCAATCACCAGCAATGGGAATTTTCTGATATATAAACTGTCCCTAACTAAAGATACTGTTGCGGTTAACCGGACTGAACATATCCATATGAAGAAGCTCAAGAGGAACAGTAATTGCATGATACCTTTTGAGCTTAAGAGACTTCTTGACTTGCTTTCCCTTTTTGCATGAAACACAGAGATCAGAGAGTTTGAAGTTCTTCAAACTAACTCCTTCAACAAGATTGTTGTGAGCCAAGTGATTCATCTTTCGTAACTCAAATGAACCATCTTCTTATGCCAACGGATAGAATCTTTCTTTGTTGCGTTAGACATAAAACATGAAACTGTAGAATATGTAGTTGAAGCTCTGGCCATTTTGAGAACATAAAAGTCTTGTTTTCTTGTAGCAAACAGCAAAATCCAATCTTCAGGAATGGTGACACCTTGTTTGAGAATGTAGCAACTAGAATCATCAGAAAGAGTATTGTACTTTTTGCCACAGATTTGTGACACTGAAAGTAGATTGTTCTCCAGCTGCTTCACATATCTTACTTTTTCTAATGAAACTTGACATTTGAAAGAATTCCTTCTCCAGTAATAAATCCTCTTTATCTCCAGCAAAAGCAACATATCCTCCTCTAATTGAATTAACATTGGTAATAAGATATAGGTCTCCAGTCATGTGCCTTAATGCCACACTAGCAATAATCCAAGTGTTGTTAAAAGTAACATTTTGGGCAGCCTGCACAAACACAAATCATTAGTTGAATTTGATAACCCAAGCCTTTACAGTCTTGGGTTGACCAAATGAGTCCAGGATTTTCATTTCAATCCATTGTCCATCTGAGGTCACTTTATCTAGAGGGTTTGAGACAGTTGTCTAAGAGGACTTGACTTTCCAGATAGTGTTTTCCCTAAAAGATTTCTTTAAACACACAGAAGATGGTTTGGATTGTTTGTCAAAAACAATTTTTGGTGCATTTTGATCAACTGTTACCCTTTTACCCTTATATTGAGACTTAATGAATGAAGGACTTTTTTGGTTTGACTTGAGTTGAATGATGAACAGATTTGAACTCTTTAACAAGACACTGATTTCGTTTTCTATGTGGTGCAGACTGTGGTATAATCAAATGAGGGAAAGAATTTAGCAAAGTGCCCAAGTGCACCACACTCAAAACAAGCTGGTTTATTTTAGGAAGAAAAAAATTTGGTTTTATTTTGAAAATGTTTGTTTTGAGACTTTGAACCATGGTTTTTATGAAAATCTGTTGATTTGTCTTGTCTTATTTGAAATCCAAACCCTTAGTCCCATAAAAAACAAGATTGTCAGTCTTGTTGGACTCACTAACTTCACCATCACACCCCGAGCCGGCAGGACATATCGACTTTCTCGTCGGGCGGAATGTTCTCGGTGCGCGATATCGTGAGTGATAACCGTGAAGATCAGATTGTTTACATAGCTTCAACATTGAGAATAAGTAAAGCACAAATAACATTTAACAAGGATTACAAAGATAAATTACAACTGTTAATGTTAGATAATTTAAGTAAGTAAACCTATCAGAAGAATCAAACGTTTACTATCTTGTATCTGTACAAGATATTAAAAGTGATTCACAACTTCATCAAAATATGTGTTTTTCCAAAATCTACTAGGTGCTCTAACTCGGAATCCTAGCATGCATTCCTTAGCCTTAGCTTAATCTTGTACGTCACCTGAGAAAGCATGTAAGAAAAACAAAGTCAACACAATGGTTGGTGCGTTCATATAGTTTAACAATTTAAAAATAGCTTTAGAAAAACTCTTTCGCTAACAAACTTAACCTCATTAACATCACCTGTAATATCCAATTCAGTATGCTGATATATAGGGCATATGTAGGGTCGAACTTACCGCCCGCCCAGCCACCGTCCCACCGCATACTAAATCACATATGACATTGTTGTTAATGATAATTAAGCGTTTTACCTACAACCAAATCCCGTCTTCATCATAGCTTTTGCATATTGTTTAAAATTTTACAACTTTATAGCATTCACATAGTTTGGCCTTTATGTATATTGTACAAGGATAATAGCTTCACAAAATCGTAATTTAGCATTTACGAATCTCATGCATGGGTACAAGCTTTCCTCTAGCATAGTTTAGCATTTACGTAGCCATGATTACGTAGCCATTATGTATCTCATGAATTTATTTTAGCTTTGCATCAGAATAGTTTAGCATTCATGTATCTCATATATGTATATACAAGCCTTGCTCTAGAATAGTTTGGCACTAACGTATCTCATATATAGACACAAGCTTTGCGTTCACATAGTTTAGTATTCACGTATCTCCTGTATAGATACCAGCTTGCAATAGCATAGTTTGGTATTCACGTATCTCATGTATAGATACAAGCTTAGCATTTAGCATATAGTCATAGCTTGTAGCATTTAGCATCTAGTATTAGAATATAGTTCGAGCATATAGTTCATAGCATTCGCATCAGCATATAGTTTAGCTTGTAGCGTTAGCTTTAGCATATAGTTTAGCATCTATCGTGTAGCATTAGCATCAACATATAGTTTGTAGCATTAGCTTTGCAAATAGTTTGAGCATGTAGCGTGTAGCATTAGCATTAGCATATAGTTTGAGCATGTAGCTTGTAGCATTAGTATTTGCATTAGCATATAGTTTGAGCATATAGTTTGTAACATTAGCACTTAAGTTAAAGTCTTAGCTTCTGGCCTTTAGAATAAATGTAACAAGCTTAAGCATTTATAAAACATTTCAATACTTGTTTAAAATGTATAGCATGCTTCTCAGCGCCGAGGTAAAACAAATTAGTTTGAAAAGGGACAAATGAACTCACCTTGCTGTTGAAGTGGTTGACTTAGCTTAAACTACAATGCACATGCTCGTTGTAGTATTCGTGGTTATGTTCACGATCCTGTATTGATTTCATGTTGTTGTAACTTATAAGTATAAGTCGTAGTGAATTGTGTGTGTGCATGTGTTAGCCTTAAAGTTGGCTAACACTTGTGAGTCTCGGTCTTTATTCGGCCCTAGTTTTATTGTTTAACTTTATGCTAACCCTTAATCCTTTATGTTTAAGTTATCACAATTTATTATTGATTTTGTGTTCAATATTAGGTTGATGTCATTACAAAAGAATTATAAGTATAAAACTTAGCTTTTTGATTAAATGCTATTAATCCTTAACATCTAGTAAAAGAGTGTTGTATGGTTATTGTCCCATTGTTTTAACACCTTGAAGCCACTTGCTTCTTTAATGTTTCCTAAATTCCTTGTCACCTTTGTAGTATCCATTTACCCATCCATGCATACTAACAATTCATGTTATCATCATTGGGTTGGTTTAGGGTATTCGTTTCTATTTAATACATATGGGCAGAATATTGACCTAGACCCAATAAGAAGTGGGTCGGACACTAAATGGGCCGAACCAAATAAATGTGGATCGAATAATTGAGTGTGTGCCGTGTAAGTTATGTGGACTAAAACAGTGTCATGGACTGAATGCTTGGGTGATTAAGTCAGGATGAATGGTTTGGGTCGAAGTGGCCAAGCTGGGCCGGACCAAGTCCTAGGTTCGGTCAATGATCACTGCAGCCATGCAAGGTTCGGTGGAAGAAAAGTTCGGCCAAGGGTTCGTCCATGGTCACAGGTTCGTGCTTCCTCAGGTTCGTGACAACTCATAGGTTCGCAGATCCTTCATGGGTTTGGCATTAAAGGTTCGGTAAGGTTGATTGCCAGCAGAAGGTTCAGTGAATGACGGGTCTGTGGATGATGGTTCGGCTCTCGGATGGGTTAATTCAAAGGAGGTTCGGCCAAGGGAAATGTTTGTTGAGTTGAGGTTCGCCCACCTTAGGACTCAAACCCAAAAGGTTCGGCTGATCATCCTCTCACTAACCCGCATGCTCACCATCATCCTCAAGTTTCTGAGTTGTTCTAGGTTGTTTCCACCCTCCTACTAGTTTGTTCTATCCTATTAGCTGTTTGAATTAAGACATAGGGTCGAGTAGATCACAGTTTTGAAACCGATTAAAGGTGTGGTCGACCAAGGGTACAAAAACCCTAGTTTTCAAAATATTCAAGCACAAATACCTCGGTTTTTGCTGGATAGATCTTTAGATCGGTTGTAATTCTATGTATAGGAGGTTTATAGCTACATTTGGACACCAAGAACGTGAGATTTCATTGAGAAATGAACAAGATATGGAGATTTGAAGTCTTGAACTTTTAGAGAGAGAGAGAGAGAGAGGAAAACGGGAGTGAGGGTAGAAAGAGACAGAGGGAAATGTAATAAATAAGAAAAAACCCTCATTTAGGGTTTATATACTCCGCACATGTTTCGGAATCGTAACGCGTATTTTACATGACTTTTAATATAAATAAATTTATTTTAATTATTTTAAAAGTGGTTATTCCTAGTAAATCCTCTAATTTTTTTTCTTTATTTTATTATCGTTCGAGTCGTTTTTCGTTTTCGTTTCGTCAGAACGCGTCAACTTCGCACGTATTCATTCGAATTGTCACCCGAACGAACACGACGTTGATTTCACTTTCTGATTCTTGTTTTCTACTTTTTAGGCATCATTTCAGAAAGTTAACTTTCAGATTTATTCGTAGAGATCGTCACCTATACGAATAATTCGTCGATTTAGCATTCTGTAATGACGTCCGTTATTACTTTGTTTTGTTCAACCTCGCATACGTTTATACAAAATAGCATTAAATCTAGCATCTGTGTGTCAGTTCGGTGTTGTCTGATGTGTTTCTGACTGTTAAACCGTGAGATTTAATAAGATAGCATTAAATCTAGCATATACATATTTCACGTAGTTTGTACCTGAGTTACTGTGCAAATTACTATTGAGATCACTGTTCCGGTAGTGTTTCCAACACTGATGTTACAGTCTCCCCTTGTTAGAGAAATTTCGTCCCGAAATTTAAGAATCATTATCCGGTACAGCTTCCTCTGTAAACAGTTTGGGATACTTGAGCTTCATGTGATCTTCGCGTTCCTAAGTGAACTCGGATCCATGCTTTGAGTTCCAACAAACCTTGACAATCGGAATATGGCTTCGCCTCAGTTTCTTAACCTTGCTATCCATAATATCCAAAGGTTTTTTCAACAAAGTGCCGGAAACGTTACCGGAACAGTGATCTGTACAGTAACTTGCGCAATAACTCAGGTACAAAGTATGTGAACTATTTTATGCTATTGATATTTTGATGCTTAACACTAAACTATTATGCAATTGTATCTGAAATCTGATTAAATCTCACGGTTTAACAGTCATAAACACATCAGACAAAAGTTAACTGAAACGCAAATGCTTGATTTAATGCTATTATTTATAAACGTATGCGAGGTTAAACAGAACAAAACCATAACGGATGTCGTTACAAAATGCTAAATCGACGAATTGTTCGTAGAGGTGATGACCTGTACGAATAAATTGACGACTTGTCCGTTCCGTTGACGATTGGAACGAATACGCGCGAAGGTGACGCGTTCTGACGAAACGAAAACGAAAAACGACTCAAACGATAATAAAATAAAGAAGATATATATAAAACATTTATTAGGAATCACAACCTTTTAAATGGCTTAAAAAAATCATTTTATTTAAAATACGTAAAATACGCGGAACGATTCGGAAACGCAACGGAGACGAAAAACGAGCAACCGAAACGAAATCGAACACCCTCGGGGTATATAAGGAGTATATGAACCCATTTTCTTCATTTAATTCACCCTCTCTCTCTCTAAACCCTCCTACCCGTTTTCCTCTCTCTCTCTCTCTAAAGTTTCCACCTTCAAATCTTCATAACTTGCTCGTTTGTGGACGAAATTGAGTGTAATTGGAGTCTAAACGAAGCTCTCGACCTCCTCTACCTAGAAGTACAACCGATTTGAAGAGTTATCCGCTAAAAATCGAGGCATGTGGCTATGAAATCCACGAAAGTTAGGGTTTTAACTCTCTTTGGTCGACCATGCCACACAACCGGTTTAAACACTTATAAACCATGAGATAAACTATTGTAAACATTTAGGAAACCCTATATGCTAACCTGCCATAGGTGGGGTTCAATGAGGAAGATGATGGACGCTGGTTCGTGACAGAAAATGATCGGCCGAACCTCCATGAGCTGGACGAAGGAAGGGTCGAACCTTCCTCATGGTGGCCGAACCCTAGTCCAGCGAACCTTGTGTCGACCGAGCCTCAAGCTAACGAACGATGGAGACATGAACCTAGACCTGGCCAAACCTGTGACCTACGAACCATTTGGAATGAACCTGGATCATTCACGAATCCATGATGGCCGAACCTTACTTGCCATGTGAACGTGAGCCACGAACCAGCTGATCATGAACCCCTCATGGCCGAACCCTAAAGGTTCGCCGAACCTAGGATTGTTGCCAATAGGTTCGCTGCCTTCATGGCTGTTGAACCTAGGTGTTATCAAAATTTGATATTATTGTACCTAGGGCTGTTAAACATAGTTTTAAGAACCAAGGGAATGAATATACGAGTACACAAAACCGATGATAAACTAAGGAGCATGTATGTATGGAATATATGTGCGTGCATGGGAAAATTCATGTGGATGCATGCATGGTTTGAATTCTAATTATGTTTTAGTAAAAGAAAAGGATTTATAAACTTCATTAAATTAAAATAAATGATTTTTTCCTAAATAAATGTTTAACTTAAAAGAAGTTGATGGAAAGACACATTAATTATGAACATTTAATGATAAATCATGGGAGTTTGGGTTAAGAATGGATGATTACCTATGTTAATAGATATAATCTTAGAAACACACTTAGTTGCACATTGAGACCAAAACCTATATACTACGACTATTATGAATACTTATCGTATTCGAATTCACTTAAAATAACTCAGGTGTTGAAGATACTTAAACTACAATCAACGAGCACGCATTTTCTGTGGTAACTTATACTTAGCAACACAGGTGAGTTCATTTGTCCCATTTCAAACACATTTATTTTTACCTCGGGACTGAGAAGCATGTTATACATTTTAAACAAGTATTGAAATGTTTTATAAATGCTTGAGCTTTGTACATTTATTCTAAAAGCTAAAAACTAAGACTTTAACTTAAGTGCTAATGCTATAAACTACATGCTACAACTAGATGCTAATTCTAATGCTAATGCTAATGCTATGAACTACATGATACAACTAGATGCTAATGCTAATGCTATAAGCTACATGCTCAAACTATATGCTAAGGCTAATGCTATAAGCTAATGCTACTAACTATATGCTCAAACTATGTTCTAATGCTAATGTTAATGTTGTAAGCTACATGCAAAACTATATGCTAATGCTAATACTAATACTACAAGCTACATGCTAAACTATAAGCTAATGCGAATGCTATGAACTATATGCTCAAACTATATGCTAATACTAGATGCTAAATGCTACAACATATGATTACATGCTAAATGCAAAGCTTGTATCTATGCATGAGATACGTGAATGCTAAACTATGCTAATGCAAAGCTGGTATCTATGCATGAGATACGTGAATGCTAAACTATGTCAATGCAAAGCTTGTATCTATATATGAGACACGTGAATGCCAAACTATGCTAGAGCAAGGCTTGTATCTACATATATGAGACACGTGAATGCTAAACTATTCTGATGCAAAGCTAGGATCAATTCATGAGATACGTAATGGCTAAACTATGCTAGAGAAAAGCTTGTATCTAATCATGTGCTACGCTAAACTATGCTAGAGCAAAGCTTGTACCCATGCATAAACTACGATTCTGTAAGATATTATCCTTGTACAGTATACTTAAAGGCTAATCTATGTGAATGTTATAAACTTGTAAACTTTTAAACAATTAGCTAAAACTATGATGGAGATGGGACTGGGGTGTAGGTAAAACGCTTAATTATCATTAACAACAATGTCATATGTGATTTTGTATGTGGTGGGACGGTGGCTAGGCAGGCGGTAAGTTCGACCCTCCGTATGCCTTATATATAAGCATACCGAATTGGATATCACAGGTGATGTTAATGAGGTTAAGGTTGTTACTGAAAGAGGTTTGTTAAAGCTATTTTTGAACTATTAAACTATATGAACTCACCAACCCTTGTGTTGACTTTTGTTTCTTACATGCTTTCTCATGTGACGTATAGGATTAAGCTAAGGCTAAGGAATGCATGCTCGGATGCCTAGTTAGAGGACCTAGTAGATTTTGGAAAAGCACATATTTTGATGAACGTTGTGAATCAGTTTTGATATCTTGTACAGTTACAATATAGTAAACATTTGATTCTCTTGATAGGTTTACTTAGTTAAATTATTAAACATTAACACTTGTAATTTAACTTTGTAATCCTAGTTTAATGTTATATTGTGCTTTAGATATTCTCAATGTTGATGCTATGTAAACAATCTGATCATCACGATTATCACCAACGATATCGCATCCCGGGAACCTTCCGCCCAGCAGGGAAGTCGATCCGTCCCGCCGGCTCGGGGTGTCAGTTCGTGGCCATCTGCTGGGTTCGTTCAAGAGAGGTTCGGCCATGGTAGGGTTGCTGAAATGGGTGGTTCGGCCACCCTAGTACTCATCCACAAGAGGTTCGGCCGTTCTTTCTATGACGAACCAGCATGTTCATCATCATCCTCTTTGAGTTCTAAGCTTTTGCAAGGCTATTTCCATGGATTCCTCATGCGCATACCATTTAGTTTTTAAGGTTTTTCATGTGTATTAACCGTTTACAATGGTGTGATACAGATCAGTTATTTTAGAGTAAGAAAACAGAAGTATAACTCACGATTTACCTCGAAATGTCGACCAAATGTTGGATTTCTTCATGGGTTCTTGTTCTACTCGATCATAGGAACGATTTGGCACCAAGATCTCGTGAAATGATTGAGAAACAAAAGAGAAATCTTAGAAAGAAGTTAGAGAGAGAGAGGAGGTGATGAATTGGTGGTTCTAGAGAGACAGAGTAGGAGTGTGGGAAATGAAAGAAATGGGTGTGTCTTCCCATATGTATACACCGTATCTTTCCCGTGTGCTCAGTCTCATTTATTACACGTTATCATTCTCAAATTGCTAGGTTTACATGTAAATTATATTTTAAGTTACGAAACGTTTAAATAAAGTAATTTCGTTTTATAAAATGATTTCCTTTATTTCTGTTTAATCATTTATTTAACAAAATGATTTTATTAAATATTGGTTATGATTGTGATTCCTAATAAATGTTTTTAAATTCCTTTTCTTAATTTAGTATCGTTAGATATTGTCACACCTCGAGCCGGCGGGAACGGATCGGCTTTCCCGTCGGGCGGAAGGTTCCCGGGGCGTGATATCGTGAGTGATAATCGAAGTGATCAAATTGTTTACATAGCACATGATAAATAAATGAGAAATGCTGACACGACAATGATATAGAATTATAAGTTTAAATTAAAATGTATCGTTCATAATTTAACCAAGTAAATCTATCCAAAAGAATCAATGAGTTTATATCTTGCATCTGCACAATATATACAAAAGATGATTTGCTGAATTGTCAATCAAAAGTATGCAACAAAAAATAGAGCTAGGTCTTCTAAGAGTCTACTAGCTTAATCCTTGCATATGAGTAACTACACCTGTCCGTCACCTGAGAAAACATGCATTTAAACAAAGTCAACACTAGGTTGGTGAGTTCATGAGTATGTTAGTTGAAAACCTTGATTCATTCACATGCACAATCTCAATGTTAATCCTGATAATTGTATGTTGTTTGATTCACCTGTTCTCCCAATGGCTTCTTAATAGTTATATTCACAAGTGTTGGACCGATCGGGAGCTCGGAAACAATCCGAATCCAATGAAAAACTACTCGACAACCTCTGGGATAGTGCGGAATCCTATTCCAGGGTTTTCCAAACGAAACCAACAGAAACCGTGGTGATCCGAGACTGTAGGAACAACTTGGAAGCAACGATCGAACACCACGGGTTGAGAATCGAACTTGGAGGCACAAGAACCGCTCAAATCTTCAAGGGTTTTGACACTGGAGTGCTAGGGAAGAAGGAGGGCTCGGGAAAGTTAGGTTTGAAATGATTTGAACTTCTATTTATAAGCTGTAGTCATTCGGCCGAATGAGTGGCCGAAGCAGCTCATTCGGCGAATGACTAAGCTCGAATGAGCAGTCATTCGAATGAGTCATTCGGCGAATGACTCATTCTGAACTTAGACATTCGATACAACTCTCATTCGCCGAATGACTTCATTCTAGAGTCATTCGGCCGAATGAGCAGTTTTCATACTCAAACATTTAATAATCAAATCAAACACTTAGATAAACATTAATAATCAATAATCAATAAACATAAACATGATGAATTAGATATAAAGACAATTTCCGTTAATACTTTGAATGATTACATGATAACCATTTACATAACCGAACTAGGGACAAAACATGTATCTACATACTCCCCCTTGGACCTAGTTCAACTCTTTGGAATGTCTTTCTTTGCAATCTTGTCTGAGATAGCATTCCAATCAGCACCAGCATGAATCTTTAAGCAGATACAGAGACGAATAACTCTCATATACTGAAGAGCCTGCTCCATATCCTGTACGTCGAAGAAAATCTGATGTCGATAGAAAGCTTTAACATCATTCAATGAAAGATTGGTCAGCCACATGGGATCAAAAACTCTGACAGTTTCCCATTTCTTGTCTTTGCACAGCACGATCACAGCCTCACCGGTTCTCCCATCATAGTACCACCATCGGAAGCCCTCCATAAAGTCTTGACGCATCTTCCGTAAAGGAATCTTCTTCATGACTTTAGGGGGAAGCCACTTCAGGATTACTTTATGCTTCCGGGTATCTCCGTCAATCTCTGGTAGATAGTACCTCTCTGGCTGCTGCGGCTGAAAATTCACCCATCTCTTCCGGTATTCATACTTGATTTGTCGAGAGAACCAAGCAGACATCCCGGAGTCTTCACAGTATAGCATGTTCAGACGTGCTAGTTGATTGACCTCGAATCCAGGCAGCGTCTTGAAATCATGCGGGTGTTTGAAGTAATCTATACCCTTTTCCCTCTTTACTGCGTAGCACCCAAGATCATGGAAGTATGCCCAGCTGAGTATCTGACCTCCAGCCTTATATCCTTTGGTCCTGTAGACTTTCTTGTGCGTTGCTGGCATCTTCTCAGTGCTTTGTTTCTTTAGTACCTCCCAGTACGCAGCCCATTCTTCCTTTCTTTTCTTTAAGTCATCAGCTTCAGCCTTGCTAGCCTCTACTTGCTCTTCAAGATATCTGACCAAGAGATCCTCCGTTTCCTGATCAAATGGTTCAGTGAATGTAGGCAACTCAGCTTCAGCCGATGTATACTTTGGATACTCTTCTTCTGTGATGTCTTCCAAAATGACTTCATCTACATCATCAAAAATTTCTGGTTCGGGCTCTGCAGTACTGGGTACAGAGGTGTCCTCAGTGACCACCTCATCAGGATTCAACCTGAACAGCTCGGCTATTTGCTCTTTTGACAAGCAGTGTATGATTTCACCCTCCTCCTTGTCGTAGCTCACTGAGTGCTGTATAATGCCTTGAGCGTCTAAGATCATAGTAAGAGTCTCATCGAGTTGACGTCTCAGAGGCACAGCTTGGACTTCCTCAGTAGCTTTGGGTTCATCTGTCTGTGCAGGAGGAGGTGGAGCAGAGGCTTTCTTCTTATCATTGGCCTTCTTGGATCGAATCTCTGATGAGGGAGGGGCCTGATCATCATCGTCATCATCATCAGTACTCGATGAACCAGAAGACCCATTCCCAGATCCGTCCTTGGCCTCATCATCATGATCATCATCATCATCAGACTCATCGTCTTTGTCTGAGTCTTCATAGTCAACATGTTCCTCATCAGACTCTTCTTCTTCGTCTTCTTTGTCTGAATCATCGGAACGATCCTCAACTCCTTCCAGTCTGGGAGTACTCTCCTTCGAACCCTCGACAAGTCCAGCTAGACGAGCATTCTCAGACTCTAGCTGCAGGATCCGATCACTGAAACCAGAGGCTGTCAGAGCCAACTGGTTGTGCTCATCAATATATTTCAGGAGCTGCTCCTCCTGTTGTGCAGACCTGGCCCTCAAATCGGCCCTCTGGTCTGCAGCCTGAAGCAGCAGAGTATCCTGCTCTTCAATCCTCTGAGTGAGCTGAGCAATAACCAACTCCTGCTCTTTATTCTTCCTCTTTTGCTCCATGCTCCTCTCCATCAGTCTCAAGACCATACTGTTCAGTGTACTAAGCTGATCTACAACTGAAACAGCAGGTATATGAACATCAGCACGAACTGTGGAGGGGCCAGAGGAAGCAGCAACATAAACAGGCTCTTGAATGAAAGGAGTGGACAGAGGGGCAGTAATGGCCTGAGTGTGAATGGCCCTTGTCCTCGTCAGTGAAGAAACTGACACAGCTGCTACTGATGTGACAGTAGTTGCAGCAGCTGTAGTCAGTTCTGACCTCCTTTGGAAAGAGAATCGGGTTCTCTTTCCCCTTCCAGCTCTGGATGAGGTGGGAGCACCAGCAGAAGATATCACAGCTGTGGAAGCAGGAGCAGATGACCTTGGAGTGGGAGAAATGTCAAACTCCGGAGTAAATATCGTATCAGTAATATCCTCCAAATCATCATTTGTCCTCCTTCTCTTCCTCATCACCACTCTTCCACCCTCATCCACCTTCTCAAACTCATCATCATGAGTCTTCTCAGAATCAGAACTATCTTCATCACCTTCACCTGCTACACCTTCTTCCTCACTCGAGTCCTCTGACTCATCATCACCACCTGAGGAATGTGGAATAGAGACATCGAGAGGAGCAGTCACTGATGAAGTAGTAGTAGACAAGAAATCCAAGTCCATCAGTGACTCGATATCCACATCCTCCTCTTGAGCTGTAGACACAGCAACATCAGCTCCAACACCAGAAGCAGTAACATCAACCATCCTCACTGAAGCAGCAGTGGTTATGTGTACTGATGGCATCTCACCCGCACCTGTGCTCTCAACAGCAACAGTGCTCACCTCCACACCAGCACCACTCGGGCCTGCACCACCATCTCCCTCATCACCATCACTGTCATCATCACCAACTGGGACCACAATGTCCTCCACATCTGAATCGGAGTCATCGTGTCTCCATCTCCTTCCAGCTGGAGCCCTGTAGTCAGGTCGAGAGAGGTGACCAAATAATGATCGAGTAGTAGGCTTCCTCTCCTTCCCTCTGTATGACAAAACTCTGTTGAGAGTTATGTCATTCATGTGCTCCAATCTGATAATGTCAGCATTCAGCTTTGGGAGATCTGGAATCTGTGCATCAATGATCTGCTGTATGAATCGAGGGTACATCAAAAACTTCTTGTCACCCTTCAGCCCCACGTTCTCCTTCATGTGCAGAAAAACCATCTCGGAGAAGTTGAATGGTTTGTTGAGCACAAGGGCAGCAAATGCGCACTGTATGGTTTCGCGCATATCATCGAAGCCTCCTCTCCTGGAGCCAAGGCAGTGTACAAGTACATGCGCCAAGTACTTGAACTGCGGGGACATGAACGCTTTGTTCAAAATCCCGGCTCCAATATCTCCCTCGTACTTGCATCTGAGGAAGCATCCACGTACTAGAAATCTGTCAAGAAGAACTGGATGATCCGGAGAGTCCTGAAAACCACACACCCTCCGTATGTGCTCAGCTGACACTACAACGTCATGACCTCTGACCTTGCCCCTAATGACTGTAGGCTCGGCCTCACAGTCAATATCAGCTGATGTCCAGAAATCCTGCTGATGTGATAAATATGGCACATGAATGGTCGAAATGGCAGTGAAAATCCTGGAACGCCTCAGGAAAGTAATGATATCAGCATAATGCTTCGCGTTCGGAGTCGTCAGATCAAGATGGGCACAGATGTTATGCTTCGGTACTGATTTGTATCCTGCCATGCTGCACAATACAAGAAATACACATATCAGTACAAGATGATCAATTAAACAATGAGATTTAACAAAAATCAGATTAACTTTCTTCTGATATGCCGAATGAGTCCATTCGCCGAATGAGTTATCTGTCGAATGAGGCTCATTCGTCGAATGACTCTCATTCGTCGAATGAGACTTGAGTATGACTGGTCATTCGCCGAATGATCCATTCGTCGAATGAGGCTCATTCGCCGAATGAGTCATTCGCCGAATGACGACATTCGGCAGTATGACAGTTCAAAATCCCTTTTTGTCCAAAATCTCAAATCTATCCAAAAAATTTGTTGAACAAGCCTCAGAAATGACCGATTAGCAATTTTAATTCATGACATTATGGGTTTTAGTTCCATCTTGACAGTTTATTCGTTGGGCGAATATCGAAACCCTAAAACCCTAAATGTCGATCTGTTCATTATGATTTCATGGATGAAATCGGTTGAAATTTGATCTCCATATACCTGAGAATGAGTACAAAATGATTATCAGTGGCAAGATCAACAATAGACACTAGAAATCAAGAAAGACGACTGAGTATGTGTTTCGCCGAATGGGGTTTCTCTGATATCGCGAAAGAGTAAATGGTCGAATGACCCTCATTCGGCCGAAACACAGTTATATACTGTGCACTCATTCGCCGAATGAGCTAGGCGAAAGGTCACGAAGATTCTGTTCCATTCGCCGAATGAATATGGCGAATGAGTCAATCGTTGAAATTCATTCGCCGAATGAGAATGTCGAATGAGACATTCGACACTTTTCATTCGTCGAATGAAGTTCATTCTGAGTAACTGATTCGGACGAATGACTCATTCTCATTCGGCCGAATGAATCCATTCTGCCTTTCATTCGTACGAATGAGAAATGGATTTTTCAAAACTCCAAAATTTCAAAGATTTGACATTTTAAGCACCAAACTTTTAACCAATTATGAAGATATGTCTAGTTGGTTCAGGATTCAGATATGACAGGCATCCGAATCTACAAATGATCATCTAAAACAAAATTGAAAATAGAAAATCTTTTTGTATTTTTCTGAGACAACTAAACAACTGTACAAACACAAATTAAAAGCAAATAAACACAAGTAAACACATATTTTTGTGAAAAGCCCATTAATAAGATAACACAAATCTCTGATCACATCATATAACCTTCAATGAATGCTTCACTTCAATCACAATTTCATTTTGACACGATTACTGATATATTTGTCCAAATTTAAACTGAACAATACTCAACTCTTAAACAAACTAAATGATCCCTCATATTTTCTGATTGAGTTCCCCAATTCATTTCATCTATTAAGATCAAAATCAGTTCAAAACTCATTTCAGCATATCTTAATACCAGTCATCATGAATTCAATAAGATTCAATCATTTATTATCTTTTTGGATTTTTCTTGTTCTATCCACATGGATGGCTTCAGCTAGGTCCGTCCCAGCAATATGGCACATGTATGGAATCGAACTTTATTTTTATTTGTTTAAGTTTTTCTCAAGCTTAATACCAGCTTGCATTAGGTTTTCTTCAAGCTTAATACCAGCTTGTTTTTAATTTTTTCTTTATCAAGCTTAATACCAGCTTGTTTTTGATTTTCCTCAAGCTTAATACCAGCTTGCCTTTATTTTTCTTTGAATGAAAACTCATTTGATTCCATGATGACAGGTGTATGCTTGATTTGAGTCAAAAACCATTTCTCACTCAAAAGCCTTAATAAATTGGATCCCACAAATCAAACTTTCTAAGTTCTCATATATTGTTTATTTATTTTGTATAG
This sequence comes from Mikania micrantha, assembly GCA_009363875.1. Classification (NCBI taxonomy): domain Eukaryota; kingdom Viridiplantae; phylum Streptophyta; class Magnoliopsida; order Asterales; family Asteraceae; genus Mikania; species Mikania micrantha. Next base: position 14,376,281 of record CM018681.1, read on the forward strand.
TCAGCCTATCAGTACATCCCATCATTATTTCCTTGTGATTTTAGCTCATGCATTCATTTCTGCTTCTATGACATAATGAAATCAATGTGTTATGTCATTAAACAGGACTATTTCATTTTTCATTTTTCTATTGTTTTTGGATTTTCATTTTTCTATTGTTTTTGAGTTTTTCAAATTTTCTATTGTTTTTGGTTTTTCAAATTTCTATATCTCCCCCTAAAAACCTAAAAATAGAAAATCTTTTTGTGTTTTTGTTAATAAAAGACAACTATACTATAGAAAATGAAAATACTAAAAATAAATAAAACTATCTAATTAAAGTGATGATCATTTGTTAGACTCAGATGAGGATTGAACTTCATCCTTGTGAAAAACACCATTAGCCGATAACAGATATAAAAATCTGGGTTTATCAAAAGCTTTTGTAAACAGATCGGCTTTCTGGTGATCGGTGTGAATTTTAACAACATCGATTAATTTCTTCTCAAAACAATCACGTATGAAGTGATATTTTATGTCGATGTGTTTGGTTTTGGAGTGCTGAACTGGATTTTTAGTGACAGCTATGGCGGCAGTGTTATCAACATAGATAGGAGTGTTAGAAAAATGTAACCCATAGTCCCTGAGTTGCTGTTGAATCCAGATGATTTGTGAACAGCAACTTGCAGCAGCAATATATTCAGCTTCACAGGTTGAAGTAGACACCGACGTCTGCTTCTTGCACTGCCAGGTGACCAATCGGTTTCCAAAGAACTGACATCCCGCAGATGTTGACTTGAAATCTCTTTTACATCCACCATAATCTGAATCACTATATGCAGTAAGTTCAAAGTTATCATCATTAGGGTACCATAATCCAAGTTCCGGTGTACCCTTCAGATAACGCATAATCCTTTTGACAGCAATCAGGTGAGATACTCTTGGTTTTGATTGATAACGAGCACACAAGCAAGTGGCAAACATGATATCTGGCCGAGAGGCAGTGAGATACATGAGAGATCCGATCATTCCCCGATACAGAGTGGCATCAATTAACTCCCCCTTTTCATCTGGAGTAATCCCGTGATTAATCGCCAGTGGGGTACCAGCAGGCTTCGCATCAGACATACTGAACCGGCTCAGAATGTCACCAACGTATTTGGTTTGATGAATAAAAATCCCTGCCTCAGACTGATCCACCTGTAAACCCAAGAAAAACTTCATCTCTCCCATCGAACTCATTTCAAATTTTTCTTTCATAACTGTCTCAAATTCCTTGCACAGATTATCATTTGTGGATCCAAAAATTATATCATCCACATACACTTGTACCAAGAGTAAATCACTGTCCTTCTCACGGATGAATAAAGTGCAGTCAATGACACCTCTTCTGAACCCGTTGTTCAGAAGGTGAGTGGAAAGTGTCTCGTACCACGCTCTCGGAGCCTGATGCAATCCATACAACGCTTTGTCTAGCTTGTAGACTTTATCACGATGCAATGGATCTTCAAATCCGGGAGGTTGATTGACATACACTGTTTCACTGATAACCCCGTGAAGGAACGCGCTCTTTACATCCATTTGATAAACCTTGAACCTTTTGAAGGATGCATAAGCCAGAAAGATACGAATGGCTTCTAGTCGAGCGACCGGAGCAAACACCTCATTATAATCCAATCCCTCTATCTGTCTGAATCCTTGAACCACCAGACGAGCCTTGTTTCTCACGATTATCCCGTGATCATCCTTTTTGCAACGAAGAACCCATCTAGTGCCAATGACTTTTGCACCTTTGGGTTTATCAACTAGTTGCCAGACCCCTAACTTCTTGAACTGCAGCAGTTCCTCTTGCATGGCATCTACCCATGATTCTTCTTTGAGGGCTTCAGTGACGGTACGCGGTTCCACTTGAGATATGAAGCAGGAATGAGCACAAAAGCTTACATCTGCAAAATCAAGAATGTCTGCAAGACCACCAGAAGAAATCTGACTTCGAGTCTTTACTCCATCTAACGGACTCCCTATAATGTTGTCTTGAGGATGAATTCGATTAATTCTTCCAACAGGATGAGCAGGAACCTCAACCTCAGGATCTAAGTTATTCAAATTCAAGTCCTCAAGATCAGGTACAAGATTATCAACAACTGGTTCAGGAGCAGCTGGGGGATTGTCATCTGTGTCTGAGCTGTCATCATTTACCTGTGTAGAGGGACCAGATGTAGATGTAGGTTGAAAAGTAGCATCGGGTGCATTCTGCACATCATACAACATCTGAACAGCTACATCTTCATCTGAGTACATGGGGGGCATATTGAATGAGTCAAACAGACTGGAATAGTCAAACATCCAATCTGGCCCTTTTCCAGGTGGGGGCATTGTATTTTTGAACATCCACATGGTACCACTCTTCCACATTATGAGTTGCAATGTTGTAAACTCGCTTATTTGGAGTGCTATACCCAAGAAAGTACCCTTCTTCCACCTTTTCATTGAACTTGCCCTGCTCATGTTTCTTAAGCATGGTGCATGGAGCACCAAATGGTTCTAGATACTTAAGATTTGGCTTTCGGTTATGGAGCAGTTCAAAGCAAGTTTTCCCATGTCTCTTCACAATAAGAACCCGGTTCAATGTGTAACACGCATTGGCAACAGCTTCATTCCAAAATTGAACCGGTAGAGAGGAATCAGCAAGCATAGTTCTAGCAGCCTCAATCAATGTCCTATTCTTGCGTTCAGCAACGCCATTCATCTGTGGAACATATGGAGCACTAAACTGTTGTACAATGCCTCTTGCATTACAAAAATTCTCCATATTGTGATTTTTGAACTCGGTTCCATTATCAGTTCGAAACTGACGAATCTTGAGCTTATAGAGCGATTCAAGTTTGGTAACCAAAACTTGAATGCAATCAAACGTTTCTGATTTCTCCTTCAAAAAGAAGACCCAAGAGTATCTGGAGTATTCATCAGTGATAACCAGGCAGTATTGATCTCCAGCTATACTCTTCCGATTTACTGGACCAAACAAATCCATGTGGAGAAGCTCAAGAGGAACATTGATTGAATGATACTTTTTCAGCTTATGAGACTGCTTCGACTGCTTTCCTTTCTTGCATGACACACAGATATCAGACAGCTTAAAATTTTTCAAGCTAACTCCCTCAACCAAACTGTTGTGTACCAGATGATTCATCTTGCGTAAACTCAAATGGCCCATCCTCTTATGCCAAAGGATTGAATCTTTTTCAGTTGCCTTTGTCATAAAACATGAAGCTGTGGAGGATGTAGTTGAAGCTGTGGCCATATTGAGAACATACAAGTCTTGTTTTCTTGGAGCAGACATCAAAATCCAATCTTCAGGTATCTGCACACCTTGCTTGAGAATATAACACTTTGAATCATCAAACAGAACCTTGTACTCTTTGTCACAAATCTGAGAGACTGACAGGAGGTTGTTTTCCAACTGTTTGACATATCTGACATTATCGAACGAAACCTGTCCATTTGTCAAGATTCCCTCTCCTGTAATAAAACCACCCTTGTCTCCAGCAAAAGCTACATAGCCACCGCGAACTGCATTCACATTGGTGAGCAGCGAAATATCACCAGTCATGTGTCTGGAAGCCCCACTATCAACGATCCAATTGCTGTTCACTCCAGCTTTTGGGGCAACCTGCACAATAAAGAGACTATCAGTTTACATTGGGAACCCAAGCCTTTACGGTCTTGGGTTGACCCATTGAGTCTCGGATCCAAACATCGATCCATTTTCCCTTAGGAATAGGTTTATCTGAAATTTGTGGAACAGACACCTCAGATGACTTAACTTTCCAAATTGCCTTTTTGTCAAAAGAGGTTTTCAGATAAATGGATGATTGTTTTGATTGGTTAACATTAATCTCATTTGGAACCACCAATGTTTCCAACTTTCCCTTACCCTTGTCTGAACCCTTAGGCTGAGTGTGAAATGAAGATTTTGACTGAAAAGATTTAGACACAGATTTGCTAGGTTTTGGTAAAGCAGACTTTAAGGTTATGAAAGGGACAACCTTAGGTCTGATCAACTGAGGGCAAAACCTCACAATGTGCCCTGGTTCACCACACTCAAAACAGACTTTAACACCTTTTTTATGAAAGTGTTTTAAATCAGAAAATGACTTTTTCGTTGATTTAAAAACATTTGATTTTTGACAATCTTGCTCGAAACCCAAACCCTTCCTTCCTTTGTTACCAAACTGAGCTGATTTGGTAGTACAATTAGCTTCAGACTCCTGAGAAGCTTTAACAAAGCAGAGTTCCTTGTAAATCTTTGATTTGGAGATTGGGTCACCTTTCATGACACTAGTAATTTGATTCCGAGGAGTACTCTGCTTTGATGAATACTCTGATTCATCCTCGGAATCAGAAACCCAATCTTCCACGATTCCATCCACCCTTGAATCCTTAGTCTGAGATGAACTCTGATTTTCACTCAGACTAACTGGATCAACTACTAACGGAGTAGTAACTTGAAAATCCTTTACGTCTTTGTCATTTGGAGTGTTGACAAAGGCATTTAGGATTGGTGGAGGACATTTTTGATAATTAACCTGCTCCTTCCCCTGATCAGTACCTCTACTGATCATATGCTCAATGATATAAGAGGAGCTCTCATAGCTCTTGAGCTTCTGTCCCAAAGTCTCATAATCACACTCAACTAATGCTAATTTCTTCTTAATCTCATTTATGGTATTGAGATAAGAAGTAATAGCATCTTGCTTGTTCAGAACAGCGATCTCGGCCTCATGCAGTTGTCTATTTAAAAGATCAATTTTATTTTGAAAATCTTTTTCATTAGATTTTAAAACTTTGTTTGCTTCAATGCACAGGTCGAGATCGGTCATAAGATCACTGTTGTGCTTCTGGTAAGCAAGGACCTTGCTTCTAAGATCAACACAATTGAAACAATCAGATTTAGAAGATGAACAATCAGTGTATACCTGCTCAGAAGAATCAGTAGAAGCAGAAGAGTTTGCCATCAAAGCAAATTGAGTTGAAGAGTCATCAGCTTCTCCATCAGATTCTTGAGTGTCAGAATCTGTCAAACTTTCTGAGTCTGAACTTGATGCTTTGTCATCAGTCACCAACACATCTCCCTGACAGCTTTCTTCAACAATGTCATCAGAAATCTGAATCTCTGCCACACATGCTTTTTCTTGATCATCCTTGTCAGCATTGAATCTGAAGTCCCAATTTACCCCTTCATCTTGTTGAACCATCAAGGCTTTACTACCAGAAGATGAAGATCCAGCTGTTGTAGGAGAATCAATAGGAACTAATCGCCTTTCAGAATTAGCAGGAGCAGACTTCTGATGCTGAAATGGGTTCTTGTTTCCAGCTTTCTTTGGCTGTTTGCATTGTCTAGCAAAGTGTCCTTTCTCACCACAGTTGTAGCATGTAACAGAAGCCATATCAAATCCAAACTTGGACTCCTTGTTTAGATTGATGTCTTTTCCTGTCCTCTTCACAAACTCCTTAGCTCTTCTGACTGCACTAGCCAATGCCCACATGATGTCAATTCTTTCCATATCATCAGGATCAATTTGAGAGTAGTCATCATTGGTCAAATATGGATTGCCGATCTGACCAGCAACCAATCCATCATATGAACTAACCAATGTTGACAGAAGACCCATGTGCTCTTTAGCAATCTCAACTGTGACTTTATCAAAGTTCTCTGTCTTCAGACTTGCAGTAGGCTGATGATGCTCTTGTTGTGAGCTCGATGAAGAAGATGGGCTAAAGTGCATCTGAGCTGCAGATGGGGCTTCAGAAGCTTTAGACACAAAGGCAGTTTTCAGAGGAGCATGAGTTGTAGACTTATCAACTGTTGGAGTGGAGTAGTATAGAGAAGGATCTTGAACTTGTGCAACCCTTTTGGCCTTCCATTTGTTCTCTATCTCCTGCTCTTTTAGCTTCTGAATGAAATCATTGATGTCCATATGAGCCATCATCTGATTTTGCTTGAGTACCATCAAGAAGGACTCCCATTTTGGAGGTAGTGCATCTGCCAAACATTGAATCTTCTCTTGAGTTGTGGTTTTGACCTCGTGGTTGAACAGCTCACTCAACAGATGATAAAACCTTGCAATCAACTCATCAAGGGACTCATTTCCCACATACATAAAGCTGTTGAATTCCTTTTTCAAAGCTTTAGACTTAATGCTCTTCAAAGCATCATTACCCTCATATCTTTGCTGCAATGCATCCCACAGAAGCTTAGCCGAAGGAAACTGTCTAAACTGATGGAAGATATCAGTGGCAATGGACTGTGACAAAATAGCATAGGCTTTCTTCTCATAATCATACAACTTCCTCTGAGGCTCAGTCATCCGTGTGACTAGCATAGGAGTTCCATCTTCATTCAGAGGCCGCAGATAACCTCCTTCAATCATCATCCACAGATTTGTATCCACCCCATTGATGTGGATCTCAAATCTATATTTCCAGTGAGGGTAATCATCTAAATTCAACAACTTAGGAGCTTTGTTTGAGTTTCCGGTTTCATTCTCTGTCAGTAAAAGAGTCTGAATACGATGATTTTGATTAGCCATGAGTGCTAAATCTTCCATTTTATCAGAAGAAATGAAATTCAACACTTAGAAAATTTTTCAGAAGCAAAGGCCGAATGACTGACAAACTGGCGAATGTCGGGGGCCGAATGAGTGGAAATGCCGAATGACAAGTTGAGTATGACAATCGGCGAATGAAGAAGTCGAATGATCTATTCGCCGAATGGCAATGCGAATGGGGTCTTTCGCCGAATGAAGATTCAGAATGAGGCTTATTCGGCGAATGGGAGTAGCGAAGGAGCTATTCGCCGAATGAGAGCTATTCGGCGAATGGAAGGCTATTCGGCTGAACTTATTCGGCCGCCAGAGTCATTCGGCGATCTGGGTTTTTTGACAACAAAAATCGCGATATCTTTCGATTTTGACCAGATCTAGCCACCAAATTTTGCACAGAACTTCAAGACATGATGATTAACCAATTGGGAAGAAATTAGATCAAATGAACCACAAAAACACTTGAAATCTCAATGAAATAGTGACTTTGGAAGCAAGAAACTTAGGGTTTTTGGAAGTTACGAAAATCAGGGTTTTGGGGATCTCAGATCTGTTGATTTTGAGTGGAAATCGAGCAGAATCAAGAGCCTAAGCTCTGATACCACTTTGTTGGACCGATCGGGAGCTCGGAAACAATCCGAATCCAATGAAAAACTACTCGACAACCTCTGGGATAGTGCGGAATCCTATTCCAGGGTTTTCCAAACGAAACCAACAGAAACCGTGGTGATCCGAGACTGTAGGAACAACTTGGAAGCAACGATCGAACACCACGGGTTGAGAATCGAACTTGGAGGCACAAGAACCGCTCAAATCTTCAAGGGTTTTGACACTGGAGTGCTAGGGAAGAAGGAGGGCTCGGGAAAGTTAGGTTTGAAATGATTTGAACTTCTATTTATAAGCTGTAGTCATTCGGCCGAATGAGTGGCCGAAGCAGCTCATTCGGCGAATGACTAAGCTCGAATGAGCAGTCATTCGAATGAGTCATTCGGCGAATGACTCATTCTGAACTTAGACATTCGATACAACTCTCATTCGCCGAATGACTTCATTCTAGAGTCATTCGGCCGAATGAGCAGTTTTCATACTCAAACATTTAATAATCAAATCAAACACTTAGATAAACATTAATAATCAATAATCAATAAACATAAACATGATGAATTAGATATAAAGACAATTTCCGTTAATACTTTGAATGATTACATGATAACCATTTACATAACCGAACTAGGGACAAAACATGTATCTACAACAAGTAATATATCATCCTAGTAGTGGTGCTTATTTATAGGGCATATGTAAGGGAACAAAGCCCTAGCCAACATCCTACCACATCACTAGTAGAACTCCACACTACTTGCAATACAACTATTGATTTCCATTCCCATTCCACATGTTCATATCATTGTTGATCACCTGTGATATCTTGTATAGAATAATGTAATAATAAATTTGTTGTTATCAAACCGAAGTATTGATGACCATTATATGTATTAAGGATATTAGATTCACTTAATCTGTTCCTTGTATTATTATATTGTTTGTGGGGTTAACTGTTGATTCACTTTTAAATATTAAAAGTGTTAATTAACCCCTTGTAACATGTTCTCAAACGCAATGTATAGAGCCTAAAAGGAATCCACTGTGATCCTCACGTAATAAGATTACAATACATCCGATTTACCTCTATCCCGCCGCGTGTCCTCAATGTTGTTAACAAAGTTAAATAAGAACTTGTCTTATTACTTTATGCTAACTTATATGAGAATGATGTTGTTATCATGAAGTTACGTTATCATGATTATCATTCAAATTGATCCATATGATCACCATGTTGCCATTAAGCCGCGGTAAGAACTAGTCTTACCACCCTTAATCCGCTCAGGTGGTGGATGATGTTTGTCCATGTAGTCACTATGTTGCCATTAAGCCGTAATAAGAAACTAGGCTTATTACCCTTAATCCGCTCAGGTGGTGGATGATACTTGTCCATGTAGTCACCTTGTTGCAATTAAGTCGTAGTAAGAACGAGTCTTGCTACCCTTAATCCGCTCAAGTGGTGGATGATACTTGTTCCACGTTCCCTTGTAATGTGTGTTAAGTTGTATACTAAGCGTTATAAGTACTTCTCTTATTACACTTAGTTAACCTTCGTGTTGAATGGTAGTAAGAAGATGTATTATCTTCTATTCACTCATATGTTCTGTTGTTGTCATCATGTTTTCCTGTGATTATTCTGGTGTTTGATCATGTAAGAATAACTAAGTGTTATAAGATATAATCTTATAACTATGTTATTCTATTGTTTTCATGATTTATGAACTTATATTATCATATTCATTTGAGGTATCCCTGTCATAGCATGATCATACAAGCATGCATACAATGATAAACGATAATAAGATAAATAATATTATCTAAATCATAGTATAAGTAATATGTGAAACATTAAAACTCTTAAATAAATAAAAGTAAGCATATTTGTCAGCCCCGAGAGTTTAAAATTAGTTAAGATTAAAGAAAAGGGGCATATGAACTCACCTGGTGGTTGAAGTGGTTGACTTAGCTTAAACAAAACGCACGAGCTCTTGATGGTACTTGTTGTATGTTCACGTTCCTGTATTGATTTATTTTCGTTGTAACTTATAAGTATTGAGGGTAATCGTTTTGTGTGCACGTATGTGTTAGCCTTAAATTGACCAACACTTGTGAGTCACGGTCTCAATTCGCCCTCGAGTTACTTGTAAAGGATGTTACTAACACTTAATTGATTTAGGTGAGCTTAGTTAACCTTGTTATTTATCCCATGTTTAACTTTGCTTTGACCTGGTCTCATTGTGTAAACTCGAACCCATTTTTAATTTCTCATCATAAAGCCTCATTTATGATTCTTGTAATTTTCATTAGGTAATTACCTAATTAGCAACTGATCATGAATTACCCTTGTAACACTTAATGCTTTATATTTTGGAAGTGCATTAACCCAACCATCATTTTTCTACTGGTTAATTCCCCTGCATTTTTTTGTTTAACTTTCATTTAATTTGTGTTCACATTGCAACCACATGGGCCGAATAGTCAATTGGGCCTTGGGCCGATTATGGTGTACGGGCTGATTCTTTTTGGGCCGCGGTTTTCATGTGTTAATAAAATGTGTTTGGCCCATAAATAAAAGTGGGCCGAAACAAATGTGTGTAGGCTGAACTGGTTGATCTCATACTCGAGAACTTATATGAGCCATCTACACAATATGGGCTGCTAAATGTTTGGGCCGGTTGGTTTAATAGATTGAGAACTTCTTCTTGGGTAAATGGGCCGATAATCACAAGGGCTAAATCAATGGTTGTGGGCCGGACAATGGGTGTTGGGCCAATCAAACCGTGATGGGTTCGTTTGTACGATGGTTCGTGCATGGTTTTCGTCATCATGGTCAGGCCAAGAAGCCTGCACAGGTTCGCCAATAATAATCCTAGGGTACGACAACAATGTAGGTTCGTTTACTTGCAGATGGGTTCGGGTACTTGGAAATGTTCGCATGCTTTGAGAAACCATGGAGGTTCGGCTAATATGATGGGTTCAACTAAGTCTCATAGGTTCGCCATCTGCATGAGAGGTTCGTCCTAGAGGATGTAAGGTTTGCCGCACATTGGTTCGTCGAGTATGGAACAAGGTTCGTTGCTAGTAGCTGAAAGCACGTTCGTATGGCAGGCTAGGTTCGTCTCCAAGTTGGTTCGTTCCTTAGCCCCCTCGTCACAGGTTCGTGAGTCCGGCCCCTGCTACGTGCGAACTTGTTTCAGCAACTTCATACTCTTCGAAGCTGATGTGTTTGACGACTTTTATCTTGCTAGGGTTACACTAGGAGTTGTTCTCAAGGATGAAGGTGGCATGGAGATGGCTTTAGATCCGGCTAGGACTCATGTTCGAACAAAACGCCAAGAAAACCCTAGTTTTTCAGATCTTTAATGCTTCATAACTTGTTTTTGGTTGGATAAACGCTTAGATCTGTTGTACTTCTATGTAGAGGAAGTCGAGAGCTACGCGTGGACACCAAGAACGCCCGATTTCGTCCACAAACGAGTGAGATACGAAGGATTGAAGAGTGGAATTGGTGGTGATAGGTGAATTCCGAAAATTTAACGTCGAGAGAGAGTGGGAGGTGGTGAAATGAGTAAATGGTGTTCATTTAGGGTATTTATACCCCGGGAGGGTTCGGGTTCGGGTTCTTTCGGTTGCTCGGTTTGCATTTTCGTTGCGTTTCCAGAATTTAACGCGTAAATTATTTGTTTTAAATCAAAGCGTAATTATTTTAATTATTTTGATGAGTTTCAAAATTGTAAAACGTTATTTATTTAATTTTATTTATTTATGATCGTTCATGTCGTGTTTTCGTTTTCGTTTCATCAGATCGAGTCACCATGGCGCGTATTCGTTCGAATTGTCTCTCGAATGTACACGAAGATGGTTTTGCTTTCCGACTTTTGTTTCTACTTTTCAGTCACTATTTCAGAACGTTAAACTCACATATATGTTTGTGTGAATCGTCACCCCCGCAAACACACTGTTAGTTCTCTATTCTGAAACAACACTGCAAATTTGTGTTTGAATTGTATTTCCTCACTAACGGACTCAACTAAACATCCTGTTTTCACATTATTTTCACGCTGATTTGTCGGCCACCTGATTCCTGTCATTTATGGATATCAGATCGCAACCGATTTGTTATTGCTATTTGTTTGAACACTATTGTTTCTCATGATTTGTTGTGATAACTGTACTTAGGTTTTCACTTAAATACACACAACTATTATTTCAAATGCGTGTTGTACTTACAATATTTAAGTTTACACATAAATACGTACAACTGCTTCTTGTATTTTGAATTCTGTTAATACAAGTACTGTTCACAAACATGTATTTACACGTAGTTACTGTTGAAAGTACATATATCGTACGAACTTGCCGGTCGGTCAGGTACTAGTTGTCACAGTCTCCCCTTGTTAAAGAAATTTCATCCCGAAATTTAAGCATAAAGCTCGGGCTTTACTTCTCTTACAGGTGGGGATACTTTGTTTTCATGTTGTCCTCGCGCTCCCAAGTAAATTGTGGTCCACACTTGGAGTTCCATCGAACCTTTACAATAGGGATACGGCTTCGTTTTAGTTTCTTAACTTCACGTTCCATAATCTCTACAGGTTCTTCAATGAAATGTAATTGTTCATCGACTTGTATCTCTTCCAATGGTATGATCATTGTTTCATCTGCTAAGCACCTCTTGAGACTTGATACATGAAACACATCGTGTACTCCGCTGAGCTCATTAGGGAGTTTGAGTCGGTATGCCACAGGACCTATGCGTTGAGTAATCTCAAACGGTCCGACATACCTTGGCGCTAGCTTGCCCTTAGCCCCAAAACTAACTACGCCCTTCCATGGGGACACTTTCAACATAATTCGGTCACCCACATCGAATTCCATAGGCTTGCGCCGTTTGTCTGCGTAACTCTTTTGGCTACTACGTGTTGCTTGTAGTTTCTGTTGTATCTGAGCAATCTTATCATAGTTTCCTGATTAAGTTCAGGCCCAGTAGTTCTGTTGTCTCCCACTTCGGTCCAACAAATTGGAGACCGACATTTTCTACCATATAGTGCTTCGAACGGAGCACATCCAATGCTGCTGTGGTAGATATTGTTGTACGAGAACTCAATAAGTGGTAAGTGCATATCCCAACTTACACCGAAGTCTAGGATGCGTGTCCTCAACATATCCTCTAGGGTTTGAATGGTTCACTCGCTTTTTCCATCCGTTTGTGGATGATAAGCGGTGGTAAAGTTAACACTTGTCCCTAAGGATTGCTGCAATGATTGCCAGAACCACGAAGTAAATCGACTGTCCCGGTCTGAAATAATAGATAGTGGCACTCTATGCCTCACTACTATTTCAAAAACGTAAAGTCTTGCTAGCTTCTCCATCTTGTATGTTTCTCTGATCGGCAAGAAGTGTGCGGACTTGGTCAATCTATCAATGATGACCCAAATTGAATCGTGTCCGCTGGAAGTGTGGGGTAAGTTGGTAATGAAATCCATAGCTATTTGTTCCCACTTCCATTGTGGTATTTCCAGTTCCAGCAAACCCGAAGGTTTCAAGTGTTCGGTTTTGACTTTGGCACATGTGATGCATTTACCAACATAAGTGGCAATATCTTTCTTCATACCAGGCCACCAGTAAAATGACCAAAGATTTTGGTACATCTTATCGGCACCGGGATGAACAGAATAACGTGTCTTGTGTGCCTCGTCAAGTATGAGTGTTCGGAGTTCATCTATTGTCGGGATCCAAACACGACCCAGATAATAGATAACTCCATCTTGTCTTGTCTCTAAGTGTTTCTTGGCTCCACAATCGAGCTCGCGTTTCAAGTTGTCTCTTTCCACTGCTTCTTGTTGTGCTCGAATGATTTGATCTTTCAAACTTGTTTGCACGGTCATTCCCATTGCTAGAACACGCAAGGGTTTGACTCTCTCCTTCTGACTCAAAGCATTTGCAACAACATTTGCTTTGACCGGATGGTATTTGATCACACAATCATAATCGTTCAGGAGCTCAACCGAACGTCTCAGTCTCATGTTAAGCTCCTTCTGATCAAATATGTGCTGTAAAATCTTGTGATCTGTGAAGATAGTGCATTTGGTACCATATAGGTAATGTCTCCAAATCTTTAAAGCAAAGACAACAACTCCCAGTTCTAGATCGTGTGTTGTGTAATTCTTCTCAAGTATCTTCAACTGTCTTAAGGCGTAGGCAAATACTTTGTCTTGTTGCATGAAAACACATCCGAGTCCCTGATGGGAAGCATCACAACAAACTACAAAGTCATCACTGCCTAGTGGGAGTGTTAAGATTGGAGCATTGAACAATCTTTGTTTCAGTGTCTAGAATGCCTCCTCTTGTTTCTGTGTCCACACAAAATGTTCACTCTTCTGTGTGAGTTTGGTGAGAGACAAGGCTATCTTAGAGAAACTCCTGTAATAACCTGCCAATCCCAAAAATGATCTGATCTCTGTCGGTGTTGTAGGCACGCCCCAATTATTGATTGCTTCAATCTTGGCAGGATCCACGTGAATACCATCACTGTTAATCACGTGACCCAAGAACTGAACTTCTCTTAACCAGAATTCACACTTGGAGAACTTGGCATTTAGTCGTTCTTCCTTCAGAAGTTCAAAGATTTTTTTGAGGTGTTGTCCATGTTCCTTCTCGTTCTTTGAATAAATCAATATATCATCAATAAAGACAATAACAAACTGATCTAAGTACGGCTTGCACACCCGGTTCATCAAATTCATGAACAATGCCGGTGCGTTCGTAAGTCCGAATGGCATCACCATGAACTCATAGTGATCGTATCGGGTACGAAATGCCGTCTTTGGTATGTCTTCCTCTTGAATCCGGAGCTGATGATAACCTGATCTCAGGTCTATCTTTGAAAAGTACTTAGCTCCTTGTAATTGATCAAACAAATCATCAATCCTCGGTAACGGGTACCGGTTCTTGACGGTGAATTTGTTGAGCTCTCTATAATCAATGCACATCCTGAACGATCCATCCTTCTTCTTAACAAAAAGAACCGGAGCTCCCCACGGGGAAAAGGTCAATCGGATGAATCCCTTGTCGAGTAGTTCTTGTAATTGGTTGGACAACTCCCGCATTTCTGATGGAGAAAGTCTGTAAGGAGACTTAACTACAGGAGTCGCTCCCGAAATCAAATCGATTCGGAACTGCACTGATCTCTCAGGTGGCAGTCCTGGTAGATCATCTAGAAATACGTCCGCATAGTCTTTCACAATTGGTACGTCTTGAATCTCGATTGCTTTCTTGTCTTTCTCGATCACGTGAGCTAGAAATGCGACACATTGTTTTTGGAGGTACTTGCGAGCCTTCATGCACGATATTATCTTGACACTACGTTTCGCTTGGTCTCCACGAATCTCCAAAATCTCATTGTTCTCTACTGGAATACGTAGTAGCTTCTCGGAACAGATGAACTCAACTCGGTTAAGAGATATCCAGTCCATTCCGATGATGATGTCGAAACTGCCCAGCTCCATCTGTATCAAGTCGATGGAAAATGTGTGATCGCCAAGTGTTAGTGGGCAATTCCTAAGTATAGTGTCTACTGTGATCTGTTTGCCGTTTGGTATCTCAATATTTTAAGGGGAGTCTAACAATTCATCAACATAATTAAGATGTCATGCAAAGTCGGATGAGATAAAACTCTGATCCGCACCAGTGTCAGATAATATGGATGCATAGTAGTCAAATAAGAGAAATGTACCCGTGATCACGTTCGGGTCCTGTCGAGCATCAGCAGTTCCAATCTGAAAGGCTCTACCTCGTGCTGTTGGAGCCCTTTGTTGATTTCTCTTGGGACAATCCTGAGAGAAGTGACCAGGTTCACCACAGTTGTAGCAAGATTTGTTATCAGCAGCAGCAGTAGCTACGTTGTTGTTTCTGTTCTGAGCCCTCGAGCTCCTACATTGGGCTACCAGATGCCCAAACTTCCTACAGTTGGTGTAGTATCTACATGGGATGGTTGGTAGGTGCTGATACTGACATGAGTTGCACAAAGGTGCAGTGCCAGTGTATGGCTTTCTGATCTGTAGTGGTGGTGGCTGGTTGAGCATTGGGGCTTGAGTGGTAGCAGCAAAGTTTCTAGCCACCTTTTGTTTCTTAGCCGGACGTTTATCCGACTTCTTTGAAGTTCCATTTTTGGCTGAGTCAGCCTCTTTCTTGAAATACCCAGAAGCAACCATCATATCTGTCAGACATGCTGACAGAGTAACAACCAGTTCCATGGTGGTAGGGTGGGCATAAATCACATGCCCCTGAATGCAGGACGGCAGTCCCCTGACATGCCCTTCAATCCTCTTCTCCAGTGTTGGCACCACATCCGGTGCCAATTTAGCAAGCTCATGAAATCTTGTGCTGTAGGCCAAATGCCCAGAGCCAACCATGACTAGATTGAGCAGTTCAGTCTCAACCTTCTTCACTTCATTCCTTGGGCAAAACTCCGCCCTTAGCATCGCCTTCAAGTCATCCCAAGGCATCGACTGGGCTTCATCCCTGCCCCTGATCTGAACCTGAGCGTTCCACCAAGTTAACGCTCGTTTGTGAAATGACCCGGCATCATACTTGGCTTTGTGTTGTTCAGGACAGCCACTGATGTCGAGGGTGGTTTCCATCTTCTCAATCCATTGGATTAATCCAACAGCACCCTCACTGCCACTAAAGCTAGGTGGCTTGCATCCTACAAAGTTCTTGTAGGGGTAGTCCTGATTTTCTCGGGTGTTACCGTTGCCCTCTCCAGATGAGTTGGCAACATTGTTGCTGTTGTTGGTGTTGATTCTATTCATCATCTCCGGGATTACATCCCACAGCTGGCTAGTCAGAAGAGTGGCCAGCACCACAGTAGCAGGATCCAACTGATGAACAGGTGGAGGCGGAGGAGGAGGTGGAGGTGTAGGAGAGTCAAATGGTGACGGTGTTGAAGAGTGTGGTGCTAAATCATTTGGTGGTGGTGGTAGTAAAGCTGGCTTTCTTCTTGGTGACATTATGATCATAACCGAAAGAAAATCGGTTAATTCAGTGATCAAATGCAGAAGACACATGCAAATAGAGACTTATGTCATAATGTCTCTACGTGAGGGTCCCTAGGTTATAGTCTAGGTAAAACCATTCAAGTACCATGACCTATATTTCTTTATAACCATGGCAATGATACCAATCTGTCACACCCCGAGCCGGCGGGAACGGATCGGCTTTCCCCTCGGGCGGAAGGTTCCCAGGGCGTGATATCGTGAGTGATAATCGAAATGATCAGATTGTCTACATAGCACATGATAAATAAATGAGAAATGCTAACACAACAATGATATAGAATTACAAGATTAAATTACAATGTATCGTTCATAATTTAACCAAGTAAATCTATCCAAAGGAATCAATGAGTTTATCTCTTGTATCTGCACAAGATATACAAAAGATGATTCGCTGTATTGTCAATCAAAAGTATGCAACAAAAAATAGAGCTAGGTCTTCTAAGAGTCCACTAGCTTAATCCTTGAATATGAGTAACTACACCTGTCCGTCACCTGAAAAAACATGCATTTAAACAAAGTCAACACTAGGTTGGTGAGTTCATAAGTATGTTAGTTGAAAACCTAGATTCATTCACATTCACAATCACGATGTTAATCCAATTACTTGTATGTTGTTTGATTCATCTGTTCTCACAATGGCTTCTCAATAGTTATATTCACAAGTAATATATCATCCTAGTAGTGGTGCTTATATATAGGGCATATGTAAGGGAACCAAGCCCTAGCCAACATCCCACCACATCACTACTAGAACTCCACACTACTTGCAATACAACTATTGATTTCCATTCGTATTCCACATGTTCATCTCATTGTTGATCACCTGTGATATCATGTATAGAATAATGTAATAATAAAGTTTTGGTTATTAAACCGAAGTATTGATGACCATTATATGTTTTAAGGATATTAGATTCACTTAATCTGTTCCTTGTATTTTTCTATTGTTTGTAGGGTTAACTGTTGATTCACTTTTAAATATTAAAAGTGTTAATTAATAACTTGTAATATGTTCTCAAATGCAACGTATAGAGCCTAAAAGGAATCCATTGTGATCCTCATGTAATCAGATTACAATGCATCCGATTTTCCTCTATCCCATCGTGTGTCCTCAATGTTGTTAACAAAGTTAAATAAGAACTTTTCTTATTACTTTATGTTAACTGATGTGAGAATGATGTTGTTATCATGAAGTTATGTTATCATGATTATCATTCTTATTGATTTATATGATCACCATGTTGCCATTAAGTCGCGGTAAGAACTAGTCTTACCACCCTTAATCCGCTCAGGTGGTGGATGATGTTTGTCCATGTAGTCACCATGTTGCCATTAAGCCGTAGTAAGAACGAGTCTTGCTATCCTTAATCCGCTCAGGTGGTGGATGATACTTGTTCCATGTTCCCTTGTAATGTGTGTTAAGTTGTATACTAAGCATTATAAGTACATGTCTTATTACAGTTAGTTAACTTTCGTGTTGAATGGTAGTAAGAAGATGTATTATCTTCTATTCATTCATATGTTTTGCTGTTTTCACCATGTTTTCCTGTGATTATTCTGGTGGTTGTTCATGTAAGAATAACTAAGTGTTATAAGATATAATCTTATAACTATGTTATTCTATTGTGTTGATGAGTTATGAATTTATATTATCATATTCATCTGATTTATCCCTATCAAAACATGATCATATAAGCATGCATACAATGATAAACGATAATAAGATAAACAATATTATCTAAATCATAGTATAAGTAAGATGTGAAACATTAAAACTCTTAAATAAATAAAAGTAAGCATGTTTCTCAGCCCCGAGAGTTTAAAATCAGTTAAGATTAAAGAAAAGGGGCATATGTACTCACTTGGTGGTTGAAGTGGTTGACTTAGCTTATACAAAATGAACGCGCTCTTGAAGGTACTTGTTTATGTTCACGTTCCTGTATTGATTTCATATCGTTATAACTTATAAGTATTAAGGGTAATCGTTTTGTGTGCACGTATGTGTTAGCCTTAAATTGACTAACACTGTGAGTCACGGTCTCAATTCGGCCTCGAGTTACTTGTAAAGGATGTTACTAACACTTAATTGATTTAGGTGAGCTTAGTTAACCTCGTTATTTATCCCATGTTTAACTTTGCTTTGACATGGTCTCAATGTGTAAACTCGAACCCATTATTAATTTCTCATCATAAAGCCTCATTTATGATTCTTGTAATTTGGATTAGGTAATTACCTAATTAGCAAGTGATCATGAATTACCCTTGTAACACTTAATGCTTTAAATTTTGGATGTGCATTAACCCAACCATCATTTTTCTACTGGCTAATTCCCCTGCATTTTCTCATTTGACTTTCATTTAATTTGTGTTCACATCCCAACCACATGGGCCGATTATTCAATTAGGCCTTGGGCCGATTATGGTGTACAGGCTGATTCTATGTGGGTCGCGGTTTTCATGTGTTAATACAATGTGTCTAGCCCATAAATCAAAGTGGGCCAAAACAAATGTGTGTAGGCCGAACCAGTTGATCTCATACTCGAGAACTTATATGAGCCATCTACACAATATGGGCTGCTAAATGTTTGGGCCGGTTGGTTTATTAGATTGAGCACTTCTTCTTGGGTAAATGGGCCGATAATCACATGGGCTAAGTCAGTGGTTGTGGGCCGGACAATGGGTATTGGCCAATCAAGCCGTGATGGGCCATATCAACTCAGGTGGATCGTAATAAGGGAATGGGCAGAATGTTCGTGATGTCTTGGTCGAGGGTTTCAATTAGTTTGTGAAAACCATGTTTCCTTTCCAGCAAACCTATCAACTAGCCTCCTCACAGGTTCGCAGCTCCTGACCCTTATCTAGACGAACACTATGGTTCGTTTGTCTGAAGGTTCGTGCATGGTGGTCGTCATCAAGGTCCGGCCAAGGAAGCCTGCACAGGTTCGCCCATAACAGTCCTAGGGTTTGGCAACTATGTAGGTTTGTTTACTTGCAGATGGGTTCGGGTACTTGGAAAGGTTCACCTGCTTTGAGAAACCATGGAGGTTCGGCTAATATGATGGGTTCAACTGAGTCTCATAGGTTCACCATCTGCATGAGAGGTTCGTCCTAGAGGATGTAGAGTTTCCCGCACATTGGTTCGTCGAGTAGGGAACAAGGTTCGTTGCTAGTAGCTGAAAGCACGTTCGTATGGTAGGCTAGGTTCGGCTCCAAGTTGGTTCGCTCCTCAACACCCTCGTCACAGGTTCGTGAGTCCGGCCCCTGCTACGTGCGAACCTGTTTCACCAATTTCATACTCATCGACCCTGATGTGTTTGCCGACTGTTATCTTGCTAGGGTTACACTAGGAGTTGTTCTCAAGGACGAAGGTGGCGTGGAGATAGGTTTAGATCCGGCTAGGACTCATGTTCGAACAAAACGCCAAGAAAACCCTAATCTTTTAGATCTTTAATGCTTCATACCTCGTTTTTGGTTGGATAAACTCTTAGATCTGTTGTACTTCTATGTAGAGGAGGTCAAGAACTAAGCATGGACACCAAGATCGCCCGATTTCGCCCACAAATGAGTGAGATACGAAGGATTGAAGGGTGGAATTGGTGGTGAGGTAGATTCCGAAAATTTAATGTAGATAGAGAGTGGGAGGTGGTGAAATGAGTAAATGGTGTTCATTTAGGGTATTTATACCCCGGGAGGGTTAGGGTTCGTTTCGGTTGCTCGGTTCGCATTTTCGTTGCGTTTCTGGAATTTAACGAGTAACTTATTTGTTTTAAATCAAAGCATAATTATTTTAATTATTTTGATGAGTTTCAAAATTGTAAAATGTTATTTATTTAATTTTATTAATTTATGATCGTTCGTGTCGTGTTTTCTTTTTTGTTTCGTCAGATCGCGTCACCATCGCGCGTATTCGTTCGAATCATCACTCGAACGAACACGGCGATGGTTTTGCTTTCCGGAAATTGTTTTCTACTTTTCAATCACTATTTCAGAACGGTAAACTCACAGATGTGTTTGTGTGAATCGCCACCCCTGCACACACATCGTCAGTTCGCTATTCTGAAATAACACTCAAATTTGTGTTTGAATTATATTTCCTCACTAACGGACTCAACTAAACATCCTGTTTTCACATTATTTTCTCGCTTATTTGTCGGCCATCAGATTCCTGTCATTTATGGATATCAGATTGCAACCGATTTGTTATTGCTATTTGTTTGAACACTGTTGTTTCTCATGATTTGTTGTGCTAACTGTACTTAGGTTTTCACTTAAATACACAAAACTGTTGTTTCAAATGCATGTTGTACTTACTGTATTTAAGTTTACACATAAATACGTACAACTGTTTCTTGTATTCTGAATTCTGTTAATACAAGTACTGTTCATAAAAATGTATTTACACGTAGTTACTGTTGAAAGTACACATATCGTACGGACTTGCCGGCCGGTCAGGTACTAGTTGTCACAGATACTATTTTGGTTATCTTGTCGAAACGCGTTACTCACGTACGTATTCGTAAAGGTCGTCACCTTTTCGAATCCAACGCTCGTATCGTACTTCGATTGGAATTACGATTATGGAATATCGTTTCAGTATATTATTCCTAATAATTATATTCGTGTGAATCGTCACCCACGTGATTACATTATTAAGTTAATATTTCTGAAATAACATTCGCGTTTAACTTATATTCGTAACCTCACCATCACGTAGTTATTTTCAATAACACTTTCATTATTTTATTACTTTAGATATTATAAAACATATCAGTAACACATCCATGATAGACCAAAATAAGCTTATGTATAGGGCATATGTAGAAATAGGTCGCAACCTATCTAGCCACCATCCCACCATCATTTCGATAAACCATGACCATGTGTCCTTGACTATGTTTAGTAACCAACCAATAACAAACTCATAAACCTTTGTTATTCCAAACCGAAACTCGGATTCTCCTCACCAAAGCCTTAACACTGATATAATCATGATAAACCGAAGATGGTTTATGTATAGGGCATACGTAGAAGTCAGTCGCAACTGCTTCAGCAACCATCCCACCACCTCTTCGATAGACAAATATTATATCCTTGCCTATCTTTGGTTATAGAATCCCATACTACTACCATTCCAAATCAACAACCCATCTCATATTTCTGAAATAAACTCTCAGGTTCTATGGAGTTATTTTCCAAACAAGACTTCCAATGGTTTATGCTCATAATTATATGTTCTCAATATGTATACCAATGATAATAACGTCCAATAATTCATAGTAATTATCATTATCATTATCATTATCATATCATGCTTTAACAATACAAACATGTATGTAATGAAGTGCCTGAAACAAGTACTTGAGGTGAACAATCAGATTCATCCTCAGAATCAGATACCCAATCCTCAACCAGTCCCTCGAAAAATGATTCCTCAGACAATGAAGAACCCTCATCTCAAATGACTCCAATAGGATCAATTACTAATGGAGTATTAACTTGAAAATATTTGATTTCTTTGTCATTAGGTGAATTGACAAGATAATTTAATACTGGTGGAGGACAATGGTTGTACTTTGTTTCGTTTCCCTTACCCTTAAGATCAGTCCCATCATTGATCATGTGCTCAATGATATATGAACAACTCTCATAGCTCTTTAGCTTTTGACTCAGTGTCTCATAGTCACATTTGACTATGGCTAAATTCTTCATTGTCTCATTAATGGTATTGATATAAGAAAGTAATAATATCTTGCTTATTAAGCACATCGATCTCAGCCTCACGTAATTACATGTTTAATAAGTCATTTTTAGCTTGAAAGTCCTTTTCATTTGGTTTAAAAAACGATTTTCCTCAATACATTGGTTGAGATCACTGATCAGGTTTGCATTATGCTCCTGATAAGCCAAGACCTTACATTCAAGGTCAACACAATGAAAACATCTAGAGTTAGGTGACGAACATTCATCATATACCTGACCAATCTGAGATGAAGAAGAAGTATCCACCATTAAAGCAAATTGTGTAGCACGTTGTTCTTCAAAATCAGTATCCGACTCTCCTTGAGTTTCTGAATCTGATGTGCTTTCAGGCTATGATCCTTATGAATCATCCAGATCAATCTTCACTTCTTCTGAACCACTTTTAGCAATGGGATCAGCAACTTCCTTGATCTCTGCAGCACAAGCTTTTTCATCTTTTTCCTTACATGAAATGAATCTGAAATACCAGTTCTCCCCTTCATCATTCTGAACCATTAAAGCCTTGTTTGCATTTGAAGAGCTGGCATGAGAAGGAGTCTCAATTGGTACTAATCTTCTTTCAGGGTTAGCAACAGATGATCTTTAATTCTGAAATGGATTCTGATTTCACATCTTCTTTGGGTTATTACAAAGCCGTGAATAATGTCCTTTATCACCACAGTTGTAGCTAGTAACTGAGGACATGTCAAAACCAAACTTTGAATCCTTGTTCAAGTTAATATCCTTCCCAGTTCTTCTTACAAAATCTTTCACTCTTCCGACAGCTCTTGCAAGAGCCCACATGATATCAATCATTTCCATGTCATCTGGATCAATCTATGAGTAGTCTTCATTTGTCAAATGTCAATTTCCGATCTATCCAGATAACAACCTATAACAAGAACTTTCAAGTGTTGACAAAAGACCCATATGCTCTTAAGAAACCTCCACTGTTACTTTATAAAAATTGTTTGTCTTCAAATTTATGACTGAATGATTATCCTCGGAATGAGAAGTAGAAGTGGCAGCAGACTGACTGAAATGTGCCTGACTTGAAAGAGTCTCTTTGGTCTATGAGACAAAAGTTGTCTTCAAAGGTGCATGTGAATCGTTCCGTTCCACTTTATGAGTAGAGTAATAGATGGAAGGATCTTGAACTTGTGCCTCTCTTTAGGCTTTCCACTTGTTCTCTATCCTTTATTCATTCAGCTTTTGAATGAAATCATTAATATCTATTGTCACACCCCGAGCCGGCAGGTTGGATCGACTTCCCCGTCGGGAGGAAGGTTCTCGGGGCGCGATATCGGGAATGATAATCGGAATGATCAGATTGTTTACATTGCACATGATATATAAATGAGAAACTTCTAAATGAAAATAGAATTACAAGTTAAATCACATCAGTTTAGTTTATAATTTAACAATATAAATCTACTATCAACATCATAATTCTTCTATCTTATATCTGCACAAGATATACAAAATAAATTGTAAAGTGATGTCCAAAAGTATGCAGGTCCAAAAAGCTAGGTCCTCTAACTCGTATCCTAGTCCAAAAGTAATAACTCCTTAGTTGACTTGTTCATCACCTGAGAAGTCATGCAAAAAGATCAAGTCGACCCATGGGTGGTGAGTTCATGTAGTTTTATAAAAATAAATTTGAACAACCTTTGAATGACAACCTTAACCTCAACATTAACCGCCTATACCATCCAATTTAGTATGCTTATATATAGGGCATATGTATGGTCGAACTTACCGCCTGCCCAGCCACTGTCCTACCACATACCAAACCACATGATATATTGTTCCTCGTGGTAATTAAGCGTTTCATCCCACTTCTTTGATTCCATAACCTTAGATTCTTAGCATTTGATTACCCTGAAAATGTTTACCTTGATCCCCCGAAATGACTACCTTAACCTCATCAACGACCACCTAAGATATCCAATCATGTATGCTTATATTTAGGGCATATGTAGGGGACAAGCCCCAGCCACCGTCCCACCACATACGAACTGCTTAGCATATTGTTGTTAATGATAAGTAAGCGTTCCATTCCATTCAGCTTTATTTTAAATTTTGATTTCCACAAATAGATTCACCTCTAATCTCTTGAGTTCACCATGTATTCATGATTACCCCAAAGCACTTGTAGAAATATAATATTAAATGTTTAGTTAAATTAATAACTAAGCATTTAAATACAACTAAGACATGAAGATTAGGCCTTATTTGACTCAATCAGTTAGACTTAGTTGTTTGTGGTTGTCCAAGTTGTACCCTCTCACACGTGGCCCATATCAGTCATGACCCACAAGGGCGTCGGGACTTTCATGATGCCCATATCAGCTTGACTACAAGAGTCTGCTATTGTGACGGGACTTTCTGTGTATTACACTTGGTCTTGATTTACATAAAACTGACATCCACCTTAACTTAAACAATTAATGATTTCATTAGATCTTAATGATTTCATTATTTCATGATACACACACGGTTATGATCTCCTTGATTCTCTTGATTCTGATCTTCAGAATTCTATGATTTCCCACAATGATTATAGATTCTTGATTAGGATCCATAGTTTATTGATCACACACTGGATTAGATTTCCATTGCATTTGACATTTAACATTAGTTCTTTTGATTTCACTTTGAATTTAGATTTTTGAATTTGAACTCGATGGACTAAGGGTTTGTTTAGAGTTTTAGTATTTAGGTATTACTCATAAGAGTAATTAAGTAACTTGTTAAATAATTTTGCATAAGAATTACCTAGACAGGAGTCTAGGAGTATAAAAAAGCATATATAAAGCATATAATATGTAAAAGCATTTATGTAAAACAAGTAAATAAAAAGTTTTACGCATGCTTCTCAGCCTCGCATTTGAAAACAAAAATGTTTAGAAAAGGGACAATGAACTCACCTGTGTTGCTGTGCAATTGATTTATCAAAAAATGCGCGCTCGTTACTTGTGGTTTATAAATCTTCAGTACCTGAGTTGTTTTAATAGGATTCACTTACAATAAGTATTTATAATAGACGCAACCAGGGTCTTGGTCTCGGTGTACCACTAAGTGTCCTATGTTACTAATATGTTTCTTGAATTCCTTCTATCTATTCTAAATCTTTAAACCATTAATAAACCCTTATCTCACGTTTATCATTTAAAATCTTTAAATAAAACATTTTCAAATTCATTCAATTTAAGTTAAACATTTAGTTAAACATCATTTAGTTTAATTTAACAAAGCTTTCAATTTAATTTCTTTTATTAAAAACATAATTGAATTTAAAAGAATTATACTTCAACATGATGGGCTTGTGTTAATAAAATTTTATTAACATTGACCCCATTAATAACAATTGTTTGTCCAATGATTCTTGATCAACGTTTTGATTAACTAGGCCTAGATTATTTAAGTAAATCATCTTGGTTAGTTACATGTCTTTATGGATTTTCCTGAGGTTTAGGTGTTAATAATTAAATTAACTCACTTAGCCTTAGTTTATTGTTTGGTCCTCATGATTTCTCAAATGAATGCCCAAATAGGTTGGGCTCCCTTGATGTTAACGACCTATAATAATCTATTCAAGTGGTTTAAGAAAAAACCATTTTACTTAGAAAACACTAACTATATTTCCATTAGATAACCCATGTAACTTAACTCATCACGACTGAAATGACTTCCATGATTACTCGAAAGAACTTTAGTCCATAATACCATAGCTGATAACTCTATGTTGGATCTTTTACTCATCCAAGGTTATTTGCATGAAAACAAAACCCTAGTCTCTCTTCCCATGCACACACACCCATGATCAAACACATGCCTGCACACCCACTCCCGACCTTAGTCAGTTTTGGCACCAAAAGGGAGGCTTTGGCCGAAAGACTCGGCCGCATAGGACCTTGGGCCGAAGCATTGGCCAACAGAATGAGTCCCGACCGAATAGGTGGCCGAAAAAACTGGCTTGGGCCGAATGGAATGGCCGAAGGTGTCCCTTGGCCGAACCAATCTTGGCCGACCGAAGGAAACTTGAGCCGAACATGTCTTGGCCGAATGAGGCTTGAACTGACCGAATGTGAGGACCCATTAACCCCTAAGCCATTCGGCCGAATGAGGCTTGAACTGACCGAATGTGAGGACCCATTAACCCCTAAGCCATTCGGCCGAATGTGGACAGCAGCCTCAATCATTGGACTGGGTTCACCCCATTCGGGCCTTTGAATTCCATTACCATGAAATCCCATTTTCGATCTAACAACCAGCCCTTGGTTCCTAGTACCTTTCTAATACAACCTAAGTATGTTTTGTGGAGTTTCCTAAGGCTTGAAAGGTTTAGAAACGGTTTCTTGAGGTGATTCGAACAAAGGGTAAGAAAACCCTAAAAACCAAAACTATATCATGATTTTTGCTCGAATCTGATGGATGCAAGCCCAGATTCTTTGTGCTTTCATGATCTACAATGATAGTGGTCGTTTTGACACCAATAACTCGAGTTTTAGTGAAGAAATGGAGGAGATCTTGCTATGGTTTCTAGAGAAAGAGAGCTGGTAGGTGATGGTGGTTGTGGACATAAATGCCACAATAAATAATTCAATAAAACCCAGGTAGGTTCGGTCTTGTTCGGTTTCGCTCGGTTTCGCGTAAAACGTCAGTTTTTCGTCGTTTTCGTAATGAAACGTCTTGTTTTTAAAATAAGAGTTTATAAAATTACTTTATGTGATTATTCCTAGTAAATTAACTAAATATCTTCCATTTATTTTAAAATTTCATAAATATTTAATTAACTGTTTAAAATCGAATCGTACAGTCGTCGCGCGTATTCGTTCGAATCGTCACCCGTACGAACGCGACGATAACTATACTTTTCAATATGGTTTTCTAATTATCGGATATTTGTGCAGATCGTCACCTATACGAATAATCCGTCGATTTAGTATTCACGTAACGACATCCGTGTTGCTTTGTTCTGTAAAGCCTCACATACGTTTATATGTAATAAAATCATAATACATAATCACATGATGGTTCTGTAACGCCAGATAATTATCTGACTGATAAATCATAGTTCTGAACTTTCTTTCTCGGAAATGATTTTAACCACCTATACCATCCAATTTAGTATGCTTAGATATATATATATATGGCATATGTAGGGTCAAACTTACCGTCCGCCCAGCCACCGTCCCACCGCATACCAGGCCACATGATATATTGTTCCTGGTGATAATTAAGTGCTTCATCCCACTTCTTTGATTCCATAACCCGGATACTTTAAGTTATGCCAATATAGCTTGACTACAAGAGTTTACTATTGTGACGAGACTTTCTGTGTGTTACACGTGGTCTTGATTTACATACAATTGACATCCACCTTAACTTAAACAATTAATTATTTCGTTAGATCTTAATGATTTCATTATTTCATGATTCACACACGGTTATGATATCCTTGATTCTATTGATTCTGATCTTTAGAATTCCATGATTTCCACAATGATTATAGATTCTTGATTAGAATCCTTAGTTTACTGATCACACACTGGATTAGATTTCCATTGAATTTTACCTTTAACATTAGTTCTTTTGATTTCACTTTGAATTTATATTTTTGAATTTGAACTCGGACTAAGGGTTTGTTTAGAGTTTTAGAATTTTGGTATTACTCATAAGAGTAATTAATTAACTTGTTAGTTAATTTTGCATAAGAGTTACCTAGACAGGAGTCTAGGAGTATAAACAAGCATATATAAAGCATATAATAAGTGAAATCACTTACGTAAAACAATTTAAATAAAAAGGTTTACGCATGCTTCTCAGCTCCGCATTTGAAGACAAAAATGTTTAGAAAAGGGGCAATGAACTCACCTGTGTTGCTGAGCAAATGATTTATCACAAAATGTGTTCTCGTTACTTGTGGTTTATGTATCTTCAGTACCTGAGTTGTTTTAAGAGGATTCGCATACGATAAGTGTGACAACCAGTACAAGACCGTCCGGCAAGTCCGTACAGTATGTGTACTTTCACTATTCACTATGTGAAAATACAGTGTGTAAACAGTTGTGTAAAAACAGAACTCAGAAAACAAACAATCGTCGTAGGTGTTTAAGTGTAAACTTAAATACAAGAAATACAACAACTCAAGAGAAACAATAGTGTGCAAACAAATGACAAAAACGTATCGGTTGCGATCTGATATCCATAGATAACAGGAATCAAATGGCCAACAACTTAGTACGAAAGCAATGTGAATCCAATAATATCAATGTGAAAATAGGCAAGTATAGTTGAGCCTGTCTGTGAGAATGTTCCATGCAAAACAATAAATTAGCATCATATACGAATAATAAACCGACAGCGAGTCTTCGTGGGTGACGATTCACATAAACATATATGTGGGTTTAACATTATGAACAATAACTGATAAGTAGAAAACCAAATCAGAATGTGAAATGTACGATCGTATTCGTACAGCTAGCGCTCTGTACGAAAACGCGTGTAAGTGACGTTTTCTGACGAAACGGTGAAAACTAAGGATCTTGATCGCTAAAATAATGAAAATAAGATGATAATAATAATATATTTTAGAAAGTAACACCAAAACCCTAACATATAACATTAACCCAGTAAAAACAACTTGTAATTTACAATCCGAAACAAAATAACAAGATTAACAGTCGAATCGCGAACAAAACAGTAAAAATGAAGGAAACATAATATTTTATGTTTTACAATTTTGAAACTCATCAAAACAGTTCGAGAAGAATTATTTATTTAAGATTCGTAAAATACACGTTTACGTGCCGGAAACGCAACGAATACGAGAACCGAGCAAACGAAACGAACCCGAACACCTTCGGGGTTTAAATACCCAAAATGAGGCACCAACATCATTTAATTCTTCCGCTCTCTCTCTCTCTCTCGAAAAACCCTAACCTGGATTTCCTCTCTCTACATTTTCAAACTTTAAACCTCAAGATCTTGCTCAATAAGTGACCAAATCGCGTGTTCTTGGTGCCAAATCGAAGCTCTCAACACCATCTACATGAAAGTACAAAGGATCGGTCCTATCTCCACCTCAAACTCTCGAAATCTTACTGAGAAGGTTTGGTTTTTTAGGGTTTTCTACACACCTGACACAACCACGGTTTAACCGGCTTTAAACATATCTTTTTCGACCCATACACCTTCTAAATGAGTTTACTCACATAAACCCACTCAAAACGAGTATATATACGACTATACTTAGAAATCATCTTCTCTCATGGCTGAAAACCCGTTCAGGCGAATGGCCCATGAGAATGCGCCATTCTGGCGAATGGCCGGGAGAATGAGTCGGGAGAATGAGTGGGGAGAATGAGTGTGTAGAATGAGCTCGGATAATGAGTTGGGAGAATGACTCTGGAGAATGAGTGGGGAGAATGAGCCGGGAGAATGAGTGGGAAGAATGAGTCGGGAGAATGAGTCGGAAGAATGAGCCATTCGGGTGACTCATTCTGGAGAATGAGTGGGGAGAATGAGTCAGGAGAATGAGCAGGGAGAATGAGTATGGAGAATGAGCGGGGAGAATGAACCAGGAGAACGATCCGGGAGAATGAGTCGGGAGAATGAGCCATTCGGGTGACTCATTCGGGCAAATGACTCATTCGGGTGACTCGTTCGGGTGATCTCTTCGGGTGACTCAGTCGGGTGAATGACTCCTTCAGGTGACTCAGTCGGGTGAATGACTCATTCGGGTGAACCCTCATTAGCATGACTCATTCGGGTGAACACTCATTAGCATGACTCATTCTTACGAAAATCACAAAAATAAGTTATTTTTACTACACCAACTCAGTTAATAACTCAGATTTCAAAAGAACAATAAAGTAAGGGATCATAACTCAAATAACATTTAATCAAACATAGGAATGTGAATACAACATCAGTACGACAACAGTGAGCGCGTGCATTCTTGAGTCTTAGTCAACCACTACACCAACAAGGTGAGTTCATATGCCCCTTTTCTAATCTTAACTGCTTAAAGCTTTTATTTATTTAAAAGTTTCGATATAACATACTGATTTTACAATGATTTAAATAATAACATTTATCTTTATTATAGTTTATCGTTGTATGCTTGTTTATCTAATCATTATCATATCTGGGATATCTAGCATGATACATACTAACATAGCTTCATGACACATCAACACAATAGAATAATACTTGTTGTAAGAGTTTATCTTACAACATCTTATTATTCTTACATAAATGAACAACGAGATAACCTTTGCAAATAACAAGAATGATACTCATGATGACGTAACTTCATGATAAAAAGATCATTCACACATTCCTAACATCGTGTAAGAAAACAAGTTCTTATAACACTTGTTAGAGTCAATAAGATCAAACAACACATAGACAACATTACTTGTGATATCAAGGAGGATATCATGTTAACATACTTTTGAGATGTCATTCTCTATACATGCTATCACGGATTACTAAGACAAGTTCTTAACACACATGGTTAATACACGAGAACACATAATATTGGGGATATCATTAGGAACAAACCACATGGGAAATATCATACCTTCATTTTAATTGGTTATTTATAATAAACCACACACTTGAAACATGGTTTTGGGGATTCGATAGTAATGAACATGGGACACTGGGTTAACCTTACCAAACAACCATAATGTGTACATCATTCCTATTTAACAACATACCGAAAGAGTCATAACTTCATTTTCATGAAGATGGAGTTTACTCGATTCATTAGAAACATACCAACCATGGCATACGATAATATACTAAATATTCACACTCCAAGGGTTTTGGGAACCTGTCATTCAAGTAGATATTGAGGAGGATATCTTACAGACCGAGCTGGTCAGAAATGACAACTACTGGGACAACTATGTCTCAATCTATGTATCATGGGGTGGATACCTTACACTCCAAACCAGTCAGAGGGCACACACCTAAAATCTATAAAATTTCATTCTTCTAGATATTATGGAGAGAATATCTTGCACGCCAAATTCATCAATAGTAACACGCGTAGAGACAATTAAGTCTCGCTCCAATAGATATCGTGGGGAAGATATCTTACAAACCGGACTGGGCAGTACTGGCAGTACTAGATATCGAGGAGGATATCTTACACGCGGGGCTAATCAAAATTTATTAGCTACAAATCTATAAAGTTTTATTCAAGATGTCGAGGAGGATATCTTACACGACGGGCTAATTCGTAAGGAATAGCTAACAAAGACAATTAAGACTCTTTTTCAAATATTGGGATAATCATACCTGGGAATTTACGGGTGAAATATAATGGGTATCCATAGTTGTATTGCAAGTGGTATGGAGTTCTATCAGTTATGTGGAGGGATGTTGGATGTGGCTTGTTCCCCTACATATGCCTTATATATAAGCATAACTGATAGGATGAGATACTATTTGTATGTATAACTATGGAGGGGGCATTGTGTGAAACACGTGGGACAATTACCAATATAACTTGTGTGTAACACTGTAACCAGGAATGACATCAAATCAACTGTTTGCAAATTATTAAACTTATGAACTCACCAACCTAGTGTTGACTTTGTTTAAATGCATGTTTTCTGACATGATGAATAGGTTTAGCCACCAAACATCAGGGATATAGCTAGTGGACTTTTAGAAGACCTGGCTACATTTTTTGTTGATCATACTTTTGAATGACAAAACAATGAATCATCTTTTGTAAATCTTGTGTAGATGCAAGATAGAAACTCATTGATTCTTTTGGATAGATTTACTTAGTTAAATTATGAACGTTACATTTTAATTTAACTTCGTAATTCTATATCATTGTCATGTTAGAATTTCTCAATTATATCTCATGTGCTATGCAAACAATCTGATCATCTTGATTATCAAACGACATCGCGCCCCAAGAACCTTCCGCCCGACGGGAAAGTCGATCCAACCCGTCAGCTCGGGTTGTGACAATAAGTATTTATAATAGACGCAACTAGGGTCTTGCTCTCGGTGTGCTGCTAAGTATCCTATGTTACTAATGTGTTTCCTGAATTCCTTCAATCTATTCTTAACCTTTAACCCATTAATAAACCCTTAACCAACATTAATCATTTAAAGTCTTTAAGTAAAACATTTTCAAATTCATTCAATTTAGGTTAAACATTTAGTTAAAACAACATTTAGTTTAATTTAACAAAGCTTAAAATTTAATTTCTTTTATTAAAAACATAATTGAATATAAATGAATTATACTTCAACATGATGGGCTTGTGTTAATCCAATTTGATTAACCTTGAGCCCATTAATAACAATTGTTTGTCCAATGATTCTTGATCAACACTTTGATTAACTAGGTCTAAATAATTTAACTAACTCATCTAGGTTAGTTACATGTCTTTATGGATTTTCTAAAGGTTTAGCTGTCAAATTAAATTAACACACTTAGCCTTAGTTTATTGTTTGGTCCTCATGATTTCTCAAATGAATGCCCAAATGTGTTGGGCTCCCTTGAGGTTAACGACCCATATTTATCTATTCAAGTGGTTTAAGAAAAACACATTTTCATTAGAAAACCCTAACTATACTTTCATTAGATAACCCATGTAACTTAACCCATCACGACTGAAATGACTCCCATGATTACTCGAAATAACTTTAGTTCACAATACCATAGCCAATTCATATGATTTTTCCTTATTGATAACTCTATGTTGTATCTTTTACTCACCCAAGGTTATTTGCATGAAAACAAAACCCTAATATCTCTTCCCATGCACACACACCCAAGATCAAACCCATGCATGCACACCCACTCCCGAACTTAATCATTTTTGGAACTAAAAGGGAGGCTTTGGCTGAAAGACTCGGCCGCATAGAACCTTGGGCCAAAGCATTTGGACGACAGAATGAGTCCCGATCGAATGGTTGGCCGACAGAACCTGGATTGGGCCGAATGGAATGGCCGAAGGTGTCCCTTGGCCAAACCAAGCTTGGCCGACCAAAGGAGACTTGAACCGAATAGCTCTTGGCCAAATGAGGCTTGAATTGACCGAATGTGAGGACCCCTTCGCCCCTAGGCCATTCAGCCGAATGTGGGAAGACGCCTCAATCGGTGGGCTGGGTTCACCCCATTCGGGCCTTCGAAAACCATTACCATGAAATCCCATTTTCGATCTAACAACCAACCCTTGGTTCCTATTACCTTTCTAATACAACCTAAGTATGTTTTGTGGAGTTTCCTAAGGCTTGGAAGGTTTAGAATCGGTTTCTTGAGGTGGTTCGAAGAATGGGTGAGAAAACCCTAAAAACCAAAACTATATCTTGATTTTACATCAAATCTGATGGATCCAAGCCTAGATCCTTTCTACTTTCGTGATCTAAAAGTGATAGTGGTCGTTTTAAGATCAAGAAGTTGAGTTTTCGTGGAGAAATGGTGGAGATCTTGCTATGGTTTCTAGAGAGGGAGAGACAGAGGAAGTGGGTAAACGAAAATGGGAAGGAGAGCTGGTAGGTGATGGTGGTTGTGGACATAAATGATTCGAAAATACCCGTGTAGGTTCGGTCTCGCTCGGTTTCGCGTAAAACGTCGGTTTTTCGTCGTTTTCTAAATGAAACGTCTTGGTTTTAAAATAAGAGCTTATAAAATTATTTTAGGTGATTATTCATATTAAATTAACTAAATATCTTCCATTTATTTTAAAATTTCAGAAATATTTAATTAACTGTTTAAAATGGAATCATACAGTCGTCGCGCGTATTCGTTCGAATCGTCACCCGTACGAACACGACAATAACTATACTTTTCAATATGGTTTTCTAATTATCGGATATCATTCAAAATGTTAAAATTTTAGATATGTTCGTACAGATCGTCACCTATACGAATAATCCGTCGATTTAGTATTCACATAACAACAACTGTGTTGTTTTGTTCTGTAAAGCCTCACATACGTTTGTAGGTAATAGAATCCTAACACATAATCTCATGATGATTCTGTAACACCAGATAATTATCTGACTGATAAACCATAGTTCTGAAATTTGTTTCTCGGAAATGATTTTGAATTCGCTCTTTGATAATGATACATTATTTGAACATGACATACATTAAATCACGTATAGTTTGTACCTGATTACTGTTCAAGTTACTATTGAGATCACTGTTCCGATGACGTTTTCGGCACTGATGCTACATCTGTAGAAGCAAGCATCTCACTCTGTTTTAGTACCATGAGAAATGATTCCCACTTGGGAGGTAACACGTCAGCAAGACATTGAATCTTCTCTTGAGTAGTTGTCTTCACTTGATGGTTGAAAAGCACATTGAGAAGATGATAGAATCTAGCAATGAAGGACTCGTATCCCAGTACATAAAGCTGTTGAACTCTTTTCTCAAAGCCTTAGATTTAATGCTCTTTAGTGCATCATTCCCCTCATATCTCTGTTGCAAAGCATCCCATAATAATTTGGAGGAGGTAAACTATCTGAACTGATGAAGTATATTAGTAGCAATAGATTGAGATAGAATTGCATAAGCCTTCTTCTCAAAATCATACAACTTTTTCTAAGGCTCAGTCATCCGAGTAGCAAGCATAGGTGATTCACCTTCATTGAGTGGTCTTAAATACCCATCCTCAATCATCATACATAACTTGGTGTCCACCCCATTGATGTGTATTTCAAATCGATACTTCCA
The DNA here is from genome assembly GCA_009363875.1 of Mikania micrantha. NCBI lineage: Eukaryota > Viridiplantae > Streptophyta > Magnoliopsida > Asterales > Asteraceae > Mikania > Mikania micrantha. The sequence continues at coordinate 14,410,993 of CM018681.1, forward strand.
TTGTGGATAATCATCCAAAGAAAGCAACTTTGGAGCCTTATTGGAGTTCCCAGCCTCTGTCTCTGTAAGCAATAAGTTCTGGATCATGTTGTTTTGGTTTCCCATCAGTGCAAGTTCCTCCATAATAACAAAGATAATCTGATTTGGCGTTTAGAAAAATTTTCAGTCCTTAGGTGCGAATAAAGCTATCTGATACAAATTACGGGGACGAATGAGATAGTTTCATACAAATGAAGGTTTGCCACAAATGAATTTTTGATGCTAATTAAAACAGGGACAAACGAACAGCTTATGCAAATGAGAGAGTCATTCGTGCACTGATGGAACGAATGAACGTAGGTTCGTATGGAGTTGGGATGAAGGAACGTTCCCTTCACCTGAATATCTATTCGTGCGAATAGTTATTCTCCCAAAGCACTCATTCGTGTGATCTGACTTTCTCAGCAACAAAATTCCTCAAACTTAATTTCTAGACCGAGATTTCATTCCAAATTTGGTATACAACCACACAACAACCTTTCTTAGGTTCATGAATGAATAGAACATGAAAAGATACCCAGAAACACAAGTTTTACCCTAGAAACTTAAACTTTAAGAAGAGAAAAACAAGGTTTCTTGAAGAAATTCAAAGAATCCATCTCAAAATCAGTAGATTTAATTGAAAACAAGCAGAATCAAGAGCCAAAGCTCTTATACCACTTTGTATGACCTACAATATGGGCAAGTTCCCTACAGATTCTATTTGACAGCCCTCTGAATAGTGCAGAATCCTATTCGTGGGTTTTCCAATCGAATTACTTGCAACTTGTGATGATACGATGACTAGGGATCAACTTTATGAGTGAAATCGAGCATCACAGGCAAGAATACAAAGTTGGATATGCTAGAGTGCCTCTGAAAATGAGGAAGATACCTAGGGAATCTTTAAAACCCAAAAACATTTTGTTTTTCGGGTATTTAAAGGCAATAGTCTATCATACGAATGAGTCGGACGAAGTACTCACTCATACGAATGACGATACACGAACTAACCTTTCACACGAATGTATTAGATCTCTGATTCATTCGTACGAAAAAAGCAGAAGCCTGGCTCCTTCGCATGAAATGACATTCATTATTCCTTCATTCGTTGGAATGAACTCAACTTTAGGTTCATTCGTACGAATGGGAACATATTGTTATAATAATTCAAATTAAACATGTTAAACATAAACCATCATAGTCAATAATTGATAAAAATTGTATATTATTCATAAGAGAAGCTTTACATATATTTACAGACTACTATAACTGAACTAGGGACAACACGTGCATCTACAACATCACCAACAACAACCTGTGTAAGTTCATTACCATCAAAATGTTGTTGTTGATTAGCTACAGGTGACTGAACATGAAACCATGCATCGTTCTCAGGCTCTTGAAAATTTATATCAATAACATGTCCAAATAATGGTGTATCAACCATGTTCGCTCCTCTCTTAGGAGGACAATCAGAAAATATCCTTTTATTGATCACAATAATCTTAATGAGGAGTCCGGTCTTGTTCAACTATGGATATAAACGATCCAAAATCAAAGTAATAAAACAAGGATACTGTAGGAAACTCTCCTTTTCTATTGAGATGATTTGCTTAACCATCAAATCAAAAATCAACTCACTAATGTTAAACAGTTTGATTAGGACTAGTGCATCAATCAAACACCGAAATGATTTTGGTAACGTATCAACTCCAGATTTCCTATTAGATAAACACATATTGTCTACATGAAACAAATAACCCCATTAACCAAAAAGATGTTTCTTGGCAAGTTGAGAAGTAGCCATATCACCGTTGTATCCCATCCGATTGAACATTCTATAAATCAAGTCATTAGGTAGTGTCAATGGATTTTAATCAGAATCATGAAACTGAAGAATCTCTCGCAAGTCATCAACATAAAACTGAACAGAAATGTCATCAATCTTTGATCTCAATACAGGTGGTTCTGTAGCACAGTCAAATTCAACATTATCCGAGAAGGAGGTAACGTGATGCATAACAATCGCATGATTAGCCGAAATAACATACGAAATCCTGGATCTCTTCAGAAAAAGTGTAATATCCCTAAACATCGATGCCTCTTTTAACTCCTCATCTACAAGTGCAATGACATCATGTTTGTCATTGTAAAGTCGTTGACCTGAAAATAATACAAAAGAAACCAACAATCAGTATTAAAATAAAAAAATTTCAAAATAAAAATTTTCAAAAATTTTTCTATGTCCCAAAAATATCGATATTAATATTATCGCTATACTAAGATCACTTAAATACTTTGTAAAAATTAGAAATTCTATTATCGATACTAATAATACCAATACTAGTAATAATACTAATAATATCGATAATATAATATCATTACTAAGTATAAAACAATAATTGGAAAAATTTGAAAATATTCTATCGATACTGTTAGTATTGATGCTACAGTGTCCATCGATACTAATAGTATCGACATATGAACACTTATCAAAAATTCAAAATTTCCATAATTTTCAAATGAAAAATTCTATGATAAAACTACTAGATCTTACACCAGAATACACCGATTAATCATTTTATCCTAAAAGCCCTTTGATTTTTCAACACAATCGTTCAATTTTAAAGTTTAAAAATTCAAGAAGTTCGACAACTCAAATAAACAAATTTCACGATTAAAAATAAAAAAATTACCAGCCATTCTTTTTCAAATATGATATACAATCACTTGTAATCACTCAGAATGAAAGATTCCACGATCACACTAAAATTGATTGATGAACACTTCTTAGAATACACAGTATTATCGATGTTGATAGAGTCGATACTAATAGTATCGATATTATATATAGTATAAATCTGTTATCAATACTATTAGTATTGTCAAAAATTAATTTGATCTATACTAATACTATCAATATCATTAATTACATTATGTTTATCGAGACGAACAATATCGATAATAGAAAAATTTAAAACAATAGCTTAACTTTGAACTTTTGTAAAAAAATTCAATTTAAATGTCAAAAACACCTTTTGTGAAAAATTAAGAAAAACACATTAAAGGTGAAATGTAAAATATTTTTGAAATATTTCAATTTATAAAAACTATAAAAATGAAATCTTTTTGTATTTTTGATTAAATCTTTGAAAAATATTCATACGAAATCATATTCAACTTATTCGTATTAAATTTTTTAAACTTTAAAATTTTAAAATTTATCAACACATTATACATATAAATAAAACTATATTAATTTATGTATTTTAACAGATAAGCAACATAATAAAATTATGAACACATTAAATTTGTTATTCAAATATAACTCAAATACTAAAATTTACATAAATACTTAGCATTATTAAACATAAGTAATGAATACTAATATGTCTCACACTTAATTAGTTATTAACCTATTCAATCTGAATTTAATGACGATAAAATATATACTGCCATTGATCTTTTAACATATATAATAAATTAATGAAATGAAAATTTATCGTTTTTGATCAAAACTTTATAGATCAATAAATTAATGAAATGCGCTAGTGAGAATAGGTATGTTTAAAACACACAACAAAGATTCACTATGCATATTAAAAGATGAATGCTATGAATTCCCAGATCTATATTGACATATAACATAGGAAACTCAGTATATGTTTTAAAAAATCATTGATGGCATTATTTGTGTGTGTATATATATATCAACTCTCAATCCATTTTTTTTTGAAACTCTGTTAGTGCAAATTTGTTTTAAGATATACAACTTATTAATTCATTAAAATTTAAAATTTATTAACTCATATCATTCAAATTTAAGTATTCAAGTTTTTCAAAATTTCAAATTCAACTATTCACTCAAATCAAACTTTACTTATATAGTTTAACACACCAATTAAATATTTTAAATTTGACTACAATTTTCAAAGATTTTAAATTTTTCAACAATGAATTTTTTTAATTAACTAAAAATTAAAACAAACTTTCAAGTGTTATTATACAAAATCTTTCATTCAAAATTGATCATCCCGATTCCTTCTAAAAGAGAAGAAAAACGAGTTTAATCAAAAGCTTTTGTAAAAATGTCAACAATGTTGTCAACTGTATTGATTTTCACAAGTTGGATTAATTTTTTCTCTGCACAATCTCGAATAAAATGATGAGGAATATCGATGTGTTTTGTTCTCTTATGTGAAATAGGATTTTCAGTAATGGCTATTGTGTAACATCTGTACATACTCACGTTGAGATCATTGATCATTTGAAAATCCTAGAACATGTATGAACACGTTCATGATATCATTGTACAATTATTCATATGTTTTAGGAATTTATTGTGAGTGATTAAGTATACACTTAGTATTTATTTATTGTGAATAACCTACGTAAGATCACTATTGTAATATATCGAAACAGTGGTGGGCTGACGGCTGATAAGTCAGGTAGCCGGACTCTATGTTTGCCCTATACGTAAACTTCGTTTGGTATATTGGGATAGTGCTAGTGCTTAGCGTATGGACAAATAGTAAAACACATAAATCAGTTAAACAAAATCGTAATATGTAAGCGAGACTCGGTATCATTATGCATGACGATTCATAAAGATATCTATGTTAAAGTTACAATTCCGAGTGGACGTTAATAAAATACAAGAAATAACCAAAGACACATACATTTACAGGCATGAACGTAAATATATTCGTTTATGGTTCAAAACGGACGAACTTTACCAAATGCATAATTATTATTATTTATTTTTACAATTTTTAAGCTCGTCAAATAAAACCCAAGATGTTAAAACAAATCTCTTTTTTAGGAAACTATAAAGCTTGTGTAATTAACGTAATGAAACACTTGAACGCGAAACCACACAAGCTCGAATACGCGAGAAACCACCCGGGGTATTTATGGGATAAAAACCCACATTAATTGCCCCACCAACCATATTTTTCCCTCTTTCTATCTAAGAAATTCGTTACTCTATCTCTCTAGTCTTTCTATAGAAGTACCACACAAGATCTTGCTCATTTCTTAACGAAATCGTGCGTTCTTAATGTCTGCAGAAAGCTTATGAGGTCTACAACAAGAAAGTACAAAGGATCATAGCTGAAAACGGCTGGATTCGAGCAAGTTTGGGCCTGAACCTTTTGAGTTTTGGGGTTTTTGTCAAAGCCGGAAATTTGAGCTCAACACCCGGATTAAACTCAACCAAATCATGTACAAAAGAACCTTTTCTTGATTCGTAACACTTGGATCAAGTTTATTTTGAGTTTGGGTGGCTGGAGAAGTCGAGGATGTTGTTGAGAAATAGTATCGAAGCTGGAACATCTGGGTACGTAGTATCGATGGATGACCATTAAAAGCATGTTCTTCCATCGAGATTAGTATTCTCAACTGCCATCAGTATCGACCAGCTGCCGTTCAACCTTGTTAAGATTGATGATCCAAGAGGTTTGGGACTGGTTAGAGCATCGACAATAACATGATCGGCAAGCTAGAGTCGATGATACACAAACTGTCCATACTATATTATTGAAGGTGGTAGCACTTTGGGTTTTGACTAGTGTCGACATTAGAAATGTCAACACTCTCTCTCCCAGCATACTATTATCGATACTAAATCTTATCCATAATCCAAGTGTTATGAACCATAATTGAGCCTAAACCACACATCAATGAGTTAGTAATCCGTTAATGAAGCACTAAGGATCGAGAAAGGGTATTTTTAACCTTGGCAGATCCTAAGTGCTTAGGATTGGTACATAACACATTCAAGCTTAGTTTACTTTAAACCATAACTTTAGTTAACATAATTGTAGATGCACCTAATGTCCCTAGTTCTATTTTGTAACTTTCATCATGTAAAAATCAAGTTATATTAATGGAAGTTGTCTTTCTATATTGTTCTTATTGTTTATATTTTAGTTATTTGATTATGTTATTGGGTGATTTGATTTATTATATTTTTGAGTATGAGTATGGTTCATTCGGGCGAATGACTCTAACGTATGAAGTCATTCGCCAAATGAAACCAGAGTATGTCTAAAGCCAGCGAATGAGTCATTCGCCGAATGACTCATTCGACTGAATTACTTATTCGACAGCAGTCATTCGTCGAATGAGGTGTTTCGACCTCTCATTCGCCCGAATGTCAGCTGTCTATATATACAAGTTCAAAATCATTTCAACCCTAACTTCAGAGAGCACTCATTCATCCCAAAGCACTCAAGTGTCAAACCCTTGGAGTTTTGAGCGTTCTCTTGCTGTCCAACTTCGATTCATAGCTCGTGGTGTTCGATCTTCACTCAAACGTCAATCTAGCACCTTCGTATCACCACGGTTGCTGTCGGATTCGGTTGGAAAACCCTAGATTAGGATTCCACACTATTCTAGTGGTTGTTGAGCAGATTCCCTGTGAGATCGGACTGTTTCCGAGCTCATTATTGGTCCAACAAAGTGGTATCAGAGCTTTGGCTCTTGGTTCTGCTCGATTTCCAATCCAAAACATCAGATCTTTGATTGTTAGTTCGAAATCTACAAAAACCCTGATCTTTTTGCCCTAAAAGTTACTGTTTCATTGCAAATCCGTGGATTTTCGTGGTGTTTTTGTCAAATAGTTTATCCCAATTTGTTCATTATCATCTTATGATGTTCTGTACCAAATTTGGTACTTAGATATGGTCTAAATCTCAAGTTATCACGATTTTTGGTACAAAAACCCGCAGATTAGCCGAATGAGTATGGCGGTCGAATAGTTTTGGCCGAATAAGACTCATTCACCGAATAGCTTCTTGCGTTCTACTCATTCGCCGAATAGCTTCATTCGACCCTTCATTCGCCGAATAGGTTCATTTGCCCCAATCAGTCATACCCAGTCCTTCATTCGCAGAATAGCTCTCATTCAGGCCCCGACATTCGCCCGAAGGATACTCATTCGGTCCTGATTCTGAAATTTTTTTTATAAGTGTTGAACTTTGTTGTTTCTGATTAAACGGAAGATTTAGCACTGATGGCGAACCAGCATCATCGTATTCAGACATTATTATTGACATAGACTGGTAATTCCAACAAGGCTCCCAAGCTGTTATCATTAGATGATTATCCGCATTGGAAGTATCGGTTTGAAATTCATATCAATGGGATGGACACCAATCTATGGATGATGATTGAAGGTGGTTATCTAAGGCCTCTTAATGAAGATGAAACTCCCATGCTAGTTACACGGATGACTGAGCCTCAAAGGAAACTCTATGATTATGAGAAGAAGGCTTATGCTATCTTATCACAGTCCATAGCTACTGATATTTTCCATCAATTCAGACAGTTTACTTCGTCTAAGTATTTATGGGATGCTTTGCAATAGCGGTATGAAGGCAATGATGCTTTGGAAAACATCAAGTTAAAAGCATTGAGGAAGGAATTCAACAGCTTTATGTATGTGGGGAATGAATCTTTGGATGAGTTGATTGCAAGATTCTATCATCTTTTGAGTGAGCTATTCAATCATGAAGTCAAGACTACTACTCAAGAGAAGATCCAGTGTTTAGCTGATGCCTTACCTCCAAAATGGGAATCCCTCTTGATGGTACTTAAGCAGAATGAGATGATGGCTCACATGGATATCAATGATTTCATTCAAAAGCTGAAAGAACAAGAGATAGAGAACAAGTGGAAAGGAAAAAGAGTTGCTCAAGTTCAAGATCCTTCCTTGTACTACTCTACTCCTAAAGTTGAGAAGTCAACTACACATGCTCCATTGAAGACAGCTTTTGTTTCTCATACATCTGAAGCTCCATCTACTGCTCAGATTCATTTTAGTCAGTCATCTTCTTCAACCAGCTCTCAAAAGGAACATCATCAACCTACTGCCAGCCTGAAAACAGAAAATTTTGACAAGGTCACTGTGGAGATTGCTAAGGAACATATGGGTGTTTTATCTACACTGGTTAGCTCATATGATGGTTTAGTTGCTGGACAAATTGGCAATCCTTATCTGACTAATGATGATTATTCTCAAATAGACCCAGATGATATGGAGAGGATTGATATTATGTGGGCTCTAGCAAGTGCTGTTTGAAGAGCAAAAGAGTTTGTTAAAAGAACTAGAAAGGATATCAATCTCAACAAAGAATCTATGTTTGGTTTTGATATGGCTTCTGTGACTTGTTATAACTGTGGAGAAAAAAGTCATTTTGCTAGACAATTCAAGCAACCGAAGAAAGCTGGAAACAAGAATCCTTTTCAACATCAGAAATCATCTAATTCAAATCCAGAAAGGAGATTAGTTCCCATTGATTCTCCTACTCAGGCTGGATCCTCTACTTCTACAAGCAAAGCTTTAATGGTACAACAATATGAAGGGGTGAACTGGGATTTCAGATTCAATGCAGATCAAGGAGAACAAGACAAAGCTTGTGTTGCTGAGATTCAACAAGTTGAAGATTACAGTGAGGATAGTAATGTGAAAGAAACAAAGATGAATGATGCTGAAGCCTCAAGTTCAGAGACGGATAGCTTGACTGATTCAGACACTCAAGAATCGGATGCTGAAAATGATGACTCCACTACTTAGTTTGCTTTGATGGTAAACTCTTCTGCTTCATCAGAGTCCGAGCAGGTATACACTGATTGTTCATCTTCACATTCAGAGTGTTTTAATTGTGTTGATCTTAGAAGTAACGTCCTTGCTTATCAGACACATAATAGTGATTTAATGAACGATCTCGACTTGTGCATTGAGGCTAACAAAATTTTAAAATCTAATGAAAAAGATTTTCAAGCTAAAATTGATCTTTTAAATAGACAATTGCATGAGGCCGAGATCGCAGTGCTGAATAAGCAAGATGCTATCACTTCTTATCTCAATACCATCAATGAGATCAAGAAGAAGTTAGCCATAGTCGAGTGTGACTATGAGACCTTGGGACAGAAGCTCAAGAGCTATGAGAGCTCATCTTACATTATTGAACATATGATCAGTAGGGGTACTGATCAGCATGGAAAAGGAAAAATTAGCTATCAAAAATGTCCTCCACCTATCCTCAACACCTTTGTTAATACACCAAATGACAAAGATGTTAAGGATTTTCATGTCACAACTCAGTTAGTAATAGATCCAACTGGACTAATTACAAATGTTTTTAAATCACAAAAACATTCTTTCTCTGATTTAAAACATTTTCATAAAAAGGGTGAAAAAGTTTGTTTTGAGTGTGGTGAACCTGGGCACATTGTTAGGTGTTGTCCTCATTTGATCAGGCCAAAGGTTGTGCCTTTCAGAAAATTCACTTCAATTTTACCAAAACCTGTAAAATCTGTAACGAGGCTTGTTAAAACAAAACCCAAACACCCAGTCCAGATTAAGTCTTTAGACAAGGGTAAAGGAAAATTGGAAATTTAAATGTTCCAAATGTGCTTAAAGTTAATCAAGCAAAACCATCATCCATTTATCTGAAAAACTCTTTTGATAAAAATGCAATCTGGAAAGTTAAATCATCTGAGAGTTCAGTTCCACCTATCTCAGACAAGTCTCTTCCAGATGGTAAATGGATTGATGTATGGATCCGAGACTCACTGGGTCAACCCAAGACTGTAAAGGCTTGGGTTCCTAAAGTAAACAGACTGTCTATTCTTTGTGCAGGTTGCCCCAAAAGCTGGTGTTAACAGCAATTGGATCGTTGATAGTGGGGCTTCCAGGCATATGACTGGTGATATTTCTTTACTCACCAACGTGAATGCAGTTCGCGGTGGATATGTAGCTTTTGCCGGTGATAAAGGTGGATTCATTACGGGAGAGGGAATTCTTACCAACGGCCAAGTTTCGTTTGATAAAGTCAGATATGTTAAGCAGCTGGAAAACAATCTTCTCTCAGTTTCACAAATCTGTGACAAAGAATACAACGTTCTTTTTGATGAGTCAAAATGCTACATTCTTAAGCAAGGTGTTAAGATTCCTGAAGACTAGATTTTAATGTCAGCTCCCAGAAAGCAAGACTTGTATGTTCTCAATATGGCCACAGCTTCAACAACATCCTCCACAGCTTCATGTTTTATGACAAAGGCAACTGAGAAAGATTCAATCCTTTGGCATAAGAGGATGGGTCATTTGAGTTTACGCAAGATGAATCATTTGGTGCATAATCATCTGGTTGAGGGAGTTAGCTTAAAGAATTTCAAGCTGTCTGATATCTGTGTATCTTGCAAGAAAGGGAAGCAAACCAAGCAGTCTCACAAGCTGAAAAAGTTTCATTCAATCAATGTTCCTCTTGAGCTTCTCCATATGGATTTGTTTGGTCCTGTGAATCGGAAGAGTATAGCTGGAGATCAATACTGTCTTGAAATCACCGATGAGTATTCCAGATATTCTTGGGTTATCTTTTTGAAGGAGAAATCTGAAACGTTTGATTGCATTCAAGTGTTGGTTACCAAACTTGAATCACTTTATAAGCTCAATATTCGTCAGTTTCGCACCGATAATGGAACAGAGTTTAAGAACCATAACATGGAGACTTTCTGTAATGCACGGGGTATTGTACAATAGTTTAGTGCTACATATGTTCCTCAAATGAATGGTGTTGCTGAACGAAAGAATAGGACATTGATTGAGGCTGCTAGGACCATGCTTACTGATTCATCTTTACCGGTTCAGTTCTGGAATGAAGCTGTATCAAATGCTTGCTATACATTGAACCGGGTTCTTATTGTGAAAAGACATGGGAAGACGTGTTTTGAACTGCTCCATAACAGAAAGCCAAATCTTAAGTATCTGGAACCATTTGGTGCACCGTGCACTATGCTTAAGAAACACGAGCAGGGCAAGTTCAATGAAAAGGTGGAAGAAGGGTACTTTTTTGGGTACAGCGCTCCAAATAAAAGAGTTTACAACACATCAACTCATAATGTGGAAGATTGGTACCATGTTGATGTTCAAAAATATTCTATGCCCCCACCTGGAAAAGGCCCAGACTGGATGTTTGATTATTCTGGTCTCTTTGATTCTTTCAATATGCCTCCCATGTATTCAGATGAAGATGTTGCAGTTCAGATGTTATACGATGTACATAATGCACCTGATGAACCTTTGCAACCTTCCTCTGCATCTGTCCCAACCACGCAGATAAATGATGACAGCTCAGACATAGATGACAATCTTTTTCAGCCAGCTACTCCTGAACCAGCTGTTGACAATCTCGTACCAGATCTTGAGGATTTGAATCTGAACAACCTAGATCTTCAGGTTGAGGTTCCAACTCATCCTGTTGGAAGAATTAATTGCATTCATCCTCAAGAAAACATAATTGGAAGTCCTTTGGATGGAGTTAAGACTAGAAATCAGCTTTCTTCAGAAGGTCTTGCTGACATCCTTGAATTTTGTTGGACCAAAAGAACCAATGAGCCTGATCAGAAAAACCTTTAAGTCTCACATACACATAACAACTGAAGAAGAACACATCAGCTGAAAACCATGTTGAAGAATTACAAGACCTGAAGTTATTCACAACAGCTGAAGTGTTAGTCTTCAGATGTTGTGATGTTTGTTTTGTCTTCAGTAGTTTACTTTCAATAGTTGTAAAAGTCTGATGAATAGTTTACTCATCAGATGTTGTAGTTTGCTTTCAGTAGTTTAGTTATTCAGACTTTGTAATAGGATGTCTTCAGTCTTTGTGAACATCCTCAGTAGTTTTGTTTATTTCAGTCGTTGTCTTTTGTCTGTTAGATGTCAACATCATGTGACATCATCAGATGTCACTGCTTCTATATAATGACAGTTGACATATTGTAATTGTTAACGAAGTTAGCTCATTGAATTATTTTATTCCTTTTGCAGAATTCTCTTTCTATAACAACTTGCTCGTTACTGTTTTATTAGATTCAAAGTGTTCTTGCTAATTCTATGCTAATTCATCTCTGAATTCCGCTGCTATAATCTAATATTGATCAAATGAGAACAACTGATCCTACAATTGGTATCAGAGTTGGTTAATCATTGATCGATTAAACAATGGATCTCTAAAACTGCTCAATTTAGTTCTCTGTTTGATCGAATTAGCTGATTAGTAAGAACTTGTTATAGTTTGAAGTTTTCTGATAACTTCTGTTGATTTGTTTTTCAATATCAATTTGTTTGAATCAATTGGTTGAAGCTTGTGCTTAATTCATTTGAATTTAGTTGATATTGATTGAATCTGAGATCATGACAACTCCAAACAATGATCCGCACAACACAGGCTCCGCAACCAAGCCTCCGATGCTGGTTCGGAGTGAGTACAACATTTGGCAACGTAGAATGCTACATCACCTGTCAATTAACAGTGTAGGATGTTGGAAATCTGTAGTGCATGGTCCATATAAACCCATGATCACTGATCCTGAAACTAAAATCATGATTCCAAAACCATCGGATATGTATTCAGATGAGGATATAAAATTGTTTGAAATTGATGCGAAAGCTCATGGTATTCTGGCCATGGCTTTGCCGAATGAGATATATTCAGGCTTGATGCATCATGACACTGCTCATGATCTCTGGGTTGCATTGAAAGAACAATTCGGTGGAACCGATGAGGTTTTAGCAAATACTAGAGAAATCCTTGCTCAACAGTATGAGACTTTTTCTCATAGAAAGGGTGAGTCATTGACTCAACAGTTTGAGCGGTTTTCCTGTCTGATTTCTGAATTGAAAATGGTTAAGCAGGAGTATACAAATAGTCAGATGAACAACAGATTCCTCAGATCACTGCCTGGGAGATGGGACACTTATACTATTGTCTTACGCTCTAATGCAAATCTAGAGAATCTATCTCTCACCCAACTCCATGGGAAACTCTTAACTTTTGAGAGAGAGGTTGAACAGAAGAGAAAACTGTCTTCATCTGGCAAACTCACTGATGATTTCATTCCTGGCAATACTGCATTGATAGGTCAAAAGTCATAATATACTGGGTCTGAGTGTTCTTATGATGAACATATTGACTTCTCTACTAATAGTGCTGAACATGCTTTTGTGGGATTTGATGGTAATGCAGGTACATATGGTGATAATCTGTGTTTTGTGATGGATGATTTGAAGGGAATTCCAGATGATGATCTGGAGGAAATGGATATATTAAGTCAGATGGCCTTAATAAACATTAGATCCCAAAAATTTTACAAAAGAACTGGAAGAAAATTTCCCGGATTAACTGGCAAAACCAAGGTTGGTTTTGACAAAGGGAAGTTGAGATGCCACAAGTGTCACAGGCTTGGTCATTTTGCTAGAGAGTGCAAATCCACTGGACCTAGTTCCTCTGCACCCTTTGTGACCTTTCCTAGCAATAACACACCAAACAAAGGACAACAATCTTCTGGATCTGGTCAACAACAATTTTATCCAGCTCATTTTGTACCACAAAGTCCTATGCCTTATCCATATCCTTGCTTCTATATGCCACAACCCACTCACACTCCAGCAATAATCCCTCCACAATCACCTGCTCTTCCTGAACCTAGCAAATCTCAAACCAATCAACAGCCTCAACAACAACATCAGAGTTTCTTCACCCCTGGAGTAGCTGATTGGAGTAGTTTACCTGATGACTTATCTGATTTCAATATGCAGCTGTACTCTGAAGCTGGTCCACATGGTGGAGACAATCCATTCGGGAATCTTGCTTTGATGGCTATAGATTCAACTGACACCTCATGTTCAACTTCTTCAACATCACAGGTATCATCTGAATCAAAAGCTAAGTTGTGTTCAGAATCGTGTATTTTAGCATTTGCTTCTATCAGAGAAATAAATGTTGAATTAATCAATGAGAAATTTGAGGTAGAAAAGGCTGTGGCTAAAAACAAAAATGAATTTGAGAAAGTTTTAAATGAAAAAGAGTCTGAAATTTATAAGCTCAAATGTTTGTTATCTGATGAAAAGGCTAGAGTGGAAGTAATGCTTATGAAACATAATGATCTGAAGCAAACACTTGCAGCAACCCAAGTAAATTGTGAAAAATGGGTTGAGTCCTGTAATGGGTTTGAGATGTTGTTAAACAAACAATCAGCATCCAATGTTAAGTTTGGGATTGGATACAATCACACTGCCCCCCCAGCTGATTATAAACCAAAAAAGTTATGAATGTGAGTCTGAAGGGGACAGTGTATATCAATCCACCAAATCTTTAGAAATGTCTGATTCTGTAGATATATCTGAAGGAGAGTCAAGTGCTTGCAAATCTGAGTCTGAAACTGTGGATATTGAAACATATTCTTACTCTATTGGATGTACAAATGTCATTCAGGGTGACACATGTCAGGATAGTGTTTTAATTGAGATTGACCCTGATGAAAAAGTTTCAAATGAATTAAATTTAAACCTGATTGAGTCAGATGGGGATGGGACTGGAGAGAAAGATGCACGGCTTCTGATAAGCCAGAGTGTCTCATCAGCAGTTGTAGAAAAAGCTGGTAATGGTACAACTGATGATGAGAAATGTGTTGATAGACAAGTGCTGAAGAATAACTCTTCAGAGGTTGTCAACACATCAGCAGTTGTTAAACAGTCTACAAATACTGAAGTTCCAAATGTTCTGAAGAACAAAAATTCAGTATCTAAGTCTTCAGTACTTGTAGATACTCACAAGGAGAAGCATAAGAGAGTGCCTTGTGAAATTTGTAGGTTGTTTAATCATTCTTCTGATGAATGCTGGTACAGAAGAGGCTCTAAATTCAATAAACTTAAGAACAAAATAAGAACATAATCAAAATGAAAAATGAATTTAGTTCCAACTTTGTACCAGAATCATCAGTAGGTTCAAAATCTGGAAAACCCTCACAGGGAAATGATTCAAGTAAATCCAAGAAAAGTAAAGGGGTTTTTCCAGTTCACAGAAACAACACTTGAAAGAATATTCATCACCCAAAGTAGCTAAGGTGATAAAACACAAAAATCAAAAGTCAGGTACTGATGTTTCTGATGACATCAGAATCTTGACTCACAACCATAATCAACTGATTATTATGATGCAACAATTGCTAGGAAGAGTCAATCTAGCAGAGGCATCTGTTGCTTCATTTCAGAAGAAGAAATCAAGATCAAAAGTCAAGGTTAACTCTTCTGAAAAGAATGGTTCAAGTGTTGCTTCAAATGACAATGTTAATTTTGTTTCTTCATGTGATAACAGACCCAAAACCAAACTGGTTTGGGTCCAAAAGTCTAACTGAGTGTGTTCATGTATGCAGGGTCCTTCAGCATGCCAAAATAGCATCTGGTATGTTGACAGTGGAGGATCCATGCGTATGACTGGGAGCAGATCTCTCCTTAATGACTATTTTACAGGAAGGAAGGGATTTGTTTCATTTGGAAATGATGCTAAGGGTTACATTATAGGAAAAGGATATGTGTCAAATGGTGAGATAAGGTTTGATGATGTGAATCATGTAGAGAATCTTAAGTATAATCTCCTGAGTGTTAGTCAGATGTGTGATAAGGGTCACATTTCTCTTTTCACCAAGCAAGACTGTAGGATACTGTCTTCTGAAGTGTTGCCTCTGATTGGCAAAGTTTTGGATGAATATACTCTTCTTAAAGCTAACAGGGTGGGAAAGGTTTATGCCTTTGATTTGTCAAAGAAAATTTCTGTTAAAGGTCATCCATGTTTATTTTCAAAGGCCTCTCTCAAGGAATCTAATCTGTGGCACAGAAGGTTGGGTCATGTAAATCTCAAAAACATGAATCAACTGGTGAAACATGGTTTGGTTCGAGGTCTTCCAATGAAGGATTTTAGTTGTGATGAGAATTGCACTGCTTGCTTGAAAGGGAAGCAACACAAGGTATCTTTTCCTCTAATAGGCGATCCCAAATCAACTGCTTGTTTGCAAATGTTGCATATGGATTTGTTTGGGCCAGTGAAGGTCATGAGTATGGCAAAGAAGAAGTATTGCTTAGTAATTGTTGATGATTACTCCAGGTTTGTCTGGACCTTCTTCTTGCACTCAAAAGATGAGGTTGCTAAGTCTATTATAAACTTTGTGTTGTATGTTGAGAAACAATATTCTCTTCCTGTCAAGTGTGTAAGGAGTGATAATGGCACAGAGTTCAGAAATCATATTCTTGATGAATTTTATCTGGCAAAGGGAATCAAGAGGCAGTACAGCATCCCTAGAACTCCTGAACAAAATGGAGTAGTTGAAAGGAAAAATAGAACCTTGATTGAAGCTGCCAGAACAATGCTGGCTGATTCCGGCTTGCCATTGACTTTCTGCGCAGAAGCTGTCAATACAGCTTGTTATGTGCAAAACAGAGTTTTGGTGAATCAAAGATGGTTGAAAACTCCTTATGAAATGCTTCATACTTTGACCCCTTTGATTTCCTTCTTTAGAGGTTTTGGGTGTCCTTGTTATATCCTCAATACCAAAGATCAACTTAAAAAGTTTGACTCCAAAGTTGATGCAGGATATTTTGTTGGCTATTCTTCCACTTGCAAGGCTTATAGAGTGTTTAACTGCTGAACCAAGATGGTTGAAGAAACTCTTCATATCAAATTCAATGAATTTCCAAAAGATTCTATTCCACAAAATCCTATTGAGATGTTTGATCTAGATATTTTGCAACATGAATCTTCTCAATCTCCAGTTGAGTCTATTGTTGTGGCAGATGATGCATTTAAAGCAGTTCCATCAACAGTTTCTATAGAAAACACACAAGGAAGTCTTGATGATGAAGATGAAAGTACTCATCTGTTCAGATTTAGTGATAATCTGCCAATGTCTGCTAAATCTGATGCTCCTCCTGCTCCAGTTGTTCCTCCCAATACCAATGCTGATGAAATTCTAGAATCTTCTACATCATTTGAAATTCCTGCTGAACTGTTCCCTGGATCTTCATCAACATCTGCAGCAACTGGACCTCCAGCAAACACTTGCACCGATCTTATTCCATATCAAGAACTGAAGGATCATCCATTATCTCAAGTTCAGGGTGACATTTCTGCTGGTGTTTCAACAAGAAGCCAATTGTCAAATTTTTGTCTCTATGCCTTATTTGTCAGTCAGCAAGAGCCAAAGAACTATCACACAGCACTCAGAGACAATGGCTGGGTGGAGGCTATGCAGTTGGAGCTATTGCAGTTCAAGAAACAACAAGTTTGGGAGCTGGTTCCTTTACCTCAAGATAAGTGTGCAATAGGCACTAAATGGGTGTTTAGGAATAAAACTAATGAAAATGGTCAAATAATTAAGAACAAGGCCAGACTGGTTGTACAGGGGTTCTCTCAGGAAGAAGGTATTGATTATGATGAAACTTTTGCCCCTGTAGCCAGACTGGAAGCAATTAGATTGTTTTTAGTATATGCTGCCTTACACAAACTAAAAGTTTTTCAAATGGATGTCAAAAGTGCTTTTTATATGGTAAAATAAAAGAGGAAGTGTATGTGTGTCAACCACCAGGTTTTGAGGACAATAAACATCCTGATTGGGTGTTCAAGCTTGATAAAAGCTCTTTATGGGCTGAAACAAGCACCTAGAGCCTGGTATGACACTTTATCCATTTTTCTCCTTCAAAATAATTTCACTAGAGGCTCCATAGATAAAACTTTGTTCATAAAGAAAGTAGGACAGCATAAGCTCCTTGTTCAAATTTATGTTGATGACATAACTTTTGCTTCATCTGATCCAAAGTTGTGTGCTGATTTTACTGAGTTAATGACAAAGAATTTTGAAATGAGTGCCATGGGGGAATTACAGTTGTTCTTGGGTCTTCAAATCAAACAAAGTCCTGATGGCATTTTCATTCACCAGTCCAAATATACAAAAGAGTTGTTAAAGAAATTTGATCTGCAAAACTGTAAAAATTGTTCTAAGCCCATGAGCAGCACCACACAACTTGATGCAGATTTGAAAGGTAAATCAGTTGATGAAACACTTTATAGATGTATGATTGGTTCCTTGATGTATCTCACAGCATCTAGACCAGACATTATGTTTGCTACATGTGTTTGTGCTAGATTTCAGGCTGCACCTAAAGAATCTCATTTGATTGCTGTTAAAAGGATTTTTAGATATTTGCAGGGCACTCAATCACTGGGAATTTGGTATTCCACTGGGCATTCCTGCAAGCTGGTTGCTTTCTCTGAAAGTGACTATGCAGGATGCAAACTTACCAGAAAATCAACTTCTGGTGGTTGTCAGTTTCTAGGAAACTGTTTGGTTTCTTGGCAGAGTAAGAAACAAACATCTGTGGCTACATCCACAGCTGAAGCCGAGTACATTGCTGCTGCCAGCTGAACATCACAAATTCTCTGGCTTCAGACTCAACTTTTGGATTATGGCATCAAAGAGTCTAAAACACCATTGTTAATGGATAGTGCCTCAGCTCTTTGTATTGTAAAGAATCCAGTTCAGCACTCTAGGACCAAACATATTGAAATCAGACATCATTTTATAAGGGATTGTTTTGAAAAAGGTCTGATTGATCCAAAGTTTGTTCCTAGTGCTGATGAACTTGCAGATATCTTTACTAAGCCTTTAGAGACTTCAACTTTTCAAAATTTAGTTCTAAGGCTTGGTATGCTGCAACTTGAATAAATTGGTTTTCACAATAATAAAATTCCATCCACCAGATAAAAATTTTCAAAAATACAAAAATTTTCCCCTTTGTCAAAACACAAAATTTTGTATCACCTTGCAACTCCTGATATTTCCAGTAAGTACTGATAAGTATCAGAAGTACTGATTCAAGGAAAGATCTGACCTTTACCAATATTATCAGTTAAATGTACTGATGGGTTTTGGGTGACAAAGTATTGAAGGTCAAAAATATTTCACAAATACTGATGAACAACTTTTGTCACAAGTTCTGATGACCAATTTTTCACAAAATCTGATGAGAAAATCTGATGTTTCACAAAGTCTGATGAGCAACTGATGAAAACAGCTGATGAACAACCAATGTCGACAACACCTGATGAGTAAACGTACTCTTCAGATGTTTCAACCACTGCTGTTTTCTCTCTGTAACATCTGAAGAACAAAATTCCATTATTTCAGTATTCTATTTAAACCAAACCCTCTTCAGTTGTTTCATTACCACTTCATCAGAACTTTCAATCTTTTTCAAAAACCTATCTTCCCTCTCAAGTCTCTGCTTCCATGGCAACAATGAACCTTAAACCTCGTCACAACTCCGTTGCATATCTCGCAAAATCATCTTTCTGGTCAAAATTTGATGAAGCAGTTGATCTGATGAATGCATCCCAATTCCAAAAAGCTTTTCTTATCAATCCTACAATATATGTTGAATCACTTCATCAATTCTGGACAAATGTTGAGCTTATCAATGTCGGCACCGGTGTAATCTCCCTCCGCTCTACAGTGAATGGACACAATGTGCATGTCAGCCCAGCCGAACTGCGGGATGTTCTCAATCTAGATGATGCTAACTTGGTCACTCAATTTCCAAAGAACCTCACTGATCTCTGTTTTACAAGTCACGAATACCAGGGTGACTTGAGTGACTCCACTCTTTACAAAAAACACTTCAATGATCCTGAACGTTTCATTTTCCACATGATCAACATTTGTCTAGCTCCAAAATCATCTTCATGGGACCAAATGTCCTCAAGGTGGCAGCAGGTACTTTACTCAATTCTGGAATCCCAAAAACTTAATTTTTCACAAATTTTATTTTCAGAATTAACTGAACATGCTGCTAAACCTGTTTCCACAAGATGGCTTCTTTATCCCCGTTTTATAATGGCCATCATTGAAAAACAATTAAAACAAGCAGGCCTTGTTGGTCAGGGAATCTCTGCTCCAGCAGTACTGCTAGAGGTATATTCCAGACACAACACAAACCTCACACTCAAAGAGGCTGCCCGAAAGCTAAAACCCAAGCATAGGGAACCCACAGTCTCCACATCCAAATCCAAATCCAAATCCAAAGTCCCCACCAAGTCACATCCCAAAAAGCCCAAAAAGGCTGCTCAGGAAAATGAGTCCCCTGAGTCTGCCCATGCCTCACCAAGGCATGACATGGCCACTGGAAGTAGTCAGCCAGTGGTACATCAGACTCCACCAGCCGAAACCGCCCAAGATTCCTCTCATTAGGAACTTGGTGCAACTCTTGAAGGGGTAGACACTCTTCTAGAGCCTCTTTCATTTGAAAAGGTTTCTATTGAACAGCACCATTCTCCCCGGGTGCACTCTGCTTCAAAGCCTACCACTACTGAAACCACTCAACAAAGCCCCACATTTGTTATTGAACAAATCCTGGATCAGATTAACACTCCATTCCCTACCCAGAAACCTATTACCACTGGGATTAACTCCAACATTGAGGGGGAGGATCAATGTGTTTCTGATAACCCACAGGATTTTGACTACAATATCAGATCTCCTAGTGTGGACAGAGAGATTCTGAATTCTGCCAGGGCTGCTACTTCATCACCTCCATCATTTGGAGTGATTGATAGTAGTAACATCTCTAAGACCCTGCCAGAGGCAACAACTGATGAAGGGTTTATCCCTGAGGTTGGAAGTCCCCAGTACCAAGAACAAGGGGCACCTGAAAATGTTGAGCCACACTCAAC
The DNA here is from genome assembly GCA_009363875.1 of Mikania micrantha. Classification (NCBI taxonomy): domain Eukaryota; kingdom Viridiplantae; phylum Streptophyta; class Magnoliopsida; order Asterales; family Asteraceae; genus Mikania; species Mikania micrantha. Next base: position 14,431,578 of record CM018681.1, read on the forward strand.
TCAGGTTAATCCTGATACTTTCAGGGGGTCAGATGATTTAGCCAAGGCTAATGATGACCACAGGACCTTATCTGATGTTCTAAAACATAACATGCTTCTTGAGGCTGAGGTCTGCAGACTCAATGAGCTGCTCACCAAGATGTCCAAGGACAAAAGTCCATCTGCCCTTCCAAACCCACAGATGGCACCTTCAAGTCTTAAAGGTCCCCAAAACACTTCCTCCACTACTCCACAACAAGATAAACCTCCAGCCTCTGCTTCAGGCACTAATCCTTTGGGTTCAAGCCCCCCAGAGGCATTAGTTGCTGCTTTTATCACTGCCCTACCTCTCATCACTCCTTTGTTAAAGAATATAATTACCCAAGTTCTTGATGAGAGGCTTCCATCCCACACTCAACTTCAGAAAATGATTGATGATGCAGTTGATGCAAAACTTTCTAGCTTTCAAACTCCTTCTTCCCCTGCAGCCAAAAAGGGGGAGTTAGTGAAAGATTCAGCAGCTGAGAGAAAAAGATCAAGAAATGAGGAGGAGGAAGATGCTTCTGAAAAGTCTCCAGTTATACAAGTCACTTATAAGAGACAGAAGAAGACAAAGACTATTGATGTTGCTATTAATGTTGAGAAGGAGGATGCAACAGCTGAACCTGAAATGCAATCTGAAGATCAAGAGATTGAAACAGAGGATGATCAGGCAAAGGATGATCAAGATCATATGATTGGGGTGGAGAAGGCTGGTAATGATCAAGAACCTGAAGTATCTGAGGTACAAAAAGAACAAGTCAATCCTTCTACCCATTCAACTCAACTTATTGCTGATGATGCACCTCCCAAGAAAAGGAGAATGTTAAGAGTTCAAGAAGAAGAAGAAGATACTGATGAAGAAGACAGGCTTCCAATTTCTACTGTGCTGCAAACAAAAGTCCATAAGCCTGAGTCTTCAAAAGCTGGTTCAGAACAAATGGCTCAGAAAAGGATAGTCAAGTTGCCAGATAATTATGTACCAGAAAAGGGGTTGGTTTTTGGTCAACATCTCAAGATAACTCCAGAATCTCAGAGACTAGATATAAAGATTAAACTTGAAGAAGAAGAGAGTCAGAAGAAACATGATGAAAATATTCTAAGGTTAGTTGATAGAGAGTACCCTCAGACATCAACAATCACAGCAATGAAGAAAGAAGCACAAAGGTTGTATGCTCTGAGGTTTACCTATCAATATCGACAAGAACAAATCAGGATGTGGCCTGATCCAAGGGTGATAGACAGAATTCACAGAAGAGATGTTCCAGCTGCATATGCAAGAAAAATCAAAAAGGTAATCAGTGCTGATATAATGTTGGGATCTGTGCTTGATCCTTGGGAAATAATAGGAGATTTTAAAAGTGTTTACAACTCTGGATTGAAAGCTCCTAAGTTTTTAGAGAATAAAATGATCAAGAAAGGTTTAGTGTACAGAAAATTGGAAGGAGTGAAACAGAATGAGTTATCACTATTCTTAGAAGGAAAGCATCCAGATGAATTTGTATACAGAGAAATCACAAGGGTGGAACTCTATGATGGGACAACGGCCAGGTACTTATCTGAGTATTATGGGCCTGAGTCATTCTTTGAAGGAGAACCAGAAAGGCTTACACCTGAAGAGAAAATTATTTTGTCGGAAGCATATGTCAGGGAGTCTTTTAGACTCGTTTATGATCAGTAGCTTCAATGAGAGGGGTAAATGCTCATAGTCCATTTCCCCAATGGAGTTCCCTCTCATCCTTTGCCATTCAGATTTTCAGAAGCTGCTGATTGCCAGGCCTGTACTTAGTTGGTCATTTTGAAGCTGATCTCAAAGAAAAAGACAAGATCTTTCAGCCTGGGAAACCAAAATAAGTGAGACACTTAATAATTAAAGGTTTTGGCTGCATTGGTTCAGGGGGAGTTTGTTGGACCAAAAGAACCAATGAGCCTGATCAGAAAAACCTTTAAGTCTCACATACACATAAAAATTGAAGAAGAACACATCAGCTGAAAGCCATGTTGAAGAATTACAAGACCTGAAGTTATTCACAACAGCTGAAGTGTTAGTCTTCAGATGTTGTGATGTTTGTTTTGTCTTCAGTAGTTTACTTTCAATAGTTGTAAAAGTCTGATGAATAGTTTACTCATCAGATGTTGTAGTTTGCTTTCAGTAGTTTAGTTATTCAGACTTTGTAATAGGATGTCTTCAGTCTTTGTGAACATCCTCAGTAGTTTTGTTTATTTCAGTCGTTGTCTTTTGTCTGTTAGATGTCAACATCATGTGACATCATCAGATGTCACTGTTTCTATATAAGGACAGTTAACATATTGTAATTGTTAACGAAGTTAGCTCATTGAATGATTTTATTCCTTTTGCAGAATTCTCTTTCTATAACAACTTGCTCGTTACTGTTTTATTAGATTCAAAGTGTTCTTGCTAATTCTACGCTAATTCATCTCTGAATTCCGCTGCTATAATCTAATATTGATAAAATGAGAACAACGGATCCTACAATTTTGCAGATGTAAGCTTTTGTGCTCATTCCTGCTTCATCTCCCAAGTTGAACCACGTACTGTCACGGAAGCTTTAAAAGAAGAATCATCGGTTGACGCCATGCAAGAAGAACTCTTGCAATTCAAAAAGTTAGGTGTTTGGCAATTGGTTGACAAACCCAAAGGTGCAAAAGTTATTGGCACTAGATGGGTTCTTCGTTGTAAGAAAGATGATCACGGGATCATTGTGAGAAACAAGGCACGTCTGGTGGTTCAGGGATTCCGACAGATAGAAGGTTTGGAGTACAATGAAGTGTTTGCACCGGTTGCTCGACTCGAAGCAATTCGTATCTTCTTGGCATATGCATCCTTTAAGAAGTTTAAGGTTTATCAAATGGATGTCAAGAGTGCATTCCTTCACGCTGTGATCAGTGAGACAGTATATGTCAGTCAACCTCCCGGGTTTGAGGATCCATTACATCGAGACCAAGTCTACAAGCTAGACAAGGCCTTATATGGATTGCATCAAGCTCCGCGAGCGTGGTGTGAGACACTTTCTACTCACCTTCTGAACAACGGGTTCAAAAGAGGTGTCATTGACTGCACATTATTCATTCGTGAAAAGGATGGTGACTTGCTCTTGGTGCAAGTTTATGTGGACGACATCATCTTTGGTTCCACAAATGATAGTCTGTGCAAGGAGTTCGAGAATGTTATGAAAGAGAAATTTGAAATGAGTTCTATAGGAGAGATGAAATTTTTCTTAGGTTTGCAGGTGGATCAGTCTGAGGCAAGGATTTTCATTCATCAAACCAAATACGTTGGTGACATTCTGAGCCGGTTCAGTATGTCTGATGCAAAGCCTGCTCGTACCCCACTGGCTGTTAATCACGGGATTACACCAGATGAAAAGGGGGAATTAATTGATGCCACTTTGTACCGAGGAATGATCGGCTCTCTTATGTATCTCACTGCTTCTCGGCCAGACATCATGTTTGCTACGTGCTTGTGTGCACGCTATCAGTCGAAACCAAGAGTATCCCATCTCATTGCTGTCAAAAGGATTATGCGCTATCTGAAGGGTACACCGGATCTTGGCTTATGGTACCCTAATGATGATAACTTTGAGCTTACTACATATAGTGACTCAGATTATGGTGGATGCAAGAGAGATTTCAAATCAACATCTGCAGGATGTCAGTTATTTGGAAACCGCTTAGTTACCTGGCAGTGCAAGAAGCAGACGTCCGTGTCTGCTTCAACCTGTGAAGCTGAATACATTGCTGCTGCTAGTTGCTGTTCTCAAATCATCTGGATTCAACAGCAACTCAAGGACTATGGGTTACATTTTTCTAACACTCCTATCTATGTTGATAATACTGCTGCCATAGCTGTCACTAAGAATCATGTTCAGCACTCCAAAACAAAACACATCGACATTAAATATCACTTCATACGTGATTGTTTTGAAAAGAAATTAATCGATGTTGTAAAAATTTACACCGATCACCAGAAAGCCGATCTTTTTACAAAAGCTTTTGACAAACCCAGATTCTTATATCTGTTATCGGCTAATGGTGTTTTTCAAAAGGATGAAGTCCAATCTCCATCTGAATCTAAGAACTGATCATCAATTTTCTTAGCTAGTCTTTGTTTTGTTTATTTAGTTATAGCATTTAAGTTTTTCTTGTATAGTTTATTTTCTTCATCAAAAACTCAAAAAGATTTTCTGTTTTTAAGTTTTTAGGGGGAGATATCTGTTATTTGAAAAACCAAAAACATTTGAAAAAAAAATTAAAAAAAAATAATACAAACAATTAAAAAAAATTAAAAAAATTGAGATGGTCTTTATTTATAAAGTAATACATTAATCTATCATGTCATAGAAGTAGAGGTGAATGTATAAGCTAAAAACACAAGAGAAATGTGATGGGATGTACTGATAGGCTAACTATACAAAATGAATAAACACTTTGTGATATCTTAGACAGTCTGATCAGTGGGATCTGTTTTATTAAACCATTTAAGTGAGAAATAGTTTTTGACTCAAATCAAGCATACACCGGTCATCATGGAATCAAATGAGGTTTCAAACAAAGAAAAATAAAAGCAAGCTGGTATTAAGCTTGAAGAAAAATAAAAACAAGCTGGTATTAAGCTTGAAGAAAAACAAAAGCAAGCTGGTATTAAGCTTGAAGAAAAATAAAAGCAAGCAGGTATTAAGCTTGAGAAATACTTAAACAATTTAAGTTCGATTCCAAACATGTGCCATATTGCTGGGACAGACCTAGCTGAAGCCATCCATTTGGATAGAACAAGAAAAATACAAAAATATAATAATATTGGAATCTTATTGAATTTATGATGACTGGTATCAAGATATGTAGAAATGAGTTTTAAACTACGTTTGATCTTTAATTGGTGAAATGAAATGGGGAAATCGATCAGAAAACATGAGTGATCACAAAGTTTTTTAGTAGTTGTGTATAGTATGGTTTAAAATTGGACAAATATATCAGTAATCGTATCATAATACAAATGTGTTTGAAGTGAAGCATTCAATGAAGATGATGTGATGTGATTAGAGATATGTGTTATTTTATCAGTGGACCTCTCACAAAAATATGTGCTTATTTGTCTTTAGTTACTAATTGTACAGTCGTAATTGTTGTTTTAGAAAAATACAAAAAGATTTTCTATTTTCAATTTTATTTTAGATGATCATTTGTAGGTTCTTTGATGTCTAACACATCTGAATCCTGGACCAACCAGACATATCTTCATAATTGTCAAAATTTTGATGTTCAAAATGTTAAATATTGAAAAAGTTTGTGTTTTGGGTGTTAAAATTTCCCATTCGCCCGAATGAGGTGTGACCTTCATTCTTTCGGCCGAATGACCTCATTCTGCGAATGAGTCATTCGATCGAATCAATCAGACAAAGTATGTCTCATTCGGCGAATAAGTTGTGTCGAATGTCTCTTTCGACATTCACATTCGGCGAATGAGTAGTGACGAATGTTTCATTCATCAATCACATTCGGCGAATGTGTTTGAATTTCATCCGACCTTTCGCTTGTCTCATTCGGCTGTCACACCCCTGCGCCGCGTGCGGAATCCACGGCGCGGTGACGTATGATCAGTTGAATCATGCACAAGTATTGAATAAGAACAACCACAATGGATTACTACATTTCATAATGTTTAGACAGTTGATTAGTTACAGACAATCTATCTACCAAAAGTAAGACAACTACAGACCCAAAATATAGTTTACAAAATAAGACTCCAAACAAGACAATTAAACATTTAGGATTTAGTGAGTTTCTATTCCATCCTAGCATGTTTCTTCATCTTGTTCTATCTTAGAATGGTCTCCTTAGTTGTCCCTGAGAATGTCTTAAACCTGATTACCTGAAACACGTGAAAAGTAACTGTCAACTACAGACGTAGTTGGTGAGAACAATAGGTTTAAACATTTGTAAACATGAGTTATATGATATAAGACATAGGTAAGTTAAAGCATCATAAGATTCACACGGATGAGCTGCAACCCAAACTAACATCAAGTAAGAAAATGAGTGTAAACAGTCCAATCACTGTTTGCACATGAGTCAACATATAATATCAAGTCCCAAACCACGTTTGGAGTTAGATAATATGTCAACAGTTTTGAATAAACCATATGTAACCGAAATCTGCAGTTAGTTTATAAAACAGATTTAAAAACTAACTGCAGCAATCGGTCTGCCCCAATGTATGTGTCCGCTTTCCCTTGTTGTGATCACCCAGTACTAACGCTAATGAATATGATACTTGATGGGTTTATAAGTTTGTTTACAACAAATGACACCATGTTTTCTGAATCTTACTTTAACCGGATGTGTTAATGTCTTATTGAAAACCTGGATTTAACTCCACGAGTTGAATCCTTTGTTTATGTAACATGAAATGAATCTCTTGATTTGAATACCATGATGTGAACAACTTGACTTGAATACCATGTTTTGAACCAATGAGTTTGAATACCATGTTTTGAACCAATGAGTTTGAATACCATGTTTTGAACCAATGAGTTTGAATACCATGTTTTGAACCAATGAATTTGGATACCATGTTGTGAACCACTTGTTTTGAATATCATGATGTGATGACCTTGTGTAATAACAAGGTTTATAACAAAAGAAGAGTTTATGAAACCATTTATATAAAAACATTTAACCTTTTTAAAGAACATTTGAGTGAAACTATTATAAAACTTTTCAAAGAAACAATTTATAAATCCTTTTTATTAATAAAAGTTTAACAGTGAATAATTCCTTTAAAACAGTTGACAGTTCCTTAAACAGTTGAAGAATCCCTTGGATTCATAAGATAAACCTGTAATGCTTATGAATACACATAAACTGTACCATGAAACAAGTTTGAAATAGCGGTTTTGATCACGTGTTCCACCCCAAAACAGTTATAAAACAGTAAAAGAGGGGCTAAAGTTCTCACCTGTCTGCAGTAGACTCTGAACTAAAACAGTTAGCAAGTAGCAAACAGGACTTCTAACTTGTTCCTATAACATTGTAATCATACATAAGATATAGGATTTATAATTGTATAACTTGATTCATTGATTGACTTGTGTTCTCATGATTAAGATTGTTGTGAATTCTTGAATGTTATGCTTTGAGTCCTTTGATTGATCATGGGTCCAAGAAACTTATGAAATGTTCTTTGATGCATAATTCTTATGCATGAATGATATTTGTTTAAGAATTTGAGAGCCATTGATTACCATGAAATGTATGAAAAAGTTTAAGGGTTTTAGACTCATGTGATTATGAATTGATCTCATTATTAGTTTAGGTTAATCTTAACCCAAATAAGTCAATTCATAACCATTTTGCATTGCAAGCCACACCATGGGCCATTTAAAATGCAATGGGCCCATTAAATGTAATGTTTGGCCAAGCGGATGTGGTATTGGGCCAAGAGAATGTGATGTTGGCCCAACAACTTGTATATAGGCCTCGTAACGCGCCCAAGCTAATATCGAGCTAATTAGGATCATAATGAACCGTATGGGCTTGGATTGGGCCTATGGGATTAGAGTTGGGCCGTCTAATGTTCATGTAGGCCATTTATGCTTCTAAGTCACTATTGGGCCACCTAAGATCATCATGGGCCAAATAGGATCTAATTGGGCCTACCAACATTGTTTTGGACCATAAGGTATTGAATTGGGCTACATGGAATTGGATTGGGCCGAACGGTTTATGGGTTAGCAATCATGGGCAGCGAACCTTGTTCCACATCCCTCTAAGGTTCGGCTAAAGTCGTTCAAGGTCCAATGGTTCGGCAAGGTGCAAACAAGGTTCGGCTCTCTTGAGATGGCTTGCATGGTTCGTTGGTAGGTGACCACATGGGTTCGTTGAACATCCAAGGTCTTCCCTGGGTTCGGACGTGCATGCAGCGAACCATGCAAGGTTCGTTTAGGATTAGGGTTCGGCCGATGAAACCTGAAATAGTTCGGTTCTATGCAAGGGTTCGTGAAGCTTCGCCAGAGACTAAGGGTTCGTGATGGTTCGTGAAGCACTCAGGGTTCGTCTGGGTTAGAATCAACGAACCATGGGTTCGTTGCTGATGCAGGGTTCGCCATTGTCAGCCAGATGAAGGTTCGTTATTCACCATCTAACAGTAGGGTTCGTGGGGTTCCTTGCAGGGTTCGTCTACCGAACCTGTAACCTGCATAATCAACTTCGTCGAAACAAACTAGTTCCCATACTCCGATCTAAGTGAATATAACCTCAGGGAGGGTTGCTAGAGGTGCGAAATCAGTAATGGTGATGAAATATCCGACCGGTTATCGGTTTTTAAGCAAAACACATCAAATTTTCATGAAAACCCTAATCTCCGAAATCTTCCAAGGATCATACCTTGTTTTTGGCCGGACAAATCAGCTGTTTTCTTGTACTTTCTTGTAGAGAATGTCGAGGGCTACGCGTGGGTTCAAGAATCACCGAAATCCGTTGAGAAACGAGCAAGATACGAGCGATTGAAGCTTTGAATTTCTAGAGAGATGGAGGGTTCGCGAGTTTTAGAGAGAGGTGAGGTTGTTGGCTGCATTTATGAAGTAAAATAGCCTTGTTCAAGGCTTTTATAGCCCGGGTGGTATTCGGGTCCGTTTCGGTCGCTCGGTTCGCGTTTCCGGAACGTAACGCGTATTTTACGCGGTTTTAAAATAAAAGAGTTGTTAAACTCATTTAAATGATGAGTTTCAAAATTGTAAAAATATAAAATAATTAATATAATTATTTTTACTCTTCGTGTGTTGTCGGATCGTTAAAACATTCACAATTACGTGTATACCCGCAATCGCGTACGTTTTCCGATCGTATTAAAATATTTAAAGTCGTTTAATCGTAATTATAAGTTCAACATTCGTATTATTATGGATCGTCACCCATAACTATACTCAGTCTCGCTTACAGATTACGATCTTGGTTGAATTAATTAATTGTTTTACTATTCGTCTCAACACTACGCACTAACACTAACCTGTTACACCGAACGCAGTATATGTATAGGGCTCACTCTCGCTGCCCACCACTGTTTCGATATAACAAGTTACTGTTCTTGCTTAGTGAAATCGACTGTAAATAGATAATATATACTTGTTTTCTGATTACTAAGATCCTGTAACACACAAGCACACATTATGAACATACTGAAACACATTGATGAACTGAACCATGAATAGACACTGTTCTAATACTGTTTACAACTACATGACTATATGCACAAATGTTACAGTCTCCCCTAGTTAAGGGAATTTCGTCCCGAAATTAACTAGCCGAAGATACTGTAAAAAGATGAGGGTACTTAAGCTTCATCTGGTCTTCACGTTCCCAGGTGAACTCAGCACCGCGTTTGCCCTCCCATCGCACTTTCACGATCGGGATACGGCTGCGTTTAAGTTTCTTGACCCCATGATCCATGATCTCAACTGGACGTTCAATGAATTGCATGTTGTTCTGAATCTGTATGTCTTCCAGTGGAATCTGAACATCATGATCCGCCAAGCATTTCTTAAGATTCGATACATGAAAAGTATCGTGAACATTGCTTAGCTCCACTGGAAGTTTGAGTTTGTAGGCTAAGGGACCAATCCGTTCCAGGATCTCAAAAGGTCCAACGTACCTTGGTGCAAGTTTCCCTTTCTTCCCGAATCGGACAACGCCTTTCCAGGGAGAAACTTTGAGTAAGACTCGGTCACCCACTTGAAACTCAAGCGGTTTCCGACGACGATCAGCATAACTCTTCTGCCGATCTCGTGCGGCCTTAAGCCGTGACTGAATGATTGTGATCTTGTCTGATGTTTCCTGAATGAGTTCTGGTCCTACGACCTGTGAGTCACCAATCTCGGTCCAACAGACCGGTGATCGGCACTTTCTACCATATAGAGCTTCGAATGGTGCACATTGAATGCTCGTATGATAGCTATTGTTATATGAAAACTCAATGAGTGGGAGATGAGTGTCCCAACTTCCACCGAAGTCAATGACACAAGAACGGAGCATGTCCTCAAGTGTTTGGATAGTCCTCTCACTTTGGCCGTCGGTTTGGGGATGATACGCCGTGCTAAGATTAACACGCGTTCCCAAATCCTTTTGCAATGATTGCCAAAAGGGAGAAGTGAAGCGACTATCCCGATCAGATATGATTGATGTTGGAGTACCATGACGTGCAATGATTTCATTGATGTACAATGTGGATAACTTCTCCATCTTGTAATCCTCTCGGATTGGGAGAAAATGAGCAGATTTGGTGAGTCGATCAACGATCACCCAAATCGAATCGAAACCTCGCGGAGTTCTCGGCAACTTGGTTATGAAATCCATGGAAATTTGCTCCCATTTCCATTGAGGAATTTCAGGTTGCTGCAGAAGTCCCGAAGGTTTTTGATGTTCTGCTTTGACCTTTGAACATGTAAGACATTTTCCCACGTACAGTGCTATGTCTTTCTTCATCCCCGGCCACCAGTAAGATGTCCTCAAGTCTTGATACATCTTGTCGGCTCCAGGATGAACTGAGTATCGCGACTTATGAGCCTCATCACAGATGAGCATGCGCAATTCTTCAGACTTTGGAATCCACATGCGGCCATTGAGATATAACAACCCATCTGATCGAGGTTCTAGTTTCTTCTCAATGCCACAATCCAAGTCTGTTTTGAGTTGATTATCTGTTACTACTTGTTGTTGTGCAATACGAATCAAGTCTTTCAAGTTCGGTTGTGTGTTGATCTCCATGGCTCTAACACGAATTGGTTTGACTGGTTCCTTGCGACTAAGAGCATCCGCCACCACATTGGCTTTACCCGGATGGTAACGAATCTCACAGTCGTAATCAGTCAGAAGCTCAACCCAACGTCGTTGTCTCATGTTGAGTTCTTTCTGATTGAGAATGTGTTGAAGGCTCTTGTGGTCTGTATAGATGACACATTTAGTACCGTGCAGGTAGTGTCTCCAAATCTTCAGTGCAAAGACCACAGCCCCTAACTCAAGGTCATGAGTAGTGTAATTCTTCTCGTGAACCTTAAGTTGTCTTGAAGCATAAGCAATGACCTTGTCCCGTTGCATAAGTACACAACCGAGACCAAGGTTTGAAGCATCACAGTAGACAATGAAATCATCACTGCCTTCTGGAAGACTAAGGATAGGGGAATTGCATAACTTCTGTTTAAGAAGTTGAAATGCATCTTCTTGTTTCTGTCCCCATATAAAAGCTTGACTTTTCTGAGTCAATGTAGTGAGTGGAAAGGCTATCTTAGAGAAGTTTGCAATGAATCTTCTATAATAACCTGCCAAACCCAGAAATGAACGAATCTCTGTTGGAGTAGATGGAGTAGTCCAGTTCTTAATCGCCTCAATCTTGGCTGGATCTACATGAATTCCATCTTTGTTTATGACATGTCCTAAGAAGTGAACCTCCTTTAGCCAAAATTCACAATTTGAGAATTTAGCATAAAGTTGTTCCTTTCTTAGTAGTTCCAAGACTTTCTTCAAATGATCCTCATGTTCTCGTTCTGACTTGGAATAAATCAGTATATCATCAATAAAGACGATAACAAACTGATCCAAGTAAGGCCTGCAGACTCGATTCATCAAGTCCATGAACACTGCGGGTGCATTGGTCAGCCCAAATGGCATAACCACAAACTCATAGTGTTCCATGAACACTGCGGGTGCATTGGTCAGCCCAAATGGCATAACCACAAACTCATAGTGTCCATATCGAGTCCTAAATGCCGTCTTTGGTATATCCTCATCATTTACTCTTAACTGATGATACCCAGATCGTATGTCAATCTTAGAGAAGCAAGTTGCTCCCTGTAATTGATCAAACAAATCATCGATCCTAGGTAGAGGATATCTGTTCTTGATTGTTAACTTGTTCAGCTCACGATAGTCTATGCACATACGAAATGAACCGTCTTTCTTTTTGACAAAGAGAACCGGAGCTCCCCATGGAGAGAAACTCGGTCTTATGAAACCCTTGTCTAAAAGTTCTTGAAGCTGACTAGACAGTTCTTGCATCTCAGACGGTGCTAATCGATATGGTGACTTCGCCACTGGGTTTGCTCCAGGGACGAGATCAATTCTAAACTCCACTTGTCGGACTGGCGGTAGTCCAGGCAAGTCTTCTGGAAATACATCTGGATAATCTTTGATGACCGGTACGTCTCCAACTGCTTTCTTGTCAGGTTTCTTTTCCACCACGTGAGCTAAGAACGCATAATATTTCTTCTTTAGATACTTCCTCGCCTTGATGCACGATACTATCTTCAATCCGCGGCAGGGTTTCTCACCGTAGACTATCATCGTTTCGCCGGACGGTAGGGGAATTCGAATAAGTTTCTCCGAGCATACGATTTCAGCATTATTCTTAGATAGCCAATCCATTCCTACTACAACTTCGAAGCTTCCGAGAGTCATAGGAATGAGATCGATAGAGAAAAGATGGTCATTTAATCTTAGCTCACAAGCATTAATTATGGAATCTACAACTATGGTCTTACCATTCGCTACTTCTACAGTATAGGGAGCAGTAAGTGTGGATAGTTGCATATTAAGCAAAGAAGCAGTATGAGCAGAGATAAAACTTTTATCAGCACCAGTATCAAATATGATAGGAACATAGTGATCATTGATAAGAAATGTACCCGTGATGACTGCCGGCTCTTCACGTGCTTCCGCAGTTCCAATCACAAAAGCACGAGCGGCAGCAGTATTGTTGTTGAGTTTCGGACACTGATTTCTGAAGTGTCCCTCTGCCCCACAATTGTAACAAGCTCTTCCACCTGTAGCAGCAGAAGTTGTGGCAGCAGTTGTTGCGGCAATAAGATGAGCAGATCGACAAGTCGCTGCAAAGTGTCCCATACGCCCACACTTGAGACACTTCTTGCATGGAGTATTGGGCAGATGATGGTACTGGCATTTGGTGCAGAGTGGAAACGAGCCAGTGTACTGCTTTCTGACATTAGCGGGTTGTGGCATAGCAGTGAGGGGAGTAGCATGAGTAGGTGCAGCCGCAGTCAACGCTGCAAAGTTCTTGATTGTTTTCTGTTTCTTCTTCTTGGGATGGTGCTGTTCAGGCTTCTTGCCTTCCTCAATCTGTGCTCTTTTAAATCCCTTTCGGGTGAGCACTCCCGATTTAACATACTCCTCGGTCAGAGTAGCACCGAGTTGAATCGCGGCTTCCAAGGTAGTGGGGTTGTTACCCATGACAGTTCCTCTAACAACCAGAGGCAACCCTTCAATGTATTTCTCTATCCTGCGGGATAGAGGAGTAACCAGATGTGGTACCAAAATGCACAACTCATGAAAACGAGTTGTATACTTGGCATTTTCGCCACTATCCTGCACAAGATTCCACATCTCCACTTCCAGTTTCTTTAGCTCGTGACGTGGACAAAACTTTTCCACCAGTAAGTTCTTGAATCCATTCCATGGTAAGGCTAGAGCGACTTCACGTCCTCTGGTGTTCTTCTCAGAATTCCACCAGGTGAGTGCGCCCTTGTGAAATGCACTCGAGGCCATCTTGACCTTTAGATTTTCAGGGCATCCAGTGAAGTCTAGAATGTCTTCGATGCTTTCCAGCCACTGCAGTAGGCCGGTTGCTCCCTCGGTACCAGAGTACTTAGGAGGCTTAGCATCGTTGAACTGCTTGAAAGTAAAGTTAGCAGTTCCAGCGTTTGTGGCATTTGAGTTATGTGCAGAATCACCGGTACTTCCCCGAAGATTCTGGGTAATATCAGTGACCATGCCCGGGATCACATCCCTCATGTGAACAGCGATAGCTCGAGCAATCTTGTTAATTTCATCATCATTACCGCTTGTCGAACCCCCAGCATTTGGGTCTCGTCGAGGAGGCATTCTACGAATAGAAGCCACAAGCGGGTCAGTAATGAGAATGGATACAATTGAATTTTCATGATAAGGTCAGTAATATATCCATACTACTAGTATTATCATTCAATTGTAATATGATCCAGTACACGTATAAGTTATCAACTTATTTGTATACTTATCATGTGAATATGTACGATGTCTCATGATCTCTCCACCAAACCTACACACTGACACTTTCCCGATATACCGAAAATAGCTTATATATAGGGCTCACTCTCGCTGCCCACCACCGTTTCGGTATACCACGATCATGCCCTTGCTAGCATTTGGCAACACGTTTGTACTGATTTCCATGTGTTTTCCATTGATTAAGAATCCCATGATCTTTGATCAACTTGAACTATGATTGATTCCATGATTGAACTATGATTATGTTATGCGTGCACCTACTAACAGTTGTTAACATGTAGAACTAAATCATACGTGTGCTCTACACTTTCCTGTTAACTTATGTCAGTAAGTACTAATGATGTAATCACTTAAGAATTTCACTTAAGGTTTACATTTATGATATGTTCACAACTTGGTTGATTCACCATAATGTCTGGTTCATCCAAGTTTGAATTTCATTATGATTTGATTCACCAATGATTGTTCCCCAAATGATTGTATCCCATGTGTTTTGACTAATGTTCCATGTGTCCAGTTGATCCCGAATCCTCACTCCAAATACAAACGCCGGATTCCCCCTAACATACTGAAATAAGCTTATATATAGGGTAAGCTCTCACCGACCCACCACTTACCTCAACACGTCAGCGTTAATCCATCGTCTATATTTGGGGCTAAGATTCCAACTGTTGATTGATTATGATTGTCTCATGATTTCCTCTTGTTCCTTGATTCTGTTTATGATTGTGTAAACCATGGTCCTTAATTTACTAGAAACTAAGACCTTAGGTTTATGTATATGTGTCCTAGGTTAATCAACCTAGTTTCCCAATACTTACAGTACTGAGCATAATGATTTCCTGTGAGAACTTCAACTAAAGAATACTGTTACACAGATTCTAAGTCATAAAGTTCCTATGATAATGAATCCATGATAATGATAACAATGACAAGGATTTCAAATCTAAGTTCTAAATTAATAGACCTCAACCTTTGAATTCCTATAGTGATATGACAAGGATCTCAAATCCAAGTTCTAAATTAATAGATCTTGACCTTTGAATCCTATAATGAATATGACAAGGATCTCAAATCCAAGTTCTAAGTTAATAGATCTTGACCTTTGAATCCTATAATGAATATGACAAGGATCTCAAATCCAAGTTCTAAGTTAATAGATCTTGACCTTTGAATCCTATAATGAATATGACAAGGATCTCAAATCCAAGTTCTAAATTAATAGATCCTGACCTTTGAATCCTATAATGAATATGACAAGGATCTTAGATCAAAGATACTAAATTAATAGATCTTTGCCTCTAAATCCCATAATGAATATGACAAGAAATTCATATCAAAGATACTGATAATACAGATCTTTGCCTCTGAATTTCTATAATGATCTCTGTGTGAGAATTTCAGATCAAGGATACTAAGAATACAGATCCTTGCCTCTGAAATTCTTAAATGCATATGTGTGAGAATTTAATTCGGTTTCTAAAATTATAGAAGTCCGGTTCAAATTCTTTGACTCGATGTCTAATCTTAGAAAAATGTCCCTAAGATCTTTCAAGCTTATTGTAGACTTAATGCTCACTTAAGTTACTTAGATCCTAAGTATCCTCAAGCCTATAGCACTTAGTCCTATTGGGTAGCTTAGGTTATAGTCTAGGTCATTAAACATTGGGTTTTTCCTAGTTCTCTACAACCTTGGCTCTGATACCAACCTGTCACACCCCTGCGCCGCGTGCGGAATCCACGGCGCGGTGACGTATGATCAGTTGAATCATGCACAAGTATTGAATAAGAACAACCACAATGGATTACTACATTTCATAATGTTTAGACAGTTGATTAGTTACAGACAATCTATCTACCAAAAGTAAGACAACTACAGACCCAAAATATAGTTTACAAAATAAGACTCCAAACAAGACAATTAAACATTTAGGATTTAGTGAGTTTCTATTCCATCCTAGCATGTTTCTTCATCTTGTTCTATCTTAGAATGGTCTCCTTAGTTGTCCCTGAGAATGTCTTAAACCTGATTACCTGAAACACGTGAAAAGTAACTGTCAACTACAGACGTAGTTGGTGAGAACAATAGGTTTAAACATTTGTAAACATGAGTTATATGATATAAGACATAGGTAAGTTAAAGCATCATAAGATTCACACGGATGAGCTGCAACCCAAACTAACATCAAGTAAGAAAATGAGTGTAAACAGTCCAATCACTGTTTGCACATGAGTCAACATATAATATCAAGTCCCAAACCACGTTTGGAGTTAGATAATATGTCAACAGTTTTGAATAAACCATATGTAACCGAAATCTGCAGTTAGTTTATAAAACAGATTTAAAAACTAACTGCAGCAATCGGTCTGCCCCAATGTATGTGTCCGCTTTCCCTTGTTGTGATCACCCAGTACTAACGCTAATGAATATGATACTTGATGGGTTTATAAGTTTGTTTACAACAAATGACACCATGTTTTCTGAATCTTACTTTAACCGGATGTGTTAATGTCTTATTGAAAACCTGGATTTAACTCCACGAGTTGAATCCTTTGTTTATGTAACATGAAATGAATCTCTTGATTTGAATACCATGATGTGAACAACTTGACTTGAATACCATGTTTTGAACCAATGAGTTTGAATACCATGTTTTGAACCAATGAGTTTGAATACCATGTTTTGAACCAATGAGTTTGAATACCATGTTTTGAACCAATGAATTTGGATACCATGTTGTGAACCACTTGTTTTGAATATCATGATGTGATGACCTTGTGTAATAACAAGGTTTATAACAAAAGAAGAGTTTATGAAACCATTTATATAAAAACATTTAACCTTTTTAAAGAACATTTGAGTGAAACTATTATAAAACTTTTCAAAGAAACAATTTATAAATCCTTTTTATTAATAAAAGTTTAACAGTGAATAATTCCTTTAAAACAGTTGACAGTTCCTTAAACAGTTGAAGAATCCCTTGGATTCATAAGATAAACCTGTAATGCTTATGAATACACATAAACTGTACCATGAAACAAGTTTGAAATAGCGGTTTTGATCACGTGTTCCACCCCAAAACAGTTATAAAACAGTAAAAGAGGGGCTAAAGTTCTCACCTGTCTGCAGTAGACTCTGAACTAAAACAGTTAGCAAGTAGCAAACAGGACTTCTAACTTGTTCCTATAACATTGTAATCATACATAAGATATAGGATTTATAATTGTATAACTTGATTCATTGATTGACTTGTGTTCTCATGATTAAGATTGTTGTGAATTCTTGAATGTTATGCTTTGAGTCCTTTGATTGATCATGGGTCCAAGAAACTTATGAAATGTTCTTTGATGCATAATTCTTATGCATGAATGATATTTGTTTAAGAATTTGAGAGCCATTGATTACCATGAAATGTATGAAAAAGTTTAAGGGTTTTAGACTCATGTGATTATGAATTGATCTCATTATTAGTTTAGGTTAATCTTAACCCAAATAAGTCAATTCATAACCATTTTGCATTGCAAGCCACACCATGGGCCATTTAAAATGCAATGGGCCCATTAAATGTAATGTTTGGCCAAGCGGATGTGGTATTGGGCCAAGAGAATGTGATGTTGGCCCAACAACTTGTATATAGGCCTCGTAACGCGCCCAAGCTAATATCGAGCTAATTAGGATCATAATGAACCGTATGGGCTTGGATTGGGCCTATGGGATTTGAGTTGGGCCGTCTAATGTTCATGTAGGCCATTTATGCTTCTAAGTCACTATTGGGCCACCTAAGATCATCATGGGCCAAATAGGATCTAATTGGGCCTACCAACATTGTTTTGGACCATAAGGTATTGAATTGGGCTACATGGAATTGGATTGGGCCGAACGGTTTATGGGTTAGCAATCATGGGCAGCGAACCTTGTTCCACATCCCTCTAAGGTTCGGCTAAAGTCGTTCAAGGTCCAATGGTTCGGCAAGGTGCAAACAAGGTTCGGCTCTCTTGAGATGGCTTGCATGGTTCGTTGGTAGGTGACCACATGGGTTCGTTGAACATCCAAGGTCTTCCCTGGGTTCGGACGTGCATGCAGCGAACCATGCAAGGTTCGTTTAGGATTAGGGTTCGGCCGATGAAACCTGAAATAGTTCGGTTCTATGCAAGGGTTCGTGAAGCTTCGCCAGAGACTAAGGGTTCGTGATGGTTCGTGAAGCACTCAGGGTTCGTCTGGGTTAGAATCAACGAACCATGGGTTCGTTGCTGATGCAGGGTTCGCCATTGTCAGCCAGATGAAGGTTCGTTATTCACCATCTAACAGTAGGGTTCGTGGGGTTCCTTGCAGGGTTCGTCTACCGAACCTGTAACCTGCATAATCAACTTCGTCGAAACAAACTAGTTCCCATACTCTGATCTAAGTGAATATAACCTCAGGGAGGGTTGCTAGAGGTGCGAAATCAGTAATGGTGATGAAATATCCGACCGGTTATCGGTTTTTAAGCAAAACACATCAAATTTTCATGAAAACCCTAATCTCCGAAATCTTCCAAGGATCATACCTCGTTTTTGGCCGGACAAATCAGCTGTTTTCTTGTACTTTCTTGTAGAGAATGTCGAGGGCTACGCGTGGGTTCAAGAATCACCGAAATCCGTTGAGAAACGAGCAAGATACGAGCGATTGAAGCTTTGAATTTCTAGAGAGATGGAGGGTTCGCGAGTTTTAGAGAGAGGTGAGGTTGTTGGCTGCATTTATGAAGTAAAATAGCCTTGTTCAAGGCTTTTATAGCCCGGGTGGTATTCGGGTCCGTTTCGGTCGCTCGGTTCGCGTTTCCGGAACGTAACGCGTATTTTACGCGGTTTTAAAATAAAAGAGTTGTTAAACTCATTTAAATGATGAGTTTCAAAATTGTAAAAATATAAAATAATTAATATAATTATTTTTACTCTTCGTGTGTTGTCGGATCGTTAAAACATTCACAATTACGTGTATACCCGCAATCGCGTACGTTTTCCGATCGTATTAAAATATTTAAAGTCGTTTAATCGTAATTATAAGTTCAACATTCGTATTATTATGGATCGTCACCCATAACTATACTCAGTCTCGCTTACAGATTACGATCTTGGTTGAATTAATTAATTGTTTTACTATTCGTCTCAACACTACGCACTAACACTAACCTGTTACACCGAACGCAGTATATGTATAGGGCTCACTCTCGCTGCCCACCACTGTTTCGATATAACAAGTTACTGTTCTTGCTTAGTGAAATCGACTGTAAATAGATAATACATACTTGTTTTCTGATTACTAAGATCCTGTAACACACAAGCACACATTATGAACATACTGAAACACATTGATGAACTGAACCATGAATAGACACTGTTCTAATACTGTTTACAACTACATGACTATATGCACAAATGTTACATCGGCGAATGAGCAAGGCTATTTATACAGTCTGTCGGCCGAATGAAACTCATTCGACAAAATTTCTTCTTTCGCCTTAACTGTGTGTTTCTTTCGCCCGAAACCTATTATTCCTCATTCGATTGTTTTCTAGTGTTTGATCTTCACCCAGTCTCTGATAATCTTGTTCTATATCATTTAAGGTATACCAGGATTAAAAATTATCAAGTTTCGACCATGAAATCATCGGAATCCGAACATTTGTTAGGTTTTAGGGTTTATTGATTCGCCCTTAAAATAAATGGTCAAAAAGGACTTAAACCGAACTTTGTCATGTTTTAAACTTGTTAATCGGCTGTTTCTGAACATGGATATATGAGTTTTATTGACTGATTTGAATTTTTGATAATCAAGGGTTTAAATTTCAAATTCAGCCGAATGACGCCATTCGGCGAATGTCTCATTCGGCGAATGAAAGTCATTCGGAGAATGACACTCATTGGACGAATGACTCATACTTTCATTCACATTCGGCGAATGTGTTCTACTTGCCAAATGGAGTTCATTCGGCGAATGACTCACTCAGCAAATGTGTTCATTTGCCAAATCAACTGTCATTCGGCCAATCAGTCTGAAATGTTTCTAAGTTCTGATTTTTATCTGTTTTCATCTTTTCAAGTTATCTGAATGGTTCTAACATGTTCTTATATGTTTTTCAGAATGGCTGGATACAAGCATGTGACGAAGAACAACATCTGCGCGCACTTAGATCTTACCACTTCGAACGCCAAGCACTACACTGAGATTATTACCTTTCTCAGGCGTTCGAGGATTTTTACAGCCATATCCACTATACATGTGCCATATCAGTCGCATCAACAGGATTTCTGGGCTTCGGCTGATATCGATTGTGAGGCTGAACCTCCTGTGATCAGAGGGAAGGTTCTTGGGCATGATGTAGTGATTTCAGCAGAACACATCAGGAGAGTCTGTGGCTTTCAGGATTCTCCGGATCAGCCTTATCTGTTAGACCGTTACTTGGTCCGTGGATGCTTTATGAGATGCAAGTATGAGGGAGATCTCGGAGCTGGAATTCTCAACAAAGCATAAATGTCTCCTCAGTTCAAGTATCTCGCACATTTTCTGATTCACTGTCTTGGGTCAAGTAGAGGTGGATTCGATGACATGCGGGAGACTATTCAGTGTGCTTTTGTTGCCTTGGTGCTGAACAGACCATTCAACTTCTCTGAGATGGTCTTCACTCACATGAAGGAGAATGTTACACTAAAGGGAGACAAGAAGTTTTTGATGTACCCGAGGTTTCTGCAGCAATTGATCGATGCTCAGTTACCCGATTTACCGAAGATTAATGATGAAATCATCAAACTGGAGAATATGAATGATCACACCCTCAACAGGGTGATGTCATACAGAGGCAAAGAGAGGAAGCCAGCTACTCGATCTTTATTTGGTCATCTCTCTAGGCCAGATTACAGAGCTCCTGCTGGTCGTAGATGGAGACATGATGAGTCTGACTCAGATGTTGAAGATATTATTGTACCAGATGATGGAGGAGATGATGATGGTGGAGATGATGATGTTGAAGGGGATGTTAGTGCTGGTGCAGGTGGTAGTGCTTCTGGTGGTGCTGATTATGTTGTGGGTGGTGTTGGTGATAGCTCAGTAGGTGTGAGCTCAGTAGCTGTGAGCTCTATTGTTATGACTCCTGATGTAGGAATTAGCACCTCTGTAGCTGCTGAAGAAGAGGTTGATATTGACTCACTGATGGACCTGGATTTTCTAATTACTACTACATCCATAGTGTCTGCTCCCCTTGATGCTACAGTTTCTCATTCTTATGAAAGTGGTGATGAGTCTGAGGACTCGAGCAAAGATGAAGGTGAAGCAGGTGATGGTGATGATGACAGTTCTGATTCTGAAGAGACTTATGATGATGAGTTTGAGAAAGTGATGGTAGGAGGAAGAATGGTGGTGAGGAAGAGGAAGAGGAAGAGAAGTGAAGAAGAGATGGAGGAGATTGCTGATCCTTCGTTTATTCCAGAGTTTGATTTATGTCCTCCACCTCGGTCTTCTACACCTATTACTACTGTTGTATCTACTACAGCTTCTCAGCCAACAGCTTCCAGAGCAGGGAGAGGAAAGAGGTCGAGGTTCTCATTTCAAAGAAGGTCAGAACTGACAACGGCTGCTACAACTACTGTTACATCAGTAGCAGCTGTTTCAGTTTCTTCACTGACCAGGTCAAGGGCAACTCATGTTCGTGCCACTACCACCCCTCTGACCACCTCTGTGACCCAGGTTCCCATATTTACTGCTGCATCTTCTGGTCCCTCCATTTCACGGGCCAATATGTCTATACCTACTGTGTCAGTTGTTGATTAGTTGAGCACACTGAACAGTATGGTACTCAGATTGATGAAGAGGAGCCTGGAACAGGAGAAGAAGAACAGGGAGAAGGAGCTAGTCATTGCTCAGCTCACCAAGAGGGTAGAAGAGCATGATACTCTGCTTCTTCAACCTGCAGATCAAAGGGCTGATCTAAGAGCTAGGTCTGCCCAACAGGAACAGCAGCTACTGAAGTACATAGATGAACATCATCAGCTAGCCATGACAGTCACTGATTTTAGTGATAGGATACTTTCCTTGGAGACTGAGAATGCTAGACTAGCAGATCAGATTGACAGTCTCAAGGATAGTACTCCTAGGATTGAAGGCTCTGCAGCACGTTTTGATGAATCAGACAAGGAGGAAGATGAAGAAGAAGAAGAAGAGTCTGAGGATGAATAGGTTGATTATGAAGATTCAGAAAAAGAGGGTGAATCTGATGATGAGGATAAGGACGGATCTGGGAGTGGGTCTTCTGAATCATCCAGTACTGATGATGATGATGACGATGATGATCAAGCCCCTCCTTCATCTGAGATCCTGTCCAAGAAGGCCAACGACAAGAAGACAAAGGCTCCTCCTCCTTCGTCTCCCTCAAAGACAGCTGAACCTGAAGCGACTGAGGAAGTAGAAGCTGTGCCTGTGAGACGTCAGTTAGACGAGACTCTTACTATGATTCTGGACGCTCAAGGCATTATACAGCACTCAGTCAACTACGACAAGGAGGAGGGAGAAATCATTCACTACCTCTCAAAGGAACAAATAGCTGAGCTATTCAGGTTAAATCCTGATGAGGTGATCACTGACGATACCTATGTTCCTGTTTTTGATGAGCCAGAGCCAGAAGCTTTTGATGATATTGATGAGGTTATTCTGGAAGATATTACGGATGAGGAGTATCCCAAGTATGCATCGGCTGAAGATGAGCTGCCTACATTTACTGACCAGTTAGGTATTTGGAAGAACAGGTTGAAGCCAGCAAGTCTGAAGACGATGATCAGAAGAAAAGGAAAGAGGAGTGGGAGGCCTATTGGGAGGTCTTGAAGAAACAAAACACTGAGAAGATGCCAGCTACTCATAAGAAGGTTTATAGGACCAAAGGCTATAAAGCTGGAGGTCATATTCTTAGCTGGGCATACTTCCACGACCTCGGATGTTATGCAGTGAAAAGAGAGAGAGGAATAGACTACTTCAAGCATCACCATGACTTCAAGACGTTGCCTGGCTTTGAAGTGAATCAATTAGCACGTCTGAAGATGCTCTACAGTGAAGACTCTAGGATGTCTGCTTGGTTCTCACGACAGATCCAGTACGAGTACCGTAAGCGATGGGTGAACTTCCAACCTCAACAGCCTGAACGTTACTATCTTCCTGAGATTGATGGAGACACCTGGAAACATAAAGTTATCCTGAAGTGGCTTCCCCCTAAAGTCTTCAAGAAGATTCCTTTACGGAAGATGCGACAAGATTTTATGGAAGGCTTCTGATGGTGGTACTATGACGGTCGTACTGGAGAAGCAGTGATTGTTCTATGCAAAGACAAGCAATGGGAGACTGTGAGAATATTTGAGCCAATGTGGTTGACAAATCTGTCCCACAAAGATGTCCTAGCTCTTTATCGTCATCAGATTTTCTTTGACGTACAAGACATGGTACAGGCATTACAGTTCATGAGGGTGATCCGTCTCTGCAGTATTCTCAAGATTCATGCTGGAGCTGACTGGAAAGCCATTTCTGCCAAGTACTTCAAGAAAGACTATAGATGCACTTATTGTCCCTAGTTCTATTTTGTAATATTCATCATGTAAAATTCAAGTTATTAATGGAAGTTGTCTTTTTATATTGTTCTTAATGTTTATGATTTAATTATTTGATTATATGATTGGGTGATTTGGTTTATTGATTAAATGAGTATGAGTATTGGTCATTCGGCCGAATGACTCTAGAGTATGAAGACATTCGCCGAATGAGAATAGAGTATGTCTATATTCAGCGAATGACTCATTCGCCGAATGACTCATTCGACTGAATTACCTATTCGACAGAAGTCATTCGCCGAGTGAATTGTTTCGGCCTCTCATTCGGTCGAATGTCAGCTGCCTATATATACAAGTTCAAAATCATTTCAACCCTAACTTCAGAGAGCACTCATTCGTCCAAAAGCACTCAAGTGTCAAACCCTAGGAGTTTTGAGCGTTCTCTTGCTGTCCAACTTCGATTCATAGCACGTGGTGTTCGATCTTTACTCAAACGTCAATCTAGCACCTTCGAATCACCACGGTTGCTGTCGGTTTCGATTGGAGAACCCTAGAATAGGATTCCGCATTATTCTAGTGGCTGTTGAGCAGATTCCCTGTGAGATCGGATTGTTTCCGAGCTCATTCTTGGTCCTACAAAGTGGTATATGAGCTTTGGCTCTTGATTCTGCTCGATTTCCAATCCAAAACATCAGATCTTTGATTGTCAGTTCGAAATCTCCAAAAACCCTGATCTTTTTACCCTAAAAGTTACTGTTTCATTGCAAATCCGTGGATTTTTGTGGTGTTTTTGTCAAATCTTTTATCCCAATTTGTTCATTATCATATCATGATGTTCTGTACCAAATTTGGTACTTAAATCTGGTCTAAATCTCAAGTTATAGCGATTTTTGTTGCAAAAACCCTCAGATTGGCCGAATGAGCATGGTGGCCGAATAGGTTTGGCCGAATAAGTCTCATTCGCCGAATAGCCCTCTTTTGCTAGTGTCATTCGCCGAATAGCTTCATTCGCAAGTCTCATTCGGTGAATAGCATCATTCGATTCTTCATTCGCCGAATAGGTTCATTTGTCCTAATAACTCATACTCAGTCCTTCATTTGCCGAATAGCTCACATTCGGGCCCCGACATTCGCCCAAAGGATACTCATTCGGCCCTGATTCTGAAATTTTTTCTAAGTGTTGAATTTTGTTGTTTCTGATTAAATGGAAGATTTAGCACTGATGGCGAACCAGAATCATCGTATTCAGACATTATTATTGACAGAGACTGAGACTGGAAACTCCAATAAGGCTCCCAAGCTGTTATCTTTGGATGATTATCCTCATTGGAAGTATCGGTTTGAAATTCATATCAATGGGGTAGACACCAATCTATGGATGATGATTGAAGGTGGTTATCTTCGGCCTCTTAATGAGGATGGAACTCCCATGCTAGTCACACGGATGACTGAGCCTCAAAGGAAATTGAATGATTATGAGAAAAAGGCTTATGCTATTTTATCTCAGTCCATAGCTACTGATATTTTTCATCAGTTCCGACAATTTACTTCGTCTAAGTATTTATGCGATGCTTTACAACAGCGTTATGAGGGTAATGATGCCTTGAAGAACATCAAGTCAGAAGCATTGAGGAAGGAATTCAATAGTTTATGTATGTGGGGAATGAATCTTTGGATGAGTTGATTGCAAGATTCTATCATCGTTTGAGTGAGCTATTCAATCATGAAGTCCAAACCACTACTCAAGAGAAGATCCAGTGTTTGGCTGACGCCCTACCTCCAAAATGGGAATCCTTCTTGATGGTTCTTAAGCAGAATGAGATGATGGCTCACATGGATATCAATGATTTCATTCAAAAACTGAAAGAACAAGAGATAGAGAACAAGTGGAAAGCAAAAAGAGTTGCACAAGTTCAGGATCCTTCATTGTACTATTCTACTCCCACAGTTGAGAAGTCAACTACTCATGCTCCTTTGAAGACTGCTTTTTTTTCTCAGACATATGAAGCTCCATCTACTGCTCAGATTCGTTTTAGTCAGTCATCTTCAACCAGCTCACAAAAGGAACATCATCAACCTTTTGCCAGCCTGAAAACAGACAACTTTGACAAGGTCACTGTGGAGATTGCTAAGGAACATATGGGTCTTTTGTCTACACTAATTAGCTCATATGATGGTTTAGTTGCTGGGCAGATTGGCAATCCTTATTTGACCAATGATGACTATTCTCAGATAGATCCTGATGACGTGGAAAGGATTGACATTATGTGGGCTTTGGCAAGTGCTGTGAGGAGAGCTAAGGAGTTTGTGAAGAGAACTGGCAAAGACATAAATTTAAACAAGGAGTCTAAGTTTGGATTTGATATGGCATCGGTGACATGCTACAACTGTGGAGAGAAAGGTCATTTTGTTAGACAGTGCAAGCAACCGAAGAAAGCCGGAAACAAGAACCCATTTCAGCATCAAAAGTCTTCTACTGCAAATCCAGAAAGGAGATTGGTTCCCATTGACTCTCCTACTCAAGCTAGATCCTCATCCTCTGCAAGCAAAGCTTTAATGGTACAACAAGATGAAGGGGTCAACTGGGATTTCAGATTCAATGCCGATCAAGGAGAACAAGATAAAGCTTGTGTGGCTGAGATTCAACAGGTTAAAGATCCCAGTGAAGAAATCATTTTGGAAGAAACAAAGATGAATGATGCTGAAGCCTCAAGTTCAGAGTCGGAAAGCATGACTGATTCAGATACTCAAGAATCTGATGCTGAAAATGATGACTCCACTACTCAGTTTGCTTTGATGGTAAACTCTTCTGCTTCATCAGAGTCCGAGCAGGTATACACTGATTGTTCATCTTCACATTCTGAGTGTTTTAATTGTGTTGACCATAGAAGTAAGGTCCTTGCTTATCAAAAGCATAATAGTGATTTGATGAACGATCTCGACTTGTGTATTGAGGCTAACAAAATTCTCAAATCTAATGAAAAAGATTTTCAAGCTAAAATTGATCTTATAAACAGACAATTACATGAGGCTGAGATCGCAGTGCTGAATAAGCAAGATGCCATCACTTCTTATCTCAATACCATCAATGAGATCAAGAAGAAGTTAGCAATAGTCGAGTGTGACTATGAGACCTTGGGACAGAAGCTCAAGAGCTATGAGAGCTCATCTTATATTATTGAGCACATGATCAGTAGGTGTATTGATCAACAGGGAAAGGGAAAAGTTACCTATCAAAATTGTCCTCCACCTATCCTCAACACCTTTGTCAATACACCAAATGACAAAGATGTTAAGGATTTTCAAGTCACTACTCCATTAGTAATTGATCAAACTGGACTATTTACTAATCAGGGTTCCTCAAAGTCTGAGGAATCTCGGGTGGATGGAATTGTTGAAGATTGGGTCTCAGATTCTGAGGATGAATCAGATGATTCACCTAAGTATGTTACTACTCAGAATCAAACCCATGTTGTCATGAAAGGTGACCCAATCTACAATTCAAAGATTTACAAAGAATTGTGCTTTGTAAAAGCTTCTCAAGAGTCTGAAGCTAAGTGTGTTACCAAGTCCGTTTTTGTTGGTAACAAAGGGACAAAAGGGTTGGGTTTTAATCAAGACAATCTGAAAACAAATGTTTTTAAATCACATAAAAAATCATTTTCTGATTTAAAACATTTTCATAAAAAGGGTGAAAAAGTTTGTTTTGAATGTGGTGAACCTGGACACATTGTTAGATTTTGCCCTCATTTGATCAGACCAAAGGTTGTTTCTTTCAGAAAACTAAATCCTGTTTTAACTAAACCTGTAAAATATGTAACTAAGTCTGTTCAAAGAAAATCCAAACAACAAGTTCAGATCAAATCTTTAGAGAAGGGTAAAAGGAAATTGGAAAATTTGAATGCTTCAAGTGTGCTTAAGGTTAACCAAGCAAAACCATCATCCATTTATCTGAAAAACTCTTTTGATAAAAATGCAATCTGGAAAGTTAAATCTTCTGAGAGCTCAGTTCCACCTATTTCAGACAAGTCTATTCCAGATGGTAAATGGATTGATGTATGGATCCGAGACTCACTGGGTCAACCCAAGACTGTAAAGGCTTGGGTTTCCAAAGTGAACTGATTGTCTCATTTTTGTGCAGGTTGCCCCAAAAGCTGGTGTTAATAGCAATTGGATCGTTGATAGTGGGGCTTCCAGGCATATGACTGGTGATATTTCTCTGCTCACTAACGTGAATGCAGTTCGCGGCGGATATGTTGCTTTTGCTGGTGATAAAGGTGGATTTATTACGGGAGAGGGAATTTTGACCAATGGGCAAGTGTCATTTGATAATGTCAGATATGTTAAGCAGTTGGAAAACAATCTTCTTTCAGTTTCCCAAATTTGTGACAAAGAGTACAAAGTTTTATTTGATGAGTCCAAATGCTACATTCTTAAGCAAGGTGTTAAGATTCCTGAAGACTGGATTTTGATGTCAGCTCCCAGAAAGCAAGACTTGTATGTTCTCAACATGGCCACAGCTTCAACAATATCCTCCACAGCTTCATGTTTTATGTCAAAGGCAACTGAGAAGGATTCAATCCTTTGGCATAAGAGGATGGGTCATTTGAGTTTACGTAAGATGAATCATTTGGTACATAATCATCTGGTTGAAGGAGTTAGCCTAAAGAATTTCAAGCTGTCTGATATCTGTGTATCTTGTAAGAAAGGGAAGCAAACTAAGCAGCCTCACAAGCTGAAAAAGTTTCATTCAATCAATGTTCCTCTTGAGCTTCTCCATATGGATTTGTTCGATCCTGTGAATCGGAAGAGTATAGCTGGAGATCAATACTGTCTTGTAATCACTGATGAGTATTCCAGATATTCTTGGGTTTTCTTTTTAAAGGAGAAATCTGAAACTTTTGATTGCATTCAAGTGTTGGTTAACAAACTTGAATCACTTTATAAGCTTAAGATCCGTCAGTTTCGCACAGATAATGGAACAGAGTTTAAGAACCACAACATGGAGACTTTCTGTAATACACGAGGTATTGTACAACAATTAAGTGCTCCATATGTTCCTCAAATGAATGGTGTTGCTGAGCGGAAAAATAGGACATTGATTGAAGCTGCTAGGACTATGCTTGCTGATTCCTCTTCACCGGTTCAGTTCTGGAATGAAGCTGTAACAAATGCTTGCTATACATTGAACCGGGTTCTTATTGTGAAAAGACACGGGAAGACTTGTTTTCAACTGCTCCATAACAGAAAGCCAAATCTTAAGTATCTTGAACCATTTGGTGCACCGTGCACTATGCTTAAGAAACATGAGCAGGGCAAATTCAATGAAAAGGTGGAAGAAGGGTACTTTCTTGGGTACAGCACTCCAAATAAACGAGTTTACAACATCTCAACTCATAATGTGGAAGAGTGGTACCATGTTGATGTTCAGAAATATTCTACGCCCCCACCAGGAAAAGGACCAGACTGGATGTTTGATTATTCTGGTCTTTTTGATTCATTCAATATGCCTCCCATGTATTCGGATGAAGATGTTGCAGTTCAGATGTTGTATGATGCACATAATGCACCTGATGAACCTTTGAAACCTTCCTCTGCATCTGTCCCAACCACACAGATAAATGATGACAACTCAGACACAGATGACAATCATTCTCATCCGGCTGCTCCTGTACCAGCTGTTGACAATCTTGTACCAGGTCTTGAGGATTTGAATCTGAACAACCTAGATCCTCAGGTTGAGGTTCCGGCTCATCCTGTTGGAAGAATTAACCGCATTCATCCTCAAGAAAACATTATTGGGAGTCCTTTGGATGGAGTGAAGACAAGAAATCAGCTTTCTTCAGGAGGTCTTGCTGACATCCTTGATTTTGCAGATGTAAGCTTTTGTGCTCATTCCTGTTTTATCTCCCAAGTTGAGCCACGTACCGTCACTGAAGCTTTAAAATAAGAATCATGGGTTGATGCCATGCAAGAAGAACTCTTGCAATTCAAAAAGTTAGGTGTATGGCAATTGGTTGACAAACCCAATGGTGCAAAATTTATTGGCAATAGATGGGTTCTTCGATGCAAGAAAGATGATCACGGGATCATTGTGAGAAACAAGGCACGTCTG
Organism: Mikania micrantha; assembly: GCA_009363875.1. Taxonomy (NCBI): domain Eukaryota; kingdom Viridiplantae; phylum Streptophyta; class Magnoliopsida; order Asterales; family Asteraceae; genus Mikania; species Mikania micrantha. The sequence continues at coordinate 14,461,345 of CM018681.1, forward strand.
GTGGTTCAGGGATTCAGACAGATAGAGGGTTTGGATTATAATGAAGTGTTTGCACCGGTTGCTCGACTCGAAGCAATTCGTATCTTCTTGGCATATGCATCCTTTAAGAAGTTTAAGGTTTATCAAATGGAAGTCAAAAGTGCATTTCTTCATGGTGTGATCAGTGAGACAGTATATGTCAGTCAATCTCCCGGGTTTGAGGATCCATTACATCGAGACCAAGTCTACAAGCTAGAAAAGGCCTTATATGGATTGCATCAAGCTCCGCGAGCATGGTATGAGACACTTTCTTCTCACCTTCTGAACAACGGGTTCAGAAAAGGTGTCATCGACTGCACATTCTTCATTCGTGAAAAGGATGGTGACTTGCTCTTGGTGCAAGTGTATGTAGACGACATAATCTTTGGTTCCACAAATGATAGTCTGTGCAAGGAGTTCGAGAATGTTATGAAGGAGAAATTTGAAATGAGCTTTATGGGAGAGATGAAATTTTTCTTTGGTTTGCAGGTGGATCAGTTTGAGGCAGGGATTTTCATTCATCAAACCAAATACGTTGGTGACATTCTAAGCCGATTCAGTATGTCTGATGCAAAGCCTGCTGGTACCCCACTGGCTGTTAATCACGGGATTACACCTGATGAAAACGGGGAGTTAATTGATGCCACTCTGTACCGAGGAATGATCGGCTCTCTTATGTATCTCACTGCTTCTCGGCTAGACATCATGTTTGCTACGTGCTTCTGTGCACGCTATCAGTCGAAAGCAAGAGTATCTCATCTCATTGCTGTTAAAAGGATTATGCGTTATCTGAAGGGTACACCGGATCTTGGCTTATGGTACCCTAATGATGATAACTTTGAGCTTACTGCATATAGTGACTCAGATTATGGTGGATGCAAGAGAGATTTCAAATCAATATCTGCAGGATGTCAGTTCTTTGGAAACCGCTTAGTTACCTAGCAGTGCAAGAAGCAGACGTCGGTGTTTGCTTCAACCTATGAAGCTGAATACATTGCTGCTGCTAGTTGCTGTTCTCAAATCATCTGAATTCAACAGCAACTTAGGGACTATGGGTTACATTTTTCTAACACTCCTATATATGTTGATAATACTGCTGCCATAGCTGTCACTAAGAATCCTGTTCAACACTCCAAAACAAAACACATCGACATTAAATATCACTTCATACGTGATTGTTTTGAAAAGAAATTAATCGATGTTGTGAAAATTCACACCGATCACCAAAAAGCCGATCTTTTTACAAAAGCTTTTGATAAACCCAGATTCTTATATATGTTATCGGCTAATGGTGTTTTTCAAAAGGATGAAGTACAATACTCATCTGAATCTAACAAATGATCATTACTTTTCTTAGCTAGTCTTTGTTTTGTTTATTTTTTTATAGTCTTTAAATTTTTCTTGTATAGTTTCTTCTATTCATTAAAAACTCAAAAATATTTTCTGTTTTTAGGTTTTTAGGGGGAGATATCTGTAAATTGAAAAACCAAAAACATTTGAAAAATGGAAAATACAAAAACAATAGAAAAATTAAAAATTGAGATGGTTTTCTTTATAAAGTAATACATTAATCTATCATGTCATAGAAGCAGAGGTGAATGTATATGCATTAAACACAAGAAAATTGGGATGGGATGTACTGATAGGCCGACTCTACAAAATGAATAAACACTTTGTTATATCTTAGACAGTCTGATTAGTGGGATCTGTTTTATTAAACCATTTAAGTGAGAAATAGTTTTTGACTCAAATCAAGCATACACCGGTCATCATGGAATCAAATGAGGTTTCAAACAAAGAAGAATAAAAACAAGCTGGTATTAAGCTTGAAGAAAAACAAAAGCAAGCTGGTATTAAGCTTGAAGAAAAACAAAAGAAAGCTGGTATTAAGCTTGAAGAGGAATAAAAGCAAGCTGGTATTAAGCTTGAGAAACACTTAAACAAATTAAGTTCGATTCCATACATGTGCCATATTGCTGGGACGGACCTAGCTGAAGCCATCCATTTGGATAGAACAAGAAAAATACAAAAAGATAATAATGTTGGAATCTTATTGAATTTATGATGACTGGTATTAAGATATGCAGAAATGAGTTTTAAACTGATTTTGATCTTTAATGGTGAAATGAAATGGGGAACTCAATCAGAAAATATGAGTGATCATAAAGTGTGTTTAGTAGTTGACTATTGTCTGGTTTAAAATTGGACAAATCAGTAATCGTATCATAATAAAATTGTGTTTGAAGTGAAGCATTCAATGAAGATGATGTGATGTGATTAGAGATATGTGTTATTTTATCAGTGGATCTCTCACAAAAATATGTGTTTATTTGTCTTTAGTTACTATTTGTACAGTCGTAATTGTTGTTTCAGAAAAATACAAAAAGATTTTCTATTTTCAATTTTGTTTTAAGATGATCATTTGTAGGTTCAGATGTCTGACACATCTGAATCCTAAACCAACCAGACATATCTTCATAATTGTCAAAATTTTGATGTTCAAAATGTTAAATATTGAAAAAGTTTGTGTTTTGGGTGTTAAAATTTCCCATTTGTCCGAATGAGGGGTGAATTTCATTCATTCGGCCGAATGACTTCATTCTGCGAATGAGTCATTCGTCCGAATCAATCAGACCAAGTATCTCTCATTCGGCGAATGAGTAGTGTCGAATGTCTCTTTCAACATTCACATTCGGCGAATGAGTAGTGACGAATGTCTCATTCGTCAATCACATTCGGCGAATGTGTTTGAATTTCATCCGACCTTTCGCCTGTCTCATTCGGCGAATGAGCAAGGCTATATAATGTTGGTCGGCCGAATGAAACTCATTCGACCAAAACTTTTCTTTCGCCTCTTCTGTTTACGACTTTCGCCCGAAACTCATCTTTGATCATTCGATTATCTTATAGTGTTGGATCTTTACCCAGCTTCTGATATTCATATTCTATTACATTTCAGGTACTTGGGGAACAAAGATCATTGATTTCCAACCATGAAATCATCTTAGTCAGATCATAGTTTAGGGTTTTAGGGTTTCTTGTATCGCCTTTGAAATAGATGGTCAAAACGAACTTAAATCGAACTTTGCCATGTTTTAAACTTGTTAGTCGGATGTTTCTGAGTGTGTATTTACATGTTTTGTGGACTAATTTGATCATCGTATTGATAAGGGTTTAAAAATTTCAAATCCAGCCGAATGACGCCATTCGGCGAATGACTCATTCCTTCACTGTCATTCGGCGAATGTGTTCATTCGCCAGTTTATGTGTCATTCGGCAAATCAGTCTGAAATGTTTCTAAGTTCTGATTTTTATCTGAATTCAACTTTTCAAGTTATCTGAATGGTTCTAACATGTTCTGATATGTTTTTTCAGAATGGCCGGATACAAATCAGTGACGAAGAACAACATCTGCGCACACTTAGATCTTACCACTCCGAACGCCAAGCACTACACAGAGATTATTACCTTTCTCAGGCGTTCGAGGATTTTTACAGCCATCTCCACTATACATGTGCCATATCAGTCGCATCAACAGGATTTCTGGTCTTCGGCTGATATCGATTGTGAGGCTGAACCTCCTGTGATCAGAGGGAAGGTTCTTGGGCATGATGTGGTGATTTCAGCAGAACACATCAGGAGAGTCTGTGGCTTTCAGGATTCTCCGGATCAGCCTTATCTGTTAGACCGATACTTGGTCCGTGGATGCTTTATGCGGTGCAAGTATGAAGGAGATCTCGGAGCTGGGATTCTCAACAGAGCGTACATGTCACCTCAGTTCAAGTATCTTGCGCATGTGCTGATTCATTGTCTAGGATCCAGGAGAGGTGGATTTGATGACATGCAAGAGACAATTCAGTGTGCTTTCGTAGCCCTGGTGCTGAACAGACTATTCAACTTCTCTAAGATGGTCTTCACTCACATGAAGGAGAATGTCACTTTGAAGGGAGACAAGAAGTTCTTGATGTACCCAAGATTTCTGCAACATGCTCAGTTGCCTGATCTACCGAAGATTGATGCTGACATCATCAAGCTGGAGCACATGAATGATCTCACCCTCAACCGGGTGATGTCATACAGAGGCTAAGAGAGGAAACCAGCTTCTAGATCTTTATTTGGTCATCTCTCTAGGCCAGATTATCGAGCTCATGCTGGTCGTAGATGGAGACATGATGAGTCTGACTCTGATGTTTAGGATATTGTTGTGCCAGATGATGGAGGAGATGATGATGGTGGAGATGATGATGTTGAGGGTGATGTTGGTGTTGGTGTTGGTGCAAGCGGTAGTGGTGCTGGTGTTACTGATGATGTTCTGGTTGGTGGTGGTGCTAGCTTAGTAAGTGTGAGAATGATGACTGTAAGCACAGTTGATGTGACTCCTGATGCAGGTGTGAGCACCTCTTTGGATGCAGAGGAGGAAATAGATATTGACTCACTGATGGAGCTAGATTTCCTGATTACTACTACCTCCACAGTGACTGCTCCTCTTGATGCTACAGTTCCTCATTCTTCTGAAGGTGGTGTTGAGTCTGAGGACTCGAGCGAAGATGAAGGTGAAGCAGGTGATGGTGATGATGACAGTTCTGATTCTGAAGAGACTCATGATGATGAGTTTTAGAAAGTGATGGTAGGAGGCAGAATGGTGGTGAGGAAGAGGAAGAGGAGTGAAGCAGAGTTGGAGGAGATTGTTGATCCTTCCTTTATTCCAGAGTTTGATCTATCTCCTCCACCTCGGTCTTCTACACCTGCTACTACTGTTGTTTCTATAGCAGCTTCTCATCCGACACCTTCCAGAGCTGGTAGAGGAAAGAGGTCGAGGTTCTCATTCCAGAGAAGGTCAGAACTGACAACGGCTGCTACAACTACTGTTACATCAGTAGCAGCTGTTTCAATTTCTTCACTGACAAGGTCAAGGGCAACTCATGTTCGTGCCACTACCACCCCTCTGACCACCTCGGTGACTCAGGCCCCCATATTTACTGCTGCATCCTCTGGTCCCTCCATTTCACGTGCTGATATGTCTATACCTACTGTGTCAGTTGTTGATCAGTTGAGCACACTGAACAGTATGGTACTCAGATTGATGGAGAGGAGTATGGTACAGGAAAAGAAGAATAGGGAGCAAGAGCTTGTTATTGCTCAGCTCACCAAGAGAGTGGAGGAGCAGGACACTCTGCTGATTCAAGCTGCAGATCAAAGGGCTGATCCGAGGGCTAGGTCTGCTCAACAGGAGCAGCAGCTGCTGAAATACATTGATGAGCATCATCAACTAGCCCTGACAGTCACAGATTTCAGTGATAGGATACTGTCCTTGGAGACTGAAAATGCTCGATTAGCAGATCAGATCGACAGTCTCAAGGATAGTACTCCTCGGATTGAAGGATCTGCAGCACGTTCCGATGAATCAGACAAGGAGGAAGATGATGAAGACGAAGAAGAGTCTGAGGAGGAACATGTAGATTATGAGGATTCAGAGAAAGAGGATGAATCTGATGATAAAGACAAGGACGGATCTGGGAGTGGGTCTTCTAAATCATCCAAGTACTGATGATGATGATGATGATGATGATGATGATAATGACGATCAAGCCCCTCCATCTTCTGAGATCTGATCCAAGAAAGAAAATGACAAGAAACCACAGGCTCCTCCTCCTTCGTCTCCCTCAAAGACAGCCGAACCTGAAGCGACTGAGGAAGTAGAAGCTGTGCATGTGAGACGTCAGTTAGACGAGACTCTTACTATGATTCTGGACGCTCAAGGCATTATACAGCACTCAGTCAGATATGACAAGGAGGAGGGAGAAATCATTCACTTCCTTACAAAGGAACAAATAGCTGAGCTATTTAGGTTAAATCCTGATGAGGTTATCACTGATGATGCCTCTGTTCCTGTTTTTTATGAGCCTGAGCCAGAACCTTTTGATGATATTGATGAGGTTATTCTGGAGGATATTACTGATGAAGAGTATCCCAAGTATACATCGGCTGAAGATGAGCTGCCTACTTTTACTGACCAGTTTGATCAAGAGACAGAGGATCTTCTGGTCAGGTATTTGGAAGAACAAGTTGAAGCCAGCAAATCTGAAGCCGATGACAAGAAGAAAAGGAAAGAGGAATGGGAAGCTTACTGGGAGGTCTTAAAGAAGCAAAGTACAGAGAAGATGCCAGCTACTCATAAGAAAGTCTATAGGACCAAAGGCTATAGAGCTGGAGGTCAGATTCTTAGCTGGGCATACTTCCATGACCTCGGATGTTATGCTGTGAAGGGAGAGAAAGGAATAGACTACTTCAAGCATCCACATGACTTCAAGACGTTGCCTGGATTTGAAGTGAATCAATTAGCACGTCTTAAGATGCTTTACAGCGAAGACTCTGGGATGTCTGCGTGGTTCTCCCGACAGATCAAGTACGAGTACCGTAAGAGATGGGTGAACTTCCAACCTCAACAGCCTGAATGTTATTATCTTCCTGAGATTGATGGAGACACCCAGAAACATAAAGTGATCCTGAAGTGGCTTCCTTCTAAAGTCTTGAAGAAGATTCCTTTGCGGAAGATGCGACAAGACTTTATGGAAGGCTTCCGATGGTGGTACTATGACGGTCTTACTGGAGAACCAGTGATTGTTCTCCGCAACGACAAGGAATGGGAGACCGTGAGGATTTTTGAGCCCCTGTGGTTGACCAACCTATCCTACAAAGATGTCCAAGCTCTTTATCGTCATCAGATCTTCTTTGATGTACAGGACCTGGTACAGGCATTACAGTTCATGAGGGTGATCCGTCTCTGCAGTATTTTCAAGATACATGCTGGAGCTGACTGGAAAGCCATTTCTGCCAAGTACTTCAAGAAAGACACTTCCACAAGCTGAACTAGGTCCAAGGGGGAGTTTGTAGATGCACTTATTGTCCCTAGTTCTATTTTGTAATATTCATCATGTAAAATTCAAGTTATTAATGGAAGTTGTCTTTTTATATTGTTCTTAATGTTTATGATTTAATTATTTGATTATATGATTGGGTGATTTGGTTTATTGATTAATTGAGTATGAGTATTGCTCATTCGGCCGAATGACTCTAGAGTATGAAGTCATTCGCCGAATGAGAATATAGTATGTCTATATTCAACGAATGAGTCATTCGCCGAATGACTCATTCGACTGAATTACCTATTCGACAGAATTCATTCGCCAAATGAGTTGTTTCGGCCTCTCATTCGGCCGAATGTCAGCTGCCTATATATACAAGTTCAAAATCATTTCAACCCTAACTTCAGAGAGCACTCATTCGTCCAAAAGCACTCAAGTGTCAAACCCTTGGAGTTTTGAGCGTTCTCTTGCTGTCCAACTTCGATTCATAGCACGTGGTGTTCGATCTTCACTCAAACGTCAATCTAGCACCTTCGAATCACCACGGTTGCTGTCGGTTTCGATTGGAGAACCCTAGAATAGGATTCCGCACTATTCTAGTGGCTGTTGAGCAGATTCCCTGTGAGATCGGATTCTTTCCGAGCTCATTCTTGGTCCTACAAAGACGCTTCCACAAGCTGAACTAGGTCCAAGGGGGAGTTTGTAGATGCACTTAATGTCCCTAGTTCTATTTTGTAACTTTCATCATGTAAAAATCAAGGTATATTAATGGAAGTTGTCTTTCTATATTGTTCTTAATGTTTATATTTTAGTTATTTGATTATGTTATTGGGTGATTTGATTTATTATATTTTTGAGTATGAGTATGTTTCATTCGGGCGAATGACTCTAACGTATGAAGTCATTCGCTGAATGAAACCAGAGTATGTCTAAAGCCAGCGAATGAGTCATTCGCCGAATGACTCATTCGACTGAATTACTTATTCGACAGCAGTCATTCGCCGAATGAGGTGTTTCGCCCTCTCATTCGCCCGAATGTCAGCTGCCTATATATACAAGTTCAAAATCATTTCAACCCTAACTTCAGAGAGCACTCATTCGTCCCAAAGCACTCAAGTGTCAAACCCTTGGAGTTTTGAGCGTTCTCTTGCTGTCCAACTTCGATTCATAGCTCGTGGTGTTGGATCTTCACTCAAACGTCAATCTAGCACCTTCGTATCACCACGGTTGCTGTCGGATTCGATTGGAAAACCCTAGAATAGGATTCCACACTATTCTAGTGGCTGTTGAGCAGATTCCCTGTGAGATCGGATTGTTTCCGAGCTCATTATTGGTCCAACAATAATTAGGTGACAACTAATGGAGTAAACAACGACATGATGAACAACTCGTGATTTACAAAATGTTAATAATCTGGAACACTTCATGCATGGGTTCCATGCATGGTATAATGGATTATGTTTTTATGTAAAATCAAATAAACTTAGACTAAGTTTTTCTAACTTATAACTAAATAAATTAATGAACTTCCTCATGTTAACATAAAGGTGATGGACTAAGCTTGAGATGGTTACAAGAATAAAAATATTAGAACACACGCTTAAAAAAACTAAGTCTAATGAACATGAAAACTAAAAACATGAATGAACATAAACTTACAATTATATGAACAATGTTAATACAAATAAGGTTTGAGCACGATCAACAAATCAACATCAAGTGAGAACATCATGCATCGAGCCTTCATTCATCGTACGTTCTAGCTATTCAAAGTGAGTACATAGCCCCTTCCTTTCCTACTTTTAAATCTTTTATGGTGGAAAATATGAAAACTATTTTCAAAACTAAATTTCTTAAATAGTTTTCATTACTCAATTACTTGAATGGTTTTCATTATTTAGAACTTATGTTTTTCTGTGTTGGTACACTTTAATACATTTGAACATTTGAACATTGAACATTGGATACAAGGCATTTAGTCATGATTTCTCATGGCACACGACCTAATCCAATTCATTTCGTACAAATACAAGTTGGTTTTTTAATTGAACTAAGTAACATGGATGCACAGTTTGTAAACACGCATATCCACATTATGTATGCCTATGTTTAGGACTTCGAAGGCTAAAATCACTATTCGTAGATTTCAGCCTTGAAGTTCATGCATTAGTACATTTAGGACTCAAGGGTTAGAAGTTATTAATTTAACCTCTAAGCTTGACTTCACGCACAGATTCAACGTTAGTACTGGGTGATCACCAAAAGGGAAACAGGTTCTACACTAAGGTCAAAGTTGGCTTTAATTAAATTTATAGCCAAGGATGAATTGGTGTAGATTAGCAATATAAATTAATTGTTGATTAATTTTGACAGTTTAGGCCATATTGAATACGTTGACACAAAGTTGGTTTTAAATTGTTTTATTACCATGGACTATGTTGTTTATTAGTCAGCCTTTGCCTAACTTCGAACGTAGTTTGGAACTTGGATTTAAGATGACAATAGGTTATACTTGATGATAGTTTGTGTTACATTAGAATGTTACAAATTTACATTTATACATATAAAGTTTATAAAAAGTGGTTGTACATAGTTGTTATTTGTACCTGTTTCATTGGTTGTATGAACTCAGGTTTTATACAGGATTTTACAAGTTACACTTACGTATTTTCAAGGAATATCTTGTGGAACTTATATTTTCATATTCAGAAACAAAATGTTTTACAATATTTAAACCTATGTATCTTACTAACTACTATTGTAGTTGACAGATTTTCTTCACATGTTTCAGCTGAACAGATATAGGCACAGAACATAGAGAACTAAGGCGACTGTTCATGCATGTAATGTCCCTAGTTCTGTATTTTGTATATCTTTGATTATGTAAAATTCATATTAGTAATGAAATTAATTTTTCTTTATTGTTCGTATATGTTTAAATGAGTTTAATATGTTTAACTATGTTTGACTTTGACTTTGACTATGTTATAGACCCATTCATGCAAATGGTTTCTAAGAATGAGTCCTTTCGTACGAATGAACACCTAGCAAATGGCCGAGGCTAACTAATGAGTCACTCACATGACTCATTCGTTTGACCAGCCCATTCGGCTGAGCCTTTCACCCGAATGAGTGCTTCGCACCATTCATTCAGTCGAATGAGCTCAGTCTATATATAGGATTACAAACAGAATGTTTCAGTAAATTTTCATCATTCCTCTAACCCTTAGCATTCCAAGTCATTCCTCTAGGGTTTTGAGCCGCCTTTTCCCGTCCAAGTTCATTTCTCACCCCGTGGTGCTTCGATTTTGATCAAAACGATGATTCTACATCATTGGATTGCCATGGGGCTTGGCGATTTCGGTTGGAAAACCCTTGAATAGGATTCTTCACTATTCAAAGGCCTGCCGAGCAGATTCCTTAGGGTACCGAGTTGTTTCTTAGGGTTCCTTAGGTCCTACAAAGTGGTATCGGAGCTTTGGCTCTTGATTCTGCTCTATTTACGATCCAAATCATCATATTTCACATTGTAGATTCGAGATTTTCGAAAACCCTGAGTTTCTTATTCACCAAGTTACTGTTTCATTAGAAAATCGTGGGTTTTTCCAGTTGTTTTGGTCTGTAGTGCATTCCTAAAGCTTAGGGATATTACCTTGAGGTTGCATACCAAATTTGATGGTCAGATTCGATCAAAATACAAATATATCGAAATTTTTGTTGCTAAAAACCCCAGTTTATGCAGATGAGTCGATTGGGCGAATATACATTGTGCGAATAGGTCATTCGGCCGAATAGGTTATTCGGTTCAAGAGTTAGTGCAAATAGACCTTCATTCGGTTGGTTCAGACTCATTCGACTGAAACTGCTTTCGTACGGTCTCTTTCTTTTTCGGATGAAGGTGAAGGCAAAGTCTGGTTCAACTAAGGAGTAGGTCGTCCTATCTGATAGAGCGGGTAATGCTCAAATTCTTTTTTTCGTATTTGGGGTTGACGCCGAGAAAGACTAAAGACGGGAGAGTACGCATAGAAATCCTCGGGAAAGCACTAATGAACTACGCCATCCCTGACATCGAGGTTGGCTCTTCCAGTTGCTTTTGTTGTACTGTCTATTCCAATTGGCGGTCGAGCCCTAACAAACATATGGTATACTAAACAGCTGTTTTGGTTATGTTCTTCCTATTAGGGGAGGTGAAGCTATATTAGATTACGTAGGTGACTAGAATAGAATACTATATTAGGCTCCTAATGGAAATGTAAAATGAACATCTTCGCAGAAATGCAATAATTCCTCAAGGCTCATCAAATGTTTGGAATAGGGAACTTACAATAATACAACGCCGCATTCTTCGAAGATTGAGGAACAAGACGAGATCTATTAAGAGAATGATTTATTCTCAAAAAAATCTGAATAGTTACATCCAATTACAAATGACACGAAATTTGCCCATTTTTCATGGAGATTTACCCATCACAGAGATGCGTATAGGAACAGAACGAACTTCATATATCCCTTTTCCACTCAATCCAGAACCAAGATCGGACGTTATTCCGGTTCATCTCCATTTTAGTGAAACTCTTCCTAAATAACATTCTTTTTTCAGATTTTTGTATCAAGTGAGTCCATAGCTTAAGATTACAGCACTTTACTGCCAAACGTCCTTTCTTCATTCTATCTAGGCTAGAAACACGATGAGAAGCAGTCACACACAATAACCCCATCATATTTCAGCTTGGCTGTCGAAACTATGGGGCGCCGAACCCGAGAACGTCAAAGATAGCTTTCTGTTGGATAGTCGAGCTAAACCGCGCAGAAGCAGTCTCGAACACTATCTAATATGATAGTGGTTGCGACATCAACTCCAGATCAATGCAAAAGAAAGCATCTAAAGAGGAAGGCTCCTTGTAGAGCTAGAAAGCTGCTACTTTCTAAAAGAATCTCTTGAATGTAGTACGGTACTAGCACGTTTCGAAGTCGCAGGGGAACCTGTGGCTAGATTGAATCCTTCTCAGGAAGAGTTGATGCTTGCAGGTTTATTGTGTCTAGCAGCTATGGAAAAGCCTATAGTATAGGGCTAGAATAACAAGAAAACCCAGTCTCCAACTGAAAATTCCATCTCACATCTATGATGATCCTCATATGGCTTCATTCTAACTTGTGCCCTTGACTGTCCTTCGAAATCTGTATGATAGTCGACTACTCCCTGAGATGACTCTCTGCTGAGGCAGCATTGGAACCTTCAGGCTGGGGCATAGGTATAACTGTTGCAGCATAGCGATAGAGGGCTTCAATTCAAATAGGGTCATTTTCATTGTGGTATGATAAGTAGCGTCGTACCACCACTCTGCTAAGCATAACCACTTATATACCACTTCTATGGCGCGAATGGCCTTCTGTGCTACTCATTAATAATAAATCTGGGGTTAAATAACAGAATTTGATGATATTAGAGCCCCCGTCAATAATAGGTCCCGCTATTTTTCATTCCTCGGAACAAATTCTCAAGCTAGTGCTAATGCCTTCCTTCGTGCACCTACTTTGATTTTTGTGGCTTTACTGGTACGAGCTGCGATCCCAAGTCTTGTTCTCAGGCTTTCGGAACTTGTTTGTCAACACCATGTCAGCAGGTGGCTCTTTCATTAGACATAGCTATGCTCACCATATTGTAGTATAATGGGCGATATCTCCTACGCTGTCTTTGTGGATTCCCACCGAATTCCAAATAGTCATTCGACTGTGTCCTCATTCGAATCAGAAAAGTCATTCGGCCTACTCAGTTCATTCGGACTCATTCAGGCCCCGACATTCGGTTGTTGTGACTTCATTCGGCCATCATCTTTTGCAAAAATTTCTAAGTGTTGGGTCGGTTTACTTTTGACAAAATGAAAGAACTTGCATTGATGGCTAATCAGAACAACAAAATTCAGAACCTGCTGCTTACTGAGACAGAGACCGGGAATTCAAACAAAGATCCAAAGTTACTTTAATTAGAATATTATCCACATTGGAAGTATCGATTTAAGATTCATATTAATGGATAGGATACCAATCTTTGGATGATGATTGAGAGTGGACACTTGAGGCCACTTAGTGAGGATGGATCACTTATGCTTGTCACACGGATGACTAAGCCTCAGAGGAAGTTGTATGATTTTGAGAAGAAGGCGTATGCAATATTGTCCCAGTCTATTGCTACAGATATATTTCACCAATTCAGACAGTTTACTTCATCAAAACTACTATGGGATGCCTTGCAGCAAAGGTACGAGGGGAATGATGCACTGAAGAGCATCAAGTCTAAAGCCTTGAATAAAGCGTTTAATAGGTTCATGTGCGTGGGAAATGAGTCTTTGGATGACTTGATTTCTAGACTTTATCATCTCTTGAGTGAGCTCTACAATCATCAAGTCAAGACAACTGTACAAGAGAAGATCAAGTGTCTGGCTGACGCTTTACCTCCCAAGTGGGAATCTTTTCAGATGGTTCTGAAACGGAGTGAGATGATTGCTAACATGGGAATTAATGATTTCATTCAGAAGCTGAAGGAACAGGAGATAGAGAACAAGTGGAAAGCTAAGAGAGTTGATCAAGTTCAAGATCCATCGTTAAACTACTCTACTCCTAATGTGGAAAGAGCTTCTTCTCATGTTGCATTGAAGACATATTTTGTCTCACAAACCAAAGAAGCTCCTGTTTCAGGCCAGACACATTTCAGTCAGTCAGCTACAACTTCCACATCTCAAAAAGAAGAAAGTCATTTTGTCACTAATTTGAAGACAGACAACTTTGACAAAGTAACTTTGGAGGTTGCTAAAGAGAATATGGGTCTTTTGTCTACACTTGTGATACCTTATGATGGGTTGTTAGCTGGGCAGATTGGTAATCCACATTTGACAAATGAACACTACTCTCAGGTTGATCCTGATGATATAGAAAGGATTGAAATTATGTGGGCTGTTGAAAGTGCAGGTAGAAGAGCAAAAGACTTTGTCAGAAGAACTGGGAAAAAGATCAATCTGAACAAAGACTCAAAGTTTCGATTTGATATGTCGTCTGTTACTTGCTACAATAGTGGGGATAAACATCATTTTGCAAGACAATGCAAAAAGCCTAAGAAGATTGGGTTTCTGATTCTGAGGATGATTTTGATGTTTCTCCTCAAGTGTCTTGTGTTAAGAATCAGACATCTGGTGTCTAAAAGGTGGACCCAATCTCATCAAAGACAAACATGCCTTCAATGTTATCCAAAGCCATATGCTTTGTGAAGTCTTCACAGGATGGTGAAGCAAGTGAGTCCAACAAGACTGACAATCTTGTTTTCAATGGGAAAAAGGGTTTGGGTTTTAAGCAAGACAAGACAAAAACAAATGATTTTCATCAAAACAAAAGGTCTTATTATAAACCAAAACAGTTATCATAAAGATAAACGATCTTGTTTTGATTGTGGTGCACCTAGACACTTTGCCAGATTTTGTCCTCATTTGATTACACCACTAGGAGCACCACAACGAAAACAAAATTAGAATTTTGTTAAAGAGGTCAAATCTGCTTGTCCCTCACCTCAAGTTAAATCAAAGCATCCTTCACCTATCAAATCTCAGAATAAAGGTAAACGAGTTGTGGTTGATCATGATACACCCAAAATTGTTTTTGAGAAACAATCCAAGCCATCATCAGTGTATTTATTGGAATCTTTCAGCAAAAACACTGTTTTGATGGCCAAGTCCTCTAAAACTCCTGTTTCTAAACCTCCTGATAAATTCAACTCAGATGGACAATGGGTTAAGATGAAAATCCTGGAATCTTTGGGTCAACCCAAGGCTGTAAAGGCTTGGATTCCCAAATTCAACTAATGATTTGTGTATGTGCAGGTTTCCCCAAATGCTGCTCTTAATTGCACTTGGATTCCTGATAGTGTGGCTTCAAGGCACATGACTGGATACATATCTCTTCTTTCCAATCCTCATTCAATTAAAGGATGATATGTATCTTTTGCTTGTAACATGGCGGGTTTATTACTGGAGAAGAAATTCTTTCTAATGGCAAAGTTTTGTTTGACAAGGTCGGATGTCTGCTCCAAGATAGCAAGATCTGTATGTTCTCAATATGGCCACAACTTCAACTACATCTTCTACAGCTTCATGTTTTATGTCCAAGGCTACAGAGAAATATTCTATACTTTTTATAAGAAGATGGTTCATTTGAGTTTGAGGAAGATGAATCATTTGGTTCACA
Source organism: Mikania micrantha (assembly GCA_009363875.1). Lineage (NCBI taxonomy): Eukaryota > Viridiplantae > Streptophyta > Magnoliopsida > Asterales > Asteraceae > Mikania > Mikania micrantha. The sequence goes on from CM018681.1 coordinate 14,476,461, forward strand.
ACAATCTGGTTGAGGGAATGAGTTTGAAGAACTTCAAGCTGTCTGATGTCTGTGTTTCAAGTAGAAGGGAAAGCAAACCAAGAAGTCTCACAAACCTAAGAAGTTTCATTCAATTACTGTTCCACTTGAGCTTCTCCACATGGATCTTTTTTGTCCTGTCAATTGCAAGAGCATTGCTGGAGATCAATACTGCTTAGTAATCTATGATGAAAACTACAGATATTATTGGGTGTTCATTATGAACGAGACATCTGAAACATTCGAATGTGTTCAAGTTCTGGTAAGTAAGCTTGAATCACTGCATAAGCTCAATGTTCTCATTCTCAGAATAGATAACGGGACTGAATTCAAGAATCACAATATGGAGACTTTCTGCAATGAACGTGGTATTATTCAGTAGTTCAGTGCTCCATATGTCCCATAGGTGAATGGTGCTGCTAAGCGAAAGAACAGAACATTAATTGTGGATGCTCAGACTATGCTTGCTGATTCTTATCTACCGGTTCAATTCTGTAACGAAGCTGTTGCTAATTCTTGTTACACTTTGAACCTGGTGATTATTGTGAAGAGACACGGGGAAGAATTTCCTTGAATTTTTCCAAAACAGAAAGCCAAATCTTAAGTACCGTGAACCATTTGGTGCTCCATGAAAGATGCTTAAGAAACATGAGCAAGGCAAGTTCAATAAAAATGGAAGAAGGATACTTTCTTGGGTACAACACTCCAAATAAGCGAGTCTACAATAGATCAACTCACAATGTAGAGGAGTGGTACCATGTAGATGTTCAGAAATATTCTATGCCACCACCTGGGACAGGTCCTGAATTGATGTTCAACTATTATGATTTATTTGACTCTTTCAACATGCCACAAAATTCACCTAATGAACCAGTGAAACCATCTTTAGTCCAAGCTTCAATGCAGGCAAATGATGTGTAGGTCTCCAAACTGATCAAGAACAGAACTTTATCTTTGCAAACATCATCTTTGATCTCTAACAAGTGCGGAATCAAAGTTAGAAACACGAAAGCAAGTAGAAAAATGCAAACTTTATAAATATTGAAAAACTTCGAGTACAAGCGCCTCAATACGTCTAGAGAACGGCTGCCTCGGGATTCCAACCTAAACCTATACAAAATACGTCTATTTATACTAGGCCTAGGAGTACACGAAGTTTAATACACAAGTTCGAGTACACGAACAACTTCGTGTACTCGAAATATCTGTACACGAAAATAAACAAAAATCTTAGCTTTGACTCTTCAGGATTGACTTTGTCAGTCTTCATCGTTTAGTGGGCTCTACAAACTCCCCCTAGACTGGCGAAGTCATCCGATCGGAAGAGTGACATTGTGCGGTCCTGCACCTGCATACAGTTTTAACTTGATAGCGAAATCCACTGTTCGTGTGAAAGGCTTTGCCTCTTCATCCTTTCTAGAGTACACTCGAATTGGAGACTCATGAAGCTTCATCATATCTTCCTTCCCGTAATTCAGCAAATCCATGGGGTCGAGAATGATGTCGAGATCATCAACATTATCTTGGTTCTTGATTATGACTGCTGCTAGGTTGAGATCGTCATAGTACCAGGATAGGAAGTTTGCCAATGAATTATCTGGAACTCTAGGAGAAACTGTTACTGCTTGCTCGACATGAGGTGGGGGGTACTTGTAGTATACCCATGGCTTGTTAGTCTTTGGATCGATAATACAAGTAGAAACAAATCGTCTTCCCTTGGTTGTACGCATGACTAGAAAATCCTTTTCGCACTGGTCTTTAATAAACTTGGCAAATAGATCAGCTTGAGAGTCTTTAGATGGATTGAAGAACATTGCTTTGTTGATGCTTTGAATGTCAACCTTTGGCAAGGTGCAAAAATCTCTTGGCTTCTTGTAGAATTCGACCTTTCTGTTCATTCTCTTTACCAGATAAATATCTCGAACTTTGTCATACATCCAGCAGCATACGTTGGACCTATCGTTACGAACTGCGAACAAGTTTCTGTCATCTGATATGAAGATATGCTCTGGATGTTTGTCACTCATTTCCTTAAACCATGCAGATTTGTCAATAGGAGGAGATGGCGTCCAATCTTTCTTCTTATCGAACCAACTGACTATCACATCATTAAGAGACGTGATCTCCTGTCCCAGAGCATCAATGTATTTGTGGGCATACAAATAATCGATATAATGATCTGTTGATACGTTTCCGAGCACAATATTTTCTGGTTTGTCTTCTACAGATGCCCCTGCAGAAGTTGCGTCTCCATCCTTTGTCTTTTCACCCAACCACTCAAAGTCAAAATTTTCTGGTAGATCATCAGGTAAGCTGTCAAAGCCGGCTCCTGAGGTCTCGTCAGGGTGAACACAGTCGCCAAACAAAATGTCATCAAGAATATCTCCAAAAAGATCATCATAAAGTCCTGGAGGCTTTCCTGATGAAGATGGATTTCCAGATGCTCCTCCCTGATCCTTATCATCTGGAGGGCCTTGATCCCTTTTATCAGATGGGTCATCATCTTTCTTGTCTTCTTTGTCTTTCTTATCATCTTCCTTGTCTTTCTTATCATCCTCATCATCATCATTATCATCATCACTATCATCATTGTCATCAGCACTTTCATCAAATACTTTATCTAAGTATTCATCTTCAGACTCTTGAACCTCTTCTCCTTTGAGCCTTTTGATGTCCTTCTTCATTTCACGGTTCTCCATCAAACGAAATCTGATGAATTTTTCATGTGCTTTGATCTTTCCATGACATTTGTTTAGATGACTGCAGATCTTTATCTTTCCCTCTCGTAGATTTTTGATGAGACCATCTTTGAGCTCAGAATCCCTTCCAAGCTGGAATACTCGGTCCTGCAGTTCCACAATATCTACAGGAACATATTTGGGTTCATACGGTGAGTCAGCGTGCAAAGGAGATTTTCCTTTGTCACCGCTCGTGCGAATAGGAGATGGTGGAGTCTCGGTGTGAGGGATGGTGGTAGCAGAAGATGGAGTGGATAATCTAGCTGGAAGTTTGATGACTAACTTGGGTTTAGCTTGTTGGATTGGTGGCTTTGATGTTGGGTTTTCGGGTTGCTTGGACTGTGTAGGTGGTTTGGGAAGTGTGGATGGTTGTGGTTTAGTAGGTGGAAGTGGTTGTGGTTGTGGTTGAGTAGGTGGAGGTGGTTGTGGTTGAGTAGGTGCCTGAGACATGATGGAAGCAGCAGATGAGAAAGATAAGCTCGAGAACATCTTTTGAAGTCGTGGATCTCTGTTTCTCTTGGCCATAGTCTTTCGCCTCTTCTTCTTCGGTGATGACTCAGGATTTGGAGTGTAATCCGCATCCTGAGCTTCTTCTTATTCCTGTCTAGTGGGAGGTGGCTTTTCAGGAACAAAGTCTTCACTAGAAGAGGAAGACAACTCATGAGCTGAATCTTCTGCAGCTTTACCGGATTTTGCACTAGAACTTTGAGCTTGAACATCATGTTCCTCAGCCACAAAGGCAACGGGAGTGCCTTGATCTTCTACAACATTTTCGTCTCCCACAAAGCGCCCAAACTTGATAAGTGGCCTCTGACCGATGTATTGCTTTTTTCCCGCGTTTGCTCATCTTCATATATCCAAAGATATCATCACACATTTTCTTGATCTCTAGTGAACCGAATGTACGTTCCAGGTTTGGATGCCTTTTGTCGATGATAATTTGTATGAAGCGGGGAAAGGCCAAAAATCTTTCTTTCCTTCTTCCTTTGATGTTGGCGTGCATGTCAAGAAAAATCATCCTGGAGAAGTTGAAATCAACTCCAAGAGCTACTGCCACGAGACAGGAACTAAGGGTCTGGTTCAGAACGTCATATCCTCCTTTTCTTCCTGAGAGACACTGAGTGACCACATGTGCTAAATATCTCCAGTACGGATGAAGCAACTTCTTCTCAGTCGGAGGAAAGGCACCTTCATGACCCATCTGATATACAGTTCTGTTCACCAGATCTTGATCAAGCTCGACAGGATCAGTATCCTTGTCTCCAAACTGTAGACAATCCCGAATAATCTGCTCGGTGATAGTGATAGGTTGACCCTGAATTCTTCCGACAATACTAACATTCCCATCTGCATCAGAACTTTCTTCAACCGTGCTCCAGAAATCTCTAATAAAGGAGGTCACAATCAAAGGATGCTCCATTATTGCGTAGTTGACCGGTGAGAGTATCAAACCCTCAATCATACTCCTGAACTCGGAATGCTTCTCCGGTGGATCACCAAGATATGCTGACATGTTGTGATCGTGCACAAACCGTAGATCAGCCATCTGAAAAGAAAATTTATTAAGTTAGTTCAAGATTAAGAAAAAACAATTTTCTTTAAAATTTTCTAAGTAAGGGTGCAAGTTGTCCTCGAAATCACAGCTGCACACGAAATGAAAGTTTATACACAAAATTTTTCTAAGTCTCCAGTACACAAAACCACAGAAGTATACGAAGTTCATTTCGTACACGAAAAACATTCTTGTACACGAAAAATGATCAGTACACGAAATATTGGTTGTACACGAAATGTTCGTGAACACGAAGATCTGTTTATTTCGTGTACATCAAATTCTTAGAAAAACTCATCTTTTTGGCTCGATAGATGTTCTAGTCCTGTTCAATATGCTCGTAATTGAGAGACGACCAACATATTTACGAATTTTCTCTCAATTTTAAGCACTTCACAGTTAATTTGACCAAAAACATCCTGTACACGAATTTTGCGTACTCGAAATTTATATTTGGTCATAACTTTCGAATCTGCGGTTAAAATTTTATGAAACTCTATACCTATGATCGGCTAAAGATGATCTAGAAGATAGTCGGAGTGAAATTTCGAAATCAGCTCTAGAACATGAAATCGCCTCAGAGAAGGGTCTGTAATCGAAAATGAGTACACGAAAATTGTTATTTGAAATGAGCTACAAACGGGCTATTTATAGCATGTATTTCGTCTACATATTTCGAATACGAGACTTTATTTAAAATTCTTAACTTTTTAACCTTTTAACTTGTTAAAATAAAATAAAATAAAATAAAATAAAATAAACTTCGAACAAGTTTAAGTTTAGTCGGGTCAAATTTGTGGGATCAAATATGTTGTCAAAAATTTTACCGGCTTAGTTAATTTCTTAACGAAGCAAAACCTTTAAATATCTATTCTCCACCAATGATTTCCACTCGTTATTTCATTTCTTAAAAAAATCAGTTATATGATCAAGTTTTTATAAAATATCTCATGAGAATTTTATGAACAATTAGATTGTAAAACTACATTAATATGCAACCTATCAATCTTGTTAAGTTCTTAGTTTCAAACTTTGATTGTGTTTCAACAAAGTTAAAATTATTTTGACAGAGTTTTAAGATGAGAAGAGAAAAGAACAGATCTTATTAGGTTAGAATCAAGAACAAGAAGGGGTTCTATCATCTTGTGCTCATTGGCATCTTTTATTTACTGATCTGCAGACACATTGGCCTTAACGTCACACATCCAGGTCTTTGCTTACGCAAAACATAGGAAGCTTCAGTAAGTATTTCCTGCTCTTTGTTTGCACAAAACATAGGAAATACCCGAGTTTTTCAAAACACAATTTCAAGTTTATTGAAACACAATCTTGTTTTGATTCAACAATTTAAACAAGAAGTCAAATAGTTGTCACACATTTCTAGTTATCTAGTGATCACAATTTCTCACTTATTTATCTATTTATATGTAATTTTTTTTTGTTTTGATCAAATCTGATTATTTACGTCTTGAAAAACTGATTTCAACCTTTTGGTATAGAATAGTATTCAAGGTTGTTATTCATTTAGATATTTAATTTAAGGAAGTGAAATTTTGATCCTTAGAGATTATTTCACTTCCCATTTTGATCGATTCACTTTGCTTGTTCAAATAAACTCTTTTTGTATTTTCTATAAGTAACCAGAGGCAAAATCTCTCTTTTCTTAGGATTTAAAAACTTAACTCCCCCTAAACTTATAGATTATCTTAGACTGACTCAAAGACCGAAAATCTTTTTGTTGTTTTTAATTTTGACTCAAAGAACGAAAAATCTTTTTGTTGTTTTTAATTTTGACTCAAAGAACGAAAAATCTTTTTGTAAGTTTTCTCCCCCTAAATTTGTGAACAGGGTATGCCACAAATTTTAATGTATTTACAAAATGCTTTTAACTGAAACTTATTAGTTTGAGAGAGGCAAGCAAGTGATGAAATCGTGCTGTGTCGAACGGTTTTGTGAAAAGGTCCGCTAGATTATCATCTGTGTGAACCTTTTCAAGATGAATCAGTTTCCGTTCGAAACAGTCACGGATGAAGTGAATCCGGATGTCAATATGTTTAGTTTTGGAGTGTTGTACCGGATTTTTGACGATCTATAAGGCTGCTTCATTGTCACAAAAAATAGGAGAGTCAAGAAAGTTCAAACCGTAATCGAGGAGTTGTTGTTGCATCCATATAACCTGAGAACAGCAACTGGAGGCAGCAACGTACTCAGCTTCAGCGGTAGAAGTGGATACAGTTGTTTGTTTCTTGCACTACCATGAGACAAGTCGATCTCCCAGGTACTGACAACCCCCTGTGGTTGACTTTCTATCCAGGTTACATCCACCAAAGTCACTGTCTGAGTATGCAAATAGTTGGAACTCAGAGTTCTTTTGATACCAGAGACCGAGTCTAGGCTTCCCGACTAGGTATCGAAAGATTCTCTTGGCAGCTATAAGGTGAGATGCCTTCGGGTTCGCCTGATATCTAGCACACTGACTGACTGAGAACATGATATCTGGACGACTAGCGGTCAAGTACATCAGGGAACCAATCATCGAGCGATAGAGGTGTTGATCAACATCTTCACCATCCATATCCGAAGTCAGGATAGGACGAGCAGCCATGGGAGTTGATGCCGGCTTTGACTCCGTCATTTTGAATTTTTTGAGAATATATGTGACATATTTCCCTTGATGAATCAGCACGCCTTTGGAATCTTGTTTCACCTGTAGACCCAGAAAGAAGGTCATTTCTCCCATTGCACTCATCTCAAACTTCTTCTTCATTACCCCTTCAAATTCCTTGCACAGAGCCGAGCTTGTGGATCCAAATATAATATCATCCACGTAGATTTGGACGAGAATTAAATCATCCTTATCTTTGCGAACAAATAGAGTCTGATCGATGGCTCCACGGGTATATCCATTAGCGAGTAAATGATCAGTAAGTGTAGCATACCATGCTCGCGGTGCCTGATGAAGACCATAGAGTGCTTTGTCTAACTTGTAGACGTGGTCAGGGAACTGAGATTCTTCAAAACCAGGAGGTTGACATACATAGATTTCTTCCTTTACCTTTTCATACAAGAAGGCCTTCTTCACATCCATCTGATAAACAGTGAAGTTCATGTAGGAGGCATAGGCTAAGAAAATCCGTATTGCTTCAAGTCTTGCCACTGGTGCAAAGACTTCCTCAAAATCTATCCCCTCTTGCTGATAGAATCCTTGAACCACCAATCTAGCCTTATTTCAATGATCACACCTGAATCGTCTCTCTTGTTTCTGAAAACCCATCTGGTTCCTATAGGCAGTTTCCCTTTGGGTAAAGGAACCAGATTCCAAACTTTAAGCTTCTGAAATTGCATCAGCTCTTCCTGCATTGCCTCAACCCAGCTAGACTCCTTGAGAGCCATTTTCACATTCTTGGGCTCTACCTGCGAAATAAAACAAGAGTATAAAAAGGAATTAATTGGACCTGATTGTGTACGTGAAGTCGTCTCTTCAGGCAACGTGTTCTGAGCTGAACTGGATTTAGTTCGAGTGAGAACGCCTTCGGAGATAGGTCCAATAATATTTTCAACCGGATGATTCTTGTTTACTCCAAGTGTCGGTACTTCTTCCACTGCTAGATTGTCTAGTAAGTTGCTGATGTGGTTTACTTGATCTTCACCTGAAGACGAGATGTTATCAATAGGAGCTGTTTCACTGGCCTCTGCTTCGTGGTCCACGCAATGTACCTCAGGAATGTCACTTGAGAACAAAGGATTATCAAAAGTTTGATGTGAGGAGGATGAAACTTGATCGGTCTCAGGAAGTGGTTGAACAGACTGAGAAGTGTCTGGTTCTGTTGGAAGTACTTCATGTATTGGGGTTGGCTGGGCTGGAGGTGCACGATTGTACATACCTGGAGGATCAACTGTTAAGAGACTAGGATCACAAGGAACATAGTCAACCCTATAGTCTACATCATCACTTTCGAACAAAACATCCGTTTGCTTGGATGATTCTGCACTTTCTGATGTGTGGTTAAAAGGCCTGAAGGTAGAATCATACTCAAATAACCAGTTTGGACCAGAACCGGCATCTGTGGAGTTAATTTCTTGCCAATCTATGTAGTATGATTCCACAATCATCCGAGTCTTTTTGTTGTAAACTCTATAGGCTGCCTTTTCGGATGAATATCCCACAAAATAACACTCATCAGCCTTCTCATCAAACTTGTGATTGGGCTTTGTATGAAGAAGAGTACAAGGACATCCGAATGACTTGAAGTGGCCAACCTTGGGTTTCTGATTGAAGAGAATCTCATATGGAGTCTTCTGATGACGCTTGTTCAGTAGAGCTCGATTTTGAACATAGCAAGCAGTGTTAACTGCTTCGGCCCAGAAGAAAATTGGCAGCTTTGACTCCGACAGCATTGTTCGTGCAGCCTCTATAAGTGTTCTGTTCCTTCTTTCAGCAACTCCATTTTGCTGAGGAGTTCTGGCTGCACTGTATTGCCTAGCAATTCCTTTCTCATCACAGAAATCTATAAGAGTCTGATTTCTGAATTCAGTGCCATTATCAGTTCTAATTACCTTGACCTTCAAGTTTCTCTGATTTTCAATTAAGGTAATAAACTTCTTCAGGATTTCTGGTGTCTCATCCTTCTTGGCTAGAAAGAACACCCAAGTGAATCTGGAATAATCATCAGTCACTACCAGACAGTGTGACTTCTTCCCGATACTCATTACATTGACCGGTCCAAAGAGATCCATATGAAGAAGTTGAAGAACTGAAGATATAGAATTGAAAAGTTTAGACTTGTGTGGTCTCTTGTGTTGCTTCCCTTTGGCACATGCGACGCACTTCTCAATGGTGGAGAAGTCCTTAGAGGGTAAGCCAATAACATGATCTCCCTTGGCTAATCTGTTTAGATTCTTCAAATTTACGTGACCCAGTCTCCGATGCCATAACAGGCAGTCATGCTCAGATGCCTTTGAGAACAAGCAAGTGTTCTCTGTGAATGAATCTGAGTTCATGTTGATAATATAGGCATTGTTTATTCTTGGGGTTCTCATTAGAATCCATTTTTCAGGCACCACAAAACCAGGCTTAAGAATAAGACACTCCTTGTTTGTGAAGTGTGTTGAAAAACTCTTGTCACAGATCTGAGAAACACTCAAAAGACTATGATTGAGTTCTTCGACATAGTACACGTCTTCAAAACTAAGAGTTCCATTTGTGACTGTGCCCTTCATACTTATCCTTCCTCCCTTATCCCCTGCAAATGATACATATCCTCCATTGAATGGTGTAACTTCATGCAACTGAGAAAAATCCCCAGTCATGTGCCGGGAGCAGCCACTATCTACATACCAAATATGTTTGAGCTTACTAGGCCGTCCCTGCATTTTATACACAATCAATGAGAAACAGGTACCCAAACCATAGTAGGTTTAGGCACAATTGAAATGCCAGATTCTTTCCTTTTAACTGTTTTAACCTTTTCAGTATTTGATTTAGTACCACTGCCATGTTTAACTGGTGTTAATGGAATGCTAAAAGTTAGATTACTTCTCCAATGTGTCTTGTTTTTAATTTTTGAAAAATTTGATTTTTGCTTAGGAAAGCCATACTGATATTGTTTTGGTAATCTTTTTATTTTGGCAGTGGATTGTTTTTGCAGATCTTTCTGATGAGTCACCCTAGACATTGAGGATTGGTCAGTCCTCTTTGGTTTGAAAGAATGTTTTGCCTTAGGGGTGACCTTCTGATTCTTTCCATAAAAGAATTCAGTAGGTCTGTGCAGACAATTTCTGGCAATATGACCAGGTTTACCACAAACAAAACAACATAATTTCTCATGAAATTCCTTAGGATCAAAGGGTTTTACATCACAGTCACAAGAATTAGATGAAATGCTTGCAGAAGCTTGTTCCAATGACCTTGTTGGAACAAAAGGTTCACAGTTAGGATTCAACTTTGGACCTTCCTTAATTGTGACTGTGAAACGATCCTTAAACTCATGATGTAAACGCGAAGATGTTGTTTCCAAAATAACATCACTCTTAACAAAAGTTGATTTAAAACTTTTTGACATCTCATTCTGTTTCATTTTAAATTTATCAACTTTTCCAACAAAATTAGAGTTTGAAATAAAAGATGATGTTCCAAAAGATGTTGAACAATCTGTGCTCTTCTCAGCACTTCTTTCTTCAGTCTTCCCTTTCATACCTGCCTTGTCTAAACTATCTGCACATATCTCAGAATCATAAAAAATATTGGGACTGGTTTCTAAGGGATCTGCTGTCAAAGGGACAGGTTTGTCAAAACCAGTGCTGAATTCGAACTTTCGATCAGACTGGGACAGCAAATCATCAACTGATGTGTTGATCTTAGGCATAATTGAGTAGTTATGATTAAAAGGTGGTTTGCATTCATTATACCCAATCCCATTGCCCTTCTTTTCCCGGAATTGCATGGATGTCATATTTTCCAAAACCTTGCTTGAATAATCAAATCTTTCACATTTTACTGATGTTTTAGAAAGTTGAGATGTGACTTGGTCCAACTCTAGAGTGAGTTCATCAATTTTTCGTCGAGCATCTCGATAGTTTGACTCTTTGTCACTTAGAAGTTCTTTTAACCTTGCTACATCCCGACCCTCTGCTTCAAGTTTCCTTTTGAAAATTCCCTCATTTTTAAGAAATTCTGAGTTAAAGTATTTAAGTTTAGTTACTTCTTTGATTAACGATTCATTGTGTGATCTGTACTTAAATACTTTATCTATGCACGAGGTAGAGCAAAGATTTTTAGTTACCTCTTTCTGCTTGTCGTCCACCTCAGCCATGAAGGGGTGACTCAGAGTTAGTTCCAGTTCCTGCACCTGATCACTCCAATCATAGGAGTCAGTCTCTTGAGTTACCAGTGCTTTAGATGTACTAGCACTTCCTCCTGCAGCAGCATTCACAGTTTTCTCTTCAGAATTCTTCTCTCCTTCCTTGACCACCTTCGGCTGCTTACACTCCCTAGCAAAATGACCAGGATGGTCACAGTTGTAACACCGAAGTTTTGACTTATCAAACCCAAGCTTCTTTCCCAGATTGTTTCCAAAGCTGTTTCTTCCATATCTTTTGATAAACTTCTTAGCCCTAAACACCGTCATAGCCATCTGCCAAGAGATATCCATTTCCTCAACATCAGCTGGATTTATCTGCTCCAAATTGTCTTGAGTAAGATTGGCAGGTGCCAGTTCTCCTGCTATGAATGCATTGTAGCTGTCATGAATCCCTTAAACAATAGCAGATTTTCTTCACTTTCTGGACTGATTTTGGGAACTGATCCAGTTTGTCCAGATGATAGAAAAGCAATCTCAAAGGGAAGTGATTGAGATTGAGAGTTTTGATATTGATGCATTCCTGAAGCTTGAAGATTGATAGCAGACAGCAGTGCAGAGTTCTCTGATACGGGTGCGATTCCCATGGAGCTGGCATGATTCAATGCTCTCTGCTTATCATCCATATCATATGAGTTGATAATTGAAATTAGCTCACTCAGAGAGGTCTTGTACATATCCTTGGTCCTTTTGATTGTTGTGCAATTTGAATTCCAAGTGTAAGGCAATGAGTTTAGCAGTTTCTTGTTTACTTCTCCCTTGGTCATCTCAATTCCAGAACTAGTCATCTCAGTCATCAGATGTGTGAATCTGTTAAGTTGTGCTTCAAGAGACTCTCCCTTGATATGATTAAACATGTTGAACCTTTGTCTGAGCATGTCCTTCCGACTCTCTCGCATGTCCTCATTTCCTTCAAATCTTTCAACTAAGGCATTCCAGAGCTCCTTTGCAGTCTTGTGTTCCTTGAATCCGTGAGCAACATCGGTTGATAAAGCCATTGTGATCGAAGCATACGCCTTTTCATCCTTCTCCATCATGAGTATGTCATTGTCGGTGTACAGTTCTAGATCCTTGGGAACGAGAGGACCATTGAGCTCACTCTGGTATGAAGGTACAAAGGGAACCTCTTCAATTGATCTCCAAAGCTTGGGATCAGTATACTTGATAAATAACTGAAATCGGAATTTCCAGTTTTGGAAGTTATCTCTCGACACGAGCCTTGGTGGATTTGCTCCGGTGCCGATCTCATTGTCCAGATTGAGCAGGTTTGATAAATTTGTCAGATTCTTTGAAGCCATGATGAATCAGAAAATTTCTAAGTGTTGTACACGAATTCCCTGTAGTTCCCTGTAGATGAAAATCAATAAAACTGCCCGAAGTGAACAAATCTGTCTACACTCGAAATCCTGGATGTAATCGAAAATCGAGTACATGAAAGTTAATCTGTATTCGAAAATGATGCAGTATTCGAAATATGTCTGTACTCGAAAATCCAACTGTATTCGAACTTCCCTTGTAGTCGAAATTTCCTTGTACTCGAAAATCTCCTGTAGTCGAACTTGTAGCTTTTCTTCGAACACTCTATCTATACTCGAAATAGCTGAACTTGAAAAAATTTGAACTCGAAAATACTTAAGAAAAATTTTATAAAATTATTTCTTAAGATTTAGAGTCCCAAATTTATACAGCAGCTAGTAGGAGTAGAGAAGAATGATAAAGGAGCAAACTTGCTTCAAAAGTTGTTACCTTGATGATGAAACGAGCACTCTAGCTCTGATACCACTTGTAGGTCTCCAAACTGATCAAGAACAGAACTTTATCTTTGCAAACATCATCAATGATCTCTAACAAGTGCGGAATCCAAGTTAGAAACACGAAAGCAAGTAGAAAAATGCAAACTTTATAAATATTGAAAAACTTCGAGTACAAGCGCCTCAATACTTCTAGAGAACGGCTGCCTCGGGATTCCAACCTAAACCTGTACAAAATACGTCTATTTATACTAGGCCTAGGAGTACACGAAGTTTAATACAAAAGTTCGAGTACACGAACAACTTCGTGTACTCGAAATATATGTACACGAAAATAAACAAAAATCTGAGCTTTGACTCTTCAGGATTGACTTTTGTCAGTCTTCATCGTTTAGTGGGCTCTACATGATGACAGTTCAGACTCAGATGATAATCACTCTCATCCAGCTATTCCAGAACCAGATGTTGATAATATTGTACCTGCTCTTGGGGATCTCAATATAAACAATCTTGATCCACATGTTGAGGATCCTGCTCATCCTGTTGGCAGAATTAACAAAATTCATTGTCAAGACAATATTATTAGAAATCCAACTAATGTAGTGAAGACCAGAAATCAGTTATCTTCAGGTGGTCTTGCTAATATACTTGATCTTACATATGTAAGCTTTTGTTCCCATTCTTGCTTTATCTCCCAAGTTGAACCTAGAACCGTTACTGAAGCTTTGAAAGAAGAATCTTGGGTAGATGCCATGCAAGAGGAGTTGCTCCAAGTTAAGAAGCTTGAAGTTTGGCAGCTTGTTGATAGAAAAGTTATTGGCACAAGATGGGTTTTACACTGCAAACGAGATGATCATGACATTGTGGTATGCAACAAATCACGTCTGGTGGTGCGAGGTTTTATGCATATTGAAGGGATTGACTACAATGAAGTATTTGCACCGGTTGCTCGTCTTGAAGCAATCTGAATCTTTCTGGCTGTAACATCAGTGCCGGACGCGTGCCGGAACAGTGATCGCAACAGTAACTCGTACAGTAATTCAGGTACACATTACGTGAAACTATATTTATGCTATTGATACATTGTACTTAACACAAAACTATTATGCGATTGTCTGAAATCTGATTAAAACTTTAGGGTTTCACAGTCAGAAACATATCATACAACACATAATTTTCATATGGATACTTGATTTGATGCTAGTATGTATAAACGTATGTGAGGTTAAACAAAACAAAACTATAACAGTTGTTGTTACAAAATGCTAAACAACCGAATTATTCGTATAAGTGACGATCTGTACGAATGATTCTGAGAGTTTAACGTTCTGAAATAATGACTAAAAAGTAGAAAACAAAAGTTGGAAAGCCAAACCATCGTCGTGTTCGTTCGAATGACGATTCGAACGAATACGGGCGACGACGACGCGATCTGATGAAACGAAAACGAAAACGATACGAACGATAATAAACTTAAGGAAATATAATATTTCCTGTTTTACAATTTTGAAACTCATCAGAAATAGAATCAAAAGAAACTATTCTAAATATAAATACGTGAATTCACGGAACAATTAATGAAACGCGTAAAATATTAAATTTCGACAAATAATTTCCAGAATACGATATTTAAAATAATTATTAATAATAATCACATTTAAACATCCTAAATAAACTCTTTTATTTAAATTATAAAACACGCGGGTAATAATCAGGAAACGTGACGAAAACGCGAACCGAACAACTGAAAGGAACCCGAATACCCACGGGGTATTTAAACATCAAATTGGGCATTTATTTCATTTTATACCCTCTCTCTCTATTCCCACCGTTTCTCTCTCTTTCTAAGATTAAAACCCTATAATCAAGCTTCAAACTCATCCATCTTGCTCAAGTCCTGGCCAAACCTTGTGTTTTTGATGTCCAAGAAAGGTCTCGAGCTCCTATACGTAGAAGTACAATAGATCTACGAATTTTTCCAACCATTTTAGAGGTAATTGAGATTAAATAGCATGAAAATTAGGGTTTTCTTAAACCCTTAGTTCAACCAGCTCACAACCCTTGTAAAACTCATCTACACTCACCTCCTACAGTCTTAGAAGTCGACTGTCGCATCACAACATGATAGAATTACCCATACCATAAGATACAGTGGTTGATGATGCTGACGATACACAGGTTCGTGATGCCACAAGCCATAGACGAACCTGCATGGTCAACAAGGACCTCCACCTAACCGGCCGAACCCTATTTGGAGTTGCCGAACCTTTTTGGCTTAGTCACTATCATCACCGAACCTATCCGCGAACAAACCTACCAGTGGCGAACCTTCGGCACACAAGAGCGAACCCTGCAGGGCCCTCACCGAAACCCCAGATAGACGAACCTTAGGGCTGGAAGTGATAAACCACGAACCCTCTGCGTGTGTTGGCCGAACATCATGCCCTAGTTACGAACCCCACAGAATACGAACCTAGCTACTGACTAACCTGAAAGCTTTAGTCACAAACCAGGCACACCGAACCATTAGCCGAGCCTACGTCTACCACCGAACCTGCATGAGTAAACTTTGGCCAAACCCCTCCACACTGTGAGTCGAACCCTCCTTGTCTGCACCTCTAATTCATAGCCGGACCTAACTTAAGTCCAACGAACCTTTAGGTTCGCCAGAATAAGAGCCGAACCCTGGTTTAGGTTAACAGGTTCGCTAAGCTTATTGCCATTCGGAAGAAATACGACTACGCCCATCTCCAATTAGATTAAATCATGAAGTTTTTAAGCCATGCAGATGTTTAACTTAATTCACTCGGCCCACACAAATAATCACCTACGGCCTAGAATTTTAGTTTCAGCCCAACTCCAGCCGTTCTATTAATTCGACCGAGTAATGGTTTGCTCCATAGGACTATTTAAACACACCTTACTAGATCCAATTGGTTTCTCGACCCACCCTTGTGCAAGGCCCAACAACACACTTTCGGTATACACACACATACTAATGATTCATGGCAAATGGGTCTAAGCCCACACACCTATTAGTGATCCAAGACAATTGTATAAGCCCATTCATATAAACAAGTGGCCCAACTATACATAAGTTAGGCCCAAGGCCAACATCATCCGGCCAAACAAGACTTATTCGGCCCAAGGAAAAAATGAAGTGAGACACATTTTGAAACAAAAAAAAACTAATGCTTAATAGCTTGGAAATTTATAACTTAAATTACAATAAAGGCGATAGTATATTGAAACAATTGAATTTTTCCTAAAGTCCTAAGGCTTTGTTCCTTAAAAGATTCACTGTTGAGATCAAATTAAATGAACAAGGGTAATCTTTAAAAACAAGCAATTTAGGATCGAATGAGGCTTGAGACTTATCGGTGTTAGCCTACTTTAGGGCTAACACAAACACAAAAACAAACACAAATTCTTACAACCTGTGCTTATAAGTTGCAACCAACATGAAATTTATACACGGTCGTGAATACTACCACAAATACAACCAAAGAGCGTGTGTATTCTTGTCTTTATTTAGTCAACCACTATGCACACAAGGTGAGTTCATATGTCCCTTTTCAAACTTATTTGTTTTACTTCGGGACGGAGAAGCATGTTAATCATTTTAATAAATTATTGAAATGTTATTTAATGCTTTTAAACATAATCAGGATACTTATGACAAAGTTTATGCTTGGAAACTATTATTCTTGAGAAGCTATATACTTGAGGATTGAACTTGAAACTATATGCTTAGTACATATGCGAGAAACTAAATGCTTAAACTTGAGACTTGATGCTTATGCGAGAAACTAAATGCTTAAACCTGAGGCTTGATGCTTATGATGGAAACTAAATGCTTAAACTTGAGGCTTGATGCTTATGCTATAAACTAGAAACTTGATGCTTATACTACAAACTAGAAGCTTAAACTATATACGTGATGCTTATGCTTCAAACTATATGCTTGAAACTATGATTGCGCGAGAAATACTAAGCTTGTATCTAATCATGGGCTAAGTAATTGCTAAACTTCTGCTATAGCAGGTCTTGTACCTATGTATTAAGATACGGAAAAGCTAAACTATGACGAGGCTAAGATGTTATCTATATAAGAGACATGAAATTGCTAAACTTCTGCTAGATCAGGGCTTGTGTCTTCTTATATGAGATATGTAAATGCTGAATTATTTGTGTATACATGGCTTGTGTCTGTGTATGAGATACGTAATTGCTAAAATTCTGCTAGAGCAGGGCTTTTATCTTATATAGGAGACACGTAATTGCTAGACTAGGCTTAACTAATTCATGAGATGCGTAATGGCTAAACTACTGCTAGAGCAGGGCTTGTATCTAGCTGTGAGCTACGTAATTGCTAAACTTCTGCTAGAGCAGGGCTTGTACTCACGCATGAGATTAGTGAAGCTAAACTATGATGTGTGAAACTATGATGCTTGTTAAACTTACAATGAAGCTAATACATATGAATACTATAGACTTGTAAGCTTTGAAACAGTAAACTAAAGCTATGAGGAAGACTGGGTTGAATGATAGGTAAAATGCTTAATTGTTATTAATGACAGTGTCATATGCGAATTAGTATCTGGTGGGATAGCGTCTGGGTGGGTTGTAGACTCGACTCATGGGTATGCCCTATATATAAGCATACTGATTCGGATATTACACCTGAAGTTAATGAGGTTAAGGTTTTACCGAAAGAGGTTTGCTAAAGCTATTTTTTAAAATTATAAACATTATGAACTCACCAACCATTGTGTTGACTTTGTTTTCTTACATGCTTTCTCAGGTGACGCACAGGTTTAAGCTAAGGCTTCAGGATTTGCATACTAGACTGCCCAGATAGAGGACATAGTAGACTTTTGGAAAGCACAACTTTTTTTATTAACACAAGACACTTTTGATATCTTGTACAGATACAAGATAGAAACATCTGATTATTTTGATAGGTTTACTTAGTTAAATTACTAAACATTGATATTGTAATTTAACTTTGTAATCCTAGTTTAATGCTTAATTGTGCTTTAGTTATTCTTATCATTGATTCTATGTAAACAATCTGATCATCACGATTATCACTCACGATATCGCGCCCCGATAATTTTCCGCCCGGTGGGAAACAAGATTCGTCCCGCCAGCTCGGGGTGTGACAAATTGGTATTAGAGCTCAAGGTTATAGAGAATAATAGGTCATGTAGTCAAACGGTTTGGCCTAGACTATAACTTAGGGACTCTCATGTAGAGAGCATAAGACTTAAGTTTGCATTATGTCTTCTGCATTCGATCACTGCACTAACCAATATCTTTTTGTTATGATCAGAATGCCTCCCAGAAGACAACCGACTCCAGTACCTACTACACAGACATCTGCACCTCACTCATCGACACCATCACCACCAGATTCACCACTGCCGCCTCCTCCTCCTCCACTTAACCCACCCCCAGGTCCAAGCACTACTCAGATTCTACACCCTACTACTATCGCTTTGGTGACACTTCTAAGCACCCACCTGAATAGTCAACTGAAAGATGTCATTCCAAACATGATAAACCGGATTCAGGGACATGGCAACAATTCTGGCCATACTACGGGAGAGGCTAGTGGAAACACTAGTCATACTTCAGACTGCTCCTACAAATCCTTTGAAGGATGCAAACCTCCAAGCTTCACTGGTGTAGAAGGAGCTGTTGGCCTGGTCCATTGGCTGGAGAAAATGGAGAACACCTTGGAAATAAGCAGTTGTCCGGAACACTACAAAGTTCTCTATGCAGCTGGGTCATTTAGCAAGCGAGCTTTGACATGGTGGAATTCTCATATCAGAGCCCGAGGAAGAGATGAAGCAATGGCGATGCCTTGGGCAGAATTCAAACTTCTTCTGAGGAACGAATTCTGTCCGAAACATGAACTGCAGCAGCTAGAGGTTGGCTCTCAAACCACGTGATTAAGGGAGCCGATCATATGACTTTCACCACACACAACCATGAGTTAGTAGCCTTGGTGCCTGATATGGTGCCAACTTTGGAAAAGCTGATTGACAGATATGTAGTTGGATTACCCTCCTGCATACAGAGTATTGTGCTGGCTGCAAACCCTGCTACTTTAGAGTCATCCATTGGTCTTTCAGCTAAAGTTACATGTGTGATGGTAAAGTCATGAGTTCTGAAAGAGGACACAGGGAAATCCAAGGAAGAAACAACAGAGAAACCAGAGTACCATCAAAAGAAGAAGCAAAAGGTCGTTAAGAACTACGCGGCCGTCACTCCTTTGAGAAAGGCTCCTGCAGCACCTGTCAATCCTGAACCCAAGAACTATGGGGGAGTGCATCCTCAGTGCACTCATTGGAAGTATCATCATCATCCTACTGCACAATGTAGGAAGTGCACTAACTGTGGTCGATTTCGCCACTGGGTAGCAAACTGCCATTTCGCTGTAATGCAAGCCACCAACACTGCTGCCAGAGCACTACCTCCACCACCACCACCAGGCAACAACAACAACAACAGGGGATGCTACAACTGTGGAGAAATGGGTCATTTCGCCCGAGACTATCCAAAGAGAGTGCAACAAGGAGCACAAGCACCTCGAGGACGGGCTTTTGTCATTGGAGCCAATGCTGCACGCCAAGACCCTAATGTGGTCACTGGTACATTTCTGATGCATGACTCTTATGCATTTATACTGTTTGATACTCGTTCATACCAGAGCTTTATTTCATCTGATTTTGCACGACAACTTAGTCTTACTGAGGAAACTTTAGACTCCCCTTACATTATCTAAGTAGCGAATGGAATGCAAATTACAGTTAGCACTATACTTAGGAACTGCCCACTCACACTTACTGATCACACATTTACCATCGACTTGTTGCCGATGAAGTTGGGCAGTTTCGACATCATCGTGGGGATGGACTGGCTGTCACTCAATAGAGTTGAAGTCATCTTTTCCGAGAAACTACTTCGGATTCCAGTAACGAATGATCGTGTATTGGAAGTTCGTGGGGATCAAGAAAAATGAAGCGTAAAGATCATATCTTGCATAAAAGCGCGTAAGTGTCTACAAAAGAAATGCATAGCTTTCTTGGCTCACGTGGTGGTGAAGGAGAAAGACAAGAAAACGATACAAGATGTGCCGATAGTAAAGGAATACCCTGAAGTGTTTCCTGAAGATCTACCCGGTTTGCCATCCGTGCGACCGGTAGAGTTTCGTATTAACCTGATTCCTGGAGCAACACCTGTTGCTAAATCTCCTTATAGGTTAGCACCTTCGGAGATGCAGGAATTATCTAACTAACTACAGGAGCTGCTTGATAAAGGTTTTAACCGACCGAGCTACTCACCTTGGGGAGCTCCGGTTTTGTTTGTGAAGAAGAAGGATGGATCTTTTCGTATGTGCATAGACTACAGGGAGCTAAACAAACTAACCATCAAGAATCAGTATCCACTACCGAGGATTGATGATTTGCTTGATCAATTGCAAGGAGCTCAGTACTTCTCGAAAATCGATCTGTGTTCTGGATACCACCAGCTCAGAGTACAAGACGAAGATATACCCAAGACAGCGTTTCGTACCAGATACGGGCGTTATGAGTTTATGGTGATGCCCTTTGGGCTGACGAATGCACCCGTGGTTTTCATAGATCTCATGAACCATGTGTGTAAGCCGTACTTAGATCAATTTGTTATTGTTTTCATTGATGACATATTGATCTATTCTAAAAGCAAAGCAGAACACGAGCAACATCTTAGAACGATCTTGGAACTGTTAAAGGAAGAGAAACTCTATGCCAAATTCTCTAAATGTGAATTTTGGTTAAAAAGAGGTTCAATTCTTGGGTTACATAGTTAACAGTGAGGGAATTCATGTTGATCCTGCCAAGATCGAAGCTATAAAGGATTGGGACACTCCGAAATCACCGACGAAGATACGTTCTTTTCTAGGCTTGGCAAGCTATTACAGAAGGTTCATCTCGAAGTTTTTCTAAGATACCTCTGCCACTCATAAAGCTAACACAGAAAAGCGAGCCGTTTGTTTGGGAGCAAAAGCAAGAAGAAGCCTTTCAGACTTTGAAGAAAAAGCTATGTGATGCTCCAATCTTATCTCTCCCGAATGGTTGTGATGACTTTGTAGTGTACTTTGATGCATCCCATCAGGGACTCGGCTGTGTACTTATGCAGCGAGACAAAGTTATTGCTTATGCTTCGAGACAATTGAAGATTCATGAGAAGAACTACACTACTCATGATCTGGAACTGGGAGAAGTGGTGTTCGCATGGAAGATCTGGAGGCATTACTTATATGGAACGAAGTGTACCATATTTACTGATCACAAGAGTCTGCAACACATATTTGATCAGAAGGAACTCAACATGCAACAGCGACGTTGGGTTGAGCTTCTGAATGATTACGACTGTGTAATCAAGGATCATCCGAGCAAGGCAAATGTTGTAGCTGATGCCTTGAGTCGGAAAAAACGGGTCAAACCCTTACGCATCAGAGCAATGGGAATGACTGTGCAGACAAGCTTACACGATAAAATTATGCAAGCACAACAAGAGGTTGTTGAACGTTAAAAGTTGAAGAAAGAACTAGATTGCAGAGTGGAAAAACATTTGGAAAGAAAGCCTGATGGAATCATCTATTACAAGGATCGTGTGTGGATTCCTGCAGAGGAGGAATTGAGGAAGCTTATATTTGATGAAGCACACAAGACCAAGTACTCAGTGCATCTCGGTGCTGAGAAAATGTATCAAGACTTACGGTCATATTATTGGTGGCCAAGCATGAAGAAAGACATAGCCGAGTACGTTGGTCGATGCCTTACGTGTGCTAAAGTAAAGGCGGAACACCAGAAACCATCAGGTGTAACATCACTGTAATTCCGTTCGTCCGTACATCCGTACATCCGTACGATTGTACTGTTACGATCTGAGATTTATTATTATTAATGATAATGGATTATTTGCTGATATTATTAATGATTATCACTGTTACTGGTATACATGTTTAGAACATATTATACGCGTAAACCATGGGAAGTTTAGTTGTAACTCAACTAAACAGAACCAGACAGTTTATCGCACTTATATTGTTGATGATTATGGATTTGGTTTGGAAATGGAAAGGGGATTTAAATTGGTTGTTGTTTGGTTACTAAACATAGTCAAGGACACATGGTCATGGTTTATCGAAATAGCGGTGGGACGGTGGCTAGGGCAGTTGCGACTGACACTTACATATGCCCTATACATATGCATATTTCGGTCTATCATGGATGTGTCAGTGACTAGGGTTTAGTGGGTTTTGGTTTGGGAATGATAATATTAAAGTTAATAAATAATGGGAATTAATTACGCGAAGTGAGGTTACGAACGCAATTTAAACGCGAATATTAATTTAGGAATATTAACTCAACTAATGTATTCGCGTGAGTGACGATTCACACGAATATAATTCTTGAGAATAATATTCTGAAACGATATTCCATAAATCGTAAATCAAATCGAAATACGGTACAAGCATCGGATTTTCAAAGGTGACGATCTTTACGAATACGTACGCGAGTAACGTGTTTCGACGAGATAAATTAAATAATATCAAACGATATTAATTTAATGAAAATAAACTTAAAACATTTATTAGGAATCACAACATAACATGAATTTGAATAAATTAAATTATTAGATAATCGATCTAACGAAAATAAGCGGAGACATTATAATTAAATGAGTTATTTTAAAAACCACTTTTATTAAAACAAAACTTATTTATTTAAATGATTTGTATTTTAAAGCATGGTTACGATTAAAACCGAGCATTTTATAAAATTCATCGCGATAAAAACGGGATCGAGCACGCGTATTGGACACGCGATATAAGGAAGACTACTTCCTTCCTTTTCTTCATTTCACAATAACTTTCTCTCTCATTAAACATTCATTTTCGTCACCAACAAACCCACCCAACTTCTCTCTAGCATAACTTCTTCGTTTGTTGACGGAATCACGAGATTCTTGGCCCTAAACGACCACAAGACCGAGGGGAACGAGGAAGTACAAGAAAATCTCACATTCACTCACTGGATCGAGGTAAATCTGTTGTTTACTTTTCGGTTTCTTTGATAAAAATGTGATCTTCAGTTTTGACCACGATTAGGGTTTTAAGAACTTGTTAATCAAGTTGGTAATGACTAGGGAAGCTGTAAACGATCCTGTAACACCTTAGAACGGGATGATGATGATGAAACGAGTTGTAGGTCCGCGAACCTGCAAGGGGTTGGCGAACCTTGGCCATGGGCCGAACCCTAGGCAATAAGGTAGCTGACTGGCGAACCTCTCCCACTCGACGAACCCTTAGCCGCCATCCACAACCCTCGCGAACCCTAGGTGGGCGGGAAAACAAGCTTTGGCCGAACCCTTGGGTGGCCGAACCTTCTTGGTCGCGAACTCTCTAGCCGCATAGGACCACGAACCTTCTTCTTCTGGGCCGAACACTCTTAAGCCCACGAACCATGTGTAGGTGACTGCCGAACCATGGGGATGTTAACCTTGTATGATGAGCGAACCCTAGCTATACAATATGATCTAGCCGATCCTTATCATCCCATGCGAACCGAACCATTACTCATCGAAACCATAAACTGACCGAACCCTAATAGGGGTAGCGAACCTAGCCACGAACCAGGGTAGGACCGAACCCAAAGGTTCGCTGGTTGGGTGGCCACGGGACTTGAACTCGTTTAGGGTTAAAGGGTTTGGAAATACACTAAGGAATTATGAACATATATATATATATATATATATATATATATATATATATATATATGTATGTATACTTATACATGATTGTAGCATGCATGCATTAACGTGTTAAATCAATATTTTCTTTAAAACAATGAGACATCAACTTTGAGAGTTACAATATGGAATACTTTACATAATTGGTTTAATTGTCATTGCCTTAAATCTACAGTAAATGCTATGATCTCGAATGTGGGAATTCACAAAGTTTTCAATTAATTTATAATAAGAATGAAACTTACTCAAAGGTTTTGTGCAAATGCTATAAGTTGGATTTTTCCAAAATGAATAAATGGGTATAGAACACACGCATGCATGCACTATAAATGTATTTATATAGGTATGTAAGGGTGATACCTTTACAAACTCTCAGACTTAGATACATCAATTGGAAGATCATTAGATATAATATGATTAACACTAACAAGTTGAGATATCCTATAGGATGAGAAGTAAAATATGTTAAGTGTGACAACTTAACTTAGAATAAAAAGGACTAAGTTAATGAAACACTAATTCAAAGATAAACACATATGGATGTTCAATTGAAATAAAACGCTTGTACTTATAAACACGATCACATATTAAATTTACAGATCTTTGAGTTGACTTGAGTTATATACGCGAGCGCGCATTATAAGAGAACGCTGATTCTAAGGACTTCAGGTGAGTTCTCATAACCTCACTTTCTTTAAACTGTTTTTGTTTTAAAACTCGGAGGTGAAACATGTATACCGGTTTAAATATTATTTTGATAACACAAGGATAATACCTGTTTATCATTATGATATTCACTATTATGAATTAACATTATTATGGATTATCACTGATTATTATACATCCGTGTAAACATTGTTATTGACTTCGGTCAATAACAAAGGCTACATGTATTGTCACATACTCCGTGAATCATTGCCTTTGACTTCGGTTAATTGCTTCGACTTCATGTATTGTCACGTGAATGGTTTCCACATCCGTGAATCATTGCATTTGACTTCGGTTAATTGCTTTGACTTCAGGTATTGTCACGTGGTTAGCGACCACTCCATGGATCATGTTTTTAACTTATGTTAATCACATAATGACCATGTATAGTCACGAACATTATTTGAGAATATTGATGCTGAGATTGGTTGATTGGTTTGTGGTTTGATTATCTATTATTGACTACGATTATTTATGATTGATTATGACTGATTGGTTATGTGATTATGTGTTTGTGTATGTGATTGATTGTTGAGTTTGGGGAATTGTTGGATTATCTTATACAGGTATTATTGTGGATTTCTCAGAAAATCATAAGTATTTATGCGCGTTTTATCTAAACTTTTTATAAAACCGTTTTCCAACTTAAACTTTTAAATTCATTTTATAAAACTTTTTAAGTATAAAAACTTATGACTACTCACCAACTACTTTGTAGTTGACACTTGATTTCTTACATGTTTCAGGTGATGGAGACAAGTAGGATGAAGAGGGTGATCTCTTCTATTTTGGACATCATCATATATAGGCTCTTGGACTTAGCTAAATAACTAAATATCTGGCGACTTAGCTAAATTGTTGTAACTATTTCATGATGAACATGATTTTGTGTAATTATTTTGGTTGATTGATTGATATATGATGATTGAATTTAGATGCCCACGAGCTTTTGAACAATCTACACAACCCTCGTGGCATCCCGACGTTTCCGCCATCGGTCGAGGTGTTACAGATTGGTATCAGAGCCTGGGTTATAGGGAATTAGGTTACTAGAAATGGTTGACCTAGTCTATAACCATAGGATACCCTAGTATGTATTATTTCATACACTAGTTAGTATATTCAGGATTTCATGCTTATGTGTTTATTACATTTTAACTGAACTCCTGTTGTATATCTGATATGCATATACTGCTTATTAGTTTCTTACTTACGTGTGCCCTAATGATTCAATAAGGACATGCACGTGGTGTATCGTAAAGGTGGTGGGACGTTGGCTAGGGCAGTTGCGACTGACCCTTACATATGCCCTATATATATACCATTTACGGTTCATTAGGTGGATGTCAGTATTGAAGAATGTGGGAACTACCCATTTGGGAAATTATCTGTTTAGGAAATTAACTGCTTAGGAATTATCCGCTTTAGAGAATTATTTGTATGATTTATAAACTCCGGACAAAGACACACTCGTGGTATACTACAAAGGTGGTGGGACGGTGGCTAGGGCAGTTGCGACTGACCCTTACATATGCCCTATACATATACCATTTGTAGTATATTGGGGGTCTGTCAGTGTCAGGAACTTAGGATATTATTAGGGATTGCTTTAAGGTTATGGTTGATGGATGTTGATGGTATGTTGGTTAAGGTTGGTTTGGATTGACTCATGGATGATCATACTTGATAAACACTTATAAATTCACTTATTTAACACACGGATTGGACACGTAGGGTGCATAGGATCAACGAACGATATGAACGATTAGTGATGATATAGACACTTGGTGATAATATAAACGCATAGTGATGATACTAACACTTAGTGATGGTATGGACACTCGATGAGAATAAATTATTGGGAGGATATGAACACTTAGTGACAATAAGAGCACTCAGTGATGATATGAACCCTTATTGATGATTATGGACATTGGAATTAGTATGGAATTTAGTGAACTTAGACATTAGGGGCAACTTTAATGTCAGGTGAACTTAGACATTAGGTGAACTTAGAGATAGGCAAACCTACATGTCAGGTGAACTTAGACATTAGGCGAACCTAATTGTCCTAAGGGAACTAGAGATCACTTCATTTAAAATTATCCTACCTAGGATAAGGTTTGTGAAGTGAGATTATGGTAAGTTACATGATACGCCCTAAATGCTAACAAGGGCATAATCGTGGTGCAATGGAACGGTGGTGGGACGGTGTATGGGAGATTGCGATCTACCACTGCATATGCCCTATATATAAGCTTGTTGCATTTCATCGGGAGGTTGTCAGTGTTGGTATAGGGTGAAGAATGTATAAAACTTAGAAATAGTTAACTAGTATTAGTTATGACCAACTAGGACACTTAGTATAATTTTAGGAAATTGATAAATTTTTATGAGTGTAATGACAGATAGGAGAGAAATATAGTTCCTATATGTAATCTTAACTGTCTAAATGAACTCATTTGACCATTGTTTGTATGAATTACGTTGTAAACGGTAGTAACGTGTTTCTAATTCCTCAGAAACATGCCGTCGCGCCGTCACAACGAAGATGACTCGAACAATGGGGATGCTAACAACAGTAATGCCAACTCCGGCATACAAGAGTTAGCAACACTTATCTCTGGATTGGTGAACCAGTTGACTCTAGCCAATCAGAACATCAATCAAAACAGAGGAGGTGCAAATCCTCCAACTTGCACATTCAAGCATTTCAACTCCTGCAATCCTCTGAAGTTCACGGGTGCTGAATCAGCCACTGGTCTACTGCAGTGGTTTGAGAGCATGGAGAATACTTTTATCAACAGTGATTGTCCTGAGAACTTGAAGGTGCGCTATGCCACCAGTGTTTTCCAAAAGAAAGCACTGACCTGGTGGAATGGCGAAAAGCGAACTAGGGGAGTTGATGCCGCTCTAGCGCTAACATGGAAAGAGGTCAATGACCTGATGACCACTGAATTCTGTCCTAGAAGCAAGATGAGGAAGCTTGAGACTGAGTTCTGGGAACTCAAGCAGGACAGTGGAGAGAATGTTATCTACAATACTCAGTTCCATGAGTATAGCCTGCTGGTGCCTCATCTTGTGACACCCATGGAGAGAGCGATCGAGAAATATATCGGCGGGCTGCCGATGCAGATTCAGGATACCGTCTATGGGAGCAATCCCAAAACACTGGAAGCTGCTATCCGTTTATCTGCTACACTCACCGACAACCATGTGAAGGCTGGAACACTCACTCGAAAAGGATTCAAGAAGACCGACACCAAAGCAGCTGCAAAAGAGGCTTCAACTGAAGTCAAGACTGAACAAGGCAGCTCATCCAAAAACAACAACAAAAAAAGGAAGACCAGAAACTTCATGGTCACTGCTTCAGCTGCAAAGTCTGCGCAGCAATCATCTAACAACAACACCACTGCCAGAAATTACACTGGGAATACTCCCTAGTGTAATACTTGCAGATATCATCACATGCCAAACTTGCCTTGTCGCGTCTGCAACAACTGCGGCAAGTATGGCCATTTTGCTAATGTTTGTAGGAGCGCACCGCAAGCTCAAAGGATGCAACATGCACCACTTGCACTGCCTGCTCCTCATGCACAACCAATTCCAGCTGTACCCATCTGCTAGGTACCTCAAGCATAGGCAAGAGCCTGTTATGAGTGTGGTGAAGTGGGTCACTTCAGAAATCAATGCCCAAAGTTGACTGGAAATAATCAGAGGGTGGCAAGAGGCCGGGGGTTTCAACTGAATACTCCAGCTGCTCAAGCCAACCAGGACGTTGTCAACGGTACATTTCTGATCAACAACTCTTATGCATCTGTCTTATTTGATTCTGGTGCCGATAGGAGTTTCGTTTCATATGATTTTGAATGCTTGCTTGGTAGAACACGTACATATTTAGATAAACCGTTTAACGTGGAGGTGGCTGACGGAAACACTATTGATATTGACACTGTTATTATCGGATGTACTGTGAACTTAAATGATCACGTTTTCTTGATTGATCTTATACCAATGCATCTTGGTAGCTTTGATGTTATGATAGGCATGGATTGGTTAGCCACCCATAAAGCGGAGATAGTTTGCCATGAAAAATATATTCTTATTCCATTACCTTCGGGTGAAACTTTAAGAGTTTTTGGAGAAACTGCTAGCAAAGGTCTTAAGCTTATGTCTTGCACTAAAGCACACAAGTACCTTAGGAAGAAATGCATAGCATTTTTAGCTCATATTGTGGAGAAAAAGGATAAGGGAAAGAGAGTTGAAGATGTTCCTGTGATCAGAGATTTTCCAGAAGTATTTCCAGATGATTTGCCAGGACTTCCACCAGAACGTCAAGTAGAGTTTCGAATTGACTTAGTACCTGGTGCGAATCCAGTTGCTAAGGCTCCCTACAGACTTGCGCCTTCAGAGTTGCAAGAATTGGCGAGCCAGCTGCAAGAGCTTAATGATAAAGGGTTCATTCGCCCGAGCCATTCGCCATGGGGTGCACCGGTCTTGTTCGTCAAGAAGGACGGTTCATTCCGAATGTGCATCGACTACCGCGAGTTGAACAAACTGACAATCAAGAATCGATATCCACTGCCGCCCATCGATGATCTCTTCGATCAACTTCAAGGCTCGGCATGGTTTTCAAAGATCGATCTTAGGTCGGGGTATCATCAGCTTCGTGTACATGAAGATGATATTCCCAAGACTGCATTCAGAACAAGATATGGTCATTATGAGTTTTTGGTAATGCCTTTCGGCCTTACCAATGCACCTGCGGTTTTCATGGACCTCATGAACCGTGTTTGCAGGCCATACTTGGATAAATTCGTGATTGTATTCATTGATGATATTTTGATCTACTCAAAGACCAAGGAAGAACACGAGAAACACCTTAAGTTGGTCTTGGAGATCCTAAGAGGAGAGCGATTGTATGCCAAATTCTCTAAATGTGAATTCTGGCTTAAGGAAGTTCAATTCTTGGGACACATAGTCAACGAAGATGGTGTTCACGTAGATCCTGCAAAGATTGATGCAGTGAAGAACTGGAGTACATCGAAGACACCGACGGAGATTCGATCATTTCTTGGACTTGCCTGTTACTATCGGCGGTTCATTTCGAATTTCTCCAGAATTGCTGTCCCTCTCACTTCTTTGACACAGAAGAATAAGCCATATGAGTGGGGACCAAAACAAGAAGAGGCGTTTCAGACTTTGAAGCAGAAACTTTGTGATGCTCCTGTCTTGACACTGCCTGATGGAAATGATGATTTTGTAGTCTATTGTGATGCATCCAACCTAGGTCTCGGTTGTGTCATCATGCAGCGGGGAAAGGTTGTGGCCTATGCATCAAGACAGCTGAAAATTCACGAGAAAAACTACACTACACACGACTTGGAACTTGGTGCAGTCGTGTTTGCTTTGAAGATATGGAGACATTATCTTTATGGCACAAAGTGTGTAGTCTTTACTGATCATAAGAGTTTGCAACACATTCTCAATCAGAAAGAGCTCAACATGAGACAACGGAGATGGGTTGAACTGTTGAATGATTATGACTGTGAAATTCGCTACCATCCTGGTAAAGCAAATGTAGTAGCAGATGCGCTTAGTCGCAAGAGTCAAGTTCAGATCCATAGTGTCTGAGTGGACTCTAGTCTCCGTGATGATGTTCTCACAGCCCAACAACACTCATTAGCTCAAGATGATTTGAAAAATGAGATGTCTTGCGGGGCTGAAATTTTATTGGAAACTAAAGATGATGGACTGATGTATTACTTAAATCGGTTGTGGATACCGAACCGGGGTGATCTTAGGATGGTGATTATGAATGAAGCTCATAAGTCTCGTTACTCAATCCACCCAGGCTCTGATAAGATGTATCAAGACCTTAGGGGCTTGTACTGGTGGCCTGGAATGAAGAAGGATATTGCTGAATACGTGTCAAAGTGCCTTAACTGTGCTAAGTCAAGGCAGAACACCAGCGACCTTCGGGATTGTTATTACAACCAGAAATACCCATGTAGAAGTGGGAGAATATCTCCATGTATTTTATTACTAAACTCCCACAAACCACAAACGGTAAAGATAGTATCTGGTTGATTGTGGATAGATTGACCAAGTCGGCTCATTTCTTACCGATACGCGAGACGTACCCTGTGCGGAAGTTATCGCGTATCTACATTGATGAGATCATTAGCCGACATGGTATTCCCTTAAGTATAATATCGGACCGTGAAGCTTGTTTCACGGCACGATTTTGGGAATCACTTCATGAAGCCTTTGGAACAAGACTGGATCTTAGCACTGCCTATCATCCTCAAACGGATGGACAGACGGAGCGAATGATTCAGACATTAGAAGACATGTTGAGAGCTTGCGTCATCGATTTCGGTGGCAATTGGGATAGCCATTTACCGTTGGTTGAGTTCTCGTATAATAACAGTTATCACGCGAGCATTGGTATGGCGCCATTTGAAGCTCTTTATGGCAGGAAATGAAGGTCACCTATTTGTTGGACCGAAGTCGGCGATTCGCAGATTACTGGTCCTGAGATTATTCAGGAAACGACTGACAAGATCCACCAGATCCGTGACAATCTGTTAGCGGCTCGCAGTCGACAGAAGAGCTACGCGGATAAACGAAGAAAACCTTTAGAGTTTGATGTGGGAGATAAGGTATTACTCAAAGTGTCGCCTTGGAAGGGCGTTGTTCGATTCGGAAAGAAAGGGAAGCTTGCTCCACGTTATGTTGGCCCTTTTAAGATCCTTGAACGGATCGGGAAGGTTGCTTACAAGTTGGAACTTCCAACTGAACTTAGTAACGTGCACCTAACGTTTCACGTGTCCAATCTAAGAAAGTGCTTCGCTGATCAGGATCTTCAGGTACCACTCGATGACATTCGCGTCGATGATACCATGCATTTTGTTGAAAAACCAGTGGAGATAATGGATCGTGAGGTTAAAAAGCTCAAACGCAGTAAAATTCCAATTGTCAAAGTACGTTGGGAATCGAAGCGGGGTCCAGAATTCACCTGGGAGCGGGAAGATCAGATGAAGCTTAAGTATCCACACTTATTTACTACGGTCACTCCAAGTTGAATTTCGGGACGAAATTCCCTTAACTAGGGGAGACTGTAACATCACTGTACTTCCGGTCATCCGTACATCCGTACATCCGTACGATTGTACTGTTACGATCTGAGATTTATTATTATTAATGATAATGGATTATTTGCTGATATTATTAATGATTATCACTGTTACTGGTATACATGTTTAGAACATATTATACGCGTAAACCATGGGAAGTTTAGTTGTAACTCAACTAAACAGAACCAGAGAGTTTATCGCAGTTATATTGTTGATGATTATGGATTTGGTTTGGAAATGGAAAGGGGATTTAAATTGGTTGTTGTTTGGTTACTAAACATAGTCAAGGACACATGGTCATGGTTTATCGAAATAGCGGTGGGACGGTGGCTAGGGCAGTTGCGACTGACCCTTACATATGCCCTATACATATGCATATTTCGGTCTATCATGGATGTGTCCGTGACTAGGGTTTAGTGGGTTTTGGTTTGGGAATGACAATATTAAAGTTAATAAATGATGGGAATTAATTACGCGAAGTGAGGTTACGAACGCAATTTAAACGCGAATATTAATTTAGGAATATTAACTCAACTAATGTATTCGCGTGGGTGACGATTCACACGAATATAATTCTAGAGAATAATATTCTGAAACGATATTCCATAAATCGTAAATCAAATCGAAATACGGTACAAGCATCGGATTCGCAAAGGTGACGATCTTTACGAATACGTACGCGAGTAGCGTGTTTCGACGAGATAAATTAAATAATATCAAACGATATTAATTTAATGAAAAGAAACTTAAAACATTTATTAGGAATCACAACATAACATGAATTCGAATAAATTAAATTATTAGATAATCGATCTAACGAAAATAAGCGGAGACATTATAATTAAATGACTTATTTTAAAAACCACTTTTATTAAAACAAAACTTATTTATTTAAATGATTTGTATTTTAAAGCATGGTTACGATTAAAACCGAGCATTTTATAAAATTCATCGCGATAAAAACGGGATCGAGCACGCGTATAGGACATGCGATATAAGGAAGACTACTTCCTTCCTTTTCTTCATTTCACAATAACTTTCTCTCTCACTAAACATTCATTTTCGTCACCAACAAACCCACCCAACTTCTCTCTAGCATAACTTCTTCGTTTGTTGACGGAATCACGAGATTCTAGGCCCTAAACGACCACAAGACCGAGGGGAAAGAGGAAGTACAAGAAAATCTCACATTCACTCACTGGATCGAGGTAAATCTGTTGTTTACTTTTCGGTTTCTTTGATAAAAACGTGATCTTCAGTTTTGACCACGATTAGGGTTTTAAGAACTTGTTAATCAAGTTGGTAATGACTAGGGAAGCTGTAAACGATCCTGTAACACCTTAGAACGGGATGATGATGATGAAACGAGTTGCAGGTCCACGAACCTGAAACCGGTTGGCGAACCTTGGCCTTGGGCCGAACCCTAGGCAATAAGGTAGCTAACTGGCGAACCTCTCCCACTCTACGAACCCTTAGCCGCCATCCACAACCCTCGAGAACCCTAGGTGGGCGGGAAAACAAGCTTTGGTCGAACCCTTGGGTGGCCGAACCTTCTTGATCGCGAACTCTCTAGCCGCATAGGACCACGAACCTTCTTCTTCTGGGCCGAACACTCTTAAGCCCACGAACCATGTGTAGGTGACTGCCGAACCATGGGGATGTTAACCTTGTATGATGAGCGAACCCTAGCTATACAATATGATCTAGCCGAACCTTATCATCCCATGCGAACCGAACCATTACTCATGGAAACCCTAAACTGACCGAACCCTAATAGGGGTAGCGAACCTAGCCACGAACCAGGGTAGGACCGAACCCAAAGGTTCGCTGGTTGGGTGGCCACGGAACTTGAACTCGTTTAGGGTTAAAGGGTTTGGAAACACACTAAGGAATTATGAACACATATATATATATGTATATATGTATACTTATACATGATTGTAGCATGCATGCATTAACGTGTTAAATCAATATTTTCTTTAAAACAATGAGACATCAACTTTGAGAGTTACAATATGGAATACTTTACATAATTGGTTTAATTGTCATTGCCTTAAATCTACAGTAAATGCTATGATCTCGAATATGGGAATTCACAAAGTTGTCAATTAATTTATAATAAGAATGAAACTTACTCAAAGGTTTTGTGCAAATGCTATAAGTTGGATTTTTCCAAAATGAATAAATGGGTATAGAACACACGCATGCATGCACTATAAATGTATTTATATAGGTATGTAAGGGTGATACCTTTACAAACTCTCAGACTTAGATACATCAATTGGAAGATCATTAGATATAATATGATTAACACTAACAAGTTGAGATATCCTATAGGATGAGAAGTAAAATATGTTAAGTGTGACAACTTAACTTAGAATAAAAAGGACTAAGTTAATGAAACACTAATTCAAAGATAAACACATATGGATGTTCAATTGAAATAAAACGCTTGTACTTATAAACACGATCACATATTAAATTTACAGATCTTTGAGTTGACTTGAGTTATATACGCGAGCGCGCATTATAAGAGAACACTGATTCTAAGGACTTCAGGTGAGTTCTCATAACCACCCTTTCTTTAAACTGTTTTTGTTTTAAAACTCGGAGGTGAAACAGGTATACCGGTTTAAATATTATTTTGATAACACAAGGATAATACCTGTTTATCATTATGATATTCACTATTATGAATTAACATTATTATGGATTATCACTGATTATTATACATCCGTGTAAACATTGTTCTTGACTTCGGTCGATAACAAAGGCTACATGTATTGTCACATACTCCGTGAATCATTGCCTTTGACTTCGGTTAATTGCTTCGACTTCATGTATTGTCACGTGGATGGTTTCCACATCCGTGAATCATTACTTCGGTTAATTGCTTTGACTTCATGTATTGTCACGTGGTTAGCGACCACTCCATGGATCATGTTTTTAACTTATGTTAATTACATAATGACCATGTATAGTCACGAACATTATTTGAGAATATTGATGCTGAGATTGGTTGATTGGTTTGTGGTTTGATTATCTATTATTGACTACGATTATTTATGATTGATTATGACTGATTGGTTATGTGATTATGTGTTTGTGTATGTGATTGATTGTTGAGTTTGGGGAATTGTTGGATTATCTCATACATGTATTATTGTGGATTTCTCAGAAAATCATAAGTATTTATACGCGTTTTATCTAAACTTTTTATAAAACCGTTTTCCAACTTAAACTTTTAAATTCATTTTATAAAACTTTTTAAGTATAAAAATTATGATTACTCACCAACTACTTTGTAGTTGACACTTGATTTCTTACATGTTTCAGGTGATGGAGACAAGTAGGATGAAGAGGGTGATCTTTTCTATTTTGAACATCATCATATATAGGGTCTTGGACTTAGCTAAATAACTAAATATCTGGCGACTAGAATTTAGTTAGATAGCTAAATCTCTTTTGAAAATTGTTGTAACTATTTCATGATGAATATGATTTTGTGTAATTATTTTGGTTGATTGATTGATATATGATGATTGAATTTAAATGCCCACGAGCTTTTGAACAATCTACACAACCCTCGTGGCATCCCGACGTTTCCGCCATCGGTCGGGGTGTTACATCAGGTTTGCTAGAACAGCCTGAAATTCCACTTTGGAAGTGGGAACAGATAGCTATGGACTTTGTTACTAAGCTACCCCGCACTTCCAAATCTGGTCATTTTTTGCCGATGCGAGAAACTTACACGATGGATAAATTAGCAAAGCTTTACATCAACGAGATAGTGCGTCATGGTGTGCCATTGTCTATCATCTCAGATCGTGATAGCAGATTTACATCAAGGTTCTGGCAATCATTGCAGAAATCTCTGGGGACACAATTAAACTTAAGTACAGCTTATCATCCACAAACGGATGGTCAAAGCGAACGTACTATAAAAACTGTTAAGAACATGTTAAGAACTTATGTTCTAGACTACGATGGGAATTGGGATTCTCATTTACCACTGATTGAATTCTTCTACAATAACAACTATCATAGTAGCATCGGATGTGCACCATTTGAGGCTCTCTATGGTCACAAGTGTCAACTGCCGATCTGTTGGTCGGAAGTGGGAGGTAATCGAATAACAGGGCCAGAAATCATTCAAGAAACTACAGACAAAATTGTTAGATACAACAAAGGCTACAAGAAACACGAAGCACACAAAAGAGCTATGCCGACAAACGCCGCAAGCCGTTGGAATTCCAAATGGGAGACCGTGTCATGTTGAAGGTATCCCCATGGAAAGGTGTAGTTCTTTTTGCACAGAAAGGCAAGCTAACACCACGGTACGTGGGACCGTTCGAAATCACCGAGCGCATTGGTCTTGTGGCGTACAGACTAAGATTACCGGATGAACTTAGTGGTGTACACGACATGTTTCACGTCTCAAACTTGAAGAAGTGTCTTGCCGATGAAACCCATTGTTGAAGAACCTCTAGAGATTATGGATCGCAAAGTTAAGAAACTAAGGCAAAGCCATATTCTGATCATTAAGGTTCGACGGAACTTAAAGTGCGGACCCGCGTTTACTTGGGAACATGAAGAACAAGTATCCCCAACTCTTTACAAAGGAAGCCGTAATGAATAACGAGTCTTAAATTTTGGGGTCGAAATTTCTCTAACAAGGGGAGACTGTAACATCAGTGTCGGACGCGTGCCGAAACAATGATGAACATGATTTTGTGTAATTATTTTGGTTGATTGATTGATATATGATGATTGATTTTAGATGCCCACGAGCTTTTGAACAATCTACACAACCCTCGTGGCATCCCGACGTTTCCGCCATCGGTCGGGGTGTTACATCAGGTTTGCTAGAACAGCCTGAAATTCCACTTTGGAAGTGGGAACAGATAGCTATGGACTTTGTTACTAAGCTACCCCGCACTTCCAAATCTGGTCATTTTTTGCCGATGCGAGAAACTTACACGATGGATAAATTAGCAAAGCTTTACATCAACGAGATAGTGCGTCATGGTGTGCCATTGTCTATCTGTTGGTGCATATTTTGGGTGTCCGCTGCTGTTCGAATAGATTAGATTTGTATTTGCTTATTTGTAATCACTTGTATGTGTTTGTATGTTGTTAATCTGGAAACTGAGTCGTTCGCAGGAGCATCTGCGAATGAATATCATGTAAAGGGACCCATTCGGCGAATGAAGGGCCGAATGGCTCCATTCGGCCGAATGGGCTACAGCCCCTATAAATACCAGATTTCCAGATTTTAGGGTTTAAGGTTTTTGTGAGTGTTCTTGGGTTTGAGCACGAAAGGGGGAGAGATCATGCTCGATCTCTCCCCGGCAACACTATGTTCTTTTATGATGTGAATACAATCATGTAATCATTCGATTCTATCAATTTATCATATGATTTTGTTCATCATCTTCATGTTCTTCGTGGGTCAAAACCCTAACCTTCCGTCCAAAGTGAAATCGCCGGTCCTATCACGTCTTTACACTATCATCTCAGATCGTGATAGCAGATTTACATCAAGGTTCTGGCAATCATTGCAGAAATCTCTGGGGACACAATTAAACTTAAGTACAGCTTATCATCCACAAACGGATGGTCAAAGCGAACGTACTATAAAAACTGTTAAGAACATGTTAAGAACTTATGTTCTAGACTACGATGGGAATTGGGATTCTCATTTACCACTGATTGAATTCTCCTACAATAACAACTATCATAGTAGCATCGGATGTGCACCATTTGAGGCTCTCTATGGTCACAAGTGTCAACTGCCGATCTGTAGGTCGGAAGTGGGAGGTAATCAAATAACAGGGCCAGAAATCATTCAAGAAACTACAGACAAAATTGTTAGATACAACAAAGGCTACAAGCAACACGAAGCACACAAAAGAGCTATGCCGACAAACGCCGCAAGCCGTTGGAATTCCAAACGGGAGACCGTGTCATGTTGAAGGTATCCCCATGGAAAGGTGTAGTTCTTTTTGCACAGAAAGGCAAGCTAACACCACGGTACGAGGGACCCTTCGAAATCACCGAGCGCATTGGTCTTGTGGCGTACAGACTAATATTACCGGATGAACTTAGTGGTGTACACGACATGTTTCACGTCTCAAACTTGAAGAAGTGTCTTGCCGATGAAACCCATTGTTGAAGAACCTCTAGAGATTATGGATCGCAAAGTTAAGAAACTAAGGCAAAGCCATATTCTGATCATTAAGGTTCGATGGAACTTAAAGTGCATACCCGAGTTTACTTGGGAACATGAAGAACAAGTATCCCCAACTCTTTACAAAGGAAGCCGTAATGAATAACGAGTCTTAAATTTTGGGGTCGAAATTTCTCTAACAAGGGGAGACTGTAACATCAGTGTCGGACGCGTGCCGAAACAATGATCGCAACAGTAACTCGTACAGTAATTCAAGTACACATTACACGAAACTATATTTATGCTATTGATACATTGTACATAAGACAAAACTATTATGCGATTGTCTGAAATCTGATTAAAACTTTAGGGTTTCGCAGTTAGAAACATATCAGACAATACAGAATTTCCATATGGATACTTGATTTGATGCTAGTATGTATAAACGTATGTGAGGTTAAACAAAACAAAACCGTAACAGTTGTTTTTACAGAATGCTAAACAGACGAATTATTCGTATAGGTGACGATCTGTACGAATGATTCTGAGATTTTAGCGTTCTGAAATAATGACTGAAAAGTAGAAAACAAAAGTTGGAAAGCCAAATCATCGTCGTGTTCGTTCGGATGACGATTCGAACGAATACGCGCAATGGCGACGAGATCTGATGAAACAAAAACGAAAATGATACGAACGATAATAAACTTAAGGAAATATAATATTTCCTGTTTTACAATTTTGAAACTCATCAGAAATAGAATCAAAAGAAACTATTTTAAATATAAATACGTGAATTCACGGAACAATTAACGAAAGGCGTAAAATATTAAATTTCGACAAATAATTTCCAGAATACGATAGTTAAAATAATTATCAATAGTAATCACATTTAAACATCCTAAAATAAACTCTTTTATTTAGATTTAAATACACGCGCGTAACAATCCGAAAACGTGACAAAAACGCGAACCGAACAACCGAAACGAACCTGAATACCCAAGGTGTATTTAAACATCAAATGGGGCGTTTATTTCATTTACTAACCCCTCTCTCTCTATTCCCACCATTTCTATCTCTTTCTAAGAAGAAAACCCATAATCAAGCTTCAAACTCATCCATCTTGATCAAATCCTGGCCAAACTTGTGTTCTTGGTGTCCAAGCGAAGGTCTCGAGCTCCTCTACGTAGAAGTAAAACAAATCTACAAATTTTTCCAACCATTTTAGAGTTAATTGAGATTAAGTAGCACGAAAATTAGGGTTTTCTTAAACCCTTAGTTCGACCAGCTCACAACCCTTGTAAAACTCATCTGCACTCACCTCCTACACTCTTAGAAGTCGACTGTCGCATCACAACATGATAGAATTACCCATACCATAAGATCCAGTGGTTGATGATGCTGATGATACATAGGTTCATGATGCCATAAGCCATAGACGAACCTGCATGGTCGTCAAGGACCTCCACCTAACCGGTTGAACCCTATTTGGAGCTACCGAACCTTTTTGGCTTAGTCACTATCATCACCGAACCTATCCTCGAACGAACCTACTAGTGGCGAACCTTCGGCACACATGAGCGATCCCTGCAGGGCCCTCACCGAAACCCCAGATAGACGAACCTTAGGGCTGGAAGTGATAAACCACGAACCCTCTGCATGTGTTGGCCAAACCCATGCCCTAGTTACGAACCCCAATGAATACGAACCTAGCTACTTATGAACCTGAAAGCTTTAGTCACGAACCAGGCACACCGAACCATTAGCCGAACCTACGTCTACCACCAAAACATGCATGAGTAAACTTTGGCCGAACCCCTCCCTACTGTGAGCCGAACCCTCCATGTCTGCAACTCTAATTCATAGTCGGACCTAACTTAAGTCCAACAAACCTTTAGGTTCGCCAGAATAAGCGTCGAACGCTGATTTAGGTTAACAGGTTCACTGAGCTTATGGCCATTCAGAAGAAATACGACTAGGCCCATCTCCAATTAGATTAAATAATGAAGTTTTTAAGCCATGCAAATGTTTAACTTAATTCACTCGACCCACATACACAATCACCTACGGCCCAGAATTTTTGATTCGGCACAACTCCTGCCGTTCTATTAATTCAACCGAGTTATGGTTTGCTCCATTGGACTATCAACACACCTTACTAGGTCCAATAGGTTTCTCGGCCCACCCTTGTGCTAGGCCCAACAACACACTTTCGGTATACGCACACATACTAATGATTCATGGCAAATGGGTCTAAGCCCGCACACCTATTAGTGATCCAAGACAATTGCATAAGCCCATTCACATAAACAAGTGGCCCAACTATACATAAGTTAGGCCCAAGGCCAAGATCTTCCGGCCCAAGAAGACTTATTCGGCCTAAGGAACAAATGAAGTGAGACATATTTTGAAACAAAAAAAAAACTAATGCTTAATAGCTTGGAAATTTATAACTTAAATTACTATAAAAGCGATAGTATATTGAAAAAATTGAATTTTTCCTAAAGTCCTATGGCTTTGTTCCTTAAAAGATTCACTATTGGGATCAAATTAAATAAACAAGGGTAATCTTTAAAAACAAGCAACTTAGGATCGAATGAGGCTTGAGACTTATCAGTGTTAGCCTACTTTAGGGCTAACACCAACACAAAAACAAACACAAATTCTTACAACCTGTGCTTATAAGTTGCAAACAACATGAAATTTATACAGGGTCGTGAATACTAGCATAAATACAACCAAAGAGCGCGTGTATTCTTGTCTTTATTTAGTCCGCAACTACGGACACAAGCTGAGTTCATATGTCCCTTTTCAAACTTATTTGTTTTACTTCGGGACTGAGAAGCATGTTAAACATTCTAATAAATTATTGAAATGTTATTTAATGATTTTAAACATAATCATGATACTTATGACAAAGCTTATGCTTGGAAACTATTATTCTTGAGAAGCTATATACTTGAGGATTGAACTTGAAACTATATGCTTAATACATATGCGAGAAACTAAATGCTTAAACTTAATACTTGATGCTTATGCGAGAAACTAAATGCTTAAACTTGAGGCTTGATGCTTATGATGGAAACTAAATGCTTAAACTTGAGGCTTGATGCTTATGCTATAAACTAGAAACTTGATGCTTATACTACAAACTAGAAGCTTAAACTATATACGTGATGCTTATGCTTTAAACTATATGCTTGAAACTTTGATTGCGCGCGAAATGCTAAGCTTGTATCTAATCATGGGCTACGTAATTGCTAAACTTCTGCTATAGCAGGGCTTGTACCTATGTATTGAGATACAGAAAAGCTAAACTATGATGAGGCTAAGATGTTATCTATATAAGAGAAAAGTAATTGCTAAACTTCTGCTAGATAAGGGCTTGTGTCTACTTATATGAGATATGTAAATGCTGAATTATTTGTGTATGCATGGCTTGTGACTATGTATGAGATACGTAATTGCTAAACTTCTGCTAGAGCAGGGCTTGTATCTTGTATAGGAGACACGTAATTGCTAGACTAGGCTTAACTAATTCATGAGATACGTAATGGCTAAGCTTCTGCTAGAGCAGGGCTTGTATCTAGCCGTGAGCTATGTAATTGCTAAACTTCTGCTAGAGCAGAGCTTGTACTCACGCATGAGATTAGTGAAGCTAAACTATGATGTGTGAAACTATGATGCTTGTTAAACTTACAAAGAAGCTAATACATATGAATTCTATAGACTTGTAAACTTTGAAACAGTAAACTAAAGCTATGAGGAAGACTGTGTTGAATGATAGGTAAAATGCTTAATTGTTATTAATGACAGTGTCATATGCGAATTAGTATGTGGTGGGACGGCGTTTGGGCGGGTTTTAGACTCGACTCAGGGTTATGCCCTATATATAAGCATACTGATTCGGATATTACATGGGAAGTTAATGAGGTTGAGGTTTTACCAAAACAGGTTTGCTAAAGCTATTTTTTAAACTTATAAACATTATGAACTCACCAACCACTGTGTTGACTTTGTTTTCTTACATGCTTTCTCAGGTGACGCACAGGTTTAAGCTAAGGCTTCAGGATTTGCATACTAGGCTGCCCAGATAGAGGACCTAGTAGACTTTTGGAAAGCACAGCTTTTATTATTAACACAAGACACTTTTGATATCTTGTACAGATACAAGATAGAAATATTTGATTATTTTGATAGGTTTACTTAGTTAAATTACTGAACATTGATATTTCCATTTAACTTTGTAACCCTAGTTTAATGCTTGATTGTGCTTTTGTTATTCTTAACGTTGATGCTATGTAAACAATCTGATCATCACGATTATCACTCACGATATCGCGCCCCGAGAACCTTCCGCCCGGCGGGAAACAAGATCCATCCCGCTGGCTCAGGGTTTGACACTGGCTTATGCATCCTTCAAAAAGTTCAAGGTTTATCAGATGGATGTTAAGAGTGCATTTCTTCATGGTGTAATTAATGAAGTTGTGTATGCCAATCAACTACCCAGGTTTGAAGATCCATTGCATCTTGACCAAGTCTACAAGCTAGATAAGGCCTTGTATGGATTGCACCAAGGTCCTCGAGCGTGGTATGAGACACTGTTTACTCTTCTTCTGAACAATGGGTTTAGAAGAGGTGTCATTGACTGCACTTTATTCATTAAAGAGATGGATGGGGATCTGCTCTTGGTGCAAGTTTATGTGGATGATATCATATTTGGATCCACAAATGATGTTCTGTGCAAGGATTTTTAAAAGGTTATGAAAGAGAAGTTCGAGATGAGTTCCATGGGAGAGATGTAATTTTTTCTAGGATTGCAGGTGGATCAGTCTGAGGCAGGGATCTTTATTCATCAGACCAAATATGTTGATGACATTCTGAGCCGGTTTAGTATGTTGGATGCAGAACCTGTTGGTAGCCCACTGGCTATTAATCACGGGATTAATCCAGATGAAAAGGGGGAGTTAATTGATGCCACTCTCTATAGAGGAATGATTGGATCTCTTATGTATCTCACAGCTTCTCATCCTGACATCACGTTTGCTACCTGTTTGTGTGCCTGTTATCAGTCAAAGCCAAGAGTTTCTCATCTTATTGCTATGAAGAGGATTTTGCATTCTCGGAAGGGTACTCCAGATCTGAGCTTATAGTACCCTAATGATGATAACTTTGATCTAGTTGCTAACAGAGATTCAGATTATGTTAGATGCAAAAGAGATTTCAAGCCAACATCTGCGGG
Organism: Mikania micrantha; assembly: GCA_009363875.1. Lineage (NCBI taxonomy): Eukaryota > Viridiplantae > Streptophyta > Magnoliopsida > Asterales > Asteraceae > Mikania > Mikania micrantha. Next base: position 14,519,441 of record CM018681.1, read on the forward strand.
GTTTCAGTTCTTTGGGAAACGCCTAGTTACCTAGCAGTACAAGAAGCAGACGTCGGTGTCTCCTTCCACATGTGAAGCAGAATATATTACAGCTGCTAGTGGTTGCTCTCAAATCATCTGGATTCAGCAACAACTCAAGGACTATGGGTTATAGTTTTCTAACATTCCTATATTTGTTGATAACACTACTGCCATTGCTGTCACTAAAATTCCTGTCCAACACTCTAAAAAAAAACCCATCGACATTAAATATCACTTCATACATGATTGTTTTGAAAAGAAGTTAATCGATGTTGTTAAGATTCACACCAATAACCAGAAAGCTGATCTTTACACTAAAGCATTTGACAAACCCAGATTTTTATATCTGTTATCAGCTAATGGTGTTTTTCAGAAAGATGAAGTCATTCCTTCATCTAAATCAAACAAATGATCATTGTTTTTGTTAATTAGTTTCTTTTGTTTTATTTTTACTTTATAGTCCTTTTGTTATTTTTCTTTCACTTATTCAAAAACTAAAAAAGATTTTCAGTTTTAGGTTTTTAGGGGGGAGAAAAAGTAATTTAATTGAAAAACAAAAAACATCTGAAAAATTAAAAAATGAGAAAGTATTGTTTGAGAAAGTGATGTGTTAACCAATCATGTCTTAAATGCAAAATTGAATGCATAAACTGACAACACCTAGGTTTTATGATCTGATGAACTAATAGGCCGACTTTACAAAGTTTATAGACTGTTGGTGATTGCTTAGAATGTCTGAAATGTGGGATCCAGTTTAGAAAACTAGTTAAGGGATAAACAATTTTTAATTCAAATCAGGCATACACCTGTTATCATAGGATCTTATGAGGTTTCCAAGTAATCATGAATTTAAGTCTGTACACGAGCCATATTGCTTTCTAAAGACCTAGCTGAAGCCGTCCATTCTAATATGAATGATTGAATCACAACAAAATAAAAGAGAATCCGACTCTGTACACGTGCCATATTGTTGGGTTGCAGCCTAGCTGAAGCCGTCTATTCAGATAGGATATGCTAGGAAAATAAAAAATAAAATAAGTTGATCTTGTCAACACAGTTCTGTATACGTGCCATATTTCTCTGTAAAGACCTAGGTGAAGCCGTCCATGAGAATGTGTTGAACATGAGAAACAAATCAAAAAGAAAAATACAAAAAGAAAATAAATTGCAACCTTAGAGAACTTATGACAATAGGTATTAAGTTATGCAAAGATGAGTTATAAACTGGTTTTGACCTAGATTGGTTGACTATAATGGGTAACTCAGTCAAAAAACATGGGTGATCTTTGATTGGTTTAAAAAAACAAAGTATTGTCACGATTAAAGTAGACAAGTATATTAGTAATTGCTTCATAATTCAAATGTGTTAGAAGTATAACATTCATGAATGCTGATTTGACATGATCTGGTGTATGTGTCATTTTCTTGAAAGGCTACTCACAAAAATATGTGTGTTTTTGATTTTTTTAGTTTTAATTGTACACTGTTTGATTATCAGAAAAATACAAAAAGATTTTCTTTTGAATTTCTTTTAAATGATCATTTGTTTGTTAGGATATTCAATCTCATCTTAACTGATCACCAAACCAGATATATCTTTATAACAATGCTCTTTTTTTGGTCAAAATGTCAAACTTTGAAAATGAGTTGTGTTTTGGGTGCTGATCTTCTTTCGTCCGAATGAACTTATTCATACGAATGAGTCATTCGTCTGATCATTTCATGTGAATAGGACCATTCGGTTATTTTGGTCGACTGAGTTCTCCTATTTAACAAATGCCTTTCGGCCGAATGAGTCATTCACATCATTTTCGTCATTTGGCCACACTGAGTGTGCTTTCTTTCATCCGAAGCAAACACCAAGCATCCTCTTCATTTTTTCACCACAAATATGCCATTTTAAGATCGTTTTTCACATCTTGATTGTTTTAGTTACTGTTGGGAGCAAGATTATTCGATTTTATCCATAGATTGAACTCTAACCGTTCAGCTTTTTGGGTTTCTAGAGTCCGAATTTGTGCATGTCCATTAACCGGTCAAAATGAACATTAATCAATTGAAACAAGTTTTAAAACCTTAATCGGACCCCTCTGAGTTAAATGTTTCCATTTTTAGGGTCTGATTGGAGATGTTGGGAGATTGGGTGTTCAAAGCTCATTGGTCGTCCAAATGAGACTCATTCGCACCACAGGGTCGATCGAATGAGTGGGTTCAACAGAATGAGGTCATTCGGGCCATCTGGTCATGCGAATGGGTGCGTTCAATCAAATGACTTTATTCGTGTGGCATTCAGATGACACCATTCATTCGACTATCATTTTCATTCGCCTTAGTCTCATTCGTGTGGCACTGGTTCATTCGTACCAATTGAACACTTGGTTTAAAATTTTGATTTTGTTCAATTGCTCACTGAACTGAACTGATATGTTATCTTTATTTTGTTTTTTGGTATGGCAGGATACAAAGCTTTCCCTAAGAACAACATATGTGCTCATTTGGATGCTACTACGCTGAATAGTGGCCATTTCACTGAAATTATAGCATTTATGAGACGTTCCAGGATATTCACTGCTATCTCTATAGTCCATGATCCCTATTTGTCACATCAGAAGGATTTTTGGAGCTCAGCTGATGAGCCTCCTGGTATCAAAGGGAAGGTCAGAGGACAGGATGTTGTCGTATATGCTGAGCATCTCAGATGGGTTTGTGGATTTCAGGACTCACCGGTTCATCCATTCACACTTGACAGATATCTGGTTCGTGGATGCTTCATGATGTGCAAGTACGATGGTGATTTGGAGGCTGGAGTGTTGAACAAGGCTTTCCTCTGCCCGTAGTTCAAGTATTTATGCCATGTTCTTATTCATTGTCTGAGATCAAGGCGAGGAGGATTGGACGATCTTACAGAGCCACTTCAGTCTGCCTTTGTGGCTTTGGTGATGAACATTCTGTTCAACTTCTTTGAGATGGTCTTTACACACATGAAGGAGAACATGTACCTGAAGGGCGATAAGAAGTTCTAGATGTACCCGAGATTTCTTCAGATGATCTTCGATGCGCAAGTGTCGAATCCTCCCAAAGCCAACTCAGATAACATTAGATTAGAGCACGTGACTTATATTACCCTCAACAGGGTTCTTTCTTATCGGGGAAAGGAGCGGAAGCCTCCTACTCGTCGTCTGTTTGGCCACCTCCTCAATACTGATTACGTTGGACCTATTGGAAGGAGGTGGAGACACGAGGATTCTGATTCTGATCAAGAAGGATTATTGTTCCAGGAGGTGATGACATAGATGATGGTGATGATGATGGTGTTGGTGATGCTAATGGTGTTTGTGTGAGTGGTGGTGCTGGTGGTGATGTTGGTGATGATATTCATGACCCTGAGGCATCTACTGTTTCTATGGCCACTATTTCTACTCCCTTAGAGATGGGTGGTACTACTTCTGCCGATGAGGGGGAGGATGAGCAGATGGAGGATGTTGATGATGAGGCTAAGGATGCCTCAGATGATTCTGATTCAAAGGACACTGGCCCATAAGTTGTGACTATCTGCTTCAGATCTCAAGTAGTCTTTCTTGACACAAGGACTATGGACGAGGCCTCTGTAGATATAGAGGAGATCAGAGATCCGTCTTTTATTCCAAAGTTTGATTTTGATCCTATCCCTCACACTTTTGTTGCATCTATTGTTGCTGAGACTTCCTCCCCTCCATCCAAGTGACAGAAGAGGGCCAGATTCGTATTACAGAGACGGTTAGAGTCGGTTTCTATTACAGCAACCATTGCTACATCCGCTGCAACAATCACGACTTCTTCACTGACCAGGTCAAGGGAAACTCCTGCATGTGTTTCTATTGCCCCCTCTTACTTCCTCTATGGCCAATACAACTGTCTTTACTATTGCTTCATCTGGTCCTTCTATCACACGCTCAGATCCGTACACTATGACTGCTTCAGTTGTTAATCAGCTTAGCACGCTAAACAGTCTAGTTCTTCGGTTGATAGAGCAGAATCATGAGCAGGATCAGACTATTTATGAGCTTACACAAAGGGTTAGTGAGCAGGATGCTCTGCTACTACATGAGGCTGATCTAAGGGCTGATTTGAGAGCTCGATCTACTAATTTGGAGGAGAGATTACTCAAGTCTATGGATGAGTTCAATCAGCTGGCCCTGATGGATGTTGGCTTCAATGACAGGATTTTACCTCTTGAGGTTGAAAACTTGCGTCTAGCTGAGCAAGTTAAAAGCCTCAAGGAATCCACACCTATGATTGAGGGATCTGTGCCTGTCTCTGATGATTCAGACAAGGAAGATGAAGAAGAGGAAGAAGAGTCTGATGAGGAGAAGGTTGTTTATGATAGTACAGATGATGATGACTCTGGTGATGATGATGATGTGCTGGGAGTGGCTCTGCGAGTTCCTCTAGTGCAGGAAAGCAAAACCCACCCACAGAGATAAGGAAACTGAAGAGGTTGATGCTATGCATGTGAGACGTATTCTGGATGAAAAGCTGACGATGATTTTAGACGCTCAATGCATCATTCAAAACTCTGTCAACTACAACAAAGAGGAAGGTGAGATCATCCACTGCCTATCGAAAGAGCAGATTGCAGAATTATTCAGACTGAATCCGGATGAAGTTGTTTTGAATGATGATGTTGTTCCTATTTATGATCTTCCTACTCCAAAGGTTTTTTATGATGTTGATGAGGTAATCCTGGAGGATCTTACAGAGGAGGAAAGCACAATGTACACTTCAGCTAAAGAGGATCTGCTTACTCTTGCTGATCTTTTCAGTCTACATACTGAGGAGGAACTGAGCAGAATGATAGACGAAAAGGTCAGCGGCACCGAGTCTTCAGCAGAAGACATTCAGAAGAGGAAAGAGGAATGGGTAGCCTATTGGGAGGTACTAAAGAAAGACAGTATTCCACCGATCCCAACTCCGCACACCAATGTATACAGGACCAAGGGATACAAGTCCGATGGTCAGATTCTGAGTTGGGCGTATTTTCATGATCTGCGGTGTTATGAAGTGAAGAGAGATAAGGGGATCCAGTATGTTCGTATTCCCCATGACTTTAAGATGTAGCCAGGATTCGAAGTTAATCAGCTTGCATGTATGAGGATGCTATATTGTGAGGATTCAGGGATGTCGACCTAGTTTGCGTGGCAAATCCAGTTCGAGTATAGAAAGAGATGGGTTAACTTCAAGCCACAGCAACCAGAATGGTATTACCAGCCGGAGATCAATGCCAACACCCGCAGACATAAAGTGATCCTGAAGTGGCTGCCTCCGAACGTCATAAAGAAGATTCAGTTACGAAAGATGCCTCAATATTCTCAGACAGCTTTCGATGGTGTTATTATGACGGGAGGACTGCTGAGGCTGTGATTGTGCTTTGCAAGGATAACACATGGGATACCTTTCATATCTTTGATCCTATGTGCCTGACTATTCTGACGCTAAAAGACGTGAAGACTTTATACATATGTCAGATACTTTTTGATGTTGTTGATATGGAGCAGGCGCTGCAGTATACGAGAGTCATTCGGCTATGCTTCATGTTTGATATGCCGGCGTTGAGAAAAGTTTTTGAAGACTGAAGCTGACAAGTAGGAACTAGGTCCAAGGGGGAGCTTGTTGATGCATGTAATGTCCCTAGTTCTGTATTTTGTATGTCTTTGATTATGTAAAATTCATATTAGTATTGAAATCAACTTTTCTGTATTGTTTGTATATGTTTAATTGAGTTTAATATGTTTAATTATGTTTGACTTTTGACTATGTTAGAGACCCATTCGTGCGAATGCTTCCAAAGAATCAGTCCTTTCGCACGAATGAAAGACTAGCGAATGGCTGAGGCGAACGAATGAGTCACTCGCATGACTCATTCGTTTGACCAGCCTATTCGGCTGAGCCTTCCACCCGAATGAGTGCTTCGCACCATTCATTCGGCCGAATGAGATCAGTCTAAATATAGGACTGCAAACAAAATGTTTCCATAATTTTTCATCATTCCTCTGACCCCTGAGCACTCCAAGTCATTCCTCTTGAGTTTGAGCCACCTCTTCCTTCCAAATTCGTTTCTCACCCCGTGGCGCTTCGATTTGATGGGTCGAATAAGTCCAAATGGCTAAGGTCGGCTGCATCAATCCTTGGGCCTTATGAGTTGTGTATGGCCGAAACTGTTGGGCCTAAAGATTTTTATTGTTTAAACCACTCGAAGATGGGCCATAATAGTTCCTGGGCCGAACCAATGTCATAGGTTCGCTGCCATTACAACAGCCCTGGTTCGGGGTCCCCTGGTTCGTGGAGTTCTAAGGTTCGGCTAGAGGGTTCAGTGCTCTTAGGTTCGGTGATCAAAGGCTCATGGCTGCTGAGGTTCGGCTGTGCAAAAGATTCGGCCGAGTGCAGGTTCGTTGGAGGGGTTCGTGAGCACCAGGTTCGTGGATGGTAACTGCAACCATGCAAGGTTCGGCCAAGTAGCTTCGTGGTAGTAAGGCTTGCCAATGCAGGCAAGGTTCACTGGCTTCCAAGGTTCGCATGGGATGGGGTTCGGCTGACTTGGTTCGTGAATAGTGGTTCGTGAATAGTGGTTCGTGAATAGTGGTTCGTGACTATACAAGTTCGGCAATATCATGGTTCACCTCTCATGGGTTCGTGGTTACAGGTTCGCAGCAACCATGATGATAGGTTCGGTAATAATCCATGCAGGTACGTAGGGTTTGAGCTTCGGCTGCTCAAGGTCCGTGGCCTCCTCTTGTGGTTTTGAAGGTTTGGCCGTGTCTCTTTTGCTCAGGTTTTCTCATGAACCTGTTGTCATGCACCATTATTTCGAACTCCTTGCCATTGAAAACTATTCTCATGATGATGGTTATGTGAAAATGGGTTCTTGAGGGTGTAAGGTCCGGTGATAATAGGTTTCTAACCGTTTGAAGTTGGTGGTTCGAACTAAAGGTACAAAAACCCTAGTTTTTCAAATATTCAAGCCACCATACCTCAAGTTTCAGTGGATGGATCCTCAGATCGATTGTAGTTCTAGGTAGAGGATGTTTGTAGCTACGTGTGGACACAGAGAATGCGAGATTTCACCACGATTTGAGCTTGATATTAAGGTTTGAAGATGGATATTCTAGAGAGAGAGGGAGAAAACGATTTGGAGAGGTTTAGAGAGAGAGGGAGTGTATTAAATGAACGAAAGGGTTCATTTAGGATATAAATACCCCATGCGTTTTCGGGTTCGTTTTGGTTGCTCGTTTTTCGTCTCCTATTTTACGTATTTTAAATAAAATACTTTATTTTTAAGTATTTTAAAAGATTGTGATTCCTAATAATTGTTAAATATTTAGTTTTCTTAAATTATTATCGTTTGTTTCGTTTTTCATTTTCGTTTCGTCAGAACTTGTCACCTTTCGCACGTATTCGTTCGAATCGTCACCCAAATGAACACGAATTTGATTTCACTTTCTGATTCTTGTTTTCTACTTTTCAGTCATCATTCCAGAACGTTAAACTTTCAGATTTATTCGTACCGATCGTCACGTATACGAATAATTCGTCGATTTAGCATTCTATAACGACAACCGTTATGGTTTTGTTCTGTTTAACCTCGCATAGGTTTATACATAATAGCATTAAATCAAGCATCTGTGTGTCAGTTCAGTGTTGTATGTTGTATTTCTGACTGTTAAACCATGAGATTTGTTCAGATTTCAGAAACAATTGCATAATAGTTTAGTGTCAAGCATCAAATGTCAGTAGCATACAATAGTTCACGTAGTTTGTACCTGAGTTACTGTGTAAGTTACTGTTGAGATCACTGTTCCAGCAACGTTTCCGGCATTGATGTTACAGTCTCCCCTTGTTAGAGAAATTTCGTCCCGAAATTTAAGAATCATTTTCCGATACGACCTCCACTGTAAATAGTTGGGGATACTTGAGACTCATGTGATCTTCGTGTTCCCAAGTGAACTCGGGTCCGCTCTTTGAGTTCCAACAAACCTTGACAATCGGAATACGGCTTCGCCTTAGTTTCTTAACCTTGCGATCTGTAACTTCCAAAGGTTCTTCAACAAAGTGTAAATGTTCATCCACTTGAATTTCTTCAACTGGTATAACGAGTGATTCATCAGCAAAGTATTTCTTCAAGTTTGAGATGTGAAAAACGTCGTGCACACCACTAAGTTCATTCGGTAACCTTAGTCTATACGCCACAGGACCAATGCGCTAGATGATCTCGAACGGTCCCACGTATCATGGTGCTAGTTTGCCTTTCTTTCCAAAACGGACTACCCCTAGAGATTTCTGCAATGATTGCCAGAACCTTGATGTGAATATGTTATCATGATCTGAGATGATAGATAATGGCACACCATGGCATACCACTATCTCGTTGAGGCAAAGTTTTGTGAGTTTATCCATTGTGTAAGTCTCTCGCATTGGTAAGAAATGAGCAGATTTAGTTAATCGGTCAATGATAACCAAAATAGTGTCATGACCACTGGAAGTGCGAGTTAGCTTGGTGACAAATTCCATAGCTATATGTTCCCACTTCCAAAGTGGAATATTAGGCTGTTCCAGTAAACATGACGGTTTAAGGTGTTCCGCCTTCACTTTGGCACACGTAAGGCATCGACCAACGTACCCAGCTATGTCTTTCTTCATACCCGGCCACCAATAAAACGCCCGTAAGTCTTGGTACATTTTATCAGCACCGGGATGCACATAGTACTTGGTCTTGTGTGCTTCATCAAAGATAAGCTTTCTCAATTCATCCACTGCAGGAAACCATACAGGATCCTTGTAGTAGATGATTCCATCAGGCTTTGTTTCAAGTTGCTTTTCTGCTCCACAATCTAGTTCTTTCTTCAAGTTTCCTAGTTCAACAGCCTATTGTTGTGCTTGGATAATGTTGTCATGTAAGCTTGTCTACACAGTCATCCCAATTGCTCTGACGCGCAAGGGTGTGACACGTTCCTTCCGACTCAAGGCATCAGCTACAACGTTTGCCTTGCCCGGATGGTACTTTATTACACAATCGTAATCATTTAGAAGTTCAACCCAACATCGATGTCGCATATTGAGTTCTTTCTGATCAAATATGTGTTGCGGACTCTTGTGATCAGTGAATATGGTACACTTGGTACCATATAAGTAATGTCTCCAAATCTTCAATGTGAATACCACTGCTCCCAGTTCCAGATCATGAGTAGTGTAGTTCTTCTCATGAATCTTCAGTTGTCTTGAGGCATACGCAATGACTTTGTCCCGTTGCATCAGTACACAATCGAGTCCCTTATGGGATGCATCACAGTATGCTACAAAGTCATCAAAATTGTCTAGGAGAGATAAGATCGGAGCATCACATAGATTTTGCTTCAAAGTCTGAAAGGCATCTTCTTGCTTCTGTTCCCAAACAAGTGGCTCGCTTTTCTGTGTTAACTTGGTGAGTTGCAGGGCTATCTTAGAAAAGTTTGAGATAAATCTTCTATAATAGCATGCTAAGCCTAGAAAGGAACGTATCCCCGTCGGTGTCTTCAGAGTATCCTAGTTCTTTATCGCTTCAATCTTGGCAGGGTCTACATGTATTCCCTCACTGTTGACTACATGACCCAGAAATTGAACCTCTTTTAACCAAAATTAACACTTAGAAAATTTAGCATAGAGTTTCTCTTCCTTCAACAGTTCCAAGATCATTCTAAAATGTTGCTCGTGCTCTTCTTTGCGTTTGGAATAGATCAGTATGTCATCAATGAAAACAATGACAAATTGATCTAGATATGGCTTGCACACTCGGTTCATGAGATCCATGAAAACCGAGGGTGCATTCGTCAATCCAAAAGGCATCACCATAAACTCGTAATGCCCATATCTTGTACGAAACACCGTCTTTGGTATATCTTTGTCTTGAACTCTGAGCTAATGGTAGCCGGACCGTAAGTCAATCTTTGAAAAGTACTGAGCTCCTTGCAGTTGGTCAAACAAATCATCAATCCTCGGTAATGGATATCGATTCTTGATGGTTAGTTTGTTTAGCTCCCTGTAGTCTATGCACATACGAAAAGATCCATCCTTCTTTTTCACGAACAATACCGGAGCTCCCCAAGTTTAGTAGCTCGGTCAGATGAAACCTTTGTCGAGTAGTTCCTGTAGTTGATTCTACAATTCCTGCATCTCTGAAGGTGCTAACCTGTAAGGAGACTTAGCAACAGGTGTTGCTCCAGGAATCAAATCAATACGAAACTCTACCGGTCGCACAGGTGGCAAACCAGGTAGGTCTTCAGGAAACACTTCAGGGTATTTCTTCACTATCGGCACGTCTTGAATCATTTTCTTGTCTTTCTCTTTCTCCACCACATAAGACAAGAAAGCTAGACATCTCTTCTGTAGACACTTACGCGCTTTTATGCAGGATATGATTTTGACACTATCCCCTCGAACTTCCAACACACGATCATTCGCCAATGGAATCCGAAGTAGCTTTACAGAACAGATGACTTCCACTCTTTTGAGAGATAGCCAATCCATGCCAACAATGATGTCGAAACGGCCCAACTCCATCGGTATCAAGTCGATGGTAAATGTGTGATCAGTGAGTGTAAGTGGGCAGTTCCTAAGTATAGTGCTAGCTGTGATTTGTTTTCCATTTGCTACTTAATAATATAAGGCGAGTCTAAATATTCCTTATTAATATTAAGTTGGCGTGCAAAGTCAGATGAAATATAACTCTGGTCTGCACCAGTGTCAAAAAAAATATATGCATAAGAATCATGTATAAGAAATGTACCAGTGACCACATTTGGGTCTTGATGTGCTGCATTGGCTCCAATCACAAAAGCCCTTCCACGAGGTGCTTGGGCTCCCTGTTGCACTCTCTTTGGGCAGTCTCAAGAGAAATGACCCACTTCTTCACAATTATAGCATCCCCTGTTATTGTTGTTGTGATTTCCTGGGTTTGGTGGTGGAGGCAGCGCTATAGCAGCATTGTTTGTAGCTTGTGTTGCTGGAGTACGACACTGCTGAACCAAGTGGCCAAATCTACCACAATTGGTGCACTTCCTACACTACACCATATCATAATGATGATACTTGCATTGAGTACACTAAGGGTGCACTCCAACATATTGTTTGGGTGCAACATTAGCAGGTACCGTATGGGCTTGTCTCAGAGGTGCGGCCATCACATAGTTCTTGATGACCTTTTGCTTCTTCTTCTGATGGTGCTCGGGCTTCTTTGTTGATTCTTCCTTATCTTTTCCCGAGTCGTTTTTCAACACTACTGACTTCACCATTACATCAGTGAGTTTAGCTGATAGAGAGATGGTTGACTCTAGAGTTGCAGGATTTGCAGCCAGCACGATGCTTTGAATGCATGATGGTAATCCTCCCACATATCTATCAATCAACTTTTCCAGGGTTGGTACCATCTTTGGCACCAAAGCTACAAATCCATGATAGCGAGTGGTAAAAGTCATGTGATCTGCTCCTTGCATCACATGGTTTGAGAGTTCAACCTCCAGCTTCTGAAGTTCGTGTTTTGGACAGAATTCATTCCTCAGAAGGTTTTTGAAATCTTCCCAAGGCATAGCCAGTGCTTTATCTCTGTATTGAGCCTTGATCTGGGAGTTCCACCACGTTAAGGCCCGTTTGCTGAAAGAGCCAGCAGCATATCGAACCTTGTGGTGTTCTGGACAACCACTGATGTCCAGTGTAGTCTCATTTTTTCTAGCCATTGGATCAGTCCAACAGCTCCTTCAACACCGGTAAAACTTGGCGGCTTGCATCCTACAAATGATTTGTAGAAGCAGTCCAAAGTAGTGCCAGTGTTTCCACTAGCTTCTCCCGTAGTGTGACCAGAATTGTTACCATGGCCTTGAATCATGTTTATCATCTCTAGGATGACATCTTTCAGTTGGTTTGTCAGTTGACTACTCAGAAGTGTTGCCAAACCAACAGTAGCAGGATCGAGAGCTGGAGTTGTATTTGGGTTAGGAGAAGGATTTAATGGAGGAGAAGGTGGCGGTGGTGAGTCGGGTGGTGTAGGGGTTGATGAACAAGGTGCTGAGTTTTGTGGTGGTGGCGGTGGAGGTGGTTGTCTTCTAGGTGTCATTCTGATCATAACCAAAGGAATATTGGTCAGTGCAGCGATCGAATGCAGAAGACACAATGCAAACATAAATCCTATGTTCTCTACATGAGGGTCCCTAAGTTATAGTCTAGGCCAAACCGTTCAAGTAAATGGCCTATTATTCTCTATAACTTTGAGCTCTGATACCAATCTGTCACACCCCGAGCTGGCGGGACGAATCAAATTTCTCGTCGGGCGGAAGGTTCTCGGGGCGCGATATCGTGGGTGATAATCGTGATGATCAGATTGTTTACATAACATCAACATTGAGAATAACTAAAGCACAATATAGTATTAAACTTGGATTACGAAGTTAAATTACAAATGTTAATGTTTGATAATTTAACTAAGTAAGCCTATCAAAAGAATCAAATGTTTAGTATCTTGTATCTGTACAAGATATCAAAATAGATTCACAACATTCATCAAAATATGTGCTTTTCCAAAACTCCACTAGGTCCTCTAACTTGGCATCCTAGTATGTAATCCTGAGCCTTAGCTTAATCCTGTACGTCTCCTGAGAAAGCATGTAAGAAAACAAAGTCAACACAATGGTTAATGAGTTCATATAGCTTAATAGTTGTAAAATAGCTTTAGCAAACCTCTTTCAGTAACAACCTTAACCTCATTAACATCACTTGTAATATCTGATTAGGTATGCTTATATATAGGGCATATGTAAGTTTAAACTTACCGCCCGCACAGCCAACGTCCCACCACATACTAAATCACATATGACATTGTTGTTAATGATAATTAAGCGTTTTACCTACAACCAAATCCCGTCTTCGTCATAGCTTTTGCATACTGTTTAAAAGTTTACAAGTTTATAGCATGTACATAATTTAGCCTTTAAGTATATTGCACAAGGATAATAGTTTCACAAAATCGTAGTTTAGCATTCACGAATCTCATGCATGGGTACAAACTTTGCTTTAGCATAGTTTAGCATTTACGTAGCCCATGATTAGATACAAGCTTTGTTCTAGCATAGTTTAGCCATTACGTATCTCATGAATTAATTCTAGCTTAGCATCAGAGGAGTTTAGCATTCATGTATCACATATATGTAGATACAAGCCTTGCTCTAGCATAGTTTAGCATTCACGTAACTTATATATTGATACAAGCTTTGCATACACATAGTTTAGCATTCACATCTCTCATATATGTAGATACAAGCCTTGCTCTAGCATCGTTTGGCATTCACATATCTCATATATAGACACAAGCTTTGCATTCGTATAGTTTGGCATTCACGTATCTCATGCATAGATACCAGCTTTGCAATAGCATAGTTTGGCATTCACGTATCTCATGCATAGATACAATCTTTGCATTTAACATGTAATCATAGCTTGCAGCATTTAGCCTCTAGTAATAGCATATAGTTTGAGCATAGAGTTTGTAGCATTAGCCTTAGCATATAGTTTGAGCATAGAGTTTATAGCATTAGCCTTAGCATATAGCTTGAGCATGTAACTTGTAGCATTAGCATTAACAAGTGTCAACTTCTTACGTAGTTGGTGAGTAATCATAAGTTTAATACACAACAAAAATATTTATAAGAGTTTTATGAAAACACATGTGAACCTGTAAAGATGATCATATCATGTATATTCACTAACAAGCATACCAATCAAATAATCTAAGTACAAACAATGAACCATATACATTCAATCAATAACAAATAATTACAACAACAAGTTTAACTTAATGTACTGCGGACGACCGAAGTCAACTCAATCAACAGCATAAGAAATCATCACGGAGGACTGTACTCAACTCAATTAACAATGGTTTTATATTCATAAGAGTCTATCATGTGCACTACAGAGGACCGAAGTCAACTATATCAACAATGAATCACTGTGGAGGACCAAAGTCAACTTGATCAATAGTGATTCAACAGGAGAAGAGTGATAATATCTCAATAAGAATATAGTGATAATACCTCAACATAAATGTACTGATTATACCCCAATGATAATTCAAGTTTCCCACGTGTTATATCAAATCATAAGAATTTAGGTATACATATTCCACCCCTGATTTTAAAAGCAAAATATTTAAAAAGGAGGTTATGAGAACTCACTGCGATGTTTAGTGTTTAGTGTTTGATACTATGTGCGCTCACTACCGTGGAATGAACAACAATCCAATCAACATGTATTACATGTGTTTCATATTCATAAATACATATGATTTATGAATATGTATTGCCCCATGTATTTAACTTTTAATTTAGGAATGTGTCGTTATCAACATACGGCTATCTAACTTATAATGAAACACTTAAGTATTATATAAGTTGTAACCATCATCATTTAGGGTTTTAAAACTTGTTAGTCTTACTAAATAGTGATGGTGATTTTAATTAAAATAAATCCAACTATGTTAGCTTGTTTCTACATATAAATATTGAAAAGGTGGTGGCCTTATTCAAAAATATATATATTTATAGATACATACGTACATGCATGCATGCATGAGACCTTGCATGTATGTTTTACTATGTTTTTAAAACATATCTTATGGTTTATTCTTATTTTCATTGATATTACAATTTTCTATATGTATCCACCAATATTAACATGTTCGACATATCCTCAAGGCCAAAGACACCACTAAGTTCGATGGAAAACATCGAGTGATAGTATCAATAATAGTGTCAACCACTGAATATCGAAGACCATTAATATCGATAAACCCTCATCCGAGGATGACAAGTTCGATGGACCATCTGTCGAAATTGTTAATGTCAACAATCACCCCGAACCAACGCTATTATCGACTACCATTTTTTATGCTAGTATCGATGGGTATTATACCGAGATTAATAATTTCAACAACTTTATGATGTTGTCGATATTAGTATTTTCAACAGGACTGTTCCATCTTGTTGTTCATCGATATTGTTCATTGACATTAAAGTTTCAATGGGGCCTAAAATCTACAAAGTGTAAGTTCGAAAATGGTTATATCGATGGTTAAGATCGGCAAGGACTAAGTTCGATGGATTCACTCAAGAAATCCTTTGTTTAAGGCTCAAAACATGAGAAGATAGTGTTTGAAGGTCTTCAAAGTGATCGGTTTCATCTGATGAAATAAAACCCGATTAAAACCCGTGAATATACCTCAAAAACATTTGAAAAGCTCAAGATCCTTGTACTTTCAGACTCTACGTTGATGGAGAAAGGTTTTCCAATGAAAATCACTCAAAATGGCGGAGGTTTGATAGAGAAATCTAGAGAGAGAGGTTTTAGTGAGAGAATGTGGACGAAAATGGGGTTTTATAGAGAGAAAATAAGAGTTGAAATGAAGGAAGATGGGGAAAGATGGGCTTCTATTGCCCTGGTAATTCCTGTATATCCGGTTCCTTTCGTTTACGTGTTAATTCGATTTATTTGATCGTTCTTGCCTAAATTATCTTTAAATTACAAAACTTTTGATAAAATGATTTTATTTAAAACTCGTTTGAGGTGTAAATCCCTGATAAACTTTTTAAATCCTTTTTACTAATTTAAATATCGTAAAATATTTATTTTGGTTATCTCGTTGGAACGTGTAACTTACATTTATAAATATCGTCACTTTTATAAATACAACGCTCGTATTGTATTCCAACTATATTTATAGTTTATGGAATATCATTTCAGAATTATTATTTCTAATAAATGTATTCGTGTGAGTCGTTACCCACGCAAACACACCATTAGGCTAACTCTTGTGAAATAACTTTCGCATTTTTAATTGTACTAGTGACCTCACCATCGCGTAAATGTTTTCATTATCACTTTCATTATTTTATTTTAATAAATTTGTCAAATGTCATCCTCCCAGTCCTTATCCCCACTAAATCATATCACTGACACTTCCATGATAAACCGAAATTAGTTTATGTATAGGGCATACGTAGGAGTCGAGCGCAACCTATCCAGTCGCCGTCCCACCACCATTTCGATAAACCATGATCATGTGTCCATGACTATATTTAGGACAGAATCCCACACTACTACTAATACCAATTTAACCAAATATATCATGCGCATTCAGCTACGATAAACACTGTGGGTATGTCTAGTTGTGTTCTAAACTAAATCTCCCCATGATTTTTGCACATTGATTATATGTTCTCATCAGTGTATACCAGTGATTATATCATAATTCAAAACCAAAAAAAATCAATTAGGATAACGTGTTCCTTCAATATAAAGTTGTGTATAATGATAATATCTGAAATGCAGTGATGTTACATAACCGTATACTATGAATTTAAAATATCTAAGTTTGAGTAAGAAATCTTATTGAAGAATAAACTATATGTATGTTCAAGAGTTGTTGAGAAAACAAGCTAACACCGGTGACTCTAGTATAGTCAACATTTAAGGCACTAAAAACTCAAGCTAATAGTGTCTACGTTGAAACACCTAGTCAATGAAACGTCCAAGTAGGGGTTTGTTGGATATAGTATTCTGATTATCGATAAATTCAATGTAACTATAAAGGTATGATCCAAAGAGTTACACTTTGAAAGGCAACAACTTTATTTATAATTGTTAAACAAATATACGATCACAAATCATTGGTTTTAAAGCATTGGCTATTATTATTTATGAAATAATAATTCGGTGGAAATTAATTATTGAGATAATTAATTTATTAAACAAAGAAATTATTGAACTTTATTATAAGGGATTATTAATTAAATGTTAATTAATGAATTGAGGATTAATTAAATAAACAATGTATAAATTAGTTAAACATTGATTATTTAACAATGTTTAATTAGTTAATTGTTAGTTGATTAAAAAGAGATTTAAAATAATTAAACAAGTTAATTACTTAAGGGTTTAAACTATAAATGTCCGAATGTATCAAAGTGTAGATACTTTTTTTATAAATAATGGTATTTACATCATAATTTGTATCCAACTAGAAAACATCAAAACCCTAATTCTCAACCACCCCCTGGCCATCGCAACCCTTCCCCACTCCACCTGGGGTCTTAGCCATCGCACAAACAAAAGGCTGGGCCAAGCCGTGGGCTACACCGCCGATCCGATCTGTGGGCTAATTCACGAGATAAACTGAGCCAAATTCAGATTCGGGTTCCTTGTGTGATTTGTAGGACAAGATCTGGAACCAGGAGATCGAATTCAATCAACTAGTGAGATTGTTGTCCAATCCATGGTGTGGATTTGGATCCTCTTCGCAAAGGTCGATTTCTAAACACCCTATTGTTGTGTTGTAATATGTTTGTCATTTAAACTGTTTATAAATGGATCATGATTTGGGAATGTTATGATTACGAATCAAGGGTTTTGTAACCTAATTTCTTCTGTTTTGTTAGATCTTATTTGACTGTTTTATCAGTTTGAGAAGACTAAATTTATTAATTAATACGATTAATTGACTCTGATATGTCAAAAAGGTAACCTAAAATTCCAAGCAGTATCATCAGAGCGACTATTACAAACATCTAAATGCAATAAATGACCGACCATTAGTTTTTGTTTTTCAAAACTTTTATTTGACAAAAATATCGAATCTTTGTTCTTATGGTTGTAATTGTAGTTATGATTCGATCAATAGGATTCGACCCATGTGATCAAAACTATTGGTTTTGTTTGTTTGGTTGTTTTTGAAATCTTGTATATATAGTGGTATTTGGACCCAATATAATAGATTATGTTTCATTTTTTGTAATATAGTTAGTATTTTACAATGTAATCAAGCAATTGGATGCAAGACTAAAGAAACAGACAATCGGAAGCATGAAGATGGAGATCTTGGATCAAGTGGGAGACAAGATTCAAAATGATGAATTATATACCCCAGAATAGTTTGGTTTACGTTTGATGACTCGAATTAAACCGAACAAATGAGACTTTGGCTCGTTTCGAAGTTACATTTTGTTGTTTATGATTGTTGAATATTTGGGAAATATATAACTAGTAATAACAAATATTTTCACAATCATTACAAAACAAAAGGTAATACAAAAGGAGTTTTGTAATTACTTAAAAGGGGTTTTCAAAATATTTTGTTATTTTAATGAAACAGTTCATAACATAAAAGGTTTATTTTGTATAATTTTAACTTGTTAGTCTAAAATGGTTCACAATAATTACCGACTTAGCTTAAAATATGGTATTTAAAACTAATCGAGTCAATAATTGAAAATAAATTCAAACAATCACAAATCAAAAAATAAAATACGATTTGATAAAAGGAAATTGCACCATTTGTATCATGCTTTAAGTCGTTCAATAGTTAACTAAAACAATAAAATCAATTTGATTGATTAGATTTAAAAATTCGCAATTATTATCAATTTAGTTTTTAATAATGTACTAAAACAAATTAGGTCAAAATTGAAATAGTATTTCAATTAATAACGAATGAATAAAATAGTGATTTTATAAGATGCACAATTTTCCTAATTTAAAATTAGTTGTCCATAATGTTTTTGAAACATAAAAGTGATTAATTAAAGTAATTAAATAACTCATTGGTCAAGATGTTTAATTCTAAATATATAAACCTAAAGTTAGTGTATACCCTGCAATAGGATTATGTACTAGAAAAAGTGAAAAAAATTGATTAAAATGCCACCTTAAATTTATGACACTTTATGTCAGTTTGACCAAATATCTATTGTTAGAGTACACCATGCACTGGTTTCTTCTTAAAAGTAGTAATCGAGATTGCTAATACACTTAGGTCGATCATTTAATCACAAATCATAAGGCGCATACTTGAATAGCCAAGTTGGCATAGTTAGGGTAAATGTACAAAGTTAGAAATTCGTGTTCTAACAAACCCAAGACTTGAGGATTATGATTGTCATAAATGGTTACTGTAACCCTCCTACATTATTGTGAACATTAATGTCACACCCCCACCTCTCGTCACCTGATGATGATGTCATTGTTCACTCTTGGAAGGTTGAGGAAGCATAGTGGTGATGCATCAGAGATAGGGTGCAACTTTATATGTACCAGTATCCCAACACATGAAATTGACATAAAGAAAATATAATACACAGAATATATCACTATTACAATTCACAGGTCATTGTTCACAACTTATAACACACTAATTTCTTAAGTTACTTATTCACATGGAGCCTAGGCGTGCAGTTTCTCACATTTCGTCACTTTCTACCTATAAAAGAATTTAAGTTTAAAAGATCATTATAAAACTAGTGAGTTCATACACAAGACTCGATACAATATGATATGTTAAGTATAGTCAATGGTACGCATTGACACAATTGGAATAATCATGTGACCCATTTCCAGTCCTTACCGATAGAATGATATGATATTACCCGAAGGTAAACATAGATGCCTCACCATAACGTATTACTATTTTAAATTTGAAATTGGAAATGGTAACAGACATTCACATCATTGGAGATACAATCCTCCTAGCGAATGGGGTTGTCAGCCCGATAGTACTACCATTGTTCACTAGTTCGGCCCCACATGGGTTCACTAGATACGGTTCAATAGTTGAGGACTTTTTATGTAACTTCGACACCCACGGTTATCCTATCATATCCCAAGCCGCCACACAATTATATAAGCATATCATACGTTCAAGAAAGATTTCATAATGACACCCTGATGTTTGTAAAACATTAAAAAGAAAAAGTGTTGAATGAAACTCACCTAAAATGTTACATTCAATAGTTAGTGCACAGACTTGCGTTATGGTTCTTGTATTTTAGTTTTTCATTAAGTTAAAATTTTTATAAGTTATTTGTGTTTAATTTGATTATCAGAATTTTACTTCATATTCAATGTCAAGTACATTGCAACTCGAGTCATCAAACTAAATTTGAATCCTTTATCAACATCCTTAATTTAATATCACGCAAAGTGTGATAAACTAGGAACCTATAATGGGTTTGACTTGTTGGATTCATCAGGATATTCCCGGATTAACTAAATAGGTATTGTTGCTGATTATATCACCGGAGCAGTTCCCCTACTTGTAGATCTGCTGCAATTGATCTTGATCGTACAACGGAATCCTATAAACAATCAAATATATGCGGAATATATATTTGATCTATATGAATCAAAGAATAAACAAACATTTCAATAATCTCCATTTCATTAATCAAAATCAATTGATTACAATGAAATAGAATAACACACAGCTCTTTCTCACACAGAGAGAATCACTTAGAGGTTTTCCAGTAGTTGTGACAAAATCAGACAAACCTCCAATATATACTAGACTGTCAGCCGAACCCAGCCGAACCCATAGGTTCGCCAGCCAAACCTTGAAGTTCGGTGGACGAACCTACACAGCCAAACCTACTAGGTTCGCCAAACCTGCTAAGGTTCGTGGGCCAGACGAACCTCAGCCAAACCTCAACTAACTTTCTATAATTTACATATATTGATAAGCAACCTATTACAAACACGTACTAACAAACTCTCCGTTAATAGTTGCTTCCAAAATATTCAATCTCCGACTTCAGTCTTCACTTTGAACTCCACTTGTTTCTCCACAAACATTATCAGCAACACGAATTACAACAGACCTTGGAATCTTAGATAATCTTCCAGCTTCCAGTTTGGCATCTCTTTCATCTATCTCTTTTTGTACTTTCATCAGCTCAACATATAGATAATTAACATCTTCCAAGTAACATCCAGAATGTATCCCCAGAGTGTAACACAACCGAGCAATTGTTTAAAATTGAACAGCCATGTCTTTGTAACTAATTCCAACATCATGATATCCATCATCAGCAAAAATTTCAGCTACATTCAGCAACTCAATGTCTTCTTTTGAACAATTTACTATCCATACAGGATCCAACATCCTAATCACTCTCAACTTTTCTTCTTGTTTCAACAAAATAACAGCTTCAGATGTCTTTTCATCATAGAGCCAGAATTTGAAATAAGGATTCCAATTCTGTTCTACTCTCCTCAATCTTGGTCTTTTAAAAGCTTTAGGCTTTGAGTATCCAAGTAATTTGTCTTTGACTTGCGGAACCAACAAACTCCATCCATAGTTAGCCTCTTTCTTCAACAACTTCTCAAATATGTCATTATGTTCAGTCTGAATCGGTTTTATCATCTTTAACCTTGATACTTGCATACATTCAAAAGATGGTAAAGACATTATATCCAATGCTTTTCCAAAATACTGACATCCATCAGTCCTTTTGACTACATAACATCCTTTGTTCTTCATGCTTCTAGAAATGTTGTGAAAGTAACCATAGCTAACAATAATTCCTATCATCTTTGACTTAGATCCAATCTTGAATCTTGTAAATTGTCTACTTTTGTTTTCTTGAACTTTTTCTTCAATATCTTCAATCATTTGCTTGAAAATGTATAAGTGATCAATTATGTACTTGTTCTCATCTTGATTTTCCTTCCACATCTCCATATAAGTATTTGTTTTTCTTTCGATCAACTGATGGTCTTGGAACACCTATTTGAATTTCAATATCAAAAATCTTCTTCAAGGTTTGTAGATTATATAGATTCTCATTCATTTAATCATCTTGTTCAAAGTCAAATGCTTCCACTTGATCATCTTGTTCAAAATTTAATAATTGATATGAATCAACTTCAAACATCTAATAAAAATCATTCCTTGAATAACCACCAACAATTTCTCCTTCTTCCAAATCTTTATCTTCAGACATTTCTACTAATATTTTCTACAAATGTATATCAGCATGTTGTTTAAACAATTCAACAAAAGTAGGAAAAGAATAATCAACAACTTTCTTTGGATATTCCATATCAGTTAAATCTTCAATATCAACATCTTTACAATCTTTATATTTGTTAGAAGAAACTACAGAAATAGGAGAAGCATCAAATGAAATATTGGAAGGATCATAAACTACTATAGCACCAGTCCTGGAATTCAATCCACCTGAACTTCCCACACCAGTCACATCATCATCATCATCTTCATCATCAAAATAAGCATTAAAGCTTGGATGTTCATCAACATCTGAGTTATTATAATCTACATTTTCATCTTCTTCCTCATCATGAATGTTCACATACACATGCTCAGAAGTAGCACCAATAGCCTCAGCTTGATTATCCTTGACTTTAATATCATCAATCTTTTTCTTCAATTCTTGATTTTCTTTCTTCAAAACATCAAATCAATACTTTGTTTTGCAGTCAAAGTCTCCAAAGAAATAATCCTTTCACTCAACAACCTCTTTTCAATGACATCTTTTTCTCTCCACTTCATCAGTTGAGATTTTTGGCTTTTCATCACATCTAGTTCACTTGTACTTGTCGGCTTCCATTTTCTATTTTTCCATTCTATACTTGTCAAATTCTTGTGATAACATAGATATCCATCTTCTAAGCTCAGTATCATCATAATCCATAGAGAAATTCAAATCCAAGTCATCTAAATTTTTAAATAAAGACTCTCCTCTAGAAGTAGAAGCATCTTGAAATAAAGCTGTTGCTTGAAAAGATGTAGGCACTGTTGTAGCATCCATGATAGAAGGAACAAAAGTAGCAACATTAACAAACTCATGTATTTGAACAAAAGAATATGTCTGAACATGAACATTTGATATAGAAGCTTCTTCTTGAACTGTTGAAGCAACAATAATAGGTGTAGACACATATATGAAGCAGGTGAAGTAGAAGCTACCACAGAAGATGATACAATAATCCTCGGAATCCTTGTCTTCTTCTTCTTAGGCACTTTGGCCATCCTCTTTTTCTTCTTAGGCCTAGAAGATTCAGGCTCATCAACAGTAAAGCTGGAATCAACTGTCTCTTCCCTTGCTTCTTCACTCTGTTATTGAACTGGACTCTTCTTTAATCTTCTAACCATTCTGTTTCATCCCTGTACAGTCTCCATCTCAGACTCTGTTGATTATTCATCTTCAGCATCAGCCCCAATATTTTCAGCACCAACATATCCATGAGAAGTATCCTCTTGTTGCCTTTGATCTTCTTGTTGACCAGGAAAGATTACTTGAAGAGGAACCAATGTAGAAGGAGTTACACTTGGCCCTTGAGTTTGCTCTTCACTAAACAGTTCACTATCAGAAGTTGAATCTTCATGCCTCCAAGCATCATTATCAGGAGCAACATAGTTAGCTCTCACACAATGACATACTAAATCTTTAATAAAAACATTATCACTGCTCTTCTAATAAATCATGACCTGACCAAGACTAGATTCAGTCATATGCTTTAACTTAAGCAAATCAGAAGCATCTCTAGGTAAGTTCTGCTCTGGATATCTCTCATCAATCAACATCTGGATATATATGGGATACATGTAAAATCAATCTTCGGCTTTGGTGATGTTGTCTGACACATATCGAAAAATCATTGCAGAGAAATTGAACGGTTTGTTCAATATCAAAGCCACCATTGCTGAACTCATCAAATCTCTTAGCTCATCAAACGTTCCCTTCTCATGCTCAAACAAAGTTTCAATACATGTGCCAGCAACTTGTATTGTAGAGGAAGCTTTCCCTTCTTGATAGAATTCTCACTGTAGACCCCAAAATAACGAATCCTCAAGAAACAACCCTTGATACATCTTTCAGGAATTAGTGTCATTCCAGTTGGTTCTCCACCAAATTGTAAAACCCTCCTAATATCTGCTTCAGTAACTCGAATGGCTTGACCAAGCACATTCGCCTCAATAACATACTCTTCAATAACAGTAATTAACCTTGCTTAGTCCTAGAAGCTTTGAACATGAGATATGTGAATCTGACATGAATTTGATATGGCATGATAAATTCTTGATCTTCTCAAAAACTCGATCATTTGTCGGAGATCTTTGCTATTCTTTGTTATAGGATCTAGATATGCACATAGATTATGTTTATCTCCAAAAGTAAGATTCGCCATTTCTACAATCAGAAAAACACAAAATTAAAACAAAATTAACAAAAATTAAAAAAATTAAAAAATTTCTAAGCGTTGAAACCAGCGAACCCTCCCTGTGCCGAACCTAGATTTAGACGAACCTGTAGATCAGACAAACCTATTTAGACCAACAAACCTTCCCATGAACGAACCTTGTCTTATCACGAACCTAATGGTCAAAAGAACCATTGACCAAAGAAGGTTCGGTTCAAAGAACAAACAGGTTCGTCCCGAACCTGTTTGTTCAAGATAACCTTAAAAATCCAGCGAACCTATATTCATTTAAAGAACCTGATCCATTTCAAAATCAAATTTTCAAATCTACGAATTAGATCAAAAAATTTATATCTAGAGGTTCGCCATTAACAGATGAACAATATTAATGAAAACATTTTGTCCAGAACTTAGATTTAAACAGGTTTTATCACAACACAACAGGTTTGACTAAACCTATCTTAAAATCAACATATATTCTAATTTAGCCGATCAATTTTCAATATTTTTTCCTATTTATGATCACAAGACAATTTCGAATCTGATGATATAAGGCAAAAAGTTTCTAAGATCCAAATCAAAAAAATCTACAATTTGCTATTGCAGGTTCGCGAATGAAGTCTGATGAAAGTAACGAACGTATCACACACGAACCTCTGTTTATAAACGAACCTGTTGGCAAACCTTAGAACGAACCTTTGACCAATTTTTTTTACCGAACTTATCAACAAACCTATCAAGCGAACTTGTCTAAAACCTCTCAGATGAACCTGTTCAAAACCTCTTGAACGAACATGTTCAACAAACCTCTCAGACGAACCTGTGAACAAATCTGTTGAACGAACCTTGAAGCAAATCAATTTAACGAACTTGTTGGACGAACCTGGCCAACGAACCTTCTCAACAACCTTTCGAGCGAACCTCCCAGCAAACCTTTTGAAATTCAATTTTATTTAAAAATTTCAAATAAAACCAATGTTTAATGTTTCAAAATTAAACAAATAATCAAAAATTATTGATTTAACATCAGATAAAAACAAAAAATCTTTTTGTATTTTTCAAATTTTTAGAAAAAAACAAACTACAAATTTAACAAATCTAACTATGAAATATAAACTAACAAAACAATCACATATTTTTGTTTGAGAAAGATCCAGACATGAGATCATATTGTATTACAATTATCAACACATCTGATTGAATTAATGAATATATTTATTAGCAAATTACAATTCAAAGATGATTGTCAGTATAATTATCATCTTTAAGTTTAATTACTTAGTTAAGATATCAATTAAAAACAAAGTCATCAAATACCTTATAATATCCATTTACTTGAACACATCCCCGTTTTGTGAATAACTTATCAAACAAAAATGTTCTTGAAACAAATTACTTCAATTTTAACTAGCTTGATCATGTAAAAACAAAATAGAATTACTTTTAAAAAATATATATATAAAACAATTTGAATTTGTTCAAAATCTTGGAATCAAGGTTGAAACTTTCGTATACTCAAATGATCCAGAAAATGAACGAAACAATAATTTAAGATTAAGCTTTTAACAATCCAGATCGATATTTTCATATACATAGAGATTGTCCAAATCTTAATCAAAACCAATAAAACAAATTTAAATATATAAAGCTATAACAATCACGTCGATACGTAAGTATACGCAGAGAATGTTTTAGCTTTAAACTAAAATAAAAGAAAAAAACCAATTTAGAGTTTCTTTTGAAAAATAAACACATGATCAAAACTAGTAATTTAACTTTTGTTCATGAAACATTTTGTAAAATTAATTACCACTCATTCAGGACAAAACTAAGTAATGTATTCTAAGCATCTATTTCTCATAAAGCATAATCAAAATTTTGTCTAATGTTATCTTATCTAAGTTATAAACCTACCAACACATCATACTAAGTAATTATAAATGCTCTTTATGTTTAGGTTTTTGTACGATACAGATGTGCTTCCAATTGCAAACAATGTGCTATCATTTCTCACTTGGTCGAATCAATTTCTCAAAATTTTAAATTTTTAATGTTTTTGTGTTTTTGATTTTTCAAATGTTTTTGTATTTTTCAAAATTTTCTCCCCTAAAAACTAAAACACAAAACAACAAAAATTAAAATATCTTATGTTAATTCAATAAGAATTGATTATGAAGGAAGTTAATTTAAAATTACCTCACCCATGACCCGAATGCCACTTAATTTGAGCAAATACTCAAAACGGTTTTCATCAAAAGCCTTGGTGAGAAGGTCTGCTCTTTGCTCATTGGTAGTTATCTTCACCACATCAATAAGTTTCTTTTCATAGCAACCGCGTATAAAATGAAACCTAATATCAATGTGTTTGGATCGTGAATGATACACATGATTCTTTGTTATAGAAATAGTAGCCTCATTATCAACATGAATTGGGGTTGTCAGAAAATTCAAACCATAGTCTCTCATCTATTGTTGTATCCACAACACTTGTGAACAACTACTGGCAGCAGCTACATACTCAGCCTCACATGTAGAAGTAGCAACAGATGTTTGCTTTTTACACTGCCAAGAAACTAATCTTTCCCCCAAAAATTGTGCACCTCCAGTTGTGGATTCTGCATATGTCTTACAACCTCCATAATCGGAGTCACTATAGGCATTGAAGGAAAAGTTATCATCCTTAGGATACCATAGACCGGTGTCTACTATACACTTCTAATAACAAAGAATTCTTTTGACTGCAATCGGATGTGACACTTTAGGTTTTGATTGATATCTAGCACAGATACTTGTAGCAAATACAATATCTGGTCTTGAGGCAGTTAGGTACATCAAACTTCCAATAATTCCACGATAAAGAGTAGCATCAATTATCTCCCCCTTAATATCAGGCTCAATCCCGTGATTAAGTTAAATGAGCGTGGAAATCGGTTTTTAATCAAGCATGCTAAACCGTTTTAACACATCTTGATTATATTTTGTCTGATGAATGAAGATTCCATCATCAGTTTGATCAATTTGTAACCCAAGAAAAGATATGATGTCTGACATGGCACTCATTTCAAATTTCTCAATCACCACCTCTTTAAACTCCAAACACAGTTGTTCATTGATAGATCCAAAGATAATATCATCTACATAGATCTGAACAAGAATAATATCCTTGCCCTCATCTCAATAAAACAATGTTTTGTCAATCTGACCCCTATTGAACCCGTGTTCAATAAGGTGAGTCGATAATGTCTCATACCATGCACGCGGAGCCCGATGAAGACCATACAGTGGTTTGTCTAAGAGGTAAACCTGATCCCGATGGATAGGATACTCAAAGCCCGGTGGCTGACAAATATACACTGGTTCCTTCAAAGAACCATACAAAAATGCAGACTTGACATCCAACTGAAAAACTTTGAATTTCTTGTGAGCAGCAAAAGCAAGAAAAAGTCTAATTGTTTCCAACCGTGTCACAGATGCAAACACTTCATCGTAATCAATTCCTTCAACTTGTTTGAAACCTTGAACCACTAAACGAGCTTTGTTGCAAACAATTAAGCCTCGATCATATCCTTTGCATCTTAATACCCATCTAGTTCCAATTTGTTCATGCCTTTTGGCAAATCAACTAGATGCTGAACACCCAACTTCTGAAACGAATTCAGCTCTTCTTGCATCGCCTCCACCCAGGCAGGCTCACGCAACGCTTCAGTAAGAGCTCTTGACTGCCATGAGTTCTTTCTAACTCAACATACAAACTCTCCTCACTAGTGACTTGATTTTGTGTTTGTACTCTAGCATATGGATTTCCTATGATCTGATCAACAGGATGATTTACATGAACTCTTGTGACAGGAACTTGCGGGACACCCACATTATGATCCAGATTTTTAATATTATGATCTGTGTCTTGATCACGAGAAATAGCATCTTCAAAAACATCCTGATCATCATCAGATGACCAATCATCATTAATTACTTCTAAAATGCCTTCCTCATGTGGAGTATGAATACCATCTTCAGAATGATGAGAAATACCTTGATCTTGAGAATTCTACAAATCATATAACATCTGTGAGGTTATTTCATCATCAGAATCACTTGGAGACATATTAAAAGATTCAAACAGTTTGTTATAATCAAAAAGCGAATCTGGTCCTTTTCCTTCAGGTATAGGTGTATGTCTTTGAACATCCACATGACACTATAATTCCACAACACTCGTACGTTTATTACACACACGTTTGTTGGGAAGATTGTAGCCAAGAATGAAACCCTATTCAACTTTAGAATTAAATTTGAAATATTTCTTAAGCATAGTATAAGGAGCCCCAAAAGGTTCCAAGTGTTCCAAATTAGGGTTTCGATTCTGAAGCAATTCATAGAATGTTTTATTGTGTCTTTTAACAATTAAAACTCTGTTAAGAGTAAAACAAGCTGTAGCCACAGCTTCACTCCAAAATGTAATGGGGAGTTTAGAATCAGCTAGCATTGTTCTTGCAGACTCAATCAACGTTCTATTCTTTCTTTCAGCTACACCATTCATCTGAGGCTCATACGGTGCACTAAATTGCTGCCGAATGCCTTTAGAATTGCAAAATACCTCCATTTGGTGATTCTTAAACTCAGTCCCATTATCCGACCTTACGCGTCTTACTCTCAACTTATATAATGTCTCCAGCCTATTAATCAACAACACAAAATTTTCATAAGTATCAGATTTATGCTTTAAAAACATGACCCATGAAAATATAGAAAAGCCATCAGTCACATCAATACAATATGATTCACCACCTATACTTTTCACATTGATAGGTCCAAACAAATCCATGTGAAGAAGTTCAAGTGGCATATCAATAGAAAATACTTTGTTTTGTGAGACTTCCTTTTCTGTTTACCCTTTTTACACGACACACACACACACACATCTGGAAGTTTAAAATGTTTAACAGGTACACCCTCATCTAAATGATTGTGCACAAGATAATTCATCTTCCTGATATGAATATGTCCCATTTGTCTGTTCCAAGACCGTGTATCTTACTCAGTTGCCTTAGACACCAGACACGTCTCCACCTTATTCATCGTCTCCGCCTTCGCCATGTCAAGCAGATACAAATCCTTGCTCCGATCAGCAGTCATCAGTATCCATTCCTCAGGAATCTGAAATCTTTCTTTAAGTACATAACACATGTCTTTATCGAACATCACTTTGTATCCTTTATCACAAATTTGTGAAACACTTAACAAATTGTTACTTAATTCTTTGCAGTAACTAACATTGTCAAATGAAGCTTTTACATTCGTCAAACTATCAATCCCGGTAATTTGACCACCTTTGTCTCCTGCAAAGTTCACATAGTAGCCTTTCATTGACTTAAAATCTCTCAACAAATTCAACTCTCCAATCATGTGCCGGGAACATCCACTATCAATAATCCAGCGACTATTGATATGGCCCATGGATGCCACCTGCACAATAAATTAAAATTCTATCAGTATCAAAAGGGATGACCCACGCCATTTCGGCGTTGAGTCTCCCTGAATTGACCCCTGCCATTCTGTTGTGATGATCTACTCAAAGACTCATCATCACTGTTTCCATCCTCTTTCCCATAAATTTGATCACCTGACCTATATTTTAATTTACAAAAAGATTTTGACTTACCATTTTCTTTTGAAAATGATTTTAAAGAAAATTTGTCAAAGAAATCATCATTAGATGATGTCACCATTTTCACAAGCTTTTTCACATTCCTTTTATTATCAAAAACTCTTTTCTTCTAATTATTTTCTTCTTTTACCCAAACACATTCAGGATCAAACTTTCTGAGAACTCTCATTTCTTCTTCACTAGGTTTAAATCTCATAGGAATTCCACCATACTTATTTTATTGTTTGGACAGTTTGCAGAAATATGTCCCTTACCACAACAACTAAAACACTTTTGTGTTTCTCTTGATGTAACGAACCTAAAGCTACTACAATCCGTAGAACTGACATCCAAATCAATATCAACAATCAAATGACCAAATCTACCACATGTGTAAAATTTTCTTCGTAGATGATTCTTTTGTCTTGGTTCATCATAATATTTAGATGAACTGAAAGGCTTAGAAGCAACCTTTGTAGATGAGAATCTGTTCCTCAAACCAATTGATTTTATCTTTAAATTACTCACTTGATTTTGAAAAGACTTTGATTTTCCTTTATTTCCAGCCCCAAACTTATCAAAGAAAGAATCCACCTTGTCAACCTTTTCAGAAATCACATATTGCTTTTGAAAAATGCCACTAGACTCTCCTTGATGTGCAGTAGATGACTTTACATACACAATCGGTTTGAGAGTAGTGGTTGTTTTGACTTTCATCACTGGTTTGGAAACAAGATTGTGTTTAATCACTACTTTCTTAGTTGGTTTCATCTTAGTCTTTGACTTCTGAGACTTCAGACTATTTTTATCAACAGTTTTAAGTTGATAACCACTCTGTCTCAAAATATCAGATGGATATTCTGATTCTGTGATATCTTCTATGATAGGAGCATCACTATCTAGAGACATTTTTTCATCAAAAAATGAACCTCCAGCATTCTCAACCACTTGTTCAGACACACATTCATTCAAAGAAACAAGATGAACTTCCAAATTCAGATCAATTTGTGGTCTAGAAACATAGCTAGGAGGAGGTGATATGGAATGAAAACCCAAGCCGGTTGTATCATTTGATGATCTTTGCATGGCAGCAAAGTAATCAATGACATACTGAGAATTCTCATAATTCTCCAGCTTGCTCTTATTCATTTCTGCCTCTGCTCTTGCTGCTGATAAATCAAATTTCAGCTTTTGCACTGATTCGAGATGCACTGAAACTGCATGATTATTTTGCAAAACCTTGATCTCTAACTCTTCATTTTCTTTGCCAAAATCAATTATCTTTTTGTCAAAAGCTTTTTCTCTTGAAATTAACTTCTTGTTAGCTTCAGTGCACTCAACCAGTTCAGCAGTCAACTGAGCATTCATTTCTTTCAATTTATCAATGATCTCTAAAAGATCCTCATTTACCTCATCAACCTTTTCTTTTCCTTTGCTCCTGTCTTCATCCAAAGAAGCCATGAAATCACCATTAACTCATCATATTGTGTTCCCCAATTATAACCTTCATCAGCTTGACTAACTAAAGCTTTAGATGACTCTTCAGGCTTTTCTTTCTTCTTCTGATAATTTTCTTTTAGTTTGAAGGGGTTTAAATTTCCTTGCTTCTTCGAATTTTTACATTCTCTTGCAAAGTGGCCCAATTTACCACAATTGTAACATTGTGTGGCCTTTGGATTAAATCCAAACTTGGTGTTTCGATCAAAAGTGAATTTCTTCCCAGTCTTCTTTTCATATCTATTGATTCTCCTGATTGCACTTGCCAATGCCCATTGAGTGTCAATCAACTCCATCTCATCATCATCAATTTGATCATAATCTTCAAACGTAAGATTTGAGTTTCCAATCTTTCTTGCTATTTGTTCATCATAAGAACTGACTACACATGATAAAATTGACATATGATCCCAAACAGCCTCCACAGTAACTTTTCTCAAGTTTGTAGTATTCAACTGAATTGGAGTTGTCATAGAGTTAGATTTCTTCTCATTCATAAAATAAGATGAACTAGGACCAGCAGATGCAGATGATGTAGATGTACTATCAGCAGTACTCAACACAAAAGTTGTTTGTATCATTGTAGAAGAAGCAGGAGGAGTAACCACAGATGCACCATAGAGATAAGGATCCTGAGTAACATTAACGCTACGTGCTTTTCTCGTATATTTCATCTCTTGTCCTTCTAGTTTTTAAATAAACTCCACCAAATTCATTCCCGGTAGGTTTTCTCTCAAAATCAGCACCAACGAGTTCCATCTTTTAGGCAACGCATCTGCAAAAAAATCTATCTTCTCCTCAGTGTATTCAATTCCACACTTCCTGACTTCAGTCAACAAATGCTATATCTGGTTATTAAGGCTTCAAGACTTTCATTGCCTATAAAGTTGAAGTTCTCAAACTCTTTACATATGTCAGTGGCCTTCATTTTCTTCAGTTTAGTATTTCCATCAATTCTGGCCTTTAAAGCATTTCACAAACTATATAAGGTTTTGTGTTCATCAAATTGATGAAGTATCTGATTAGGAATTGCATGGCTCAACATCCAATAAGCTTTCTTCTCAGAATTGTATTTCTTTCGTTGATCAACATCCAATCTCCCAAGGGTTTGATCCAAATTTGTCCCCACCACCTTGGTTCTTTCATAAGGTGATAAAATTCTTTCCCACAAATTAGTGTTAGTTCCATTGAGATGTGTCTCAAATCTATATTTCCAATTCTCATAGTCTGTCAAATCAAGTAGTTTTGGAACTTTGTTTGTACTTCCAGCTTCAGTTTCACTAATCAAAATGCTATGTATCTTAGAATTTTGACTAGCTACAGCAGCAAACATCTCAGCCGGGTTGTTAATTTTTTTATCAGCGAACCTCTTGTTGAAAAATTCACCCCACGAACCTAGATAATAAAGAACCTCTACCCTTCCTTGATCTGAACGAACCTTCTCACAAACCTGATGCAACGAACCTTGAGACAAACCTGTTCTTCACGAACCTCTTCAATCGAACCTGAGACAAACCTCTATCTCACTAACCTTGAGAAAAACCTAATCTCACGAACTTTGAAACAAACTTGATGTCACGAACCTCAAACGAATCTTAGAAAATTCTCGGTAACAGCGAACCTCTTGCTTCGGCCAGTCACAGGATCAGCTCATGAACCTGTTCTTCAAAATTCAAAAATTTGGATGGAAAACCTTCCAAATTTGAAGAGAATTCTTCAAAAATCACCAATTTACACTACAAATCTCTAAATTATAATGTTTCAAAGAAATAGATGATGACATCACACTCAATTAAGGAATCAAACACAAAGAAAACTTGAATTTCAATACATTTCTTGATCTTTTTAACTCCAAATGCTTGTTGATCTTTGAAATCTTGTATAGAACTCCACCAAAACCTCTGATACCACTGTAGATCTACTACAATTGATCTTAATCATACAATGGAATCCTAGGAACAATCAAATATATGCGGAATCAATATTTCATCTATATGAATCAAAGAAGAAACAAACATTTCAATAATCCCCATGTCATTAATCAAAATCAACTGATTACAATGAAATAGAATAACACACAGCTCTTTCTCACATAGAGAGAATCACTTAGAGGTTTTCCAAAAGTTGTGACAAAATCAGACAAACCTCCAATATATACTAGACTGTCAGCCGAACCTAGCCGAACCCATAGGTTCGCCAGCCGAACCTTAAGGTTCGCTAGACGAACATACACAGCCAAACCTACTAGGTTCGCCGAACCTGCTAAGGTTCGTGGGCCAGACGAACCTCAGCCAAACCTCAACTAACTTTCTATAATTTACATATTTTGATGAGCAACCCATAACAAACATGTACTAACACGACTGATTTCTAGTCTAGGAATAGTTAGTTCTTGTTATAGATCACTTAGACATCATAAAATATATGAATATCACATTGAAATGGATTTAACATCCATATTTAAATTACAATTCTGATTGTTAATATGACCATTAGATATTATTCCAATGATTATCCGAACTCTTGTTACTGACTTGAAAACACTTGGATTAATCTAATGTTGCAAGGAATGATCACGTCACCCATAAACTTTGTTAAGATCAAATAGGTTAGAACCATTATGATCTAGACAATGGTTTCATGATAATTGGATAATATAACGGATCAAAACGAATCTTTCACCGGTAATATATATTTCTTTGTTTCTATCTATTCCTAGCTGTCATCTAGGCAATAATTAACGAAAATAACCATTGCATTGTGCTCAAATACTTGATCTAATCCATTCATTATCAAACTAGTAGGATAAATCAAACCGTTCCCCATTAGGACGGATTTCTGGTTGCAAAACGATGGTCCAACGTTGTAATGACAATCCCTAGCTTGACTATGGTATTCACTTGGATTTACCACACTGATTTGGAGGTAAAGTTTCGATTAGATTGCATTTTGTGAGTTTGGATTCGAATAAGGAAGTAAAAAAGGTTTTGCATAAAGAACGTTGATGGTTCTCGCAACTTATACTCGCCGGCCCTTCTTCGCGTACCACCTAGAGGGATTAAGGGGCCTTGGCGTACCATGACGAAATTTGAGACTTTTATATAATTTGAGTTCTTCGTGTAACGCCAAGAATACCCAAATAGTCTTGGCATACTGCGAAGGATTCCGGAGTTTAGCTATTTTTCAATTTTCCTTGTTTTCAAAATTCCGAGAGAATGCAAACTTCGTTTTTCGCATAGTTTTCACCCAAATGTACGGTTTCTCGAGTATTTTCCAACCGTGGAAAGTATGATCTTATTACTATCATTAATTTTGAAAAAGAATGAATTGAACTTCAAACATATTGTCACAGTCTCCTCCTGTTAAAGAAATTTCCCCCAAAATTTGTTTGAGACTTATTCGAAGATAATTGTTTAAGAAAACTTTGTAAGACCAATTAGGAGCCCGAAATCAATCCGGTTCTAATGAATATCTACTCAACAGCCTCTAGAATAGTGCGAAATCTTATTCCAGGGTTTTCAAATCAAAACCAATAGAAACCGTGGTGATCCGTAGGTAAAGGATGAATGTTTGAAGCTTTATCGAACACCACGGGTTGAGAATCGAACTTGGACAGCAAGAACCTCTCAAATCTTCAAGGTTTTGACACTGGAGTGCTCTGGGAAGAACGAGGGCTCGGGAAAGTTAGGTTTGAAAAAGTTTGAACTTGTATTTATAGACTGTACTCATACGGCCATATGAGTGGCCGAAGCAACTCATTCGGCTAATGACTTAGCCGACTGGACTTTAACCAACGAATGAGTCATACAGGTGACTCATTCGTTCACCCTAGCCATTCTGTAGGCGTTCATTCGGCCGAATGGCTTCATTCTTAGAGCCATTCTCTCGAATGGGTCTGTAAGTCATAAAAAATCAACTTTAAACATAATCAAACACTTGTAAACTAAAATAAACATTAAGAACAAGATAGAAAAACTGATTTCATTACAGATAAACTTTATACATCAAAAGATCATATACAACTGAACCATAAAACTGAACTAGGGACATTTCGTGCACCAACAATCTACAAATATTCAATGATTATATACCTTTTCTTAAGCCAACCTTCTTCGCACAAGAGTAATATAAGACTATAAACTCATAACAGACCTCACAGCTGGATTTACACATCATATGTAGCTCATAGGCTAAAAACAAAATTTTCATAAAATTTTGTAACATATGTTTAAATCATTTCAATCATATCGAATTGTTACTTAAGCAAATATATTTAAAATATTCATGGCTAATTGTATAAAGGATATAAAGCCGTTGGAATAATGTCGGAGTAGCCTTTCATGCTTGGACTCGCATTATGTCATCTATAACACATATGGCCATCTAGTATGCATAAAAAATCAGTAATGTTGAGAGAGTTTTAGTTTCAATATTCAAAACAATAATAAATTGGAATAGATTTTTATACTTTAAACATTTAAAATAATGTTCATTATGTGAGGAATAAAATGCAATAAAACATCACTATTTCTTTAGTTTTACTTCACCACGTTCTTTCTTCGTCTTTACTTTAAATTTAGCTCTGTCTTTGACTTTAACTTAACTTTGATTTTATCTTTAATTTTATGTTGACTTTCTAAACATATGCTTGGTGCAAGTAAAAATTGATTATTTCATGATTTTTACATGACCCCTTTAACTAGGGTAAAACTCAAATATATATTTCGAGTATTAAATAAGGTAAAATCTACATAAAAGATGAATATGCTTTTATCAAACCATATTCGAGTATGTACAGCAAAACGCAATCCGCTACTCTATGAGATGTGCAACAAATGTAATCATCTTCTTTCTATGCTTGCATGACTTTTCTTTAAACTAGTGCCTCTCTTAGGGTTTATTATTTTTTTTTCCACTATCACCTCCTTCTTTATTTCTATTATCTTTATTCCATCAATGATTTTATTATTTTACACCCAAGCTTCTTTCGTATTTAGAAACCTGAGATTTTTGTAAACTTGTTTTTCTGACCTTGACAGGATGATTTAATTGTTCATAAGTTTTTATGGGTTAAAATTCCAATAAGTTTGAGTGAGTAAACCAACCATGTTTGGATGAGGATACTTGTCAAATTTGGGGTCTTAATGTCACACCCCCACCCTCTCGTGACCTGATGATGTTGTTACTGATCACTCTTTGAAGGTTGCAGAAGTATAGTTGTGATGTCTCGGAGATAGGGTGTAATTTAGTTAAACCGGTATCGCAACACACAAGATTAACATAAATACAATACATTACAAGGACAATGTTGTTATTACAAACCACAAGTTATTCTTTAAAACTTAAACGCACTTAAATTCCAATGTTACTTATTTACGAGTGCCTGATAGTGCATTTCCTCACATGTCGTCACTGTCTACCTGCAAAAGTTTGTCAGTTTGAAAAGTCAGCACAAAGCTGTTGAGTTCATACATATGACTCGATACAATATGATATGTTAAATGAGGTGAATGACACACATTGACACAATTGGAATAATCATGTGACCCATATCTAGTTCCTTTCTGACTCAATGATATGACAATACCCAACGGTAATCATTTGTGCTTCATTGTAATGTACACATGTTGATGTTGATATAGGAAAGGGTAACAAACATTCACACCAGGGGAGATGCAATTCTCCCAGCAAATGGGGTTGTCAACCCAATAGTACTACCATTGTCTACTCGTTTGGCCCCACATGGGTTCACTAGATACAGTTCTCAGGAATGAGGACCTTTTGATATGTCACTTTGATACCCACGTGTGACAATCCGGTATTTCGGGTTAACACCGTTAACCGGAAATTAACAGAAACATTACGAAATCAAACAATATCAAACTATAGGGACAAAAATTGAATAAAATTAATTTAAACAACTCAAAATTACAAGGATTAAACTTGTAATATCAAGAAATGAACAATTTTGACTTATAAAGTCAAAATTCGAAATTCACAATAATTGGGCTTATAACTGAAATTTAATTACCAATAATCATCACATTGATGATTGTTAACATCTATAATGCTTTACTAGAACATAAATCTTCGAATTAAACTCATGGAAGCTTGAAAACTCGTAACCGTTATTAGTGATCATCAAAAACACATAATGTGAATTGAACAGATCAAATTGAACTCACATATTCATTATTCGGCCCCTTTAGCATCTGTTACACATCATAATTCAAAGCAAGAAGCCGTGGTTTGAAGATTCGATCAAGGGTCGACCGAAATTTAAGCTCCAAGTCGATCTCTTTCAATACAACACCAAATCAGGTAAATATCGATCACACACACTCTAAAATGGCCGATTAAGGAAAGTGTCACACCCCCCCAATTTTCAACTAACGGAATCATACCGTTTGGGAACGTGACAAACCAGGATCTCAGATCATTAGACATAACGAAGACCTCTATATGAATTTCAAAACATACTTTGGTCTTTAAAATATAACATCAGAGTTTTCAAAATGTGCGGAAGCGTTATAAAACCAGTAACAGTTGTAAAATGTAAAATACAATACAAAGTTTCAAATGTTCAAATCCAAATATCTAAAATGTTTAAAATGCATGCGACTCTATCTCCTAGTCCATGCCAGTCTTTATTGCGCTCCTTAGCGTCCTGAGAAACATGTAAATCAAGTCAACACAATGGTTGGTGCATAACACAGGTTTTAAGTATTCACAATGTTCAAAACAGCAGTTTGAATATCAAGTTGTAGATAACATAATCACACATGCACAGTCATGATAGCTAGTCATATAAACTATTTACATAAGTGGTCGACACCGAAGCTGACGAATTGCCATGCTATAGCATGTTTTTGCCTTGCCACTATTGTCTAGCACAACAATAGTAATGTGTGTTTGGTCAGTCAAACACCTGCGTAGATCCCATCTACCAGGTGAGGTTTGTCAAACCTAATAGATCTATTTCCAACTACCACGCTTTGCGCTACGGCAAACTAAACGGTTCGAGGTGTGTAAGGACTTTCAATTGCTATGTTGTCACATAATGTAAACAGCTAACTCATGCAAGTGATTTGTATCTAAAAAGAGTTTGTTGCACATGTTTTCTCCCCCAAAACAGTTTAAAATAAGAAAGGGGCCGTGTACGCACCTTTGATGGTTGCAGAATGATCAAATACTTGTGAACTAGCGTAGAAATCCTCTACGAAGAATCTGTGGTTTAACAATAACTTATTGTTATTCGAGATGTCGTTTTGTGCTTGAAATCACATACGTGTCAACACACGTATGCTAAAGTGTTAGAAATGAGCATACGTAAATACGCGTGACTTTGAAATCGTTTAAATAAAATCACATACGATTTTATTTAAATAAACGTAATTATACGCGATTTCGTTTTCGAATTAAAATATGAATTTTATTACTCTAATGCGTTCGTATTCTCGTTACGGTTCCAACGCAACTCGAACGGGTTAAAACGGAGTCGTATGCGAAATATATTACAAAAATACTTAAAATGGTATTTTTTTTCCAAAAACCCGGCCACACCATGGCTCGAACCCGCGACCTCCTGATCACAACACACACGCTCTACCAACTCAGCCCGCTAGGGTATCGCAACAGACTTCATAAATTAATTGTTTTAAGCTTTACTTAGCCAGATTCCCTATTTCTTACTATAGCCGAAGCAAGCTTCCCAATTGATCACAAATTCGAACCCAATTAATCCTAAAACCATAGGGTTTCTATTCTAATCATCCAACCGACTCTAGTAATGGTTTTAATTCGAAATATTAAACATCATAACCCCATAAAACTGGTCTTAACATGTTCGAACTTGAGTTCTCAATCCCCAACTCAAATCCGTTCGATTAGCTAATGTTAATTTGCAAAATCATAGGGTTTTTAATGAAACCATGATTTCGAAACTATCTGTGCTCTTTAATTCAAATAACGAATTCGTTTGATTCGAAATCCCCAAGACTTTTTATTACATAAACCCTAATAATCAAATTCATTGAATTCGTTTTGTTTTTGAGTAATTAACAGTGGGTTTCTATTAAAATGATTCTCACGAATCCTTCTGAAATACATAATTTGATTTTCGAATTCAATCTCCTCAAAAACCCCAAACCGTCGTGATGCATAAACCCTAGAACTAGAATTCATACAATTCGTTGTTACCTAATGAAATTAGCATATTAATTAGCATAATCGGAGTTTTCTGAAACTGACCATGCACAATAATTTGATTCTTAAACTCATTTGATCAAAAACCCCCAAAACCGACTTTGTTAAGAACCCTAGAACTCGGACCCTTATAATTCGAGATACTTAGATGAAATTAGGTTAGGGATATTCTTATTCGGTGGTTTCAGAAGATGTAGAAGTGAAAACTTACGTGATTTGATAGCCAATTGAAAGAGATTGACTTCTAGGTTGGATTTCGGTCACCTCACGATTGAATCTTCTAGCCCGAACTTCTACGATTGAATTGTCTTGTGATAATTACTCTAAGAGTGCCGATTGGAATTTTTTAAACTTCAATTGTGTGAGTTGAAACCGAATTATACAAATTTTAGAGTTGAGGGCTACGGTTTCAAGTTCTTGTGACCTTTTGAGTTCAATTCGACATTACTGTGTAATATAACCGTTAATCATTAATGATAATCACCAATATGATGATTAAGGAAGGTTAATGATCGGTTACAACTTCATATTGTGATGAATTTCGGATTTAATTGATATTTTTAACCGAAATTTGACTTTAAAAAGTCAAAATTGATCATTCTAATTATTTACAAGTTAAAAACCCTATATATTTTGCTTTTGATCAATTTCATAATATTTCGGTTAATTCTAGAGTTAACGAAATTAATCCGGAATACCCGAATTGTCACAAATTGGTCTTGATTAATCCGATTTGGGCCTCATAACTATAACTGGGCCTCCCTTGGGCCTCATTGGCCTACCTAGACCTCATTGGGCCTACCCTGCCCTTATTGGGCCTTCCTAGACCTCACTAGGCCTACCCTGGCCTTATTGGGCCTTCCTAGACCTCATTGGGCCTACACTGGCTTATTGGGCCTACATTTGTCCTGTTGACCTGTGATCTCACCATCTTCAGTTAACAAGGTTAATCCGAAAAGTCGGATTGTCACATCATCCCCTTGTTGAAGGAATTTTCGTCCCGAAAATTAGTAAGTGTTAGGAGTAGTTAGGAAACTACTTACGAATTTAAATCGTATGTGTTAGTGTGATTTGATCATTCTGTGTGCTTGTGTGTACTCACACACAAAATCTAATGCTTGCAACATCACCTCTAAGTGTGATCGTTCAATGTGACTGTTTGCGTGTACACTAGTTAGTTCACCTAACTGTGACTATTTGTGTTTGATCATACTGTGTTGTGTAACCTCACACATAGTGAATGTCTGTAACTGTTTGTATAACTGTTTGTACTATGCAACCCCGCACATAGCAAAATGTGTGTAACTAATCACGTATGTACTACCATAACATGTATCATATGAAATGTAGCACATAAAATGTGTAAAATGTAATGTAGCACAAATGTTTGTAACAAAACCAATTGAATAAAGTGTTTGTGCTTACAGTTTGAAATTTGCAGTGTTGATGTGTGAAGCATCACGTCATCCCCTTGTTGAAGGAAATTTCGTCCCGAAATTTATCGTGAGCTCTCAGTGTTAGCAGTAGCTGTTTTGAATAGATGAGGATACTTCTTCATCATTTGGTCTTCCCGTTCCCATGTAAATTCAGAACCACGTCTTGAATTCCATAGAACTTTGACTATTGGAATCTTGCTTTGCTTAAGTTGTTTGACCTCTCGGTCCATGATTTCTGCTGGTTCTTCTATAAATCGTAACTGTTCATCCACTTGTATTTCCTCCAATGGTACAATCAATGTCTCGTCAGAAAGACATTTCTTTAAGTTCGATACGTGAAAGACATCATGAACTCCACTGAATTCATCCGGTAGTTTGAATTGATATGCAACCGGACCAATCCTTTTTAGGATCTCAAAAGGTCCTACATAACGTGGACTAAGCTTCCCGCGCCTGCCAAATCGTATCACACCTTTCCAAGGTGATACCTTTAGAAGAATTCGGTCTCCTACTTGAAATTCCAACGGTTTTCGTCGCTTGTCAGCATAACTCTTCTGTCGATCCCGGGCCGCTGCCATACGGTTCCTGATTTGAACTATCTTTTCTGTCGTCTCGTGTACTAGTTCAGGACCTGTAATCTGACTGTCACCAATTTCAGCCCAACAAACTGGTGAACGACATTTGCGACCATACAAAGCTTCAAACGGTGCTGCTTGAATACTTGTATGATAACTATTATTGTAAGAGAATTCCACTAACGGTAAATGATTCTCCCAGCTATCACCAAAGTCAATTACACAAGCTCGTAACATATCCTCGAGCGTTTGAATCGTACGTTCACTTTGACCGTCAGTCTGTGGATGATAGGCGGTACTCATATCCAAGCGAGTCCCTAATGACTTATGAAGAGATTTCCAAAAGTTGGAAGTAAATCGGGCATCCCGATCTGATATGATAGAGATTGGCACGCCATGCCGTGCTACCACTTCCTTGATATAAATGCGAGTCAGTTTCTCCATCTTATCAGTTTCCTTGATTGCTAAGAAGTGTGCAGATTTCGTTAATCGATCGACAATTACCCATATCGTATCACAACCACTCGGTGTACGGGGTAACTTAGTAATGAAATCCATCGAAATCTGTTCCCATTTCCACATTGGTATCTCTGGTTGTTGCAGTAAACCAGATGGCTTCTGATATTCAACTTTGACTTTCGAACAAGTCAAACATTTGCTAACGTACTTAGCAATATCAGCCTTCATGTGAGGCCACCAATACAGTGCCTTCAAGTCATGATACATCTTGTCTGATCCCGGATGGACTGAATACCTGGACTTGTGTGCTTCATCCATCACGAGTTCCCTTAAACCTCCATACAAAGGTATCCACAGTCGATCAATGAAATAACGAATTCCATCAGGCTTAACAACCAGTTGTTCTTCCATTCCTCGTAAGGATTCTTGTACCAAGTTTTCCTTTTTCAAAGCCTCGATCTGAGCACTACGTACCTTGTCAGGTAAGTCAGTATGTATTGTCATCATAAGTGCACGAACCCGTCTTGTTGAAGTATCCTTTCTGCTTAAAGCATCAGCTACCACATTAGCTTTTCCCGGGTGATACTTAATCGCACATTCGTAATCGTTCAACAATTCAACCCATCGTCGCTGTCTCATATTAAGCTCCTTCTGATCAAAGATATGTTTCAAACTCTTATGATCAGTGTAAATAGTACACTTAGTTCCATACAAGTAATGCCTCCAAATCTTCAGAGCAAAAACCACTGCTCCTAACTCCAAGTCATGAGTAGTGTAATTCTTTTCGTGTGGTCGTAGTTGTCTGGAAGCATAAGCAATCACTTTATCACATTGCATCAACACACAGCCCAAACCCTGTGCAGATGCATCACAATACACCACAAAGTCTTCTGTCCCTTCCGGTAAGGACAGAATCGGTGCGCTGCAGAGTTTCTGTTTCAATAACTGGAATGCAGCTTCCTGTTTATCCGTCCAGTTATATTTCGTTCCCTTGTGCGTAAGAGCTGTAAGTGGTTGAGCGATCTTTGAGAATCCCTCAATGAATCGTCGATAGTAACCCGCCAAACCAAGGAATTGTCGTACCTCGGTAGGGGTCTTTGGTGCTTCCCAATTCTTAATCGCTTCAATCTTTGCTGGATCAACATGTATGCCCTTTTCATTGACTATATGACCCAAGAATTGTACTTCTCGCATCCAAAAATCACATTTCGAGAACTTAGCGTACAGTTGTTCCTGTTTCAATAATTCCAATAGTAATCGAAGATGTTCAGTGTATTCTTCTTCAGACTGTGAATAGATGAGAATGTCATCGATGAAAACAATGACAAACTTATCAAGATAAGGTTTACAAACACGATTCATGAGATCCATGAATACAACTAGAGCGTTTGTCAACCCAAATGGCATGACCAAAAACTCATAATGGCCATAGCGCGTCCTGAATGCTGTCTTTGGTATATCCTCCTCCTGGACTCTTAGTTGATGATAACCCGACCTGAGATTAATCTTTGAGTAGTAACTCGAACCTTGCAATTGATCGAACAGATCATCAATTCTAGGTAATGGATACCGGTTCTTGATAGTAACCTTGTTCAATTCCCGGTAATCGATACACATACGGAAAGTTCTGTCCTTCTTCTTAACAAACAAAACTGGAGCTCCCCACGGTGAAAAACTAGGTCGTATGAAACCCTTATCCAACAACTCTTGCAATTGTGTAGATAATTCTTGCATCTCTGACGGTGCAAGTCGATAAGGCGCTCTAGCTATCGGCTCTGCATCTGGTGTAAGGTCGATTCGAAATTCCACCTGTCTGATAGGCGGTAATCCCGGCAAGTCTTCTGGAAATACCTCCGGAAATTCACAAACTACTGGTATATCTTCAATCTTCTTCTCAGCTACCGGCTTTTCAGTTATAAGTGCTATAACTGCCGTATGACCTTTCCGCAGACATTTGTGTGCTTTCATACAAGATATGAGACGCAGTGGCGTACTGCTCTTCTCGCCTTGTACATACAATGTCTCTCCCTGCGGAAGAGGGATACGAACAATCTTTTCATGGCATACGATTTCAGCCTGGTTCTTGGACAACCAGTCCATGCCAATGACGACATCAAAACTGCCTAAGGCAATGGGCATAAGGTCAATTTCCAATGTTTGACCCATCAAATCAAGGATACATCCCTTAAAAATATTTTCCACTACAATCAACTTACAATCAGCTAACTCCACAGTGTATGGACTATCTAAGGCAGTGGAACTAACATTTAGCAACTTAGCAAGTGAACTAGATACAAAACTCCGATCGGCACCAGTGTCAAATAACATAGAGGCATAGTGATTATTTAAGAGGAACGTACCCGTAACAATGTTGGGATCCTCCCGTGCTTGACGTCCTCCTATCACAAACGCCCTGCCCCTAGCACCATTATTGTTGTTGTTATTGTTATTGTTGTTGTTGGTGCCATTACCATTACCGTTGCCATTCCCATTGCCATTGGCATTATTGTCCCCGCCTTTCTTGAGTTGTGGGCAATCTTTCTTAAAATGCCCCATCTTGCCACACTCAAAACAACCCTTCTGTGTGTTGTTCTGGTTATTATTATGGTTGTTGTGGTTGTTCTGTAGCTCCCCGTGACAATCCTTAGCCGCATGTCCAATCTTGCCACACCTTTGGCACCTAGCTCTATC
Organism: Mikania micrantha; assembly: GCA_009363875.1. NCBI lineage: Eukaryota > Viridiplantae > Streptophyta > Magnoliopsida > Asterales > Asteraceae > Mikania > Mikania micrantha. The sequence continues at coordinate 14,564,017 of CM018681.1, forward strand.
ACACTGATTACCTGCATGATGATACCCACATCTGTTGCACTTGGGGTGTTTGCCAATATAACCCCCCAATGATGATGATTGCTGACCACTGCTTGAATTATGATAAGACTTGTTTGAGTCTTGCTTCCGGTGTTGCTGATATGATTGTTGGTTGTGACCCTTAGAGTTGTTACCTTCCCATTTTCTTTTATGATCTCCCACCTTGGTAGCAGATGTTCGTTTAGGCAGAGTCCCCTGTAACACTGCCTGATCAGTAAGCTGATGCGCTAAACGAACAGCTTGTTGGATGGTGGTGGGATTTGCTGAAGTAACCAACCCCTGAATCTGAGGCACTAGTCCTCCAATGTATCTTTCAATCCATTTGCTAGCAGGAGTAGCCATGTGTGGTAGAAGTCTGGCCAACTCATGTGACCTGGTTGTGTACTCTTCAATATTTGACACCTCCATCTTGAGGTGCCAATATTCCTCCTCTAACTTCTGCATTTCACTGCGAGGACAGTACTCCTCTTGCAGTAAAGTTTTGAAGTCGTTCCATGTCAAGGCATTTGCCTCACCCAACCCCAGAGTCTGAACATTCGAGTTCCACCAGGTTAATGTTGGACCCTCCAATGTTCCCGTTGCAAACTTCACTTTGCTCTCGTCAGGGCAGTTGCACATTTCAAACACAGACTCCGCCTTTTCAATCCACCGAAGGAGTCCAATGGCCCCCTCCGACCCTTTGAAGTTGTGTGGTTTACAGTCCAAGAACATCTTGAACGTGCATAACTGTGGGTTAACCAATCCCCCAGCTGGACCCTGTGGCCCTATGTTGTGTGTCTGAGCATATTGTGCGATTGCCTCAGCGACTCTGCTATTAATTAGCTCGTTGAGCTCAGCGACTGTCATGTGAACGTTTCCCTCAGCCATTAGTTTCCTATTTACAAGAAGTGTTAGCATGCTTGCAAAGTCTAATGTAACATGTGTAAGTAAAACAACAAACACAACATATAATATATAAATCAATACAACTGCTGGAAATAAATAATAGCTTTTCAATAGATAGAAATTTTGATTTGAGTACAATACTTTTGAAATAAAACATAAGTTTTCAAACTACTAATGTAGGAACACAACTCGTTCCTAATAAGTTTAAACAAAACAAATAAAGAAGAAAAAAAAATCAATCATCCTCAACGGTGGATTCAGGATCGGAATCAACAACTGGTGCTGGTTCCTCCCCTTCTTCCTCTCCATTCTCCTCATCCTCCTCATCATTGTCTGATGCTACTAAATCCTCCAAGGCTTCTATTCTGCCCTCCAAGATCTCAGCTCGGTTCTCTGAAGCTTCAAGACGACCAATCAAATTAATCATCTCATCCCGCATATCATGAACCAGATGGGCAAGTTCCTCTTGCCTCTCATTAGCATCCCATAGTTCTTGAGAGTGTTGTGCGATCCTATCTTCTGCCTCGTACAAATCCTCGCGCAGTTTGGCGATCTCCTCAGCGTCAGTCCTTTGCCTCTTAGGCTCCGGAATATCCAATACTGGTGGTGGATGTGTAGAAGGTCCCTCAGCAGGGATCTGCTGAGTGCCCTCCACTGGCTCCTCCTCCGGATCCTCATCCGGGTCCTCATCTGGATCCTCCTCTGGATCCTCGTCTGGATCCTCCTCCGGATCCTCCTTCGGATCTGAGTCATCCCTCTCATATGGTGGAGGAGATGGAATAGGTGGTGGTGGTGATGACGGTGGTGCTGGAACTATCGGTTCCTCGTCCTCAGAATCATCAATATAGATGTAAGGTACTGATGATGATGCCATGCCTGTTACATAGTACCATATGTAAGTGCAGTGCCATGGAATGTGTAAACAAGTCAATTACATAATGACATATGTAATTTCTAAGCAGTATGTGTAAGCATATGTGTCTAATGTCTAACAGTCATAGTCTAAGTCTACAAATGCAAACCTAGTTCGCTATAACCAATGTCTCTGATACCAATCTGTCACACCCCCCCAATTTTCAACTAACGGAATCATACCGTTTGGGAACGTGACAAACCAGGATCTCAGATCATTAGACATAACGAAGACCTCTATATGAATTTCAAAACATACTTTGGTCTTTAAAATATAACATCAGAGTTTTCAACATGTGCGGAAGCGTTATAAAACCAGTAACAGTTGTAAAATGTAAAATACAATACAAAGTTTCAAATGTTCAAATCCAAATATCTAAAATGTTTAAAATGCATGCGACTCTATCTCCTAGTCCATGCCAGTCTTTATTGCGCTCCTTAGCGTCCTGAGAAACATGTAAATCAAGTCAACACAATGGTTGGTGCATAACACAGGTTTTAAGTATTCACAATGTTCAAAACAGCAGTTTGAATATCAAGTTGTAGATAACATAATCACACATGCACAGTCATGATAGCTAGTCATATAAACTATTTACATAAGTGGTCGACACCGAAGCTGACGAATTGCCATGCTATAGCATGTTTTTGCCTTGCCACTATTGTCTAGCACAACAATAGTAATGTGTGTTTGGTCAGTCAAACACCTGCGTAGATCCCATCTACCAAGTGAGGTTTGTCAAACCAAATAGATCTATTAGGTTTGACAAACCTCACCTGGTAGATGGGATCTACGCAGGTGTTTGACTGACCAAACACATATTACTATTGTTGTGCTAGACAATAGTGGCAAGGCAAAAACATGCTATAGCATGGCAATCGTCAGCTTCGGTGTCGAACACTTATGTAAATAGTTTATATGACTAGCTATCATGACTATGCATGTGTGATTATGTTATCTACAAACTTGATATTCAAATTGTTGTTTTGAACACTATGAATACTTAAAAACCTGTGTTGTGCACCAACCTTTGTGTTGACTTGATTTACATGTTTTCTCAGGACGCTAAGGTGTGCATCACAGCTGGCATGGACTAGGAGATAGAGTCGCATGCATTTTATACATTTCAGTTATTTGAATTTGAACATTTGAAACTTTGTATTGTACTTTACATTTTACAACTATTACTGGTTTTAAAACGCTTCCGCAAAACTTTGAAAACTCTGATCATATGTTTTTAAGACCAAAGTATGTTTTGAAATTCATATAGAGGTCTTCGTTATGTCTAATGATCTGAGATCCTGGTTTGTCACGTTCCCAAACGGTATGACTCCGTTAGTTGAAAATTGGGGGGGTGTGACAGAAAGCCCTAACATAATTCATCCAAAAGCATCGAATTTCATGAATTCTATTACTAGGGTTCATCTCAAGAACGGGTTTGGGGTTTTTGATCAAGATGAATTCGATAATCAAATTATACTATATGGTTAGCTTCGTAATCATTAGTTTAATAAAAACCCTGTGTTAAATTGATTAAACAATAACAAATTCTATGATTTTAAGTTCTAGGGTTCTTAAACAAAAATGTTTTGGGGGTTTCAATACAAACGAGATTGAAAATAAAATTAAACCACATAAGTAGCTTCGCAAGGGCTCGATTAATGAAAAACCCACATCAATTTCACATAAAAACAAAGAATTGAATGATTTTGGTTTCTAGGGTTCTTGATACAAAATGGTTTGGGGGTTTTGATCCAAATGAGGTTAAGAACCAAATTAAACCATGCTAAAAGATTCGAAATTCATTGTTTAATGAAAACTCTATGGTTTTACAGTTCAACCTAAACGAATTTAACGAACTTGGATCATAGAATAATGGGGATAGTTCGAAAATGACTAAAAAAAACATATGTTTTTGCTGATATTGATCAATTAAACACACATCTGTACTCGGTTAGAACTATAGAACCAAAGCCCTAAGGTTTGGGGTTCGATCGTGTCACACCCCTGCGTCGCGTGCGGAATCCACGGCGCGGTGACGTATGAACAGTTGAATCATGCTCAAGTATTGAATTACTATGATGAATATGACAAGGATTTCAAATCAAGATTCTAAATTAATAGATCTTGACCTTTGAATTCCTATAATGTATATGACAAGGATTTCAAATCAAGATTCTAAATTAATAGATCTTGACCTTTAAATTTCTATAATGAACTCTGATGGAGAATTCCAGATCAAGGATACTAAGGATACAGATCCTTGCCCCTGGAATTCTTTAATGATCTCTGTGTGAGAATTTCAGATCAAGGATACTAAGAATACAGATCCTTGCCTCTGAAATCCTTAAATGCATATGTGTGAGAATTTAATTCGGTTTCTAAAATTATAGAATTCCGATTCAAATTCCTTGACTCGATATCTAATCTTAGTAAAATGTCCCTAAGATCTTTCAAGCTTAATGTAGACTTAATGCTCACTTAAGTTACTTAGATCCTAAGTATCCTCAAGCCTATAGCACTTAGTCCTACTAGGTAGCTTAGGTTATAGTCTAGGTCATTAAACATTGGGTTTTTCCTAGTTCTCTACAACCTTGGCTCTGATACCAACCTGTCACACCCCTGCGCCGCGTGCGGAATCCACGACGCGGTGATGTATGAACAGTTGAATCATGCTCAAGTATTGAATAAGAACAACCACAATGGATTACTATGTTTCAAAATGTTTAGACAGTTGTTTAGTTACAGATAATCTATCTAACAAAAGAAAGACAACTACAGACCCTGAAATTTCCTTGGCTCATACCTTTGATTTGGCCGGTGAAAACCTCCGATCTGTTGTACTTTCTTGTAGTACTCGTTGAGAGCTTCGCGTAGACACCAAAAACACCGAATTCTGTTGAGAAACGAGCGAGTTACGAATGTTTAAAGTGAGTTTTCTAGAGAGAGAGAGGGTATACGAAAATTGTAGAGAGAGAGAGTGGGTTGTTGGTGACATAAATGAGGAATTAAACCTTGTTCAAGGCTTTTATAGCCCGTGTGATATTCGGGTCCGTTTCGGTCGCTCGGTTCGCGTTTCCGAAACGTAACGCGTATTTTACGCGGCTTTTAATTAAAATAGTTATTAAACTCATTAAAATGATGAGTTTCAAAATTGTAAAAATATAAAATAATTAATTTTAATTATTTTTACTCTTCGCGCGTTGTCAGATCGTTAAACATTCACAATTACGTGTATACCCGAAATCGCGTACGTTTTTCGATCATATTAATTATTTAAAGTCGTTTAATCATAATTATAAGTTCAACATTCGTATTATTATAGATCGTCACCCATAACTATACTCAGTCTCGCTTACGTATTACGATTCTTGTTAAATTAATTAATTGTCATAATATTTGTCTCAACACTACGCACTAACACTATCCTGTTACACCGAACGCAGTATATATATAGGGCTCACTCTCGCTGCCCACCACTGTTTCGATATAACACGATACTGTTCTTGCCTAATGAAATTGACTGTAAATAATTAATACATACTTGTTGTCAAATAATAAAGATTCTAACACACAAGCACATAATGAACACATGATTCACATTGACTGACTGAACATAGATACACACTGTTTAACACTGTTCATGCCTATCATGACTAAATGTACAAATGTTACAGTCACCCCTGGTTAAGGGAATTTCGTCCCGAAATTAACTAGCTGGAGATACTGTAAAAAGATGAGGGTACTTAAGCTTCATCTAGTCTTCACGTTCCCAGGTGAACTCAGCACCGCGTTTGCCCTCCCATCGTACCTTTACGATCGGGATACGGCTGCGTTTAAGTTTCTTGACCCCATGATCCATGATTTCAACCGGAAATTCTATGAATTGCATGTTGTTCTGAATCTGAATGTCTTCCAGTGGAATCTGAACATCATGATCAGCTAAGCATTTCTTAAGATTTGATACATGAAAAGTATCATGAACATTGCTTAGCTCCACTGGAAGTTTGAGTTTGTAGGCTACGGGACCAATTCGTTCCAGGATCTCAAAAGGTCCAACGTACCTTGGTGTAAGTTTCCCTTTCTTCCCGAATCGAACAACGCCTTTCCAGGGAGAAACTTTGAGTAAGACTCGGTCACCGACTTGAAACTCAAGCGGTTTCCGACGTCGATCAGCATAACTCTTCTGCCGATCTCGTGCGGCCTTAAGCCGTGACTAAATGATTGTGATCTTGTCTGATGTTTCCTGAATGAGTTCTGGTCCTACGACCTGTGAGTCACCAACCTCGGTCCAGCAGACCGGTGATCAGCACTTCCTACCATATAAAGCTTCGAATGGTGCACATTGAATGCTTGTATGATAGCTATTGTTGTACGAAAACTCGATAAGTGGAAGATGAGTGTCCCAACTTCCACCGAAGTCAATGACACAAGAACGAAGCATGTCCTCGAGTGTTTGGATAGTCCTTTCGCTTTGACCGTCGGTTTGGGGATGATACGCTGTGCTAAGATTAACACGAGTTCCCAAAGCCTTTTGCAATGATTGCCAAAAGCGAGAAGTGAAACGACTATCGCAATCAGATATGATTGATGTTGGTGTACCATGACGTGCAATGATTTCGTTGATGTACAATGTGGATAACTTCTCCATCTTGTAATCCTCTCGGATTGGGAGAACATGAGCAGATTTGGTGAGTCGATCAACGATCACCCAAATCGAATCGAAACCTCGTGGAGTTCTCGGCAACTTAGTTATGAAATCCATGGAAATTTGTTCCCATTTCCATTGAGGAATTTCAGGTTGCTGTAGAAGTCCCGAAGGCTTTTGATGTTCTGCTTTGACCTTGGAACAGGTTAGGCACTTTCCAACGTACAGTGCTATGTCTTTCTTCATTCCCGGCCACCAGTAAGATGTCCGCAAGTCTTGGTACATCTTATCGGCGCCAGGATGAACTGAGTATCGCGACTTATGAGCCTCATCACAGATGAGTGTGCGCAATTCTTCAGACTTTGGAATCCAAATGCGGCCGTTGAGATATAACACCCAATCAGATCGAGGTTCTAGTTTCTTCTCAATGCCACAATCCAAGTCTGTCTTGAGTTGATTGTCTGTTACTACTTGTTGTTGTGCGATACGAATCAAGTCTTTCAAGTTTGGCTGTGTGTTGATCTCCATGGCTCTGACACGAATTGGTTTGACTGGTTCCTTACGACTAAGAGCATCCGCCACCACATTGGCTTTACCCGGATGGTAACGAATCTCATAGTCGTAATCAGTTAGAAGCTCAACCCAACGTCGTTGTCTCATGTTGAGTTCTTTCTGATTAAGGATGTGTTGCAGGCTCTTGTGGTCTGTATAGATGACACATTTAGTACCATAAAGGTAGTGTCTCCAAATCTTCAATGCAAAGACCACAGCCCCTAGCTCAAGGTCATGAGTAGTGTAATTCTTCTCGTGAACCTTAAGCTGTCTTGAAGCATATGCAATGACCTTGTCTCGTTGCATAAGTACGCAACCGAGACCAAGGTTTGAAGCATCACAGTAGACAATGAAATCATCACTGCCTTCTGGGAGACTAAGGATAGGGGAGTTGCATAACTTCTGTTTAAGGAGTAGAAATGCATCTTCTTGTTTCTATCCCCATAAGAACGCTTGACTTTTCTGAGTCAAAGTGGTAAGTGGCAAGGCAATCTTAGAAAAATTCGCAATGAATCTCCTGTAATAGCCTGCCAGACCCAGAAATGAACGGATCTCTGTTGGAGTAGATGGAGTAGTCCAGTTCTTAATCGCCTCAATCTTTGCTGGATCTACATGTATCCCATCCTTGTTTATGACATGTCCTAAGAAGTGAACCTCCTTTAGCCAAAATTCACACTTGGAGAATTTAGCATAAAGTTGTTCAGCTCTTAGTAACTCTAAGAATTTCTTCAAATGATCCTCATGCTCTTGTTCTGTCTTTGAGTAGATCAGTATATCGTCAATGAAAACAATAACAAACTGATCCAAGTATGGCCTGCAGACTCGGTTCATCAAATCCATGAACACTGCGGGTGCATTGGTCAGCCCAAATGGCATAACCACAAACTCATAGTGTCCATATCGAGTCCTAAATGCAGTCTTTGGTATATCCTCATCATTTACTCTCAACTGATGATACCCTGATCGTAAGTCAATCTTAGAGAAGCAAGTTGCTCCCTATAATTGATCAAACAAATCATCGATCCTCGGCAGAGGGTATCTATTCTTGATGGTCAACTTGTTTAATTCACGATAATCGATGCACATACGAAATGAACCATCTTTCTTCTTGACAAAGAGAACCGAAGCTCCCCATGGAGAGAAACTCGGTCTAATGAAACCTTTGTCTAAAAGTTCCTGAAGCTGACTAGACAGTTCTTGCATCTCAGATGGTGCTAATCGATACGGTGACTTCGCCACTGGGTTTGCTCCAGGGACGAGATCGATTCTAAATTCCACTTGTCGGACTGGTGGTAGTCCAGGCAAGTCTTCTGGAAATACATCCGGATAATCTCTGATGACTGGAACGTCTCCAACTGCTTTCTTAGCAGGTTTCTTTTCCACCACGTGAGCCAGGAACGCATAGTATTTCTTTTTTAGATACTTCCTTGCCCTGATGCACGATACAATCTTCAATCCGCGGCAGGGTTTCTCGCCGTAAACTAACATCGTTTCACCGGACGGTAGGGGAATTCTAATAAGTTTCTCAGAGCATACGATTTCAGCATTGTTTTTGGATAACCAATCCATTCCTACCACAACTTCGAAACTTCCGAGAGTCATAGGAGTGAGATCGATGGAGAAAAGGTGGTCATTTAATCTTAATTCACAACCATGGATAATGGAATCTACAACTATAGTCTTACCATTTGCTACTTCTACAGCATAGGGAGCGGTAAGTATGGATAGTTGCATATTAAGCAAAGAAGCAGTATGAGCAGAGATAAAACTTTTATCAGCACCAGTATCAAATATGATAGAAACATAGTGATCATTGATAAGAAATGTACCCGTGATGACTGCCGGGTCCTCGCGTGCTTCGGCAGCTCCAATAACAAAAGCACGAGCAGTAGCAGTAGTGTTGTTGAGTTTTGGACACTGGTTTCTGAAGTGTCCTTCAGCTCCACAATTATAACAGGCCCTTCCACCTATAGCAGCTGTGGTAGTGGTAGCAGTTGTTGCAGTAGCAAGATGAGCAGCTCGGCATGTAGCTGCAAAGTGTCACGCCCACACTTGAGACACTTTTTGCAGGGAGTGTTGGGCAGATGATGGTATTGGCATTTGGTGCAAAGTGGAAATGTGCCAGTATAAGACTTTCTGGCGTTAGCAGGTTGTGGCATAGCAGTTATAGGTGTGGCATGAGTAGGTGTAACTGCAGTCAGGGCTGCAAAGTTCTTGATTGTCTTTTGCTTCTTCTTCTTGGGATGTTGTTGTTCAGGCTTCTTGCCTTCATCAATCTGTGCTCTCTTATACCCTTTCCGGGTGAGCACTCCAGACTTAACGTATTCTTCGGTAAGGCTAGCTCCAAGATGAATCGCTGTCTCCAGAGTAGTGGGGTTATTCCCCATCACAGTTCCCCTGACAACTAGAGGTAAGCCTTCGATGTACTTCTCTATCCTGCGGGATAGAGGAGTAACCAAGTGTGGCACCAAAATGCACAACTCATGGAAACGAGTTGTATACTTGGCGTTTTCACCACTATCTTGCACCAGATTCCACATCTCCACCTCCAGTTTCTTCAGCTCGTGACGTGGACAAAACTTCTCCACAAGTAAGTTCTTGAAGCCGTCCCACGGTAAAGCTAAAGCAACTTCCCGTCCGCTGGTGTTCTTCTCAGAGTTCCACCAGGTGAGTGCGCCTTTGTGAAAAGCGCTCGAGGCCATTTTGACTTTCAGGTTCTCAGGACATCCTGTGAAATCAAGAATATCCTCGATGCTCTCTAACCACTGTAGTAGACCAGTAGCTCCTTCGGTACCAGCGTACTTAGGAGGCTTAGCATCATTGAACTGCTTGAAAGTGAAGTTAGCAGTTCCAGTAGTTGTAGCATTTGAGTTATGTGCTGAATCACTAGTACTTCCCCGAAGATTCTGGGTAATATCAGTGACCATGCCCGGAATGACATCTCTCATGTGTATAGCGATGGCTCGGGCAATCTTGTTGATCTCATCGTCGTTGCCACTTGTCGAACCCCTTCCGTTAGGATCACGTCGGGGAGGCATTCTACGAATAGAAGCCACAAGTGGATCAGTAATGAGAAAGGATACAATTGAATGTGCATGATAAAGTTAGTAATATATCCATACTACTAATATTATCATTCAATTGTAATATGATCCAGTACGCGTATAAGTTATCAACTTATTTGCATACTTATCGTGTGAATATGTACGATGTTCCATGATCTCACTCCACCAAACCTACACACTAACACTTTCCCGATATACCGAAGATAGCTTATATATAGGGCATACGAAAGGGTCAAGCAAACTGCCAGCCCAGACGCCATCCCACCACCGCTTCGATATACCACGATCATGTCCTTGCTAGCATTTGGCAACATGTTTTGTACTGATTTCCAAGTGTGTTCCATTGATTAAGAATCCCATGATCTTTGATCAACTTGAACTATAATTGAATCCATGACTGAACTATGATTATGTTATGTGTGCACCTACTAACAGTTGTTAACATGTAGAACTAAGTCATATGAGTGCTCTACATTGTTATTGTTAAACTATGTTAGTAAGTACTAATGATGTAATCACTCAAGAATTTCACTTAAGGTTTACATTGAACGAATGTTCACAACTTGATTGATTCACCATAATGTTTGGTTCATCCAAGTTTGAATTGCACTATGATTGTATCCCAAATGTTTGTACCCCATGTGTTTGACTAATGTTCAATGTTCCCAGTTGCTCCCGAATCCTCACTCCAAATACGAATGCCGGATTCCCCCTAACATACTGAAATAAGCTTATATATAGGGTAAGCTCTCACCGACCCACCACTTACCTCAGCACGTCAGCGTTAATCCGTAGTTTATATTTGGGGCTAAGATTCCAACTGTTGATTGATTATGATTGTTTCATGATTGCCTCTTGTACTATGGATATGATTATGACTGTGTAAACCACGGTTCTTAATTTACTTGAAATTAAAACCTTAGGTTTCTGTGTATGTGTCCTAGGTTGATTTAACCTAGGTTCTCAATACCTACAGTATCGAGTATAATGATATCCTGTGAGAACTTCAACTAAAGAATATTGTTACACAGATTCTAAGTTATAAAGTTCCTATGATAATGAACACCTGATAATGATAACATGACAAGGATTTCAAATCAAGATTCTAAATTAATAGATCTTGACCTTTGAATTCCTATGATGAATATGACAAGGATTTCAAATCAAGATTCTAAATTAATAGATCTTGACCTTTGAATTCCTATAATGAATATGACAAGGATTTCAAATCAAGATTCTAAATTAATAGATCTTGACCTTTGAATTCCTATAATGAACTCTGATGGAGAATTCCAGATCAAGGATACTAAGGATACAGATCCTTGCCCCTGGAATTCTTTAATGATCTCTGTGTGAGAATTTCAGATCAAGGATACTAAGAATACAGATCCTTGCCTCTGAAATCCTTAAATGCATACGTGTGAGAATTTAATTCGGTTTCTAAAATTATAGAATTCCGATTCAAATTCCTTGACTCGATATCTAATCTTAGTAAAATGTCCCTAAGATCTTTCAAGCTTAATGTAGACTTAATGCTCACTTAAGTTACTTAGATCCTAAGTATCCTCAAGCCTATAGCACTTAGTCCTACTGGGTAGCTTAGGTTATAGTCTAGGTCATTAAACATTGGGTTTTTCCTAGTTCTCTACAACCTTGGCTCTGATACCAACCTGTCACACCCCTGCGCCGCGTGCGGAATCCACGGCGCGGTGACGTATGAACAGTTGAATCATGCTCAAGTATTGAATAAGAACAACCACAATGGATTACTATGTTTCAAAATGTTTAGACAGTTGTTTAGTTACAGATAATCTATCTAACAAAAGAAAGACAACTACAGACCCCAAAATATAGTTACAAAATAAGACTTCAAACAAGACAATTAAACAATTAGGATTCAGTGTGTTTCTAATCCATCCTAGCATGTTTCTTCATCTTGTTCTATCTTAGAATGGTCTCCTTAGTTGTCCCTGAGAAAGCCTTAAACCTGATTTCCTGAAACACGTGAAAAGTAACTGTCAACTACAGAAGTAGTTGGTGAGAACAATAGGTTTAATCATTTGTAAACATGAATATATGACATAAGGCATAGGTATGTTAAAGCAATAAATGATTCACATGGATGAGCTGCAACCCAAACTAACATCAAGTAAGAAAAATGAGTGTAAATAGTCCAATCACTGTTTGCACAAAAGCCAACATATAATATCAAGTCCCAAACCACGTTTGGAGTTAGATAACATATCAGCAATTTTGAAAACCATAATGACACCAAACCTGCAGTTAGCTTTTAAAACAAATTTAAAAGCTAACTCCATCCTGGATAAGAACCAATGTGTCCGTTTTCCCTTGTTGTGATCACCCAGTACTAACGCTAATGAATATGATACTTGATGCGTTTACAAGTTTGTTTACAACAATAGACACCATGTTTATGAACCTTACTTTAACCGAACGTGTTAATGCCTTATTTGATAACATGAATTGAAAACCTTTATTTAATTCCATTAATTAAGTCCTTTGTTTTGAATACCATGAAATGAACCTCTTGATTTGAATACCATGAAATGAACCTCTTGATTTGAATACCATGAAATGAACCTCTTGATTTGAATACCATGAAATAGTGACCTTGTATAATAACAAGGTTTATAACAAAAGAGTTTATAAAATCCATTATTTAAAAGTGTTTATCATTTATAAAAAAACATTTGAGTAAATCTGTTATGAAACAGTTCAAAGAACCTTTATAAAACCTTTTTAATAAAAAGAGTTTAATATTTGATAAAATCCTTTATAACATTTGATGAATCCCTTGAATTAGTGCAATGAACCTGTAATATTCGTAAAGTAGAGCACATATTGAACCATGAAATACGATTGTAAAGATAGAGTTTGATCACGTGTTCCACCCCAAAACAATTGTAAAACAGTAAAAGAGGGGCTAAAGTTCTTACCTGTCTGCAGTAGACTCTGAACTAAAACAGATAGCAAGTAGCAAACAGGACTTCTAATTGGTTCCTATATCATTGTAATCATACATAAGATATACGATTTATAGTTGTATAGACTTTGATTCATTGATTGACTTATGTTCTCTTGAAATTGATTAACACTTGATTACTTGATCATGATTATGGTTGTTGTATAGACTTGAAAGTTATGATTTGAATCACTTGATTGATCATGGGTCCAAGAAAAGAATATGTAATGCTCTTTTGTGCACAAATCTTATGCATAAAAAGAAAATTGTTTGTGAACTTGATAGCCATTGATTATCATGAGATTTGACATAAATGTTTACATTGTTTAAGTCTTTGTGATTGTGATTTAATTTCCTAATTAGGTTAAGTTAACACTTAACCCAATCATGATCAATTCTCCACAATCAAATTGTGAGCCAACATTGGGCCTTAAGCCCATAGATTCATGGTGGGCTTAATCAAAGTCCATGGGCCATTTAAGTTAACAATGGGCCGATTGAATATGGTGTTGGGCCAAGTAATTGTGATGTTGGCCCAACAACATGTATATAAGCCTTGTAACATGCCAAGACAATATCAAACCGCTTAAGATGTTAGTGGGTTGAATGCACTTGGATTGGGCCTAAGGAATTTGGTTGGGCCAACCATTGCGTACGTAGGCCATGTAGGGTTCCAAGGTATTATTGGGCCAATTAAAGATCTCAATGGACCTACCTATCTCCCTTGGGCTTGTCTTACCCTATGGCCTATTACTAATGGAATTGGGCCGAGTATGGTGGGGTTGGGCCGAAAGGCTTGTGGGCTGCCACACTTGGCAGCGAACCTTAGGAGTTCAAGGCCTAGGTTCGTGGGTCCCTTAGGTTAGATAGCTCAAGGGTTCGTCCATTATGGTTCGGCCAAAGGAACTGATGAAGGTTCGGAGACAACCAAGTGGTTCGTGTATGATTATTAGGGTTCGTGGGACATCCACTAGTTCGGTGAAGGATCGTGGGGGACTCCCTAAGGTTCAGCTGTGCATGCAACGAACCATGCAAGGTTCGTTTAGGATTAGGGTTCGGCCAAGGAACCTTATAGATTCGTTTGGTTTGCACAACGAAGGTTCGGCCTTATAAGCTCCAGGGTTCGTAGCTGAGGCATAGAGGGTTCGTCTGATCAAGCCAGGGTTCGCCTAGGATGTCTGTTCGAAGGAAGGTTCGGCCGTAAGGTTGAACAGGGTTCGGCCAGTCAGGCAACGAACCATGTGGGTTGGTTAGGGTTCGCCACACACAAATGGTTCGGCCAGGGAACCCTAACAGGTTCGTTTCCCTGCTGTTGCTGCTGAGCGCCTCCCGAACCTGTCATCTTCACCACCATTCGACTTTCTTCCTTTGATCTAACCATTCCCATGCCTCTAATCCTCATATCCTAACCCTCGCAAGTTGTTATTTCGACAGGTAATGGGCAAAAACCGGTTATATGCCGGGTTTGAACAAATACACACATGAAAACCCTATTTTTCCGAAACTTCCTTGGCTCATACCTCTGATTTGGCCGGTGAAAACCTCCGATCTGTTGTACTTTCTTGTAGTACTTGTTGAGAGCTTCGCGTAGACACCAAAAACACCGAATTCCGTTGAGAAACGAGCGAGTTACGAACGTTTAAAGTGAGTTTTCTAGAGAGAGAGAGGGTATACGAAAATTGTAGAGAGAGAGTGGGTTGTTGGTGAAATAAATGAGGAATTAAACCTTGTTCAAGGCTTTTATAGCCCGTGTGATATTCGGGTCCGTTTCGGTCGCTCGGTTCGCGTTTCCGAAACGTAACGCGTATTTTACGCGGCTTTTAATTAAAATAGTTATTAAACTCATTAAAATGATGAGTTTCAAAATTGTAAAAATATAAAATAATTAATTTTAATTATTTTTACTCTTCGCGCGTTGTCAAATCGTTAAACATTCACAATTACGTGTATACCCGAAATCGCGTACGTTTTTCGATCGTATTAATTATTTAAAGTCGTTTAATCATAATTATAAGTTCAACATTCGTATTATTATGGATCGTCACCCATAACTATACTCAGTCTCGCTTACGTATTATGATTCTTGTTAAATTAATTAATTGTCATAATATTCGTCTCAACACTACGCACTAACACTATCCTGTTACACCGAACGCAGTATATATATAGGGCTCACTCTCGCTGCACACCACTGTTTCGATATAACACGATACTGTTCTTGCCTAATGAAATTGACTGTAAATAATTAATACATACTTGTTGTCAAATAATAAAGATTCTAACACACAAGCACATAATGAACACATGATTCACATTGACTGACTGAACATAGATACACACTGTTCTAACACTGTTCATGCCTATCATGACTAAATGTACAAATGTTACAGATCGAGTTTGAATCGGGGTTCAATTGGAACTATATGGTTCGGTTTAAGTTTACAAAGGGGAACCAACTGATTTGAGGTTAAAACAATTGAATTAGGGTTTCTAATGCAATTACTAAGCTAGTTGAGATGGTATGATGGGCATGCTATGAGGGGGAGGTCAAGGGTTCGACCCTTGCCTCCACTGATTTTTTAAAATACAAACCAATTTTGAGGTTTTGATCATATCTCATTCGTTTCAGGTCCATTTTAACTCGTTCAAGTTGCGTTGGAACCGAAACGGAATTTCGAACATAATGAAATGATAAAATTCACATTTTAAACCCGAAAACATAATCGCGTATAATTACGCATATTTAAATAAAATCGTATACGACTATATGATTTAATTGAACGATTTTAAAGTCACGCGTACTTACATATACACGTTTCTAACAATCTAACATACGTGTGTTGACACGTATGTGATTTCAAACAAAAAACGACATCCCGAATAACACAACGTTATTGTTAAAACACAGATTCTTCGTAGAGGATTATCTACGCGATTTCACGTGTGTTGATCATTCAACTGTATTCTAAGGTGCGTACATGGCCCCTTTTCTTATTTTAACTGTTTTGGGGGAGAAAACATGTGCAAACAAACATTTTAGATACATATCACTTGCATGAGTTAGCTGTTTACTATAAGTGTGCACATAAAACTCAAAGTCCTTACACATTGAACCGTTTAGTTTGCCGTAGTGCAAAGCGTGGTAGTTGAAGATAGATCTATTGGGTTTGACAAACCTCACTTGGTAGATGGGATCTACACAAGTGTTTAACTAGCCAATTCAACATTACTATTGTTTGTGTTAGACAATAGTGGGAAGGCAAAACATGCAATAGCATGCAACAGTCAGCTTCCGTGTCAACCACTTATGTAAATAGTACAATGAGTAGCTATCATGACTATGCAATGTGTGATTATGTTATCTGCAAACATTACATTTCAAACAGTTGTTCAAACATTTGAGTTTACATATACAAACATGTGTATGCACCAACCTTTGTGTTGACTTGATTTACATGTTTTCTCAGGACACTAAAAGCACAAGTAAGTACAAGCATGGACTAGGATGTGGAGTCGCATGCATATATTTTAAAGTCTTGTGTTTTGAAATTGGATATTTAAGACTTTGATTTGTAAATTACATTTTACAAACCATTACATTTGTTTTTGTTTTAAAACGCTTCCGCAAACTTTGAAACTTTGATATTACAGTTTAGACCAAAATTATGTTTGAAAATCATATAGAGGTCTTTCGCTGTGTCTAATGACTGAGATCCTGGTTTGTCACGCCCTAAACGGTATGATTCCGTTAGTTGAAATTTGTGGGGGTGTGACACCAAGGTTATCCCATGATATCCCAAAGTCGGAACACAATATAAGCATATCATAAGTTAAAGGAAGATTTCATAAAGACACTCAATGTTTAGAAAAACATTAAAAACTAAAGGGGTTGCATGAAACTCACCTGAAGTGTTGAAGTCAATGTTTAATACGTAGACTTGTATTTGTAGTTCACTTTTGCATCAATTAAGGTTTTAAAATTTATTTGTGTTTTAGTTTATTTATTAGATCGTCCTTAACGTTCAATGTCAAGGACATTGCATTTCAAGTCATCAAACTGTATTAAATCCTTAATCAGTTGTTTTTAATTGAATATCATACAATGTATTATAAAATGGGAACCTATAATGATTTAGGTTCCTATTAAGAAGTTGATGACTCATTGGATTAATCAGAACGTCCTCAAATTAACCAAATAGGTATTGTTGTTGATTATATCACTGGTGGAATCTTTAGGGTTTTTGTAAAAACAGTCCTGTCAAAGTTGTTAAAAACCAAAGTTATGGACTATTTGTAAATTTTTAGTTCATATACATATAAATAGAAGTAAATATAGGTATGGGTGTAAGTGTGTATACACATTGAATTTTATTTTTATCTAATATCTAACACTTACTTTAATATAATTTGAATAAAGGTTAAGACCTTTAAACATAGTCATTACAAAAAACTAGGGTTTTTAGGACTGAAAAATGAGTCCCTAATACTTTGGAATTAGTAGCTAATGGTTAGTGGAGACTAATATGGAACTGAAAAATCAATGATGGATACCAAGTCCTAGATAGTGGTCCTAGTAACTGAAAATTAGTCTCCGTTGTGTTGTACCAACCGGGACCATCGATCAGTCTCCGATACCCAAAAACTCAGTCCTCAATTTGCCCCTAGGTACCACATCATCTTGGCCCTTTATACAATCTATCAATAACTGCAAATTAGTCTTAAATATTATGGTATTTTAATCACTAAAATATAGTTTTAAGGACTAGAAATCACTCTTTTAAAATTTTATATATTGTCCCTAAAGTGTTTTAATAGGTTCGTGCTCACATATCATATCAGTCACCAAAAATAATTGTTAAAGAAAGAAAATTAGTTATCAATACCACGCAAATTCAGACCTTAATATTATTTTTTATGACTAAATATAATTCCCTGATTGGATATTATTTTAGTCCTTAATATAGATTATTAGAATCAGATAATCAGTCTTGAATAAAATTTATTTTCAGTCTCCAAAAGTATTATTGGTTACTTTTGTTTGGGACTACTTTTTAGCCTAGAATATTTTGTTTATTCCAATGACTATTTATTTTACATATTGAAAAACAATTTTCAATAAAGTTTAATTCATCACCCAATGTTTTGTTAATAATAAGCCAAGATGAATAACAAAGACAGAAAAGTAATCCCAAAATAAATTGTTACACAATTAATTTATTGTTATAAATATTTAATCATAATTACAATATCATCTATAAATTCATTTCTTGCATGCCAATATCTCGCATTAATATCAAAGAAATAACAAATATGGACGTTAAAAGTTTATCAAATTTAGATTTTTAAGTAATACTAGTAAACTAAAAACAAAACTAACAAACATTTAGACAGATGTTGGTGCTGTAACTATTACCAGACAATCCATTTGAACCGGAAGCATCCTCACTCCCAAATTTGCAGATTATGCTCTCAAAATCAGGAAACTTTATAAGCAAGACCTGACATTCTGTCATGTTTTTTGTTACGCTATTTGAGTTGCTCCTTAAGTTCAATAACCTATCTTTTTTTTAAATATTTATTGGCATCCGTTGTTGTGGCTTCTCCTTGAGATTATTCGGCTCTTAATTTCGTCCAATCATTTTGTTTCTTCATCATTGGGCCAACGCACATCTCCGAGCATGTCTGTATCATTATAAATATATATTGGTAGTTATGTTATTCAAAATAAATGTTATCTAGATACATTATAAAACTTGTTTTATATATACATACACACACGTTGTATACACACACACACGTTGTATACACACAAATCTAGTTACAAGTTTGATTTTAATAAAAATAAATAATAACAATTATTATATACGAAGTATAAGTTTAATATTTTTTAATAATAAGATTTATTAAAAATTATATAAACTCTATTATAATTTTTTTACAAAATTTCTAAAATAAAAGTAACAAAATTTTTCTATAGTTTTGTTTACATAAAATAATAAAGATTTGAAATAAAGGGACTATTTGATAATTATTTAAAAGCTAATTTATGGGTGAGGAAGTTTGTATCAAAGCTGATTAACATGAAACTACAAGGACTAGATATGTAAATAGACGAACCTGTTTCTCCTTCATCACAGACCTCACGTTCAAACCAAACCCATACCGAGTTGCAGTCAAAATCATGTGAAACGCAAATCTTAACTCAAATAAGTAACATACACAATTCCTAATTGTTATTTAAACAAAAACGCACAATCAATTTCAATGTTAATGCCATTTTACTGTTTATAACCATAACCAATTGACCCTAATCAATGTCTAAGTCGAAGCTGGTTAAACGAAACAACCAAATCAAATTGACCCTTTACAAAGCTTGGTGACAAGATTCTGAAATGAACAAACATTTAAACGCATTCTGAAATTCTATATAGCCTTCAATCCGTATCAAGAATTCCACATGAACTGTGCCCTACTCGATCTCCATCAATTCAATATCAAATCAAGTAAGTAATCTATGTATCTTGATCGGTTTTGTGAGGAGATCAAAAGCCCCATGAATTGAGTGCCTCACGATTCTTAATTCAATCAATTGAATCAGAAGTTTCAATTAGGGTTCATATTCGATTTGGGGCTTGATTCAAGACATTGGATAAGTTTATTTGAAACAAGCTCTATCACTGATTACACTCGCAGCCCAGCGGTTAATTCCCTTGCTGGGCTTTAGGAGGTCGAAAGTGTCACACCCGAGCCGGCGGGCAGGATCCAGTGTCCCGTCGGGCAGAAAGGTCCCTGTGACAATTCGGCATTTCGGGATTAACTCCGTTAACCAGAAACTAACAGAAATCACACGAAATGGAACAAAATCAAACTTGAAGGACTAGAATTAAACAAAATCAGTCCCAAAATGTTTAAATTACATAGATTAAACTTGTTATGGATTATAATCATCAATTTTGACTTTTAAAAGTCAAAATTCGGCCAAATGATTAGTTAAATTCGAAATTCACATTAAATCATTGTTACTAACTGAATTACACACCCACATAAGTCATTTTGATGATGATTGATCGTTAATCATCCGTTATCATACTAGTAATGGTCGAATTAAACCCAAATAATACTCGAAAGTCGAAACTGTCTCTAATTAGTATCAAATTCGTATAACCCGACCATAATTCACAAAATTGAACATCTAAACACTCTAATCGGCATCATTAGAAGCTTCTGCAAGCAACAATTCGATCCCATGAGTTGTAGACAGAAGATTTTGATCGGGGGTTGGCCGAACTCAAGCATATAGTAGAATTACTTCAATTGGACATCAAATCAGGTAAACATTCACTTCTGCACATCATAAAATGGCCGACTAAGCATAGCCCTATGATAATTCTGAGTTCTAATATAAAATTATATGATTTTAGATTCTAGGGTTCTTTAACAAGAACGAATTGGGGGTTTTTAACCAAATGAACTCAAAAATCAAATCAAATTACTTCATCAGCTTTGTAATAGCCTATTAAATGAAAACCCTATGTTATTATATATAGTATTAAAAAGCAAATCTGCGTCTTCTCACAATTTTTACTGTTCACTTCTTACAGCATATAATGCGTTTAGTACAATTAAATGATGTGCGTTATTTCATACGTGCATTAGATACACTCTCGCCCGCGTCCCAACGTATATACATTATTATATACTACATGTGCTCCCTCACAAACTAGCTCTTTTCTTTTCTGAGTCGTTCGTTCAAAATCGAAGGTTCCAGGTTTTCTTCCCTTTTTATCGTTGATGCTCTACTTTGTGTTACTGAAGATCGGAGATGAATTCAAGTATGTTTTTTGTTGCCTTTCGCTTCCTCTAATCTTCTTTGTGCTCTCCTAATCCTCCAGGATCTCTCCATCGAACTGTGTTTTTTTGCTTAACGATAGGTTTTCCAACTACGACTGTCCGACGACTGGTAAAATATGGCAGACGAGGGCACGATCATAGGCATTTGTCTTTTCACGAACGCCATATATCAAGCTCGCCCTGTAAACCACTTCATGTATTTCAAACGCTGTGTCGTATGCCTACCTAATTCAGTACTCTGAAATCATGTCGAATGCTAAAAACGAAGGTCTGGAGGTTACTTACGGCTCGACGCGACTCATCAAGGCCTAAAACAGTTCAACGATGTTGTTTTGGCGTACAAAAATGGTTTCCAAGTTGATTCGAATTACAAAAATTTGAAATCTAGACTAGCATTCACCATTGAGTAACCTATTTGGAGGTGCATTTGGGCGTGATATGTGGACGAGGCTTACGGCAGATACCGCTACACAATTGTATATGCAGCAACCAGATTTGTTAACACGATGACATATCTTAAAAGGAATCTTAGCAATTTGCATTTGTGTTTGCAAGAGCAGAGAGTTATGTAGGTGCTTAAAGTGTTGTTGAATGTGATGATGTAATGTTAGGCCCAAGAGATGACATGGAGATGGCGGTTCTTAACTAAAAGAGAGGAAAACTCTCGCAACTGAAATAGAGCATGTGAAGGAGGACCTTGAGCCAAAACCCGAGATGAAACCAATGGAGGTGTCCAAGGATGAGAGAAAGCTTGAAGAGAGAATTAGACACACGCAATAGGAGAAACAGGCTGGTAATGTTGCCTATGTGTAGAAGATTGTGACACAACTATTACACATTATACTAAAGCATTAGAACTAGATGAAGATATTTCGTTTCTTAGAACTACAACTACAATGTACTTGGATAGGGAAACAGTATATGTTTTGTCTTCAGTTACATCATTTTGAATTTATGAATCTAAAGCTGAAACTTTGAATTCCTGTCATGTTTGTGTAGTGATGATTCTTTTATTTTAGTATTAAATTTGACTGAGCTTGAAGAGTTAGGCTAACATTCTTTTATTTTTTTTCTCTTATTAGAATGTAAATATTGTGTCTTAAATAATGTTTGAATTTTGGCAAAAATGGGTAGAATTAAAGAAATCAAATCACACTTTTTAAAAGGAAGATGAGTTTTGTTTCGTAGATTTAATATGTGTTTCATTGTGGGCATTTGTGATACAAAAAAGAATTAGAGCTTACTTTGAAGTTCCTGATGTTCTTACTGTTGATCATAAAGTCTGGATACGGTGTTTGGCTTGCTGTTGAGCTTGATGACAACATTTGAGACATATAGTTTGGCTTGCTGTTAAGCTTGATGATATGACACATAAAAAGGTTATCTGGATACTATATAAGTTCTTTACACAATCTGATTGAACATCTGAGATGGATGTATATGTTTCATTTGTATTGCTTTGATTTTCAAGGGGAAATGTTTTCATTTATAATGCTTTGAATATTAATATTACTACTAGCTCTTTTTCATGGGATACTGGGTATGAATGTACGGATTTCTTTTCCCTAAATGTTGGTGGAACCGGTTTTGGTTACGATTTCTTTGAGAAACCAAAACCGCTTCTACCCATCGATTTGGGTTGTTAGTTCTTATTATCAAATCTGTTTTTTTGCCCACCTCTACCACAGTCTACGAGTTTAATCAAATCAATCCGCTGCAACGTGCGGGTGAGTTTACTAGTTATATTTATTTATTAAACAAGTATTGTATTTTTAAGTTTTTGTTGTATAATATATTGCCTTAACTATATTAGTACCCAGTGTATTACACGAGATGAATAAAAAAATATAATATGTAATTTTCAATAAAAAATTAAACAATATAAGAAGATTTTTAATATAAAATAATTATATTATTTGTTTAAACATATAGTTTTTTCAAATTTTGTTTCTTTAATTTTTTTTGATTTTCTTTTTGAAAATTCAATATTTTTCAATAATTTATTTTTAAAAAAAGTGTATTTTTTGATATTAATATATTTTTAATGTATTAAGAAATCTTTTTTTTTAATTCAAAACATGTATTTAATAGGAGATAAAAGAGAGAAACAAAATTGAGGTGTTCTATGAACATGACAAGTGTCTTTAAAAAACATTTTTTTTTATTAGAATAGATAGATATTTAAATTAAAAATATAATTTTTAAAATATGTGTCTTACTAAAAATAGTAATTTGAAGGTTGGATCTTTAAAATTATTTTGGATTATTTTAATTACGATTGTTATTTTCATTTAACTATATTCATGATTTTTTATATCAAGTGCTAACTTTATATGTGTATAAAATGATTATGTTTAATGCTTAAGATTACAAATTTTGAATTTTATCATAAATTAATACATGTACACTTGTCTTCGTGAACAAGTTCAAAATCTAAGTTGTCGAATACAAACAATATTTTTTGTTAAGTTAATTTCGTAAAATGTTTTTTAACAAGTCTAGTCTTTAGTTTCATGTGTCTCTACAATAAGTGTATATCCTTCTTTCACTTTTTTTTTTTTTTAACGGCAATTTGGATCACTAACGGGTCATAGACTCACTCGATCATATCCACACCCCAATAGGAGGAAACCCACCATAGGTGAGAGAAAACCCCCTAGCCTAGCATGGAACCCCAATTTTGTCCATGCCAGGACTTGAACCCGTGACCTCCCCAATACTGAAGCCACAGGGTACCTCCTCTTAACCGCTTGAGCTAAGGATCATTGGTCCTTCTTTCACTTATTCTGATTTTTTTTTCTTATTTATTACTATCTATCCAAAATGAAAGTTGCCATGCAAGTAGGAACAATACATTGCATTCATTAGTCCACGTTAGCTATTACTTGGAGAAAATTGGATCAATTAATTACTATATCTAACAAAACACATTTATGAACAGCGTTCATCACGATAAATTCATTTTATCGCTATTTATCGTGATAAACTCATTTTTATTCATTTCAAGATTTTTCATTTATCATGATAGGAGATCCAGGTCCAGGTTCTGGGTTCAATTTTTGATCTTACCTGGTTTTACCGGCCTTTCATCGTCTGCCCTTGAGCGGGTGCTTGAGTCGGGTTTTCCCCAGGAATTGTTGGCTGGTGGGCCAAGTGTTCCGTTCGTCTGGACTAGTGGCCATATTGTGCATTCTTTAGCCATTGAGCGTCCCGTACGGAGTAGCCGACAGTTGATTAGTTAGCCGTTCAAAAAAAATCATGATAAATTCATTTTATCACGCTTTATCGTGATAAATTAACTCTATCGTGATAAATTTCTTTTATTTTTTCGTGAGATTTTTCGTCAAATTTTCCGTGAAAAATCCAATATTCGTGATTTTTTTGTGAGAAATTCCTTTAACTTGTCTCCCATGCGGACAATTTAATTTTAATTTCTTTTTGTTTTTCTTAACCAGTAATAAATTTGTTTTATAATTGTATATGTTTCTTTTGTATTACATCTTGACTCATAATATGTTTGTTTTATAATCACGACTCTTTGTATGTTAATGATTTTTCCTTTTAAGTTCGTTCTTGAGTCAAAACAAAGGTGTAAAATTTACGCGGCAACGCACGAGAGGCGTCATCTATATAAATACAAACACAAATGCTTATGCTTTCTCTACATAAATTATATTAAACTTGCGCTAAATAATTATCCACAAGTTTTTTTTTTATTATTATTTTTAGGGTGGTGTTAAACTTACACCCCAAAATAATGTCTGCACACCCCTCAAACGCCCCGTAGTGGCCACTACGGGGCGTTTAGGTACGGATTGTACTATCTTGGTCAAACGACAGGTACCATGATTAAACCTAAACGCCCCGTAGTGGCCACTACAGGGCGTTTTAGTACGATGTTCTGCCAAAGCTCCGACAATGTCAGTTGATGTTGACCAAACGTCACGTAGTGGTCACTACGGGGCGTTTAGGGTTAACCTAAACGCCCCGTAGTAACCACTACATGGCGTTTAATGTTTAAAACGTGATAAATAGTTTGTAACTTACGAATTCATCGCCCATATATACACACATACTGCGTTACAATATCACACATTCCCTCGAATCACTTTCCAAATAGTTGAACGAGTTTCTCTTGTTTCGTTTATTAAATATCTACACTCTACACCCGTATTTTTTATTTGAAATATGTCTTGGTGGGACGGAGACTTTTTCTTTGGTCAATATTCCGACGTTTCGCGTGTGGCTGAAACATATCAGGTACGAAACTGTATTTACTTGCTTTTATTGTTAATCAAATGACAAACTAATCATAATGTTTTTAAGGATGAGACTGGTGTGCAATCGTCTGAGGCGACAAATAGACCCGCATTGCCAGATCTTAACGAAGAGGTTGCGGGTCAAACTTCGTACTGGCAGTTTGATTTAAACTAGGAACCTTGCGATGATGAAGACGTTAACAGGGAATGTTACGGTGGTGAACAATCACAACCACCCCAAGTGGCCGTTAAAAAGGAAGAAGCTGACATTGTATACCAAAATATGGACTGGAATACCAATGAGGTAATATATTTTCACTTGTTTTTAGTTAGATGGACATTAGTTTAATGACAACATTGTTTTCAGATATTCATTTCTGTGGAGGAGCTGATGGCATGGGTGAAAAGTAGAGCCCTTGATAATGGATACATCGTAGTTACCGGACGATCTAAGAAAAAGAAGGGGACCGATGAGGTTAACAAAATCTAGCTTGTGTGTGATCGTGGTGGTGAACACAATAGTACAACCATCTTAAGGCGTACCGGTAGCAAAAAAATCGGGTGTCCTTTTAAATTAATAGGGATATACGACTCTGATTCTTATGGTTGGAAGCTTCAGGTCAGAAATGACAAACACAACCATGAACCTGCTCAAAATCTTGAGAGGCACCCGTTTGTTAGAAGAATGTCTGAGCAGGAACAAAACATGGTGCATCATCTGACTAAGCAACACATGGACCCACGCAACATACTCTCCAGCCTAAAGAAGCAGAATCCCAACAACGTCTCCATCCGTAGAGACGTATACAATGTGCAGCATAAATTTAAAAATAAACAAAAAGTCGGATCAACCCCAATGCAGGTCTCAGAGAACCTGCTACATACTAAAAATTACGTATACTTTACTCGGGAAAACTCTGAAACGAATGTCGTGGAGGAGATTTTCTTTTGTCATAAAAAATCATACACCTGGTGGCGTGCGTTCCCACATGTTCTTATGATCGACGTGACTTACAAGACTAACATGTACAAACTTCCTTTTGTACAGATAGTTGGTGTTACCTCAACACACCATACGTTTTGTATTGCACACGTGTTCGTGAGTAAAGAAAAAGAGGAAAATTATCATTGGGTTCTAGAACGAGTAAAAGATATGCTAGATAAGTGTATGGAGCCCCGCGTGATAATAACCGACAGAGACCTTGCTCTGATGAATTCA
Organism: Mikania micrantha; assembly: GCA_009363875.1. Lineage (NCBI taxonomy): Eukaryota > Viridiplantae > Streptophyta > Magnoliopsida > Asterales > Asteraceae > Mikania > Mikania micrantha. The sequence continues at coordinate 14,590,431 of CM018681.1, forward strand.
TGTCGTAAGGTCTTTCCGCACGCTTCCAGGTATTTATGCAGGTGGCACATAAGCGAAAATATCGCAAAACACTGCAAGACGAGTTTTTCAGACGGTGACTGGAAAAGTTTAAGGGTCGTTGGGGGAATTTGTGTGACTCTTCGTCGCCAGAAATTTACGACTACAACTATAACCGCCTGTACCAACAACTAGTCTCAGATAACCGTCAAAGTAAGCGTCATTCAATATCATTATCATTATTTTTGGTAAAATTACGTTTTCGTATGTCATAGTTTCTTTTTTATTTCAGGGGTTTTGAATTATGTGACTCAGACTTGGTTAAACCCATACAAAGACATGTTTGTCACAGCCTGGACTAACAGAACGCCTAACTTTGGTCAACGTACAACTAACAGAGTCGAGAGTCAACATTCAAACTTAAAAAGATATCTGAGAACCACTAATAACTCGCTCTCGACACTGGTAGGTTTTGTTGATCAAATGATAGAATCGCAGGAGGTAAACATGAAACATGGGTTTGAAACAAGTTTAATAAAGACAATGGGTCATCATAAAATACCCATGTTTAATAACTTACGTGGCAAGGTTTCACATAAAGCTCTTGATTTACTACTTGATGAAATAAATAAGATCAAGGTTATGCGTCAAGGTAGTATGTCATGCGGCCACCAGTTGTGGACAAGTTGTGGCTTGCCATGTGCATGTCGGATCTCAACATACGAAAATACAGGTATCAAATTACTGTAATCAATTCCTCTTTGTTTGTTTTTTACATTTTTTTTGTTGTAAACTGATTATTTTTCTTTCATTTGTATACAGACACGATTATCCTGCTTTCTGATATAGACATCTTCTGGACAAAACTTGATACTCGGTACCCGACACTTCTAGAAGACGAAGAAATCGACGTCGCAGGACAAATGGGTCCGGTGACGCAGGAAATAAATTCAAAACCTGAGTCAGTGAAAAAGAGTCTGGTTAAAAAAATACTTTCGCAAGTGTTTCCGTTTAAAAGTGAAAAGAAAACGCCATTGGTTCAGAAGGATACACGCGGACGTCCGACATTGAAGACTCAACAACAAAGGGGGAGTGAATCTAGACAAAACGCAGTTGTCGACTCACAAGAGAGTAGTTTTCAACTTCCAAGGCATAGTTCATTCACTCCAGCAATGTCAAACCAGCAAAGACCCGCCCTCCAACGTAGTCGTTCAGCGTCTTCTAGAGGGAAAAAAGGACTCGAGACAATTCAAGTTGACTCAATAGTTGCCTCGCCAGTGAAACCAGAAGGAATGAACAATCTTAGACGATTTGGTGGTTACATTCCTTCAATGCTTCATTGTTATGTAAGCAACGTACAAGATGTTATGCCATATGGTAATTGTGGATTCAGGTCTGTAGCCGTTGGGTTAGGGTTCGATGAAAATCAATGGGGTTTCGTTCGACAGCAACTGTTACAAGAGGTGGACACCAATAGGGAAGCATACAGATGTGTTTTTAACTCCGTTGATGAAAATTTATATGAAGCAGTACGTCATAGCATAAACTGGTTTGATATCAGACCTGCACCTGAAGAACGTACGAGAGATACGTCATCGTAAAGTATAAATGCTACGAGAGATACGTCGCAAAATATAAAAATAATTTTCAAGTCGCAAAATATAAAAATAATTTTTGTTCAAAATCTCTATATTTTTACACCCCAAAAAACATACCCAAACCCCCCAAATAACACTCAAACGCACCAAGTGTTGCGTTTAATATTTTGAACCCTATACGCCCCGTAGTGGCCACTACGGGGCGTTAGGGTCTAAAAGCTGACAGAAGAATGTTGTCGTTTAAGGTTGTCAGTCTGTATTTAAAACGCCCCGTAGTGGCCACTACGGGGCGTATGGGTGGCGGCGGGGTGTTGAATTAAAATTTTGGGGTGTGTAGATAACCCCTTCCTATTTTTAATCTACCGCAGTTCCGGTAATGTTATTAGTTACCAGGCTACGCCTTTCAAAAAAAAGTTACCAGGCTACTGTGTAAATTAGCATATAACCCACCGGCGCTTACAAAGACGCGTGACTACCACGCACCTATCATTTTCTCTGTTTATTTTCGTTTTTACCTTTTATTTTCGGAATGACAAAACACCATCACAAAACATTATAAACTAATATTATTGGCACCAACCTCACACGAAATTAATAACTTTAGACTTAGACTTAGAGGTTGTTTGGTTGGTCTGAATTATTAAGTGCTGAATGGTTAAGAGGTCTGAATGATTAAGAGGGTCTGAATGGTTAAGAGGTCTGAATGTTTGGTTGCACCTCTGAATGACCTCTGAATGGTTCAGCATGGTATTGGTGCTGAATGGTTAAGTGCTGAATTGAATCATTAAGAGACAACTAAATTTAAACCAAACGCGCTGAATGGTTAAGTGCTGAATGGTTAGGTGCTGAATGACTCCATTAAGAGGTAAAACAAACAACCTCTTAGTATGAATGAGTTAAAAGGTCAGGTTCGAGTTGAACATATAAACATTTTTAACTAAACATGTTATGTTCGTGTTAATCTGAGCATGTTCACAACTTGACCCATTTAACCCATTTATTTGTGCTTGATTATTTTTATTATGTTTATGTTAACTTGGTTGTGTGATTAACATTAAAAGTATAAACTAAAAAAAAATTAATAATTTTTTTTTAGTTTAAACGTAAGATTTTTTTGTAAATTTGTATTTTTTTGTTAACAATTGCATTTATACAAGCATTCATCTAACACATAACACAAAAATAAAATTTTATATCAAACGTGCCATGGTCATGTCAACTGTCAACCCATAAATATTCATGTGGCGTACAAGTTCATATGTATGACACAATTTTTAGACACATGTTGTCTTCTTGTTTATATAAAACAACAAAGAATTGGAGATTTTCAAGTTACAGGGTTATTCATATAAAACGATTTGGGGCTTATAACTCAAATGAGTTTGTTAATTAAATTAAATATCATAGATAGGTTCAGAGGACCATGATTTATGAAAAACCTTTGATTTTAGTAATTAATCTAAACGAATTCAACCCAATCAAGTTGTGAGTCTTGGGATTTGGGTTCGAGACTGTGTCAGCTTGATTTCATAGTTTCGAGTCGAGTGTTCATCGAATTGACACAATGCTTATGCTCTTTTGGATCCCTAGAAACAAAGCCCCGTGATTATGGGTTTGATCATGAATGAATTGGGATCCAATTGGGTAGCTAATGTGTCGGTATAAGAAACAACGGGGAACAAGCCGGTTAATGTTTAAAAGAAATTAAAGTGGAATTCTAATGTGAATGCTAGCTAGGTTAGATGGTAAGATGGGCTTCTTGTTTCTAGGAGGTTACAGGTTCGAACCTCGATTATGTCGGTTTTTGATTTTAAAGCCATTTTTGATGTTGTAATCTTAACTCTCTCCTTTTAAATCCGTTTGAATTACGTTGGAACCTGAAACTAATTCCGAACAAAATGAAATGACAAAATTTACATTTTGACTCGAAATCATAGTGGCATATAATTACGCGTGTTTAAACAACGTCGTTTATACTTATACGATTTAAACAAACAAATTCGAAACCATACATACTTTCGCCCAAAATGGCTTGGAACCCCTAACCGGGCCAGTTCACCCACCGGTTGCTGGTTCGACTGGTCTCACCGGCCAGTCCGGTTTTCAAAACAGTGCTAGGAATCTTGTGCCTGCATAAGCCCATTGCCTACACCCAGTGACAATAGTTGTATAATGATTACATGTTATGTGAATGTATGAGGTGAAGTAACTAATGATTTAAGAATATAACTAAAAAATTATGATGATTTAATCAAACTGGAACTAATCAGCAAAAACTGACTTTTAGTATGTATGAGAGATGGATGAACATGTAGGAAGTGATAACGGGCTCGTGGCGCTTAAATGTAGATTTTTTACCCTTAATCTTCCAATTTATTATAACCTTAGTCTTAAACTTCAATAACTGATTTTATTTTTCTGTAATGACATTTTTATAACTATATGTTTTATATATTTATATTTTTTATATGAAATATATTTACATCATGTTAATACACACACACTGACACACATATATATATATATAAGATGATCGTTACAACAGGATTTGATTTTTTTAATTTTAATTTTAATTAGTTTAATATCAATTATATCTTAACCATAAATTATATATGTGTGTGTATCTATACTACTATATACTACATATAGAAAAGACATAATGGTCTTTTACCAAAAACTCTTAAAATTAAGAGTTTTACAACTTTTAAAACATAAAGTACAACAAATAAAGATTTAAAAGCCATAAATTAAATGTTACATTTTTTTTTGTCCCACGTTGATACATGTCAAAAATAAAGTGACATATGATACCTATCAAAGAAAACCTATCAAATCAAATAAATTATTTTTTACGCTTTTGTCATAAAATTAGGTGGTTAAGCTTTCTACGAGCCAAAATCAGTATCTTAATTGTTTTGTTTTCCGTCGCATTGCGCGTACATCTCACTAGTGTGTGTGTCTATATATATATATATATATATATATTTATATATTTATATATGGACATGTGTATATTTATGAATGAAATTTATCTAAGGAATCATATAACTTTTGTTTATTTGAATTTTGGCATGATTACAAATTTGAAAATATGACAAAAACCCTAAGTGTTACATATTAGTGAGATACTATTAACAAACATTCCGCATCTTGTATTTAGTGAGCAATTATTAAGTACTGTTTAAGGTGTTCAACCTCATCCAACAAATACTACAATCTTTCATCACACCTAGTGTATCTACCACGATTATAACTTGACCGAGTGTGACATCTATCTTATTTCATCTTTTGGTTATGCTAAGTAGGGATATCCCTTTGTTGAGTATGTTCTCAATTATTCTTAGGAATATAAGTTATATTTATTGTCCATATGCCCTTGCTGTTTATAGCATGGACAAAAATGCTCTTTTTGTTCCAGTCATTATCATCCTTGGCCTAGCTAACTTGGTACGATTAGCCTACACTCCAAGATTATGAATAACATTTGATCAACTTTAACATTTTTTTATACAAATTAGAGACCAACTTATAGCGAATAAAAGGAAAATTTGATCTACTTGTTTTAGTTATTTAGCTACATATAACAACTTGTTTCAGAATATGTTGGGGGAGCATTGTGTGTGAAAATGATGCAAAAGTGATTGATCTTTAATATTTTATTCTTGGTAACACTTTTTTTTTTTTTGCTTATATAACATAAGTAGACGTGAAACCTTATTGACTAAACCTTTAAAAATTTATGGAATTAGTAGGTGTGATACAATAATATATCGTACAAGATATAATTGGAATGAAAGTTGATATAGAAACACATCAATGTTTGTTTTACTCGTCACAAAATATTGTGTATGCATATAAGTGGATTTTTATCCCCATTCTATAATATGTCTTCATCTGTGTAAAGAAACCGATGTCAACACAACCTACAGATTCACATGAATCTGTGGATATCAATAACCAAAAAAGAGTATAAAGATCACAAATTTGTACCAATTACAACTCCATGTAACATACAACGACTCAAACACTAAAACACATATCAGATACTCCTATCTGATCAGATACAAACAATACAGACATCGATCTATAGATCGTAGAGAATATCACAACTCTATAAACTTAGATTCATGAATATCATGAATCTTAGACAAAGAAAAATGAACCAAACAACAATAGAAAACCCTAATCTCTTGTACTTACAGAGAGAGAAGGAACGAAAACAAAATGTGTGAATGAAAAATGATCAGATCATACTAAAGATGTAGAATATCAGAGAAGAAGATACAGTGCAGATGAAGTGCACTCATGTGACTTGAAGTCTTCATAGAAAGAGAATGAAAAATTCCATCATCTCAGTTTTCTTCACACACTTGACCATATATCAAAGACTTCTGCAACTCTTTGCCTTAAAGCTTTCGCTAATATCATCTTTGATCCCTGCACTATACTCTGTAACAATAACAATATCATATATACATCTAATTAACAAGGAATCACAAAATTCCAAACACTATCAAAAAAATCACATTTGATAGAACAAAAGTCACACGACCTTTAAGACTTCAGAACTACATCTGAAAAGAATTGAACACTGTAAAAAAACAAAGCTTCCAAGACTAAGGCATGACAAAAGATACATACCGACTTTGTGTAACACTACAGAAAGAAATCAGAATCACAATTTTTTTTATTAAGACAAAGAGAATCATATGATTCCATACGACTATCAAAAACATATCTGATAAAAAAACCACATGACTTTTAAGAATGCAGAAAATGTTTAAATCACAATTCTTGTAAGGAACTTAAAGACTGATTTGACTTGACCAAAAACTTTTACAACTTTACATGAAATATAATTAGAAGAAAACCTGTAAAGAACATAAAGACTCATTTGTTACAAACAAAAACTTTTACAACCTCACAAGAAAATGCTACATCACAAAATTCAAGACATTAGTCTGGTAATAATAAGCATAGCATAAGCCATACCGTACTAGAAAGACACAGACACAGATTTTATTGGATACAAATTACAATCTCTTACACAAGAGGAAACATACATGACTATTAACGAGTCAACATTATTGAATAATAATCTTGTTAATACAACTGATTAAAAAACAAAAACCACATGGTTGGACTAACCAGACAACAAGATTATGCATAATAAGAAATATGGATCAAATAAGACACCATGAAATCAAGTTAGTCTTGAACAATAAAACAAACCAGTAAACTTAAGAACCACATGGTTCAATTAACCAAAAAACTGTCGCATCAATAAACTTTTTTCCTGAAAAATACAAGATCATGTTGCACTCATAGCAATAAAGACATAAAAGATCATTTAATCAATCATGAATAACAAAATATGCAAGATACGTAAGACAGTTTCATGTAAACAACATAAGTTTTTAAACAATTAAAAAAAACCTTTATAACTGTAACATCAGTGCCGGAACCGTCACCGGAACAGTGATCTTTACAGTACGTGAACAGTAATCAGGTACAACTTTTATGCATTCCAGTGTGAATTCATATTCATATCATATACTATTATCATTTCATAAATCAAGCAGAGAATTCATAATCATTTCAGAGAAACAAGTTCAGAACAATGGTTCTTGAGTCAGATAATTACCTGGCAACACAGAACCACCATGTGATTACTTGATAGGATGTTATTACGTATAAACGTATGTGAGGCTTTACAGAACAAAACAGCACGGATGTCGTTAAGTGAATGCTAAACCGACAGATTACTCGTATAGGTGACGATCTGTACGAATAAATCTGGAAGTTTAACGTTCTGAATGATATCCGATAATTAGAAAACCATATTGAAAAGTGTAGTTATCGTCGTATTTATTCGGGTGACGATTCGAACAAATACGCGCGATGACCGCGCGATTCGATTTAAACGTTAATTAAATATTTTGAAAATTTTAATAATAAAAGATATTTAGTTAATTTATTAGGAATCACAACCTAAAATAATTTTATAACTTTTATTTTAAAACCGAGTCGTCGCGTTACGAAAACAACGAGAAACGGACGTTTCTACGCGAAACCGAGCAAAACCGAGCGAGATCGAACAACCGGGTAGATGAAAGCCTTGATGAGGCTTTAATTTCCCCTTCATCTTCCTCACCAACCCATCCTCTCTCCTCATTTCCGTCACCCTCTCTCTCTAGTTTCTCTCTCTACAATTCAAAATCCTAACTCTCTCATTTCTTCACCATTTCAAGCCATTTTGGTGTCTAATACACCACTATCACTTGTAGATCACGAAAGTACAACGGATCTAAGGTTTTGTCCAGTCAAATCGAGGTAAAGATCATGGTTTGTTGCGTTTTTAGGGTTTCTAAAACCCTCTTTGTTCGAACATCACTAGAACCGGTTTTAGATGACCCCAACACCTAGGGTTCACACTAAATACATCTATAACAGTGTAGGAACGATCACCCTAGCCTTATTTGGTCGATTGGTTTAGAAATCTTGGCTGCCCTTGGATTGTTCGACCGGCCGAATGGCCAAGAACAGCTCAACGAATGAGCCCAATCATTCGGCGAAAGGCTAAGACCCTTCGGCCAGTCTTCATTCGATCGCCATGCTGCTCATTCGACCAAGCTTCCCCCGAATGAACCTTCATTCGACCGCCTCTATTCGGCTGTAGGAGCAGCGAATGAAACAGCCCTCAATCGGCCTATTTCATTCGGCCACCACCCCATACGGCCAAGCAGACCCATTCGACCGACCATTTTCCCTTCGTCACATCCCATCATTCGCAGCTCAAGGTCATTCGACCCACCCTCCTTCGGCAGCCACTCATTCGACTAGGCCACACACGAGGCCTAACATCCATTCATTCGGCCCAAGGGTAAGTCGTGGGTCCATTGTCTACATGTATATTGAGAATGCATGGGAGTTTCACACGGTTATGCGTGTACATGCATGGATCGGGAACTCTAGGTGTGTGTATGCATGAGGATAATCTTAGGGTTTTTGTGCAACCAACCTTGGGTGGGTCATTGGACTAGACTTAGAAGTTATCAACAAAGAGGACCAAAGTGTTTAATCTAGAAGTTATAAGTTATCTATGAAGCTTGAAATTTTCAAAGGAAGCAAGGAACATAGTTCCTATGACAAGAAATCATATAAAATATGATAATATCTAAACAAAGATTGGTAAACACTATCAAAGCAATAACCTAAAGGTTATATGGTTGAATATTATCAACTAAACCTTAGGAGAATTCATAATATATAGAACTAGACTAGATGATTCACTTAAATTATCTAGGTTGTGTTACTCAAAATGATGGATCAAAAGCTATTCGGAAATCAAAAGTCTTATAAGCGGGCCGAGGATGGCCCAATGGGTTTAATCTAAGCCCATCACATGCTAAATATTAGTTATTAAATTAATTATGTTTTAATAAAGGTAATGACTTATAAATTCTATTAAATTAATTAAAGGACTTTCCTAAATAAACATTTAACTTAAAATGAACTAATTTGAAAATGTTTTACTTAAAGACTTTAAACGATTAATGTGGGATTTGGGTTATTATTGGGTAATGAGTTTAGACTAGTGAGATGAAATTCTAGAAACACCTTAGTAAAGAAAGAGTTAGAGAAACACACTAGTAATTTAGGACACTTAGTTGCTCTCCGAGACCAAAGCCTTAGATACAACGTCTATTATAAACACTCATTGTATTCGAATTTCTTGAAACAACACAAGTGCTAAAGATACATAAGCAACAGTTAAAGAGCGCGCATTATCTTTTTTGATTCTTTTGCACATCAACACAGGTGAGTTCATTGCCCCTTTTCTAACATTTTGTTTTAAAATGCGGGGCTGAGAAGCATGCGTAAACTGTTTTATTTAAACTGTTTATTTAAATGCTTTTATTTATTATATGTTCCTACATATATATGTTTGTTGATACTCCTAGACTCCTGTCTTGGAAATTATTAAACAGAGCAAATTATCAAATTAATTAAAGTACTATTATGAGTAATACTTTAATTCTAAACTCTAAACAAACCCCTAGTCCATTCAGTTCAAATTCAATAATCTAAATTCAAAGCGAAATCATATGAACTAAATCAAAAGATCATAGTCAAAGGAATCTAATTCAGAGTGGAATCTAAGATCAAAGAATCATAATCAAGAATCAAGTATCATTGTAAATCATGGGAATTCAAAAGATCAAGATCAAGAGGCTCAATGAATCAGAAATCATAAATGTGTGTGAATCATGATAATAATGAAATCATTATGATCTAATGAAATCATTAATATTCTAGTTAAGGTGGATGTCAGTTGTATAAGGAATCAAGACCACGTGTAACACACATATAAAGTCCCACTCAGATACAGAAGACCATTGGGTCAGGCTGTAACGGGCAATAACATGAACGATCAAATGAGTTCAATATCAAAGTCAAATCAAGAGATCAAGAATCAAAGGATATCCTTAAAGTCCCACTCAGATGCAGAAGACCATTGGGTCAGGCTGTAACGGGCAAAACATTAAAATCCCGCTCAGTTCAGGGTACTCCTTGAGAGTTATGCCTGACATGGGTCACGTGTGAGAGGTTACAACTTGGACAACCACCAACAACTAAGTCTAATTGATTGAGTCAAATAAGGCCCAATTCTCATGTCTTAGTTGTATTCAAATGTTTTATTTAATTATTAAATTAAATATTTAACATTTTATTTCTATCATTGACTTTTGGGAAAATCATTTATCTATGATGAACTCAAGAGAATCAAAGGTAAATCAAGTTTTGGAAAAACATAATCAAAATCAGAGGTGTGTAGGGTAAAAATGCTTAATTATCATTAACAACAGTGTCATATGCGTATTAGTATGTGGTGGGATGGCGTCTGGGCGAGTTTGTTGGCTCGACCCAGGGGTATGCCCTATATATAAGCATACCGATATGGATATTACATGTGGAGTTAATGAGGTTAGAGTCTTTACCGAAAGAGGTTTTCAAATCATTTTCAAACACTAAACTATATGAACTCACCAACCATGTGTTGACTTGATCTTTGTGCATGACTTCTCAGGTGACGAACAGGTCAATTAAGAAGTCATTTCCTATGGACTAGGACTTCCTATAGAAGACTTAGTATTTTGGACCTGCATATTTTGAAGACATCATTATACAGATTATTTTGTATATCTTGTGTAAATACAAGATAAATTTATGATGTTGATGGTAGATTTACATTGTTAAATTATAAACAATACTGATGTAATTTAACTTTGTAATTATATTATATTTAGCATTTCTCATTTATATCATGTGCAATGTAAACAATATGATCATCACGATTATCACTCACGATATCGCGCCCCGGGAACCTTCCGCCCGACGGGGAAACCCGATCCTACCCCGCCGGCTCGGGGTGTGACAATAACCTCCTGATAAAAAACAATGACAAACAAAGATGACAACATCTCAAGACCTCTTTCACAAAAGAAAAGAATCCAGTAGACTTAAGAAAGAAATTGGATTCAATTACACTACAATTTCTTAGACCATTATGGTCAGCTAGATCAAAATATCAAAGAAAGACTATTTATAAATGAGCATTTTGAAAAATACTTTATATACGAAACATATTGGTTATTATTTTTTTTCATTCATATAAAGACATTTACATATGAAATTTTTTTTTAAAAAACAAAAAACTTTGGCAACTCAACAAAAAAATACAAAACAACAAAAAACTTTTTGATATTTTTGGAAATTTTATTTAAAAAGTTTGCACTTTAACATTTATCCCTTTATGAAAAAAATGAATATAAAAAAGGTAAAAAAAACTTCTGGTTTGATGATAAAATTTGAAACCACAAATTGGATTATAGAACTAGAATTTTAGCCATATGCAATTGATTAAAAAATAATTTCTTTGTATTTATAAAACTGGCAACCATTTGAGCTTAAGAGTAACTCTAAAACAAGTTACCATCTTTGCATCTAACTAAAAGAACCTAACCAATAATAACACGTACACAAACACTCTTTGGTTTACCAAAAACACCCCTCATACCAGTTTGGAGCCTATCAGCTCCAACATATGACAACATCTTGTTGATTGCGAGAACATGAAGAAGGTGAACTCCAACCCTCAAATGGACGGCATCTTTGCATACAAATTTCTTGTTGCACGTGATATGTGTTGCATCAAGTGCTTCACTGGATACATTTTCTTTGGCCAGCTTACCAAATGAACAAAGAAAGGACTTCATAAACTCCTTTTTCTTCATTCCAACATCACAAATTCTGATCTTTGGATCAAGTACACCATGAGAGCATTGGAAGTTTAGGTATGATTTTTTCTTGATCTGGCGATAACACCTGGTAGGTCTTCTTCTCATGGCGAAAATTCTGATTTGATTTCGGTCGCGTTAATTCAACCACAGTCTAATCATATTGAGACTATGAAGCTCCTTAAACTGAGTTTACCCTACCAGGAAGTCAAATAATCTAACCAACAAATTCTAACTCAACACCAAAAAAAACACATCGAAGAAATTTGAAAAAAAATCACTTACTCAAGAAGAAAGATACAGGATGGAAAACATTTTTAAAAACATTTAACTAAAAAATAAACAAAAATGAAGACTAAGAACAAACAACCTAAACCCTTGACCTAAGATCTCAAAAACTTGACTATGCAGACCATAATAACCAGTTAAAGAATTGACACAAGATTAGTGAAACATTACAACATTAAACCTTAATGTTTCAAATGTCAATTTCAAAGACAATTAGAAATCAAAAAGGATTCACCAAAAATTAATGAATCAATAATCAACAAACATATTACATACAATATGTAAACCATTATGTTAACAAATTAAACAGAAATCCTAATTTAAACGAAGAAGACAATCCTGTAAATATGGCAGAGAGCAGGAGCGAGTGAGCAAAAGAACACAATACAAAGAAGAAAAACATTATTGTGCATCATCCATAACATGATCAAATCAAGAATGTTTTGAAGCATTTAGTCAACAACAAGCACAGTGCAATCATATAAGAATTTTGAACAATTGCAATATAACTAACAAGCACCAGAGCTTAACAGAGAAGTACTGTATATACATGGAAGGAGACCTCATCATCAATTTATCAAGTTATTACTTAATGACTAAAACTTACAGAGGCTGCTTATATACGAAATTTCAATATCTCAAGAATAAGCAATCTTATAAGTTGATCTTAGATATGAACGAACAATAATGAGCTACTACCCTAGAAATGAATTGACAAAATGATGTGTAGACCCTAATGTCCAAGCATTTAAAACCCTCTGTTGACTCAGAGAAAGAAGAACATTCACGAACACCCTTGAAGCTCCTATATAAGGTTTTAGTTTCCTAGAACCCTAATAGATGCTATCCTTCAAGCTAATGACCAGTCTACCACATATGTACACAATTTTTCAAGACTAACACATGACAAAAATCATTTAGATTCTTAAAGAAATTATGATAGCAGAAAACCATACCGAACAAGAATGCCTAACAATGACATTTTTTATGAAACACAAAATTATAACAAAGAACAAAACAAAACGATCTCACAGTGTTATATCGTCGAGCAGCTAATAAACCTTTGCTTAGGTTTTTCCAGAATTTCAGTCTTGAACCAGCAACACTTTCCAATTAATTGCAAAGCCCCTGACAGTTCTTGAACAACCGATATAGGATTTGGATGAAACCCTAACTCTGTCGATGATTCAGACCAGTAGAAGACATATTATAATGGCAGACGACGAATATTTATACAATGAACGAAAACCCTAGAACACTAGACAAACAGCGGAAGACGAACCATCCCAAGAATCGAGTTGGTCAGAGCTCAAATCGAGCTCTGATACCATGTAAAGAAACCGATGTCAACACAACCTACAGATTCACATGAATTTGTGGATATCAATAACCAAAAAAGAGTACAAAGATCACAAATATGTACCTATTACAACTCGATCTAACATACAACGACTCAAACCCTAAAACACATATCAGATACTCATATCTGATCAGATACAAACAATACAGACATCGATCTATAGATCGTAGAGAATATCACAACTCTATAAACTTAGATTCATGAATATCATGAATCTTAGACAAAGAACAATGAACCAAACAACAATAGAAAACCTAATCTCTTGTACTTACAGAGAGAGAAGGAACGAAAACAAAATGTGTGAATGAAAAATGATCAGATCATACTAAAGATGTAGAAAATCAGAGAAGAAGATACAGTGCAGATGAAGTTCACTCATGTGACTTGAAGTCTTCATAGAAAGAGAATGAAAAATTCCATCATCTCAGTTTTCTTCACACACTTGACCATATATCAAAGACTTCTACAACTCTTTGCCTTAAAGCTTTCGTTAACATCATCTTTGATCCCTGCAGTATCAAGTCTTACTCTATAGTTCCTGAACACAAACAACTCAGGTTAAATATAACCAAACAATGTTTCATTTGAATTGATTAACCATAATTTTAACAATCTGTCTATTTAATAAGAGTGATACAATTTTAATGACATATGGTCTAATGGTGAGACTTGTGGTTGCCTTATACATAAGCTTTATAATGATCCTTGTTGCCATGAATGTAAGTTCTCATCCTCTATCCATTTACCATGTAAAATTTTTTATATACATCCTAATTATGATACTATTTTTTTCATATACATATACGTAGAACTAATGACACAAGAGTATTTGGAGTTCCACCACCAAAAGATTGTAAATTTCGTTGCGATCGAGATCCCCGCAAAAGATATTGGTGTTGTTGTGGTGAGTATGCGGAAGGCCATTGCAGCGGAAATCTTATGCTATGTGATAGGTACAATTAGGAAAGAAAAGATTGTTGTACTCCATAAAGAGTTAATATTTATAAAAAAAAAGTATATAATGAAGGAGAATAAACGAAAATAATAATAATGAGAGAAGAAAAACAAATGAAAACATGTGGCCCATGTGGGGATTTTGAATTAAAGATGAGTAGCCCATGTTATACATTCAGGAAACTCAATACCGTAATCTAATTATGCCTAATTGATTTATGCAATTTAAAGATAATCACTGGAATTTTATCAACATACGAGTCATCTATACTCTATAATAAAAGAATAACAATATTGCCACTTGTCACCATCTTACATCACTAATGCCACATGTCATATTCTTACATTACTATTTCCACATGTCAACTCCTTATCATTCCACTTAATTCTCTCTCCTATTAAATAATTATATTCTCTCTCTTATTAAATAAATTATTTCTCTTATTAACTAATATATTATTTATCTTTTTATTATAAAACACAATTAAATTCTAAAATCAAAAATTTTAAAGTAAGAAATATTATATTTTCAAAATACAAAATTTATCTTAAAAAATGTTTTTTTAAATAAAATATATTATAAAAGGAGTTATTAAACTAAAGGATTTTTATCATCTAATGACGTTTTTTAATTTATTTAAAATTTGAAGTAATAAAAATAATAGAAAAAGTTACATTTTTTGTCCGTTATGTTTAACCTTAATTTATATATTAAATCCGTGTAATACACGGGTTAATAACCTAGTTATGCAATATATTAATAGAAGTTTTACTAATGAAGTGTTGTCTAGTTTTTGAAAAAAAAAATGACTTAGAAACCATCAAAAACCTAGTTGATTATAAAGAATGCATAAAGAACTTAGACGTTCCTCTTAATTGCTACCTATTATAAAATCTAAACGAAAGCGGTGTTTATATAAACATGGCTAAGCGGAAAAAAAGGTGAAAAATTGTGTTGGCTCATTTTTTAATACCTCGTATGTTACGATATAAACATGATCTAACATTGAAATTACAATTTTTTTGAAAAATTAGTAACAAATATAAATAGAGTAAACGTTGATATTAACGTGGTAAATGAAATGTAGAAAATTGTAGCATCACACTGTCACTATGTTCACACGTAAAGACTTAAACATGACCAAACATTAAAAAAAGAAAAAAACTAAAACGAATCACCACACATTGAGAATATAATGAAGTATGATTATGAAGAATGTACAATGTTTTAATATGTTGTAAATTTGTAAAATTTAATTAGGAAAGTTTTGAGCTAGTTATATTACGAACAATCAATTATCAATAATCAATAAATTAATTAGGATTAAAAATAAGCAAAGTATTTAGAAGTATAAGACATTTATTTAGTTCATATTAGAAAAAATGTGTGCATTAAAGTAACAAATACGTTATATTTTATTAACATTTTTTTAATTAATAAATATTTTATTAGGTTGAGTGTATTATAATATATTTTTATGATAGAAAATAAACATAGAGTATGCAAATGATGGATAATTTGTTTTAGGTTATGATTGTAATTTAAAAAGTAAAGAAAGTTGCACTTAATGCATATAATTCAAAAAATTGTGTAATGTATCATTTGCTTAGGAAAGTTTTAAATTGATTATATGATAAATCAATTATGTGGATGCGTGATGTTGACATATGTAAATTGACATTACATGTCATAATTGTTAGAGTGACATGTGTCCTCTTAGTGACATGGACATCCTAGTTAAGTGTCATGTGTCATTAAAGTTACTCTTTTATTAAGAGCAGAATATACAACAACAAACAATGCTGAGCGAAGTCCTATTTTTCACCACAAATTGCGGCACTTTTAAACTGATACTGAGATCTAATTGGATACATAAGCAAAGTCTTTAGCATAATTGTACGTGATTTTTTTAGAAACTATCAATCACATAATATTGTCTTCAAAACAAGTGTTCTTTAATTAATACGTCTAGATATTATTTAAAGATTTGAATTATTATTTTCGAATAATTTTGCTCTTCCACGTGACCCGTTTAACTAGGGTAAAATTCAAATATATATATTGATTATTACACAAGGTAAAATCTCCTTAAAAGACGAACATCCTTTTATCAAACCATATTCGAGTATGTACAAGAAAACGCAGTCCCTGCTCTATGAGATATGCAACAAATGTAACCCCTTTCTTTGTTTGCTTGCATGACTTTTCTTTAAACTAGTGCCCCTCTTCGGGTTTTTTAATTTTTTCCACCATCACCTCCTTCTTTATTTCTTTTATCTTTATTCCAGTAATGATTTTATTATTTTACACCCAAGCTTCTTTCAGATTTAGACACCCGAGATTTTTGTAAACTTTTTTTTCTGACCTTGACAGGATGATTTAATTGTTCATAAGTTTCGCTGGATTAAAATTCCGATAAGTTTGAGTGAGTAAACCAACCATGTTTGGATGAGGATACTTGACAAGTTTCGGGTCTTAAATCGCATAAATTTCGAAGGAACAAACTCAAGTTCGAATGTCAAGAATCAAGTTCGGATGAGAAAATTATAACTTGAATTCGTCAAGTCTTATAAGTTTGGATGAAGGATTCATATGGAAAATATTTCATCAAACATTTTCGAAGCACTCAAACTAATTCATGTTCGGATAAGTGCTTTTGAATTTGGATGACAAGAATCAAGTTTTGACAAAAAAAAAAAAATCAAATTTGATAAGGAACGTCAAGTCTGGATGGTCTAAGTTTCCTCAAGTTCAAATGAGGACTTTAAGTTTGGATGAAGACTTTATGTCCCATATATGAAGTTCGGATGAAGAATATAATGTTCAAAGAAGAACTTTAGGTCCAGATTGTTTAAGTCCCATTAAGTTTGGATTAAGACCATGAAGTTTGGATGAACAATTCCCGAGTTAAGTACGAATTACCAATTTTTCAAACAACATATTATTCATTTTAACAAATACCTATCCGATTCATAGTATAGTTTTTCTTAGTACTTGCATTTTATAGTAATGGTTTGATCTTATGATCCCTAAATTTAAAGTTATAAAATTTATCATAAATTAAAAACCTATATTTTTATTTCATAGAAATAGTAAAACATGCATATCAAATAGAAGGTAGAATAAAAGTAGGCCGGGGTTTCTACTATTCACGTGTTGTGGAAAACTCGGAACCTAAAATGGTTACATTTATGAAATCATAGCGTTCAATTGCAAAATTTTTTTGAGTGGTATTCAAGTCCAAATCACCAAAAACATGAAGAAATCTTTCCTTGGACGTGATTTTTTTGACTTTCTCTCTATCCGACACAAGAAATTTTGGTGAGGGGAATGATTGTCCACCTATTCTATTTTTAGTAAGACTGTCTTTGAATTTTTTTTTACAAACTTCTGCATTTTAAAAGTTTCACGTTTCTATCATAAACCATTTTATTAGTCATAAAGGTCACTTCGGACCCGTGTACAAGTAACATATTTTCGGGATTTTATAAAGATAGACTAAAGCCATTATCTATTGTAGGATATCAATATTATCTTTTTCGGTGCTTATGTTTGCCATGTCCTTTCTTGTTATGCTTGCAAAAAATACTTATCTTTCACCGGTGAATTCTAAGTTTAAAAATCCTTTCTTTCCTATACATATATATTGTTTCGCACCCCAGGAGTTCCTCCCTTCCAAGATATTGCGAGACCTACATGTTTGGTTGCATACGTACATCTGATAAATTGGATAAAACAATATTGTAAATCAGCGTTGCGGAAGCTAAGTTAAAAATATTTTCATAAACATTACAAATTCAAACGTTACGGACCTATTTAAGTGGTTTAACATTACGTAACAAAAAAATAGTAAATGTTTTCAATAGCCTAAGACACTTAAGCAGATGCACGAGACTCCATCCTAGCATCCTAGTTCTTTTGTGTGGGTGCCTTTGCTACTTGAGAAAACATGCGAGTAAATATCAATAAAACAGTTGGTGATATGTTGCAGGACTACATATCAGTACGATGCAATATCGATCGATAGCTAGTCAATACAGTTTTATTATATTTGGGTTCGAAACCGAAGTTGACTGCATACCTCCCGCTATGTCCATCACAAAAGACAACGGCAAACGTGTTTGGGCAATTTTCTATGTTCCGACTCTCGGTCGAGGTGGCCTCCCAGGCGCAAAATAGAGGGGTTTGTCAGACCCAAATTGTACCATCCAAGATTACCACGCCAGGTGCCCCGCGCTATTAACGGTTTGAGATGTGTTTGTGAGTACTTTAGTTGTGATGTGTGCCATACATATACATATAGTGATAAAGCATGTCTATATGTATCCAAAATATGTTTGTTGTTCAAAAACAGTTTGTATGCAATGTTTTCTCCCCCAAAGGTAAAAAATAGAAAAAGGGGACGTGAACTCACCTCATAGTGCAGTTCTTGTTTATGTTGGCAACCAGTGAATGCTAGCACATGCTAGTGGTTACCTATAACCGTACAGGTCATGAGTATATGTTTTTTGGTGTGTTGTATCACATACAACTCCAAGTGTCGGTGTGTTCAATCGAGTGCTTGTGTGTTGACTTGTGTTGACTCGACGAATCGTTGGTGACACGTTTGTTGTGTTTGATTCGTTTATGTGCAATATTGATCTTAACATGAAAGTAGGACATTATCATGCATCCTACGACTCTAATCATAATAGCGTTCACGTAAGTCACTCATAAAATCGTAAAAGTTTCCATTTCTAGAAAGTTACCATTTTTAGAAAGTTTCTATTTTAGGAAACATTCTACTTATAGAAAATGTCTACTTTTAGAAAATTTAGTTAAGAATTCCCATTTCATTAAATTAATACTTCTAGTATGTTTGTAAAATCACATTACAAGTCATGTGGACAAACCATTATTTATTTCATTTTGTCCAAATAAAGTTTCCTTATATGGAAAGTGTTCGTTTTAAAACTCGTTTTCACAAATTAAAGTTAGAAATATGTTGACAGATCATTCTTAAACATATTTCAATAATCCCAAAGCATCAAAACATGTTAAATCATTGAATCTCTCTTTTGAATTTCAAAAGTTTCTAAAAATAGTATGTTACTATCAAATGTTGTATTTTCACAAATCCAACTATCCAAATGTGTTTTTGAACACAAACATAGGCATTTACAATCATTTAGACATATCTAATATGTATAGATCATTACAAATCAACAACATGCATCAATAAAGTTTCCTTTAATAGCAAGTTGCACAAAACCATCATCAAATCAACAAGATCCAATCCTAGATAATTTCTATCATCAATCTCAGTCAAAATACGTCAATAAACATCCAAGACAATTGAAAATTTATGCATGTGAGTGGATTGGAGTTGCACGTGATCAAACACACATGCATGTGGGTTTTTAGCCCGTCCATGCACAATCTAAGCATAGATGAACTATGAGAACCACCTTACAAGCTCCTAGATGAATGGATTTGAGCTTAGCAGGAGCTACAACTCCACAGATGTCATTCTAGGTTGTTTATGGCTTCAAAGGGTTTTCCAACACTTCTTCCTAGCTCCAAATTAACAAGGTGCTCCCCCGAGACACGCCGCGTATCACAAGGTGGAAATGATCGGTCGTGGCGTACCGCAGATAGTTTGGTTGAATTCAAAAATCCGCCCACTCTTCGCGTATAACGAAAATTTTCACCGAGGGGCTTCGCGTACCGCGAAGGGTTCAAATTTATGATATTTCGATTTATTTATTCTATTTTGTGCGCGTTCGATTCGTAACATTTATTATAAATGTTTAGTTTGTATTTAGCACATAATGACACATATGTTCGTTTGATTATCGTTTGTTCACCAACGTTCGTGTAATGAGACTCGTGTGTGTTTCGGTAATTCCTCGAATTACTGATGATTGTTTGTGTTTGTCTTTAAGAAATATTTTCACACTTGATTAAACATAATCAATGAATCATGCACAATTCAATAATTCCCCACATTATTGTTTTGTAGTTGTGTTTGTGTTACCACACTTGATTTCCAAAATCAATGTGTAACGTAAGATTCGATAATTCCCCGAACTATCGTTTCGCAAAGAATTGTGTTTGAATCACTTAATTAAACTTAATTAAATGAAATTCAAGAAGTATGAATGTGATATAACGAATTGTAAGTGTTGGAATTTACCTGAAATTGTCGGGTGTCACATATTGTACATACATTTTGGATAAAGTTAACCATTGCATAATACTTTTATTAAGAAACATGTTCTCCAGACCTCCTTTGATTTGAGACATATGTTCTTAATACACATACAAAAGTACAAGAAACATTCTTTCGATAAACTATATACTAAGTTATGTTCATAAGCAATCACTCACATGTCACGTAGTGTTTCGTAGGGGTTAGTCACCCCTAAGTGATCATCATCACTTGACATCTTATATGTTCTACAAGCTTTGGGATATTGTCTTTTACCTGACTTACCCAACCATATCACAATGTATATAAGGAAATGTGTTATCATCAAACCCCGAACACTCCACGTAGGCGCCACATATTCAAGCAACACCATCACCCCCTTACCACTCCATATCATCACCACATGTGTTATCATCACCGATCATCACGCCCCTATCATCCTTCCTTTTTTCCCCTTTCTCATTTCTACCCCTTTCTACTTTTTTCCTTCATGCCGTGACCTTTATCACATAAAAGCCCACCACGCCCTCCGTCAAACCCCTATGTAATGGTGGAGGGAGCTATAGGGGCGTGACCCCCTTCCCTCATGCATTCTTCACGCATGATAGCACATGGCCTAAGGTATGGCTAACAAGTATTTACTAACAAATTTAGAGCCGTATGTGTTGGAATTTTTTTGTATACTTAATTAATATTTGCATGTCACTAAGTCGTAAAAAATATAAAATACATTTGCCCTTATCTTCTGTACCTAAGTTCAAAAAATTTAAAAGCATTTACTTTATCATGTGGATAGAAGTATCTAAACCCTTTTTTTTCACCCAAAGGGTGCTTTAGACATCATTCACGTAAAGGTGCATTTAAAACATTTATCACAATTATTTTTAAAACTCTTTTTTTGGAAATAATTTTTAGTCTAAACTAAAGTGCTAGTACTTTTTGATACACTGATGGAAATATACGTATGGCTTGTGTTGTAAATAAAGTCAAGTTGTGGCTCATTACCACTTCGACATACCATGATCAATCACTTGTTACTCTTTTGGGTTAAGACCAAAGTTTTTGTTTCATCAGTACCTTAGGTTTCCCTTTTAGGAGTCTTAATATTTTCTTAAAAACAAGCAGCATCCCTGCATAATATTTCATATATATATATACATATATATATATACATATATATATATATAACATGGAAACAAGAGTGATCTTGTAATAGCCCACATTAGTTTAGATAAGGAAGTAACCCTTCTTTATAGATTTCAACTACTTGTTATTATAAATTTTAATATAATTATCCATTGGAATAGTAATTACTATGTGTGTGGCGGTGTAGATTAATGGAGCACCATGCTTATTTTAGAGGGAAACCAGACAATTGGATGCAAGAACCAGCACATCAGAAGGAAAAAAGATGATGGTTTGGGAGCCAAGATGTAGCTTACATAGAGTTTCTTTTTAAAAAAAAAAGAAGTTTGGAGAGCAGCATACGGTAGCATACGTTGGCATGACAGTAGCTTACAATGAGGCTCAGGTTAGCACACAAGATTTTGCATTTTTTAGGGCATTTAGGCCCCCAAATAACCCTAGTCGCATATTATCACTTGGTAGAAGAATGTTTGGACGACCCAAGATCTTTTTGGAGCATTGTAAAGCCTCTAATCATTAATTCAACCATAGAAATCAAGATCAATCACACAATTCATCAAGAACCTAGAAACACAATCGTTGTGATCTCTGGCTAAGCTAATCGTGATCTTCTCTAGGTGGGTAGTTAGGTTTGATAATTATTTTTGATTTTTTTTACTTTTGTTAAATTTTGGAATTGATTATGTTTCATTTGGATCTTACTTTCAGTTGTGTTGATTTCAATACATAAAGATTTCCCATTTGTTTTAAACTTTGAATTGAATAATATTGCTTTTGTTTTCATTCACTAATTTTATTAAGTTATTGATGTTTAGTGAAATGGAAATCTATGTTATTGGGTTTTAAAATATTTTCGAAATCATACATTTTTGTGAAACAAGTAATTAATCAGATGAACAACATACGTATAGTTATCAGTTGTCAACAAGGTCATTGATTTGTTTTCAAAATCATAATAGTTAACCAATCAAAACACACATCATGTCAATGTGATGTCCAATTGACCAACTTATGCATTCCTAATTACTTTACTAACTTGAAACTTGAGGGAATGCTACATTTCCGTTTATTGTTTACAACTACTTTAATTGAAGTGTTTTAATTAGCATATGTTTGTTTTTACTTAAAACCTAAATTCCTAACATTCCAAGTTTACTTTTAATTGCATTTAGTTAATTCAGTTGTTTTTGAAAGTATTTTGCACTTGACTCTTCATGGATCGATACCCGACTTCCCTATCTAATTGGATAATAAGACTTGAGTTTCTAATTCTTATATTTGATTGGTACTTCAAACTCGATCAAATTTTGGAGCCATTGCCGGTGATTTGTGCGCAAATTTCTTTCAATTGCAACACTGTTTTTTATACTTTTTTTTTGTTCAGAATTACACTGGTTGTGTTAGTGTGTAGGTGATTCAACAATCGCATGCACACTAGAATTTCAGGAAAATCTTCACTGTTGAACTTTGATTTAGTAATTGAATGTGCATCTCGTAAGAACCGAGTACCTCACAAAGAAGAACTTGCATCTCCAACTTCTCAACAACATTCATCAATGGACTACCAGAACAATAACCCACCACCTGAGCCACCTAAATTTGATTATTTTGGCAATCCGCAAGGAAACCCAAACCCAAATTCACCACCATTTGTTCAACCAATTTTTGAACTACAAAACCAATTTCATCTTGTACCTCATCCTAACCATCATCCTATTGATGGCATCAATACAAAAACTTATGAGGAGAGAAATACTTTTGACAAAGGTAGTCATCATCAGATGATAGGAAGCAATATAGACCGAGTTAACAACTAGGATGATGGATGGAATGAGGATTATAATGTCACTCATAATGTCAATGCTGCATATTAGTATGGGCACACACAACATCATGACCACCTATGAACCCTTATCCAATGAACCCATACACACTTAATCAAGGTGAAAATGTTTTTCGCCACCCTCCATAATATGGATATCACCATCACATGGATTCAGAAGGCTTTATAGACTTCAGATTCATAAATATGATGATGGACTTCCTATGCCACCTCCACTTCAAAATTTGGGAGTGCCAAGTTAAACTACAATTTCTTAACCTGTAATCACAATAGTCAGAATGCTAAATCATTTGAGGTGAGACTAGCTGTGTTATCATCCTTTCCTACATTCCATGTAAAAGCCACTAAATAAATTTATCAACATTTGCAAAACTTTGAACCATTTTGTCAAGTTATAAGAGGGCAAGGATTCAAACACGATGAAGTGAAACTCATCTTGTTTCCTTTTAGTCTTTAAACTAGGGCTAAGAATGGTTTTCTACCATACCTACATCTAGTATCTACACTTGGGCTGAAATGCAACATCAATTTTTGAGTTAGTTTTATACCATGAAGGATACAATTTAAGCTCGGGATGTCATTAGGAACTCTAAATAAATGGGAGGAGAATTATTTCACGAAGCCTTCTCTTGTTTTATGGATATGTTGAGGAAATTCCCATTCCGTGATATCAGCATGTGGGAGTTAGTTGCATTTCTATTATGGAATGTCATTTGAAGACATCAGGGATATCAACTCCTAATGCAATTGTACATTCTCATACATCCATGTGCAGGTAAATTCATATATGATTGAGCATATGAGCACTACTTCAAAGATATTAGATCAATATAATAAGAGACAAAGAATGAGATTGTAAATGGTGAATCTATGTGGTTATGTGATGACCAATTGGAGGTGATGGAATAAAAGTTAAGAAGGTTAGGAGGGTTAGATAAGGATACTAATCAAACAAATAAGGTGTTTAGTGTAACATGAGTGCCGGAATCGTACATCAGATACGAACTATATACATTTTAGTGCATTTCATATTCATATCAATTATCATTATCATTTGGTGTTATCATATAGCAAACTCAGAGCTATTTCAGAAAAACAAAGTTCATAACTATGGTGTATTGGGCATATAATTATCTAGCAGATAGAAACATCACGTGATTATTTGTTAGGATTTATTATGTATAAACGTATGTGAGGCTTTATAGAACAAAACAACAAGGATGTCGTTATGTGAATGCTAATCCAACGGGTTATCCGTATAGATGACGATCTGTACGAATAAATCTGAAAGTTTAATGTTCTGAATGATATCCGATAATTAGAAAACAATATTGAAAAGTATAGTTATCTTCGTGTTCGTAAGAGTGACGACTCAAACGAATACGGGCGACGACTGTACGATTCGATTTTAAACAGTAAATTTAATATTTTTGAAAATTTAAAATAAATAAAAGATATTAGTTAATTTACTAGGAATAACCACTTAATATAAATCTATAAATCTTATTTTATAAACCAAATCGTTATCATCGCGAAAACCACGAGAAATTGACATTTCACGCGAAACCGAACGACATTGAACTACCGGGTATTTCCTAAGTATTTAATGAGGCATTTATTTCACCCAACAACCTCCACCAACTTATTTCCTACACCAAATTTCGTCACTCTCTCTCTAGCCTCTCTCTCTAAAACCTCAAACTTCTCTCTAAGATTTGGAGCTTGTTTTTAGTCGGATTCAAGCATAGTCGGTGCCAAAACGATCCTCTCATCACGTAGAACCCGGAAGTACAAGTTATTCAAGACCTATTTCACCGATTTTGAGGTAAAGATCTAGTTTAAATTCGGTTTTTGGTGTGTGTAATCTCGAATCTTATACCTTATGGTATCCTAACCGATCTAATACCTCAGATGCACTTAGATAAACCATTGTAGATGATTAGGAAGTCTTAGGAACAACTTTCAAGACTAAAAACCGAGAATGAAACGGGAGAGAGCCACACATGGTCGACATGTTCGTGAAAGGGATGTCACAGGTGGACGAACCTATCTGGGTAACTTCATGAAATGGCGAACCTATCTAAGACTGGACGAACCATTGGTCAACCGAACCTCGCCCTTGTCAGCCGAAACCTGCGAGCACTGCACCGAACCTGTTGATAACCTGCAACCGAACCTGCACCGAACCTGTGGGCACCAACCTGCTACCACCGAACTTTCTACTTAGGCGCCGAACCTATGAGCCCGACTTCACCGAACCTTCGCCCAGTGGCCAATGAACCCTGGGAATCGATCCTTTGTCATGAACTTCACTCTTGATGGCTGAACCTCCTAAAGACCACGAACCTTGCATGCACTTAGCCATGGTGGGCGAACCCTTCACTGATGCGAACCTACTGCTTCCCTAGGACTTAGGCGAAGTAAATTAGCTCCACGAACCTATGAGAGCTGGACCATAAACTTAACATATGCTGAACCTTTGGGTATTTTTCCAAAAAGGTTCACTGCCCTAATGGGTAACCCACTAAACTATTACAAAAACTCTCTAGTTTTCCTAAGTTCATGGGGATTTTTCATGTGTGTGGGTGCATGGGAGGCCTCACTTGGATGCATGCATGATTAGGTCTTAAAAGGAAGGGTTTTATAAAACATAATAACACATCAAAATGAGTGTTAACACATGTTAATATAGTGTAATCCATGGAGAAATTATCATGGGCTCATGTGGATCAAAACTAAGGCATAAAGGATGTAGTGTTAATTTAATTATTTACACTAATCTAGGAAAAGTCTTAACTCGGATAATTAACTTAGATGGTGTAATTATCTATGTTGGATTATTCAAGGACTTGAGTCATAATCATTTGGAATCAAAGGTCATTAATTGGACCTAAGTGGGCCCTAGTTAAGCCCATCACATTTTAATTATTAGTTTGATTTAAGTTAATAATGTTGACAAAAGAAAATGAGTTGTAAACTAGGTTTTCAATTTAATTAAACGAATATCTAAATTTTACTAAACTTAAATGGAATTTACTTATAAATGTTTAGTTAAAGGCTTATTATACTTGAATTACTTGAGAAATTGTTGTAAAATAGACACTATAAATTGTCTGGGAAATTGAACTAAAACAAAGGAAGCTCTGCCCGAATTTCGTAAAAATTTAAAAGTAAGTTATTATAACTAATCATGGGATGTGGGTTACACATGGGTAATTGAATTAGATCATTTAGATTGGGTCTTAGAAGTACCCTAATACATAGGACACTTAGTTGCACACCGAGACCAAATCTTAGATACGACGATTAATACGTCTACTTATAGTATTCGAATTCTTTTAAAACAACTCAGGAACTGAAGAAATTCAAGCTACAACAAAGAGCGCGAATTTTGTGATATTACAGTACAGGACAACACAGGTGAGTTCATTGCCCCCTTTTCTAAATGTTTTTGTTTTATAAACGCGGGGCTGAGAAACATGCGTAAATTATCTTCGCAAGAAATTATTTACTTAAATGCTTTTATTTAACATATGTGTTATATGTGAAATTGTCAACCTAGAATCTGTCTAGGTATACTGTGTACAAAATTTCAAGATAAGATATCTATTCATTATGAATAGATAACTGCTTCAAATCAAAGAACTACTTTCAAAGTACTATTTCTTAA
The DNA here is from genome assembly GCA_009363875.1 of Mikania micrantha. Lineage (NCBI taxonomy): Eukaryota > Viridiplantae > Streptophyta > Magnoliopsida > Asterales > Asteraceae > Mikania > Mikania micrantha. The sequence goes on from CM018681.1 coordinate 14,617,779, forward strand.
GAACTAAAGGTCTAAAACAAAGAACTATTTTCAAAGGTCTCTTTCAAAGAACTAACGCTCTATTTCAAAGAACTATCTCAAGGGTGTGTTGTCAAAGAACTAACGATCTATTTCAAAGGACTAAGTACAAAGAACTATTTCAAGGGTTTAACTAGGAAATATCAAAGATAGCATGTGCCATTCTCAGGTTTGAAAGATATCCTAGCTAGACTGATCGAATATGAGACGCCTGTTTGATGATATTTACAGTATTCCCTAACTGTTTTGAGGAACATCTGGGAAATGCTCAAAGATAGCATGTGCCAAATAACTAAAGAACTATACGAACTATGGACGGTCTAAAGAACTATAAAAGCCTATATATCAAAAGATGTCCTAGATAGACTAATTTATTATAGGTCACATGTTTGATGAGGTTTACAGATCTCCTTTACTACTAAGTACCTGATTGCTACACTAGTCTACTCGAGTTGACCAAGGCCCAATCATTAGGTCTTAGATTTTATTAAATGTTTATTTATTTATTTAATTAAGCACTTATTTAATTGTTTCTACAATTGTTGTGGTTGATCATAATTATGTGATGAACTTTAGGAATCAATAGGGATTCCAAATTCTTGTATTTACATGAACAAAGAACTGAAGAACAAATGGATTAATGGTAGGGGTAAAATGCTTAATTATCATTAACAACAATTTCCTATGTGGATTAGTATGTGGTGGGACGGCGTCTGGGCGGGTTGTAGGCTCGACTCAGGGGTATGCCCTATATATAAGCATACCGATCTGGATGATACATGTGATGTTAATGAGATTAAGGTTGTTACCCGAGAGTTTAACAAATGTATTGAGTGTATGTTAGAACTATTGTGGAATGGAAGTGTATGGTAGGTAAAAATGTTTAATTATCATTAACAACAGTGTCATATGCGGATTATTATGTGGTGGGACGACGTCTGGGCGGGTTGTAGGCTCGACTCAGGGGTATGCCTTATATATAAGCGTACTGATGTGGATATTACATGTGATGTTAATGAGGTTAGGGTTTTTACCGAAAAAAGTTTACAAATTACTTTCAATTACTAAACTATATGAACTCACCAACCATATGTTGACTTTATTTTTTGCATGACTTCTCATGTGACGAACAGGTCAACTAAAGAGTAATTTCTTTTGGACTAGGATATCTGATAGTGGACCTAGCTTTTGGACCTGCATACTTTTTGACATCATTACACAATTATTTTGTATATCTTGTGCGGATACAAGGTAGAAGATTTATGATGTGATAGTAGATTTACATTGTTAAATTATAAACTTAACTGATGTAATTTAACTTTGAAATTCAATTTTATATTAGCAGTTTCTCATTTATATATCATGCGCAATGTAAACAATCTGATCATCCCGATTATCACTCATGATATCGCGCCCCGGGAATTTTCTGCCCGACGAGGACTACGATCCAATCCGCCGGCTCGGGGTGTGACATTTAGTATATGTGGGGGATGAGGAGAACTCGGACATCAGCCTAGTCAGTGTCCAGTGCAGTTTGGTCCAGCAAAGGAAGTTAAGCAAGTCTATGGAGACGAATTCCAATACTTTTCATCCACGGCTGCAAAACCATCCTAACTTTAGGTATGGTAAATGTGCAAATCAAATTTACCTAATCTATCAGGCTCCCAACAATCAAGGTTACCAAGAGCCATTCAACTACCATCAAGGGTATAATCAAGGAGGTTACTAGAGGCCATATCATGGGAATCAAAATCAAGGGTTTCAAAAAAACTATTGGCGGCAACCTCCCTAGTTAGGGAATCAAGAAGTTGGATCAACATCTAATTCCGAGGCTTCAAATATTGATCAGATTTTTGAGATATTGTAGGAGATTAAGAAATTGATTAAGCAAGTGGGTCATCTTCCATACATGCTCAGGTAGAACAGGCAACCACACGTCGAAGTGGTAAGGTTTATGACAATAAGGTTGGTTCTCCACCATCCTTTGTAGAAGGTGTGGTGGATGTTGTTGATGAGGATGAGGAAAGTGATATTGAGGAGGCACCTATTGCAGTTAAACTGATTTCTAATGATACATTATAATTTGTTTTGAATAATTAAACAACCAAGGTAACTCCTTTTCTGGCTGCCTTGGTAAAACCATGTCTTTAAAACAAAAAAAAGGGCCTACAACTAGATGAGATGTGGGAAGTTTTTAAACAAGTTAAAATTAATCTCCTTTTGTTATATGCAATCAAACAAGAGTCTTTCTATTTAAAGTACTTGAAGGATCTTGCACACAGAAAGGCAACATAAATTGGGCAAAAAGCTTGATGTTAAAATGCAAGTGCATGCTATTTTATCTTGTCCTATATGACCCAAGATGCAATATTGAGGAACGTCTTTGATTTATATTTGAATTAATTATTTTACCAGTCGTGTTTAGAAAGCTCACACCAATGTGGTGTTAGATGACTCGACTCCTAAGCTCCCTTGGGTGTTGACTGATGAAATTGTCAAGCTTGAAGATTTATACTACTAGGTAGATTTCATGATTAGATTATGTGTCGAGAATACAAGGTAGGTAACTGTAATTCATCTTTAGAAGGCCATTTTTGGACATCGCTCTTGCCCAATCAACTGTGTTGTCCGCACAGTTGATCTTAAATTTTGCAACCGAAAGATGCATATGAACATGTTTTCTACTATTACTAACATTTATTTTAATGGCACATGTTTTACATGAGATATTATTGATAGTTTTGTATCTTGCTATGATCCTGTAGTGAGCAAGGACAACAAAGTAGAGATTTTTTCTGTGTTTGACAGGTTGGAAAAAGAGCATATGCAAGACTTAATAAAGTATGAAAAAGAGGTGGAAGTAAAAGCTACACAACCTGGTATACCTCCATGGTCTTATCATCAAGAAAAGATTCTAGATTAATTAAATAAAGAACTCAAACCCTCTCTGGAGAAGGCATAAGAGTTAAAGTTGAAATATTTGCAACACATCTCAAGTATGTGTTTTTAGGGGAGAAAAAGACATAACCAATCATCATTGCTTCAAATTTTAGTATGTGTTTTTGGGGGAGAAAAAGACATAACAAATCATCATTGCTTCAAATTTTGCTAAGGACCAAGAAAGAGAACTAATTGAAGTGTTATCTATCCACAAATCAGCAATCGGGTGGACAATATGTGACATCCTCAACTTTCAGGTGTTTATTTTTTCGATTTTTTTTACATGAAAATAAACCAATCATCTAGAATCTAAGCATGAAAAAATATGCTAGTTTTAGAATAAGAATGTTCATCTTGTACACCCTCAGATCATTTGCGAATGACTAAGTATTGCATAGTTAGAACATTTAAGAATGTTTAACTTGTGCACACTCAGATCATTTGCGAATGAATAAGTGTTGCATAGTTAGAACATTTACGAATATTCAACTTGTGCACACTTAGAGCATTTGCGAAGGAATAATTGTTGCACAGTTAGAACATTTACGAATGTTCAACTTGTGCCCACTCATATCATCTGAAAACTTTCTAAATCTAATTTGTTTAGCTTGCAGATGTGAAGAAAATATCTCTGAAGAACTTGATGCCTTCTATAACGATGCTCTCTGAAGTTGAAGCTTTTACGAATGAATCCATGAATATCTGAAGCTCTGAACTTTGCGAATAGGTAACTTGATGTTCGTAAATGTTCAAAGTGCTTTCAAGACATGGAATTTTCCCTTCTACTATCTACTAACGCTCACAAGGTTGATGTTGATGCTTACAAAGAACGACACCTAAGATGTTGACAAGATTATTTTTACAACATAGCCCTTTTATTTATTACATTGTATTTTGGGCCCTAATTATGATGTTTCATGGGCCCCAATTGTATTAAAATAGAAAGTGGTGCAATAGAATTAGGGTAATGCACTAGATAAAAGAACACACAGAAACAATGCTATCAGCAACACACTTAAGAGAGAGAAAGTTTTAGACAAAGATTGATAACCTAGTGATGCTATGTGATCAGAATCATGTTTCCTGATCCAAACTCCTTTGTAAATTGACTGATCTTTAATGAAGAATGAATTTGATAACTGTTTTACTATATAATTAATATTCGTATTCAATATGTGTGTCAATTAATGAACCTGTTTGTTTCCGCCTCTCGGTGTTCAGAAAACCCTTATTGTCCTACGCTTATTCGATCCTGAAAATTGGTATCAAAGCCTTGTGCTTTTGAGAAATAAAAGTGATCATTAGGTGCTTTTACAAAATTGATACAAATTTCTGAATCAGATCATTCACTGTGTGTTATTGGTGCTTGTGTGTGTTTTATCAGATCTTTAAAATTATTGAAAATCCCGAAAGAACTTCAGCTTTGATCATCATAATGATTGATCGACTATAGTTTTCTTAGTGACTTTGATAAATTCAAGATACTTATCTCTTCTGATTTGAAAACCCTGTTTTTGTACTGTTTCATTAAAAAAAACCTGAAATTAATCGTGTATTCAAATGCTCATGCTAGTCAAGAAATTTGTTCTGGAATAAAAGTCCTGTTGTTTAGAATGCTGCAAATTACGAACACTAGAGTTAAGATTAAAAAATTTCTTATGTTATAGTGAGCCATAACTATGGAATGGAATTGTTAACGGTCAATTTGTACCTGTCAATTTATCAGTTTATGATTATCATAGCAAACCTGTTGATTTAAATTTTGTAACTAATGAAGAAAACATACGAAAAATCATATTAGACATTAAATCTTACAGTTCTCTTAAGTGGGTCTTCTATTGAAATTCGGATGTGTGTTCAAGAATTTGAAACCGTTAAATCTCTTTGGGATGCTCTTGATGTAATGTTTGAAGGAAGTCCATAACTAAAAGAAATGTGAAAAGACAAGCTGAAATATCAATTTGAAACTTTCTGTCATATGTCTGGAGAAACTGTTACACAAAAATTGCATCTTTTTGTTCAATTGGTGAATCAAGTTAAATCAAATGAAATAAAATATGATAATCATGATCCGAATAAGAAATTATTGCATACTCTCCATGAAGAATGAAAAAACAATGTGAGTATGCTCAAAAATAGAAAAAATATTCAAACCATGAAGGTTGATGAATTAATCACTCATATTGAATGAATGTCTATTGATGAAAGTATCAGAAACAATTCAAGAATTAAGATTGATCCTTATGAGTTTACAAAAGTTCCTCCTGGTGTGAGTGCTCTTATGAGTGAAGAGATTGAACAAAAATCTGAAGAAATTGAAACTCAAGAATTTGGGCTAATTGTTTTTCCGCATATTCCTTCAAATACTAGAAAGGAAACTTCTGTTAGTAAGGCAAAAGGATACACTCAAAAGAAAAGAACATATGAGTCAGATAGTGATGATGTTACTTTGAATGTTAAATCTGCTGATCAAAAGGCTTTCTGTGTTGCCTTTCTTTCTACATATCAAGATTATATCAGTGGCAGTTAATCTGAAGCAGGTCTAAGTCTTGATGAACTCGTTGAACTTGATCCGGAAAATCTTGATTAAATAGATCTCAAATGGCAGACTGTTATGCTTTCTATAAGAAACAAAAGATTTTTCAAAAATCATGGTCATATGGATTTCAACAAAGATTCAAGAATAGGTTTTGACAAAACAAAAGTAAGATGCTACAATTGTAATCTATATGGTCATTTTTTGAAAGAATGCAATGTTCTTGGTTCATCAAGACAATGTTCAAATAATCAAAGACTTTCATCTTCAAGTAATCAAAATTCAAAACCAACAATGCAAAGTTTTCAATGAAATGACAATTTAAATGATAGAAGAAACCACAATCAAAATCAGTCTAGAAATTAAAATCAAGAAAAAGCTAGAACTCCTCAATTTACTTCTCTAGTATTCCAACATGATGAATATTTTGATTGGAGTTCTTATGCGGAGGATGTTTAGCACACAAATTTTGCTTTAATGGCTGACCTGACAGAGATGCCTCAAGAAGTATTTGTTTCGAAAAATGCAAAGAAATTATTCAAGGTTACTGAGGTCATAATAAAGATTTAATTGATAAGGTCAAGGAAGTAGAATCAAAAAATTATCAATTAATCAAAGAATATCAAATATCTGATAAGAAAGTAAAGGCACAAAATTTAGACACTGAGAAACTTCAAATTGAAAAAGTTAAACTGCTAGCTCAAGTAGATGATCTTCTTGCTAAGCTTATTCAAGCCAATAATGATCTCTCATTAAATGAATTCAAAATGCAAAAATATAAGTCTTCATCCGAAGTTTTTCAAAATATTTTAGACAATCATATTCAATCCAAAATCATATCTGGTTCAGGATATCCTCCTCCCTTCAATCATAACTACATAATTATGCCTAAACCTTTGAAAGAAGTAGTTTTTTGATAAAATAACTATGGAAGAAGAAAAGAAAATCAAAGAATCAGCTTTAATCCAGATTAAGCCTCAAAAGATTAAAACATTTGTTGAAATAGACTCTTTAAAACTTGCTTCAAAACATCCAATAGAAATTTCATCTTATGATGTTTCTCATAAAGTACAAGGAAATCTTTTTATTCCTTTGCCAAATTTTGTAAACGGAGGAATATTAAGAAATGAAAATTATCAACCTGTTTTAATCTTGAAAAAGAAACTTGAAAAAAATGAATCTAATGCGTAAACAAAATTAGTTTCTCTCATTTGAAATAATGAAAATACTTCAGTATTTTAGGAGAGTGAAAAAGAAAAAAAAAGACCAGAAGAGGAAAGAATAAGAAATCTGTTAAAACCAATGTTTTTGATGTAGGTTATGATGATTTACTGTATGATTCTTCGAGTCAAATGTTTGTCATCTCTCAGAAACTCAGTTTTAAAGATGCAATGTAAAATTTGTGGAAAGTCAAATCATTCAACAAAAATTTTATTTTAATCCACAAAAATCAGAAACCAAAATTTCAAAGAGGAAATAAAGTGTGAGATCTTAAAGAAGCATTAATCCTAACATCAAACATTCAAGAAGTTCCGGTCAATTCAGAGAATTATAAAATCAAATCTATGATTCCAAATTTGGAAGATCTTATAATAAAGAAAGCTCTTGGATTTCTCTATCTTTTCATCATCAAAAATCAAATGTACATCAAACTGTGAAATATAATAAACCCATCAAATCCTTTGCAAACTCCAATAACTACAAACATTTAAGGCAAAGTAATGATGAATTTTATGATGACTTCTATCTTAGAAAAAATCAAAATTTGATGAAGAAGTCCAATGATAGCTCCTTTAATCAGTCTGATTCAAGACATGTATCTCCAAAGAAAGTAACTTTTGTTGATGAACCACAAGTTGTGAACACTAAAGGTAAAACGAAATTCCCACATGTATCACACTCTATAAGTGTCTCATCTGAGACAACCACAAATAAACAATTGTGGCAACCTGTTGTAGAAAAGAGTAAGATTGGCAGGTCTTCAACACCTGAAAATTTTGAAACAACTAGATTATCATATCATAAAATCTATATCCTTGATGCTTCAGGCTAACCCAAGACCATTATGGCTTGGGTTCCAAACTCTAACTAAATTTCTTTAATATGCAGGGACAATCAAAAATTCCAAGAAATATATGGCATGTTGATAGTGGTTTTTCCTGGCATATGACAGGAAACCGTTTTCAGTTATCTGATTTCAAAAGTGTTAATGGTCCAAATGTTGCTTTTGGAGGTGATCATAAAGGTGGAATAGTAACAGGAATGGGAACTGTAACAAATGGAAATCTTAGTCTTGAGAATGTTAATTAGGTTCCTGAGTTGAAATATAATTTGCTGAGTGTATCACAAATTTGTGATAATAAGTTCTCAACATACTTTACCAGGACTGAATGCGTCATAGTGAAACCTGGTTTTGTTATTCAAGAAGAATGGATAATGTTGAGAACTCCAAGAAAACATCATGTGTATCTCATGGATCTCAATTCTTCTGTGAACCCAACTAAAGAAACTTGTTTAATTTCGATGGCATCTGTGGACGAGTCACAATTTTGGCATAGACGACTTTGTCATACAAATTTCAAGAATATGAACAAGTTAGTTAAAGCAAATCATGTCATTGGCATTCCTTAGAAGGAATTTTTCTGCCAAGATCATTGCAATGAATGCTTAAAGGGTAAACAACATAGAGTGACATATAAATCAAAGAAAGTATCTTTCATTTCTGAGCCTCTTCAGTTGATTCAGATGGATCTTTTTGGTCCAACAAATCTTCTAAACATTGGAACGAAATAATATTGTCGGGTTATTCTGGATAATTATACACAATTTTATTGGGTTTTCTATCTTGCAAAGAAGAGTAATACAACAGAGATTGTTATTGACAATATAACTTAGATTGAAAATCAACTAAATTCAAAGTCAAGACCATTAGAAGTGATAATGGAACATAATTTAGAAATGAACTCTTTGATTCGTTTTGCTCTAAAAAAGGAATAGCCAAACAGTTTTCTGATGCTTGTTCTCCTCAACAAAATGGTGTAGGATATAGTAAGAACAAATTTTTAATTGAAGCTGCTCGATCTATGCTAGCAGATTCCAAGCCTCCTATTACATTTTGGGCTGAAGTAGTGAATACTGCATATTATGTGCAAATTAGAACAAGAATTGTCAAAGAACATAATAAAACTCCATATGAATTAATCATTAAGAGAAAACCATATATTGGATTTTTTAAAGCATTTGGAAGTCCATGCTCTATATTAAACACCAAAGATCGTTTATCTAAATTTGCACCAAAAGCAGATGATTGATTTTTCTTAATATACTCTTTTGTATCAAAGGCATACCGAGTATTCCATAGAAGGGCTAATATAGTTATGAATCCTTGAACGTGACTTTTCAAGAGAATTCATTTCCTGTGACAAGCTGAGGTCCAGATTGGTTGTTTGATATAGATGCTCTCACATAGTCATTAAATCAAATCATGTTTGAAGAAGAAAATGTTGATACAGGAACTTCATCAAATCTTGAAAGAGATTTTGGTATGAACCCTGAACCTAGGGGTGTTCATCTAATTGATCCTCCTCAATATACTACATATCCATCTCAGGGACCTCAAAATCGAAGTTCAAATGGTAATAGTCCATAATGTGTAAATGAGGATCCTGAAGTGTCACACCCCTACCTCTTGTCACCTGTTGGTGATGTCACTAAACACTATGAGAAGGTCGCGGAAGCATAGTGGTGATATCTCATAGATGAGGTGTAATTTACTAGATCTAGTATCACAACACACATATTAACTTACAGATAATATATTACAAGGATATCTTCATTACAACCAAGGCTACAGTTTACAAACTAACCTATTATACAAACCAGATTATCTAATTACATGTGCATAAATGTGTAACCTCGCCAGCGGTCAATGTCTACCTGCAAAAAGGCTTGAGGTGGAAAAATCAGTACAAAGCTAGTGAGTTCGTAATGTTTAAGTTAAACAATATGATATGATATGCAAGCTTTCGATATACAACGTTCAAGATAACAATGGGACCCATATCTAGTTCCGTTCTGACGTGACTCTACTATTTTAGGAAGATACCATCCGTCGGTAATTATCTTGATGCCTCATTATCTTAATGTTTTTACTAACATTAAGAGGATATTTCGGAAACAGGTAACCAACACTCACAGCAAGGGGAGTTGCAAGCTCCTAGCAAATGGGTTGTCAGCCATTAGTATATCATTGTTTCCTTTTCAGCCCACATGGGTTCATTAGATATAGTTTCCAGAGATGAGGACTTTTTCGTTAATTTGATATTGAGCTAACGACAAAATCCCATGATATCTTACAAAAGTCTCATGAAATCACACTGATAACAGTGATACATATCATATGATCAAGAAAAAATTGTCACATAGATACCTCGATGTTTGTAAAACATTAAAAATAAAAGGGGTTGTTAGAAAATCACCTAAGATCTCCAGATAGTTGAATCACATACAGACTAATTATAATATTTTAATTCTGCATTTGTTTATGCTTAATAAGTTATATGTTTTTTAACTTACTCATTATATCTTTCTGAAATTTTAATGTCAAAGACATTGCATTGAAAGTCATGAAACTGATATTATATACTTAATTAGTTGATTTAATGCAATATCATACTATGTATGATAATGTAGGAACCTATACTAATTCATATTCATATTACAAAGTTGATGACTCATTCGATTAATCTGGATATTCTCAGATTAACCAGTTAGATATTGTTGTTGACCATATTACTGAAACAGTTTCTAGACATATTTCTAGCTTAGAAATAGTCAATCCTTGCTACTGATCATCCTGATATTATGAAACATAAGAATGCGACATTAGAATAAGTTAAATCACCATGTTAAATGTACTAATTTGACTGTTATCATAAACATTGAATCGTCATTCTAATGATTATCTTAATGATTGTGATTAGTTTGAAACACTTGGATTTAACCTAGCATTTCAATGAGTAATCAAGACAATCACACACATTGTTATAATCAAATGGTTTAAACCATTATAATCTAAGGTATAGTCTCATGATAACCGGACATTATGACGGATCAAAAAAGGAATTAGCCATTAACATATTGAGTTTTCAACTCTAATCGTTCATAGCCATCATCTTGACCATAATAAAAAATCGTAACTATTGTATTACGTTCAAAAACAAGATCTAATCAAAAAATTTTAAGACCAGTAGGATGAAATGAATTGTTACCTAATCAAACGGATTTCTCGGGTAGAAATGATGATCAACACTTGTAGAATCGTTCCCTGGTGCGATCCGGACGTTCTGGTGGCTTAAAAATAAGGTTTGGATGATATAAGTTCGTCTTTCAGCGTCCCTGTGGTGAAAATCTTTGAGAAAGAAAGAGATGTAAACTTTGCATGAAATCTGATATTTCATTATGATCATTTGCATCGCCACATGCTTCTCGTACCGCCTAGAGGGGAAAAGTGGGACTAGGACTACCGCGAAGGAATCCGTAGTGGCCTCAGATAATTTGATTTCGCGCGTCGCGCCTAGATGGGCAAAGTGGGGCTAGGCGTGCCGCACGAACTCACAGATTGCAATATTTTTGAATTTATCTTCTTTTTACGATTTCGAAGAATCGCTAACTCCGTTTCGCTCACGGTTTTCGCGCATACTTTCAACTCGTAATAATCACAATTGCTAAATTAACGTGTATTTTAAGCACGAAGATAGGTGACAATATTTTATAAGAAATTTTGTCACAGTCTCCTCCTCTTAATGAAATTTTGTCCCGAAATTTAATGAAGACTTATTTGGTGACAATCTTTTATAAGAAAAATGAGGTTATTTTTCTTTCATTCGCTCTCCACGTTCCCAAGCATATTCAGGTTCTCGTTGAGAATTCCGTCTAACTTTAAGATTGGAATGCGGCTTCTTTTCAGCACTTTGATTTCTTGATCCATTATTTCTACAGGTTCTTCGGTGAATTGAAGTTTATCATCGATTTGAATTTCTTCAAGAGGTACAATCAATGATTCATCAGTTAGGCATTTCTTCAACTTTGATATGTGAAAGACATCGTGAATGCTACCGAGTTCAAAAGGTAATTTAAGTCCGTAGGCTATTGTTCCAATTTGTTCTAAAATTCTAAATGGTCCTACAAATCTTGGTGAGAGTTTACCACTCTTTCGAAATCTGAAAATGCCTTTCCTTGGTGATGCTTTCCGCATAACCCGATCACTTACTTGAAATTCTAGAGCTCTACGACGATTATCAGCATAACTCTTTTGATGATCTCGAGTAGCTTTAATTCATTATTTAATAAATGCGATCTTGTCTGTGGTATCTTGTATGAATTCTGGGTCTATGATTTGACTTTCACCTACCTCTGACCAACAGATAGGAGATCTACACTTGTGTCCATAGAGTGCTTCAAATAGAGCGCATTGAATTCTGGTGTGGTAGCTGTTACTGTATGAGAATTCAACTAGTGGAAGATGAATATCCCAGCTACCTCCAAAATCTATCACACAGCTTCTGAGCATGTCTTCCAGTGTTTAATTTGTTCGTTCGGTTTTCCCATCCGTTTGTGGATGATAAGCTGTGCTCATATTGATTTGTGTGCCCAGAGCATTCTGAAGAGTTTGCCGAAATCGTGACATAAATCGGCTATCCCTATCCGAAATGATGGAGATCGGTACTCCATCTTGAGATAAAATTTCATTAATATAGTGTTTACAAGTCGATCCATGGAGTAATCTTCTCGGATTCGTTTGAAATGCGTAGATTTAGTAAGGTGATCAATGATAACCTGTATAGAGTCATGATTACGTGATGTTCAGGGCAACTTAGTAATGAAATTCATAGAGATCTGATCCCATTTCCAGATGGGTATCTCAGGTTGTTGTAGTAACCTAGAAGGTCATTGATGTTCTGCCTTAACTTTAAGACATGTTAAACTTCTATCCACGTATTCAGCTATGTGTTTCTTCATTCTAGACCACCATTAAAAATCTCTAAGATCTTTATATATTTTATCAGCACCTGGATGAATAGAATATCTGGATTTCTGCGCCTCATCCAAGATGATTGTTATAATGTTACCGAATAGAGGAATCCAAAATCGGCTTTTGAAATACAATAATCCATCAGTTTTGGTTTCTAGTTGCTTTTCTAATCCTCTTACTTCCCCAGCTGGGTAATTTGTTGTTTGCAACGCTTGTTGCTGAGATTCTCTAATATGAGGAATTAGACTAGTTTGAATTGTCATCCATAACGCTCTCACACGTACAGGTTTGACTCGTTCCTTGCGACTCAAGGCATCAGCTACAACATTCGCTTTACGGGTGTGATAACGAATTTCACAGTCATAGTCGTTAAGAAGTTCTACCCATCGCCTTTGATGCATGATCTACATTTTATGATCTAGAATGTGTTGACGGCTTTTGTGATCAGTTTATACGATACACTTGGTTCCATATAGATAATGTCTCCAAATTTTGAGTGCAAACAACACTACACCAAGTTCTAGATCATAAGTGGTATAATTCTTCCCTTGTATTTTCAACTGCTGAGAAGCATAAGAAATTACCTTGTCGTTATGCATTAACATGCACTCAAAAACCAAACGAGAAGCATCATAGTATAGTGTGAAGTTATCTGTACCTTCCGGTAATACTAGTATTGGTGCGTTGCAGAGTTTGTGTTTCGAAAGTTGGAATACCTCCTCTTGTTGGGAAGCCCATATAAACGGTTGATTTTTCTGTGTCAAAGTGGTTAGCAGAAAGACTATTTTTGAAAAGTTTCTAATGAATCGGCGATAATAATCTACCAGACATAAGAATTGACGTATTTCAATTTGGGTTCGTGGTGTCTCCCATTGCTTCACAACTTTAATCTTACTAGGATCCTCTTGTAGACTGTTTTTATTTACTACGTTTCCAAGAAAATGAACTTCCCGTAACCAAAACTCATATTTGGAAAATTTGGCATAAGGTTTCTCATGTGCCAAAAGTTCTTAGATCAGTTTCAAGTGTTGAGCATGTTCCTTTTGGTTTTGAGAGTAAATGAGAATGTCATCAATAAACACAATCACAAACTTATCCACATAAGGTCTACACACCCGATTCATCAGATCCATGAAAACTGCAGGTGCATTTGTCAATCCAAACCGCATTACTAAAAACTCACAATGTCCGTATTGAGTTCTGAAAGCATATTTTAGGAATGTCGTCATCATGAATCCTTAACTGATGATATCCGAACCTTAAATCTATTTTTGAAAAATAAGTAGCACTTTGCAATTGATCGACTAGATCATCAATACATGGTAATGGAGCTTTTGCTACAGACGCTGCACCTGGAATTAAATCAATTCGAAATTCTACTTGTCTCACTGGGGGTAATACTGATATATCCTCTAGGAAAAACTTCAGGAAAATCTTTGACTACCGAAATATCTTTAATACGTTTTGGCAAAGAACAGTTTTCCACCACATATGCTAGAAAGGCCTGACAAAATTTCCTTAAACATTTATGAGTGCATAAAATATATGATACCAAGTTTTCTACCAGCTCGTTCTCATTGAGCTATCAGTGTATTACAGTCAGGTAATGGAATACGGATCACCTTGTGTTGACACAAACTTTCGCTTGGTTCTTAGAAAGCCATTCCAAAACCAACTACGACATCAAAACATCCAAGTTCAATGGGAAGTAAATTGATATGGAAAAGGTGATCATTCAGATTCAAGGAACATCCTTGAATAACACTGTTAATTCTGATTAACTTGCCATTAGCAAGTTCAATGACATAAGGAGTTGCTAGATCTACTGTAGTCAATGAAAGTAATAATGCAAATTCAGGATAGATAAAACACTTATCTGCCCATGTATCAAACAGAACTGATGCATATATATTATTGGAAAAGAATGTACCAGTGACAATGTTCGTATCATGCCTTCCCTCTGTTGCACCAATCTGAAAAGCTCTCCCCTAGATTCATTCCCTTGATTGGTGTTGTTGTACGGACAGTTTCTCATGAAGTGGTAAGGACTTCCACACTTGAAGCACGGCCGATTTGTTTGAGTGGTTTGTCATGGTGTTGGGTTTGGTTGATGAGCAGGCATGTTACAATATCTAGTGTAGTGTCGACTTGATTACTGTTCGCACAAACAGGACATGGTCTCGTGTGATGATAGGACACTTGTTGCATTTGGGCACCTGCCTAGTATAAGCTTTCCTCTCAGGAACAACCGAACTATAGTTTTTCACAGTTGGATTTCTCTTGTCAAACCACCTCTGTTGGTACCCCTCGTAGCACTGGGGGTACTGACATCACTACGGCCACAATCCTTTTGTGTTCTTGCGGAAAAAGTACCACTCCTTACTGCCTCATTGGTAAGCTTAGTGGTTAACAATATTCTTCGTTTGTTTGTTTGAGAGTGGTTGGTTCAGCTGTAGTCACCATTCCCCAAATATGGGGAACTAAACCTTTAATGTACTTCTCAATCAAAGCTTCTTTCGTAGGAAACATATTTGGAAGTAAACAAATAAGTTCACGAAAATGATCGTTATAAGCTAGACAATCAACACCGATCATAGAGTGACTCCAGAATTCCTCTTAGAGTTCTTAAATTTCATTGATTGGGCAATACTCTGACATAATCAAAATTTTAAAGTCGTTCGGCCCATAACATCGACTGTAGCTGAGCCCAAAGTATTTTCCTGGGTATTCCACCAAGTTACAGCTGAGTCTTTCAAAGAACAAGCAACATAAGACACCTTATGCTCCGCCAAGAGTCTAGCCGCTCCTTCTTTTCCTGTGAAAATTGGAGGGTTGTAGGAGGCAAAGCACTTATAAGTACATCCCTACTGTGGTGGGTCCGGAACAGTTTTCGTTGCACCGGTGGTATGATGAGTTTCTACGTGGCCACCAGTACCATTTTGTTCTGTATGATCATGGTTCCCACCTGAACCAAAAGTGATATGTGGTTAATGTTGCGTTGAAATACCCCAAGCAGATAGTTGTTCTTTCACAATTCGTGCTATCATTGCTTCATTAAGTTCAGATCCACTTACAGTCACAGGTGGAACCGTATTCACTTTCGGTTTCTCAGGTGGAACTGTACTTGTTTTAGGATTTACGGGTGGAACCATGTTCATTTTTGGATTGATATGTAGATCCGGATTGGATTCTGGATGTGCAGGTGGAACTTGATTTGGTTTAGGGTTAAAGACGTTCTTAATAGCATTCTTGGCTGTTTGACCTCTTTTTAGAGCCATTGTTCTACTCACATGCAGACAAACTCATGTCAGTTCAAGAACAGTAAGGATATAACCCTTTCAGTCACATAAATTCAGCTATATTCATCAAACTGAAAAATCATGTTGATATTTGATTATAATTATATAGTATAACTACATTGAGATTGTCCAGATATGTTCTCAGCACAAGTAATCACACAGATGTTTGTAGTTATACTCAGTCTTGTAATCTCAAAACATGTTATAGTATCACACATCACACGACATTGTGACGCTGATAATGATACATTAGTGTTCATAGTAGATACAACATCACTCGTGTTTTGATATGCTATCACATAAGTTTTTGAGATATTATCATACAAAACTTTGATACTTGTCACACAGAGAATTGATAGATTACCACACAAGGTATTTACGATATGATACCACACACGGTGTTTTACGTTGTCACACGGACGATAGATAGGATACCAAACAAGGTATTTTAAGTTATGATACCACACAAGTTATTTTTGGTAGTCACACGCACAATAGATAGGATAGCACACAAGGTATTTTACGTTATGATACCACACAAGGTATTTTACATTGTCACTCAGACAATAGATAGGATACCACACAAGGTATTTTACGTTGTGACACGGACAATAGATATGATACCACAAAAAGTATTTTACGTAATTCAATTGATGTTCATAAAGGTTTGATATCAATACATATATTGTCACACCCCTGCGCCGCGTGCGGAATCCACGGCGCGGTGACGTATGAACAGTTGAATCATGCACAAGTATTGAATAAGAACAACCACAATGGATTACTACATTTCATAATGTTTAGACAGTTGATTAGTTACAGACAATCTATCTACCAAAAGTAAGACAACTACAGACCCAAAATATAGTTTACAAAATAAGACTCCAAACAAGACAATTAAACATTTAGGATTTAGTGTGTTTCTAATCCATCCTAGCATGTTTCTTCATCTTGTTCTATCTTAGTATGGTCTCCTTAGTTGCCTCTGAGAATGTCTTAAACCTGATTACCTGAAACACGTGAAAAGTAACTGTCAACTACAGACGTAGTTGGTGAGAACAATAGGTTTAAGCATTTGTAAACATGAGTATATGATATAAGGCATAGGTAAGTTAAAGCATCATAAGATTCACACGGATGAGCTGCAACCCAAACTAACATCAAGTAAGAAAAATGAGTGTAAACAGTCCAATCACTGTTCGCACGAAAGCCAATAATATCAAGTCCCAAACCACGTTTGGAGTTAGATAATACGTCAGCAGTTTTGATAACCATATGACACCAGACCTGCAGTTGGCTTTTAAAAGCAAATTTAAAAGCCAACTCCATCCTGGATAAGAAAACAATGACACCAGACCTGCAGTTAGCTTTTAAAACAAATTTAAAAGCTAACTCCATCCTGGATAAGAAACAATGTGTCCGCTTTCCCTTGTTGTGATCACCCAGTACTAACGCTAATGAATATGATACTTGATGGGTTTATAAGTTTGTTTACAACAATTGACACCATGTTCTGAATCTTACTTTAACCGGATGTGTTAATGCCTTATTTGATAACATGAATTGAAAAGCCTGGATTTAATTCCACGAATTAAATCCTTTGTTTTGAATACCATGAAATGAACCACTTGATTTGAATACCATGATGTGAACAACTTGATTTGAATACCATGTTTTGAACCACTTGATTTGAATACCATGTTTTGAACCACTTGATTTGAATACCATGTTTTGAACCACTTGATTTGGATACCATGTTGTGAACCACTTGTTTTGAATACCATGATGTGATGACCTTGTGTAATAACAAGGTTTATAACAGAAGGGTTTGTAAAATCCTTTATCAAAAAGTGTTTATCATTCATAAGTACATTTGAGTAAATAAATTTCAAAACAGTTCAAAAGTCCCTTATAAAACCTTTTTAATGAAAAGAGCTTAGTAATTGACAAGTAAATTAAAACAGTTGACAATTTCTTTAAACAATTGATGAATCCCTTGGATTCGTAAGATGAACCTGTACTGTTTATGAATTACACATAACTTGTGTATGAAACAAGATTGAAATAGCGGTTTTGTTCACGTGTTCCACCCCAAAACAGTTATAAAACAGTAAAGGAGGGGCTAGAGTTCTCACCTGTCTGCAGTAGACTCTGAACTAAACAGTTAGCAAGTAGCAAACAGGACTTCTAATTGTTTCCTATAACATTGTAATCATACATAAGATATAGGATTTATAATTGTATAACTTTGATTCATTGATTGACTTGTGTTCTCATGATTTGATTGTTGTGAAAACTTGAATGTTAAGCTTTGAGTCATTTGATTGATCATGGGTCCAAGAAACTTATGAAATGCTCTTTGATGCATAATTCTTATGCATAAATGATATTTGTTCATGAATTTGATAGCCATTGATTACCATTTGTTGTGAAAAGATGTTCAATTGATTTCAAATCTTTGCGATTATGAATTGATCTCTCGATTATGTTAAGTTGTCACTTAACCTCTTCGTGATCAATTCACAATATCATAAGTCGAGGCCAACACAATTTGGGCCTTAAACCCATAAACCATGGGCCAACTATGATTGGTTTGGGCCGGATGGAATTAAATTGAGCTTACCCTCACGTGGACCGAGGTTTAATACTCAATTGGGCCATATACCATGGAGTTGGGCCGAGTATGGTGGGGTTGGGCCGAAAAACCAATGGGCTGCCATACTTGGCAGCGAACCCTTCATATTGGTGACCTAAGGTTCGGCCAACAATCATAACAAGGTTCGGCTCCTAGTGATAATAGACAAGTTCGGTCATAGGTTCGACAATCAGGGTTCGCAAGTCGGGCCTGAGGGCTCGGCCAGGTCATACGGCTCATGATAGTTCGCTGCTAGTGATGACTAGACAAGGGTTCGCCTAAACCAATGGTTCGTCTGCATGGGCATAATCTAGAGGGTTCGTGGTATGCACAGGGGTTCGCCACACTGACCAACGAACCATACAAGGTTCGTTTGCATGCCCAGGGTTCGTGGATGTGATTAGGGTTCACTGTGCATGCCACGAACCATGCAAGGTTCGTGAAGGATCTTCATGTAGGGTTCGTGGGAGAGAACTGGTTCGCCAAGGGTTCGACTAGAGGGGTTCGTGGGCAGCAGAGAAACTCCTCACAGCTTCGTGGAGACTCCAGGGTTCGGTTGTAATGCGACGAACCATGCAAGTTCATGAAGCTTCGCCATAAAACAAGGGTTCGTGATATCATTGATGGCTGAATGCAGGTTTGTCGGTGGCATCAAGGCTCGGCACAGGTTCAAGAGATCCCCTAAGGGTTCGGCTGCTATCTAACGAACCATGCAGGTTCGTTGAACCTCATTAGGGTTCGGCCACCTGAGGAAAAAGGTTCGGCCGTCGAACCTGTTGCCAGCCGCATCACCATCAACAAATCCTGCATCCAAGCTTCGATCTAAGCTCGACTATCATCAGAGATTGTTTCTATGGTCTCGAAATTGAATGTGGTTGACTAGATCCGGCTATGGGTCGAGTTTAAACAAACCCATGACCGAAAACCCTAAACTCGTGATCTTTCAAGCTTCATTACCTCACGATTTGTTGGATGAATCTGCGAAAATCTTGTACTTCCGAATAGAGGATGTCGAGAGCTTCGCGTGGACACCAAGAACACCGAAATCCGTCGAGTAGCGAAGAAGATACGAACGTTTAAAGTTTGGTTTTTAGAGAGAGAGAGGGTAGACGAACTATTAGAGAGAGAAAGGGTTGTTGAGGTAATAAATGAAGTAGGAAGCCTTGTTCAAGGCTTTTATAGTTCGGGTGAAGTTCGGGTGCGTTTCGGTCGCTCGGTTCGCGTTTCCGGAACGTAACGCGTATTTTACGCAGTTTTAATTAAAAATAGTTATTAAACTCATTAAAATGATGAGTTTCAAAATTGTAAAAATATAAAATAATTAATATAATTATTTTTACTCTTCGTGTGTTGTCGGATCGTTAAACATTCGAAATTACGTGTATACCCGCAATCGCGTACGTTTTACGATCGTATTAATTATTTAAAGTCGTTTAATCGTAATTATAAGTTCAACATTCGTATTATTATGGATCGTCACCCATAACTATACTCAGTCTCGCTTACAGATTACGATCTTGGTTGAATTAATTAATTGTTATACTATTCGTCTCAACACTACGCACTAACACTAACCTGTTACACCGAACGCAGTATATGTATAGGGCTCACTCTCGCTGCCCACCACTGTTTCGATATAACAAGTTACTGTTCTTGCTTAGTGAAATCGACTGTAAATAAATAATACATACTTGTTTTCTGATTACTAAGATCCTGTAACACACAAACACACATTTTGAACATACGAATCACATTGATGAACTGAACCATGAATAGACACTGTTCTAATGCTGTTTACAACTACATGACTATATGCACAAATGTTACAGTCTCCCCTAGTTAAGGGAATTTCGTCCCGAAATTAACTAGCCGAAGATACTGTAAAAAGATGAGGGTACTTAAGCTTCATCTGGTCTTCACGTTCCCAGGTGAACTCAGCGCCGCGTTTGCCCTCCCATCGCACTTTCACGATCGGGATACGGCTGCGTTTAAGTTTCTTGACCCCATGATCCATGATCTCAACTGGACGTTCAATGAATTGCATGTTGTTCTGAATCTGTATGTCTTCCAGTGGAATCTGAACATCATGATCCGCCAAGCATTTCTTAAGATTCGATACATGGAAAGTATCGTGAACATTGCTTAGCTCCACTGGAAGTTTGAGTTTGTAGGCTACGGGACCAATCCGTTCCAGGATCTCAAAAGGTCCAACGTACCTTGGTGCAAGTTTCCCTTTCTTCCCGAATCGGACAACGCCTTTCCAGGGAGAAACTTTGAGTAAGACTCGGTCACCAACTTGGAACTCAAGCGGTTTCCGACGTCGATCAGCATAACTCTTCTGCCGATCTCGTGCAGCCTTAAGCCGTGACTGAATGATTGTGATTTTGTCTGATGTTTCCTGAATGAGTTCTGGTCCTACGACCTGTGAGTCACCAATCTCGGTCCAACAGACCGGTGATCGGCACTTTCTACCATATAAAGCTTCGAATGGTGCACATTGAATGCTCGTATGATAGCTATTGTTATATGAAAACTCAATGAGTGGTAGATGAGTGTCCCAACTTCCACCGAAGTCAATGACACAAGAACGAAGCATGTCTTCAAGTGTTTGGATAGTCCTTTCGCTTTGGCCGTCGGTTTGGGGATGATACGCCGTGCTAAGATTAACACGCGTTCCCAAAGCCTTTTGCAATGATTGCCAAAAGCGAGAAGTGAAACGACTATCACGATCAGATATGATTGATGTTGGAGTACCATGACGTGCAATGATTTCGTTGATGTACAGTGTGGATAACTTCTCCATCTTGTAATCCTCTAGGATCGGGAGAAAATGAGCAGATTTGGTGAGTCGATCAACGATCACCCAAATCGAATCGAAACCTCGCGGAGTTCTCGGCAACTTAGTTATGAAATCCATGGAAATTTGCTCCCATTTCCATTGAGGAATTTCAGGTTGCTGTAGAAGTCCCGAAGGCTTTTGATGTTCTGCTTTGACTTTTGAACAGGTAAGACATTTTCCCACATACAGTGCTATGTCTTTCTTCATTCCCGGCCACCAGTAAGATGTCCTCATGTCCTGATACATCTTGTCGGCTCCAGGATGAACTGAGTATCGCGACTTATGAGCCTCATCACAGATGAGTGTGCGCAATTCTTCAGACTTTGGAATCCAAATGCGGCCGTTGAGATATAACAACCCATCAGCTCGAGGTTCTAGTTTCTTCTCAATACCACAACCCAAGTCTGTCTTGAGTTGATTATCTGTTACTACTTGTTGTTGTGCAATACGAATCAAGTCTTTCAAGTTTGGCTGTGTGTTGATCTCCATGGCTCTAACACGAATTGGTTTGACTGGTTCCTTGCGACTAAGAGCATCCGCCACCACATTGGCTTTACCCGGATGGTAACGAATCTCACAGTCGTAATCAGTTAGAAGCTCAACCCAACGTCGTTGTCTCATGTTGAGTTCTTTCTGATTGAGAATGTGTTGAAGGCTCTTGTGGTCTGTATAGATAACACATTTAGTACCATACAGGTAGTGTCTCCAAATCTTCAATGCAAAGACCACAGCCCCTAACTCAAGGTCATGAGTAGTGTAATTCTTCTCGTGAACCTTAAGTTGTCTTGAAGCATAAGCAATGACCTTGTCCCGTTGCATAAGTACACAACCGAGACCAAGGTTTGAAGCATCACAGTAGACAATGAAATCATCACTGCCTTCTGGAAGACTAAGGATAGGAGAATTGCATAACTTCTGTTTAAGAAGTTGAAATGCATCTTCTTGTTTCTGTCCCCATATAAAAGCTTGACTTTTCTGAGTCAATGTAGTGAGTGGCAAGGCTATCTTAGAGAAGTTTGCAATGAATCTTCTATAATAACCTGCCAGACCCAGAAATGAACGAATCTCTGTTGGAGTAGATGGAGTAGTCCAGTTCTTAATCGCCTCAATCTTGGCTGGATCTACATGAATTCCATCTTTGTTTATGACATGTCCTAAGAAGTGAACCTCCTTTAGCCAAAATTCACACTTTGAGAATTTAGCATAAAGTTGTTCCTTTCTTAGTAGTTCCAAGACTTTCTTCAAATGATCCTCATGTTCTCGTTCTGACTTGGAATAAATCAGTATATCATCAATAAAGACGATAACAAACTGATCCAAGTAAGGCCTACAGACTCGATTCATCAAGTCCATGAACACTGCAGGTGCATTGGTCAGCCCAAATGGCATAACCACAAACTCATAGTGTCCATATCGAGTCCTAAAGGCAGTCTTTGGTATATCCTCATCATTTACTCGTAACTGATGATACCCAGATCGTAAATCAATCTTAGAGAAACAAGTTGCTCCCTGTAATTGATCAAACAAATCATCGATCCTAGGTAGAGGATATCTATTCTTGATTGTTAACTTGTTCAGCTCACGATAATCGATACACATGCGAAACGAACCGTCTTTCTTTTTGACAAAGAGAACCGGAGCTCCCCATGGAGAGAAACTCGGTCTTATGAAACCTTTGTCTAAAAGTTCTTGAAGCTGACTAGACAGTTCTTGCATCTCAGACGGTGCTAACCGATACGGTGATTTCGCCACTGGGTTTGCTCCAGGGACGAGATCAATTCTAAACTCCACTTGTCGGACTGGTGGTAGTCCAGGCAAGTCTTCTGGAAATACGTCTGGATAGTCTTTGATAACCGGTACGTCTCCAACTGCTTTCTTGTCAGGTTTCTTTTCCACCACGTGAGCTAAGAATGCATAATATTTCTTCTTCAGATACTTCCTCGCCTTGATGCACGATACAATCTTCAATTCGCGGCAGGGTTTCTCACCGTAGACTATCATCGTTTCGCCGGACGATAGGGGAATTCGAATAGGTTTCTCCGAGCATACGATTTCAGCATTATTCTTAGATAGCCAATCCATTCCTACTACAACTTCGAAGCTTCCGAGAGTCATAGGAATGAGATCGATAGAGAAAAGATGGTCATTTAATCTTAGCTCACAAGCATTAATGATGGAATCTACAACTATGGTTTTACCATTCGCTACTTCTACAGTATAGGGAGCAGTAAGTGTGGATAGTTGCATATTAAGAACAGAAGCAGTATGAGCAGAGATAAAGCTTTTATCAGCACCAGTATCAAATATGATAGGAACATAGTGATCATTGATAAGAAATGTACCCGTGATGACTGCCGGCTCTTCACGTGCTTCAGCAGTTCCAATCACAAAAGCACGAGCAGCAGCAGTATTGTTGTTGAGTTTTGGACACTGGTTTCTGAAGTGCCCCTCTGCCCCACAATTATAACAAGCTCTTCCACCTGTAGCAGCAGAAGTTGTGGCAGCAGTTGTTGCAGCAATAAGATGAGCAGATCGACAAGTCGCTGCAAAGTGTCCCATACGCCCACACTTGTGACACTTCTTGCATGGAGTACTAGGCAGATGATGATACTGGCATTTGGTGCAGAGTGGAAACGGGCCAGTGTACTGCTTTCTGACATTAGCGGGTTGTGGCATAGCAGTGAGGGGAGTAGCATGAGTAGGTGCAGCCGCAGTCAACGCTGCAAAGTTCTTGATTGTTTTCTGTTTCTTCTTCTTATGATGGTGTTGTTCAGGCTTCTTGCCTTCCTCAATCTATGCCCTTTTGAATCCCTTTCGGGTGAGCACCCCAGATTTCACATACTCTTCAGTAAGAGTAGCACCCAGTTGTATCGCAGCTTCCAAAGTAGTGGGGTTGTTCCCCATAACAGTTCCTCTAACCACTAGAGGCAAGCCTTCGATGTATTTCTCTATCCTGCGGGATAGAGGAGTAACCAGATGTGGTACCAAAATGCACAACTCATGAAAACGAGTTGTATACTTGGCATTTTCGCCACTATCCTGCACCAGATTCCACATCTCCACTTCCAGTTTCTTTAGCTCGTGACGTGGACAAAACTTTTCCACCAGTAAGTTCTTGAATCCGTCCCATGGTAAAGCTAGAGCGACTTCACGTCCTCTGGTGTTCTTCTCAGAATTCCACCAGGTGAGCGCGCCTTTGTGAAAAGCGCTTGAGGCCATCTTGACCTTCAGATTCTCTGGACATCCAGTGAAGTCGAGAATGTCTTCAATGCTTTCCAGCCATTGCAGTAGGCCGGTAGCTCCTTCGGTACCAGAGTACTTAGGAGGCTTAGCATCGTTGAACTGCTTGAAAGTAAAGTTAGCAGTTCCAGCGTTTGTGGCATTTGAGTTGTGTGCAGAATCACCGGTACTTCCCCGAAGATTCTGGGTAATATCAGTGACCATACCCGGGATCACATCCCTCATGTGAACAGCGATAGCTCGAGCAATCTTGTTAATTTCATCATCATTACCGCTTGTCGAACCCCCAGCATTTGGGTCTCGTCGAGGAGGCATTCTACGAATAGAAGCCACAAGCGGGTCAGTAATGAGAATGAATACAATTGAATTTTCATGATAAAGTCAGTAATATATCCATACTACTAGTATTATCATTCAATTGTAATATGATCCAGTACACGTATAAGTTATCAACTTATTTGTATACTTATCATGTGAATATGTACGATGTCTCATGATCTCTCCACCAAACCTACACACTGACACTTTCCCGATATACCGAAAATAGCTTATATATAGGGCTCACTCTCGCTGCCCACCACCGTTTCGGTATACCACGATCATGCCCTTGCTAGCATTTGGCAACACGTTTGTACTGATTTCTAAGTGTGTTCCATTGATTAAGAATCTCATGATCTTTGATCAACTTGAACTATGATTGATTCCATGATTGAACTATGATTATGTTATGTGTGCACCTACTAACAGTTGTTAACATGTAGAACTAAATCATACGTGTGTTCTACACTTTCCTGTTAACCTATGTCAGTATGTACTAATGATGTAATCACTTAAGAATTTCACTTAAGGTTTACATTTACAGAATGTTCACAACTTGATTGATTCACCATAATGTTTGGTTCATCCAAGTTTGAATTGCACTATGATTTGATTCACCAATGATTGTTTCCCAATTGATTGTATCCCATGTGTTTTGACTAATGTTCCATGTGTCCAGTTGATCCCGAATCCTCACTCCAAATACAAACGCCGGATTCCCCCTAACATACTGAAATAAGCTTATATATAGGGTAAGCTCTCACCGACCCACCACTTACCTCAACACGTCAGCGTTAACCCGCCGTTTGCATTTGAAGCTAAGATTCCAACTCTTGATTGATGGGTCCTTAATTTACTAGAAACTAAGACCTTAGGTTTATGTATATGTGTCCTAGGTTAATCAACCTAGTTTCCCAATACTTAAAGTACTGAGCATAATGATTTCCTGTGAGAACTTCAACTAAAGAATACTGTTACACAGATTCTAAGTCATAAAGTTCCTATGATAATGAATCCATGATAATGATAACAATGACAAGGATTTCAAATCTAAGTTCTAAATTAATAGACCTCAACCTTTGAATTCCTATAGTGATATGACAAGGATCTCAAATCCAAGTTCTAAGTTAATAGATCTTGATCTTTGAATCCTATAATGAATATGACAAGGATCTCAAATCCAAGTTCTAAATTAATAGATCTTGACCTTTGAATCCTATAATGAATATGACAAGGATCTTAGATCAAAGATACTAAATTAATAGATCTTTGCCTCTAAATCCCATAATGAATACGACAAGGACTTTAGATCAAAGATATCAATCTTTGCCTCTAACTCCTATGCTGAATATGACAAGAAATTCATATCAAAGATACTGATAATACAGATCTTTGCCTCTGAATTTCTATAATGATCTCTGTGTGAGAATTTCAGATCAAGGATACTAAGAATATAGATCCTTGCCTCTGAAATCCTTAAATGCATATGCGTGAGAATTTAATCTGGTTTCTAAAATTATAGAATTCCGGTTCAAATTCCTTGACTCGATGTCTAATCTTAGAAAAATGTCCCTAAGATCTTTCAAGCTTATTGTAGACTTAATGCTCACTTAAGTTACTTAGATCCTAAGTATCCTCAAGCCTATAGCACTTAGTCCTATTGGGTAGCTTAGGTTATAGTCTAGGTCATTAAACATTGGGTTTTTCCTAGTTCTCTACAACCTTGGCTCTGATACCAACCTGTCACACCCCTGCGCCGCGTGCGGAATCCACGGCGCGGTGACGTATGAACAGTTGAATCATGCACAAGTATTGAATAAGAACAACCACAATGGATTACTACATTTCATAATGTTTAGACAGTTGATTAGTTACAGACAATCTATCTACCAAAAGTAAGACAACTACAGACCCAAAATATAGTTTACAAAATAAGACTCCAAACAAGACAATTAAACATTTAGGATTTAGTGTGTTTCTAATCCATCCTAGCATGTTTCTTCATCTTGTTCTATCTTAGTATGGTCTCCTTAGTTGCCTCTGAGAATGTCTTAAACCTGATTACCTGAAACACGTGAAAAGTAACTGTCAACTACAGACGTAGTTGGTGAGAACAATAGGTTTAAGCATTTGTAAACATGAGTATATGATATAAGGCATAGGTAAGTTAAAGCATCATAAGATTCACACGGATGAGCTGCAACCCAAACTAACATCAAGTAAGAAAAATGAGTGTAAACAGTCCAATCACTGTTCGCACGAAAGCCAATAATATCAAGTCCCAAACCACGTTTGGAGTTAGATAATACGTCAGCAGTTTTGATAACCATATGACACCAGACCTGCAGTTGGCTTTTAAAAGCAAATTTAAAAGCCAACTCCATCCTGGATAAGAAAACAATGACACCAGACCTGCAGTTAGCTTTTAAAACAAATTTAAAAGCTAACTCCATCCTGGATAAGAAACAATGTGTCCGCTTTCCCTTGTTGTGATCACCCAGTACTAACGCTAATGAATATGATACTTGATGGGTTTATAAGTTTGTTTACAACAATTGACACCATGTTCTGAATCTTACTTTAACCGGATGTGTTAATGCCTTATTTGATAACATGAATTGAAAAGCCTGGATTTAATTCCACGAATTAAATCCTTTGTTTTGAATACCATGAAATGAACCACTTGATTTGAATACCATGATGTGAACAACTTGATTTGAATACCATGTTTTGAACCACTTGATTTGAATACCATGTTTTGAACCACTTGATTTGAATACCATGTTTTGAACCACTTGATTTGGATACCATGTTGTGAACCACTTGTTTTGAATACCATGATGTGATGACCTTGTGTAATAACAAGGTTTATAACAGAAGGGTTTGTAAAATCCTTTATCAAAAAGTGTTTATCATTCATAAGTACATTTGAGTAAATAAATTTCAAAACAGTTCAAAAGTCCCTTATAAAACCTTTTTAATGAAAAGAGCTTAGTAATTGACAAGTAAATTAAAACAGTTGACAATTTCTTTAAACAATTGATGAATCCCTTGGATTCGTAAGATGAACCTGTACTGTTTATGAATTACACATAACTTGTGTATGAAACAAGATTGAAATAGCGGTTTTGTTCACGTGTTCCACCCCAAAACAGTTATAAAACAGTAAAAGAGGGGCTAGAGTTCTCACCTGTCTGCAGTAGACTCTGAACTAAACAGTTAGCAAGTAGCAAACAGGACTTCTAATTGTTTCCTATAACATTGTAATCATACATAAGATATAGGATTTATAATTGTATAACTTTGATTCATTGATTGACTTGTGTTCTCATGATTTGATTGTTGTGAAAACTTGAATGTTAAGCTTTGAGTCATTTGATTGATCATGGGTCCAAGAAACTTATGAAATGCTCTTTGATGCATAATTCTTATGCATAAATGATATTTGTTCATGAATTTGATAGCCATTGATTACCATTTGTTGTGAAAAGATGTTCAATTGATTTCAAATCTTTGCGATTATGAATTGATCTCTCGATTATGTTAAGTTGTCACTTAACCTCTTCGTGATCAATTCACAATATCATAAGTCGAGGCCAACACAATTTGGGCCTTAAACCCATAAACCATGGGCCAACTATGATTGGTTTGGGCCGGATGGAATTAAATTGAGCTTACCCTCACGTGGACCGAGGTTTAATACTCAATTGGGCCATATACCATGGAGTTGGGCCGAGTATGGTGGGGTTGGGCCGAAAAACCAATGGGCTGCCATACTTGGCAGCGAACCCTTCATATTGGTGACCTAAGGTTCGGCCAACAATCATAACAAGGTTCGGCTCCTAGTGATAATAGACAAGTTCGGTCATAGGTTCGACAATCAGGGTTCGCAAGTCGGGCCTGAGGGCTCGGCCAGGTCATACGGCTCATGATAGTTCGCTGCTAGTGATGACTGGACAAGGGTTCGCCTAAACCAATGGTTCGTCTGCATGGGCATAATCTAGAGGGTTCGTGGTATGCACAGGGGTTCGCCACACTGACCAACGAACCATACAAGGTTCGTTTGCATGCCCAGGGTTCGTGGATGTGATTAGGGTTCACTGTGCATGCCACGAACCATGCAAGGTTCGTGAAGGATCTTCATGTAGGGTTCGTGGGAGAGAACTGGTTCGCCAAGGGTTCGACTAGAGGGGTTCGTGGGCAGCAGAGAAACTCCTCACAGCTTCGTGGAGACTCCAGGGTTCGGTTGTAATGCGACGAACCATGCAAGTTCATGAAGCTTCGCCATAAAACAAGGGTTCGTGATATCATTGATGGCTGAATGCAGGTTTGTCGGTGGCATCAAGGCTCGGCACAGGTTCAAGAGATCCCCTAAGGGTTCGGCTGCTATCTAACGAACCATGCAGGTTCGTTGAACCTCATTAGGGTTCGGCCACCTGAGGAAAAAGGTTCGGCCGTCGAACCTGTTGCCAGCCGCATCACCATCAACAAATCCTGCATCCAAGCTTCGATCTAAGCTCGACTATCATCAGAGATTGTTTCTATGGTCTCGAAATTGAATGTGGTTGACTAGATCCGGCTATGGGTCGAGTTTAAACAAACCCATGACCGAAAACCCTAAACTCGTGATCTTTCAAGCTTCATTACCTCACGATTTGTTGGATGAATCTGCGAAAATCTTGTACTTCCGAATAGAGGATGTCGAGAGCTTCGCGTGGACACCAAGAACACCGAAATCCGTCGAGTAGCGAAGAAGATACGAACGTTTAAAGTTTGGTTTTTAGAGAGAGAGAGGGTAGACGAACTATTAGAGAGAGAAAGGGTTGTTGAGGTAATAAATGAAGTAGGAAGCCTTGTTCAAGGCTTTTATAGTTCGGGTGAAGTTCGGGTGCGTTTCGGTCGCTCGGTTCGCGTTTCCGGAACGTAACGCGTATTTTACGCAGTTTTAATTAAAAATAGTTATTAAACTCATTAAAATGATGAGTTTCAAAATTGTAAAAATATAAAATAATTAATATAATTATTTTTACTCTTCGTGTGTTGTCGGATCGTTAAACATTCGAAATTACGTGTATACCCGCAATCGCGTACGTTTTACGATCGTATTAATTATTTAAAGTCGTTTAATCGTAATTATAAGTTCAACATTCGTATTATTATGGATCGTCACCCATAACTATACTCAGTCTTGCTTACAGATTACGATCTTGGTTGAATTAATTAATTGTTATACTATTCGTCTCAACACTACGCACTAACACTAACCTGTTACACCGAACGCAGTATATGTATAGGGCTCACTCTCGCTGCCCACCACTGTTTCGATATAACAAGTTACTGTTCTTGCTTAGTGAAATCGACTGTAAATAAATAATACATACTTGTTTTCTGATTACTAAGATCCTGTAACACACAAACACACATTTTGAACATACGAATCACATTGATGAACTGAACCATGAATAGACACTGTTCTAATGCTGTTTACAACTACATGACTATATGCACAAATGTTACATATATGTACCCACAACACAACATATATACTAAAATAAAACATGTCATTACTACAACACCAATTTTTATACATGGATATAGTTTAGTACAAAAGAGTGCCATAAGAACCACACTATCAAAAGTCTAGCCATATGAGATTTATTTTATACAACAAAACATCCCATGCCATCAACTACCCAACCTATTCGTCTATGTCAGATGGTATCTACAATAAAATCCCAAAATATCCATTCCTTAATCATACTTACCGTAAGAAATACGGTATGCAGTCAATCAACATGGCTACAGCTGCCATCACCAAAGCCAATCCTATCAGTGTGATATAAACACTCACCATTGGAAACATCTCCATCACCTCCCTCAACCTCTCAACCCTCAATCTCATCGCGTCAACCTGTCACACCTCGAGCCAGTAGGTCGTATCGACTGTCCCATCATGCGGAATGGTCCCGGGGTGCGATATCCGGATGATAATCGTGATGATTAGATTGTTTAGATTGCACATGATATATAATGAGAAAATACTGAATGAAATAGAATTACAAAGTTAAATTACATAAGTATCGTTCATAATTTAACAGTGTAAATCTACAATCAACATCATAACTCTTCTATCTTGTATCTACACAAGATATACAAAATAATCTATATAATGATGTTCAAAAATATGCATGTCCAAAATACTAGGTCCTTTTTCTGGGAATCCTATTCAAAAGCACAGAGTTCTTAGTTAAACATGTTTGTCACCTGAGAAGTCATGTAAAAAGATCAAGTCAACACATGGTTGGTGAGTTCATATAGTTTTGTTTAAAAATGAATTTTGTTCAAGCCTGACCACATGAAAATCTCAAGCTCACCAATTACCACCTATACTATCTAATTCAGTATGCTTCTATATAGGGCATACGTAGGGTCATCTTACCGCCAGCCCAACCGCCAGCCTACCACATACCAAACTACATAATATATTGTTCTTGATGATAATTAAATGTTTCATCCCTCATTTTCAATTCACACACTTTGAATAATCTGAAATTTGTTATGACTGAATATCTGTAATGACAACCTTAACCTCATCAACAACCACCTAAATTATCTAGCCAAGTTTGCTTATGTATAGGGCATACGTAGGGTCAAGCTTACCGCCGGCCCAGTAGCCAGCCCACCACATACCAAACCGCATAATATATTGTTGTCAATGATAATTAAGCTTTTCATTCCTCATTATCAACACACCAGTTCTTAGTTCTTACTTCTTATTAGTTTTAACAAAGAGGGAATTCCATTGATTTCCTAAGTGCATTATATACATATGAACAACCATAGTATTTGTAGAAACATTTAACTAAAATGCTTAAGTAAACAAATACATAAGCATTTAATAAAATTTAAGACTTAAAGATTGGGCTTTGGTCATACTCGAGTAGACAAGTCTAGAAATCAAGGTTTTTAGTAGTTGAGGAAATCTATAAATATCATCAAACATGCGACCTATAATCAATCAGTCTAGCTAGGACATCTTTTAATGTATAGCATATTATAGTTTGTTCTAGATCGTCCATGTTCGTTCTTGTTCGTATAGATCGTTAGTTCTTTGGCACATGCTATCTTTGAATATTTCCCAGACATTCCTCTGAAAATAGATTGTCGAAAACAGTTCTCTGTATTAGTCTTTAGTTCTTTGAAAATAGGTCGTTGTATACAGTTCTTTGAAATAGATCTTTAATTCTTTGAAAACAGACCACTGAAAATAGTTCATTGTTTTAGATCGTTAGTTCTTTGAAATCCATCCTCTGAAAATAGTTCTTTGTTTTAGATCGTTAGTTCTTTAAAAACATACATCTGAAAATAGTTCTTTGTTTTAAAATAATTATCTACTCCAAATGAATAAATAACCCTTTTTGAAAACCTGTAAATGGTTTACCTAGACATGATCTAGGATAAGAATTATACATTTAAAGCATATATGAAGTAAAAGCATTTAAGTAATTATAATCCAAGGAAAATAATTTAGGCATGCTTCTCAGCCTCACGTTTATAAAACAAAATGTTTAGAAAAGGGGCAATGAACTCATCTGTGTTGTTATGCAATGAATCACAAAAGATATGCGCTCCTCGGTTGTAGATTAACTATCTTCAGTACCTGTGCTGATTTATTATGACTTGAATACGATAAGTGTTCGAAGATGATGTATACAGGGTTTGGGTCTCGGTGTGCAACTATGTGTCCTAAGACTTTACTAGTGTGTTACTCTGATCTTCTATGAGTATTCTAAGTTATGTACTTTGTTTGGACCATTACCCCTTAGTAACACATCCCAACTAAACCATGTTTATATAAGGTTTATATTATTAAGATTTCATAATTTCTTTTAAGTAAAACATCATTTATAAAATCCGTTTGAAGTTGCAAAACATTAAGTTTTAAAATCGTTTAAGTTATTCCAAAACATTTTAATAAAGAAGTTTGTAACTCATTTCACTTCAATTAAAACATAAATTACTTTTAAGAAAATATAAGTTAACGTGTTAGAACCTAGGTAATCTTACTTGATTAACCCCAAGTTCTTCACTAGATCTTTTTTTAGACTTAGTTCTATGTGCATTCTAATGTTTAACTCAAAGTAGATTTGTTCGATTTGAACCATCTAAATTAGTAATACATTTGCATAGAATCACTAAGTATGGAATGTTGGCGCATAAGGTCAACGCATCTTCACTTAGTTTGATCCTCGTTCTTCCATAGAATCCAACTTGTTTTCCTTAGTTCTTTGTAACTCACAAATACTCATCATGTGATCCTTTGTAGTAACCTAGTGAGTATAAGTTAGGTTGTAACTCCCCATGTTACTACCTTGTCATGTTTGAAACTATTCTTTTACTCACCACTTATTCAAGCATCCAAGTATAGTATCCATAACGAACCCGTATTTTGTGGTTTTCTTGATATTAGTTTAATTCTCTAATCCAAGTGCTTGTTTAAACATATGATAGTTCTAAAAAGGTTTAAGTGATAGAAAATTTTAACCCTAATAGCTTCATGGTTCGGTCAAATTGAGGAGGACCCCACGAATACCATGCAGCCACACGAATGGTAGTTCACGAACGTACTCATTCGTTTGACACTCTCCTTCGGTCGTGTTATCATACGAATGATAAGGGTTATGTGAAGCCCAAATGGTGGCACATGAATGTTGCTCCCGAATGTGGTTTACGAATGTGTCCATTCACATGGCATCTACCTTCGGTCACCAAGTCTTCACGAAAAATAGGTGATTCGCCCCTAGAGCCATTCATGTGGCTCTAGTCTTATATGATCTGATCAGTCATCACAGTTCGTGCGAATCGAATGCTCTTTCGGCCAGCGAGCTGGTTCGTTCGGCCTATGGTCATTCGCCGGAGTTGTACGGCTCATTCATATGCACTGCAACCGAGCACCTGTATGTTACTATTTTCAAGATCGTAGCCAAATCAATGTGTCTCACAACTTCCTACACCTTTTTAGACAATTATCGTGCAATTCCTAAGGGTTAGTGGTGGTTTAAAATTGGTTGTAAGTGGGGTGTTCGAACCTAGAAAAAAACCCTAAAATCGTGACTTTGGGCTCAATTTTACCTCGTTTCTGATGGTTCAAAGCTTTGATTTGTTGTATTTTCATGCTCTACGTGTTGTGAGGATTGTTTTGACACCAAAATCACTTGAGTTTGTGAAGTATTGGAGGTTTTAGGGTTATGAATCCCTAGAGAAAGAAAGTAGAGAGTGGGAGTGACGGGTTTGGGAGAGAGAAAGTGGTAGGTTAATGGAACCAAAATCACTTGACGGTTTTGTTCGGTTTCGCGCCGGAACATCGGTTCTCAGTCATTTTTTTGGAAACAAAACGTTATGATTTTAAAATAGATTTCAGTAATTTAAACTTAGGTGGTAATTCCAAGTAAATTAACAAATTATCTTTTATTTATTTTTAATTTGTGAAAATGTTTATTTTATCTGTTTAATCGAATCGTGCGGTTTTCGCGCGTATTCGTTTGGGTCGTCACCCATGCGAACATGATGATAACTGTACTTCCCGATTTGATTTTCTAATTATTTGACATAATTCAGAACATTAAACATTCGGATATATTCGTGCGAATCGTCACCCACACGAATATTCCGTCAGTTTAATATTCACGTAACGACGTCCGTTATTGTTTTGTTCTGTGAAATCTCACATACGTTTATACATAATAAAATCCTAACTGACATTCACATAACAGTTCTGTGTTGTCAGATATAATTCTGACTGTTAATCCATGGATTTGATATATGTTCTGAAATAGATGTGTAATAGTTCCGTGTTCAACATCAAATGATAATAACACACATGTAATACACATAGTTTGTACCTGAGTTTCTGTACAAGTCACTAACCATGTTTTCCAAAACCTTCCTTGAATAATCAAACTTATCACATTTTACTGAGGTTTTTGAAAGTTGAGTTTTAACTTGGTCCAACTCTAAGTGAGTTCATCGATTTTGCATCTAGCATCTCGATAGTTGGACTCTTTATCCTTTTAAGAATTCCTTTATTTTTAAAAAATTTTGAGTTAAAATATTTAAGTTTGGTTACTTCTTTGATTAGTGATTCATTATGTGACCTATACTTAAATATTTTATATTTGCAAGAACTAGAGCAAAGATTTTCAGTTACCTCCTTCTGCTTGTCATCCACCTCAGCCATGAAAGCGTGACTCATAGTTAGTTCCAATTCTTGCATCTGATCACTCCAATCGTATGAGTCAGTTTCTTGAGTCACCAGAGCTTTAGATGTGCTAGCACTTCCTCCAGCAGCTGCAGTCACAGCCTTCTCTTCAGACTTCTTCTCTCCTTCCTTAGTCACCTTTGGCTGCTTGCATTCTCGAGCGAAGTGACCTGGTTGATCACAGTTGTAGCATCGCAGCTTTGACTTATCAAATCCAAGCTTCTTTCCTGGGTTGTTTCCAAATTTGTTCCTTCCATACCGTTTGATGAACTTCTTTGCCTGAAACACAACCATTGCCATCTTCCATGAGATATCCATCTCCTCAACATTAGCTGGATTTATCTGCTCTAAATTATCCTGAGTTAGGTTGGCAGGTGCCAACTTTCCTGCTATGAATTCATTGTAACTGTTCATAAAACCCTTAAACAGTAGTAGATTTTCTTTGCTCTCTAGATTGATCTTGGACATTGAAACAACTTGTCCAGATGATAGGAATGCAGTCTTAAAAGGGATCGACTGAGATGAAGGAGTCTGATAGTGTTGCATCCCTGAGGCTTGAAGATTGATAGCAGACAGTAGAGCAGAGGTTTCTGACACAGGTGCAATGCCCATGGAGCTGGCATGATTCAGTGCTCTCTGTTTATCATCCATATCATAGGAATTGATGATAGAGATCAGTTCACTCAGGAAGGTCTTGTACATATCCTTTGTCCTTTTGATTGTAGTACAATTCGAGTTCCAAGTGTAAGGTAGTGAGCTCAGAAGCTTCTTGTTGACTTCTCCTTTTGTCATTTCAATCCCAAAATTTGTCATCTCGGTCATCAGATGAGTGAATCTGTTTAGATATGCTTCAAGGGACTCTCCGTTGATATGATTGAACACGTTAAATCTCTATCTTATCATATCCTTGCGACTTTGTGACAATCTGACTTTTCGGATTAACTTTGTTAACTGAAGATGGTGAGATCACAGGCCCAACAGAGCCAATGTAGGCCCAATAAGCCAAGGGAGGCTCAGTAAGGCCCAATAGGGTCAAGTGAGGCCCAATGAAAACAAAGTAGGCCCAGGGAAGGCCCAATAAGGCCAAGGAAGGCCCAATGAGGCCCAATTGTATTTGAGAAGCCCAATTGGGTAAATTTAGCCCAACAATGAGTTAAAGGATTCAATTAGTGACTATTCGGGATTTTCGACTCAACTTTGTTAATCGAAATGATATGTTGTCGATCCAGAATAACCTATAGGAGTTAGGAATTAAGAAAAATCAATTCCTAAGTGTTAAGTTGTTGAAGATTAAACTTGTAATTGATTTTTAGTGTCAATTTTGACTTTTATAAGTCAAAATTCGACTAAATGGCTTATGAAATTCGAATTCCACATTAATATTAAGTTGTAACTGAAATTGGTCAGTTGTAAGTATCAACTTAATGATCATTATCAACTATCAGACGTTATGGTTACATTTATTGATCAAATTAAACTAAAATGATATCAAAAGGTTGAAACCGTCCATAGTCACTCTCAAATTCGGAAGAGTAGATCAAAACACTCACAATTGAGAATTCCTAAACACTATTCGGCATCCTCAGAGAGTAATACAAGCAGTGAATTGATTCCAGAAGCTCCGGACTGAGGAATTCGATCGCGAGGGGGCCGAACCTAAGACTCAAAGTCGATCTCAATCGATTAACCATCAAATCAAGTAAGTAATCGATCCTACATCTTCTAATATGGCTGACTAAGGGTTATCCTAAATCAATTTCAACTGATAACATCGATTTGATAGAGTTCAAGTAATTAGGGCTCGTAAAAAAGTCGTTTTGGGGTTCTCAATGTAAACGATGTTGAAAATCCAATTAATTAGTGTCTATAGTTTCAGAAGAGGTCGATTAAGGTTACACCTAAGTTAATTTCGATTTATAACAATGAATTGATCGATTTCAAGTTCTAGGGTTTGTTTTATGAACGGAATTGGGATTTGGAATCTAATGTGTTTAAAAATGAAATTGATCGTTGGGGATAGTTTCAGAAGATTCCGACAAAGGATAATCCTATGTTAATTGGATATAGAAACAACGAATTAGGAGGTTTCGATTTTTAGGGTTCATCACTATGTTCGAAGTGGGGCTTTCAACTGGGATGTGTCTGTTAATCAAATTAATTAGCACAGAGTGGTTCGAAAATTGATTTTCAATGATAACCCTATGATTTGGTGGACTCACATTATCGGATTGAACGATTTTAAGTTGGAGACTTAAGAACTTGAGTTCGAAAGTATTAAGACCCGATTAGTAGGGTTCTATTGTTTAATCTTTCGAATTAAAGCCATTACTAGAGTCGGTTGGATGATTAGAACAGAAACCCTATGGTTTTAAGATTTATCAGGTTCGAATTCGTGATCAATTTGGAGATTTTTGCTTCGGTTATAATATCAAATGGGAATTAGTTTGAAGTAGTGTTTAAAACAATTTAATTTGGAAGTCTGTCGCGATACCCTAGCGGGCTGAGTTGGTAGAGTGTGTGTGTTGCGTGTGAAGGGTCGCGGGTTCGAGCCAGGGGATGGCCGGGTTTTTGGAAAAAATACCATTTTTAGTATTTTTGATATATCTTTCACATGCAAACTCCGTTTTAACCCGTTCGAGTTGCGTTGGAACCGTAACGGGAATACGAACACATAGGAATGATAAAATTTATATTTTATCACGAAAACGAAATCACGTATAATTACGTTT
This sequence comes from Mikania micrantha, assembly GCA_009363875.1. NCBI lineage: Eukaryota > Viridiplantae > Streptophyta > Magnoliopsida > Asterales > Asteraceae > Mikania > Mikania micrantha. Next base: position 14,655,624 of record CM018681.1, read on the forward strand.
AATTAAATAAAATCGTATGTGATTTTATTTAAACGATTTCAAAGGCACGCGTACTTATGTATGCACATTCTTAACACTTTAACATACGTGTGTTGATACGTATGTGATTTCAAGCATAAAACGATAATCCGAATAACACTAAGTTATTGTTTAAACACAGATCCTTCGTAAGAGGATTCTCTACACGATTTCACGCGTATTGATAATTCTGCAATCACCAAAGGTGCGTACACGGCCCCTTTCTTATTTTAAACTGTTTTGGGGGAGAAAACATGTGCAACAAACTATTTTCAGATACATATCACTTGCATGAGTTAGCTGTTTACATTATGTGACAACATAGCAATTTGAAAGTCCTTACACACCTCGAACCGTTTAGTTTGCCGTAGCGCAAAGCGTGGTAGTTGGAAATAGATCTATTAGGTTTGACAAACCTCACCTGGTAGATGGGATCTACGCAGGTGTTTGACTGACCAAACACATTTTACTATTGTTGTGCTAGACAATAGTGGCAAGGCAAAAACATGCTATAGCATGGCAATTCGTCAGCTTCGGTGTCGACCACTTATGTAAATAGTTTATATGACTAGCTATCATGACTGTGCATGTGTGATTATGTTATCTACAACTTGATACTCAAACTGTTGTTTTAAACATTGTGAATGCTTAAAACCTGTGTTATGCACCAACCATTGTGTTGACTTGATTTACATGTTTTCTCAGGACGCTAAGGCGCGCATTAAAGCTGGCATGGACTAGGAGATAGAGTCGCATGCATTTTAAACATTTTGGATATTTGAATTTGAACATTTGAGGATTTTGTTTTGTAATTTACATATTACAACTGTTAATGATATTTAAACGCTTCCGCAATTTTTGAAAACCCTGATGTTATGTTTTTAAGACTAAAGTATGATTTGAAATTCATATAGAGGTCTTCGTTATGTCTAATGATCTGAGATCCTGGTTTGTCACGTTCCCAAACGGTATGATTCCGTTAGTTGAAAATTGGGGGTGTGACAGATTGGTATCAGAGACATTGGTTATAGCGAACTAGGTTTGCATTTGTAGACTTAGACTATGACTGTTAGACATTAGACACATCTGATTATACATATTGCTTAGAAATTACATATGACATTATGTAATTGACTTGTTTACACATTCCATGGCACTGCACTTACATATGGCATTATGTAACAGGCATGGCATCATCATCAGTACCTTATATTTACATTGATGATTCTGAGGACGAGGAACCGATAGTTCCAGCACCACCATCATCACCACCACCACCTATTCCATCTCCTCCACCATATGGGATGGATGACTCAGATCCGGAGGAGGATCCGGAGGAGGATCCAGACGAGGATCCCGAGGAGGATCCAGATGAGGACCCGGATGAAGATCCGGAAGAGGAGCCAGTGGAGGGCACTCAGCAGATCCCTGCTGAGGGACCTTCTTCACATCCACCACCAGTACTAGATACTCCTGAGCCTAAGAGGCAAAGGACGGACGCTGAGGAGATCGCCAAACTGCGCGAGGATTTGCACGAGGCAGAAGATAGGATCGCACAACATTCTCAGGAACAATGGGATGCTAATGAAAGGCAAGAGGAACTTGCCCATCTGGTTCATGACATGCGGAATGAGATGATTAACTTGATTGATCGTCTCGAAGCTTCAGAGAACCGAGCTGAGTTCTTGGAGGGCAGGATAGAAGCCTTAGAGGATTTAGTGGCCTCTGAGAATGAGGAAGAGGATGAAGAGGAAGAAGGGGAGGAACCAGCACTAGTTGTTGATTCTGATCCTGAATCCACAGTTGAGGACGATTAATTTTTCTTTTCTTGTTTGTTTTGTTTAAACTTATTAGGAACGGGTTGTGTTCCTACATTAGTAGTTTGAAAACTTATGTTTGATTTCAAAAGTATTGTACTCAAAGAAAGTTTCTATCTAATGAAGAATTATTATTTATTCCCAACAGTTGTGTTGATTTATATTATATGTTGTGTTTGTTGTTTTACTTACACATGTTACATTGGACTTTGCAAGCATGCTAACACTTCTTGTAAATAGGAAACTAATGGCTGAGGGAAACGTTCACATGACAGTCGCTGAGCTCAACGAGCTAATTAACAACAGAGTCGCTGAGGCAATCGCACAGTATGCTCAGACACACAACACAGGACCACAGGGTCCAGCTGGGGGATTGGTTAACCCACAAGTCTGCACTTCAAGATGTTCTTGGACTGTAAACCACACAATTTCAAAGGGTCGGAGGGGGCCATTGGACTCCTTCGGTGGATTGAAAAGGCGGAGTCTGTGTTTGAAATGTGCAACTGCCCTGACGAAAGCAAGGTGAAATTTGCTACGGGAACATTGGAGGGTCCAGCATTAACTTGGTGGAACTCAAATGTTCAGACTCTGGGATTGGGAGAGGCTAATGCCTTGACATGGAACAACTTCAAAACTTTACTGCAAGAGGAGTACTGTCCTCGCATTGAAATGCAGAAGTTAGAGGAGGAATATTGGCACCTCAAGATGGAGGGGTCAAATATTGAAGAGTACACAACCAGGTCACATGAGTTGGCCAGACTTCTACCACACATGGCTACTCCAGCCAGCAAGTGGATTGAAAGATACATTGGAGGACTAGTGCCTCAGATTCAGGGGTTGGTTACTTCAGCAAATCCCACCACCATTCAACAAGCTGTTCGTTTAGCGCATCAGCTTACTGACCAGGCAATGTTACAGGGGACTCTGCCTAAACGAACATCTGCTACCAAGGTGGGAGATCATAAAAGAAAGTGGGAAGGTAACAACTCAAAGGGCAACAACCAACAATCATATCAGCAAAACCGGAAGCAAGACTCAAACAAGTCTTATCATGGTTCAAGCAGTGGTCAGCAATCATCATCATCGGGGGGTTATATTGGTAAACACCCCAAGTGCAACAGGTGTGGATATCATCATGCAGGTAATCAATGTGAGAGAGCTAAGTGCCAGAGGTGTGGCAAGATTGGACATGCGGCTAAGGATTGTCGCGGGGAGCTACAGAACAACCACAACAACCAGAATAATAACCAGAACAACGCACAGAAGGGTTGTTATGAGTGTGGCAAGATGGGACACTTCAAGAAAGATTGCCCGCAACTCAAGAAAGGCGGGGACAATAATGTCAATGGCAATGGGAATGGCAACGGTAATGGTAATGGCACCAACAACAACAATAACAATAACAACAACAATAATGGTGCTAGGGGCAGGGCGTTTGTGATTGGAGGACGTCAAGCGCAGGAGGATCCCAACATTGTTACGGGTACGTTCCTCTTAAATAATCACTATGCCTCTATGTTATTTGACACTGGTGCCGATCGGAGTTTTGTATCTTGTTCACTTGCTAAGTTGCTAAATGTTAGTCCCACTGCCTTAGATAGTCCATATACTGTGGAATTAGTTGATGGTAAGTTGATTGTAGTGGAAAGTATTTTTAAGGGATGTATCCTTGATTTGATGGGTCAAACATTAGAGATTGATCTTATGCCTATTGCCTTAGGCAGTTTTGATGTAGTTATTGGCATGGACTGGTTGTCCAAGAACCAGGCTGAAATCGTATGCCATGAAAAGATCGTTCGCATACCTCTTCCGCAGGGAGAGACATTGTATGTACAAGGCGAGAAGAGCAGTACGCCACTGCGTCTCATATCTTGTATGAAAGCACACAAGTGCCTACGGAAAGGTCATACGGCAGTTATAGCACTTATAACTGAAAAGCCGGTAGCTGAGAAAAAGATTGAAGATATACCTGTAGTTTGTGAATTTCCGGAGGTGTTTTCAGAAGACTTGCCGGGATTACCGCCTATCAGACAGGTGGAATTTCGAATCGATCTTACTGTTCACGATTATTTGAAGCCATGATTATTTAGAAATTTTCTAAATACTGTTCACGAAGTCCCGGTAGACCAGAGCACCAAACACTACTCGAAATAAAGCAATCACTCTCACTATACTCGAATATCCAATGTAATTGAAGCTAGGTATATCCGAACAACTCCATACTCGAAATATTCTCTGTACTCGAAAACCTGGTACTCGAAATCCGTGCTGTTGTCGAAGAGTTCTTGTAATCGAAACTCTCGTGTACTCGAAGCACAAATCTACTCGAAGACTATGTGGATGAACTCCCCTTTGTATTCGAACAAACCAAATCTTGTAGTCGAACTGTTTACAACCTTTCGAACACTCTATCTGTACTCGAAATAGCTGAACTTGAAAATTTTGAACTCGAAAATACTTAAGAAAATTTTATAAAAATATTTCTTAAGATCTGGAGTCCCAAAATTAAACAGTAGCTAGATGGAGTAGAGTAGAATGATAAATTTGTAAACTTGCTTGTAAAAGTTGTTATCTTGATGACGAAAAGAGCACCCAAGCTCTGATACCACTTGTAGGTCTCAAACCAGATCAAGAACGTAGCTTTATCACTCAAATTATCACCAAGAGACTCTAACAAGTGCGGAATCCATGTTAGAATCAAGAAAGCAAGTAGAAAAATGTAATCTTTGTATAAATACTGAAATTCGAGTATAGATGCCTCAATATGTCTAGAGAGCAAATGCCTCGGGATTCCAACCGAAACTAGTACAAAATACGTCTATTTATACTAATCTAGGTGTGCTCGAAATCTAACATAAAACAATTTCAAGTATACGAACACATGGTGTATTCGAACCATCTGTACACGAAATCAACAAAAATTCTAGACTTTAGCTCTTCCAATGGTTAACTTTGTCAGTCTTCATCGTGTAGTGGGCTTCACATTTGTCTTATTATCTCTTGTCTTGTAACTCTGAATGTTGGGTATTTAAGCCCCAACATTTCCTGAGAAAATTGAATTAATTTTCCCAAAATTCCATGTGTTGTTATTCTGCTTTCCTCTTTTTTTAGAAAAAACTAAAGAACTAAAATAGCTAAGTGTTAAACTTTAGAGGGAGCTAATACCAAATCTTTGACCGTATGTCTAAAGTATTTGTTCCTGGTTTAATAGCCTCTACGAGTTTTCAAAAACTGGTACCAGAGCCTTGTCGTTTGTCTTGGTTTAACCATCAAGACTAAAATTCAAAGCTCTCTTTGATATCTCGATGTTTAGTTTTATGTGTTCTGCTTTTTCTGTTTTCTGCTTTTCAAAATTTTCAAGTTTTTGGGTTTGAACTTAGGTGCGTTCAAAAACCATTCAAACAAACTACCTTGAGAACTCATGACTCCTTAATTTGCTCATAACTATTTGTAAACCTGTGGCAGAAAAATTCACTTTAGATCCTCATAACACCGGCTCTGCCACTAAGCCACCAATCTTGGTACGGCATCAATATAATATATGACAGAGAAGGATGTTACACTTCTTATCCAACAATCATACTGGATGTTGGAAGTCTATGATGTTCAGACCTCATAAACCAATGGTCTTGGACATAAAGACTAGAGACTCTGTCCATAAGGACCCTCGAAAGTACACCGAAGAAGATTTCCATAAAATGAAGCTTGATGCCATGGCACATGCTCTACTGGCTATGGCCATCCCAGTTGAAAATTTATTCTGGTCTTCTTCACCACGAGTCCGCTAAGGACTTGTGGAATGCTCTTAAAGAGAACTTCGGTGGTACCGATGATGTTGTAGCCAATACAAGGGAAATATTGGCACAACAGTATGAGAATTTTGCCAACTAAATAATGAGTCACTAACCCAGCAATTTGAGAGGTTCACTTCTGTTCTTAACTGCTTCCTGAGATCTATTCCTGATAAATGGGAAACTTTTTTCATAGTCATGAGATCTTCACCAGACTTCGGCAAACTCTCACTTACCCAACTCCATGGTAAGTTTCTCACCTTTGAGTGGGATATTGACCAGACAAGAAAACTAATAAAGTCTGGTAAATCAACAGAAGTGTATGTTCAAGGGAACACTGTTCTTCTTAGTCATAACTCCGAAATCAATGATTGATATAACTAATGGCATCACCTCTTCTTCTTGTGATGACCATCTAGCGTTCCTGACCATCTATGTTTTATCATGGATGATCTCCATCAGATTCCAAGTGATGACATGGAAGAGATGGATATCGTTCATCAACTTGCCCTCTTAAGCATGAGAACTAATAAGTTCTACAAGAGGACAGGAAGAAAATTTCCTGGTATCCATGGGAAAACAATGATTGGTCTAAATAAGGCTAAAGTTTAATGCTACAGGTGTCATGGCTCTGAACACTTTGCTAGGGAATGCATAAATTGTCCCAACTCGAATTCTTCACCTTATGTAACTTTTCCAAACACACAGTCACATACTTCTACCGCACATTTTTCTTCTTCTTCTTCTTCACATTTTAAAAAGCACAACAACTATTAGGAGACATATCATATTGTACAAAACTCTCCTTCTACCAACGTACAATATGTACAAGCTGCCAATGGTAGCATGTACCAACTCACTCCTGCCCTACTTCAAATTGTTGCACCATCCCCTCCTCATATAAATGCATCAGGCCCTGCTATCCAGTCTTCATTTTTTAGTCAACTGACTCTTTTCACTCAAGAGTACGTAGACTGGAGCAGCATGCCTGAAGATGTAGGATATGCCCTCATCAATTCTAAACCAACAGAATTTGCTCTTATGGCTGTTGGTGAGGATTCTTCTGATACGCATGTATTCTCTTGTACTCTAGTAAATCTGTGTACTGATGCGTGCATTGATGCTTTTGCAAAAATAAAGAAAGTGTAACATCTGTGCCGGAATCGTTACCGAAACAGTAAGTTGCACAGTAACATTAACAGTAACTCAAGTATGAACTATGTAAACTAGGTCTATGCAAGGAACACTTTATGCTAAACCTAAACTATTACACTATTTTTTGAAATCTTGATTTAAACATCATGGTTTAAACAGTCAAAAACACATCAGACAACAATGAACATGTACATACATGCTTGATTTGATATAGGGGACGATCTGTACGAATGTTAAACTGACGAATTCTTCGTATAGGTGACGAAGTGTACGAATAGAGCTGAAAATTTAAAGATTTGAAATAATGACTGAAAAGTAGAAAACATAATCAGAAAGTGAAACGTAAGATCGTGTTCGTACAGTTAGCGCTCTGTATGAAAATGCGCGTAAGTGAAGCATTCCGACGAAACGAAAACGAAGACGACAAGAAAGATAAGAAAATTAAGGAAATATAATATTTCCTGTTTTACAATTTTGAAACTCATCAGAAATAAATTAAAAAGAAACCACATTAAATTAAAATACGTAAAATTCGCGAAGCAAATATCAAAACGCGTAAAACAATAAATTACGACAAATAATTCAAGAAATAATATTTAAAATATTTACTATAAATAACCACCTTCCAAACATTTAAAATAAAGTCTTTTATTTAATTTATAAAACACGCGTGTTACGATCCGGAAACGCAAGACGAAAACCGAGCAAGCGAAACGAACCCGAATACCCTCGTGGTATTTAAAGCCTCAAATGAGGCTTCCACCTCATTTTTACATGTTCTCTCTCACTCTAAACCCTCTCTTTCTTACATCTCTCTCTCCCTAGACATTCAAGACTTTAAACCTTCATATCTTGCTCGGTTCTTGGCGGAATCACGCGTTCTTGGTGTCCACGCGAAGCCCTCATCATCCTCTACCTATAAGTACCGTGGATCTAGAAAGATACCCAACCAAACTTGAGGTATGAAACGATGCATTTCATGAAAGTTAGGGTTTTCTCTATTCTTGTTAGTCGACCCATAGCTTTGGCTGGATCTAGCCAACTTGTCGAACCCTACACCTCCTAGGACCATCCGCTACGCTACCCTAGGTTAGGACAACCTGGAACAACTTAGTTCGATGCTGAGAATGATGATGGATGACATCCGAAGTGTAGGTTCGTGGGACCAATATGGGGCCAAACCTGTGATTGTATGGCACAACTAGGGCTGGCCGAACCTTTATCCCTGTGAACCTACCATCCTACCCGAACCAAGGAACTGAAGAAATCTAAGAGGGGCGAACCTTGCTGAACCAATGCTGTGATGCCATGAACCATCAAGACCAGCGAACCCATATGCGGCCACCCTAGCCGAACATGGCATTTTTGGCGAACCTTGGATGCATCACGAACCCTGCATGGGTGCTGAACCCCCATGCACAGCGAACCCTAAAGAGTGCCGATCCCATTACATCTGGCAAACTTTCCCATCTAAGCTTAACCGCCGAACCATCATCTAGCCGAACACCATGCTCACGAACCAATCTAGTCACGAACCTATCACCTTTGTGTCAGCCAAATCCATGAAAGGTCTAGACAAACCCTTCTGGCGAACCTTAGCAGCCGAGATCACCTTACCTTATAGGGCCGAAGCATTAGGGCAGCGAACCTCCTTCCCTTAGCAAACCTACGAACCTTAAAGCATTGAGCTAACCTGTAGTCTACACTTGGCCGAACCTCTACCTTAACCCCAAAGGTTCGCTGTGTTTGGGATGTAGCTGGTTCCCAGCCTTTCTTTTGTTCTCAACAGCCTTAATCCCATCACCTTTATTGAGTGTAACTTTAGCCCAAGGGAATAGAGTGGTCCATTTAATTCTCGGTCCAAATAGGATCCAATCCAATGAGCTTTTCGGCCCATGCACTTAGTTGTGGCCCATGACCCTTCGCCTAAGCCCAAATGATTAATTGAGCCCAGTTCATTCGGCCCAAGCACGTGCTATTCGACCCATGTGACAAAAGAAAATTAATATTTTCTTGAACAAAGATTAGAGGATAAGATTTGCATGGTACTTTGGAGGTTTAACACAAAAGTGATGGATTTGGGTCTAATACGTTCATAAACTTAAAACATTACGGTTTACAAGTTTATTGTATAGTTATGTAATTTACATGTAATAATGGTCTTAAAAATAATAATAACAACCCGTGGAATTGAAACTATAAACTTAAGTTATTCTTGGGTTGTTTAATAAATTTCATAACAAGAACATTAATTAACATAGGGTGAAGTATCAAGATTCTAGAACGGGTTAAAGTTAAACATAAGACATCAAAACAAGTAATGCCAAGGAGTTATAGCACTGGAACCAGGGCTGAATGATGACCGAGTCTCACAAGTGTTAGCCAACTGAAGGCTAACACCTACACGCACATAATTTATCTTGAATGTATACTTATAAACTACAAACCACATGAAATCAATACAGGAACGTGAATACTACCTCCAACACAAAAAAGAGCGCACGCAGTCTGGTTTAAGCTAGGCCAACCACTTCAAACACCAGGTGAGTTCATTGCCCCTTTTCTAACATTTTTGTTTTAAAAAGTGGGGCTGGGAAGCAAGCGTAAACTGTTTTATTTAAATTGTTTACTTAAATGCTTTTACTTAAACTATGTTTTATATGTGAAATGTTATCCTAGGTCATGTCTAGGTAAATTTTATGCAGGTTTTACTAAGCGTATCTACTTAAGATTTACGTGGATAATTGAGTTAAACTAAAAGTTTCAATGAATCAAACAAAACTACTTCTACGAAACTACTATTCTATGTTGAACGAATCAAGTGTTTGATGAACAACGAACCAAGAGTTCATTTGATCAACGAATCTAGTATTCAATGATAAACGAATCAAGTACATCTTGTAACAAAACTAGAAGAATCAATAAATCATTTTCAAGGGAAAGGCTAGGAAATATCAAAGATAACATATGCAAACGAAACAAAACGAATCAAGTATGAAACAAAAATCCTACATATCAAGAAGTCCTAGATAGACCGTTTGATTTGTAGTTCATATGTTTGATGATATTTACAGAATCCCCTAACTACTAAGTACCTTGATTAACAGACTAGTCTACTCGAGTTGACCAAGGCCCAATCATTAGGACCCTTAGATTTTATTGAATGCTTATTTATTTATTTAATTAAGCATTTATAACTGTTTCTACAGTTGCTGTGGTTGATCATAATTGTGTGATGAACTCAAGGAATCCATAGAGATTTCAAATTGTTGTATTTATAAGAACAAAGAACTGATGGGTTAATTGTAGGGGTAAAACGCTTAATTATCATTAGTATCAATGTCCTATGCGGCTTAGTATGTGGTGGGACGGCGTCTGGGCGGGTCGTAGGCTCGACTCAGGGGTATGCCCTATATATAAGCATACCGATCTGGATGATACATGTGATGTTAATGAGATTAAGGTTGTTACCTAGAGGGATGCTAAAACTAATTCTATATCGTTAAATGATACGAAGTCTTAATCAGAATACTTGAAGTCATGGTAGGATTGGACGGTAGGTAAGACGCTTAATTATCCTTAGCATCAATGTCCTATGCGGCTTAGTATGTGGTGGGATGGCGTCTGGGCGGGTCATAGGCTCGACTCAGGGGTATGCCCTATACATAAGCATACTGAGCTGGATGATACAGGTGATGTTAATGAGATTAAGGTCGTTACCGAAGGGATTTGGGAATGCAAATGGGTAGACAACTTAAACTCTAGACATAATGCTTGAAACTATGACGGAATTGAAGTATCTCTAAAATGCTTAATTATCATTAACAACAATGTCCTATGTGACTTAGTATGTGGTGGGACGGCGTCTGGGCGTGTCGTAGGCTCAACTCAGGGGTAGACCCTATATATAAGCATACTGAGTTGGATGATACAGGTGTTGTTAATGAGGTTAAGGTTTTACCGAAAAGGTTGCAAAACAAATTTTCAAACACTAAAACTATAAAAACTCACCAAACATTGTGTTGATTTTGTTTTCTTACATGTATTCTCAGGTGATTCACATGTTTAAGCTAAGATACAGGATTTCATGCTATGATACTCAGATAGGGGACCTAGTAGACATTTGGGAAAGCACATCTCTTGCCATCGATACGAATCTCTTTTTTATATGTTGTACAGATACAAGATAGAAACATTTGATTCTTTTGATGAGTTTACCTAGTTAAATTACTAAACATTGATCATTGTAATTTAACTTTGTAATCCTAGATTAATGCTTTATTGTGCTTTAATTATTCTTAACACTGATTCTATGTAAACAATCTGATCATCACGATTATCACTCACGATATCGCGCCCCGGGAACCTTCCGCCTGACGGGGACTTCGATCCAACCCCGCCGGCTCGGGGTGTGACAGATTGGTATCAGAGCTCAAGGTTATAGAGAATAATAGGTCATTTACTTAAACGGTTTGGCCTATAACTTAGGGACCCTCATATAGAGAATATAGGATTTAAGCTTGCATTGTTTCTGTCACGTTCGGTCGTTACGCTAACCGATGTTCTTTCGGGTATAAGCAGAATGTCACAACGAAGGCAACCATCACCACCTTCTCCTATACAGGAGACAGACCCAGCAGCCGTTGCACTCGCAACCTTAATTACTGAACAGATGATGACTGTTCACCCTGGAATCATCGCTCAAGTCATGAACGATGATGAGAACACTCGAAGCCACCCGAAGACAATCACGAAAACTAAAGAATCGGTGCAAGGAGAAACCAGCAAGAAGCGAAAACTGTGTCGTCCTAAGAAATCAAGAAATCCTGTAATCTACACTGAGGCCATTCCCCTTCGCCAAATGGCCGTTACTTCTGAGTCAGAGGGTCGTAAGCGTTATGCTGGAAAAGCCGCCCTTTGCGCTAGCTGTCACTATCATCATCGTGCTGAAATCTCATGCAAACAATGCACCCGTTGTGGTGAGACGAACCATTGGGATCATCAATGCATACCTTTGATGGAATTATTATGCAAAAAGAATGCTGGCAAATTTCCTTTATGTGCCACATGCGGTCTTCACCATGCTAAGAATAAACTGTGCAAACATTGCCTGAACTGCGGAAGAAAGGGACACTGGAGTCGTAATTGTAATAATCCCTCGACTCATAACCAGAACCCTGGAAAAACTACATATCCTCTTCCTCGACACAACAAGGATTGTTATGTGTGCGGAATGTCCGAACACATTGCACGAGACTGCCCCGTGAGGATATCTTCAGCATGTGATGCGCGTTCTGAGAAAATGGTTACTTTACCAGCTTTTGATGCAGATTTAGGGTGGGATGACCCTACATGTATGCATATTTCATCCGGTGCATTAAATTATTGATGGGAACATTAATTTGAAATGCATACCCCATTGTGGCTTTAGGAACCGTACATCTAAGGTAACAGTATGCAAACTCAGTGCCAATAAGATAATCGGAGTAGAAACCTAAGAAGTCCTTAGGTCAAATAAGCATTAAATGATTAAATAAAGATAGGGTAATTCTTAACTATAGCTTAATTACTGCAATCAGAAAGAGGACCCTATCTGATTTGAACACAAAAATCCATAGAAAGTCAAAATGCTAAAACTAGCGTGTAAGCTATCATTTTCCACCTAGACCTCATAAAACTCGAATTTCACAATTTGGAGAACTTCGTTTCTAGGATATTAAGGAAGGATGAATGTTAAGACTATGCAGAATTCATAGTTACACTAAATAAGTAGACCGGGTGAATCAATTACGAATACAAGATGAAGATATGCCAAGGATGGGTATTAGCATGTGATACACTATAACCCATAAGTGCTTGTTTCATTTCATACTAGTGTGCACAAGAAATTTATTCTATTCCTATCCGTATAACCACATAAGTATTCCATGAAAATTTTGGACTCCTTTTATTGAGATAGAAACAATGAAAGAATCTTTGGTTGATGGACATAACATATGTAGGAAACCATAGCTAACACTAAAGTTGTGTAACAACTGATGCTCATAGCATCGGTTGGTTTGAACAATAAGGTGTTAGAGTCACACAAGGATTAAGCAAGCCATAACAGTAAGACAACTATGAGCAATAAGACTAGCAAAACCTTGAGGCCATACGTAGGAAATCCCAAACGCGACCTAGAGTTTATTCTGGGAGCGTAAGGATATCACACCGACCAAAGCTTTCCAATTGTTATAGAAAAAGTAGTACCCGATAGTAACTTTTAAATTTCGGGAGGAAATTTCTTTAACAAGGGGAGACTGTAACATTTGTACCAGAATCGTTACTGGAACAGTAAGTTGCACAGTAACATGAACAGTAACTCAAGTACGAACTATGTAAACTAGGTCTATGCAAGGAACACTTTATGCTAAACATAAACTATTACACTATGTTTTTGAAATCTTGATTTAAACCTCATGGTTTAAACAGTCAGAAACACATCAGACAACAATGAACACATACATACATGTTTGATTTGATATTATTAGGATTAAACGTATGTGAGGATAAACAGAACAAACCATAACAGTTGTTGTTACAGAATGTGAAACCGACGAATTATTCGTATAGGTGACGATCTTTACGAATAGATCTGAAAGTTTAACGATTTGAAATAATGACTGATAAGTAGAAAACATAATCAGAAAGTGAAACGTACGTTCGTGTTCGTACAGTTAGCGCTCTGTATGAAAACGTAAGTGACGCCATCTGATGAAACAAAAACGAAGACGACAAAACGATAATAAAATTAAGGAAATACAATATTTCCTGTTTTACAATTTTGAAATTCATCAGAAATAAATTAAAAAGAAATCACATTAAATTAAAATACGGAAAATTCGCGAAGCAAATAACGAAACGCGTCAAACAATAAATTACGATAAATAATTCAAGAAAATAATATTTAAAATATTTACTATAAATAACCACCTTCCAAACATTTAAAATAAAGTCTTTTATTTAATTTATAAAACACGCGTGTAACGATCAGGAAACGCAACGGAGACGAAAACCGAGGAACCGAAACAAACCCGAATACCCTTGGGGTATTTAAAGCCTCAAATGAGGCTTTCACCTCATTTTTACATGTTCTCTCTCACTATAAACCCTCTCTTTCTTACCTCTCTCTCTAGAAATTCAAGACTTTAAACCTTCGTATCTTGCTTGGTTCTTGGCGGAATCATGCGTTCTTGGTGTCCACGCGAAGCCCTCATCATCCTCTACCCAGAAGTACCGTGGATCTACAAAGATACCCAGCCAAACTTGAGGTATGAAACGATGCATTTCATGAAAGTTAGGGTTTTCTCTATTCTTGTTAGCCGACCCATTGCTTTGGCTGGATCTAGCCAACTTGTCGAACCCTACACCTCCTAGGACCATCCACTATGCTACCCTAGGTTAGGACAACCTGGAACAACTTAGTTCGATGCTGAGAATGATGATGGATGCCATCCGAAGTGTCGGTTCGCGGGACCAATATGGGGCCGAACCTGTGATTGTATGGCACAACCAGGGCTGACTGAACCTTCATCCCTGCGAACCTACCATCCTACCCGAACCAAGGAACTGAAGGAACCCAAGAGGGGCGAACCTTGCCGAACCAATGATGTGAGGCCACGAACCATCAAGACCAGGGAACCCATGTGCAGCCACCCTAGCCGAACATGACATTTTTGGCGAACCTTGGATGCATCACGAACCCTGCATGGGTGCCGAACCCCCATGCATAGGAACCCTAAAGAGTGCCGAACCCATTACCTCTGGCAAACCTTCCCATCTAAGCTTAACCGCCGAACCATCATATAGCCGAACACCATGCTCACAAACCAATCTAATCACGAACCTATCACCTTTGGGTCAGCCGAAACCATGAAAGGTCTAGACAAACCCTTGTGGCAAACCTTAGCAGCCGAGATCACCTTACCTTATAGAGTCGAAGCATTAGGGCAGCGAACCTCCTTCCTTTAGCAAACCTACGAACCTTAAAGCATTGAGCGAACCTGTAGTCTACACTTGGCCGAACCTCTACCTTAACCCCAAAGGTTAGCTGTGTTTGGGATGTAGCTGGTTCCCATCCTTTCTTTTGTTCTCAACAGCCTTAATCCCATCACCTTTATTGAGTCTAACTTCGGCCCAAGGGAATAGAGTGGTCCATTTAATTCTTGGTCCAAATAGGATCCAACCCAATAAGCTTTGCAGCCCATGCACTTGGTTGTGGCCCATGACCCTTCGCGTAAGCCCAAATGATTAATTGAGCCCAGTTCATTCGGCCCAAGCACGTGCTATTCTACCCATGTGACAACAGAAAGTTAATATTTTCTTAAACAAAGATTTGAGGATAAGATTTGCATTGGACTTTGGAGGTTTAACACAAAGGTGATGGATTTGGGTCTAATACGTTCATAAACTTAAAACATTACGGGTTACATGTTTATTGTATAGTTATCTAATTTACATGTAATAACGGTCTTAAAAATAATAATAACAACCTGTGGAATTGAAACTATAAACTTAAGTTATTCTTGGGTTGTTTAATAAATTTCATAACAAGAACATTAATTAACATAGGGTGAAGTATCAAGATTATATGCCAACGAAACAAAACGAATCAAGTACGAAACAAAAATCCTACATTTCAAGAAGTCCTAGCTAGACCGTTTGATTTGTATGTCATATGTTTGATGATATTTACAGAATCCCCTAACTACTAAGTACCTTGATTAACAGACTAGTCTACTCGAGTTGACCAAGGCCCAATCATTAGGACCCTTAGATTTTATTGAATGTTTATTTATTTATTTAATTAAGCATTTATAACTGTTTCTACAATTGCTGTGGTTGATCATAATTGTGTGATGAACTCAAGGAATCCATAGAGATTTCAAACACTAAAACTATATGAACTCACCAAACGTTGTGTTGATTTTGTTTTCTTACATGTCTTCTCAGGTGATGCACATGTTTAAGCTAAGATACAGGATTTCATGCTATGATACTCAGATAGGGGACTTAGTAGACTTTTGGGTAAGCACATCTCTTGCCATCGATACGAATCTCTTTTGATATCTTGTACAGATACAAGATAGAAACATTTGATTCTTTTGACGGGTTTACTTAGTTAAATTACCGAACATTGATCATTGTAATTTAACTTTGTAATCCTAGATTAATGCTTTATTGTGCTTTAATTATTCTTAACATTGACGCTATGTAAACAATCTGATCATCACGATTATCACTCATGATATCGCGCCCCGGGAACCTTCAACCCGATGGAGACTTCGATCCAACCCCGCCAGCTCGGGGTGTGACAAAAAGCCAATATGTAGCTACAACAACAGAATCAAAAGCGGGAGCAACTATTGGCTAATAGAAATTCAGAAGTAGAAAAGTTAGTAAAAAACAAAGATAATCAAATTTCTATCTTAAAAATTGAAAAATCCAACCTAAAAGCATTAATGGAGTTGCAAAATGAAAAATACTCGGCTTGTAAAGATGAACTTACTCAAACTAAAGTCAGTTGTGAAAAGTGGGTTGAATCTCGCAAATGATTCAAGATGCTTTTGAGTAAGCAAGTTCATAGTAAGGCTAAGTTTGGAATCGGGTACAATCACACTAGTCCTCCAGAGGACTTTGCCCCGATCGACTGTAAAATAAATAAAACTGTTTCTAAATCTCTATCCCCCACCTTTCTTCCTGATGAGACTCCAGCCATAAAAATCACACCTCCAAGAGTGTATCAACCTAGAAATTTTCCAACGTTTTTGTATACCGCAAATACTAAATTGGAAAAGTTGGAAGTGACATGCTTGAAAAGTGATCATAACAATAATTTTTCTGAACAAACTGAGATTGCTTCACCCATGAGTCTACTCAAAGTTCAGAAGGTACAACACTACTTGAAACCTCTGATAACCCTAAGGCCTATCTTAACAAAGGAAAGAGGCCCATGGTGGACACTAAAATCCCTCCTTCTCATCGTCACCCACCTTATCCAATAATAAGGCATTCATTCCTAACTACTCTTCACTATCTCCTGCTTCTCTGAAATCTTTCAAGTACAATCACACTACTGAAAACTACAAGGCAAAAAATCCTCTGGAGAAATCTAGAGATAGACTGAAGGCTGAACAATTGAAAGCTGAACGTGCTTCTTCATCTAAAAGGAATCCTCCCAATAAGGTGAAGAAGTCCAAGAAAGCAAGTAGGCCGTCAGCTAACATTGCAATAAGACCAAACACCCATTCACCCTTCCATTTATCTTCTCCCCTACTTGCATCTCCCAGACCATTCATTCTTGGTACACCACCTTCTTTTCCCATGGTGACTCCTACTTCTTATTGTCCTGCTATTGTGAACTCTTCTTTCGTGGATTCACAAATAAACATCTTGCATCAAAATCAGCAACAACTAATACAAATGATGAAGAAGCTGATGAATAACACACATCAAAACAAATAAAGTCCTAAACTGTTCACGTCATTCTTTAAATAAATAAATAAATAATGACCCATTTCTAACCTATTGCATTTGATCCTCATGTGCATAGACCTTTTTCAAACCAAAATCATCTATGGTGTGTGGACAGAGGAGGCTCTAGGAACATGATAGGATGCAGATCCATTTTATATAACTTCGTTCCAAAGAATGGAGGATCCGTTTCCTTTGGAAATAACACAAAGGGTTGGATAGTAGGTTCTGGTTCTGTCCTTAGTGGAAAATTGCACTTCAAAGATGTAAGCTTAGTTGAAAATATCAAGTTTAATGTCTTGAGTGTTTCTCAATTAGCAGACAAAAACTTTAGTTCATTTTTCACCAAGGACAACTGTAAAATTCTTTCTCCTGAAATAAATTCCAAAATAAAGATCTTAATTGATCAACATACTCTGCTAACGGCTAAGAGAAGTGAGAATGTCTATGTTGTAGACATGATTACTGATTGTCAAACATCTTCTCCTACATGTTTGATAGCGAAAGTATCATGTTCCTGATAAATTATGCATTTCTAAAGGTATCCTCAGACAATATAGTGTTCCTAGAACTCCTGCTCAAAATTGTAGTTGTAGAAAGAAAGAATAGGACACTTATTGAAGCTGCAAGAACCATGCTGGCAACTTAGGATTACCTCCATCCTTCTGGGTTGAGGCAGTAAACACCGCTTGATATGTCTTAAACAGAGTTCACATTATGAAAAGACATAACAAGACCGCCTATGAAGTCCTTCATAACATAAAGCCCCTAATTTCTTTCTTCAAAGTTTTTGGGTGTCCCTGTTTCATTTTAAATACAAAAGACTCTTTATCCAAGTTTGCTGCTAAAGTTAACTCTGAATATTTTGTTGGATACTCCCAAACTTCTAAAGCTTACCAAGCTTTCAATCTAAGGATCAATATTGTTGAGGAAACCATTGATTTTAAATTCAATGAATCTGCCTCAACTTCCTCTTTCTCGTCTGATCCTTACGACCTCTTTGATCTTCAGAGCTTTACCTAAACTTCTCCTACCTCTTCTTATCTCCTTCCTAAGAGTCGTGTGAGACCTGTGAAGATTTATCTTCTCTTGACGAATGTTCTGTATCTCACTTCTTTACCTCTTTCCCGTCTTATCCAATAAATCCTCATAATCAGGATGAACAAATATCTACTCCCTTATACCCAGCCTTGGATAATGTATCTGTAGATATTACTGAACATGTTCATGCTACCTCACCTGAAAATTCTCCCAGTCCCACTGAAAATTCATCTTCTTCCAATGCTGTTTCTAAAATAATTGTTTGGACATCATTCCTTTAAATAGAAATCATCCACTAGAGCAGATCTTAGGTGATATAGGTAAGGGTGTTCAAACTAGGAGCCAGATTTCAAACTTTTGCCTTCATGCAGCTTTCTTGTCCCAAATTGATCCCTCCAATTATCAGGAAGCTCTTAAAGATAATAATTTGATGCAGGCTATGCAAGATAAACTATTGAGACTCTCTGCCACTTGCCCACAAGAAAATACCCTATAGGAACTAGATGGGTATTTAGAAATCAAACAGTTGTTCGAGACATTGTAAATAAGAATAAAACTAGATTGGTAGAAAAAGGGTACTGCCTTTTCTATATCCCACAACATAAAGGTATTTCATATGGATATAAAAAGTGCATTCCTATATGGAACAATAAAGCAGGAAGTCTATGTCTGTCAACCTCCCGGGTTTGATGATGTTAATTTTCCGGATTGGGTGTACAGACTAGACAAAGCACTTTATGGTCTGAAACATGCACCTAGAGCATAGTATGACACTTTTTCTCAATTTCTTCTTTCCAATAAATTTTCTCGGGAACCATTGATAAGACCTTGTTCATTCAGAGGGTAGACAAGGAACTTCTGCTGGTCCAAATCTATGTCGATGACATAATCTTTGGATCAACAAAACCTTCCTGGTGTGAACAATTTTCTAAATTAATGTCTTCCAGGTTTGAAACCTTGGATTCTCTCAGTGGTTATCCTAAAACACAAATAAGTTCAATGTTTATACAAACCACTGTTTCATATCTATCTGCGGTTACAACTTTCGATTATTACATTATAAACATTCCGTGGTTTTGAATCCTTCTGAGGTATCCACTCCTTCCGAGGTTATTATCTTCTAACTTATCCATGCTTAAAACTATTCCGAGGATAAGTTCTTCTGAGGTTGAAATCTCTTCCGTGGTTAAAATTTTCTCTCTTTCGTTATCAAATTCTCGATAACTACGCCTGATTTGACCGTCACTAATCACTCTGCAAAATTAGACTCCCTACAATCAAGAGAATTGACCCTCATCAATTGTTCTCAAGGCTCGATAATATCTTATCATTTTACCATTTTACCCTTCTCACCCCCAATGACCACTGATCTTATTTATATTAGTGTTTGTCTTCTTAAGTTCTTTACTAATCCTTCAAAAACTTCTTGATCTTCTTTTGATCAAGAAAACTGGTTATTCAAATTCAAAAGGTTCAAAATGCTGCTTATGGCGATGGACAATCGCTTGTCAGGCATGTCGCATGGCATGGCACGACACACTTACATTGATTCTGTCTGAGCTTGATGCTCATGTTGATGGTGTAACGGCATTGAACCAGGCTTATCCCTAACAAAGCTTTGTCTGTACATCAGGGTGTGCATGAACGTACTCATTTGTCGTTTGTCTTTCTCACTCTTGGTCACAGGTTTGTCTAAAGGGTAAAATAATAAGGTAAAACTTTTGGTAAGTTACAAGTAGTGGAGGTTTTATTTATTGAAAGCGCCCTCATTTGCAACGGTTACACTTCTTTGTCTTTTATTCTCTAAACCTAAGGCAAAAATTTGAAATCACACTCTGCATTTATAACTGTTCTTCGTTCATCATCGCAACAATAGCGTCTGAAGCTTTAAAATCAAGCCGATTCACAATCTCAGAGCCCACCTTGTTAAGTTTTCTGAGTACCCTCACTATGAGGAAGTGATCGACATTATGGTAAACTCACTTGTTCATACTGCTCTCATTATCGACCTTCCTATCTCCGAAATTGCTCTAAACCAGTTTTGTGCAAATTCGACCTTGGTGTCGAAGGATGACTCTATTGAAAGCATCACTTCGGTTGTCACTGGTCAACACGTCACCATCACCCCCTCCAAAATAAGTGTTTCCCTAAATCTGAACGATACCGAGGCGGCTACCACTATTTCTCTAAAACTCCTTCATAACGTTTTTGTTCAGTGTGAGTATTAGGGAGACCTGAAGAACAGAACACTGTACAAAGCCTACTTCAACCCTAAGTACAAGTTTCTATTTCACACCATTTTACAATGTCTTTCTCAAAAGAAGACTAATTGGGAAGAAATGCCGTATGACATGCAATATGTCATGTATGTTGTTCTGTCCTACGAAAAAGTCAACTTTTCACAAATAATTTTTGAGCACTTGGTGCATCATCAAAAGAGTCCAAAATTTTTATTGTATCCTAGGTTTGTAATGACTTGTCTCTTTGCTGATCTTAATAATGTTTGTGATATTGCTCCTCTCTCAACTATCAAGAGCATTGTCAAACAAGTGTTCACTAGGTTGAACACTAAGGCTAGACACATGGACGAAACTGAGGATACAACCATCCTTGGTGAGCCCACATCCACCTCCTCTTCCACACCTATAATGGCACCAACAAAAAGGAAAACTTTCTAGGTAGATGAGATCCCTGGAGAAGTCTCTGTCCCCACTGGACAGATAGAAACATCTGTTTTATCCTCACAGATGAATCCAGAATCCCTACCCCGTCTAGCTCCTCATCCATCCTCTCAAAAGGATGATGTTGTACTCCAAAGGGACCCCTCACAAACCATTGAATTGTTACTTGGCACTATGATCGTAGTCCACTCTCCCAAGGACATTTCACCTTCTTCTCCACAACAAGTCCTTAAATCTATTACCCAAGTTCTCCATGAGATTGATACTACCTTTGAGCAAATTGGTTATCCTCCCCCTTCACCATTTGAGGAGCAATCCCTTCAAACCTTTGCTCAAACTAATCAGTCTCCTACCCTTGGAGGAGAGGTTGAGATCAGGGTGTCCAGTCCATTTAGACATCATGATCATATAACTGGAGCATCCATCTCACATGAGAGACCAATGGGACCTCATCTGGATGAATTAAGTAATAAGACTGTAGTTTGGCAGCAGCCCATGCAATTCTTGAGACTGAGGATGGAAATCCCCAGAACCAAGAAAAAAGCGTCCATGACATTCCAGAGATGGACTCAGGTCATGATAAAACTGACTCACCGGTCAGGGATTCGGGTGATATCCATAAAAGGATGGACGAATCATATCTTAAATTAAAGGAGTTGACGAATTATGTTGCTCATATTCAGACTGAGGTGGCCAAACTCACTGAGTTAGTCACAACAGTCTTTAATAAACAAGTCCTACGACGCCAATCCATCCCAATGCATGCACATTCACTTGAAGGTACCCAACACATTCCACCTCCTTCCACTGCACCTACCTTCTCAAACCAAGTTCTTCAAGAAGTGCTAAACCCATTTCTTAACGCCCATCTCACCACCCTCTTCACCAACTTTAATAAAGATTTCCTCAATACCCAGAAGCTACAACTAGATATACTGAAAATTTCAGTAGATTCCAAGATCTCTTCGTTGAAGCATGAGGTATCGAACCATACTCTTTTTCTAGAATCTCTTACAGGGATTGCTCCTGCTTCTCCCTGGTTTAAGGAACAAGCTGATGAAGCTAAAAAGAGGGAGAATGAATGGCCCTTGTCTGCAGCCCAAGTTGCCAAGAGGGCAGAAGATAAAACTGAGCAAAGGACGATGAAGGAAATAAGATTGAAAAATTAGGAGGCAGTCCTCAAGGCAACACTGGATCAGTATTTTCAGACTAAGGCTGCTGAGGTTAGCTTTGAGCAGAAACAAAGGGAAGCTGATTCTCAAATAAACAATTGAACATCTGGAGTGTCCAGGAAACCCAAACCCTCAAAATCAGCTTCTACCAATCCAACAAAACCCACAACCGCTGCCCCCTCTTCTTTTGCCTCAACTACTCAAGGCATACCAATTCCAAATGGCTCTGTCTAATCTGAACATAACCCCATCTTCCCTAAGCAGAGCTCTCCCACCATATATATCCTTTCGTCACCCTTACACAAAAATAAAGAAAACTCACCTACCCTTTCTCCAAATTCTGCTTCTCAAACCCTCCAATAACTATCCTCACATAACTCTCCTCCTACTAATCTCAATACCTCCAAAATTGGCAAAAACCCAGCTCCCATAACCACTCAGTCTTTCTCAAGAAGACAAAAGAGTGTGGGCAGAAAATCCAAAACCTGCAATAAGAAACCTAAAAAACCTCTAACCCCTATTCAAGAACCAAGCTCAGACTTAAATGATGATCATCCCATTGCCTCTATTATCTCAAGAAAGAGAAGGCTCATATTGGCTGATGATGATGAGTTTGGCCTGCCCAAAACCACCACAGCTCCCTCACCAATAAAGTCAGAAGATGCTGAAATATCCGAAACTTCTCCAATGAAGGATTCATATTATCTTGTAAGGACATTCCCGTTTGATAAAGACCTTCAAGAGACAAAGCATAAAGAAACGGAGAAGGAAAATAAGATACTAGCTAGTATAGATGCCACTGGTCTCTCAGGAGATGATCTGGAAAAGACCTATCAGGAACAAATAGCCTTGATGGATCAGCAACAAAGTAAAGCTTATCAGGATTAGAGCTTGTATTCAGCTCAAATGGTTAAGAAATGAGAGTGGGAGAGTGGTTGGAACATGGGTTAGTCGGGTTGAAGTTATTAGGATTTCGGGACTATTGAATGAATACGAGAACCATCTATACTAACGTTTTACCAACACAAAGTCATGCCAAACTCTTTTAAATCTACAAAGTTACATTTTAACAAACCTAAGATTTAGGGACTTGCATTTTGTTATATCAAAACCATGTCGAAAATTGTTAAAACTAATTAGGCTTAATATGGGTTAACCAAGTGTTAGCCAAAAACCCTGATATTTTCAATACTAACTAAGGGTGTTTTAAACTAATAAAATAACGTAACACATAATAACAATAAGCAATGTGATAAGAGGCCACAATTTATAAGAAAGCTAAAGAACTAAAAATACTTATGAGAAACCAAGGAAATTAAGTGTAGGATTATGTTAAACTTGTATGATTAACACCCACCTCTTAGTGATTTCAACATATTGATGATGAATTTAGAATATTCAAATGGAAAGATCATTGTTAATTGTCAACTCGAAAGCAAACACTATCAACAAAATTATTAGAAGCTAACAAGGGACTTGTGATTAACTCGAATGGGTTAACTCAAGTTCATACATGATCAACATACGTTTTCATAAAATTTCTTATAGTTTACAATAAAAAGACATATTTTATGCCATGAAACCTTACTTTTATAAAAAATCATCATAACTTGATTATTAAAGTAATTTAAAATTAATTAAATTATTTTAGACTTAAATTGTTTGTAACATAATAAGATTTTATAAATGATGATTTGCTAAAATGTAATGTCTTTTAAATTAGTAAGTCTTATGAAAATAAGGTTTAACTACTATTATCTAATGAATAACGGTAGTGGGGAAATACTTAGCCTAGAATACTTAGAGAAATTCTAGTAACTCATTAGTAAAAGCCTAAGACAGTTAGTCGCACACCGAGACCGAAACCATATATACGTCAAATAATAAATACGTATATTGTTCGAATTCATAATAAATCAACACAGGTGGTAAATATACTTAATATACAACAAACGAGCACACATATTTTCTTTATTGAATCATAAGAGCAACAACACAGTGAGTCGATTGCCCCTTTTCTAAACATTTTTGTTTTCTAAATGCAGGGCTAAAAAGAATGTGTAAATTATTTTACTTGGATTATTATTACTTAAATGCTTTTACTTCATATATGTTTTACATGTATAATTTTATCCTATATATTGTCTAGGTAATCTATTTCCAGGTATCCAAAATGGGTTATTTTTTTAATCATGAGTAGATAACTATTTCAATTCAAAGAACTATTTTCAAAGGTCTATTTTCAAAGAACTAAGGATCTAAATCGAAGTACTATTTTCAAAGGTATATTTTAAAAGAACTAAATATCTAATTCAAAGAACTGTATGCAACGATCTATTTTCAAAGAACTAAAGATCTATTTCGAAGAACTGTTTCAACGATTTATTTTTAGAGGATTATCTAGGAAATATTCAAAGATAGCATTTGCCAAAGAACTAACGATCTATACGAACAAGAAAGAACAAGGAATATCTGCCAAAGAAATAACGATCTATAGGTCGCATATTTGACAATATTTACAAAATTCCTTAACTATTAAGAACCTTGATTGCTTTACTAGTCTACTTGAATATGACCAAGGCCCAATCATTAGCTCTTAGATTTTATTAAATTTTTATTTATTTGTTTATTTAAGCATTTTAACTAACTTTTTCTGCAGTTGCTATGGTTGTTCGTATGTATGTGATGAGCTTAAGGAATCAAAAGAATTTCCACATTTTGTTGAAACTAACAAGAACTAAGAAATAAGAACCGGTGTGTTGATGATGAGGAATAAAACGCTTAAGTATCATTGACAACAATATGTTATGCAGTTTGGAATATGGTGGGCTGGCGGCTGGGTTAGCG
Source organism: Mikania micrantha (assembly GCA_009363875.1). Taxonomy (NCBI): domain Eukaryota; kingdom Viridiplantae; phylum Streptophyta; class Magnoliopsida; order Asterales; family Asteraceae; genus Mikania; species Mikania micrantha. The sequence goes on from CM018681.1 coordinate 14,680,658, forward strand.
GTAAGCTTGACCCTACGCATGCCCTATATATATGCATACTTGGCTGGATAGCATAGGTGGTTGGTGGGGAGGTTAAGGTTGTCATTCAGTCAGGTTTGTAAAATTCATTTTCAAACAAAACTATATGAATCCACCAACCATGTGTTGACTTTATTTTTCCATGACTTCTTAGGTGACGAACACGTTTAATTAAGAAGTCCCTGCTTGTGACTAGGATGCCAGATAGAGGACCTAGTATTTTGGATGTGTATATTTTGAACATCATTATACATATTATTTTATACATCTTGTGCTGATACAAGATGGAAGATTCATGATGTTATTAGTAAATTTACATTGTCAGATTATGAACGATGCTGTTGTAATTTAACTTTGGAATTTTATTTCATTTAGTGCTTTCTCATTTTATATCATGTGCAATGTAACAATCTCATCACTCTGATTATCATCCCGATATCAAACCCCAGGACTATTCCGCCCGACAAGTCATTCGATCCGGCCCGCCGGCTCGAGGTGTGACACAAATTATTAATTAGCACAACATATCACCCTCAAACAAATGGTCAGAGTGAACAAACCATTCAAACTCTTGAGGATATGTTACATGCATGTGTAACAGTGGAATCATCGGGGCGTTCACGAAGTGTAGATTGTTCTTAACCACATGGTAGTTAATGTAAATATATACTTCAAACTTTCATTAAGAGAAATTCAAACTTAAAATGTAAATAAACCTTAATTATTCATAATCTATCACATCATAAAAGAAATGTTAAGTCTTAAATCCCAAAGTTAAACATTATGAATACGAATTAACTAAACCAATCTTCTAATCAAGCTATGTCGTAGTCCAACCTAAAACATGTTTAAAATAAAAGGTCAACTATAAAGTTGGTGAGCTTCACAGGTTTTAAAGCACACAGGAAAAAAATAGTTGATATAATATAGATATATAGTTGTCAAATGTGAATACTAAGCATAATGAACTATAATAATGAACAAAGCATGTCAAAGCAGATCAAATAATGTTATCAAGTAATGTTTGACCAAGTTTAGCCTTCTTAACAATGTTGAAGAAGGAAGCAATCACCGCGGGCTTCTCCTGAAGGGTAAATCAGACACGGTGGGTCTGGCCGGGCCAATAGAACTATGAATGTTTAAGTTTGTGATCGATGCAAATTCATAACTAAAGTTCACTACATCTAAGACCATTAAACTAAGTTCACATGTTTAGTAATTTAAGATATATTAAACAGGTTAAAACATGTTTCACCCCAAAAATAAAAGCGTGTAAAGGGATATGAAGACTCATCTTGACAAGTGAGAGAACCTTTGCAATAGTTGCCAAGGCACAATCAAATCAACCTATATTGTGCAATCGAATATAACTAATGTAACTATGACTATTATGGAATCCCTAATATCGTATAATAATTAGAACTCATACGTGAATGTTTGTAAATGGAATTGTTTCAAAAATTATTTTGTAATTATAATGTTGGGTAAATACTTTAATGTTTTTTATATAATTTAGAAAATTTGTAAATCTTCAATTTATAAAATAAGTTATTAAATAATGAATTAAATAGAATTTTAAATGTTTAATTTATAAATAAATTTGACGAAGTAAGAATTTAAAATAGTTATTAAATAAAAAGTTAGGAGAGTAAAGTCAAAAACAAGCCCCCCAAAGAGGCTCGAACCCGTGACCATCGAATTGGAATTCCTTTGCCTTAACCAGTTGTTCTAAGGCTTGCATGCGATTGGGAAGAAGTTTTAATTAAACTAAACCTATAAGAGAAACCTTCCCCCAATTATGTTTAACAACACCGAAACCCTAGCCCCGTTTTAATCCAATTTCGATCGATCTGAACATATATGGAGTCAATAGCCACAAGGCTTTTTTCATGAATTAAAACCAATCAGAAAGAGGTGTGAATCACTTACGTTGGTTTGCGAATGGATGGATTTCAATTGATGCTTCAGAGCTATGCTCGACGAGAGTTTAGAGCTTGATTTCACGTTCTGAGAGGTTGTAGGTATAATTCGAGTGCACACATCAATTCATAGGTGTTAGACGAGTATATAGTTTGATTTAATTCAACTCTTATGGTGGTTTATATAGTTCTCGAGATCAAGTTTGACTATGGGAATGTATTAAGGATTTTCATATTTCTTTAATTTTTAAACCACCAATTTATGCTTAGGATCAATCCTTTAAAGTACGTTTGTGGAGGCTGCGTCGTTGGAGGATAACTGGGTATCCATCGGTTGAGTTGGGTGGGGAAGAAGATGATGAGATTTGAATAAGGGCGGAACCAGTCCCTCCTTGATTCTTTCATAAAAATCAGTTTTCTATGTTGGCAATTCCAGTCCGCATAGTTTTTATAAAACATTTTATAAATGTATACTTATAAAGTGTATATAAATAAAAAAAATCCCAGCATTTTTATGAATAGAAATATTTATTTGTTTTTGAGAATGGTTAATAGAGTTATTATTTATTACTTTACAAAAGTTTATAAAATCCCCATAAAATATATATATTTATTTACATATTTTATTTCTTTTTTTATGACACATTTGTAGAAATTGTTATTATGGTTGTTGTAATTTTATTATTACTATTGTTATTATTAGAATTATTTTTTTCTTTATAATTTGAATTTGTTATCATTATATATATATATATATAAAGAATTTTAATTAAGAAGAATTTCGAATTTTAATTAATATCAATGGAATTACATATTTTTGAAATGTTACATGCTCCCCTAATTTTAGAAATTTCGTCTCGAAATTAAGAAGAAACTGTTAATTTGCTCTTCGTGTTCTAACGTGATCTCACAACAATGTTTCGATTCCCAAAGAAGTTTAGCGATCGAAATTTGGCTGTGCTTTAATGATGATTCATGATCAACTCATTAACGCGAACCTCATCAAGTAGTATGTGCAAGTGTTTTGTAATAAATGTTGGAAGTTCTATTATATATATATATATATTCATAAATATTTATTACGATTTATGTTTGTTGAATCTAATTAGCCTAAAAGAAAGATGATAACATAAATGTTTATTAATGATTTCTCCTGATTTCTGGCTAGAATAATCTACCATTTATTTATAATGTTTAAGTATAGGGTATATGTAGGGCGAACCCAGCCACCAACCCACCACATTGTTAATATTTGATAGTTTTCCCTCGTTCAGAACCTATAGTGATTTTTATTTTACTAAAGACATTATATAAATTAATTAGGATTTGTATTAAATTTGATATCTAAATTTGATGTAGTAAAGGGACAGTGAGCGAGTAGTAGGTTTTGATTCTTAATGCGAATGTTTCTTTGTTTGTGATCAATTGAAAGGGTAATGCGAGCTTCCAATTCCCTTATACCACATCTAAATGGGTTTAAAAATACAGATGCAAGAAACCAAGTCTTAATTCACACCTTGTGAATAACAACATTAGATTTCCATTCCCAGTCGCGAAATAATATCGAAGTGTTAGCATCAAAGGTTTGTATTAGAGTTGAAGTTTGATGTTTGAAAGATTCTTGACTAAGGGCAATTATGTTACATATTCGTCTTTCATGTTTTCATTGCAGCAATGACACTTGTCTAGTTGTCTCGATATAAGAATTATAACTAGGACTTTTGTAGGATAGACACCTAGAATTTATTGACTCAACTACATGGTTGACTACAATTATATTGTTTACACACACGAATTTATGAAACCTAATATTGGTCAAGATTTTGGTGCTAGTCCCAAAATATTGTTGGTGTTTATATATAGGATATACCGCAACCAACTCACCATACTAGCCATACTTTGAAGCATACTAATCACCTACCATTACCACAAAACATAAAATATTTCTGTTTATTTGATGTTTACACGTGGTTGACCATATAGTTCTAGTTTATATCTCTCAACCATATAGTTTTTACTAAGATTAACTTTCTTGATGATATCACTCAATCTATGAATCCTAACATTGGACAAGCGTTTGGTTCTACTCCCAATGTAATGTTGGTGCTCCTATATTGGATATGCCGTAGCCAACCCACCACATCAACAATACTTTGGAAGCATACCAATTACCTACCAATATAACACAACATAATATGTTTCACCTGGTTTGATATTTACACGTAGTTGGCCATATGGATATAGTTCATATTTTCAATCATATAGTTTTGACTGAGATTAGCTTCCTTAATGATAACACTCAAATATATGAATCCTAACGTTGGTCAAGCTTTCGGTTCCACTCCCAATGTACTGTTGGTGCTTATATATAGGGTATACCGCAACCAACCCACCACACCAACACTACTTTGAAAGCATACCAATCAAATACAAATACAACACTACCTTTCTAATGAAAATGTGTTGAGTTTTAGGTCCATATATTTGATTATGTTTGAGTTTACATTCAAAGATTACTATAATAGTGTCCCTTGTGTATTTTTACGATTCAAATGGATTGCATGTTCTCGTTCCGTGTGCACCCATAACGAAAATTTGCGCGCCTTGCATGATTAACCTGATTTATGAACGTGGTACACCAATGAGTTAATGTCGAATGAAAACTCCTCTAGTCTATGTTGTAAAATTCAATATAGTTGGAATAACAAATACTTAACATAATAGGTTGAAGAATTTTGTTTTGTATAACCGTAATTGGCATATTTGACTTTTGTAAGAAATTAATAAAAGTCTTCGTATCTATATGACGTTTGGTGTAACAAGCTTTAACCTACCAGTTATCACAAGTCCGTCAAATAATTCTCAAACTTGACTAGTTCAAAATTGTAGGTGTATCATGATTCTAGAATTTTCAATTTGAAATAAAATCTTGTTATTGTGAGTATTGAAATTTTTCAATATGAAACTTAATACAATAGATAAACATCATGACTCATAAACCTGATGCCATAAGCTACTGATTTAATATATAGTCATGTGAATGTATAACATAAGATATTTTAGAACTTTAGATTAAGATGATAATAAATATCACCCATTATAAGTTTAATATCTTAGAATCCTATAGTCGTATGATCTTAATATGAAAATAAATGTTGTGAGATGTTATAAAACTTTAGTTTAAAATGATATAAGTATGTATCATAAATCATAAGTATAATGTATCTGAGTCCTAGTATTTGTTGTTCAAGTGTAAAGTACCTATAAGAAAAAATGTTAATCACGTTACTCGAAAGTTCAAAGGAAAAGGGTCAGAAAACTGAACCATATTAAATAATACATAGAAGGTTGAAGCTGGAATTGGAGAAATCAAATAAAAGTTAAATCACAAAGCAATACTTGGATGCATTCCTAAACGAACACTTTTGACATATCAATGTGTTTAAGTTCAATTAACTTTCCAAAAGACATACTTTATCCTATAGGTTCATACTCACTCCAAGGGTTCTCAGGAAAGCATAACATGTCCATCGGTTGATTTCGATTTATACGAAATACTTTCCTATACAGAATCCCCAAAGTAGAGGTATTCCCCTTCCAGATTGTATGTGTTTCCTACTTACTAATGTGAACCTAAAGACTATTGACGAGAATCAAAGATTTAAATTGAATTATAAGTCTAAGAGCATTGTTCATGTTAACGATCCTCTTGCAAGCGGTAAGAAATTGGGTCAAAATATTTTGAACCCTAAGTCTAGTGTGTGAATACTATGACATCATAAACTAGGTTCAAACATCTTACCCATCAAATAAGTATTCAAGTAGCACATCATAGTTTCATAATCAAATTTGACCAATCATGGCAACTACCGAGTTCAAACAACATATCATGGCCTACCATGTCAGCTATAGAGTTCAAATAACAATTTATGGCCAATCATGGAAACTATAGAGTTCAAATAACAATTCATAGCCTAGCATGACAACTATAGAGTTCGAACTAAGGAATCCTATGGTTATAGTCTAGGTCTTTAATTCTTAATAACCTAATTCTATATAACCCATGCTCTGAAACCAATCTTTAACACCCCGACTAACGGCGGAATCATCGGTGCGTTCACGAAGTATAGATTGTTCTTAAGCACATGGTAGTTAATGTAAATACTTCAAACATTAATTAAATAAAATTCAAACTTAAAATGTAAATAAACCTTAATTATTTTCAATCTATTACATCATAAAATAAATCCTTAGTCTTAAATCCCAAAGCTAAACAATATGAATACATATTAACGAAACCGCTTATATAACATTCCTACCTGAGACATGTTTAAAATAAAAAGTAAGCTACAAAGTTGGTGAGCTTCATAGCTTTTAAAGCACACACAAAAAAAATAGTTGATATAATATAGATATATAGCTGTCACATGTGAATACTAAGCATAATGAACTAGAATAATGAACAAACCGTGTCAAAGTAGACCAAATAATGTTATCAGGTAATGTTTGACCAAGTTTAGCATTCCTAACAATGCTAAAGTAGCAAACAATCACTGCGGGCTTCCCCAGAAGGGTAAATCAAATACGGTGGGTCTTGCCGACCCAATAGATCTATCATTGGTTACAATAAAGTTTAAGTTTGTGATCAATGCAAATTCATAACTAAAGCTCACTACATCTAAGACCATTAAACTAAGTTAACACGTTTTATAGTTTAAGATATATTTAACAGTTTTAAACATGTTTCATCCCAAAAGTAAGAGCATAAAAAAGGGATATGAAGACTCACCTTGCCAAGTGAGATAGCTTTTGCAATAGTTGTCAATGCATAATCAAATCAACCTATATTGGGCAATCGAATATAACTAATGTAAATATGAATTTTATGGAATCCCTAATACTATATAATAATTAGAACTCATACGTGAATGTTTGTAAATGGAATTGTAAATGTTGTTTAAATACTTTAAAGTTTTTGATTTAATTTAGAAAATTGGTAATTGTTCAATTTATAAAATAAGTTGTTAAATACTGAATTAAATAGAATTTTAAATGTTTAATTTGTAAAAAAATTGTCAAAATAAGAATTTTAAAATAGTTATTAAATATAAAGTTAAAAGAATATAGTCAAAAACCCGCCCCTTAAAGAGGCTCGAACCCGTGACCATCGAATTGGAAATCCTGTGCCTCATCCAATTGTTTGATCTAAGGCTTTCATGCGATTGGGAAGACGTTTTAATTAAACTTAACCTATAACATAAACCTTCCCCCAATTCTGTTTAACACCACCGAAGCCCTAGCCCCTTTCTAATCCAATTTCGATTGAGCTGAACATAGATGGAGTCAATAGCCACAAGGATTTTGTTCATGAATTTAAACCGATCAGAGAAGACATGTGAATCCCTTACCTTGGTTTGCGAATCGATGGATTTCAATTAATGCTTAGAGCTACGCTTGCTGAGAGTTTAGAGCTTGATTTCACGATCTGAGGTGGTTGTAGATGTAATTCGAGTGCACAGATCAATTTGTAGGTGTTAGACGAGTATATAGTTTAATTTAATTCAACTCTTATGGTGGTTTATGTATATCCCGAGATCAAGTTTTACTACGGGAATGTTCGAAGGATTTTTTATAAAACATTTTATAAAAGTATACTTATAAAGTTTATATAAATGAATAAAATCCCATCATTTGTATTAGTAGTAGTATTTATTTATTTTTGATAATGGTTTAATAGAGTTTTTATTGATTACTTTATAAAAGTTTATAAAATCCCCATAAAATGTATATATTTATTTACATAGTTTATTTATTTTTTTCATGACACATTTCTATAAATTGTTATTATGGTTGTTGTAATATTATTTTTACTATTATTATTATTATTATTATTATTATTATTATTATTATTATTATTATTACTATTATTATCATTATTATTATTATAACTTGAACTTGTTATCAATACATATTTTTGAAATGTTACATATAAAACCCCATTATGCTAGCGTGGAATATGGGAAAAGGAGATGCGAGTTAAGACTATTGTACAATCGTTGATAGAAGAATTAGAACAAATCAAAGCCATTTTAAAGACATCTCAAGATAGACAGAAATTCCAATTGGGAGGCTACATTTTGTTAAAGGTCGTGCCATGGAATTGAATTATATGATTTCAGAAAAAGGGCAGGAGAAGTTAAAGGTACATAGGACCTTTTCAAATATTGACCCGAGTAGGAAAAATTTTCCTATCGGTTGGATTTAATGCTACATGGGAGCATAAAAAAGGACGTGAGGTTACATTGGAAGCTGAGGATGAGATGGGGAAACTCTATCCTTTCTTGTTTAATGGGTGTCGAGGTTGGGGGGTAGACTTGTAATATCTCGATTTCCATGTAACTCATTTTCCGTACGCAATGATTGTACTTTCATGTACAGTGTAGCTTTTTAATATATAAAATAAATGGGAGTATATGACTATCATAATTTTTCAAGGAGAAAAGCTAGTCATAGTCACAATGGATACATAATTTAAAAATGATTAGTTTGGGTCAAAGCAAAATGAGCAAACAGTGCACAAAACAAAAGTTAGTCTAAACTGAGTAGTTAAAACGAGCATAATAAGTGTACTCCAAATTGCACTTTAGATTCATATTATGAAATATATATGGTTATATAGTTTCCGAAAATCATGAACGTAGGCGAAAACTGTAACATCAGTGCCGGAATCATAACCGGAACAGTGTTGTGAACAGTAAATCAAGTACAAATTTTAGTTTTAGTCATATATCATCATCATTTCATGTAATCATATAACAGATTCAAACTTATTGCAAAACAAAACTCAGAATTATGGTTCATTAGTCAGATAATTATCTGGCAATACAGAACCATCATGTGACTGTTAGTTAAGATTTTATTATGTATAAACGCATGTGAGGCTTTATAGAACAAAATAACAATGGATATCGTTATAAGAATGCTAAATGGACGGAGTATTCGTATAGGTGACGATCTGTACGAATATATCTGTAAGTTTAACGTTCTGAATTATATCCAATAATTAGAAAACCATATTGAAAAGTGTAGTTATCGTCGTATTCGTACGAGTGAGGATTCAAACGAATGTGCGTGACAACTATACGATTCAATTTAAACAATAAGTTAAATATTTCTGAAAACTTAAAATAAACGAAAGATATTAGTAAATTTATTAGGAATCACAACCCAAATTAATTTAAGAAATTCTATTTTTAAAACCGATACGTTACCTACGAAAACGAAAAGGAAACGACACTTATAAGCGAAACCGAGCGAAACCGAACGAGACCGAACACCCGGGTATGTTGAAAGCCTTTAATGAGGCTTTTGAACCCTCATTTCTCTCACAACTCTCTCATCTTCAACCTCACCATTATCAATTTCTCTCTCTACTTTCTCTCTCTAGAAGAAATCACCATAACACTTCATTTCTTCACGAAATCAAGCCATTTTGGTGTTAAAACAACCACCACCACTCGTAGATCATAGAAGTACAACCGATCTAAGCTTTTATCCTACTGGTTTGAGGTAAAAATCGATTTTAAGTTCGTTTTTTTAGGGTTTTCAAACCCTTATGTTCGAACCCCATCTAGGACGGTTGAAACTTCCAAAAACTTTAAGGAAACCACTCACCCACACCCTAGAACAATGCAGGAACAAGTGAGTTACCATGGCTGTGCTTAAAACCCGATTCGATGAAGGCTGCAACCACCAAAGTGTGCTGGCTGAAAGGCTCCTACACAGATGGTTGAATGGCCTGCCAGAATCAACCCAACCCCATTCGGCTGAATGGCCTAGGGCCCCCTTCCTTCGGCAGAGGCCTTCATTCGATCGACACTTCCTGGTTTGGCCAACCACAGTCGGCAGAGATCCATGCGGCCCATTCTCCTTCGGTCTGCCATCCTTGTCTCGGCAGAACCACATTCGGCCAGGGCCATTCGGCCCAAGCCATTCGAGCACCCTACTACTTCTGTTGAGCTATATTCGGCCATAGCCCTTTGGCCCAAGGTCATATGGTAGTTGTTAATCGAACTAGAGCATGAGGTTGAGGCAAGGAAAAGGGCAAGACTATAAGGACCACATGGGAAGTAAACCCTCCCACTCACATGTATGCATGCATGGAATCTTGATGTGTGTGTTAGTGTGTGCATGGGAGTATTAGGGTCTCCTAATAATAAGAAAACTTAATTCTTTTCAAACAAAGGTGATGAACTTGTAAGTAGCTCATGCTAAGAATTTAGACATACGTACATTCTAAACAAATGTTAAGCTTACATCTATCTAATCACATGGGATTGAAATTAAGCAAAGGTTAATGCAACAACAATGAGGATTTTAATCATTTTAACATACAGTATGGATTTCAATGAATCAAGGAAGCAACAAAATGTGAGTGTTAGTTCCTTATTAACACACAATACTTAGTGAATTCTATACTATATGTAACCAAGTTAGATGGTTCCGTTGAATCTTCTAATCCAAGTTGTATACATGAACGATCTAAGAAACGAAGGAAGCTAAAGCTAAACCTTAGGCTTAGAGTTAATCAAATGGGATTAACATAAGTCTAACAAATCAATCTATGATCTTCTTAAAATAAAACTATGATTTAGTAAATAAAACCCATGATAAACTTTCTTAGATAAATGTAATGATTTCTAAATAAATGATTAACTTAAGATGAATTAATTGGAAAATGTTTTATTTAAAGACTTCAAATGATTACTGTGGGATAAGGGTTTACAAACGGGTAATATACTTAGGATAGTTAGAAAGAGCCTTAAAAACACATTAGTAACTTAGGAAACTTAGTTGCACACAGAGACCAAACCTTAGATACGACGAATAATACGTATACTTATCGCATTTGAAATCATTTAAAACAACTCAGGAACTGAAGATACTTAAGCTACAATCAACGAGCGCGCATTATCTGTTGTGACCCTTACTTAGCGACACAGGTGAGTTCATTTTTCCCTTTTCAAATTATTTTGTTTTACTTCGGGACTGAGAAAACATGTCCAATGCATTATATAAATGCATTATATAATTGTTGTCATGTTTTATGAAATGCTTACAAATTTCTGTTTTTAAATTATTTATAAACTGCTAACTGTTAAGTTGTTTATTCATTTTGTAAATGCTAAATCTTTATGATTTTAGTTATAAACTATCATGATTATAAGTCATGATTGCATCTTTTCTCAAACATATACTTACTCATATCATTACTCATAAAACTTCTTAAATGCATATTTCTTAAACGTATACTTTGTTATACTCAAGATTTTTACTCAAAACTTATGTTCGAGGTTCTTAACTCATTATTCAATACTCAGTTACTTGATGCTCAGTTATTTTATACTCGAATACTATATGTTCAATACTTTAAGCTAAATTCTTTATTTCAAATGCTCAATACTTTTATTTAGTATTCGGTGCTTGTGATCAATATTCATAGTCAAATGTTTATGCTCAATACTCAGTAAACTCAGAAAACATAAACATGTTAACAAAGGGGATTCAAGTGGGTAAACAAGTACATGTGCACATGGTATCGGAAAGGCGAAGTACTTAATAATCAGCAAGGACTATGTAAGACAGACTGACTGACCCTCGCATGTTGACCTATGGTGTCAACTCCTCCTAGTCATTCAGTGTTTTTCGTTGTCAGGACCTTGTAAGACAGACTGATTGCCCATCGCATGTTGACCTATGGTGTCAAGTCCTACTTGTCATTCAGTGCTCTTCATTATCCATCCATGTTTTGTAACAGTGGCTAGGATGATTATGATTATAACATTAGTGCCAGAACCGTCACCAGAATAGTTATCTTAAACAATATATGAACAGTAATCAGGTACGAACTACATGTTTTCATTGTATATTATGTTCAATATCATAAGTCATTATCATTTCGTATTAACAAACAGTGAATTGAAAATCATTTCAGAGAAACTAAATTCACTAAATATGGTTCACCAGTCAGTTAATTATCTGGCAATTTGGAACCATCATGTGATTATGTGGTAGGATTTTATTATGTATAAACGTTTGTGAGACTTTAAAGAACAAAACAACACGGATGTTGTTACGTGAATGCTAAACCGACAGATTAATCGTATAGGTGACGATCTGTACGAATAAACCTGAAAGTTTAACGTTCTGAATGATATTCGGTAATTAGAAAACAATATTGAAAAGTATAGTTGTCGTCGTGTTCATACGAGTGAGGATTCGAACGAATACGCGCGGCGACTGTACGATTCGATTATTAAACATTAAATTATTAAATTTTAAAATAAATATAAGATATTAGTTAATTTATTAGGAATCACAACCTAAAATAAATCCATAAATTCTATCTTATAAATCGTGTCGTTTCGTGACTAAAATCACGAAGAAACAATGTGTTACGCGAAACCAGGCGAAACCGAGCACGCGGGTATTTTGTTGAGCATTAAATGAGACCATTAATGCCTCATTCAAGCTTCAACAACCCACCCCACCATCTCCATCGTTCATTCTCTCTCTAGCTCTCTCTCTCACTAAAACTTTGAACTTCTTTCTACAATTCGGAGATCATATCAAGTCGGATTCAAGCATAGTCGGTGCCAAAACGATCCCATTATCAAGTGGATCATGAGAGTACAATAATTTCAAGCATGTAACCGTTGAGTTTGAGGTAAACATCCCTTTTTTTCGGTTTTGAGGGTTCATCGTGACTCTTGTGACTATTGTGTTAAACCGGTTTAAAAACACTAGATATCATGAGTTAGGTTATCTTGCAACCTTAGGAAGTTATAGGAGTGATCTACAACAGTTTGAGCTCGTAGGCTGACAATGGTGCTGCCTAAACGTATACAGGTTCGTGAACTACGTGGCCGAACCCATTAGAGGTGCCGAACCTTCATGCAGGTGGCTGAAACGAGACACAACCGGGAAACCCTAGCCGAACCTAACCTGAATCCGAACCTGCCCACCTGAGTCACGAACCCTGTAGCCTGCACTGAACCCTGCCCCGAACCTGTACTTTCTGCAACGAACCCTATAGCCACCTGTGGATGAACCTGCTAACCGAACCCTAGAGCACTACAGCGAACCTGTTTTTGTCTACCTACCACATAGGGCCGAACCTTTCACCACAAAAGTCAAACCCTTACACGAACCTAGGGTGAGGAAACTCATGGTTCCACGAACCTGCTCACATGAGTTTACCGAATCTATGAAACTACGAATCAATTACATGACTGACGAACCTTCTGGAGGCCGAACCTAACGACCAAACCCTAAAGGTTCGGTGGAGTAAGGGTGCCACATGGAACCTTTGAGCCGAACCTTAGGTGCATGGGAGATGGCAGCCGAACCCTAGGACTCCTCTAGAATTGCCGAACCTTTCCATTACCCTAGCTGAACCTTGGCCTGGGTCCAAAGGTTCGCTGGTCGGTGAGACGTGCAACTTAATTTTTATGAAACATGATGATTTTAGAGTGGTGTAATGCATGGGAATTCAAGGATGCATGCACGCATGGATTATATTACATGTGTGTGTGCATGGGCAAATAGTAAGGGTTTTATTTCATAAAACTACTACATAAATCACAAGGACCCAACATGATTAAATAACCAAATGGGTTATATTAAATTATGCAAAGGACTTGAATGGTGATCGATAAGGAAACAAACACCATCAATAGGCCAAATTGGGCCCAATGGGCCTGATTAAGGCCTGTCACATGTCAAATGTTATGTAATTTAAGTAATGGAATTTTTAATAAAATAAAATGTTTTATAAACCTTGTTAAATATAATTAAATGATTTTTTTCTAAACTAATGATTTAACTTAAAATGAATGTGATTAAAAACATATTAGTTAGTTGAGACTAATTATGGAATATAGGTTATACATGGATGCTTAGGTTAGACTAGGAGACAAAATCCTAGAAGCACACTAGAAATTAGGACACTTAGTTACACACACCGAGACCAAGCCTTAGATACGACGACTAATACACATACGTATAGTATTCGAATTCTTTTAAAACAACTCAGGAACTGAAGATACCTAAGCTACAAGAACGAGCGTGCATTTTGTGATATATCAGTTACATAGCAACACAGGTGAGTTCATTGCCCCTTTCTAAACATTTTGTTTTTAAAACGTGGGGCTGAGAAGCATGCGTAAACTGTTTTATTTAAAATTGTTTATTTAAATGCTTTTATTCATTGTATGTTACATATATGCTTGTTTATACTCCTAGACTCATGTCTAGGTAATTGCCATGCTAATTAACTAACAAGTTAATCAAATTACTCCTACGAGTAATACCTTAAATCTAAGACTCTAAACAAACCGCTAGTCCATCCAGTTCAAATTCAAGAATCTAAATTCAAAGTGAAACCAAAAGAATTAAAGCTAAAGATCATGTTCAAAGAAATATAATTCATCAGGTGATCTGAAAACAAAGGATCCTAATCAAGAATCAATTATCATTGTGAAATCATGGAAATTCTAAAGATCAAAATCAAGACTCAAGGAGATCTGAAATCATAAATGTGTGTGAATCATTGAAATAATGAAATCATTACAGTCTAATGAAATCATTAATACTTGGGTTAAGGTGGATGTCAGTTGTATAGAAATCAAGACCAGGTGTAACACACATAAAGTCCTGGCATAAATAGTAGACTCTTGTAGTCAAACTATATGGGCAATAACGTGAACTATCAAATGAAATCAATATCAAAATCATGAGAATCAAGGAGATCAAGAATCAAAGGATATCCGTAAAGTCCCGGCATGTACAGTAGACCATTGGGTCAAGCTGATATGGGCATCATTAAAATACCGGCATAATCAGGTAGACTCCTTATGAGTCGTACCTGATTTGGGTCATGTGTGAGAGGGTACAACTTGGACAACCACCAACAACTAAGTCTAACTGATTTAGTCAAATAAGGCCGAATCATCATGTCTTAGTTGTATTTAAATGTTTAGTTATTAATTTAATTACACATTTAATATTGTATAATTGCTTTTGGGAAATCATGTATTATTGGTGAGCTCAAGAGATCAATGGTAAATCTAATTGGGGGATTTCAGAATCTAAATCAGAGGTGAATGGAGTGAAACGCTTAATTATGAGTAACAACAATATGTTAAGCAGTCCGGTATGTGGTGGGATGGTGACTGGGGCTTGTCCCCTACATATGCCCTATATATAAGCATACTTGATTGGATAGCATAAATGGTTGTTAATGAGGTTAAGGTTGTCACTTCAGGGGATCAAGGTAAACATTTTCAGGGTAATCAAAATGTTATGAATCATATGTTATGGAAATCAAAGTAGTGGAATGAAATGTGTAATTATCACCAGGAACAATGTCATGTGGTTTAGTATGTGGTGGGACGGTGGCTGGGCGGGCGGTAAGTTCGACCCTACATATGCCCTATATATAAGCATTCTAAGCTGGATGGTATAGGTGGTTTATGGTGAGGTTAAGGTTGTCATTCAGGTTATTCAAACTCATTTTATAAAACTTAATAAGCTCACTAACCATGTGTTGACTTTATTTTTGCGTGACTTCTCAGGTGATGAACAGGTCAACTGAAGTCTTGTATTTAATATCTTGATGTTACACATTGCAAACAAAAAGGATATAAACAAGTATATTAGCCTCACATAATTGGGCCGAACGAAGACCAAGACCCAGACCTAGACACACGGGTGGCATCTAAGTAGGGTTAACACACACACACACATAAAACAACTACAATCGACACTTATAAGTTAAATAGAACATGAAATTAATACAGGATCGTGAGAACAAACACAAGTGTAATCAAGAGAGTGTGTATTATTCGTTTAGGCTAAGTCAACCACTTCAATAACTAGGTGAGTTCATATGCCCCTTTTTCTTTCATCTTAACTGATTTTAAACTCACGGGGCTGAGAAACATGCTTACTTTTATTTATTTAAAAGTTTTATTGTTTCACATATTGTTTATACTATGATTTAGATAATATTATTTATCTTATTATCGTTTATCATGGTATGCATGCTTGTATGATCATATTATGACAGGTACTAAAAGATGAAAATGATAATATAATTTCATGACTCATACACTTAGAATAACTTAATTGTAAGATTACATCTTATGATACATAGTTATTCTTACAATAATAAACATTGAGATAATCACAGGGAAACATGATGACAATAACAATACACATGAATGATTCGAAGATAATACATCTTCTAAATGCCATTCAATACAAGAGTTAACTAAGTGTAATGAGACAAGTGCTTACAACACTTAGTTTACAACTCAATACATATTACAAGATAACATGGAACAATTAACATCCACCACCTGAATTAACTAAGGGTGGTAAGACTAGTTTTTACCACGGCTTAGTGACAACATGGTGACTATATGGATCACAAGGAATGACATCATGATAACATAACTTCATGATGACAACATCATTCACACAATGATTAACATAACATAACAAGACAGGATCTTATTTAACCTTGTTAATCACATGGAGAACATCCCACATTGAGAACAAACAACAACATCGATGTACACAATCCATCCTCACCTGTGGACTAGTAGACTAAGGAATTGATTTTCTATCATGTCATATTACTAGTAACAGTTTTGATGAAGGCAATGGGAACACAAAGTGTTAGAGGCAAATCGAATGCATTGAAATCTGATTACGTCAGGATGGAAATGGATTCCTTATAGGCTCTATGCACTTCAAGTTGAGGACAAATATCAATCAGTTAATTAACACTTTTAACATTTAAAAGTGAATCAACAGTTAACCCCACAAGAAATAGAATAATACAGGGAATAGATTAATTAAATCTAACATCCTTAATACATATAATGGTTATCAATACTTCGGTTTGATAACTACAACGCTATTATTATATTATTCTATACAAGATATCACATGTGATCAACAATGAGATGAACATGTGAACTGGAGATGGAAATCAATAGTTGTATTGTAAGTAGTGTGGAGTTCTAGTAGTGATGTGGTGGGATGTTGGCTAGGGCTTGGTTCCCTTACATATGCCCTATATATTAGCATCACTACTAGGAGGATATATTACTTATAAATATAACTATTGAGAGGCCATCAGGTGAACAGGTGAAAACAACAACATAAAAGTAACAGAAAATACATTGTGATTGTGCATATGACTGAATCAAGTTTTTTAATTAACATACTTATGAACTCACCAACCTAGTGTTGACTTTGTTTAAATGCATGTTTTCTCAGGTGACGAACAGGTGTAGGTACTTATATGCAAGGACTAAGCTAGTGGACTTTTAGAAGACCTAGCTTCATTTTGGGTTACAAGTTTTTGATATGACAAAACATTGAATCATATTTTGTATATCTTGTACAGTTACAACATAGAAGCCACAATGATTCTTTTGGAAGAATTACTTAGTTAAATTATGAACATGACTATGTAATTTAACTTTGTAATTCTGTATTGATTTCAATTTAGCATTTCTCATTTTATATCTCATGTGCTATGTAAACAATCTGCTCATCTCTATTATCAGTCATGATATCAAGCCCCGGGAACCTTCCGCCCGACGGGAAAGGCGATCCGTTCCCGCCGGCTCGGGGTGTGACATCCTCTGCTCTAGAACTATCCCATTTCTTTGAACATAACAATGCACACATGTGGTTTAGTTGATGGTTTTGTCATTAATAAAGACAATGTCTTTCTGTTCTATTCCACACATGCCCGCTTACCAAGCCTAACCTTGAGTTGCTCATGTTGACTAGGACACACAGGTCTAGCCCTAATGATGCTGATGTCTTTGCGTAGCATAACGTACCAAACTCAGCGCCGGAACTTTGTCAGACTAATAGTACTATCTACGTTACAGCCGGTTGACACTCGTCAACTAATGGTAAATGAATGTTTGATGACGGGTCTTACTGATGTGTATATAACTATCATGTGCCCCAAGGAATATACTAAACATACTCTCTCCTTGTGTAAAATGCGATTTATACAGATAAGTGCGTAAGTACCAAAGATAGCATTTGTAAATAGACATTCATGCTCTCAGCCCCAAAAGCATTAGAAAAAAGTTTATTTGTATGAAAACAAGACCTATGAACTCACCTATACTTGGTAGTTGTTTGAGATGGTGTAGATGGCTTGAAGTCGCATCTGCTTAGGTTCCTACGTTTTTCAGTTAGTAAGTTTTCAATTATGTGCTCATGTATTGATCATTTTAGTGGTTCGTTACGTTTCTATATTCTTTGAATTACTTAAATTTTTTTGGTGTTCAAACAATTAGTGTTTTATGCAAACTGTCTGGGATGAATGTGCCGTACGGGCGAACAAGCCATGTTCGTGTGAATGAAGCTCCATGAACGAACAAGTCGTCCGTATTCCTCATTCGCCTGAACGGGCCTCCATTCGTTCTGCTATCCATTCGTCTGACTCACTCGTGCGAATTGTGAGACGACTTCGTTTGTGGTCCACTTTTACGAATGAACTGTTC
Organism: Mikania micrantha; assembly: GCA_009363875.1. Classification (NCBI taxonomy): domain Eukaryota; kingdom Viridiplantae; phylum Streptophyta; class Magnoliopsida; order Asterales; family Asteraceae; genus Mikania; species Mikania micrantha. The sequence continues at coordinate 14,699,196 of CM018681.1, forward strand.
GTTCGCACGAAGGAGACAGTCGTACGTTTCGATCGCCTGTAACTCGACCGAAAACACTTTTTTCAATTTCAGCCGCATTGTTGATGCTTTTGCTAGTTGAAGATTTTAGGGGGTGTTAGGGAACACTTTGAAAAGTGGGGAGAAATTGGGTTATGCTTTTATAGCAGCTCAGTCACACGAACGACCAGTTCGTGCGAATGGTCCTCCGTCGGTCGAAACAACTTGCCGATTAGAATGTCAAGTATTCTGGGTTACATTGCTAGTTGAAGATTAGAATGTAGTTTTTCTCATGTATCTTCAGTTATCGCGACGCGTAGGCAATAAATTTATCTCGTTGCATCAAAACACAACTAAGTACCAAATGGGAAGCATCACAGTAAACCACAAAATAGTCATTGCCTTCAGGGAATGTCAAGATGGTGGCATTTCACAGTCTTTGCTTCAGTGTTTGGAACACCTCTTCTTGTTCTTGAGTCCACACGAACGCTTCAGTTTTCTGAGTTAGCTTTCACTACAAATAATATGACATTTAGTGTCACACGTTTTTAGTGGCATTTAACTTTTGTGTCACTATTATAGGATTTGGTGACACTTTGATTGTGCCACAGTTATCCGACTCATACTTTTAGTGGCACTTATTACTTATGTCTTTGAATTATATTTTCAGTGGCACTTTATATATGCCACACATAATTAACATGTATTTTTATGCATTTTACTTATGCCACTAAATCAATTCAACCATTTTCACACTTATCATTCCCTCTTAAAATTCATTTTCTTCTAAAATTAATCAAAAATAAAACATCTTGTAGGACCAAGTGTGATCTTAGAAACAATCCGATCTCACAGGGAATCTGCTCAACAACCACTAGAATAGTGCGGAATCCTATTCTAGGGTTCTCCAATCGAATCCGACAGCAACCGTGGTGATACGAAGGTGCTAGATTGACGTTTGAATGAAGATTGAACACCACGAGCTATGAATCGAAGTTGGACAGGAAAAGAACGCTCAAAAATCCAAGGGTTTGACACTTGAGTGCTTTGGGATGAATGAGGGCTCTCTGGAGTTAGGGTTGAAATGAATTTGAACTTGTATATATAGGCAGCTGACATTCGGCCGAATGAGAGGCCGAAACAACTCATTCGTCGAATGACTTCTGTCGAATAGGTAATTCAATGACTCATTTGCTGACTTAAGACATACTCTGGTTTCATTCGGCGAATGACTTCATACGTTAGAGTCATTCGCCCGAATGAACCATACTCATACTCAATAACATAATAAATCAAATCACCCAATCATATAATCAAATAACTAAAATGTAAACATTAAGAACAATATAGAAAGACAACTTTCATTAATATAACTTGATTTTTACATGATGAATGTTACAAAATAGAACTAGGGACATTAAGTGCATCTACAAACTCCCCATTGGACCTAGTTCAGCTTTTGGAAGTGTCTTTCTTGAAGTACTTGGCAGAAATGGCTTTCCAGTCAGCTCCAGCATGAATCTTGAAAATACTGCAGAGACGGATCACCCTCATGAACTGTAATGCCTGTACCATGTCCTGTACGTCAAAGAAGATCTGATGACGATAAAGAGCTAGGACATCTTTGTGGGACAAGTTTGTCAACCACATAGGTTCAAAAATCCTCATAGTTTCCCATTTCTTGTCCTTGCATAAAGCAATCACAGCTTCACCAGTACGACCGTCGTAATACCACCATCGGAAGCCTTCCATAAAATCTTGACGCATCTTCCGTAAAGGAATCTTCTTCAAGGCTTTAGGAGGAAGCCACTTCAGGATAACTTTATGTTTCCGGGTGTCTCCATCAATCTCTGGAAGATAGTAACGTTCAGGCTGTTGAGGTTGGAAGTTCACCCATCGCTTTCGGTACTCGTACTGAATCTGTCTAGAAAACCAAGCAGACATCCCCGAATCTTCACTGTATAACATCTTTAGACGAGCTAACTGATTCACTTCAAAGCCTGGCAGCGTCTTAAAGTCATGGGGATGCTTGAAGTAGTCTATCCCTTTCTCTCTTTTCACTACATAACACCCAAGGTCGTGGAAGTACGCCCAGCTAAGAATCTGACCTCCAGCCTTATAGCCTTTGGTCCTGTAAACCTTCTTATGAGTAGCTAGCATCTTCTCAGTGCTTTGTTTCTACAAGACCTCCCAATAGGCCTCCCACTCTTCTTTCCTTTTCTTCTGATCATCGGCTTCAGACTTGCTGGCTTCAACCTGTTCTTCCAAGTACCTGACCAGAAGATCCTCTGTCTCTTGATCAAACTGGTCAGTAAATGTAGGCTGCTCATCCTCAGCCGATGCATACTTAGGATATTTCTCATATGTAATATCCTCCAGAATAACCTCATCAATTTCATCAAAAGGTTCTGGATCAGGCTCATCAAAAACAGGAACAGAGGTATCGTCAGTGATAACCTCATCAGGATTTAACCTGAATAGCTCAGCTATTTGTTCCTTAGTGAGGCAGTGAATAATTTCTCCCTCCTCGTTGTCGTAGCTGACTGAGTGCTGTATAATGCCTTGAGCGTCCAGAATCATAGTAAGAGTCTCGTCTAGCTGACGTCTCACAGGAATAGCTTTTACTTCCTCAGTCGCTTCAGGTTCAGCTGTCTTTGAGGGAGACGAAGGAGGAGGAGCCCGTGTCTTCTTGTCATTTGCCTTCTTGGACCGGATCTCAGATGAAGGAGGGGCTTGATCATCATCATCATCATCATCAGTACTGGATGACCCACTCCCAGATCCGTCCTTATCTTCATCATCAGATTCATCATCTTTATCATAATCTTCATAATCCACTTGTTCCTCCTCAGACTCTTCTTCTTCTTCTTCAACTTCCTCCTTATCTGATTCATCGGAACGTTCTGCAGAACCTTCAATCCTAGGAGTACTATCCTTGAGACTGTCAATCTGATCTGCTAGTCTAGCATTCTCAGTCTCCAAGGAAAGTATCCTATCACTGAAATCAGTGACAGTTAAGGTTAATTGATGATGTTCATCGATGTATTTCAGCAGCTGCTGCTCCTGTTGGGCAGACCTAGCCCTTAGGTCAGCTCTTTGATCTGCAGCTTGAAGAAGCAGAGTATCCTGCTCTTCCACCCTCTTGGTGAGCTGAGCAATGACTAGCTCCTGCTCCTTGTTCTTCTTCTCCTGCTCCAGGCTCCTCTCCATCAATCTGAGTACCATACTGTTCAGTGTGCTCAACTGATCAACAACTGACACAGTAGGTATAGACATATCGGCCCATGTGATGGAGGGACCAGAAGATGCAGCAGTAAATATGGGGGCCTGGGTCACAGATGTCACACCCCCAATTTCAACTAACGGAATCATACCGTTTGGGAACGTGACAAACCAGGATCTCAGATCATTAGACATAGCGAAGACCTCTATATGAATTTCAAAAACATACGTTGGTCTTTAAAACAAACATAATAACCAGAGTTTACAAAAAAAATGCGGAAGCGTTTAAAAACCATAAACAGTTGTAAATCAAACATTACAATCCAAGTACTTAAATATTCAAATTTAAATAATCAAAATGAAAGAAATGCATGAGACTCTATCTTCCTAGTCCATGCCAGCTGTTACGCGCGCCTTAGCGTCCTGAGAAAACATGCAAATCAAGTCAACACAAAGGTTGGTGCATAACACAGGTTTTAAGTACTCATAGTGTTCAAAACATCAGTTTGAATAACAAGTTGTAGATAACATAATCACAATTGCACAGTCATGATAGCTAGTCATATAACTATTTACATACGTGTTCGACACCGAAGCTGACTAGTTGCCATGCTATAGCATGTTTTCGCCTTGCCACTATTGTCTATCACAACAATAGTAAATGTGTGTTTGGTCAGTCAAACACCTGCGTAGATCCCATCTACCAGGTGAGGTTTGTCAAACCTAATAGATCTATTTCCAACTACCACGCTTTGCATTACAGCAAACTAAACGGTTCGAGGTGTGTAAGGACTTTCAAGTTGATATGTTTTCACATAATGTAAACAGATAACTCATGCAAGTGTTATGTATCTAAAAATCAGTTTGTTGCACATGTTTTCTCCCCCAAAACAGTTTAACATAAGAAAGGGGCCGTGTACGCACCTTTGATAGTAGTAGAATGATCAAACACGTGTGAACTTGCGTAGAAATCCTCTACGAAGAATCTGTGATTTAAACAATAACCTACAGTTATTCGGAATGTCGTTTTGTGCTTAAAATCACATACGTATCAACATACGTATGTTAAAGTGTGAAAAATAGGCATACGGAAGTACGCGTGCTTTTGAAATCGTTTAAATAAAATCACATTTGATTTTATTTAATTAAACGTAATTATACGCGATTTCGTGTTCGGACTAAAATATAAATTTTATCATCCTAACACGTTCGTATTCTCGTTACGGTTCCAACGCAACTTGAACGGACTTAATCGGAGTTCGTATGAGAAAGTTATGACCAAAACATCAAAATGATCAAAATATAAAAAAATCGGTTGGGCCGGGACTCGAACCCGCGACCCTCAACATCACACACACAGCATCTAACCACTACGCCCGCTAGGGTATCGCGTTAATTAACTAGAACTTAATTGTTTTAAATCCTCATCCAGCCTAGTTCTTATTCCATATCATAGCCGAAGCATTTTAATCCGAATTGGTTCCAATTTCGAATCCGATTGCACCCATCAACACCAGATTATCATTCTAATCACTTATGCGTTCCTAATGGTGGTTTTAATTCGATCAAAACAAAATCAATGAGTTCTAATTGATCCCAAATAGGTTCGGTTTTGAACCGAACTAATTTTCAACACCAATTCTTCTAATTCCCGATTATAACATCAAATTACCTTAGGCTTTAGTTCAATCGAATCCATCTGAATCTTCCTATATAATTTAATTCGATTATTAACCACTTAACAATCAAAACCCCCAAACCCGTTTTAGTAAGAACCCTAGTTACTAGAGCCCCATCAATTTGCTATCATCAATCGAAATTGTTATAAGAATAACCTTGTTCGGCCTTTTCTGAAACTAACCATGTAGTTTAATTTGAATATGAAATCCATTTAATACGAAATCCCCAAAACGTGTTCTATGATAAACCCTAGAACTCGGATTCATATCAATTGATGTTATAAGCCGCGATTAACATATGGGTTTACTTAATCGGCATGTTTAGAAAGTTTAGGAACAAAAACTTACTTGATTTGATAGCAAATCGAAAGAGATCAACTTGTGAGTTGATGTTCGGCCGCCCTTTGTTCGAATTCTTCGAATCACTGCTTCTGGATTGAAATTGTTGTGTGTTTAGGATGCTAAGGGTGCCGAATAAGACTTCTGTAACTCTAATTGTGATGATCGAAATCGAATTGTGAGGTTTTGGTTGTAAAGAGCTACGGTTACAACTCTTGGGTGCTTATTTCCATTTAATTCGAATTCTAATGGATTAAAACGCATGTAAGCGGTTTGTAATCATTATTACAATGATTATGGGTGCTAATTTCGCAGTTACAACTCCGAATTTAATACATTTCGAATTTCCTTCATGCATTCTACACGAATTTTGACTTTTAAGAGTCAAAATCAAGTATTTTTACAACTTATAGCCTAATCCTTGAAATTAACACTTTAAAACCTGATTTTTGATACTTCTTAACCCTTATAGATCATTCCGGACCAATAACTTAACATTTCAATTAACACAGTTACACTAAAAATCCCGAATTGTCACTAAACGGTTAAATTGGAATACCACTGGGCTAAATTAATCCATTTGGGCTCTTTAAATCCAATTGGGCCTCACTGGGCCTTCCTGGGCCTACCTTGGCTTTCCCTAGGCCTACCTTGATTTACATTGGGCCTTACTTGAATTTATAGGGCCTTATTGGGCTTCTATTGGCTTATTGGGCCTACATTGGCTCTGTTGGGCCTACATAAACTTTGTTGGCCCTAATTGATCTTGTTGGCCTCCATTAACCTTATTGGGCCTTCATTGGCCTTGTTGAGCCTTTATTGGTATTATTGGGCCTTGATTTGGCCTTGTTGGGCCTGTTAGACCTTCAGTGGTCTTATTGGGCCTTGATTGGCCTTGTTGGGCCTGTGATAGCACCAACTCCCGTTAACAAGGTTAGTGTGAAAAGTCGGATTGTCACATCATCCCCTTGTTGAAGGAATTTTCGTCCCGAAAATTAGCAAGTGTTAAGAGTAGTTAGGAAACTACTTACGAGTTTAGATCGTACGTGTTAGTGTGATTTGATCATTCTGTGTGCTTGTGTGTACTCACACACAAGGTCTAATGCAAGTCTAATGCTTGCAACATCACAACTCAATTATGATCGTTCAATGTAACTGTTTTGCGTGTACACTAGTTAGTTCACCTAACTGTGACTGTTTGTGTTTGATCATACTGTGTTGTGTAACCTCACACATAGTGAGTGTCTGAAACTGTTTGTACTATGTAACCCCGCACATAGCAAAATGTATGTACTATGCAACCCCGCACATAGTAGAATGAGTGTAACCAATCATGTATGTACTACCATAACATGTAACCTATGAAATGTAGCACATAAAACATATAGAATGTAATGTAGCACAAATATTTGTAACAAAATCAAAATCAATTGAATAAATAAAACGTTTGTGCTTACAGTTTGAAATTTGCAGTGTTGATGTGTGAAAGCATCACGTCATCCCCTTGTTGAAGGAAATTTCGTCCCGAAATTTAACGTGCGCTCTCAGTGTTAGCAGTAACTGTCTTGAATAGATGAGGATATTTCTTCATCATTTGGTCTTCCCGTTCCCATGTGAATTCAGGACCCCGTCTTGAATTCCATCGGACTTTGACTATCGGAATCTTGCTTTGCTTCAGTTGTTTGACCTCTCGGTCCATGATCTCTGCTGGTTCTTCAATGAATCGCAGTTGTTCATCTACTTGTATTTCTTCCAACGGTACAATCAATGTCTCATCAGAAAGACATTTCTTTAAATTCGATACATGAAAGACATCATGAACTCCACTGAGTTCATCCGGTAGTTTGAGTTGGTACGCAACCGGACCAATCCTTTTCAGAATCTCAAAAGGTCCTACGTAACGTGGACTAAGCTTCCCGCGCTTGCCAAATCGTATCACACCTTTCCAAGGAGATACCTTTAGAAGAACTCGATCTCCTACTTGAAATTCCAACGGTTTACGACGTTTGTCTGCATAACTCTTCTGTCGATCCCGAGCCGCTGCCATACGGTTCCTAATTTGAACTATCTTCTCTGTTGTTTCGTGCACCAGTTCAGGACCTGTTAACTGACTGTCACCAACTTCAGCCCAGCAAACTGGTGAACGACATTTGCGACCATACAAAGCTTCAAACGGTGCTGCTTGAATACTTGTATGATAACTATTATTGTAAGAGAATTCCACCAACGGTAAATGATTCTCCCAACTATCACCAAAATCAATTACACAAGCTCGTAACATATCCTCGAGCGTTTGAATCGTTCGTTCACTTTGACCGTCGGTCTGTGGGTGATAAGCTGTACTCATATCCAATCGAGTCCCCAATGACTTATGAAGAGATTTCCAAAAATTGGAAGTAAATCGGGCATCCCGATCTGATATGATAGAGATTGGCACACCATGCCGTGCTACTATTTCCTTGATGTAAGTGCGAGTCAATTTCTCCATCTTATCAGTTTCCTTAATTGCTAAGAAGTGTGCAGATTTCGTTAATCGATCGACAATTACCCATATCGTATCACAACCACTCGGTGTACGGGGTAACTTAGTAATGAAGTCCATCGAAATCTGTTCCCATTTCCACATCGGTATCTCTGGTTGTTGCAGTAAACCAGATGGCTTCTGATATTCAACTTTGACTTTCGAACAAGTCAAACATTTGCTAACGTACTTAGCAATATCCGCTTTCATGTGAGGCCACCAATACAGTGCCTTCAAGTCATGGTACATCTTGTCTGATCCCGGATGGACTGAATATCTGGACTTGTGTGCTTCGTCCATCACGAGTTCCCTTAAACCTCCATACAAAGGTATCCACATTCGGTCAATGAAATAACGAATTCCATCAGGTTTAACATTCAATTGTTCTTCCATTCCTCTTAAAAATTCCGGTACTAAGTTTTCCGTTTTCAAAGCCTCAATCTGAGCACTATGTACCTTGTCAGGTAAGTCAGTATGTATTGTCATCATAAGTGCACGAACCCGTCTTGTTCCCGTTGTATCTTTTCTGCTCAAAGCATCGGCTACGACATTAGCCTTTCCCGGGTGATACTTAATTGCACACTCGTAATCGTTCAACAACTCGACCCATCGTCGTTGTCTCATATTGAGCTCCTTCTGATCAAAGATATGTTGCAAACTCTTATGATCAGTATAAATAGTACACTTAGTTCCATACAAGTAATGCCTCCAAATCTTCAAAGCAAAAACCACTGCTCCTAACTCCAAGTCATGAGTAGTGTAATTCTTTTCATGTGTTCGTAGTTGTCTGGAAGCATAAGCGATCACCTTATCCCGTTGCATCAACACACATCCCAAACCCTGTCCAGATGCGTCACAATACACCGCAAAGTCTTCCGTCCCTTCCGGTAAGGACAGAATCGGTGCACTGCAGAGCTTCTGTTTCAATAACTGGAATGCAGCTTCTTGTTTATCCGTCCAGTTATACTTTGTTCCCTTGTGCGTCAGAGCTGTAAGTGGTTGAGCGATCTTTGAGAAACCCTCAATGAATCGTCGATAATAACCCGCCAAACCAAGGAATTGTCGTACCTCGGTAGGGGTCTTTGGCGCTTCCCAATTCTTAATCGCTTCAATCTTTGCTGGATCAACATGTATACCCTTTTCATTAACTATATGACCCAAGAACTGTACTTCTCGCATCCAGAAATCACATTTCGAGAACTTAGCGTACAGTTGTTCCTGTTTCAACAGCTCTAGTAGTAATCGAAGATGTTCAGCATGTTCCTCCTCAGACTTTGAATAGATGAGAATGTCATCAATGAAAACAATGACAAACTTATCAAGATAAGGTTTACAAACACGATTCATGAGATCCATGAATACGGCTGGAGCGTTTGTCAACCCAAATGGCATGACCAAGAACTCATAATGGCCATAGCGCGTTCTGAATGCTGTCTTTGGAATATCCTCCTCCTGGACTCTTAGTTGATGATAACCCGACCTGAGATCAATCTTCGAGTAGTAACTCGAACCTTGCAACTGATCGAACAGATCGTCAATTCTGGGTAACGGATACCGGTTCTTGATAGTAACCTTATTCAATTCCCGGTAATCGATACACATACGGAAAGTTCCGTCCTTCTTCTTCACAAACAATACTGGAGCTCCCCATGGTGAAAAACTAGGTCGTATGAATCCCTTATCCAACAACTCTTGCAATTGTGTGGATAACTCTTGCATCTCTGACGGTGCAAGTCGGTAAGGCGCCCTAGCTATCGGTGCTGCGTCTGGTGTAAGATCGATTCGGAATTCCACCTGTCTCACAGGCGGTAATCCCGGCAAGTCTTCTGGAAATACCTCCGGAAATTCACAAACTATAGGTATATCTTCAAGTTTCTTCTCAGCTACCGGCTTTTCAGTTATAAGTGCTATAACTGCCGTATGACCCTTACGTAGACACTTGTGTGCTTTCATACAAGATATGAGACGCAGTGGCGTACTGATCTTTTCACCTTGTACATATAATGTCTCTCCCTGCGGAAGAGGTATGCGAACAATCTTTTCATGGCATACAATTTCAGCCTGATTCTTGGACAACCAGTCCATGCCAATGACTACATCAAAACTGCCTAAGGCAATAGGCATCAAATCAATCTCTAATGTCTGACCCATCAAATCAAGGATACATCCCTTATAAATGTTTTCTACTACAATCAACTTACCATCAGCTAATTCCACAGTGTAGGGACTATCTAAGGCAGTGGGACTAACATCTAGTGACTTAGCAAGTGAACTAGATACGAAACTCCGGTCGGCACCAGTGTCAAATAACATAGAAGCATAGTGATTATTTAAGAGGAACGTACCCGTAACAATGTTGGGATCCTCCCGCGCTTGACGTCCTCCGATCACAAACGCCCTGCCTCTAGCACCGTTATTGTTGTTATTATTATTATTGTTGTTGTTGGTGCCATTGCCATTACCGTTGCCACCTCCATTACCATTACCATTGTTGTCCCCGCCTTTCTTTAGTTGTGGGCAATCTTTCTTGAAATGGCCCATCTTGCCGCACTCAAAACAACCTTTCTGCGCGTTGTTTTGATTATTGTTCTGGTTGTTATTATTGTTCTGCAGCTCTCCGCGACAATCCTTAGCCGCATGTCCAACCTTGCCACACCTCTGGCACTTAGCTCTATCACATTGGTTACCCGCATGATGGTAACCACACTTGTTACACTTGGGGTGCTTACCAATATAGCCCCCGATGATGATGATTGTTGGCCACTGCTTGAACCATGATAAGACTTGTTTGAGTCTTGTTTCCTGTTCTGCTGTTGGTTGTTACCCTTGAAATTGTTATCCCACTTTCTCTTGTGATCTCCTACCTTGGTAGCAGATGTTCGCTTAGGCAGAGTCCCCTGTAACACTGCCTGGTCAGTAAGCTGATGTGCTAGACGAACAGCTTGTTGGATAGTGGTGGGATTTGCTGAAGTCACCAAACCTTGAATCTGAGGCACTAGTCCTCCAATGTACCTTTCGATCCACTTACTGGCTGGAGTAGCCATGTGTGGTAGCAGTCTGGCCAGTTCATGCGATCTGGTCGTGTATTCCTCAATATTTGACCCCTCCATCTTGAGGTGCCAATACTCTTCCTCCAACTTCTGCATTTCACTACGAGGACAATACTCCTCTTGTAGTAAGGTTTTGAAGTTGTTCCAAGTCAATGCATTTGCTTCACCCAACCCCAGGGTCTGAACATTGGAGTTCCACCATGTCAGGGCTGGACCCTCCAAAGTTCCAGTAGCAAATTTTACTTTGCTGTCATCCGGGCAGTTGCACATCTCGAACACAGATTCAGCTTTTTCAATCCATCGGAGAAGTCCTATAGCCCCCTCCGACCCTTTGAAGTTGTGAGGTTTGCAGTCCAAGAACATCTTGAACGTGCAGACTTGTGGGTTAACCAACCCCCCAGCTGGACCCTGTGGCCCTGTGTTGTGTGTCTGAGCATACTGTGCAATAGCCTCTGCGACTCTGTTGTTGATTAGCTCATTGAGCTCAGCAACAGTCATATGTACGTTTCCCTCAGCCATTAGTTTCCTATTTATAAGAAGTGTTAGCACGAAGTCAAAATCCAATGTAACATGTGTAAGTAAAACAACAAACATAACATGTAATATAATCAACACAGTTGTTGGAAACAAACAATAATTCTTCCATAAATAGAAACTTTCTTTGAGTACAATACTTTTTGAAATGAAATACAAAATTTCAAATTACTAATGTAGGAACACAACCCGTTCCTAATAAGTTTAAACAAAACAGAAATAAAAGAAAGAGAATCAGTCGTCCTCAACGGTGGATTCAGGATCGGACTCAGCATCCGGTGCTGGTTCCTCCTCCTCATCCTCATCCTCATCCTGTTCCTCATTCTCAACTACCACTAAATCCTCCAAAGCTTCAATCCTGCCCTCCAAGATCTCGGCTCGGTTCTCTGACTCCTCTAGACGACCAATCATGTTCACCATCTCATCCCGCATGTCATGAACTAGATGGGCAAGTTCATCCTGCCTCTCAATGGCATCCCATAACTCCTGGGATCTCTGATAGAGCTTCTCCTCTGCTGTATCCACGTCCTCGCGCAACTTGGCGATCTCCTCTGCGTCTGTCCTTCGCCTCTTAGGCTCAGGAGCATCCAGTACGGGTGGTGGATGTGTAGATGGTCCTGCAGCATAGAGTCCCTGGGTATTCACCCATGGTGCCTCCTCCGGATCCTCATCCGGGTCCTCAACTGGATCCTCGTCTGGATCCTCCTCTGGATCCTCATCAGGATCCTCGTCTGGATCCTCCTCGGATCCTCCTCCGGGTCTTCCTCCGGATCCTCCTCTGGATCGGAGTCCTCCATCTCATATGGTGGAGGTGATGGAATGGGTGGTGGTGGTGATGATGGTGGTGCCGGAACCATCGGCTCCTCGTCCTCGGAATCATCAATGATAACATAAGGAACTGATGATGAAGCCATGCCTGTTACATAATATCATATGTAAGTGCAGTGCCATGGAATACGTAAGCAAGTCAATTACATAATGTCATATGTAATTTCTAAGCAGTATATGGGTGTGTCTAATGTCTAACAGTCATAGTCTAGGCCTACAAATGCAAACCTAGTTCGCTAAACCAATGGCTCTGATACCAATCTGTCACACCCCCAATTTCAACTAACGGAATCATACCGTTTGGGAACGTGACAAACCAGGATCTCAGATCATTAGACATAGCGAAGACCTCTATATGAATTTCAAAAACATACGTTGGTCTTTAAAACAAACATAATGTCACACCCCCAATTTCAACTAACGGAATCACACCGTTTGGGAGCATGACAAACCAGGATCTCAGATCATTAGACATAGCGAAGACCTCTATATGAATTTCAAAAACATATGTTGGTCTTTAAAACAAACATAATAACCAGAGTTTACAAAAGTGCGGAAGCGTTTAAAACCATAAACAGTTGTAAATCAAACATTACAATTCAAAGTACTTAAATATTCAGATTTAAATAATCAAAGTAAAAGAAATGCATGAGACTCTATCTTCCTAGTCCATGCCAGCTGTTACGCGCGCCTTAGCGTCCTGAGAAAACATGCAAATCAAGTCAACACAAAGGTTGGTGCATAACACAGGTTTTAAGTAATCATAGTGTTCAAAACATCAGTTTGAATAACAAGTTGTAGATAACATAATCACAATTGCACAGTCATGATAGCTAGTCATATAACTATTTACATACGTGTTCGACACCGAAGCTGACTAGTTGCCATGCTATAGCATGTTTTCGCCTTGCCACTATTGTCTATCACAACAATAGTAAATGTGTGTTTGGTCAGTCAAACACCTGCGTAGATCCCATCTACCAGGTGAGGTTTGTCAAACCTAATAGATCTATTTCCAACTACCACGCTTTGCATTACAGCAAACTAAACGGTTCGAGGTGTGTAAGGACTTTCAAGTTGATATGTTTTCACATAATGTAAACAGATAACTCATGCAAGTGTTATGTATCTAAAAATCAGTTTGTTGCACATGTTTTTCCCCAAAACAGTTTAAAATAAGAAAGGGGCCGTGTACGCACCTTTGATAAGAGTAGAATGATCAAGTATGTGTGAACTCGCGTAGAAATCCTCTACGAAGAATCTGTGATTTAAACAATAACCTATTGTTATTCGAATAATCGTTTTGTGCTTAAAATCACATACGTATCAACATACGTATGTTAAAGTGTGAGAATTAGGCATACGGAAGTACGCGTGCTTTTGAAATCGTTTAAATAAAATCACATTTGATTTTATTTAATTAACGTAATTATACGCGATTTCGTGTTCGGATTAAAATATGGATTTTATCATCTCAACACGTTCGTATTCTCGTTACGGTTCCAACGCAACTTGAACGGACTTAATCGGAGTTCGTATACGAAAGTTATGCCTAAAATACAAAAATGAATTAAAACCCAAAAATCGGTTGGGCCGGGACTCGAACCCGCGACCCTCAACTCCACACACACCGCATCTACCATCTCAGCCCGCTAGGGTTTCGCGATGGTTATCAGAAATCAATTCTTTTAAACTCTAACCCACTGGTTCTCTTCGATCCTATTATAGCCGAAGCATTCCATTTCAAATTGGCTATGAATTCGATCCAGATTACCCATGAATCCATAGAGATTTCATTACAACGATATTTCGAAGCTAATAGTATCAATTAATTTGAACATAACAATCGTTTGACCAAGAATCCCAATTCGTTTTTCTTAAGAACCCTAGTTATCAAATCCTCTAACTCGATGTTTAAACTAGAAATTGTTCTAGGTGTAAGCTTAATCGGTCTCTCTGAAGTTATCCATAACATTTAATTCGATTCTACAATTCAATTGATACGAAATCCCCAAAACCGTTCACTATAAGAACCCTAGAACTCTTTTTCCCACAATTCGTAGTTGTTATATGAAATCAATCTATGCATAACCTCAATCGACCTTCTCTGAAACTACATACATACCTTAATTTGATTCTTAAACTCTTTAAGAACCAAACCCCCAAAACCGTTTTTAGTATAAACCCTAATTGTTGATCATGAACAATTCGATATTAGAACCCCGAATTTACATAGGGATTATGTTAGTCGGTTGTTTTAGAAGATGCACAATGATTTCTTACCTTATTTGATCTCCAATCGATGTAGCTCACTCCAAGCCCTATATTCGGCCTACTCGCGATCCAATCCTTCGAACTGAAACTTCACTGATCGAATTGATATATGGGAATGACTCTGAATGTGCCGAATGTGATGTAAGAATGTGCAATTGTAAGAATTGAAGTCGAATTTCACGATTTTGATGCACCCATGTGACGGTTACAAACTTTTGAGCTTGCCTACGATTTAATTCGATTATTTATGGATCTAGTAACCGATAATCATTGATATTCATCATTAACATGACGGTTATGAGTGATAATTTCGATCAATTATACCTATCTAATAAGAATTTCGAATTTATTCACTATATGGCCAAATTTTGACTTCCAAAGTCAAAATTGAGTCTTTTATAAAATTGTAATCCCAATCCTTGAAATTTTATCATTCAAATAGTGATTCTGAACAATTTCCATCCTTCTATTTTGATTTTTAAATGATTTCCCATCATTTCGGTTAATAAAGTTAAGCTAAAAATCTTGAATTTTCACTAATTGAGACCTTTAACTCCTTGTTGGGCTAATTTATCCTAATTGGGCTTCATTTGAACTTATTGGGCCTTTCTTACCTTAATGGGCCTTCCTAAATCTCATTGGGCCTCTCTGGGCCTTGTTGGGCTTTAACTTGTTTACATTGGGCCTTATTAAAACTTGTTGGGCCTTAATGGGCCTCTCTTAACTTATTGGGCCTACATTGGCTCTGTTGGGCCTACATAGACTTCGTTGGGCCCAATTGATCTTGTTGAGTCTTCCTTGACCTTACTGAATCTTCTTTGGCTTTACTGGGCCTTCATTGATCTTGTTGGGCCTTCATTGGCCTTGTTGGGCCTGTTGGACCTTCATTGGTCTTATTGGGCCTTGATTGGCCTTGTTGGGCCTGTGATAGCACCAACTCCCGTTAACAGAGTTAGTGTGAAAAGTCGGATTGTCACATCATCCCCTTGTTGAAGGAATTTTCGTCCCGAAAATTAGTAAGTGTTAAGAGTAGTTAGGAATTACTTACGAGTTTAAATCGTACGTGTTAGTGTGATTTGATCATTCTGTGTGCTTGTGTGTACTCACACACAAAGTCTAATGTTTGCAACATCACAACTCAATTGTGATCGTTCAATGTAACTGTTTTGCGTGTACACTAGTTAGTTCACCTAACTGTGACTATTTGTGTGTGATCATACTGTGTTGTGTAACCTCTCACATAGTGAGTGTCTGGAACTGTTTGTACTATGTAACCCCACACATAGTAGAATGAGTGTAACCAATCATGTATGTACTACCATAACATGTAACATATGAAATGTAGCACATAAAACATATAAAATGTAATGTAGCACAAATATTTGTAACAAAATCAATTGAATAAATAAAACGTTTGTGCTTACAGTTTGAAATTTGCAGTGTTGATGTGTGAAAGCATCACGTCATCCCCTTGTTGAAGGAAATTTCGTCCCGAAATTTAACGTGCGCTCTCAGTGTTAGCAGTAGCTGTCTTGAATAGATGAGGATATTTCTTCATCATTTGATCTTCCCGTTCCCATGTGAATTCAGGACCCCGTCTTGAATTCCATCGGACTTTAACTATTGGAATCTTGCTTTGCTTCAGTTGTTTGACCTCCCGATCCATGATTTCTGCTGGTTCTTCAATGAATCGTAACTGTTCATCTACCTGTATTTCTTCCAACGGTACAATCAATGTCTCATCAGAAAGACATTTCTTTAAGTTCGACACATGAAAAACATCATGAACTCCACTGAGTTCTTCCGGTAGTTTGAGTTGGTACGCAACCGGACCAATCCTTTTCAGAATCTCAAAAGGTCCTACGTAACGTGGACTAAGCTTGCCACGCTTGCCGAATCGTATCACACCTTTCCAAGGTGATACTTTTAGAAGAACTCTGTCTCCTACTTGAAATTCCAACGGCTTGCGACGTTTATCTGCATAACTCTTCTGTCGATCCCGAGCCGCTGCCATACGGTTCCGGATTTGAACTATCTTCTCTGTCGTTTCGTGCACCAGTTCAGGACCTGTTAACTGACTGTCACCAATTTCAGCCCAGCAAACTGGTGAACGACATTTGCGACCATACAAAGCTTCAAACGGTGCTGCTTGAATACTTGTATGATAACTATTATTGTAAGAGAATTCCACTAACGGTAAATGATTCTCCCAGCTATCACCAAAGTCAATTACACAAGCTCGTAACATATCCTCGAGCGTTTGAATCGTTCGTTCACTCTGACCGTCGGTCTGTGGATGATAAGCTGTACTCATATCCAAGCGAGTCCCCAATGACTTATGAAGAGATTTCCAAAAGTTGGAAGTAAACCGGGCATCCCGATCTGATATGATAGAGATTGGCACACCATGCCGTGCTACTACTTCCTTAATGTAAATGCGAGTCAATTTCTCCATCTTGTCTGTTTCTTTGATTGCTAAGAAATGTGCAGATTTCGTTAAGCGATCGACAATTACCCATATCGTATCACAACCACTCGGTGTACGGGGTAACTTAGTGATGAAATCCATCGAAATCTGTTCCCATTTCCACATCGGTATCTCTGGTTGTTGCAGTAAACCAGATGGCTTCTGATATTCAACTTTGACTTTCGAACAAGTCAAACATTTGCTAACGTACTTAGCAATATCAGCTTTCATATGAGGCCACCAATACAGTGCCTTCAAGTCATGGTACATCTTGTCTGATCCCGGATGGACTGAATATTTAGACTTGTGCGCTTCGTCCATCACGAGTTCCCTTAAACCTCCATACAAAGGTATCCACATTCGATCAATGAAATAACGAATTCCATCAGGTTTAACATTCAATTGTTCTTCCATTCCTCGTAAAGATTCCGGTACTAAGTTTTCCGCTTTCAAGGCCTCAATCTGAGCATTGTGTACTTTGTCAGGTAAGTCGGTATGTATCGTCATCATAAGTGCGCGAACCCGTCTTGTTCCCGTTGTATCTTTTCTGCTCAAAGCATCGGCTACGACATTAGCCTTTCCCGGGTGATACTTAATCGCACACTCATAATCGTTCAACAATTCAACCCATCGTCGTTGCCTCATGTTAAGCTCCTTCTGATCAAAGATATGTTGCAAACTCTTATGATCAGTATAAATAGTACACTTAGTTCCATACAGATAATGCCTCCAAATCTTCAAAGCAAAAACCACTGCTCCTAACTCCAAGTCATGAGTAGTGTAATTCTTTTCATGTGTTCGTAGTTGTCTGGAAGCATAAGCGATCACTTTATCCCGTTGCATCAACACACATCCCAAACCCTGTCCAGATGCGTCACAATACACCGCAAAGTCTTCCGTTCCTTCCGGTAAGGACAGAATCGGTGCACTGCAAAGCTTTTGTTTCAATAACTGGAATGCAGCTTCTTGTTTATCCGTCCAGTTATATTTTGTTCCTTTGTGCGTCAGGGCTGTAAGTGGTTGAGCAATCTTTGAGAAACCCTCAATGAATCGTCGATAATAACCCGCCAAACCAAGAAATTGTCGTACCTCGGTAGGGGTCTTTGGCGCTTCCCAATTCTTAATCGCTTCAATCTTCGCTGGATCAACATGTATGCCCTTTTCATTAACTATATGCCCCAAGAACTGTACTTCTCGCATCCAGAAATCACATTTTGAGAACTTAGCGTACAGTTGTTCCTGTTTCAATAACTCTAGTAGTAATCGAAGATGTTCAGCATGTTCCTCCTCAGACTTTGAATAGATGAGAATGTCATCGATGAAAACAATGACAAACTTGTCCAGATAAGGTTTACAAACGCGATTCATGAGATCCATGAATACAGCTGGAGCGTTTGTCAACCCAAATGGCATGACCAAGAACTCATAATGGCCATAGCGCGTCCTGAATGCTGTCTTCGGAATATCCTCCTCCTGAACTCTTAGTTGATGATAACCCGACCTGAGATCAATCTTCGAGTAGTAACTCGAACCTTGCAACTGATCGAACAGATCGTCAATCCTGGGTAACGGATACCGGTTCTTGATAGTAACCTTGTTCAATTCCCGGTAATCGATACACATCCGGAAAGTCCCGTCTTTCTTCTTGACAAACAATACTGGAGCTCCCCACGGTGAAAAACTAGGTCGTATGAAACCCTTATCCAATAATTCTTGCAATTGTGTGGATAACTCTTGCATCTCTGACGGTGCAAGTCGGTAAGGCGCCCTAGCTATTGGTGCTGCGTCTTGTGTAAGATCGATTCGGAATTCCACCTGTCTCACAGGCGGTAATCCCGGCAAGTCTTCTGGAAATACCTCCGGAAACTCACAAACTATAGGTATATCTTCAAGTTTCTTCTCAGCTACCGGCTTTTCAGTTATAAGTGCTATAACTGCCGTATGACCTTTCCGCAGACATTTGTGTGCTTTCATACAAGATATGAGACGCAGTGGCGTACTGCTCTTCTCTCCTTGTACATATAATGTCTCTCCCTGCGGAAGAGGTATACGAACAATCTTTTCATGGCATACAATTTCAGCCTGGTTTTTAGACAACCAATCCATGCCAATGACTACATCAAAACTGCCTAAGGCAATAGGCATCAAATCAATCTCTAATGTCTGACCCATCAAATCAAGGATACATCCCTTATAAATGTTTTCTACTATAATCAACTTACCATCCGCTAACTCCACAGTATAGGGACTATCTAAGGCAGTGGGACTAACATCTAGTGACTTAGCAAGTGAACTAGATACAAAACTCCTGTCGGCACCAGTGTCAAATAACATAGAGGCATAGTGATTATTTAAGAGGAACGTACCCGTAACAATATTGGGATCCTCCCGCGCTTGACGTCCTCCAATCACGAACGCCCTGCCTCTAGCACCGTTGTTGTTGTTATTATTGTTGTTGTTGTTGTTGTTGGTGCCATTGCCATTACCGTTGCCACCTCCATTACTATTACCATTACCATTGTTGTCCCCGCCTTTCTTAAGTTGTGGGCAATCTTTCTTGAAATGGCCCATCTTGCCGCACTCAAAACAACCTTTCTGCGCGTTGTTTTGATTGTTATTCTGGTTGTTATTGTTATTCTGCAGCTCTCCGCGACAATCCTTGGCTGCATGTCCAACCTTGCCACACCTCTGGCACTTAGCTCTGTCACATTGGTTACCCGCATGATGGTAACCACATCTGTTGCACTTGGGGTGCTTACCAATATAGCCCCCTGACGATGATGATTGCTGACCACTGTTTGAATTATGATAGGACTTGTTTGAGTCCTGTTTCCTGTTCTGCTGTTGGTTGTTACCCTTGAAGTTGTTACTGTCCCACTTTCTCTTGTGATCTCCTACCTTGGTAGCAGATGTTCGCTTAGGCAGGGTTCCCTGTAACACTGCCTGATCAGTAAGCTGATGTGCTAGACGAACAGCTTGTTGGATGGTGGTGGGATTTGCTGAAGTCACCAACCCTTGAATCTGAGGCACTAGTCCTCCAATGTACCTTTCGATCCACTTACTGGCTGGAGTAGCCATATGTGGTAGCAGTCTGGCCAGTTCATGCGATCTGGTCGTATATTCCTCAATGTTTGACCCCTCCATCTTGAGGTGCCAATACTCTTCTTCCAACTTCTGCATTTCACTACGAGGACAATACTCCTCTTGTAGTAAGGTTTTGAAGTTGTTCCAGGTCAATGCATTTGCTTCACCCAACCCCAGGGTCTGAACATTGGAGTTCCACCATGTCAGGGCTGGACCCTCCAAAGTTCCAGTAGCAAATTTTACTTTGCTGTCATCCGGGCAGTTGCACATCTCGAACACAGATTCAGCTTTTTCAATCCATCGGAGAAGTCCTATAGCCCCCTCCGACCCTTTGAAGTTGTGAGGTTTGCAGTCCAAGAACATCTTGAACGTGCATACTTGTGGGTTAATCACTCCCCCAGCTGGACCCTGTGGTCCTGTGTTGTGTGTCTGAGCGTACTGTGCGATTGCCTCGGCAACCCTGTTGTTGATTAACTCATTGAGCTCAGCAACAGTCATCTGAACATTTCCTTCAGCCATTTCCTTCCTATTTACAAGAAGTGTTAGCACGAAGTCAAAATCCAATGTAACATGTGTAAGTAAAACAACAAACACAACATGTAATATAATCAACACAGTTGTTGGAAACAAACAATAATTCTTCCATAAATAGAAATTTCTTTGAGTACAATACTTTTGAAATGAAATACAAAATTTCAAACTACTAATGTAGGAACACAACCCGTTCCTAATAAGTTTAAACAAAACAGAAATAAAAGAAAGAGAATCAATCGTCCTCAACAGTGGATTCAGGATCGGACTCAGCAACTGGTGCTGGTTCCTCCTCCTCATCCTCGTCCTCATCCTGTTCCTCATTCTCAACTACCACCAAATCCTCCAAAGCTTCAATCCTGCCCTCCAAGATCTCGGCTCGGTTCTCTGACTCCTCTAGACGACCAATCATGTTCACCATCTCATCCCGCATGTCATGAACTAGATGGGCAAGTTCATCCTGCCTCTCAATGGCATCCCATAACTCCTGGGATCTCTGATAGAGCTTCTCCTCTGCTGTATCCACGTCCTCGCGCAACTTGGCGATCTCCTCTGCGTCTGTCCTTCGCCTCTTAGGCTCAGGAGCATCCAGTACGGGTGGTGGATGTGTAGATGGTCCTGCAGCATAGAGTCCCTGGGTATTCACCCATGGTGCCTCCTCCGGATCCTCATCCGGGTCCTCAACTGGATCCTCGTCTGGATCCTCCTCTGGATCCTCATCAGGATCCTCGTCTGGATCCTCCTCCGGATCCTCCTCCGGGTCTTCCTCCGGATCCTCCTCTGGATCGGAGTCCTCCATCTCATATGGTGGAGGTGATGGAATGGGTGGTGGTGGTGATGATGGTGGTGCCGGAACCATCGGCTCCTCGTCCTCGGAATCATCAATGATAACATAAGGAACTGATGATGAAGCCATGCCTGTTACATAATATCATATGTAAGTGCAGTGCCATGGAATACGTAAGCAAGTCAATTACATAATGTCATATGTAATTTCTAAGCAATGTGTATAAGCAGATGTGTCTAATGTCTACCAGTCATAGTCTAGGCCTACAAATGCAAACCTAGTTCGCTATAACCAAGGTCTCTGATACCAATCTGTCACACCCCCAATTTCAACTAATGGAATCACACCGTTTGGGAGCATGACAAACCAGGATCTCAGATCATTAGACATAGCGAAGACCTCTATATGAATTTCAAAAACATATGTTGGTCTTTAAAACAAACATAATAACCAGAGTTTACAAAAAGTGCGGAAGCGTTTAAAAACCATAAACAGTTGTAAATCAAACATTACAATTCAAAGTACTTAAATATTCAGATTTAAATAATCAAAGTAAAAGAAATGCATGAGACTCTATCTTCCTAGTCCATGCCAGCTGTTACGCGCGCCTTAGCGTCCTGAGAAAACATGCAAATCAAGTCAACACAAAGGTTGGTGCATAACACAGGTTTTAAGTAATCATAGTGTTCAAAACATCAGTTTGAATAACAAGTTGTAGATAACATAATCACAATTGCACAGTCATGATAGCTAGTCATATAACTATTTACATACGTGTTCGACACCGAAGCTGACTAGTTGCCATGCTATAGCATGTTTTCGCCTTGCCACTATTGTCTATCACAACAATAGTAAATGTGTGTTTGGTCAGTCAAACACCTGCGTAGATCCCATCTACCAGGTGAGGTTTGTCAAACCTAATAGATCTATTTCCAACTACCACGCTTTGCATTACAGCAAACTAAACGGTTCGAGGTGTGTAAGGACTTTCAAGTTGATATGTTTTCACATAATGTAAACAGATAACTCATGCAAGTGTTATGTATCTAAAAATCAGTTTGTTGCACATGTTTTCTTCCCCAAAACAGTTTAAAATAAGAAAGGGGCCGTGTACGCACCTTTGATAAGAGTAGAATGATCAAGTATGTGTGAACTCGCGTAGAAATCCTCTACGAAGAATCTGTGATTTAAACAATAACCTATTGTTATTCGAATAATCGTTTTGTGCTTAAAATCACATACGTATCAACATACGTACGTTAAAGTGTGAGAATTAGGCATACGGAAGTACGCGTGCTTTTGAAATCGTTTAAATAAAATCACATTTGATTTTATTTAATTAAACGTAATCATACGCGATTTCGTGTTTGGATTAAAATATGGATTTTATCATCTCAACATGTTCGCATTCTCGTTACGGTTCCAACGCAACTTGAACGGACTTAATCGGAGTTCGTATACGAAAGTTATGCCTAAAATACAAAAATTGAATTAAAACCCAAAAATCGGTTGGGCCGGGACTCGAACCCGCGACCCTCAACTCCACACACACCGCATCTACCATCTCAGCCCGCTAGGGTTTCGCGATGGTTATCAGAAATCAATTCTTTTAAACTCTAACCCACTGGTTCTCTTCGATCCTATTATAGCCGAAGCATTCCATTTCAAATTGGCTATGAATTCGATCCAGATTACCCATGAATCCATAGAGATTTCATTACAACAGATATTTCGAAGCTAATAGTATCAATTAATTTGAACATAACAATCGTTTGACCAAGAATTCCCAATTCGTTTTTCCTTAAGAACCCTAGTTATCAAATCCTCTTAACTCGATGTTTAAACTAGAAATTGTTCTAGGTGTAAGCTTAATCGGTCTCTTCTGAAGTTATCCATAACATTTAATTCGATTCTACAATTCAATTGATACGAAATCCCCAAAACCGTTCACTATAAGAACCCTAGAACTCTTTTTCCCACAATTCGTAGTTGTTATATGAAATCAATCTATGCATAACCTCAATCGACCTTCTCTGAAACTACATACATACCTTAATTTGATTCTTAAACTCTTTAAGAACCAAACCCCCAAAACCGTTTTTAGTATAAACCCTAATTGTTGATCATGAACAATTCGATATTAGAACCCCGAATTTACATAGGGATTATGTTAGTCGGTTGTTTTAGAAGATGCACAAATGATTTCTTACCTTATTTGATCTCCAATCGATGTAGCTCACTCCAAGCCCTATATTCGGCCTACTCGCGATCCAATCCTTCGAACTGAAACTTCACTGATCGAATTGATATATGGGAATGACTCTGAATGTGCCGAATGTGATGTAAGAATGTGCAATTGTAAGAATTGAAGTCGAATTTCACGATTTTGATGCACCCATGTGACGGTTACAAACTTTGAGCTTGCCTACGATTTAATTCGATTATTTATGGATCTAGTAACCGATAATCATTGATATTCATCATTAACATGACGGTTATGAGTGATAATTTCGATCAATTATACCTATCTAATAAGAATTTCGAATTTATTCACTATATGGCCAAATTTTGACTTCCAAAGTCAAAATTGAGTCTTTTATAAAATTGTAATCCCAATCCTTGAAATTTTATCATTCAAATAGTGATTCTGAACAATTTCCATCCTTCTATTTTGATTTTTAAATGATTTCCCATCATTTCGGTTAATAAAGTTAAGCTAAAAATCTTGAATTTTCACTAATTGAGACCTTTAACTCCTTGTTGGGCTAATTTATCCTAATTGGGCTTCATTTGAACTTATTGGGCCTTTCTTACCTTAATGGGCCTTCCTAAATCTCATTGGGCCTCTCTGGGCCTTGTTGGGCTTTAACTTGTTTACATTGGGCCTTATTAAAACTTGTTGGGCCTTAATGGGCCTCTCTTGACTTATTGGGCCTACATTGGCTCTGTTGGGCCTACATAGACTTCGTTGGGCCCAATTGATCTTGTTGAGTCTTCCTTGACCTTACTGAATCTTCTTTGGCTTTACTGGGCCTTCATTGATCTTGTTGGGCCTTCATTGGCCTTGTTGGGCCTGTTGGACCTTCATTGGTCTTATTGGGCCTTGATTGGCCTTGTTGGGCCTGTGATAGCACCAACTCCCGTTAACAGAGTTAGTGTGTATTTCAGCAGCTGCTGCTCCTGTTGGGCAGACCTAGCCCTTAGGTCAGCTCTTTGATCTGCAGCTTGAAGAAGCAGAGTATCCTGCTCTTCCACCCTCTTGGTGAGCTGAGCAATGACTAGCTCCTGCTCCTTGTTCTTCTTCTCCTGCTCCAGGCTCCTCTCCATCAATCTGAGTACCATACTGTTCAGTGTGCTCAACTGATCAACAACTGACACAGTAGGTATAGACATATCGGCCCATGTGATGGAGGGACCAGAAGATGCAGCAGTAAATATGGGGGCCTGGGTCACAGATGTCACACCCCCAATTTCAACTAACGGAATCATACCGTTTGGGAACGTGACAAACCAGGATCTCAGATCATTAGACATAGCGAAGACCTCTATATGAATTTCAAAAACATACGTTGGTCTTTAAAACAAACATAATAACCAGAGTTTACAAAAAAAATGCGGAAGCGTTTAAAAACCATAAACAGTTGTAAATCAAACATTACAATCCAAGTACTTAAATATTCAAATTTAAATAATCAAAATGAAAGAAATGCATGAGACTCTATCTTCCTAGTCCATGCCAGCTGTTACGCGCGCCTTAGCGTCCTGAGAAAACATGCAAATCAAGTCAACACAAAGGTTGGTGCATAACACAGGTTTTAAGTACTCATAGTGTTCAAAACATCAGTTTGAATAACAAGTTGTAGATAACATAATCACAATTGCACAGTCATGATAGCTAGTCATATAACTATTTACATACGTGTTCGACACCGAAGCTGACTAGTTGCCATGCTATAGCATGTTTTCGCCTTGCCACTATTGTCTATCACAACAATAGTAAATGTGTGTTTGGTCAGTCAAACACCTGCGTAGATCCCATCTACCAGGTGAGGTTTGTCAAACCTAATAGATCTATTTCCAACTACCACGCTTTGCATTACAGCAAACTAAACGGTTCGAGGTGTGTAAGGACTTTCAAGTTGATATGTTTTCACATAATGTAAACAGATAACTCATGCAAGTGTTATGTATCTAAAAATCAGTTTGTTGCACATGTTTTCTCCCCCAAAACAGTTTAACATAAGAAAGGGGCCGTGTACGCACCTTTGATAGTAGTAGAATGATCAAACACGTGTGAACTTGCGTAGAAATCCTCTACGAAGAATCTGTGATTTAAACAATAACCTACAGTTATTCGGAATGTCGTTTTGTGCTTAAAATCACATACGTATCAACATACGTATGTTAAAGTGTGAAAAATAGGCATACGGAAGTACGCGTGCTTTTGAAATCGTTTAAATAAAATCACATTTGATTTTATTTAATTAAACGTAATTATACGCGATTTCGTGTTCGGACTAAAATATAAATTTTATCATCCTAACACGTTCGTATTCTCGTTACGGTTCCAACGCAACTTGAACGGACTTAATCGGAGTTCGTATGAGAAAGTTATGACCAAAACATCAAAATGATCAAAATATAAAAAAATCGGTTGGGCCGGGACTCGAACCCGCGACCCTCAACATCACACACACAGCATCTAACCACTACGCCCGCTAGGGTATCGCGTTAATTAACTAGAACTTAATTGTTTTAAATCCTCATCCAGCCTAGTTCTTATTCCATATCATAGCCGAAGCATTTTAATCCGAATTGGTTCCAATTTCGAATCCGATTGCACCCATCAACACCAGATTATCATTCTAATCACTTATGCGTTCCTAATGGTGGTTTTAATTCGATCAAAACAAAATCAATGAGTTCTAATTGATCCCAAATAGGTTCGGTTTTGAACCGAACTAATTTTCAACACCAATTCTTCTAATTCCCGATTATAACATCAAATTACCTTAGGCTTTAGTTCAATCGAATCCATCTGAATCTTCCTATATAATTTAATTCGATTATTAATCACTTAACAATCAAAACCCCCAAACCCGTTTTAGTAAGAACCCTAGTTACTAGAGCCCCATCAATTTGCTATCATCAATCGAAATTGTTATAAGAATAACCTTGTTCGGCCTTTTCTGAAACTAACCATGTAGTTTAATTTGAATATGAAATCCATTTAATACGAAATCCCCAAAACGTGTTCTATGATAAACCCTAGAACTCGGATTCATATCAATTGATGTTATAAGCCGCGATTAACATATGGGTTTACTTAATCGGCATGTTTAGAAAGTTTAGGAACAAAAACTTACTTGATTTGATAGCAAATCGAAAGAGATCAACTTGTGAGTTGATGTTCGGCCGCCCTTTGTTCGAATTCTTCGAATCACTGCTTCTGGATTGAAATTGTTGTGTGTTTAGGATGCTAAGGGTGCCGAATAAGACTTCTGTAACTCTAATTGTGATGATCGAAATCGAATTGTGAGGTTTTGGTTGTAAAGAGCTACGGTTACAACTCTTGGGTGCTTATTTCCATTTAATTCGAATTCTAATGGATTAAAACGCATGTAAACGGTTTGTAATCATTATTACAATGATTATGGGTGCTAATTTCGCAGTTACAACTCCGAATTTAATACATTTCGAATTTCCTTCATGCATTCTACACGAATTTTGACTTTTAAGAGTCAAAATCAAGTATTTTTACAACTTATAGCCTAATCCTTGAAATTAACACTTTAAAACCTGATTTTTGATACTTCTTAACCCTTATAGATCATTCCGGACCAATAACTTAACATTTCAATTAACACAGTTACACTAAAAATCCCGAATTGTCACTAAACGGTTAAATTGGAATACCACTGGGCTAAATTAATCCATTTGGGCTCTTTAAATCCAATTGGGCCTCACTGGGCCTTCCTGGGCCTACCTTGGCTTTCCCTAGGCCTACCTTGATTTACATTGGGCCTTACTTGAATTTATAGGGCCTTATTGGGCTTCTATTGGCTTATTGGGCCTACATTGGCTCTGTTGGGCCTACATAAACTTTGTTGGCCCTAATTGATCTTGTTGGCCTCCATTAACCTTATTGGGCCTTCATTGGCCTTGTTGAGCCTTTATTGGTATTATTGGGCCTTGATTTGGCCTTGTTGGGCCTGTTAGACCTTCAGTGGTCTTATTGGGCCTTGATTGGCCTTGTTGGGCCTGTGATAGCACCAACTCCCGTTAACAAGGTTAGTGTGAAAAGTCGGATTGTCACAACAGAGGTGGTCAGAGGGGCGGTAGTGGCACGAACATGAGTTGCCCTTGACCTGGTCAGTGTAGAAACTGAAACAGCTGCTACTGATGTAACAGTAGTTGTAGCAGCCGTTGTCAGTTCTGACCTTCTCTGAAACAAGAACCTCGACCTCTTTCCTCTCCCTGCTCTGGAGGCTGTAGGCTGAGAAGCTGCAGCAGATACAACAATAGTAACAGGTGCAGAAGACCGAGGTGGAGGAGATACATCAAACTCTGGAATAAACGAAGGATCGGTAATCTCCTCCATCTCTTCTTCACTCCTCTTTCTCTTTCTCACCACCATCCTTCCTCCTACCATCACTTTCTCAAACTCATCATCATGAGTCTCTTTAGAATCAGAAATTTCATCATCACCATCACCTGCTTCACCTTCATCTTCGCTTGAGTCCTCAGACTCATCATCACCTTCAGAAGAATGAGGGACTGTAGTATCAAGAGGAGCAGACACTGTGGAGTTAGTAGTAATCAGAAAATCCAGCTCCATCAGTGAGTGAATATCAACTTCCTCCACTGCAGCTAAAGAGGTGCTTAACTCCTGCATCAGGAGTCACAACAGTTGTGCTCACAGCCATAGTGCTCACACCTACTGAGCTTTCACCAACACCTCCAACATCACCAGCACACCACCATCACCTTCATCAGCATCATCTCCACCATGATCATCTCCACCATCATCTGGTACAATAATATCTTCAACATCTGAGTCAGACTCATCATGTCTCCATCTACGACCAGCAGGAGCTCTGTAATCTGGCCTAGAGAGATGACCAAATAAAGATCTAGACGCTGGCTTCCTCTCTTTGCCTCTGTATGACATCACCCTGTGGAGGGTGAGATCATTCATATGCTCCAGCTTGATAATGTCAGCATTAATCTTCGGTAGATCAGGTAACTGACCATCAATCAATTGCTGCAGAAACCTCGGATACATAAGAAACTTCTTGTCTCCCTTCAGAGTAACATTCTCCTTCATGTGAGTGAAGACCATCTCAGAGAAGTTGAATGGTCTGTTCAGCACCAGGGCTACGAAGGCACACTGAATCGTCATATCATCAAAGCCACCTCTCCTGGATCCAAGACAGTGAATCAGTACGTGCGCAAGATACTTGAACTGGGGAGACATATATGCTTTGTTGAGGATTCCAGCTCCGAGATCTCCCTCATACTTGCATCTCATAAAGCATCCACGGACCAAGTAGCGATCTAACAGATAGGTCTGATCCAGAGAATCCTGAAAGCCACAAACTCTCCTGATGTGCTCTGCTGAGATAACCACATCATGTCCACGCACTTTCTTCCTGATCACTGGAGGTTCAGCCTCACAATCTATATCAGCTGACTCCCAAAAATCTTGCTGATGAGAGCGATACGGCACATGTAAAGTAGATATGGCAGTAAATATCCTCGAACGCCTGAGAAAAGTAATAATCTCAGTGTAGTGCTTGGCGTTCGGAGTGTCCAGATCTAAGTGCGCGCAAATGTTGTTCTTCGTCACAAACTTGTATCCAGCCATTATGAAAATCATATAAGAACATGTTAGAAACATTCAAATAACTTAAAAAGTTGAAATCAGATAAAAATCAGAACTCAGAATCAACTCAGACTGTTTGGCCGAATGACAGATAATTTGGCGAATGAACACATTCGCCGAATGAGTCATTCGCCGAATGAACTCCATTTGGCGAATAGCATTCATTCGCCGAATGACAGTGAAAGAATGAGTTTCATTCGCCGAATGAGACATTCGCCGAATGGCGTCATTCGGCTGAATTTTGAAATTCAAACCCTCATTTATCAAAAAATCAAATCAGTCAATAAAACTCATATATGCATGTTTAGAAACGACCGATTAACATGTTTAAAACTAGCCGAAGTTCGTTTTAAGTCCTTTTTGACCATTTATTTTAAGGCGAACTAAAAACCCTAACAGATGTTCGGATTTCGATGATTTCGTGGTTGAAAATTGATGATATTTGTTCCCCAAGTACCTAAAATGATATAAAACAAGATTATCAGAGGCTGGGTGAAGATGCAACACTAGAAAAAGATCGAATGAGGAATAGTGGGGTTCGGGCGAAAGACACACACAGTTAAGGCGAAAGAGGATTTTGGTCGAATGAGTTTCATTCGGCCTAGGGATGAGATTTTTGTTTCGAGTACCGGTACCGTACCGAACCGATACCGTATTGCTAGATTCGGTACCGGTAACGGTACTTCATTTTCTCAAGTTTCAGTATCGGTACTAACCGGTATTGGTACCGGTAAAATACCGAAAATTCCCGAAACGGTACCGGTACCGGTACCGGAATATAGATATTTTTTTGTTTTGAATTTGATTATTTAGTAATCTAGTATAGTTTAAAAAATATTTACCATGATGCGTTAAAACCTAATTAATATTTTAATTATTAAATATAAAAAAATACTATAGAAATCTAAAAGAGGATATGTTCAAATATTATAGTTTGTAATTCTTCATTTTGTGAACTTGATTTTTTTTATAATGTATTCATATGATACATTCATATGCATAGATTTTTCTTATAATTATGACATAATAACATCTATAATTTCAAGACTAGTATTTTTCATCTTCATCTCAACAAAAAATTGAGAAAACGGTACAAAACCGGTAAAGTACCGAAAATACCGGTACCGGTAACGATACCGAACCGGTACCGTACCTAATGTTTCGGTACCGGTATATGTACTCATTTTACAAGAATTTCGGTACCGGTATTTTCGGTATCGGTACCGGTATGGTACCGGTATGGTACCGATCTCATCCCTAATTCGGCCGATAGACTGTTTATATAGCCTTGTTCATTCGCCGAATGAGACAGGCGAAAGGTCGGATGAAATTCAAACACATTCGCCGAATGTGATTGACGAATGAGACATTCGTCACTACTCATTCGCCGAATGTGATTGTCGAAAGAGACATTTGACACAATTCATTCGCCGAATGAGATTTACTTTGTCTGATTGATTCGGTCGAATGACTCATTCGCAGAATGAAGTCATTCGGCCGAATGTATGAAATTCTCAACTCATTCGGGCGAATGGGAAATTTTAACACCCAAAACATAAACTTTTTCAATATTTAATATTTTGAACATCAAAATTGTGACAATTATGAAGATATGTCTGGTTGGTTCAGGATTTAGATAAGACAGACACCTGAACCTACAAATGATCATCTAAACTAAAATTGAGAGTAGAAAATCTTTTTGTATTTTTCTGAAACAACAATTACGACTGTACAACTTGTAACTAAAGACAAATAAGCACATATTTTTGTGAGACGTCTACTGATAAAATAACTCATATCTCTAATCACATCACATCAGCTTCATTGAATGTTTCACCTCAAACACAGTTATATTATGATACGATTACTGATATATTTGTCGAATTTTAAACCATACAATACACAACTACTAAACAACTTTATGATCACTCATGTTTTCTGATCGAGTTCCCCATTTCATTTCACCAATTAAAGATCAAACTTAGTTTAAAACTCATTTCTGCATATCTTAATACTAGTCATCATAAAGTCAATAAGTTTCCAACTTTATTATCTTTTTGTGTTTTTCTTGTTCTATCCAAATGGATGGCTTCATCTAGGTCCGTCCCAGCAATATGGCACATGTATGGAATCGAACTTAATTTGTTTAAGTATTTCTCAAGCTTAATACCAGCTTGCTTTTGGTTTTCTTCAAGCTTAATACCAGCTTGCTTTTGTTTTTCTTCAAGCTTAATACCAGCTTGCTTTTATTTTTCTTTGTTTGAAACCTCATTTGATTCCATGATGACCGGTGTATGCTTGATTTGAGTCAAAAACTATTTCTCACTTAAATGGTTTTATAAAACGGATCCCACAGATCAGACTGTCTAAGATTTCACAAAGTGTTTATTCATTTTGTAGAGTCGGCATATCAATGCATCACATCATAATTCTCTTGTGTTTTCAGCTTACACATTCACCTCTGCTTCTATGACATGATAGATTAATGTATTACTTTATACAGAAAGACTATCTCAATTTTCAATTTTTTAATTGTTTTTGTATTTTTCAAATTTTTCAAATGTTTTGGGTTTTCAATTTTTTAAATGTTTTTGTTTTTTTTAATTTTTCAAATGTTTTTGGTCTTTCAATAACAGATATCTCCCCCTAAAAACCTAAAAACAGAAAATCTTTTTGAGTTTTTGATGAAGAAAAGAAGCTATACAAGAAAAACTTAAAGGCTATAACTAAATAAACAAAACAAAGACTAGCTAAGAAAATTGATGATCATTTGTTAGATTCAGATGAAGATTGGACTTCATCCTTTTGAAAAACACCATTAGCTGATAACAGATATAAGAATCTGGGTTTATCAAAAACTTTTGTAAAAAGATCGGCTTTCTGGAGATCGGTGTGAATTTTAACAACATCGATTAATTTCTTTTCAAAACAATCACGTATGAAGTGATACTTAATGTCGATGTGTTTTGTTTTGGAGTGCTGAACAGGATTCTTAGTGACAACTATGGCAGCAGTATTATCAACATATATAGGAGTGTTAGAAAAATGTAACCCATAGTCCCTGAGTTGCTGTTGTATCCAGATGATTTGAGAACAGCAACTAGCAGCAGCAATGTATTCAGCTTCACAGGTTGAAGTAGACACCGACGTCTGCTTCTTGCACTGCTAGGTAAGTAAGCGGTTTCCAAAGAACCGACATCCTGCAGATGTTGATTTGAAATCTCTCTTACATCTACCATAATCTGAGTCACTATATGCAGTAAGCTCAAAATTATCATTATTAGGGTACCATAAGCCAAGATCCGGTGTACCCTTCAGATAACGCATAATCCTCTTGACAGCAATGAGATGGGATACTCTTGGTTTCGACTGATAGCGTGCACACAAGCACGTAGCAAACATGATGTCTGGCCGAGAAGCAGTGAGATACATAAGAGACCCGATCATTCCTCGGTACAGAGTGGCATCAATTAACTCCCCCTTTTCGTCTGGTGTAATCCCATGATTAACAGCCAGTGGGGTACCAGCAGGCTTTGCATCAGACATACTGAACCGGCTCAGAATGTCACCAACGTATTTGGTTTGATGAATGAAAATCCCTGCTTCAGACTGATCCACCTGTAAACCGAAGAAAAATTTCATCTCTCCCATAGAACTCATTTCAAATTTTTCTTTCATAACATTCTCAAAATCCTTGCACAGACTATCATTTGTGAAACCAAAGATTAAGTCGTCCACATAAACTTGTACCAAGAGTAAGTCACCATCCTTTTCACGAATGAATAATGTGCAGTCAATGACACCTCTTCTGAACCCGTTGTTCAGAAGGTGAGTAGAAAGTGTCTCATACCACGCTCGCGGAGCTTGATGTAATCCATATAAGGCATTGTCTAGCTTGTAGACTTGGTCTCTATGTAATGGATCCTCAAACCCGGGAGGTTGACTGACATATACCGTCTCACTAATCACACCGTGAAGGAATGCACTCTTGACATCCATTTGATAAACCTTAAACTTCTTAAAGGATGCATATGCCAAGAAGATACGAATTGCTTCAAGTCGAGCAACAGGTGCAAACACTTCATTATAATCCAAACCCTCTATCTGTCGGAATCCCTGAACCACCAGACTTGCCTTGTTTCTCAAATGATCCCGTGATCATCTTTCTTACAACGAAGACCCCATCTAGTGCCAATAACTTTTGCACCTTTGGGTTTGTCAACCAATTGCCAAACACCTAACTTTTTAAATTGCAAGAGTTCTTCTTGCATGACATCAACCCATGATTCTTCTTTTAAAGCTTCCGTGACAATACGTGGCTCAACTTGGGAGATGAAGCAGGAATGAGCACAAAAGCTTACATCTGCAAAATCAAGAATATCAGCAAGACCTCCTGAAGAAAGCTGATTTCTTGTCTTAACACCATCCAAAGGACTTCCAATTATGTTTCTTGAGGATGAATGCGATTAATTCTTCCAACAGGATGAGCTGGAACCTCAACCTGAGGATCTAGGTTGTTCAGATTCAAATCCTCAAGATCAGGTACAAGATTGTCAACAGCTGGTTCAGGAGCAGCAGGCCGAAAGCGATTGTCATCTGTGTCTGAGCTGTCATCATTTATCTGTGTGTTTGGAACAGATGCAGAGGAAGGGTGCATAGGTTCATCAGGTGCATTCTGTGCATCATACAACATCTGAAATGCAACATCTTCATCTGAGTACATGGGAGGCATATTAAAAGAACCAAAAAGACCAGAATAGTCAAACATCCAATCTGGGCCTTTTCCAGGTGGGGGCATAGAATATTTCTGAACATCAACATGGTACCACTCTTCTACATTATGAGTTGATGTGTTGTAGACTCTTTTATTTGGAGTGCTGTACCCAAGAAAATACCCTTCTTCCACTTTCTCATTGAACTTGCCCTGCTCATGTTTCTTAAGCATAGTGCAAGGTGCACCAAACGGTTCCAGATACTTAAGATTTGGCTTTCTGTTATGGAGAAGTTCAAAGAAATTCTTCCCATGTCTTTTCACAATGAGAACCCGGTTTAGTGTATAGCAAGCATTTGCTACAGCTTCATTCCAGAACTGAACCGGTAAAGATGAATCAGCAAGCATGGTCCTAGCAGCCTCAATCAATGTCCTATTTTTCCATTCAGCAACACCATTCATTTGAGGAACATATGGAGCACTGAATTGTTGCACAATACCCAGTGCATTACAAAAAGTCTCCATGTTGTGGTTCTTAAACTCTGTTCCATTATCTGTGCGAAACTAACGGATCTTGAGCTTATAAAGAGATTCAAGTTTGGTAACCAACACTTGAATGCAATCAAACGTTTCAGATTTCTCCTTCAAAAAGAAAACCCAAGAATATCTGGAGTACTCATCAGTGATTAAAGACAGTATTGATCTCCAGCTATACTCTTCCGATTTAC
This sequence comes from Mikania micrantha, assembly GCA_009363875.1. Classification (NCBI taxonomy): domain Eukaryota; kingdom Viridiplantae; phylum Streptophyta; class Magnoliopsida; order Asterales; family Asteraceae; genus Mikania; species Mikania micrantha. The sequence continues at coordinate 14,733,833 of CM018681.1, forward strand.
AGGACCAAACAGATCCATATGTAGAAGCTCTAGAGGAACATTGATTGAATGAAACTTTTTCAGCTTGTGAGATTGCTTGCTTTGCTTGCTTTTCTTACAAGATACACAGATATCAGGCAGCTTGAAATTTTTCAGACTAACGCCCTCAACCAGATGATTATGTACCAAGTGATTCATCTTGCGTAGACTCAAATGACCCATCCTCTTATGCCAAAGGATTAAATCTTTCTCAGTTGCCTTTGTCATAAAACATGAAGCTGTGGAGGATGTTGTTGAAGCTGTGGCCATATTGAGAACATACAAGTCTTGCTTTCTAGGAGCTGACATCAAAATCCAGTCTTCAGGAATCTTAACACCTTGCTTAAGAATGTAGCATTTGGAATCATCAAATAAAACTTTGTACTCCTTGTCACAAATTTGTGAAACTGAAAGAAGATTGTTTTCCAATTGTTTTACATATCTGACTTTGTTAAAAGAAACTTGTCTATTTGTCAGAATTCCCTCTCCCGTAATGAATCCACCTTTGTCACCGGCAAAAGCTACATATCCACCGCGAACTGCATTCACGTTGGTGAGTAAAGAGATATCACCAGTCATATGCCTGGAAGCCCCACTATCGACGATCCAATTGCTGTTAAAACCAGCTTTTGGGGCAGCCTACACAATGATGAGACAGTCAGTTCACTTTGGGAACCCAAGCCTTTACAGTCTTGGGTTGACCCAGTGAGTCTCGGATCCATACATCAATCCATTTACCATCTGAAATAGAGTTGTCTGAGATGAGTGGAACTGAACTCTCAGATGCTTTAACTTTCCATATTGCATTTTTATCAAAAGAATTTTTCAGATAAATGGATGATGGTTTTGCTTGGTTAACATTAAGCACACTTGAAACATCCAAATTTTCCAATTTCCCTTTACCCTTGTCTGAAGATTTAATCTGAACTTGTTGTTTGGGTTTTGTTTGAACAAGTCTAGTTATAGATTTTACAGGTTTAGGTAAAACAGGATTCAGTTTCCTATAAGGCACAACCTTTGGCCTGATCAAATGAGGGCAAAATCTAACAATGTGCCCAGGTTCATCACACTCAAAACAAACTTTTTCACCTTTTTTATGAAAATGTTTTAAATCAAAGAAAGACTGTTTATGTGATTTAAAAACATTTGTTTTTAGTTTGTCTTGATTAAAACCCAACCCTTTTGTCCCTTTGTTACCAACAAACGCAGACTTGGTAACACATTTTGCTTCAGAGTCTTGAGAAGCTTTTAGAAAGCCCAATTCTTTGTAAATCTTTGAATTTGAGATTGGGTCGCCTTTCATGACCGCATGGGCTTGATTCTGAGTAGTGACATATTTAGATGAATCATCTGAGTCATCATCAGAATCTGAGACCCAATCCTCAAGAAGTCCATCCACAGGAGATTCCTTAATCTTAGAGGAACCCTCATTAGTACTTAGTCCAGTTGGATCTATTCTAACGGAGTTGTGACCTGAAAATCCTTAACATCTTTGTCATTTGGTGTATTGACAAAGGTGTTGAGGATAGGTGGAGGACAATTTTGATAGCTAATTTTTCCCTTTCCCTGTTGATCAGTACCCCTACTGATCATATGCTCAATAATGTAAGATGAGTTCTCATAACTCTTGAGCTTCTGTCCCAAGGTTTCATAGTCACACTCGACTATTGCTAACTTCTTCTTGATCTCATTGATGGTATTAAGATAAGAAGTGATAGCATCTTGCTTATTCAGCACTGCGATCTCGGCCTCATGCAATTGTCTATTTAAAAGATCAATTTTAGCTTGAAAATCTTTATCATTAGATTTTAAAATTTTGTTAGCCTTAATGCACAAGTCGAGATCGTTCATCAAATCACTATTATGTTTCTGATAAGCAAGGACCTTACTTCTAAGGTCAACACAATTAAAACACTCTGAATGTGAAGATGAACAATCAGTGTATACCTGCTCGGACTCTGATGAAGCAGAAGAATATACCATCAAAGCAAACTGAGTAGTAGAGTCATCAATGTCAGCATCAGATTCTTGAGTGTCTGAATCAGTCATGCTATCCGACTCTGAAGTTGAAGCTTCAGAATCATTCATTTTTGTTTCTCCCAAAGTGCTTTCCTCACTGTGATCTTCAGCCTTTTGAATCTCAGCAACACAAGCTTTGTCTTGTTCTCCTTGATCTGCATTGAATTTAAAACCCAGTTCACCCCTTCATCTTGTTGTTCCATTAAAGCTTTGCTTGCAGAAGAAGAAGAAGATCCAGCCTGAGTAGGAGAATCAATGGGAACTAATCTCCTTTCTGGATTTGAATTAGATGACTTCTGATGTTGAAAAGGATTCTTGTTTCTAGCTTTTTTTGGTTGCTTGCATTGTCTAGCAAAGTGACCCTTTTCTCCACAGTTATAACAAGTCACAGAAGTCATATCAAAACCAAACTTAGATTCTCTGTTCAGATTTATATCTTTTCCAGTTCTCTTAACAAACTCTTTTGCTCTTCGAACAGCACTTGCTAGAGCCCACATAATATCAATCCTCTCCATATCATCTGGATCTATTTGAGAATAATCATCATTAGTCAGATAAGGATTGCCAATTTGTTCAGCAACTAAACCATCATAAGAGCTGACAAGTGTAGACAAAAGATCCATGTCCTCCTTAGCAATCTCCACAGTAACCTTATCAAAGTTGTCTGTTTTTAGGCTGGCAGCAGGTTGATGATGTTCCTTTTGAGAGCTGGTTGAAGACGATGACTGAACAAAATGAATTTGAGCAGTAGATGGAGCTTCAGATTTCTGAGAAACAAAAGTTGTCTTCAATGGAGCATGTGTAGTTGACTTTTCAACTGTGGGAGTAGAGTAGTACAAGGAAGGATCTTGAACTTGAGCCACCCTTTTTGCCTTCCACTTGTTCTCTATCTCTTGTTCTTTCAGCTTCTGAATGAAATCATTTATATCCATGTGAGCCATCATCTCATTCTGTTTAAGTACTATCAAAAAAGATTCCCATTTTGGAGGTAAAGCATCAGCTAAACACTGGATTTTCTCTTGAGTAGTAGTCTTGACTTCATGATTGAAAAGCTCACTCAAAAGATGATAAAATCTAGCAATCAACTCATCCAAAGATTCATTCCCCACATACATAAAGCTGTTAAATTCCTTTCTTAATGCCTTTGACTTGATTTTCTTCAAAGCATCATTACCCTCATAACGTTGTTGCAAAGCATCCCACAAATACTTAGATGAAGTAAACTGTCTAACTGATGGAAAATATCAGTAGCTATGGACTGAGATAAGATAGTATAAGCCTTCTTCTCATAATCATAAAGTTTCCTTTGAGGCTCAGTCATCCGTGTGACTAGCATAGTAGTTCCATCTTCAATAAGAGGCCTAAGATAACCACCTTCAATCATCATCCATAGATTGGTGTCCACCCCATTGATGTGAATTTCAAACCGATACTTCTAGTGCAGATAATCATCTAAAGATAACAGCTTGGGAGCCTTGTTGGAGTTTCCAGTCTCAGTCTCTGTCAATAATAATGTCTGAATACGATGATTCTGGTTCGCCATCAGTGCTAAATCTTCCATTTAATCAGAAACAACAAAATTTAACACTTAGAAAAATTTTCAGAATCAAAGCCGAATGAATATCCTTCAGCCGAATGTCAGGACCCAAATGGGAGCTATTCGGCGAATGAAGGACTGAGTATGACTGATTAGGGCAAATGAACCTATTCGGCGAATGACGGGTCGAATGATGCTATTCGCCAATGAGACATGCGAATGAAGCTATTCGCCGAATGAGTAAAACGAAAGAAGCTATTCTGCGAATGAAACTGGCGAATGAGAGCTACTCGGCAAATGAAGCTTATTCGGCCAAAACTATTCGGCCGCCATGCTCATTCGGCCAATATGAGGGTTTTTGCAAGAAAAATCGCGATAACTTGAGATTTAGACCATATCTAAGTACCAAATTTGATACAGAACATCATGGGATGATAATGAACAAATTGGGATAAACGATTAGACAAAAACACCACAACAATCCACAGAGTTTCAATGAAACGGTAACTTTTACGGCAAAAAGATCAGGGTTTTTGAAGATTTCGAACTAGCAATCGCAGATCTGATGTTTTGGATTGGAAATCGAGCAGAATCAAGAGCCAAGGCTCGGATACCACTTTGTAGGACCAACTGTGATCTTAGAAACAATCCGATCTCACAGGAAATCTGCTCAACAGCAACCGTGGTGATACGAAGGTGCTAGATTGACGTTTGAGTGAAGATCGAACACTACGAGCTATGAATCGAAGTTGGACAGCAAAAGAACACTCAAAAATCCAAGGGTTTGACTTCTGTCGAATAGGTAATTCAGTCGAATGAGTCATTCGGCGAATGACTCTTTCGCTGACTTAAGACATACTCTGGTTTCATTCGGCGAATGACTTCATATGTTAGAGTCATTCGCCCGAATGAACCATACTCATACTCAATAACATAATAAATCAAATCACCCAATAGCATAATCAAATAACTAAAATGTAAACATTAAGAACAATATAGAAAGACAACTTTCATTAATATAACTTGATTTTTACATGATGAATGTTACAAAATAGAACTAGGGACATTAAGTGCATCTACACATCTTTATATTTTCACGAATCTTAGGTTGACCCATTTAAAGATATAAGGGAATAAAGAGTTTTGTTTCTTAATTTCTTTCCAAAACCCTAATCTTCAATATTCGTAAAGAGGTGCAGAAAAAAACGAACCTCATCCATAACCAAAAAAACCGAATCGAATTGTGAATACGGTTAAACCGTTTAAACCTAATTAATATTTAATCCGTTTAAACCTAATTAATATTTAAATATACTTTTTTTTATTAATTATATCTATAACTATATACTATACATAATACATAACGTATATTCGAGAGAGAAGATTGAAATTCTTAAATTTAAGTGTAGAAAACAATTTGTGAATTCCCCTTGAAAGTTCAAACACAATGCTTTTCAATTTTAAAATTAAAAACCGATAAAATTGAATACTTTCCCTTTGCTTCATCTGCTTTTGTACCCTAACCCGCATCGTGGCTGTGACAACTAGTACCTAACCGGCCGGCAAGTCCGTACGGTATGTATACTTTCAACAGTTACTACGTGTACATACATGTGTGTAAACAGTACTTGTATTAACAGAATACGAAATGAAAGAAACATTTGTACGTATTTTTGTGTAAACTTAAATACTGTAAGTACAGCACGTATTTGAAACATAAGTTGTGTGTATTTAAGTGAAAACCTAAGTAAAGTTAACACAACAAATCACAAGAAACAACAGAGTTCAAACAAATAACAAGAACAATTCGGTTGCGGTCTGATATCCATAGATGACAGGAATCAGATGGCCGACAAATCAGTGTGAAAACAATGTGATAACCGGATGTTTAGTTTAGTCCGACAGTGAGGAAACACAATTCAAACAATATTGTAGTGTCGTTTTAGAATAACGAACTAACAGTGTGTTGCGTGGGTGACGATTCACACAAACATATATGTGAGTTTAACGTTCTAAAATGATGACTTGGAAGTAGAAAACAAAAGTCAGAAAGCTAAACCATCGACGTGTTCGTTCGAATGACGATTCGAACGAATACGCGCGATGGTGACGCGAACTGACGAAACAAAAACGAAAACACGACACAAACGATCATAAATTAATAAAAGAAAATAAATAAAATTTTACAATTTTGAAACTCATCAAATAACTAAAATGACTTCTTTTAATTTAAAACATTTAAATTACGCGTAAAGTTCCGGAAACACGACGAAAACGCAAACCGAGCAAACGAAACAAACCCGAATACGCTCGGGGTATAAAAACAACAAATGAGGGCTTTTCCTCATTTATTCCATCAACTCTCTCTCTAAAACGTGATTCCTCCACCCTCTCTCTAGAATAATCTCTCTTCTAATCGTCATAACTTGCTCGTTTCTCGACGGATTTGGGCGTTCTTGGTGTCCACGCGAAGCTCTCAACCTCCTCTACAAGGAAGTACAACAGATCTGAGAAGTTACCTGGTCAAATTCACGGTATGAACAAAAGAAAACTCGGGAAAAGAGGGTTTTCACACCCTTTTTGTCGAACCAACCCTCGCCAGCTAACTTCCTTCTACCTTGCACCACGTGCACGCAGGGAGGGGGTCCTATGTGTACAACCCTGCCATGGAAACCGATCTACAACTTGAAAGGATGATGATGATCGGATGAGTCGTTGCAGGATCGTGAGAATGGCTGGTCCACAACAACTAGCCGAACCTTCATGGTAGTAAGGAACCTGTGCAGTCCTGTGCAAGGGGGCCAACCCTTGTCATCATCAGCCGAACCATCTTGAGCCGTACCTTCCCACACCAGCGAACCTTCCAGCCCTCCCGAACCCTTGACTATGAGAGCTTCACATGCACGAACTGTATGGGCTGAACCGTTGCTGGGCAAACCAGCCGAACCTTGCATGCAGCCGAAGCCCACCAACCACCGAATCTTCCTTAGTCAGCCCAAACATTTTCCTGTCCACGCACCCTTTACATGCTCATGAACCATCACCAAACCACCATGCATGGAGTGACAAACCCTGATGCACTACAATCAACCGAACCTTTCAACCTGAATGCACGAACCTGACATGTACATGGCGAACCACATAGGGCCGAACCTAAGTACTTTTGCCGAACCTTCGCACCATGCCATTTCCGAACCCTATGACTATCATGGCCGAACCCTTATTTCCGAACCTCATCCATTTGGCTAACCTCAGCCGAACGAACCCTATGGCTGGCCATCAAGATCACCGAACCTTATGTTGCTAAGGATTTGGCCGAACCTTGGCCAAGGTTCGCTGAAGTGGAGAGTACACACCACATCGGCCGAATTAAACCTTGTGTGGTCCCAATTTGGTTACGGCGGCCCAACAACCCACTCAGCCGGCGCATGTTGATTTAATCGGCCCAAGTGCAATTTAGTCGGCCCACGTTTAGGTCCAAATGCAAATAAGATGGCCCAAGTAATCTATATGGTTCTTTTGGGCCAACCTCATTGTTTTGGCCCAATATGGATATTAGGGCCCAACACCCTGCATTCGTCCCACGGGTAACCCTTAAGGCCCACGTTGATATCATTTGGCCCAAGTAATACCTTGATTTACATGGGAACAAGAAAACAACTTTGAACAATTGATATTAAGGATAATACGCAAAAGTGACAATCTATGATAAAATGAAAGTCAGTAAGTCCCACATGATAATTGGGAGGGTTACCTAGCTTCAAACTAAAACCTAAGTTATACTTGGGATTTCTACCAACATGACAGTTGGATGAAGTTGAATTTCTAATTAATAAGTGAATGTTTTAAACATTAACCTAATTGGGTAAGTGTTCCGATAGTAAATAACCATTATGCGGGGCCGAATGATGATCGAGACCAATGGGTGATAATCAAGTTTGGATTAACACAAACCAAATACGACTCATACTTTTGAACTACATACAACGTGAAATCTATACAGGATCGTGAAATCAACCACAAGTTTAACCAAGAGCGTGTGCATTCTTCCTTTAAGCTAGGTCAACCACTTCACACATAAGGTGAGTTCATATGCCCCTTTTCTTTAATCTTAACTGATTTTAAACTCACGGGGCTGAGAAACATGCTTACTTTTAATTACTAAAATGTTTTGCTTACATGTTGCTTAAACTTTGATTTAGATGGTACTAAATTGCTTATTATCATATATCATTGTTTGCATGCTTGTATGATCATGTTATGATAGGGAAAATAAGATGATTATAATATTATAATATCATAACTCATCAATACAATAGATTAGCATATGTGTAAGACTATCTCTTACAACACTTAGTTATTCTTACAAGAAGTAACATAGAAACAATCATAAGGAACATGATGACAAGAACAAAACATAAGAATGATATAAAGATAACACATCTTTATTACCTCATTCAACACAAGAGTTAAATAAGTGTAATAAGACAAGTGCTTATAACACTTAACTTACAATGCGACACATATTACAAGAGAACATGGAACAATTATCATCTACCACCTGAGTCGACTAAGCGTAGTAAGACGAGATCTTAACACATCTTAGTGACAACAGGGTGACTACATCGAAAACAAGGAATGGTAATCATGATAACATAATTTCTTGATAACAACTCCATTCACACAAGAATTAACATAATATAATAAGACAAAGTCTTATTTAACAATGTTAACAGAAACGAGAACATTCGACATTGATGACAAATAACACATCTATGAACACAATACAATTAATTGCTATTGAACTGTTGTATTATATCATTTCAATCATGTTCCATGTATTCAAAAGATCAAGGTAAAACCCTCTCATAAATCGCTGACCAGTTTGTTTGACGTGACGAAACTGACGATAGCATAGTGGTACCATAGGTTTGACAAACCTCTAGCTTGTAGGGCTAGTATGCTGATCGTATTGATTCAATGGCCGGTAACGTACGACCGGTGACAGGGCGACTTTAAGTTAGGTTATGGGAAAGCGTCACATGGTGATATTAATAAACAGAAATATTGTAATTAATCCAGCGGAATCCTATTGACTAGTAGGTTGAGAAATTGATCTTATCTCATGTTTCACTACTAGTAATAGCTTTCGTTGAGGCCATTGGGAATACAAGGTGGTAGAGGTAAATCAGATGCATTGTACTCTGATTATGTGAGGATTACAATGGATTCCTTTTAGGCTCTATGCACTTCAAGTGAAAGCAAATGACAATTGGTTAACTAACACTCTTAATATTTAAAAGTGATTAACAGTTAACCCCACAAGTAATAGAATAATACAAGGACCAGATTAAATTAATCTAAATTCCTTAACACATCGAGGGTTTATCAATATATCGGTTTGATAACTAATTCCCTCACATTATATTATACTACATACGATACATAGCTGAATAGATATCGGACAGGTTGAATTATTTGGAAATTGATATATTTAGTTGTATCGCAAGTGGTGTGGAAATAGATTTGATACCGATGGAGCTGGGCAGTTTCGACATCATCATCGGAATGGAATGGCTATCTCTTAATTGAGTTGAGTTCATCTATAACGATAAACTACTACGCATTCCAGTGCAGAAAAATGAGATTTTGAAGATTCGTGGAGACCAAGCGAAATGAACTGTCAAGATATTATCATGCATGAAGGCTCGCAAGTACCTTAAAAAACAAAGCGTTGCATTTCTAGCTCATGTGATAGAGAAAGACAAGAAAACAATCAAGATTCAAGATGTACCAGTTGTGAAAGATTATGCGGACGTGTTTCCAGATGATTTACCGGGACTGCCACCCGAGAGATCGGTGCAATTTCGAATCGATTTGATTCTGGGAGCGACTCTTGTAGCTAAGTCTCCTTACAGACTTGCACCATCAGAGATGTAAGAATTGTCAAATCAATTGCAGGAGCTACTCGACAAGGGATTCATCCGACCGAGCTTTTTCCCATGGGGAGCTCCGGTTCTTTTTGTTTAGAAGAAGGATGGATCGTTTAGGATGTGCATTGATTACAGAGAGCTCAACAAACTCACCATCAAGAATCGGTACCCGTTACCGAGGATTGATGATTTGTTTGATCAGTTATAGGGAGCACAATACTTTTCAAAGATAGACCTGAGATCAGGTTATCATCAGCTCCGAATTCAAGAGGAAGACATACCAAAGACGACATTTCGTACCCGATACGGTCACTACGAGTTCATGGTGATGCCATTCGGATTGACAAGCGCACCGGCTGTGTTCATGGATGTAATGAACCAGGTGTGTAAGCCGTATTTAGATCAGTTTGTTATTGTCTTTATTGATGATATACTGATTTATTCAAAGAATGAGAAGGAACATAAATAGCATCTCAAAACAGTCTTGAAACTTCTAAAAGAAGAACGACTCTATGCCAAGTTCTCCAAGTGCGAATTTTGGATAAGAGAAGTTCAGTTTTTGGGTCATGTGATTAACAGTAATGGTATTCATGTGGATCCTGCCAAGATTGAAACAATCAAGAAGTGGGATGTGCCCACAACACCAACAGAGATCAGATCATTTTTGGGATTGGCAGGTTATTACAGGAGATTCATTTCGAATTTATCTAAGATAGCCTTTCCTCTCACCAAGCTCACATAGAAGAGTGAACCTTTTGTGTGGACACGGAAACAGGAAGAGGCATTCCAGACACTGAAACATAGATTGTGCAATGCTCCAATCTTGACACTCCCAGAAGGCAATGATGACTTTGTAGTTTATTGTGATGCTTCCCATCAGGGACTCGGATGTGTTCTAATGCAACGAGACAAGGTCATTGCTTATGCTTCACGACAACTGAAGATACATGAGAAGAATTACACGACACATGACTTAGAACTGGGAGCTGTTGTCTTTTCTTTAAAGATTTGCACGAGACATGACTTAGAACTGGGAGCTGTTGTCTTTTCTTTAAAGATTTGGAGGCATTACCTGTATAGTACCAAGTGCACCATCTTCATAGATCACAAGAGTCTACAACATATATTTGATCAGAAGGAGCTTAACATGAGACAGAGACGTTGGGTTGAGCTCCTAGACGATTACAATTGTGTGATCAAATACCATCCAGGCAAACCCTTGTGCTTCGAGCAATGGGAATGACTTTACAATCAAGTTTGAAAGATAAAATCATGAGAGCACAACAAGAAGCAGTGGCAAGAGACAACTTGAAACACGAGTTCGATTGTGGAGCCAAGAAACATTTAGAGACAAAACAAGATGTAGTTATCTATTATCTAGATCGTGTTTGGATCCTGGCAATAGATGAACTTCGAACACTCATACTTGACGAGGCACACAAGACACGTTATTCAGTTCATCCTGGTGCCGATAAGATGTATCAAGATCTTAGGTCATTTTATTGGTGGCCGGGTATGAAGAAAGACATTGCCACTTATGTTGGCAAATGCATCACATGTGCCAAAGTCAAAGCTAAACACCAGAAACCTTCGGGTTTGCTCGAACAACCGGAGATACCACAATGGAAGTGGGAAAAAATAGCTATGGATTTCATTACCAAGCTACCCCGCACTTTCAGCGGACATGATTCGATTTGGGTCATCATTGATAGATTGACCAAGTCCGCACACATCTTGCCAATCAGAGAAACTTACAAGATGGAGAAACTAGCAAGACTTTATGTCTATGAAATAGTAGTGAGGCACGGGGTGCCATTGTCTATTATTTCAGACTGGGACAGTCGATTTACTTCGTGGTTCTGGCAATCATTGCAACAATCCTTAGGGACAAGTGTTAACTTGAGCACCGCTTATCATCCACAAACAGATGAACAAAGCGAGCGCACCATTCAAACCTTAGAGGATATGCTTAGGACATGCATCCTAGACTTTGGTGGAAGTTGGGATACACGCCTACCACTCAATGAGTTCTCCTACAACAATAGCTACCACATTAGTATTGGGTGTGCCCCGTTTGAAGCACTATATGCTAGAAAATGTCGGTCTCCAATTTGTTGGACCGAAGTGGGAGACAACAGAATTACTGGGCCTGAGCTTATTCAGGAAACTACAGATAAGATTGCTCAGATACAACAGAGATTACAAGCAACACGTAGCCGCCTAAAGAGTTACGCCGACAAACGGCGCAAGCCTTTGGAATTCGATGTGGGTGACCGAGTCATGTTGAAAGTGTCCCCATGGAAAGGCGTAGTTCATTTTGGGGCTAAGGGCAAGCTGGCACCAAGGTATGTCGGACTGTTTGAGATTACTCAACGCATAGGTCCTGTTGCATATAGACTCAGACTCCCTGATGAACTCAGCGGAGTACACGATGTGTTTCATGTATCAAATCTCGATAGGTGCTTAGCAGACAAAACATTGATCATACCTTTGGAAAAGATACAAGTTGATGAACAATTACGTTTCATTGAAGAACTTGTAGAGATTATGGAACGTGAAGTTAAGAAACTGAAACGAAGCCGTATCCCTATTGTGAAGGTTCGATGGAACTCCAAGTGTGGACCAGAATTTACCTGGGAGCGCGAGGACAATATGAAAACAAAGTATCCCCACCTGTTCAAAAAGTAAAGCCCGACCTTTATGTTTAAATTTCGGGACGAAATTTCTTTAACAAGGGGAGACTGTGACAACTAGTACCTGACCGGCCGGCAAGTCCGTACGTTATGTGTACTTTCAACAGTAACTACGTGTACATACATGTGTGTAGACAGCACTTTTATTTACAGAATTATAAATACAAGAAACAGTTGTACGTATTTTCGTGTAAACTTAAATACTGTAAGTACAACACACATTTGAAAACCTAAGTACAGTTAACACAACAAATCACGAGAAACAACAGATTTCAAACAAATAACAAGAAAAAATTGGTTGTGATCTGATATCCATAGATCACCGGAATCATATGGCTGACAAATCAGTGTGAAAACAATGTGATAACAGGATGTTTAGTTGAGTCCGATAGTGAGGAAACACAATTCAAACAATATTGCAGTGTCGTTTCAGAATAACGAACTGACAGTGTGTTGCGTGGGTGACGATTTACACAAACATATCTGTGGGTTTAATGTTCTGAAGTGATGACAGGGAAGCAGAAAACAAAAGTCAGAAAGCCAAACCATCGACGTGTTCATTCGAATGACAATTCGAACGAATACGCTATGGTGACGCGAAATGACGAAACGAAAACGAAAACACGACACGAACGATCATAAATTAATAAAATAAAATAAATAAAATTTTACAATTTAGAAACTCATCAAAATAACTAAAATGACTTCTTTTAATTTAAAACATTTAAATTACGCGTAAAGTTTCGGAAACGCGACGAAAACGCAAACCGAGCAACCGAAACAAACCCGAATACGCTCGGGGTATAAAAACAACAAATGAGGGCTTTTCCTCATTTATTCCATCAACTCTCTCTCTCTAAAACGTGATTCCCGCACCCTCTCTCTTTAGAATAATCTCTCTTCTAATCGCGATAACTTGCTCGTTTCTCGACGGATTTCGGCGTTCTTGGTGCCCACGCGAAGCTCTGAATCTCCTCTACAAGGAAGTACAACAAATCTGAGAAGTTACCTGGTCAAATTCAAGGTATGAAGAAAAGAAAACTCGGAAAAAGAGGGTTTTCACACCCTTTTTGTCGAACCAACCCTCGCCGGCTAACTTCCTTCTACCTTGCATCACACGCACGCCGGGAGGGGGGCCTATGTGTACAACAGTGCCATAGAAAACGATCTACAACTTGAAAGGATGATGATGATCGGATGAGTCGTTGCAGGATCGTGAGAATGGCTGGTCCACAACAATTAGCCAAACCTTCATGGTAGTAAGGAACCTATGCAGTCCTATGCAAGGGGTGAACCCTTGTCATCATCAGCCAAACCATCTTGAGGCGAACCTTCCCACACCAGCGAACCTTCCAGCCCTCCCGAACCCTCGACCATGAGAGCTTCACATGCACGAACTGTACGGGCTAAACCCTTGCTGTTCAAACCAGCCGAACCTTGCATGCAGCCGAAGCCCACCAACCACCATTGTCATGTCCACAAACCCTTTACATGCTCACGAACCATCACTGAACCACCATGCATGGAGCCATGAACCCTGATGCACTACAATCAATCGAACCTTTCAACCTGAATGCACGAACCTGACATGTACATGGCAAACCACATAGGGACGAACCTAAGGACTTTTGCCGAACTTTCGTTCCATGCCATTGTCGAACGCTATGAATATCATGGCCAAACCCTTCTTGCCAAACCTCCTCCATTTGGCTAACCTCAGCCGAACGAACCCTGTGGCAGACCATCAGGATCACCGAAACTTGTGCTGCTAAGGATTTGGCCGAACCTTGGCCAAGGTTCGCTGAAGTGGAGAGTACACACCACATCGGCCGAATTAAACCTTGTGTGGTCCTAATTTGGTTACGGCGGCCCAACAGCCCACTCAGCCGGCCCATGTTGATTTAATCGGCCAAAGGGCAATTGAGTCGGCCCACGTTTAAGTCTAAATACATATAAGATGGCCCACGTAATCTATATGGTTCTTTTGGGCCAACCTCATTGTTTTTGCCTAATATGGATATTAGAGCCCAACACCCCGCATTCGGCCCACGGGTAACCCTTAAGGCCAACGTTGACATCATTCGGCCCAAGTAATACCTTGATTTACATGAGAACAAGAAAACAACTTAGAACAATTGATATTAAGGATAATATGCATAGTGACAATCTATGATCAAATGAAAGTCAATAAGTCCCACATGATAATTGGGAGGGTAACCTAGCTTCAAACTAAAACCTAAGTTATACTTAGGATTTCTACCAACATGACAATTGGATCAAGTTGAATTTCTAATTAATAAGTGAATGTGTTAAACATTAACTTAATTGTATAAGTGTTCCGGTAGTAAATAACCATTATGCGGGGCCGAATGATTATCGAGACCAAGGGGTCATAATCTGTACAGGATCGTGAAATCAACCACAAGTTTAATCAAGAGCGTGTGCATTCTTCCTTTAAACTAGGCCAACCACTTCACACGTAAGGGAAGTTCATATACCCCTTTTCTTTAATCTTAACTGATTTTAAAGTCACGAGGCCGAGAAACATGCTTACATTTAATTACTTAAAAGTTTCGCTTACATATTGCTTAAACTTTGATTTAGATGATATTAAATAGCTTATTATCATATATCATTGTATGCATGCTTGTATGATCATGTTATGATAGGGAAATTAAGATGATTATGATATTATAATATCATAACTCATCAATACAATAGATTAGCATAATTGTAAGACTATCTCTTACAACACTTAGTTATTCTTACAAGAAGTAACATAGAAACAATCAAAAGGAACATGATGACAAGAACAAAACATAAGAATGATATAAAGATAACACATCTTTAGTACCTCATTCAACACAAGAGTTAAATAAGTGTAATAAGACAAGCGCTTATAACACTTAACTTACAATGCGACACATTACAAGAGAACACGGAACAATTATCAACTACCACCTGAGTCGACTAAGTGTAGTAAGACTAGATCTTAACACTGCTTAGTCAGAATAGGGTGACTACATGGAAAACAAGGAATGGTAATCATGATAACAACACATTCACACAAGAATTAACATAATATAATAAGACAAAGTCTTATTTAACTATGTTAACAGAAACGAGAACATTCGACATTGATGACAAATAACACATCTATGAACACAATACAATTAATTGCTATTGAACTGTTTTATTATATCATTTCAATCATGTTCCATGTATTCAAAAGATCAACGTAAGACCCTCTCATAAATCGCTGACCAGTTAGTTTGACGTGACGAAACCGACGATAGCATATTGGTACCATAGGTTTGACAAACCTCTAGCTTGTAGGGCTAGTATGTTGATCGTATTGATTCAATGGCCGGTAACGTACGACCGGTGACAGGGCGACTTCAAGTTAGGTTCTGGGAAAGCGTCACATGGTGATATTAATAAACAGAAATATTGTAATTAATCCAGCGGAATCCTATTGACTAGTAGGTTGAGAAATTGATCTTATCTCATGTTTCACTACTAGTAATAGCTTTCGTTGAGTCCATTGGGAATACAAGGTGGTACAGGTAAATCGGATGCATTGTACTCTGATTATGTGAGGATTACAATAGATTCCTTTTAGGCTCTATGCACTTCAAGTGAAAACAAATGACAATTGGTTAACTAACACTCTTAATATTTAAAAGTGATTAACAGTTAACCCCACAAGTAATAGAATAATACAAGGACCAGATTAAATTAATCTAAATTCCTTAACACATCGAGGGTTTATCAATATATCGGTTTGATAACTAATTCCCTCACATTATATTATACTACATACGATACACAGATGAATACATATCGGACAGGTTGAATAATTGGGAAATTGATATCTTTAGTTGTATCGCAAGTGGTGTGGAACTTGACTGAGCATGTGGTTGGATAGGCCATTGGGTGAAACAGGTGATACACTACTTGTACATATAACTAAGGAGAGGCCATTGGGTGGAACAGGTGAATCAAGTATTACAAGTTACAAGTATGACGTTGTGGATGTGTGTATGATCAATTCACGGATTTCAATTACTAAACTTATGAACTCACCAACCTTGTGTTGACTTTGTTTAAATGCTAGTGGACTTTTACGAAGACCTAGCTTCATTTTGTGTTGCATACATTTCGATAACAAAACTACGAATCATCTTTTGCATATCTTGTACAGATCAAGATATAAACTCATTGATTCTCTTGATTAGATTTACTTAGTTAAATTATGAGGAAACAATGTAATTTAACTTTGTAATTCTATTTCATTGTCATGATTAACATTTCTCATTCATATATCATGTGCTATGTAAACAATGTGATCATTTCGATTATCACAACGATATCACGCCTCGGGAACCTTCCGCCCGGCGGGAAAGTCGATCCAGCCCGCCAGCTCGGGGTGTGAGAGTGGCGTCCCGAAGCATGACCTAGGAAGAGAGGGAGTGCATTAGAGTCGTCGACGGCCTACCATGGTCGCAGTAATTGTACGGACGTCGTTTCATTAGACATCTCCAACCTCTTGAAAATTCCAAAGTTGGATGGGTGTATAGAATCGTTGAAGGTGATTGATGAAGATGATACTCTCCTGCTCAGTTTTTTATTCCGTCATATGTGCATCTTCTAGATTGGGGCTTCTATTGTTCAATTATGTTCATCCAACAATAGGTTAAGGTGATGTTTTTATTATTTGAGCAGTCATTCTTAATTTAAAGATTACAATTTACCAATTTAGGGCTTTGACTCCGTGTGTAGGAGGACGATCGGTTCCGGCATGTTTAGAATTCTTCATATTAGGGTAAAGAGATGTTTGGTGGGTTTGGTTGTTTGGGCTGCTGTGTATCTTTGTTACTTTTATTTCAGTGATAGATTTCGAGTTTTAATGTTTTATAGAGGTTGAATCATGTATTTATTAATAAAGGTGCTAAGTAATGTTTTTACCAACAAAGATAAAGTTGTTGCTCATCCGAAGGTATTTGGAAGAAAATTTATCTGGTAGTTTAGTCTCATGTTCTTCTATGTAGTTTGACATTGTTTTTCAACTACTCGATCATGTTTGTTTATTTTGTTTCTAATTTTTATCATGTGATTATAATTCTTTTGAGTTTTAATAATTGTTAAACAATCAACATGTGTGATTTTCTAGTTTCTCACTAATTGTTTAGTAGCTATCGGTGTTGCGTCTGGTGTAAGGTCGATTCGAAATTCCACCTGTCTGATAGGCGGTAATCCCAGTAGGTCTTTTGGAAATACGTCAGGAAATTCACAGACCACTGGGATGTCTTCAATCTTCTTCTCAGCTACCGGCTTCTAAGTTATAAGTGCTATAACTGCTGTATGACCTTTATGCAGACATTTGTGTGCTTTCATACAAGATATGAGACGCATTGTCTCTCCATGCGAAAGAGGTATACGAACGATCTTTTCATGGCATACTATTTCAGCCTGGTGTTTGGACAACCAGTCCATGCCAATGACTACATCAAAACTGCCTAAAGTGATAGGCATAAGATCAATTTTCAGTGTTTGACCCATCAAATCAAGAACACATCCCTTAAGGACTTGTTCTACTATAATTAACTTGCCATCAGCTAGTTCTATAGTGTATGGGTTTTCTAAGGCAGTAGGACTAGCATTTAGCAACTTAGAAAATGAAATAGATACAAAACTCCGGTCTGCACCAGTGTCAAATAGCATAGAGGCATAGTGATTATTTAAGAGGAACGTACCCGTAACAATGTTGGGATCCTCCCGTTCCTGACATCCTCCAATCACAAATGCCCTGCCCCTAGCACCATTGTTGTTGTTATTGTTGTTGTTGTTGGTGTCATTGCCGTTATCGTTGCTGTTGCCATTTGCCTCATTAGTCCCTCCTTTCTTGAGTTGTGGGCAATCCTTTTTGAAGTGCCCCAATTTACCACACTCAAAGCACCCCTTCTGAGTGTTGTTCTGGTTATTATTCTGATGGTTGGAATTGTTTTGCAGGTCTCCACGACAATCCTTAGCTGCAAGCCCTCCTTTGCCGCACCGCTGACACCTAAACTTATCACACTGATTCCCAGCATGATGGAATCCACACTTGTTGCACCTTGGGTGTTTACCAATATACCCCCCTGATGATGATGACTGCTGACCACTGTTCGAATTGT
The DNA here is from genome assembly GCA_009363875.1 of Mikania micrantha. NCBI lineage: Eukaryota > Viridiplantae > Streptophyta > Magnoliopsida > Asterales > Asteraceae > Mikania > Mikania micrantha. Next base: position 14,752,209 of record CM018681.1, read on the forward strand.
GGTAAGAGTTGTTTGAATCTTGTTTTCAGTTATGCTAAAACGGCTGTTGGTTGAAATTCTTGGAGTTGTTACCTTCCCACTTCCTCTTGTGGTCTCCCACCTTAGTAGCTGATGTTCGTTTAGGAAAAGTTCCTTGTAAAACTGCCTGGTCAGTTAATTAGTGCGCTAGTCGCACAACTTGTTTAATAGTTGTGGGATTTGCAGAAGTAACCAATCCCTGGATCTGAGGCACCAATCCTCCTATGTACCTCTCTATCCACTTGCTTGCTGGAGTGGCCATGTGAGGTAGGAGTCTGGCTAGTTCATGAGATCGAGTAGTGTACTCCTCGATGTTAGACCCTTCCATCTTAAGGTGCCAATACTCCACCTCCAGTTTCTGCATTTCGCTGCGAGGACAGTACTCCTCCTGCAGTAGTGTTTTGAATCCATTCCAAGTTAGGGCATTCGCTTCCCCCAATCCCAAAGTCTGAACATTAGCATTCCACCAGGTCAACGCTGGACCCTCCAACGTACCCGTGGCATATTTGACCTTGTTTTCTTCTGGACAGTTACACATTTCAAATACTGATTCTGCTTTCTCAATCCATCGAAGGAGTCCAATGGCCCCCTCCGATCCTTTGAAATTATGAGGTTTGCAGTCCAAGAACGTCTTGAACGTGCACACCTGTGGGTTCACAAATCCCCCTGCTGGACCATGTGGTCTTGTCATGTGAGTCTTGGTGTAGTTCGCGATAGCCTCCGCGATCCTGTTGTTGATCAGCTCATTGAGCTCAGCAACTATCATCTGTACGTTCTCGCCAGACATTATCTCCCTAGTTAAAAGAAATGTTAGAGTGTTATCAAATCCAATGTGAAACGTGTAAACAATACAACAAACAACAAACATGTAATTGTAGGATTGAACACAATTGTTGACAATAGATAAATAGTTTTTCAATAGATAATAATTTGATTTGATAACAATACTTTCAAAATCAAAACATAAGTTTTTCAAACATCTAATGTAGGGACACAACCCGCCCCAAATAAATTTAAACAAAATTAAGAAAAATCAAGCATCCTCAACGGTAGAATCATCATCAGAATCAATATCATGTGCTGGTATCTCCTCCTCTTCTTCCTCCTCCTCTGCCTCAGATACAAACTGCTCTTCTAATGCAATCAACCTCCCCTCAGCAATGTCGGCTCGATGTTCCTCCTCTTGCATTCATGTAGTCAGATGTACAATGTGAGACTCCATCCCCTGAACTACCCTGCGAAGCTCTGCGTATCGGGCGTTTACATCCCGGAGCTCCTGTGCCATGTGCTCGATCCTATCATTAGCCCATTTTGACTCTCAGGTCAATTGGGCGACATCATCTGACTCGAATCGTGGCCTCTTACAGGCACAAAACCTAGGTGGCATACGATATGAAGACTCCTCGGTGGGATCCTCCTCAGGTGTTTTCCCTGGGTCTCTCTGTGGTTCCTCCTCGGGATCCTCCTATGGATCCTCCTCTGGGTTGTCCTCTTCCGGATCCTCCTCCGGGTCCTCGTCTGAGTCCTCTACGGGATCCTCCTCCGGATCGTCCTCATGGTCCTGAAATGCTGGAGCTATCGGCTCCTCGTCATCAGATACGATCACGTACGGTGGTGACAGTGCTGCCATATCTGTTACAGAAGACCATATGTAAATACTAGGCAAAAGCAGTTGTGTAAACAAGTGTCTAATGTCTAACAGTTATAGTCTAAGTCTACTAATGCAAACCTAGTTCGCTATAACCAATGCCTCTGATACCAATCTGTCACACCCCCAATTTTCAACTAACGGAATCATACCGTTTGGGACGTGAAAAACCAGGATCTCAGATCATTAGACATAACGAAGACCTCAATATGAATTTCAAACATACTTTGGTCTAAAACTGTAATATCAAACTCCAAACATTGCGGAAGCGTTTTTAAAACAGAACAAACATAACGGTTTGAAAACTGTAAATTACAAAGCAATGTCTCAAATGTTTAAATCCAAATCAACAGAAATTTAAAGTATGCATGCGACTCGATCTCCTAGTCCATGCTTGCTTGTTCGAGTACCTTAGCGTCCTGAGAAAACTTGTAAATCAAGTCAACACAAAGGTTGGTGCATTACACAAGTTTAAGTATTCACAAATGTTTGAAACAACAGTTTGAATATAATGTTTGCAGATAACATAATCACACATGCATAGTCATGATAGCTAGTCATTTGTACTATTTACATAAGTGGTCGACACCGAAGCTGAATGTTGCATGTTGTTGCATGTTTTGCCTTTCCACTATTGTCTAGCACAAACAATAGTAATGTGAATTGGCTAGTCAAAGACTTGCGTAGATCCCATCTACCAAGTGAGGTTTGTCAAACCTAATAGATCTATTTCCAACTACCACGCTTTGCACTACGGCAAATTAAACGGTTCGAAATCTAAGGACTTGTAATGCTATGTTCGCAGTTATCGTAAATAGCTAACTCATGCAAGTGATATGTATCTAAAATGTTTGTTTGCACATTTTTTCTTCCCCAAAACAGTTAAAATAAGAAAAGGGGCCGTGTACGCACCTTTGAATGTAGCAGAATGATCAAACACACGTGAACTCGCGTAGAAAGTCCTCCTACGAAGAACCTGTGTTTTAACAATAACTTAGTGTTATTCGGGATGTCGTTTTGTGCTTGAAATCACATACGTGTCAATACACGTATGTTAGAGTGTTAAAAATGTGCATACGTATGTACGCGTAACTTTGAAATCGTTTAATAAAATCATACAATCGCTTATGATTTTATAAACGTAATTATACACGATTTCGTTTTCGGGTTAAAATGTGAATTTTATTATTCTAATATGTTCGGAATTGAATTCTGGTTCTAACGCAATTCGAATGGATTAAATCGGAGTTCGTACGCGAAAGTTATTGCAAAAATACCAAAAATGGTATTTTCCACAAAAACCGGCCACTACATGGCTCGAACCCGCGACCATCCACTCGACACACACATACACTACCAGTCTCGCCCGCTAGGGTATCGCGTTAATACTTCCAAGATTAATTGTTTTAACCAGAGTTTCCTGGGTTCCCCTTCATTTAACCATACCAAACTCACTTGCATCCGATTGAACCACATTTATCCCCCAATCGAACCTAGAACAATAGGGGTTTTGTTCCTGGAATCCTACCGACCATGTGGATGGTTTTAATTCAAACAATTGTTGGTTTTAACCCAACTAATCGGTTATAACTGACTTCGAATTCGAGCACTCTAACCCCCAATGCAAACATGTTAAATTCGCTAATGTGAGTCCACTGATTCATATGGTTTTCACTCATTGAAACATTTCGAAACTATCTATAGCATTTAATTTGAATAACAAGTCCAATTGATTCAAAACCCCTAAACGGTTGCATCTTAAGAACCCTAGAATTCGAACACTATCTATTCGTTGCTAATAGCTGCAATTGACATATGATTTTCAATTATTAGATAGTTTCGAACCTTTCTGCAAGGTTTAATTCGATCTTAAAGCTTGTTTGATATAAAAACCCCTAACCCGATTGTTAACATAAACCCTAGAATCCAATCATGAACAATTCGCTAAGATATTGTGAAATTGACCTATGGTTATCATTAATCGGCCCTTTTAGAAGATACAGAAGTGATTTAATTCGAATTTTGAACACATTCTCTAAAATCCCAATTTCGTTTTGAATCAAGAACCCTAGAAACTTGAGATCCACTAATCCGTTGTAATTTCATGAAATTGACATATGGGTGTTATTAATCGGATGTTTCTGAAACTACTAGTACCACTTGATTTAACTCTTAAACCCATTACATCTGAATCCCCCAAAATCGTTTTTACTTAGAACCCTAGAACTTGGACTCCAATCATTCGATGTTTAAAACCAAAATTAGCTTAGGATTACCCTTAGTCGGCTGTTTTAGAGGGTGTAGGAGTGAAAACTTACTTGCTTGATTGTCGAATTGATGTAGATCGACTATTAAGTTGTTCTTCGACCAACTCGCGATCAACTCTTCTGCTCGATGTGTTTTGCTTCAAATTGTTGAATGCCCCAGACTCTAAAAGTGCCGATTGAAGTGTAGGAATGTGCAATTGTGAGTTTCTTGATCGAATTTTACTAATTTGATCATGGAATGCTACGGTTTCGACTTTTAGGTGACTATCTTGATTAATTCGATGATTTAATGCATCCATAACGTACAATACCTATTACTAATCATTCAATTAATGATTGTAACCGATTTACATCATTAATAACTGATGATTGATGCAAAAATCGAATTTCTATTAGACCTTTGGCCGAATTTTGACTTCCAAAGTCAAAATTTTGCATTTTAACTTAATTATCATTTTAACTCATGCAATTCTAATCCTCTTGTGATTGATTTTGTTCAATCTAAACCCTTGCATTTTATTTTTGATTGATTCAGAATCGTTTCGGTTAGTTTCGAATTAACGGTGTTAATCCGGAATTGCCGAATTGTCACAGTAAGTGTGTGTCCCAACTTCCACCGAAGTCTAGGATTCATGTTCTCAACATATCCTCTAGGGTTTGAATGGTGCGCTCGCTTTGTCCATCTGTTTGTGGATAATAAGCAGTGTAACATCACTGTACTTTCAGTTGTCCGTACGTCCGTACATCCGTACGATTGCACTGTTACGACTGGAGATTTATAATTATTAATGATTATGAGATTATTGATTGACATTACTGATATTATCACTGTTACCGGTATGCATGATTTTAAAATATTATACGCGTAAACCACGGGAAGTTAGTTGTAATTCAACTAAACAGACCCGTAGTGTTTATCGCAGTTACTTATTATTGATAATGATGGATTAATGGTTGAGAATGGATTTGGGATGGAACTGGAAGTTTGTTTGAGTCTGGTTACTAAACATAGTCAAGGACCCATGGACATGATTTATCGAAATAGCGGTGGGACGGTGGCTAGGGCAGTTGCGACTGACCCTTACATATGCCCTATATATATGCATATTTCGGTCTATCATGGATGTGTCAGTGACTAGGGTTTAGTGGGATTTTGGTTTGGGAAATGATAATATTAAAGTTAGTAAATAATGGGAGTTAATTACGCGATGTGAGGTTACGAACATTAGTTACACGCGAGTATTGATTCAGAAACATTAACTTAATAATGTATTCGCGTGGGTGACGATTCACACGAATATGATTATTAAGAATAATGTTCTGAAACGATATTCCATAAATCATAGATCAAATCGAAATACGGTATGAGCATCGGATTCGCAAAGGTGACGATCTTTACGAATACGTACGCGAGTAACGCGTTTCGACGAGATAATTTAATAATATCAAACGATATTAATTTAATGAATTAAAACTAAAAATATTTATTAGGAATTACAACTTAAATAAAATCGGAATAATTTGATTTATGAAATAATTATGTAACGTTAATAAAACAAAAGTGATTTACGAAACAATTTATTTAAGCTTATTTTAATTAAACAAAACTAATTTATTTAAAACGATTTATTGTTTTAAATATGTTACGTTAGAAAACCGGGCATGTGGTTACATTTCACGCGTATTAAACGAGATCTATTACGAGACAATGGGTATTTAGAAATCGTGATAATTAATGAAACCATATTATTATTTAAACACTTTATATTTAAATATGTTTAACGAGAAAAACTGAGTTTTTATTTTGTTTTATCGCGATAAAAACGGGATCGAGCACACGGGGATTACACGCGATATAAGAAAGAAGATGTAGCTTCTTCTTTCTCATTTCCATCTCCATCTCTCTCTCACTAACTCACAAAAACGCACACCCTTTCTCTCTCTAACTTCTCTCTAACATTTCGGGCTCGTTTCTTGACGAAATCGGGAGATCTTGACGCCAAAACGACCACAAGATCGAGAGGAACAAAATCATACGAAGAAAGCCCACGTTTGCTGAACAATACGAGGTAAATCTGGAAGTTTATTGCGGTTTTGTTTTTGGATCGTGATTCTTAATTTTGTTGTAGCTATAATCGGTTTAATTATGCATAAAACCCTAAAACGTATGTGGGGGGGGGGGGAACATGGGAAGCCATGGATGATGTTAAACTTACAAGAAAAGCCAAGGATGAAGGTGATGGATGCTGGTTCGCGACACAGCCACATGGCCGAACCCTCTGGAGGCTGGACGAGCCTTGTTCGAGCCGCCAACCCCGAACCCTCATAATGGATCAGCCGAACCCTAGGGTGGCGAACCCTAGGGACCCCGAGCCTTTGTTCCTTAGAGGGCCGAACCCTGGAACCTTCCGAGACTTTACGAACCTTGCTCTTGGCTGCCGAACCCACATGTCCCGAACCCTCTTCTTCTGGTGACCGAACCCTCCTCTATTCACGAAACCTATAAGCAGCGAACCTTCACCTTGGAAACCCTGGTCTACGAACCTTGTACCTTCGAGGTGACGAACCCATAGTGGTCCGCGAACCATCAGGCCTGAGCAGGAACCCGCGAACCTTGGGGCTAAGTATTAGGTGCCGAACCCTATTCCCTAACCTTGGCCGAACCTATGTTGTTACACCTAAAGGTTCGCTGCCCTGTGAGAAACAAACTCTAATTCATTGAACTAGGTATTTAAGGAGGAATGGGAGGCAAGATCACGTGTACATATATACATAGGTATAGAATCATGCATGCATGGGCAAATATGGCCACCACCTTTGGTTTTAAATGCATAAATTCGATAAAAGGATTAAACGTGCAATGTATGAACTATTTAAGTTAAACACTTTTCTTTTCTAATTTAAAGGAAATTAAGGATTCTTTTTATGGTGAAATTATATTATAATTAACTTAAGTATAGATTTTATTAAACCTTAATTAGAGTGTTAGCAACTTAAACTAAGGTGGTTAGCATGGTGGACATGCATGCAATTGTATACCTATAATAGTGTAACAAATGGATCATTGTTGTATGGTTGAAAACTAACAAGACTAAGCTAATGATGCAATTATCGAATAATGACTAACAACCATGAGTACGCAATTTAGAGAAATATTCATATTTATGAGCATGATCATATTAAATACAGATCTCTGAGTTAGTTGGGATTTCATATACGTGAGCGCGCGTACTACTACCTCATAGTTTAAGGACTTCAGGTGAGTTCTCATAACCTCCTTTTCTTTAAACTGTTTTGTTTTAAAACTCGGAGGTGAAGCATGTATACCAAATTAAATATTGTTTTGATAACTCAAGGTTAATACCTGTTATCAATATGATATTCACAATTGAATTTATCATTATTATTGGATTATCTCTTATTATCTTATACCCATGTAAACATTGTTAGTGACCTCGGTCAATAACAAAGTTTACAAGTATTGTCACAAATCCCGAGAGTTATCGCTCTTAACTTCGGTTAACTGCTTTGACCTCGAGTATCGTCACGTGGATGGATTCCACATTCGTGAATCATTGCCTTTGACTTCGGTTAATTGCTTTGACTTCATGTATTGTCACGTGGTTAGCGACCACTCCATGAATCATGTATTTAACTTATGTTAATTACATAATGATCATGTATAGTCACAAACATTATTTGAGAATATGATTGATGAGATTGGTTGATTAGTTTGTGGATTGATTATCTATTATGATTAATTGTGATTGGCTATGACTGATTTGGTTATGTGGTTATGTGATTGTGTATGTGTTTGATTGTTGAATTGATGGATGTGTGTTGGATTATCTCATACAGGTATTCATATGGATTTTCTCAAGAAAATCATAAGTTTTATACTCGTTTTAAACAAAGCATTTTATAAAACCATTTTAAGCATAAACTTTCAAACTCATTTTGCTAAAATTTTTTTTAAATATAAAAACTTATGATTACTCACCAACTACTTTTGTAGTTGACACTTGATTTCTTACATGTTTCAGGTGATGGAGACAAGTAGGATGAAGAGGATGATCTCTTCTATTTTGGACAGCATCATCATATAGGATTCTTGGACTTAGTTAATTAACTAAATTTCTGGCGATTAGAGTTTAGTTAGTTTAACTAATTCTTTTGTGTAATTGATGTAATTGATTCATGACGAACATGATTTTTGTGTAATTATGTTGTTTGCTTAAATGATATATGATGATTAAATTAGATGCCCACGAGCTTTTGAACAATCTACACATCCCTTGTGGCATCCCGACGTTTCCGCCATCGGTCGGGGTGTTATAAGCAGTGCTCAAGTTAACACTTGTCCTTAAGGATTGTTGCAATGATTGCCAGACCCGCGAAGTAAATCGACTGTCCCGGTCTGAAATAATAGACAAAGGCACCCCGTGCCTTACTACTATTTCGTCAATGTATAGCCTCGCTAGTTTCTCCATCTTGTATGTCTTTGTGATCGGCAAGAAGTGTGCGGACTTGGTCAATCTATCAATGATGACCCAAATAGAATCGTATCCGCTGGAAGTGTGGGGTAGCTTGGTAATGAAATCCATAGCTATCTGTTCCCACTTCCATTGCGGTATCTGTGGTTGTTCTAGCAAACCTGAAGGTTTCTGGTGTTCGGCTTTGACTTTGGCATATGTGAGGCATTGGCCAACATAAGTGGCAATGTCTTTCTTCATGCCTGGCCACCAATAAAATGACCTAAGATCTTGGTACATCTTATCGGCGCAAGGATGAACTGAATAACGTGTCTTGTATGCCTCGTCAAGAATGAGTGTTCGAAGTTCATCTATTGCTGGAATCCAAACACGATCCAGATAATAGATAACTCCATCTTGTTTTGTCTCAAAATGTTTCTCGGCTCCACAATCGAGCTCGCGTTTCAGATTGTCTCTTGCCACTGCTTCTTGTTGTGCTTGTAAAATGTGATCTCTCAAACTCGTTTGCACAGTTATTCCCATTGCGCGAACGCGTAAGGGTTTGACTCTTTCCTTCCGGCTCAAAGCATCTGCAACAACATTTGCTTTGCCCGGATAGTATTTGATCACGCAGTCGTAATCGTTCAGGAGCTCAACCCAACGTCTCTGTCTCATGTTAAGCTCCTTCTGATCAAGTATGTGCTGTAAACTCTTGTGATCTGTGAAGATAGTGCATTTGGTACCATAAAGGTAATGTCTCCAAATCTTTAATGCAAAGACAACAGCTCCCAGTTCAAGATCGTGTGTCGTATAGTTCTTCTCATGTATCTTCAGCTGTCGTGAGGCATAAGCAATGACTTTGTCTCATTGCATCAAAACACATCCGAGTCCCTGATGGGAAGCATCACAATATACTACAAAGTCATCATTGCCTTCTGGGAGTGTTAAGATTGGAGCATTGCACAATCTTTGTTTAAATGTCTGGAATGCCTCTTCTTGTTTCTGAGTCCGCACAAAAGGTTCAGACTTTTGTGTGAGCTTGGTAAGAGGCAAGGCTATCTTAGAAAAATTCGAAATGAATCTCTTGTAATAACCAGCCAACCACAAGAATGATCGGATCTCCGTTGGTGTCGTAGGCACATCCCAGTTCTTGATTGCTTCTATCTTGGCAGGATCCACGTGAATACCATCAATGTTAATCACGTGACCCAAGAACTGAACTTCTCTTAACCAAAATTTACTCTTAGAGAATTTGGCATAGAGTTGTTCCTCTTTCAGAAGCTCCAAAACACGATAACAAACTGATCTAAGTACGGCTTACACACCCGGTTCATCAAATCCATGAACACAGCCGGTGTGTTCGTCAATCCGAATGGCATCACCATGAACTCGTAGTGACCATATCGGGTACGAAAAGCCGTCTTGGGTATATCTTCCTCTTGAATTCGGAGCTGATGATAGCCTGATCTCAGGTCTATCTTTGAAAAGTATTGTGCTCCCTGTAACTGATCAAATAGATCATCAATCCTCGGTAACGGGTACCGATTCTTGATGATGAGTTTGTTAAGTTCTCGATAATCAATGCACATTCTGAAAGTTCCATCCTTCTTTTTGACAAAAAGAACCGGAGCTCCCCACAGGGAAAAGCTTGGTCAGATGAATCCTTTATCGAGTAGCTCTTGTAATTGATTGGACAACTCCTGCATCTCAGATGGTGCAAGACTATAGGGAGACTTAGCTACCGGAGTTGCTCCCGGAATCAAATCGATTCGAAACTGCACTGATCTCTCGGGTGGCAGTCCTGGTAAATCATCCGAAAACACTTCTGCAAAGTCCCTCACAATTGGTACATCTTAAATCTTGATCGCCTTTTTGTCTTTCTCGATCACGTGAGCTAGGAATGCAACGCATTGTTTTCGTAAGTACTTGCGAGCCTTCATGCACAATATTATCTTGACACTGCGTTTCACTTGGTCTCCACGAATCTCCAAGACCTCATTGTTCTCCACAGGAATGCGTAGTAGTTTATCAAAACAGATGAACTCAACTCGGTTAAGAGATAGCCAATCCATTCCGATGATGATGTCGAAACGGCCCAGCTCCATCTGTATCAAGTCGATGGAAAGTGTGTGATCGCCAAGTGTTATGGGCAATTCCTAAGTATTGTGTCTACTGTGATCTGTTTGTCGTTTGCTATCTCAATAGTGTAAGGGGAGTCTAACAATTCCTTAACATAATCAAGATGACATGCAAAATCGGATGAGATAAAAACTCTGATCCGCACCAGTGTCAAATAATATGGACGCATAGAAGTCAGATAAGAGAAATGTACTCGTGACCACATTCGGGTCTTGACGAGCAGCAGCAGCTCCTATCTGAAAGGCTCTTCCTCTTGGTACTTGAGCCTCTTGTTGGTTTCTCTTAGGACAATCCCGAGAGAAATGTCCTGGTTCACCACAATTGTAGCAAGACCTAGGATCTGCAGCAGAAGTAGTAGTAGCTGCATTGTTGTTTCTGTTTGGAGCTCTCGGGCTCCTGCAGTGAGATACAGTGTGACCAAATCTCCCACAGTTGGTGCAGTGTCTGCACGGGACATTTGGTAAGTGATGGAACTGACACGAGTTGCACAAAGGTGCATTGCTAGTGTATGGCTTCCGAATCTGCAGTGGTGGTGGTTGATTGAGCATAGGGGCTTGAGTAGTGGCAGCAAAGTTCCTTGCCACCTTTTGTTTCTTAGCCGGACGCTTATCCGACTTCTTTGATGTTCCAGCCTTGACTGATTCAGCGTCTTTCTTGAATGCCCTAGTGGCAACCGTCATGTCTGTCAAGGATGCTGACAGTGTAATAGCTAACTCCATGGTAGTAGGGTGGGCAGCAATCACATGCCCTTGGATGCAGGGCGTTAACCCACCAACATACCGCTCTATCCTCTTCTATAGTGTTGGCACCACATCAGGTGCCAAAGTAGCTAACTCATGAAATCTGGTGGTGTAAGCTAGATGCCCACCACCAACCATCACTAGGTTGAGCAGCTCCGTTTCAACCTTTTTCAGCTCATTCCTCGGGCAAAACTCTGCCCTCAGCATTGCTTTGAAATCATCCCAAGGCATGGCTTGGGCCTCATCTCGGCCTCTGATCGAAACTTGAGCGTTCCACCAAGTTAACGCCCTCTTGTGAAATGAACCTGCAGCATACTTGACTTTGTTCTGTTCAGGACAGCCACTGATGTCAAGGGTAGTCTCCATCTTCTCGATCCACTGGATCAATCCGACAGCACCCTCACTGCCACTAAAACTAGGTGGCTTGCAACCTACAAAGTTCTTGTAGGCGTAGTTCTGATTCTGCTGAGTATTACTGCCGCCCTCTCCAGATGAGTTAGCAACGTTGTTGCTGTTGTTGTTATTGTTGATGCGATTCATCATCTCGGGAATCACATCCCTCATCTGGCTTGTCAGAAGGGTGGCCAGTGCCACAGTAGCAGGGTCCAACTGATGAAGTGGTGGCGGCTATGGAGGTGGGACATGTGGAGGAGGAGGTGGTTGTGTAGGAGAGTCAGATGGTGAAGGTGTAGATGAGTGCGGTGCCAAGTCTTGTGGTGGTGGCGGCAATATGGCAGGTTGTCTTCGTGGTGGCATTCTGATCATAACCGAAATAAAATCGGTCAGTGCAGTGATCAGAAGCAGAAGACATATGCAAATAGAATCCTATATCACATAATCTCTACATGAGGTCCCTAGGTTATAGTCTAGGCCAAACCGTTCAAGTAATATGACCTAAATTTCTCTATAACCATGGCTCTGATACCAATCTGTCACACCCCAGGCCGGTGGGAACGGATCGGGTTTTCCCGTTGGGCGGAAGGTTCCCGAGGCGCGATATCTTTGAGTGAAAATCGAATGATCAGATCGTTTACATAGCACATGATAAATAAATGAGAAATGCTAACACATTCATGATATAGAATTCAAGATTAAATTATAATGTACTGTTCATAATTTAACCAAGTAAATCTACCAAAAAGAATCAATGTAACTATATCTTGTATCTGTACAAGATATACAAAAGATGATTCATGTTCATGTTATCCAAAGTATGCATTCACAAAAGTAGCTAGGTCTTCTAATAGTTCTCTAGCTATTCCATGCATATAAGTAGCTACACCTGTTCATCACCTCAGAAAACATGTATTTAAACAAAGTCAACACTAGGTTTGTGAGTTCATAAGTATGTTAATTGAAAACCTTGAATCATTCACATGCATAATCACTATGTATTGTTATGTTCCTTGTATATTGTATGTTTATCTATTCACCCAATGGCTCCTCAATAATTATATTCACAAGCACTATATTATCCTAGTAGTGATGCTTATATATAGGGCATATTTAAGGGAGCCAAGCCCTAGCCAACATCCCACCACATCACGACTAGAACTCCACACTACTTGTAGTACAACTATTGATTTCCATTCCCATGTCATCTGTTTGTCCCATTGTTGATCACATGTGTTCTCATGTATAGAATAATATAATGATAGCGTTGTAGTTATCAAACCAAAGTATTGATAACCATTTGAATAGTAATGATATTAGATTTAACAAATCTGTTCCCAGTATTATTCTATTGTCTGTGTGTTAACCATTATGATACACTTTTAAATATTAAAAGTGTTAGTTAACTGTTTGTCATGTATTCTCAAATGCAACGTATAGAGCCCAAATAGAATCCATTGGAATCCTAACGTAATCAGATTACAATGCATTCCATTCACCTCTATCCCGCCGTGTGATCCCAAAGCCTCAATGTGGGATTGTTCTCATGTGATTAACAAAGTTGAATAAGAACTTGTCTTATTACATTATGTTAATCATGTGTGAATGATAAGCATACTCATGAAGTTACGTTATCATTATCATCATTCACTGTAATCCATATGTTCACCATGTAATCCTTAAACCTTAGTAAGAACAAGTCTTAGTACCCTTAAGTGACGCCGGTGGTGGATGCTCAATGCGATCATACTATCCAATAGTATGTTTCTAAGGTGTAGATAAAGTGTTATAAGAAATTGACTTATCACACTTGATCAATTATGATGTGGAATGATATTCAGAAGATATTTTATCTTCTAATCATTCATGTGCTGTGAAGTGTCACCATGTTTCACTAGTAGTATTTCTCATTGTTTGTTCATGTAGGAATAACAAAGTGTTATAAGATATAATCTTAAAACTATGTTATTCAAATGTGTTGATGATTATGAAAGTACATTATCATATTCATCTGAGTTTCCCTGTTATCTAATGATCATACAAGCATGCATGCAATGATAAACGATAATAAACAATTAAATATTATCTGAATCAAAGTATGAATAACATGTTAAGCAAAACTTTTAAATAAATAAAAGTAAACATGTTTCTCAGCACCGAGAGTTTAAAATCAGTAAAGATTAAAGAAAAGGGGCATATGAACTCACCTTGTTTTTTGTAGGGTTGACTTAGCTTAAAAGAAAGAATGCACGCGCTCTTTGATTGATCTTGTGGTAGTTTTCACGCCCCTGTATTGATTTCACGTTGTTTTCGACTCATAAGTATCAAATTATTGTAATTGGTGTAAGTGTATGTGATAACCCTAAAATTGGTTAACACCCGTGTGTCTCGGTCTCAGTCTTTGATATTTGGCCCAATTAACTTGCAAATCAACTCAATAATACTCAACCCACTTGTTTTAATCTAGCACCCTTTTGTTTATTAATGTATTTGTTACTTGAATGGTTATTATGACAAAAGTATTCTAAGTATAAAACTTAAATATTTTGTCTAACACCTTTAAAATGTCATATGTTATGTTTTATGATCCAACTCAATTCTTGTTACCTTTATAGTAAGACACTACTTCTTTTTCATGTGGATCGATTGTTATTGAGTCGAAGTGAATTACGGGTCGAATAGGTTTTGGTCTTGGGCCAATCGGTTGGGCCACATAATGTGTTGGGCTTCCCGAAGTGTTGAACCCAAATGAAAAGGACTCGGTCAAGGGTGTGGGCCGAATTACATGCTTGGGCTGGACGTGAGCGTGTATGGGCCCGTTAAGTTAGACATGGGCCAATGACTATAGTGGGCCGCTACAAAGATTCTGGGCCAAGAAATTCAAAGGAAATTGGCCCGATAAATTATGTTGGAAACCAATGTTATTGTGGGCTAATTATTGGGCCAATCAAAGTAAATTGAGCGGATTGTTTGTCACTAGGCCGAGGTGATTGATATTGGGCCGGTTGTCAAGACCTTGATCCATTAAAGTGTTGGGCCTGTTACAGCATCTGGGCCGAATGAATTCAATGTGGGCCGAAGACCAAAAATGTGTGTTGGTCGGTCAATTAGGCTGAATGGATGTGTGGTTGGGCCCAATTTAATGGCGGTGGCCGGTTGCATGTGATCACGACCAATGAAAGGTGTGTAACCCCAATCCAACCTTCAGCAAACCTTGACATGGTTCGGTCATCCTTCAGACTAACGAACCTTAAGGTTTGTTCCTGTGAGATTGGTTTCACCGCATGAAAGGGTTCGTGAGCTAGGCCAGGGTTCGGTTGAGGATGAGTCCAACTAAGGTTCGGCTGAGCTTGCACAGTAAGGTTCGGTGCTAGGTGCTTCGGCTGAGATCATGAAGGTTCGTCAGTAGGGTTCGGCTTAGATCTATGATGCGTAGGTTTTTGACTTAGCCACACGAACCAGTAGGGTTCGCCCATGCAAACTGGTTCGTTCCCAGATGGTTCGCGTGTAGGCCGCAAGGTTCGTGAACCATGATGGTTCGGCGGTTTCCTCCCACGAACCTGTAACCGGTACCATCACGATCACCATTTCAACTTGTTGTAAATCTACACACATGCTGGGGTTAGGTGGTTCAAGTTAGCGAGAGTTGATGGTGTGAAACAGAAGGCATGTGGTCGTTCATGGGGGTTTCCAACAAGGATAAAACCCTACATTTCCTGATTTCACTGCATCATACCTCGATTTCAGCTGACTAAATCGCAAGATCCGTTTTACTTTCGTGTAGAGCTCGTCAAGGGCTTCGCGTGGGTTCATGAATCACCCAAATCAGTCAAGAAACGAATGAGTTATGGAAGCTTGAAGGTGGTTAATGGTGGTGAGAAGTGGTAGCCGGAAAAGTGAATTATAGAGAGAGAGTGGGAAAGTGATAAATGAATAATTTGCCTCAATTTAGGCTTCAAATACTCCCCGGGTATTCGGGTCCGTATCGGTGGCTCGGTTCGTAATTTCGTCGCGCATCATGAATTTTACGCGTAGTTTAAATGTAATAAATAAAAAGAATTTATTTTAATTATTTGATGAGTTTCAAAATTGTAAAATGTTATTTATTTTCTTTTATTAAATTTATTATCGTTCGTGTCGTGTTTCGTTTTCGTTTCATCAGATCGCGTCACCATTCTGCGTATTCGTTCGAATCGTCATTCGAACGAACACGAAGATGGTTTTGCTTTCCGACTTTTTTTTTCTACTTTCCAGTCATCATTTCAGAACGTTAAACTCACAGATATGTTTGTGTGAATCGTCACCCACGCAAACACACTGTCAGTTCGTTATTTTGAAACGACACTGTGTTATTGTTTGAATTATGTTTCCTCACTGTCGGACTCAACTAAACATCATGTTATCACATTGTTTTCACGTTGAAATATCGGCCATTTGTTTCCTGTCATCTATGGATATCAGATCGCAACCGATTTGTTTGTGATAATTGTTTGAACACCGTTGTTTTAAATGTACGTTGTACATACTGTATCTAAGTTCACACAAAAATACGTAAAACGATTTCTTGTATTTAGATTACTGTTAATACAAGTATTGTTTACACACATGTACGTACACATAGTTACTGTAGAGAGTACACGCACCGTACGGACTTGCCGGCCGGTCAGGTACTAGTTGTCACACGTATGTTTTGGTTTTACATGTTAACAATTGTTAGTAGGTGCACACATGCATTCAATCGTAATTCAACCATATATTGAGCTAAAGAAGCTGGAGGTTGCTTTGGCCTTACCGTCGGAAAATTTTTAGAAACTACTTGTGGAGTAGTGATGTCCAAATATTGTGCTAAAGAAGCTGGAGGCCGAAATGTGGAGTTTGGCCCAGGATGGCGGTGAAAATTCAAGGTACACAACTTGTTTCCATGAGTTGTGCACTTTGGTCCCACATCTGGTTACCCCTGTGTCCTGCAAGATAGAGAAGTACATTGAAGGATTGCCCATAGTCATTAAGGGAAATGTTATGGGGGAGTAATCCTACTAACTTGGAGATATCAATTCATCTTAGTGCTACTCTTACTAAAGAATATGTCAAAGCTGGCGTACTCACTCGAAAAGATTGCAGTAGGGCACAAATTGAGGAAGGCAAGAAGCCCGAGCAACACCAACACAAGATAAAGAAGCAGAAGACAATTAAGAACTTTGCAGCTATGACTGTAGCTGCACCTATTCAGGCCATTCCCATTACCGCTGTTCCACAACCGGCTACGGCGAGAAAGCCATACACTGGTCCGTACCCACTCTGTACAAAGTGCATAAAATGTCTCAAGTGTGGAAGATTTGGACACTTTTCCGCAACGTGTAGAACCACTCATCTTGCTACTACCACCACTACCACTGTTCCTACTATTACAGGTTGAAAATCATCTTATAATTTCGGAGCAGATGGACACTTCAGAAACCACTGTCCACGTCTCAACAACACAGTTGCTACCGCCACAGCTCGTGCTTTCGTTAATGGAGCTACCGAAGCACGTGAGGAACCGGCAATCGTCACACGTAAACTTCTCATCAACGGTCATTATGTTTCTATCATATTTGATACCGACACAGATAAAAGTTTTTGTCTCTGCCACAGCTGCATCATTGTTTAATATACAACCATCTATACTTGCTGCTCCATACACGGTAGAAGTCGCTGATGGTAAGACCATTCTAGTGAACTCAATAATTCTTGGTTGTTAATTAATATTAAAAGACCACCCTTTTATCATCGATCTTATTCCTATGACACTCGGAAGATTCGAGGTCATAGTGGGAATGGATTGGCTGTCCAAAAACCACGCCGAAATTGTATGATCAGAGAAAATTATTCGAATTTTCCTACAATCCAGCGAAACGTTAAGAGTCTTTGGGGAAAAACCATGTCGTGAGCGGAAGATTGTGTTAGTACATGTTTGTTATAGGTTGCTTATCAAAATATGTAAATTAGTTGAGGTTTGACTGAGGTTCGTATGGCCCACGAACCTTAGCAGGTTCGGCGAATCTAGTCCTATTGATGTAAAGGTTCGTCCAGCTAACCTCAAGTTTTCGCTGGCGAACCTAATGGTTCGGCTAGCTAGATTCGGCTGACAGTCTGTATATATTGGAGGTTTGTCAAGATTTGTCATAACTTTTGGAAAACCTCTGAGTGATTCTCTCTGTGTAAGTGTATGAACTGTGTGTTCATGTTTATTTCATTGTAATCAGTTTTCACATGAAATGAAATGTTGTTTATGAATGTTCATTTATCTTTGATACGTATAAATCGATTATAGATTCCGCATATAATTGATTGTTAATGGAATTTTATGGAAGGATCAAGATCATTTCAGTAGATCAACAGTTGTATCACAGCTTAGGAGGAGTTCTATACAACATTTTCAAAGATCCACAAGCATCTGGAGTTAAAAAGATCATGAAATGGATTGAAACAAGATATATTGATTAGTCATCATGACTTGAAGCGGGTTCAAAAGATCAACTTTCTGAGGTTTTTACTATCTATTACCATATGTATTACTCGAAAGTAGATTGATAAAAGTGAGTGGATAGCTAGGAACACTAATTTTCAAGTTTTCTTTCTGTTTGATTGCTGAATTGAGTGTGTTATCATCATCTATTGCTTTGAAACATTACAATTAAGAGATTTGTAGTGTAAATTGGTGATTTTTGAAGAATTCTCTTCAAATTTGGAAGGTTTTCCTTCTAAATTTTTGAATTTTGAAGAACAGGTTCGTGAGTAGAACCTGTGATTGGCTGAAGCAAGAGGTTCGCTGTTACAAAGATTTTTCCGAGATTCGTTTGAGGTTCGTTTAAGGTTTGTCTCAAGGTTCGTGAGATCATGAGTGTCTCAAGGTTCGTGAGATTGAGGTTTGTCTCAGGTTCGGTTGAAGAGGTTCGTGAGATCAGGTTTCTCTGAAGGTTCGTTGCATCAAGTTCGTGAGATAAAGGTTTGTATCAGGTTCGTGAGAAGGTTCGTTCAGATTAAGGATTGGTGGAGATTCGTCTATTACCTAGGTTAGTGGCGTAAATTTTTCAACAAGAGGTTCGCTAATGGCTGAAATGTTTACTGCTGTAGGTAGTCAAAATTTTAAGATACATAGCATTTTGATTAGTGGAACTAAAGTTGGAAGTACGAACAAAGTTCCAAAAGTACTTGATTTGACAGATTATGAGAACTGGAAAGGAAGATTTGAGACACCTCTCAATGGAACTGACACTAATCTGTGTGAAAGAATTTTGTCTCCTTATGAAAGACCTAAGGTTGTGGGGACAGATTTGGATCAAACCCTTGAAATATCCCAAGGTTGTGTGGACAGATTTGGACAGAAATCATTTCTAAGCATATTCCAATGCTCAAAGTTCATCAAAACGTTTTAAAACATCAAAAGCCCTCTTTTGATTCTTAAAAGTTTCCTTATATAGTAAGTTTATACAAAACCATGTTTTTGACAAAATCAAATATCCCAATGTGTTTTTAAACATTTCAATATGCATTTGACAACATCTAGACATGTCTAACATGTCTAGATCATCATAAATCCAAGACTTGCAACATAAAGTTTCCTTTTATGGCAAGTGTACCAATACATCATCAAATCAACCAATAACTCAAATCTAACATTCTAATACTATCAAATCAGTAAATCTATGATATCTAAACAACAAATCACCAACGCATTCGAGCACAATAACTAAACGGAGTTGCATGTGGGTTTTTAGCCCTTGCATGTGCGATCTAACTATAGATAAACATAAGGAACTACCTTAGAAGCTCTTAGAGGACTGATTTCGAGTTAAACAGAAGGTGTGGACCTGCTACGATGGCTGGATTCGATCTTATCGTCGATTGAGAGCTCCTTGATCTTCCTTGATGTTCCCATGGCTCCAAATCACCAAGAAATTGCTCCAACGTTGCTTCCAGCAGGTTATAGTGTTGGTTTCAGAGGGATTTGGTCGAAAATGAATGTAAGAACTCGGGTGAATTGCAAAGGAACCGAGTAGAAATGAGATGGGGTTGAATATAAAGAAAATTTGATCTGCATGGCCTCCGCGTACCGCGGAGGCCGATGAAAATTCTCTACCGCGTACCGCGATGGAATTCTGGAGTTTCGACTCGCGGTTTTATTCGCGTACCGCGAAGCCTTTCGCCGAGGGGCTGTCGCGTACCGTGATGGGTCCATTTCTTTGTTTTTCGATTTCGTTGATACGATTTCGCTCGTACTCCATTCCTAACGCTTATTCTAAACTTCTAATGCATGTTTAACATATAATCACAAAGTAGCACATAAATTTGATTGATCACCAACGTTCGTGAGACTCGTGTGTGTTTTGATAATTCCTCGAATTATCTTTGATAGTTTGTGCTCGTGTCTAACGAAGTGTTTGCACGTTTGATTAATCCTAATCAACGTGTGATGCACAATTCAATAATTCCCCAAATTATTATTTTGTGTTAGTGTTGTGTTTGCCACACTTGGTTTCTAAAACCTATGTGCAATGTATTGTACGATTCGATAGTTCCTCGAACTATCGTTTCGTAGTTGTTTGTGTTCAGCTCATCTAATTAAACATAATTAAATGAAATGCAACAAGTATGAATGTGAAATGTAAAGAATGTAAGAGTCGCTATTTACCAGAAATTGCCAGGTGTCACAAAAAGAATACTTTGTTATCTGAAGGGCACACTAGACACTGGTCTGTGGTATCCTAAGTATGATAACTTTTCCTTCAATGCCAACAGTGACTCCGATTATGGAGGATGTAAGACAGATGTGAAATCCACAACTGGAGGTGCACAATTTTTGGGGGAACGATTAGTTTCTTGGCAGTGTAAAAAGAAAACATATGTTGCTACTTCTACATGTGAGGCTGAGTATGTAGCTACTGCCAGTTGTTGTTCAAAAGTTTTGTGGATACAACAACATATGAGAGACTATGGTTTGAACTTTCTAACAACCCCTATTCATGTTGATAATGAGGCTGCTGTTGCTATAACAAAGAATCATGTGTATCATTCACGATCCAAACACATTGATATTAGGTTTCATTTTATACGCGATTGTTATGAAAAGAACTTATTGATGTGGTGAAGATACATACCAATGAACAAAGAGAAGACCTTCTCACCAAGGCTTCTGATAAAAACCGTTTTGAGTATTTGCCCAAATTAAATGGCATTCGGGTCATGGGTGAGGTAATTTTGAATCAACTTCCTTCATAATCATTTTTTATTGAATTAACATTAGATATTTTAATTTTTGTTGTTTTGTGTTTTAGTTTTTAGGGGGGGGGGGATTTTGAAAAACTCAAAAACATTTGAAAAATCAAAAACACAAAAACATTTAAAAAATTAAAATTTTGAGAAATTGATTTGACCAAATGAGAAATGATAGTACATTGTAGCAGTTAGAAGCACATTTGTATCATACTGGAACATAAACATAAAGAGCATTTACAATTACTTAGAATGATATGTTGGTAGGTTTATAACTTTGTTGAGATAACATTTGACAAAATAGATGCTTAGTATACAGTACTTAGTTTTGTCCTGCATGAGTGGTGATTAATCTTACAAAATGTTTCTGGAACAAAAGTTAAATTACTAGTTTTAGAATTACTAGTTTTGATCATGTGTTTATTTTTCAAAAGAAATTCTAAATTTGTTTTATCTTTTATTTTAGTTTAAAGCTGAAACATTCTCTGCGTATACTTACGTATCGACCTGATTGTTATAGCTTTAAACAATTTAAATTTGTTTTCTTGGTTTTGATTAAGATATGGACAATCACTTCGTATATGAAAATATCGATATGATCGTTAAAAGCATAATCTTAAATTATTGTTTCGTTCATTTTCTGGATCATCTAAGAATACGAAAGTATCAACCTTGATTCTAAGCTTTTGAACAATTTCAATTTGTTTTATATTTTGTTGTTTAAAAGAAATTCTATTTTGATTTTACATGATGAAGCTAGTCAAAATTGAAATAATTTGTTTCGAGAACATTTTTGTTTGTTTAGTTATTCACAAAATGGGGATGTGTTCAAGTAAATGGAGATTATAAGGTATTTGATGATTTTGTTTTCAATTGATATCTTAACTAAGTAATTTAACTTAAAAAGGATAACTACTGACAATCATCTTTGAATTGTAATTTGCTAATAAATATATCCATTAATTCAATCAGATATGTTGATGATTGTAATACAATATGATCTCATGTCTGGATCTTTCTCAAAGAAAAATATGTGATTGTTTTGTTAGTTTATATTTCATAGTTAGATTTATTAAATTTGTAGTTTGTTTGTTCTAAAAATTTGAAAAACAGAAAAAGATTTTTAATTTTATCTGATGTTAAATAAATAATTTTTGGATTATTTGTTTTGACTTTGAAAAATTAAACGTTGTTTTGTTTCAAATTTATAAAAATAAAATTGAATTTCAAAAGATTTGCTTGGAGGTTCGTTTGATAGGTTTGTGAGTTGGTTCGTTTGACAGATTCGTCCAACAGGTTCGTTGAACAGGTTCGTTCAAAAGGTTTTTGAACAGGTTCTTTCAAGAGATTTTGAACAGGTTCTCCTGAGAGGTTTTAGACAGGTTCGTCTCAAAGGTTTGTTGATAGGTTCGGTCACAATTGGTCAAAAGTTAGCTCAAAGGTTTGTCAACAGGTTCATATATAAATATAGGTTTGTGGGTGAGATGTTCGTCACTTTCATCAGATCACACTCACTAGCCTGTTGTTCTTTGATTTCGATTTTTTCAGTTTTGGATATCAGATAGTGTATTTCTTATATCATTCGTCTCGGATTTGTTTTGTGATCATAAATAGGTAAAAATTTTGGATTTTGACCGGCTAAATTAGGAGAAATGTTGATTTTTGGATCGGTTTAGTCGAACCTGTTGTGTTGTGTTAAAATTTGTTTAAATCTAAGTTCTCGACAAAATGTTTTCTTTATTATTTTTCATCCGCTAATGGCGAACCTCTGAATACAAATTTTTCGATCTAATTCGTAGATTTGAAAATTTGATTTCGAAATGGATCAAGTTCGTTAACTGAACATAGGTTAGGTTCACTGGATTTTTTAAGGTTCGCTTGAATTTTAAAGGTTCGGGACGAAGCTCTTTGTTCTTTGAACCTAACCTTCTTTGGTCAATGGTTCGTTTGACCATTAGGTTCGTGATAAGACAAGGTTCATTCATGGGAAGGTTCTTTGGTCTAAATAGGTTTGTCTAATCAAGAGGTTCGTCTAAACTTAGGTTCGGCACAGGGAGGGTTCGCTGGTTTAAACACTTAGAATTTTTTTTTTACTTTTTTAATTTTTTAAATTTTGTTATAATTTTGTTTCTTTTTTTATTGTAGAAATGGCAAATCTTACTTTCCGAGATAAACATAATCTTTGTGCGTATCTGGATCCTACGATGAAGAATGGCAAAGATTTCCGACTGATGATCGAGTTTTTTAGAAGATCAAGAATTTATCATGCCATATAAAACTCCTGTCAGATCTTTAGATCTCATGTTCAAAGCTTTTGGGACTCAACAAGGTTAATTAATGTTCATGAAGACTATGTTATTGAGGCAAATGTGCTTGGTCAAGTAATTCGAGTTACTGAAGCAGATATGAGAAGGGTTTTACAGTTTGGTGGATAACCTGCTGGAATGACACTAATTCCTGAAAGATGTATTAAGGGTTGTTTTTTGAAAATTTGTTATTTTGGAGTCCATAGTGAGTATTCTATCAAGAAGGGAAAGCTTCCTCTGCAATACAAGTTGTTGGCTCATGTGTTGTTACATTGTTTGAGCATGAGAAAGGGAACGTTTGATGAACTAAGAGACTTAATAAGATTAGTAATGGTGGCTTTGATATTGAACATACCATTCAATTTCTCTGCAATGATATTCCAATATATGTCAGACAACATCACTAAAGCCAAAGATAGATTTTACATGTATCCCAGATTTATACAGATGCAGATTAATGAAAGATTTCCAGAGCAGAATTTACCTAGAGATGCTTCTGATTTGCTTAAGTTAAAGCATATGAGTGACTCTACTCTTGGTCAGGTCACGATTTATCAGAAGAGCAATGATGATGTTTTGATTAAAGATTTAGTATGCCATTGTGCAAGAGTTAACTATGTTGCTCCTGATAATGATGCTTGGAGGCATGAGAATTCAAGTTCTGACTGTGAACTTTTGAGTGAAAATGATGATGATCAACAACAACCACCACCTCCTCAATCACAAGCCAGAAAATCTCAAGGTCAATCTTCTCAACAACATCGAACACAAGAATCAACTCAAGAGACTACTGGTGGAATTCCTTCTACACTAGTTCCTCTTC
This sequence comes from Mikania micrantha, assembly GCA_009363875.1. Classification (NCBI taxonomy): domain Eukaryota; kingdom Viridiplantae; phylum Streptophyta; class Magnoliopsida; order Asterales; family Asteraceae; genus Mikania; species Mikania micrantha. The sequence goes on from CM018681.1 coordinate 14,776,270, forward strand.
AAGTAATATATCCTGGTTAACAAGAAACTTCAAGACAAGAAGAAGCAACTACTTCTCAACATGTTGATGTTGAAAATTTTGAAGCTGATGCTAAAGATGAAGAATCAACAGAGTCTGAGATGGAGACAGTACATGTAGGAAACATAATGGTTAGAAGATTAAAGAAGAGACCAGTACAACAAAGGAGTGAAGAAGCTACTGCTTCTCAACATGTTGATGTTGAAAATTTTGAAGTTGATGCTAAAGATGAAGAATCAACAGAGTCTGAGATGGAGACAGTACAGGTAGGAAACATAATGGTTAGAAGATTAAAGAAGAGACCATTACAACAACAGATTGAAGAAGCAAGGGAAGAGACAAGTGATCCTAGTTTCACAGTTGATGAGCCTAAGGCTTCTAGGCCTAAGAAGAAAAAGAGGATGGCCAAAGTGCCTAAGAAGAAGAAGACAAGGACTCCCATGATTATTGTATCATCTCCTGTGGTAGTTTCTACTTCACCTGCTTCTATTTTAGTGTCTACACCTGTTACTATTGCTTCAACAGTTCAGGAAGAAACATATACATCACATGTTCATGTTCAGACGGATACTTTTGTTCAAACACCTGATTTTATTAATGTTGCTACTTTTGTTCCTTCGTTCATGGATACTACAACAGTGACTACATCTTTTCAAGCAACTACTTCATTTCAAGTTGCTTCTACTTCCAGAGGAGAGTCTTTATTTGAAGGTTTATATGATTTGGATCTAAACTTCTCCATAGATTATGATGACACTGAGCCTAGAAGAAGGATATGTATCTTGTGACAAGATTTTGGCAAGTATAGGATGGAAAAGGAGAAAGTTGAAACTAAACAACCTTCTTCTTCAAGCTCAAGTGATCTAGATGTTATGAAAAGCCAAATTTCTTAACTGATGAAGTGGAGTGAAGAATATGTAATTGAAAAGAAGTTGTTGAATGAAAATATTCTTTCTTTGGAGACTTTGATTGCACAACAAAGTATTGATATTGATGTTTTAAAGAAAGAAAATCATGACTTGAAGAAAAAGATTGATGATCTTCAAGTCAAGGATAATCAAGCTGAGGCTACTGGTGCTACTTCTGAGCATGTATATGTTAATATTGATGATGAAGACGGAGATGAGAAGGTAGACTATGAGGACTTAGATGTTGATGAACATCCAAGATTTAATGATTATCATGGTGATGATGAAGATGATGATGGTGATGTGACATGAGTGGGTAGTTCAGGTGGTTTGAATTCAAGAACTGGTGCTATAATGATTTACAATCCTTCTGGGATTTCTTTTGATGCTAATCCTATTTCCTTAGTTTATTCTGACAAAGATAAAGATTGTAAAGATGTTGATATTGAAGATTTAACTGATATTGAATATCCAAAGAAAATTATTGATTATTATTTGCCTACTTTTCTTGATTTTTTTGAACAACATGCTGATATACAACTGCAGAGAATGTTTGGAGAATAGTCTGAATATAAAGAGTTGGAGGAAGGAGAAATTATTGGTGGTTATTCAAGGAATGATTTTTATGATATGTTTGAAGTTGATTCAGATCAATTAATTGATTTTGAACAAGATGATCAAATGGAAGTATTTGACTTTGAACAAGATGATCAAATGGATGAGAATTTGTATAATCTACAAACCTTGAAGAAGATTTTTAATATTGAAGTTCAAAGAGGTGTTCCAAGAACATCAGTTGATCAAATGAAAACAAAGATTTATATGGAGATGTGGAAGGAAAATAAAGATGAAAACAAGTACATAATTGATCATTTATACATTTTCAATCAAATGATTGAAGACATTGATGAAAAATTTCAAGAAAACTAAGCTAGACAATTTACAAGATTCAAGATTGGATCTAAGTCAAAGATGATAGGAAGAATTGTAAGCTATGGTTACTTTCACAACATTTCTGGAAGCATGAAGAACAAAGGATGTTATGTGGTCAAAAGGACTAATGGATGTCAATATTTTGGAAAAACATTGGATATAATGTCTTTAACTTCTTTTGAATGTATGCAGTTATCCAGGTTAAAGATGATAACGCTAATTTAGACTGAACATAATGAAATATTTGAGAAGTTGTTGAAGAAATAGGCTATGTATGGATGGAGTTTGTTGGTTCCACAAGTCAAAAACAAGTTACTTGGATACTCAAAGCCTAAAGCTTATACAAGACCAAGATTGAGGAGAATAGAACAGAATTGGAATCCTTAATTCAAGTTCTGGTTATATGATGAAAAGACATCTGAAGCTGTTATTCTGTTGAGACAAGAAGAGAAGTGGAGGTTGATTAGGATGTTGGATCCTGTATGGATAGTAAACTGTTCAAAATAAGACATTGAATTGCTGAATGTAGCTGAAATTTTTGCTGATGATGGAAATTGTGATGTTGGGATTAGTGACAAAGACATGGCTACTCAATTTCAAACAATTGCTCGGTTGTGTTATACTCTGGGCATACATTCTAGATTTAACTGGGAAGATGTTAATTTTCTGTATGTTGAGTTGATGAAAGTACAAAAAGAGATAGATAGGAGAGATGCCAAGTTGGAAGGTGAAAGATTATCTAAGATTCCAAGGACTGTTGTAATTCGTGCTGCTGATAATGTGTGTGAAGAAACAAGTGGAGTTCAAAGTGAAGACTGAAGACAGAGATTGAAGATTTAGGAAGCAACTTGTGACAATCCGACTTTTTACACTAACCTTGTTAACGGAAGATGGTGGTATCATAGGCCCAACAAGGCCAATGAAGGCCCAACAAGGCCAATGAAGGCCCAACAAGGCCAAGGAAGGCCCGGTAAGGCCAATGAAGGCCCAACAAGGCCAAGGAAGGCCCGGTAAGGCCCAATGGAGCCTATGAAGGCCCAACAAAGTCTAGTAGGCCCAATAAGATTTATTTAGGCTCAAGGAAAACAGGGAAGGCCCATTAAGACATAAGTAGGCCAAACAAGGCCAAAGTAGGCCCAAGGTAGGCCCAACAAGGCTAAGATAGACCCAATGAGTTAAGGATAGGCACAATTATATTTGAGGAGCCCAATTGGGATTAATTTAGCCCAACAAGGAGTTAAAGGACCAAATTAGTGACAATTTGGGACTTTCGGCTAAATTTTGTTAACCGAATTATTATGCAATCGAGCTAAATAATACCTAAAGGATTGGAATTAGTAGAAATCAGTTTCAATTTGTTCTAATTACAAAATTAAGACTTGTAATTGATTTTAAAGGTTCAAGTTTGACATTAAAAGTCAAAATTCGGCCTAACAACTAAATTGGAATTCGAATAGCATTCTATGATCGGTTATGATGGAATTAAATGACCACTAATCATCTCATTGATGATTACTAACAGTTATTATACGTTATTAGAAGGATTAATGGTCGAATTTAATCATTGTCAAGCTCAAAAGTCGAAACCGTAACTCCTCCATATCAAATTGATATAATACGGTCTTAATTCATCAAATTGAAGTTTCAGAAACTTAAATCGGTACTCTCAGAGTTTTATTCATCTATCAATTTGATCCTATAAGGCACGAGATCACGAAGTCGAACAAGGGGTGGCCGAAATTCAACTCAAAGTCGAAGTATATCAATTCGATATCAAACCAGGTATGTAATCACTACAACACCTTCTAATATGGCCGATTAAGGGTAAACATAAGCCAATTTCGATTTATAACAACGAATGTTTTGAATTTGAGTTCTAGGGTTCTAAATAAGAACGATTTTGGGGATTCCTGCTTAAACGAGTTTAGTAGTCAAATTAGAACTCACTATCAGTTTCGAAATTGTATCTTAAATATAATCCATAGGTTAATTTCATCAAACGAATGCGAATGATTGGAAGTCGATTTCTAGGGTTTATATAATAAAAAGATTTGGGGGTTTTGTTATAGACAGTACTAAAAATCAAATCAAATTGTGCAGACAGGTTCGAAATGTTGGTATTAAGGAGAAACCCATGTTAATTTCATATTACAATAGGGAATTGAACAACTTTGATTTTTAGGGTTCATAGGTTTCAACGATTTGGGGTTTTTCATGAAATCGGGGTTTAGAATCAAATTAAGTGTATAAGTAGATTCAGAGAATGCCGAACAAGATTAACCCCATGTTAATTGTGTCAAACTTTAGCAAATTCTATCCAATCGATCTAAGAGTATTGGAACTTGATTTTTTGCATGAGTAAACCCAAATGAATCAGGTTATAGTTAATGATTTTTTTGAAATTAAAACCATCTATAAGGTTGAATGGATTGTAGCAACAAAACCCATGAGTTTAGGGTCGAGCAGGATTCGAATTCGTGATCAATTGAACATAGATTGCTTCGGCTATGGTGAGAAGAAGGGAAACCCGAGGATAATTGATAAAACCATTTCAAAGCAAACCTGTTAACGAAAGTTGAAACAGACTAGATGGTAGGGAGAGTGTATGTTGGGTTGGAGGTCGCGGGTTCGATCCCGGCCCCCAACAGTTTTTGGAGTTTTAATATCTTTTTAGTATTTTGAACATATTTTATTCGTTTCAACTCCGTTTTAATCCGTTCGAGTTGCGTTGGAACCGTAACGGGAATACGAACGTATTAGAGCAGTAAAATTTATATTTTAATCCGAACACGAAATCGCGTATAATTATGTTTAATTAAATAAAATCGTATAGGATTTTATTTAAACGATTTCAAAGGCACGCGTACTCACGTATGCGTATTTCTGACACTTTAACATACGTGTGTTGACACGTATGTGATTTCAAGCACAAAACGATATTCTGAATAACACTAGGTTATTGTTTAAACACAGATTCTTCGTAGAAGGATTTCTTTCACGAGCTTTTAGTGTGTGATCATTCTGCTATTATCAAAGGTGCGTACACGGCCCTTTTCTTATTTTAAACTATTTTGGGGGAGAAAACATGTGCAACAAACTGTTTTTAGATACATATCACTTGCATGAGTTAGCTGTTTACATTATGTGAAAACATATCAACTTGAAAGTCCTTACACACCTCGAACCGTTTAGTTTGCTGTAATGCAAAGCGTGGTAGTTGGAAATAGATCTATTAGGTTTGACAAACCTCACCTGGTAGATGGGATCTACGCAGGTGTTTGACTGACCAAACACTATTATTACTATTGTTGTGATAGACAATAGTGGCAAGGCGAAAACATGCTATAGCATGGCAATCCGTCAGCTTCGGTGTCGAACACGTATGTAAATAGTTTATATGACTAGCTATCATGACTGTGCATGTGTGATTATGTTATCTACAACTTGTTATTCAAACTGCTGTTTTGAACATTATGATTATTTAAAACCTGTGTTATGCACCAACCTTTGTGTTGACTTGATTTGCATGTTTTCTCAGGACGCTAAGGCGCGCGTTAAAGATGGCATGGACTAGGAGATAGAGTCTCATGCATTATAAACACTTTGAATATTTGAATTTGAACATCTGAGTATTTTGTTTTGTAATGTTTACTTTACAACTGTTTATGGTTTTTAAACGCTTCCGCAATTTTTGTAAACTCTGAATGTTATGTTTTAAAGACCAAAGTATGTTTTGAAATTCATATAGAGGTCTTCGCTATGTCTAATGATCTGAGATCCTGGTTTGTCACGCTCCCAAACGGTGTGATTCCGTTAGTTGAAAATTGGGGGTGTGACAGATTGGTATCAGAGCCATTGGTTATAGCGAACTAGGTTTGCATTTGTAGGCCTAGACTATGACAGTTAGACATTAGACACATCTGCTTATACATATTGCTTGGAAATTACATATGACATTATGTAATTGACTTGTTTACGTATTCCATGACACTGTACTTACATACGGTATTATGTAACAAGCATGGCATCATCATCGGTACCTTATATTATCATTGATGATTCCGAGGACGAGGAGCCGATAGTTCCGGCACCACCATTGTCACCACCACCACCTATTCCATCACCTCCACAATATGAGCAGGATGACTCAGATCCGGGGGAGGATCCGGAGGAGGACCCAGAGGAGGATCCAGACGAGGATCCAGACGAGGATCCAGAGGAGGATCCATACGAGGACCCGGATGAGGATCCGGAAGAGGAGCCTGAGGAGGACACTCAGCAGATCCCTGCTGAGGGACCTTCTACACATTCCCCACCAGCACTAGATGCTCCTGAGCCTATGTAACAACAGTGCCGAAATCGGTGCCGGAACAGTGATCGCAACAGTAGCTTGAACAGTAAACAGACACCAACTATACACAGTTCATTCCATTTCATGTTCATATTGATAGTCAAAGTCATTTCATGTTGTCAAACAGCAGATTCATAAACATTTAGCAGAAACTAAGTACAGAACAATGGTTCTTGAGTCAGATAATTATCTGGCAACACTGAACCATCATGGGTTTATTTGTTAGGATCTATTAGGATAGCACGTATGCGAGGCTAATCAAAACAATACAATAACAGTTGTTGTTACGGAATGTTAAACCGACGGACTGTTCGTATAGGTGACGATCTGTACGGATGGATCTGACAGTTTAATGATCTGAAACGATGATTGTAAATTAGACAACAAAATCGGAAAGTGAAACGTACGATCGTGTTCGTACAGTTAGCGCTCTGTACGAAGACGCGCGTAAGTGACGTTTTCTGACGAAACGAAAGACGACTCGATCGATAATAAATATAAGGAAATAAAATATTTCCTGTTTTACAATTTTGAAACTCATCATAAATAAATTAAAGCAAAACTATTTTAAATTTATACGCGTAAACCATAACACGCGAATAATTAATAAAACGCGTAATATTTACGGGTTTCGATAAATAAATTAGGAAAATATTATTTATCGTCATTACTAGAAATAACCACTTCTCCAACACATAAAATATAACCTTTTATTTAAATTTCGTAATTACACGCGTTACGATCCGGAAACGCGTCGGAGACGAAAACCGAGCAACCGAAACGAACCCGAATACCCTCGGGGTATATAAACGTTGAAAGAACACCTTTCTTTCATTTTTACACATTCTACTCTCTCTCTAGCTCACTCTCCCGTTTTCTCTCTCTCTCTCTAAAATATCATCTTCAATCTTCAAGATCTCACTCGTTTGGAGGCGAAATCCGGTGTTCTTGGTGTCCACGCGTAGCTAGGAACGAGCTCTACCTAGAAGTACAACCGATCTGAGATTTCGTCCAGCCATTTTCGAGGTATGATGTCTTAAACTTCACGAAAAATAGGGTTTTCTCCTTTGTTTTGATACACACACACATAACCGGTTTAAGGTTTAACTTTTCGAGAGCCGCACCATGGATGACTTCGGTGATGCAAGAATAACCAGGGGTACGATCGGAGACCAATTGGGGTCGATGGAACTGATGAGAACGAACCAGGGTTCGTTGACAGCCACCATGGCCGAACCATTGAAGTCACGAACCTTGGGTATGCATGATAGCTGGCCGAACCTTCTTCCTCACTCACGAACCATCACCATGGCCCACGAACCTTAGAAGGTCACGAGCCTTCATGAGCGGCCGAACCCAGCTGTGTTGGCCGAACCATTTTAGAGCCACGAACCCTAACCCTCCGAGCCTTAATGCCGAACCCTTCTTTGCATGGTTAGTCGAACCTTACCGAACTTGTAGCCGAACCATCATCACTCACAGAACTTGTTTGCATGAAGGCGAACCTTGCATGTTCAATTGACATCACCGAACCTTGCTGGTCAAACATGGACCAGCCGAACCATGGTTGGGGGCGAACCAGAGGCGAACCTTACATGGACATCGGCCACAACCGAACCTTGTTCATAAAACACATAAAAGGTTCGCTGCTTGGTGATCTCTTATGTGGATTAACTAGGCCCAATTGATCAATACATGGAACCACACTTCGGCCCACTAATAACTATTTCGGCCCAAATAGGAAATATAACCGGCCCATGCTCATGGCACTCGGCCCATAGTAAAATGGCCCAAGGGATTGGCCCATGCGATTACCATAGCCCATGACACTTAGGGTTAGCCCAATAGCCCTATTATTAGGTCCAGGATCACTTAATTGGCCAAATATCTAAGACGATCCGTTGTACATTCGGTTAAGCTAAATAATAACCATTCGACCCAAGTTACTTAGCTTAACATCACTAACAAAGTGCCATGATAGACATTAGGTTCAATAGGAATCGAATGGGTCACAATGACAAGCTAGGCCTAACACAAGGCTCACAAGATCTAAACTTCAATAAAAGCAATGCTAGGATTAACTATCGATCTAACATAGAGTATTCTAGCACCCTTATGGTATGAAATCATTGTAGGGGACGGTCATTTATTTGGTTAAACACAAATAAATCTTCTTAAGCTAAGATGTCGAATGTCATGGAAAAGAATACACTAGGGATGGAAAACAAGAACCTAAAGGTTATGGGTGGACTTAAATGTTAACACCTAGACCATTGGGAATTTCAAAGACATATGACTACCGTAATTGGTTTATTTAAACCATTAAGGTTAGTTACTCAGAGAACTAACAAGAAACACATCAGAAACAAAAAGGATTATCAATGGGCCAAGAATGGCCCAATGGGTTTAATATAAGCCCATCATGTTTAAATTACATTTTTCTTAAATTAAATATGTTTTCATAAAAGAAATTATAATATAGTCCTTAACAAAATAATTAAATGATTTTCCTAAATAAATGATTTACTTGAAATGTAATAAATTGAAAATGTTTTACCTAAATACTTTAAATGCTTTATGTGGGATTGGGTTACCAATGGGTAATAGTTTAACTTAGATAGAGGAAATTCTAGAAACACACTAGAAATCTAGGACACGTAGTTGCACATCGAGACCAAACCATAGATACGACAATTCCCGTATGTACTTATCGTATTCGAATTCTTTAAAATAACTCAGGTGTTAAAGATACTTAGGCAACAATCAAAGAGTGCGCATATCTTTTGTGGTTTATTGCACGGCAACACAGGTGAGTTCATTGCCCCTTTTCTAACATTTTTGTTTTAAAACGCGGGGCTGAGAAGCATGCGTAAACTGTTTACTTAAATTGTTTACTTTAATGCTTTTAAATTATATGTTTTACATATATATAAATGTTATCCTAGACCATGTCTAGGAAGATTTTATGCAGGTTTATTAACTAATTCACTTATATATTAAGTGAATAATCAAGTTAAACTAAACTTTTCAATAAGTCAAAACATTTCAAACAAATCAATCATACAGTTTGGGAAAACAAGGGTGTGAGTTCAAGGAATCAAATCAAACATTTTGACAAAACAAGTGGGGGGAATTCAAGGGATCAAAACAAACATTTTGACAAATCAAGTGGGTGAATGCAAGGAATCAAATCAAACATTTTGACAAAACAAGTGTGGGACATCCAGACATCAATAAAACAATCTTTGCAAAGACAACATTCAATGTTCTACAAACCAAGTGTTTGTTGAACAATGAATCAAGTGTACAACCGATCAATGAATCTTGTATTCTATGATCAACACATCAAGTACATCTTGTGACAGAATCAGACGATCATTAAATCATTTTTAAGGGAAAGTCTGGGAAATATCAGAGATAGCATACGCCAAAAACATTGACGAAACATAAAATCCTGCATTTCAAGAAGTCCTAGCTAGACCGTTTGACTTGTAGGTCGTATGTTTGAGGATATTTACAGTTTCCCTAACTACTAAGTACCTAGATTGACAGACTAGTCTACTCGAGTATGACCATAGGCCCCAATCATAAGGACTTAGATTTTATTAAATGTTTATTTATTTATTTAATTAAGCATTTATTAAACTGTTTCTACAATTTCTGTGGTTGATCACTATTGTGATGAACTTAAGGAATCAACATAGGTTCCAAATTGTGGTATTTACAGGAACAAAGGATGGACGAATCATTGGGTTAAAGGTAGGGGTAAAATGCTTAATTATCATTAACAACAATGTCCCATGCGGATTAGTATGTGGTGGGACGGCGTCTGGGCGGGGTTGTAGCCTCGACTCAGGGGTATGCCTTATACATAAGCATACCGATCTGGATGATACATGTGATGTTAATGAGATTAAGGTTGTTACCCGTGGGTTAAACAAAGGTTTTGTGAGAACATTTGAGTCATTTTGAACAAGAGTGTGTGATAGGTAAAGATGCTTAATTATCATTAACAACAATGTCCTATGCGGATTAGTATGTGGTGGGACGGCGTCTGGGCGGGGTTGTAGCCTCGACTCAGGGGTATGCCCTATACATAAGCATACCGATCTGGATGATACATGTGGTGTTAATGAGGTTAGGGTCTTTACCAAAGGAGGTTCAAATCAATTTCAAAACATTTTCAAATCATTTTCAAACACTAAACAATATGAACTCACCAACCATGTGTTGACTTTATTTTTGCATGACTTCTCAGGTGACGAACAGGTCAACTGAAGAGTCATTTCTTTGGATTAGGTTATCTGATAGAGGACCTAGCTTTTTGGACCTGCATATTTTGAAGCATCATTTTACAGTTAGTTTAACATATCTTGTGCAACTACAAGATTGAAGACTGATGATGTGATAGTGGGTTTACATTGTTAAATTGTAAACTTAACTAATATAATTTAACTCTGTAATCCTATTTTATTTTAGCAAAGTTTCTTATTTATATATCATGTGCGATGTGAACAATCTGATCAATCCGATTATCATTTCGATATCGCGCCTCGGGAACCTTCCGCCCGTCGGGGAAAACCCGATCCTACCCCGCCGGCTCGGGGTGTGACAGATTGGTATCAGAGCCATGGTTATAGAGAAATATAGGTCATTTATTTAAACGGTTTGACCTAGACTATAACCTAGGGACCCTGCATGTAGAGAACATAGGAATTTGGAATTTACTTGCATTGTGTCTTCTGCATTCGATCATTGCACTAACCAATGTTCTATTGGTTATGATTAGAATGTCACCAAGAAGACAACCATCACCGCCTCTACCTCCACAAGGGACGGACCCAGCCGTTGAGGTACTTGCAACACTGATCACTGAACAGTTGGTGGCGATCCTCCCTGGAATCATCACCCGGATCAGGAACAGTGAGGAATTTACCAGGAACTTCCCATTACTTGCTGCAGAGGAGAAGGAACCGGAAGAAGGAGAAACAAGCAGAAAGCGGAAACGAAGTCATTCTAAGAAATCAAGAAACCCTAAAATCCACACTGAGGCCATTCCCCTTCGTCAGATGGCCGTTGCTCCGGAGTCAGAGAATCGTAGGTGTTACGCGGGAAAATCACCCCTTTGCACTAACTGTCACCATCACCACCGCGCTGAAATCTCATGCAAGCAATGCATCCATTGTGGCAAGACGAACCATTTGGATCACCAATGCAGAACATCAATGGAATTAGTATGTAAACCGGAGGCTAGCAAATTTCCTTTATGTGCCACGTGCGGTCTCCACCATGCTAAGAATAAACTGTGCAAACATTGTCTGAACTGCGGAGGAAAGGGACACTGGAGTCGTGATTGTAATAATCCCCCGACTCATAACCAGAATCCTGGAAACACTACATATCCCCTTCCTCGACACAGCAAAGATTGTTATGTGTGCGGATTGTCCGAACACATTGCTCGAGACTGCCCTGTGAGGATATCTTTTACAAATCCTGCACCTTCTAAAGGAAAAGCTTCCCTCTATTCGGCTTGTCACTACCATGATCTGGCTGAACCTTCGTGCCTACAATGCACGCGTGGTGGAATGACGGGACACGGGATACAACAGTGTCAGCCACCAATAGCCTCTACTCCTCGTCAATATTTTGGTGCATTTCCTAAATGTGTCAGATGTGGTTTTCATCATGGTGAGGAGAAACCTTGTAAACTCTGTCTGAATTGTGGTAAATACGGACACTGGATTCAACGGTGTCGGTTTATTCCCACTAGAAAATGGGAACAAAAAGCGAGCACCTTTACTTCCCCTCAACATAACAACAATTGCTTCATGTGCGGAATGCATGGACATTTCGCAAGGGACTGCCCTAGGAAAATGTCTCCAGCAGACCCAGCAGACATTGAGGAACTACTCGCTTTACCAGCTCCCGGGGAACACTCGGAGTCCGATGACTCCATAGGTATGCAAATTTCTGCCTAATACCTTAAATTATCTATTGGGGTATTAATTAGGACTGCATAGTCGGTTGTAATTTTAGGAACCATAAATTTAAGTTAGTCAAAAGCAAAGTCAGTGCCGAAAAGATAATCAGAATAATAATTGAAGGAACCTTTAGGTTAAATAAGGGTTAGATGATTAAATAGGGATAGAATAATCCGAAATGCCGGCTTAATTACCGAAAATTAGAATAGGACCTTATCTAATTAGAACACTAAAAGCCTTAGAAATTAAAAATGTCAAAACTAATGTGTAGACTTTCATTTTATACATAGATCTCCTAGAAATTGAGTTACCTAAAGTTGAGAACTCTGACTCTAGGATGTTAGGAAAAGTAAATATGAGAACTGTGTCAAGTCTTTACGTAGGCTAAATAAGTAGATCAAGGGAAGTCATGTGAGAATACAAGATGAAGGTATGCTCGAGAAAATATTTCGAATGAATTATGGGCATTCCAAATTATGGTGATGTTCTTCAAATAGAAGAATGCACCTATGGTTTCTTGGACCTCATGAATCGAGCGTGCAAACCGTAACTGGTTAGTTTGTCATTACTATTAAGGATGACATACTGAATTATTATAGTAGCACGACAAAACACGAACGACATCTCAGGGACATTTTGGGAACCGTCAAGGAAAGAACAACTTTATCTTAAATTCTCCCAAATTGAAATCAGATGAGAATAAGAAATAGTTGGAACAAAAGTTACAATAGGTTTCACGAGTCTCATGACTTTAGGGTAGGAGTAAGATAGATATACACCATCACACGGGTGGGTATAAGTGTACTGAGAAGGTAAATCTTTACCTTTATCTTAATAACTCTGCCGTATTTTAGGTAGACCTCCCCACTGTATAATGTAAACCTTCGAGTTGAGGAGAGATTAAACAAATGGTGAAGTATGTGTACGGTTATGTCAAACAACCTAAGCATTCACCATGGGTGACTTAAGGATCTCGATCTGAAGATCAAGACCTAGATGTAGTGAGAGTCACCTACGAAGATTTTAAGGAGTGTGTCAGATTTTAGTACCAAGAGACAGTTTGAGATAAACCGGATGTAATACTTATTACCAAATTAGTGGGTGGACTCTGGTGATAGGTAAACTGATGGATTATACAGCAACGAGATAGTGGTACGCTATGTGATACCATTGTTTAACATTTTGGTTAGGGACGGTATTTTCATAATGATGTGTAACCCACATCGCAGACATCTCTAGGGATGTACTTAATAATAATTACAGCTCACCGTTCACCAAAGGACGGTCGAAGCGAAAGTACGACACGAATTTTGGGGGAAAAATGTTGAGAATTTGTATGTCAAACTTCAGTGGAAAGTGGGACACCCAAATGCCATCGATTAAATCTTCCTACAACAGCCGTCAATATAGAAGCACCGAATGCACACCATTCGAGGCTCCTTGAGGTCGGCAACGTCAGTCGCCGACTGACGGATTAAAGGTGTAGTCCATCCCAGAATAAAGGGACGAACAAGCACCACGAAACGTAGGACAATCCGAGATCATACAACATATTCGTTTCATGGCACATAGATTGAGGTCACCAGATGACTTTAGTTAGATGCGTTACGTGTTTCGCGTCTCGAACTTGAATAAACGTTGTGCTAACGAATCGTTCGTCATACCAGTTGAAGAAATTCAATTAGACGGACAGTATACCTTAGGTAATAGTCTTCAGAGTTTACGGCTCGTTAGATTAAACAACTAAGGAAAATTCGTATTTCCATTGCTAATGTTCATTGGAAATTCAAAACGAAAATTCAAGTTTACTTGGAAAATGCGAAAATCACACGATGTTCAGGACATCCCCAACTGCTTACAGAGAAAGCTGTAACCGATAACTATTCTTAAATTTCGGGACGAAATTTCTCTAACAAGGGGAGACTGTAACAACAGTGCCGAAATCGGTGCCGGAACAGTGATCGCAACAGTAGCTTGAACAGTAAACAGACACCAACTATACACAGTTCATTCCATTTCATGTTCATATTGATAGTCAAAGTCATTTCATGTTGTCAAACAGCAGATTCATAAACATTTAGCAGAAACTAAGTACAGAACAATGGTTCTTGAGTCAGATAATTATCTGGCAACACTGAACCATCATGGGTTTATTTGTTAGGATCTATTAGGATAGCACGTATGCGAGGCTAATCAAAACAATACAATAACAGTTGTTGTTACGGAATGTTAAACCGACGGACTGTTCGTATAGGTGACGATCTGTACGGATGGATCTGACAGTTTAATGATCTGAAACGATGATTGTAAATTAGACAACAAAATCGGAAAGTGAAACGTACGATCGTGTTCGTACAGTTAGCGCTCTGTACGAAGACGCGCGTAAGTGACGTTTTCTGACGAAACGAAAGACGACTCGATCGATAATAAATATAAGGAAATAAAATATTTCCTGTTTTACAATTTTGAAACTCATCATAAATAAATTAAAGCAAAACTATTTTAAATTTATACGCGTAAACCATAACACGCGAATAATTAATAAAACGCGTAATATTTACGGGTTTCGATAAATAAATTAGGAAAATATTATTTATCGTCATTACTAGAAATAACCACTTCTCCAACACATAAAATATAACCTTTTATTTAAATTTCGTAATTACACGCGTTACGATCCGGAAACGCGTCGGAGACGAAAACCGAGCAACCGAAACGAACCCGAATACCCTCGGGGTATATAAACGTTGAAAGAACACCTTTCTTTCATTTTTACACATTCTACTCTCTCTCTAGCTCACTCTCCCGTTTTCTCTCTCTCTCTCTAAAATATCATCTTCAATCTTCAAGATCTCACTCGTTTGGAGGCGAAATCCGGTGTTCTTGGTGTCCACGCGTAGCTAGGAACGAGCTCTACCTAGAAGTACAACCGATCTGAGATTTCGTCCAGCCATTTTCGAGGTATGATGTCTTAAACTTCACGAAAAATAGGGTTTTCTCCTTTGTTTTGATACACACACACATAACCGGTTTAAGGTTTAACTTTTCGAGAGCCGCACCATGGATGACTTCGGTGATGCAAGAATAACCAGGGGTACGATCGGAGACCAATTGGGGTCGATGGAACTGATGAGAACGAACCAGGGTTCGTTGACAGCCACCATGGCCGAACCATTGAAGTCACGAACCTTGGGTATGCATGATAGCTGGCCGAACCTTCTTCCTCACTCACGAACCATCACCATGGCCCACGAACCTTAGAAGGTCACGAGCCTTCATGAGCGGCCGAACCCAGCTGTGTTGGCCGAACCATTTTAGAGCCACGAACCCTAACCCTCCGAGCCTTAATGCCGAACCCTTCTTTGCATGGTTAGTCGAACCTTACCGAACTTGTAGCCGAACCATCATCACTCACAGAACTTGTTTGCATGAAGGCGAACCTTGCATGTTCAATTGACATCACCGAACCTTGCTGGTCAAACATGGACCAGCCGAACCATGGTTGGGGGCGAACCAGAGGCGAACCTTACATGGACATCGGCCACAACCGAACCTTGTTCATAAAACACATAAAAGGTTCGCTGCTTGGTGATCTCTTATGTGGATTAACTAGGCCCAATTGATCAATACATGGAACCACACTTCGGCCCACTAATAACTATTTCGGCCCAAATAGGAAATATAACCGGCCCATGCTCATGGCACTCGGCCCATAGTAAAATGGCCCAAGGGATTGGCCCATGCGATTACCATAGCCCATGACACTTAGGGTTAGCCCAATAGCCCTATTATTAGGTCCAGGATCACTTAATTGGCCAAATATCTAAGACGATCCGTTGTACATTCGGTTAAGCTAAATAATAACCATTCGACCCAAGTTACTTAGCTTAACATCACTAACAAAGTGCCATGATAGACATTAGGTTCAATAGGAATCTAATGGGTCACAATGACAAGCTAGGCCTAACACAAGGCTCACAAGATCTAAACTTCAATAAAAGCAATGCTAGGATTAACTATCGATCTAACATAGAGTATTCTAGCACCCTTATGGTATGAAATCATTGTAGGGGACGGTCATTTATTTGGTTAAACACAAATAAATCTTCTTAAGCTAAGATGTCGAATGTCATGGAAAAGAATACACTAGGGATGGAAAACAAGAACCTAAAGGTTATGGGTGGACTTAAATGTTAACACCTAGACCATTGGGAATTTCAAAGACATATGACTACCGTAATTGGTTTATTTAAACCATTAAGGTTAGTTACTCAGAGAACTAACAAGAAACACATCAGAAACAAAAAGGATTATCAATGGGCCAAGAATGGCCCAATGGGTTTAATATAAGCCCATCATGTTTAAATTACATTTTTCTTAAATTAAATATGTTTTCATAAAAGAAATTATAATATAGTCCTTAACAAAATAATTAAATGATTTTCCTAAATAAATGATTTACTTGAAATGTAATAAATTGAAAATGTTTTACCTAAATACTTTAAATGCTTTATGTGGGATTGGGTTACCAATGGGTAATAGTTTAACTTAGATAGAGGAAATTCTAGAAACACACTAGAAATCTAGGACACGTAGTTGCACATCGAGACCAAACCATAGATACGACAATTCCCGTATGTACTTATCGTATTCGAATTCTTTAAAATAACTCAGGTGTTAAAGATACTTAGGCAACAATCAAAGAGTGCGCATATCTTTTGTGGTTTATTGCACGGCAACACAGGTGAGTTCATTGCCCCTTTTCTAACATTTTTGTTTTAAAACGCGGGGCTGAGAAGCATGCGTAAACTGTTTACTTAAATTGTTTACTTTAATGCTTTTAAATTATATGTTTTACATATATATAAATGTTATCCTAGACCATGTCTAGGAAGATTTTATGCAGGTTTATTAACTAATTCACTTATATATTAAGTGAATAATCAAGTTAAACTAAACTTTTCAATAAGTCAAAACATTTCAAACAAATCAATCATACAGTTTGGGAAAACAAGGGTGTGAGTTCAAGGAATCAAATCAAACATTTTGACAAAACAAGTGGGGGAATTCAGGGGATCAAAACAAACATTTTGACAAATCAAGTGGGTGAATGCAAGGAATCAAATCAAACATTTTGACAAAACAAGTGTGGGACATCCAGACATCAATAAAACAATCTTTGCAAAGACAACATTCAATGTTCTACAAACCAAGTGTTTGTTGAACAATGAATCAAGTGTACAACCGATCAATGAATCTTGTATTCTATGATCAACACATCAAGTACATCTTGTGACAGAATCAGACGATCATTAAATCATTTTTAAGGGAAAGTCTGGGAAATATCAGAGATAGCATACGCCAAAAACATTGACGAAACATAAAATCCTGCATTTCAAGAAGTCCTAGCTAGACTGTTTGACTTGTAGGTCGTATGTTTGAGGATATTTACAGTTTCCCTAACTACTAAGTACCTAGATTGACAGACTAGTCTACTCGAGTATGACCATAGGCCCCAATCATAAGGACTTAGATTTTATTAAATGTTTATTTATTTATTTAATTAAGCATTTATTAAACTGTTTCTACAATTTCTGTGGTTGATCACTATTGTGATGAACTTAAGGAATCAACATAGGTTCCAAATTGTGGTATTTACAGGAACAAAGGATGGACGAATCATTGGGTTAAAGGTAGGGGTAAAATGCTTAATTATCATTAACAACAATGTCCCATGCGGATTAGTATGTGGTGGGACGGCGTCTGGGCGGGGTTGTAGCCTCGACTCAGGGGTATGCCCTATACATAAGCATACCGATCTGGATGATACATGTGATGTTAATGAGATTAAGGTTGTTACCCGTGGGTTAAACAAAGGTTTTGTGAGAACATTTGAGTCATTTTGAACAAGAGTGTGTGATAGGTAAAGATGCTTAATTATCATTAACAACAATGTCCTATGCGGATTAGTATGTGGTGGGACGGCGTCTGGGCGGGGTTGTAGCCTCGACTCAGGGGTATGCCCTATACATAAGCATACCGATCTGGATGATACATGTGGTGTTAATGAGGTTAGGGTCTTTACCAAAGGAGGTTCAAATCAATTTCAAAACATTTTCAAATCATTTTCAAACACTAAACAATATGAACTCACCAACCATGTGTTGACTTTATTTTTGCATGACTTCTCAGGTGACGAACAGGTCAACTGAAGAGTCATTTCTTTGGATTAGGTTATCTGATAGAGGACCTAGCTTTTTGGACCTGCATATTTTGAAGCATCATTTTACAGTTAGTTTAACATATCTTGTGCAACTACAAGATTGAAGACTGATGATGTGATAGTGGGTTTACATTGTTAAATTGTAAACTTAACTAATATAATTTAACTCTGTAATCCTATTTTATTTTAGCAAAGTTTCTTATTTATATATCATGTGCGATGTGAACAATCTGATCAATCCGATTATCATTTCGATATCGCGCCTCGGGAACCTTCCGCCCGTCGGGGAAAACCCGATCCTACCCCGCCGGCTCGGGGTGTGACAGCCTAAGAGGCAAAGGACGGACGCCGAGGAGATCGCCAAATTGCGCGAGGATCTGGAGGTAGCAGAAGATAGGATAGCACAGAGATCTCAGGAGTTATGGGATGCTATTGAGAGGCAGGATGATCTTGTCCATCTTGTTCACGATATGCGGGATGAGATGATCAATTTGATTGGTCGTCTAGAAGAGTCAGAGAACCGAGAGGAGATTTTGGCGGGCAGGATTGAAGATTTGGAGGATTTAGTGGTAGTTGAGAATGAGGAACAGGATGAGGATGAGGAGGAGGAACCAACACCATTTGCTGAGTCCGATCCTGAATCCACCGTTGAGGACGACTGATTATTTTTTCTTTTCTTTCTTGTTTTGTTTAAACTTATTAGGAACGGGTTGTGTTCCTATATTAGTAGTTTGAAAAGTATGTTTCATTTCAAAAAGTATTGTACTCAAAGAAAGTTTCTATTTATGGAAGAATTATTATTTATTTTCAACAGTCGTGTTGATTGATATTACATGTTGTGTTTGTTGTTTTACTTACACATGTCACATTAGATTTTGACTTCGTGCTAACACTTCTTATAAATAGGAAACTAATGGCTGAGGGAAACGTACATATGACTGTTGCTGAGCTCAATGAGCTAATCAGCAACAGAGTTGCAGAGGCAATCGCACAGTATGCTCAGACTCACAACACAGGGCCACAGGGTCCAGCTGGGGGATTGGTTAATCCACAAGTCTGCACGTTCAAGATGTTTTTGGACTGCAAACCACACAATTTCAAAGGGTCGGAGGGGGCCATTGGACTCCTTCGGTGGATTGAAAAGGCTGAGTCTGTATTCGAAATGTGCAACTGCCCTAATGAAAGCAAGGTGAAATTTGCTACGGGAACATTGGAGGGTCCAGCACTAACTTGGTGGAACTCAAATGTCCAGACTCTGGGGTTGGGAGAGGCTAATGCCTTAACATGGGATGATTTCAAAACTTTACTGCGAGAGGAGTACTGTTCTCGCAGTGAAATGCAGAAGTTGGAAGAAGAATATTGGCACCTCAAGATGGAGGGGTCAAACATTGAAGAGTATACAACCAGGTCACACGAGTTGGCCAGACTGCTACCACACATGGCTACTCCATCCAGTAAGCGGATTGAAAGGTACATTGGAGGACTAGTGCCTCAGATTCAGGGGTTGGTTACTTCAGCAAATCCCACCACTATCCAACAAGCTGTTCGTCTAGCGCATCAGCTTACTGACCAGGCAGTGTTACAGGGGACTCTGCCCAAACGAACATCTGCTACCAAGGTAGGAGATCATAAGAGAAAGTGGGAAAGTAATAACTTCAAGGGTAACAGCCAACAATCAAATCAGCAGAACAAGAAGCAGGACTCAAACAAGTCCTATCATAATTCCAGCAGTGGTCAGCAATCATCATCATCGGGGGGCTATATTGGTAAGCACCCCAAGTGCAATAGGTGTGGTTATCATCATGCGGGTAACCAATGTGACAGAGCTAAGTGCCAGAGGTGTGGCAAGATTGGGCATGCGGCTAAAGATTGTCGAGGGGAGCTGCAGAACAACCATAACAACCAGAACAATAACCAGAACAACGCTCAGAAAGGTTGTTTTGAGTGTGGCAAAATGGGGCATTTTAAGAAAGATTGCCCACAGCTCAAGAAGGGCGGGGACAATAATGTCAATAACAATGGTAATGGAAATGGAAATGGCAACGGTAATGGAAATGGCACCAACAACGACAACAACAACAACAACAACAATGGTGCTAGAGGCAGGGCGTTTGTGATTGGAGGACGTCAAGCGCGGGAGGATCCCAACATTGTTACGGGTACGTTCCTCTTAAATAATCACTATGCCTCTATGTTATTTGACACCGGTGCCGATCGGAGTTTTGTATCTAGTTCACTTGCTAAGTTGCTAAATGTTAGTCCCACTGCCTTAGATAGTCCATACACTGTGGAATTAGCTGATGGTAAGTTGATTGTAGTAGAAAACATTTATAAGGGATGTATCCTTGATTTGATGGGTCAAACATTAGAGATTGATCTTATGCCTATTGCCTTAGGCAGTTTTGATGTAGTTATTGGGATGGACTGGTTGTCCAAGAACCAGGCGGAAATTGTATGCCATGAAAAGATTGTTCGCATACCTCTTCCGCAGGGAGAGACATTATATGTACAAGACGAGAAGAGCAGTACGCCACTGCGTCTCATATCTTGTATGAAAGCACACAAATGTCTGCGGAAAGGTCATACGGCAGTTATAGCCCTTATAACTGAAAAACCGGTAGCTCAGAAGAAGATTGAAGATATACCTATAGTTTGTGAATTTCCGGAGGTGTTTCCAGAAGACTTGCCAGGATTACCGCCTATCAGACAGGTGGAATTCCGAATCGATCTTACACCAGATGCAGCACCGATAGCTAGGGCGCCTTATCGACTTGCACCGTCAGAAATGCAAGAGTTATCCACACAATTGCAAGAGTTGTTGGATAAGGGTTTCATACGACCTAGTTTTTCACCATGGGGAGCTCCAGTATTGTTTGTAAAGAAGAAGGACGGGACGTTCCGTATGTGCATCGATTACCGGGAATTGAATAAAGTTACTATCAAGAACCGGTATCCGTTACCCAGAATTGACGATCTATTCGATCAATTGCAAGGTTCGAGTTACTACTCGAAGATTGATCTCAGGTCTGGTTATCATCAACTAAGAGTCCAGGAGGAGGATATCCCGAAGACAGCATTCAGGACTCGCTATGGCCATTATGAGTTCTTGGTCATGCCATTTGGGTTGACAAACGCTCCAGCTGTATTCATGGATCTCATGAATCGTGTTTGTAAACCTTATCTTGATAAGTTTGTCATTGTTTTCATTGATGATATTCTCATCTATTCAAAATCTGAGGAGGAACACGCTGAACATCTTCGATTACTGCTAGAGCTATTGAAACAAGAACAACTGTATGCTAAGTTCTCGAAATGTGATTTCTGGATGCGAGAAGTACAATTTCTGGGTCATATAGTTAATGAAAAGGGCATACACGTTGATCCAGCGAAGATTGAAGCGATTAAGAATTGGGAAGCGCCAAAGACCCCTACTGAGGTACGACAATTCCTTGGTTTGGCGGGTTATTATCGACGATTCATTGAAGGTTTCTCAAAGATCGCTCAACCACTTACAGCTCTTACGCATAAGGGAACGAAGTATAACTGGACGGATAAACAGGAAACTGCGTTTCAGTTATTGAAACAAAAGCTTTGCAGCGCACCGATTCTGTCCTTACCGGAAGGGACGGAAGACTTTGTGGTGTATTGTGATGCATCTGCACAGGGTTTGGGATGTGTGTTGATGCAACGTGATAAAGTGATCGCTTATGCTTCAAGACAACTACGAACACACGAAAAGAATTACACTACTCATGACTTGGAGTTAGGAGCAGTGGTTTTTGCTTTGAAAATTTGGAGGCATTACTTGTATGGAACTAAGTGTACTATTTACACTGATCATAAGAGTTTGCAACATATCTTTGATCAGAAGGAGCTTAATATGAGACAACGACGATGGGTTGAGTTGTTGAACGATTATGAGTGTGCGATTAAGTATCACCCGGGAAAAGCTAATGTAGTAGCTGACGCTCTGAGCAGAAAAGACACAACAGGAACAAGACGGGTTCGCGCACTTATGATGACGATACATACCGACTTACCTGACAAGGTACACAGTGCTCAGATTGAGGCCTTGAAAACGGAAAACTTAGTACCGGAATCTTTACGAGGAATGGAAGAACAATTGAATGTTAAACCTGATGGAATTCGTTATTTCATTGATCGAATGTGGATACCTTGGTATGGAGGTTTAAGGGAACTCGTGATGGACGAAGCGCACAAGTCCAGATATTCAGTCCATCCAGGATCAGACAAGATGTACCATGACTTGAAGGCACTGTATTGGTGGCCTCACATGAAAGCTGATATTGCTAAGTACGTTAGCAAATGTTTGACTTGTTCGAAAGTCAAAGTTGAATATCAGAAGCCATCTGGTCTACTGCAACAACCAGAGATACCGATGTGGAAATGGGAACAGATTTCGATGGATTTCATTACTAAGTTACCCCGTACACCGAGCGGTTGTGATACGATATGGGTAATTGTCGATCGATTAACGAAATCTGCACACTTCTTAGCAATCAAAGAAACTGACAAGATGGAGAAATTGACTCGCATTTACATTAAGGAAGTAGTAGCACGGCATGGTGTGCCAATCTCTATCATATCAGATCGGGATGCTCGGTTTACTTCCAACTTTTGGAAATCTCTTCATAAGTCATTGGGGACTCGTTTGGATATGAGTACCGCCTATCATCCATAGACCGACGGTCAAAGTGAACGAACGATTCAAACGCTCGAGGATATGTTACGAGCTTGTGTCATTGATTTTGGCGATAGCTGGGAGAATCATTTACCGTTGGTGGAATTCTCTTACAATAATAGTTATCATACAAGAATTCAAGCAGCACCGTTTGAAGCTTTGTATGGTCGCAAATGTCGTTCACCAGTTTGCTGGGCTGAAATTGGTGACAGTCAGATAACAGGTCCTGAACTGGTGCACGAGACGACAGAGAAGATAATTCAAATCCGGAACCGTATGGCAGCGGCTCGGGATCGACAGAAGAGTTATGCAGACAAACGTCGCAAGCCGTTGGAATTTCAAGTAGAAGACCGAGTTCTTCTAAAGGTATCACCTTGGAAAGGTGTGATACGATTCGGCAAGCGCGGAAAGCTTAGTCCACGTTACGTAGGACCTTTTGAGATCCTGAAAAGGATTGGTCCGGTTGCGTATCAACTCAAACTACCGGATGAACTCAGTGGAGTTCATGATGTCTTTCATGTTTCGAACTTAAAGAAATGTCTTTCTGATGAGACATTGATTGTACCGTTGAAAGAAATACAAGTAGATGAACAGTTGCGATTCATTGAAGAACCGGCAGAAATCATGGACCGAGAGGTCAAACAACTGAAGCAGAGCAAGATTCCGATAGTCAAAGTTCGATGGAATTCAAGACGTGGTCCTGAATTCACATGGGAACGGGAAGACCAGATGATGAGGAAATATCCTCATCTATTCAAAACAGCTACTGCTAACACTGAGAGCGCACGTTAAATTTCGGGACGAAATTTCCTTCAACAAGGGGATGACGTGATGCTTCACACATCAAACACTGCAAATTTCAAACTGTAAGCACAAACATTTTATTTATTCAGTTGATTTTGTTACAAACATTTGTGCTACATTATATTCTATATATGTTATCTGCTACATTTCATATGTTACATGTTATGGTAGTACATATACTATTAGTTGCATACATTTTACTATGTGCGGGGTTACATAGTACAAACAGTTATAGACACTCACTAGGTGTGAGGTTACACAACACAGTACGATCAAACACGAACAGTCACAGTTAGGTGAACTAACTAGTGTACACGCAAACAATCACATTGAACAATCACAATTGAGTTGTGATGTTGTGTGGGAGTACACACAATCACACAGAATGATCAAATCACACTAACACGTAAGATTTAAACTCGTAAGTAGTTTCCTAACTACTCTTAACACTTACTAATTTTCGGGACGAAAATTCCTTCAACAAGGGGATGATGTGACAATCCGACTTTTTACACTAACCTTGTTAACGGAAGATGGTGGTATCATAGGCCCAACAAGGCCAATGAAGGCCCAACAAGGCCAATGAAGGCCCAACAAGGCCAAGGAAGGCCCGGTAAGGCCAATGAAGGCCCAACAAGGCCAAGGAAGGCCCGGTAAGGCCCAATGGAGTCTATGAAGGCCCAACAAAGTCTAGTAGGCCCAATAAGATTTATTTAGGCTCAAGGAAAACAGGGAAGGCCCATTAAGACATAAGTAGGCCAAACAAGGCCAAAGTAGGCCCAAGGTAGGCCCAACAAGGCTAAGATAGACCCAATGAGTTCAGGATAGGCACAATTATATTTGAGGAGCCCAATTGGGATTAATTTAGCCCAACAAGGAGTTAAAGGACCAAATTAGTGACAATTTGGGACTTTCGGCTAAATTTTGTTAACCGAATTATTATGCAATCGAGCTAAATAATACCTAAAGGATTGGAATTAGTAGAAATCAGTTTCAATTTGTTCTAATTACAAAATTAAGACTTGTAATTGATTTTAAAGGTTCAAGTTTGACATTAAAAGTCAAAATTCGGCCTAACAACTAAATTGGAATTCGAATAGCATTCTATGATCGGTTATGATGGAATTAAATGACCACTAATCATCTCATTGATGATTACTAACAGTTATTATACGTTATTAGAAGGATTAATGGTCGAATTTAATCATTGTCAAGCTCAAAAGTCGAAACCGTAACTCCTCCATATCAAATTGATATAATACGGTCTTAATTCATCAAATTGAAGTTTCAGAAACTTAAATCGGTACTCTCAGAGTTTTATTCATCTATCAATTTGATCCTATAAGGCACGAGATCACGAAGTCGAACAAGGGGTGGCCGAAATTCAACTCAAAGTCGAAGTATATCAATTCGATATCAAACCAGGTATGTAATCACTACAACACCTTCTAATATGGCCGATTAAGGGTAAACATAAGCCAATTTCGATTTATAACAACGAATGTTTTGAATTTGAGTTCTAGGGTTCTAAATAAGAACGATTTTGGGGATTCCTGCTTAAACGAGTTTAGTAGTCAAATTAGAACTCACTATCAGTTTCGAAATTGTATCTTAAATATAATCCATAGGTTAATTTCATCAAACGAATGCGAATGATTGGAAGTCGATTTCTAGGGTTTATATAATAAAAAGATTTGGGGGTTTTGTTATAGACAGTACTAAAAATCAAATCAAATTGTGCAGACAGGTTCGAAATGTTGGTATTAAGGAGAAACCCATGTTAATTTCATATTACAATAGGGAATTGAACAACTTTGATTTTTAGGGTTCATAGGTTTCAACGATTTGGGGTTTTTCATGAAATCGGGGTTTAGAATCAAATTAAGTGTATAAGTAGATTCAGAGAATGCCGAACAAGATTAACCCCATGTTAATTGTGTCAAACTTTAGCAAATTCTATCCAATCGATCTAAGAGTATTGGAACTTGATTTTTTGCATGAGTAAACCCAAATGAATCAGGTTATAGTTAATGATTTTTTTGAAATTAAAACCATCTATAAGGTTGAATGGATTGTAGCAACAAAACCCATGAGTTTAGGGTCGAGCAGGATTCGAATTCGTGATCAATTGAACATAGATTGCTTCGGCTATGGTGATAAGAAGGGAAACCCGAGGATAATTGATAAAACCATTTCAAAGCAAACCTGTTAATGAAAGTTTAAACAGACTAGATGGTAGGGAGAGTGTATGTTGGGTTGGAGGTCGCGGGTTCGATCCCGGCCCCCAACAGTTTTTGGAGTTTTAATATGTTTTTAGTATTTTGAACATATTTTATTCGTTTCAACTCCGTTTTAATCCGTTCGAGTTGCGTTGGAACCGTAACGGGAATACGAACGTATTAGAACAGTAAAATTTATATTTTAATCCGAACACGAAATCGCGTATAATTACGTTTAATTAAATAAAATCGTATAGGATTTTATTTAAACGATTTCAAAGGCACGCGTACTCACGTATGCGTATTTCTGACACTTTAACATACGTGTGTTGACACGTATGTGATTTCAAGCACAAAACGATATTCTGAATAACACTAGGTTATTGTTTAAACACAGATTCTTCGTAGAAGGATTTCTTTCACGAGCTTTTAGTGTGTGATCATTCTGCTATTATCAAAGGTGCGTACACGGCCCTTTTCTTATTTTAAACTGTTTTGGGGGAGAAAACATGTGCAACAAACTGTTTTTAGATACATATCACTTGCATGAGTTAGCTGTTTACATTATGTGAAAACATATCAACTTGAAAGTCCTTACACACCTCGAACCGTTTAGTTTGCTGTAATGCAAAGCGTGGTAGTTGGAAATAGATCTATTAGGTTTGACAAACCTCACCTGGTAGATGGGATCTACGCAGGTGTTTGACTGACCAAACACTATTATTACTATTGTTGTGATAGACAATAGTGGCAAGGCGAAAACATGCTATAGCATGGCAATCCGTCAGCTTCGGTGTCGAACACGTATGTAAATAGTTTATATGACTAGCTATCATGACTGTGCATGTGTGATTATGTTATCTACAACTTGTTATTCAAACTGCTGTTTTGAACATTATGATTATTTAAAACCTGTGTTATGCACCAACCTTTGTGTTGACTTGATTTGCATGTTTTCTCAGGACGCTAAGGCGCGCGTTAAAGATGGCATGGACTAGGAGATAGAGTCTCATGCATTATAAACACTTTGAATATTTGAATTTGAACATCTGAGTATTTTGTTTTGTAATGTTTACTTTACAACTGTTTATGGTTTTTAAACGCTTCCGCAATTTTTGTAAACTCTGAATGTTATGTTTTAAAGACCAAAGTATGTTTTGAAATTCATATAGAGGTCTTCGCTATGTCTAATGATCTGAGATCCTGGTTTGTCACGCTCCCAAACGGTGTGATTCCGTTAGTTGAAAATTGGGGGTGTGACACAACTATTAAGGGGGAGTTTTTTAGTACACGTTTGTAATAGGTTGCTTATCAAAATATGTAAATTATAGAATGTTTAGTTGAGGTTTGGCTGAGGTTCGTCTGGCCCACGAACCTTACCAGGTTCAGCGAACCTACTCCTATTGATGTAAAGGTTCGTCCAGCGAACCTCAAGGTTCGGCTGGCGAATCTAATGGTTCGGATAGCTAGGTTCGGCTGACAGTCTGTATATATTGGAGGTTTGTCTAGATTTGCCATAACTTTTGGAACACCTCTGAGTGATTGTCTCTGTGTGAGTGTATGAACTATGTGTTCGTGTTTATTTCATTGTAATCAGTTTTTACATGAAATGAAATGGTGTTTATGAATGTTCGTTTATCTTTGATACATATAGATCGATTATAGATTCCGCATATAATTGATTGTCAATAGATTTATATGGAATGATCAAGATCATTTCAGTGGATCAATAGATTGAATCATACATTAATGTCAAGAAGTATGTGTGGAAGCAATATCACACCTATCTAGCACACATGGTAGAGAAAAACGTGAAAAGCAAACCGTTGAAGACGTTCTGATTATCATAGATTATCTAGAAGTGTTTCCATAAGACTTACCAGGACTTCCACCTGTCCATAAAGTGGAGTTTAGAATTTATCTCGTCCCTAGAGCGAACCCGGTGGCGAAGTCACCGTATTGATTAGCGTCGTCTGAGATGCAAGAACTGTCTAGTCAGCTTCAAGAACTTCTAGACAAAGGGTTCAACCGACAGAGCTTCTCACCATGGGGAGCACCGGTTCTCTTTGTCAAGAAGAAAGACGGTTCGTTTCGTATGTGCATCGACTACCGTGAGCTAAACAAGTTGACAATCAAGAACATATATCCTCTACATAGGATCGATGATGTATTTGATCAATTACAGGGAGCAACTTGCTTCTCTAAGATCGAGTTACGGTCCGAGTATCATTAATTGCAGGTAAATGATGAGGATTTACCAAAGACTACACTTAAGACTCAATGTGGACACTATGAGTTTGTGGTTATACCATTTGGACTGACTAATGAACCGGCAGTGTTCATGGACTCGATGAATCGAGTCTGGAGGCCGTACCTAGATCAGTTTGTTATCGTCTTCATTGATGACATACTGATTTATTCTTAGACGGAGCAAGAACATGAGGATCATTTGAGGAAGGTCTTAGAACTGCTATGAACTGTACAATTATACGCCAAATTCTCTAAATGTGAATTTTGGCTTAAAGAAGTCCACTTATTAGGTCATGTTATCAATAGAGATGGGATACATGTAGATCTAGAGAAGATTGAAGCAATTAAGAACTGGACCACTCCATCTCCTCCAACAGAGATTCATTCACTTATGGGTTTGGCAGGTTATTATAGAAAGTTCATCGCAAAATTTTCAAATATCACCTTGCTACTTACCATTCTGACTCAGAAAAGTCAAGTGTTTATATGGGGGCAGAAGCAAGAAGATGCATTTCAACTTGTTAAACAAAAGTTATGCAACTCCCCTATCCTTAGTCTTCGAGAGGGCAGTGATGATTTCATTGTCTACTTCGATACTTCAAACCTTGGACTCGATTGTGTACTTATGAAACGAGACAAGGTGATTGTGTATACTTCAAGAAAGCTTAAGGTTCATGAGAAGAATTATACTACTCATGACCTTGAGTTAGGGGTTGTGGTCATTGCACTTAAGATTTGGAGACACTATCTTTATGGTACTAAATGTGTCATCTATACAGACCACAAGAGCCTGCAACACATTCTCAATCAGAAAGAACTCAATATGACACAACGGCGTTGGGTTGAGCTTCTAACTGATTACGACTGTGAGATTCGTTACCACCCAGATAAAGCCAACGTTAGACTGCGGAGTTGAGGATAACCTGGAACCTCGATTTGATAGGGTTTTATTCTTCAACGGCCGCTTCTGGATTCCAAAATCAGAAGAATTGCGCAAACTCATCCTGTATGAGGCACCTTAGTCGCGATATTTAGTTCATCCTGGAGCCGATAAGATGTATCAGGACTTAAAAACATTTTACTGGTGGCCTGGAATGAAGAAAGACATAGCATTGTATGTTGCGAAATGTCTAACGTGTTCAAAAGTCAAGGCAGAACATCAGAAGGGGTTACGATTCGATTTGGATGATCGTTGATCGACTCACCAAATCTGCATATTTTCTCCCAATCTGGTAGGATTACAAAATGGAGAAGTTATCCACTTTGTACATCAGCAAGATCATCGCGCGTCACGTTACCCTAACGTTAATCATATCCGATCGTGATAGCCCTTTCACTTCTCGCTTTTGCCAATCATTGCAAAAGGCTTTGGGAACCCGTGAAATTCTTAGCACAGCGTATCATCCCCAAACCGATGGTCAAAGTGAAAGGACTGTCCAAACACTCGAGGACATGATTCGTTCTTGTGTGATCGACTTCGGTGGGAGTTGGCATACTCATCTTCCACTCATCGAGGTTTCGTACAACAACAGCTACCATACGAGCATTCAATGTGCACAATTTGAAGCTTTATATGGTAGGAAGTGTCGATCACTGGTCTGTTCGACCAAGGATGATGGCTCACAGGTCGTAGGATCTGAACTCATTCAAGAAACAACCGACAAGATCACCATCATTCAATCAAGGCTTAAGGCCGCGAGAGATCGACAGAAGAGTTATGCTGATTGACGTCAGAAACTGCTTGAGTTTCAAGTTGGTGACTGAGTTCTACTAAAGGTCCCTAGAAAGGAGTTGTTCGATTTGGGAAGAAAGGGAAACATGCACCATGGTACGTTGGACCTTTTGAAATCCTAGAAAGGATTGGTCCCGTAGCTTACAAACTCAAACTTCCAGTGGAGCTAAGCAATGATCACAATACATTTCATGTATCGAATCTTAAGAAATGCTTGGCGGATCATGATGTTCAGATTCCACTTGAAGACATTTAGATTCAAAACAACATGCAATTCATAAAACGTCCGGTTGAAATCATGGATCATGGAGTCAAGAAACCCAAACGTAGTCGTATCCCGATCGCAAAGGTATGATGGGAGGGCAAAACGTGGTGCTGAGTTCACCCGAGAACGTGAAGACCAGATGAAGCTCAAGTGCCCTCATTTTTTTACAGTTACTTCGACTAGTTAATTTCAGGATGAAATTCCCTTGACTAGGGGAGACTGTAACATCTGTGCATTTATGGTAGTCATAAACATTGATAGAACAATGTGTTTTCATATAATATAAGTATTCATTTCAATATGTCAATGTGATTCATGATGTCTTGAGAATTTATTTGATAAGAAGGAATGGAGGTAAAGAATTTAGATACAGATTACTCCTCAGGAGAGGATAGATCTTCAGAACCTTGACATGATTCTGAAGAAGGAGAAGAAGAGGGGGTGGAAGAAATCTTAGTGAAGCTTTCAAGATCAAAGAGGTCATCAGGAGCAGAAGGAAAAGATGAAGTTGATGCAGATTCATTGAATTTGACATCAATAGTTTCCTCAACAATTTTGGTCCTGAGATTGAAAGCTTGGTAAGCCTTAGAAGACTGAGTGTATCCAACAAAATATCCAGAGTCAACTTTAGCGGAAAATTTGGATAAAGAGTCTTTTGTGTTCAAAATGTAACACGTATATCCAAAGACTTTAAAGAAGGAAATGAGAGGCTTTATGTTATGAAGGACTTTATAGGCAATGCTGTTATGTATATTCAAAATGTGATCTCTATGTAAGACATAGCAAGTAGTGTTTACTGCCTCAACCCAGAAGGATAAAGGCAATCCTGAGTCTTCAAGCATATTTCTTGCAGCTTCAATAAGTGTCTCATTCTTTCTTTCCACAACTCTATTTTGCGTAGGAGTTCTAGGAACACTATATTGTCTGAGGATTTCCTTTAGAGATGCAAAACTTATCAAGAACCTGATTCTTAAATTCAGTGCCATTATAACTCCTTATTGTCTTGATAGGAAGACCAAATTGTCTTTCAAGTTGGGTGATAAGGGCAATTATTTTATCAGAAGCCTCATCTTTGTTGAAGAGGAAGAAGGTCCAACAAAATCTTGAGTAGTCATCCCCAACAACTAAACATGTTTATGGTCCTGTTGACTACATGTTTATAGGTCGATCAGCTCCATGGTTATACTCTGGTCAACTCCATGTTTATATCCCAATTGGCTTCACGTTTATATTCTGATCGACTCCATGTTTACAGTCCTATTGAGTCCTTGTTCATAGCCCGATCGGCTCCATGTTTATAGTCCGCTCGACTCCATGTTTATAGCCCGATCGGCTTCATGTTTATAGTCTGCTCGACTCCATGTTTATAGCCCGATTGACTTTTAAATAGCAATCATAGCCTATCATAACTTTGCTATTATCATAACCTCTTACATTGCAATCGTCATCATAGTGCAACATATTCATACATAATCATAGTTTAGTGTTCTATGATTTTATCATAGCATAGCACATTATAAGATGTGGCATCATCATAACGTCATATAGCATCATCATACCACCATGCTTTGCATAGCATCATTAGCATCTCATGTTAGCACATTAGGCATTGTATCAACCTCAATATATCATCTTAACGACTTATAAGCATAACATCATTTCATTCTCCTCTTACCATATCATCTTAGAATCATTATTTCACATCATTAAATCATCATTTCTTCGTGTTATCATAACTACATCCTACAACCGTAGGATTTCATCATAGCATATCATCATGTAATCATGAATATAGCACATCATTAGCGTTCATCGTAATAGACAATCATGCGTTCTTTATCATAACACATCGTCACGCATTCATCGTCCATGCACATCATCGTAGTACGTTATCATACATCATATAGCATCATCAAGCAACATTGTAGCATGTATGTTAGCTGAAAACCTATTTAAACAAAACATGTATAAAATAGCACATCTAGAACTCACCTGATAACTGAATGGCTCTTATCTTCCTAAACCGAATTGTTGTGGCTAGGACTCAAGAACATACCTCATCGCATCATCTCATTACATTTCATTCGTAGACGTAGGGTTTATTCTAGGTCCTCATAACTCACTTAACCAGCCACATAGTATTCAAAACCCTAATGCTCTCGAAATCATATAGTACTCAAAACATGGATTTCACGATATTCATGATGTTCACGAATTCTTCAGTACACGATATTACTGAATTTCACGAAACCTTAAAGTGCATGATATTACAAGAAGTTCACGAAATCAACTTTGCATACTTCTGGTTCGTGAAATTTCTAGTTCCTGTCATGTACATTTCAAGTACTACCTTCATCGTCATAAAAGGTCTTAGAAAACTATCAAGGAATTGATGAGCTCGTACTAGGTGCATTATGGCCTTACCAACACAATTGAACCAAAAAGGAACAAACTTTATGCATAAAGGTATGAGCTTTATTCATAGTTTCCTTTTGTCTAAAAATCATAACTTTCTCAAATCAAACTCCTACCCAATGCTTGATGATCCTTCCTCTTGATTCTCATGCATTCATGCTTCCTTTTGAGCAGGTTACAGCCGTTCCTTGAAGCCTTCGAACTACCAGCGTCGAGTACTTGGGAGAGAGTGCTTCCAGCCAAAGGTGAGCACGTCTCCAAATGCACTACTATATATAGGCTAGGTTCAGAAGTTTGAACTCGAAAACGAAGTTCATGAAGTAGGGTTTGAGTACTTACATTTCGTTATCTTTATTAGGTTTGTTTTTCATCTCCTTCTGACACATTAATTATACGTTACCCACTCCTAAGTTCATCTAACTTGCATACAAAATTTGGGGTGTTACATGTCTCCCCTCCTTTAAATAGGTTTCGTCCCAAAACCTGTATCGTTATATTTCGATCAAGTGGGTATACGAGCTCTTCATTTCCTCTTCCGTTTCCCATGTGGCGTCTGATCCTTTGTGATGCTTTGATTAAACATTGACTTGCCGAACCGTTTTGTTACGTAGTTACTTTTCCTTCGTGTCTACGATCGCAACTGGTTCTTCAATTTAGTTCAGTCGGTCATCTACCTCCATGTGATCCAAAGAAACATGTGCTTGCTCATCAGCCACGCGCTTCCTAAGATGTGACATGTGAAAGGTAGGATGGATCTCGTTCAGTTCCTTCGGTAGGTCTAATCTATACGGAAGGACCCGATGTACATTGGACTTAGGTTTCCCTTCTTTCGGAATCGAATGATTCCCTTCCATGGTGATACATGTAGCAACAATTGATCGCCAACATTGATTTCTATTGGTTTTCGACACCTGTCTGCGTAGGATTTATGGGGATCTTGTGTGGCTTTCATATGTGCTTTTATCACCCTTAACTGTTCTGCATATCGCTCACGGCAGCCTTGTTTCCCATTTCTTTTGTCCAACCTCACCTAAACACACGGTGGTTGTATATCTTCTCCCGTACAACGCCTCACAAAGGGGCATTCTGATACTGGTGTGGTAGCAGCTATTGTAAGAAAGCTCCACCAATGGCAAATGGTCATGCCAGCTTCCTCCATCCGTCTGTGGGTGATAAGCGATGCTGATGTTTAGTCTGGTTTCAACTATGTCATGAAATTGATTCCAAAATCTGGAAGTGAACATCGCATCTCACCCCGACACAATGGTGGCAGGAACTCCATGTCGGGTCACAATTTTCTTCACGAACAACTCAGATAACCTTTCGGACATGTAAGTTTCACTGATAGGAAGGCACTTTGCACTCTTTGTCAAACAATACACAATCACCCATATGGTATCATGCCGCTTAGCTGTTCTCAGCAGTTTGGTTATAAAATCCATGATGATGTGTTCCCATTTCCATTCTGGTACCTCTAGAGGGTGTACATATCTGTAGGGCTTCTGATGTTCATCCTGCACTTGTGCACACATAAAGAACTTGTTCACATATGGCATTAAGTTAAAATTCATCCATGGCGACCAATCATCTTTTAGTAGATCTTGATAACTCTTCATCGTACCGGGAGGCAACGTGATTTGTGGATTGAAAATCCTCGATTGAATGTCCCCATTTCTGGGACCTACATTTGGCCAAATCATACCTTCACACCGTAATCATTTTCTTCCAACTTCTTCACTTGTCCTATGACACGTTAAAAGCACACATTATCAGGCTCTAACCCTTTCTCTTGCGCCTGCTTGAGCTTGTTGAGGAAGTCTGGTGTAATCACCAAGCTATGTGATTTTACTCGTATAACAGGATGCTCCGCCTTATGGCTTAAAGCATCTGCCACCACATTAGCCTTCCGCAGGTGATATAAAATAACATAGTCATAATCCTTTAACGGCTCAAACCATCATCTCTACCTCATGTTCAAACCTTTTTTCAAAGAAATACTTCAGACTCTTGTGGTCAGGATAGATGTTACTCTTTACTCCATATAGATAGTGTCTCCATATTTTCAATCCAAACACCACTGCAACTAGTTTGAGATCATGTGTCGGGTAGTTAGCCTTATGAATATTTAATTGGCGTGAAACATAGCCTATCACCCTTCTCCTTTGGATCGGTACACATCCCAACCCTTCACGTGATGATCGACATAGACAGTGAAATCATAGTTTCCATCCGGCGCTGATAGAACATGGGCATGGGTAAGTTTCTCCTTTAGAACTTTAAACGCTAGTTCTTGGTTCGGACCCCTTTCGTACTTTACATCTTTTTTCATTAGCTTCGTCAATGGCATCGCTATCGTTAGGAAGACTTGAATAAATCTCCGATAATAACTGCCAAACCGAAAACTGCGTATTTCTGTCTAGGACTTCGGTGGACTCCATTTCATAACCATTTCTACTTTTAGCTAGTTCAACCATAATGCCTTCTGTATTCAACACGTCACACATAAAGTGTACTTCACATAGCCAGAAGGAACATTTGGGGAACTTAGCATAATATTTTTCCTTCCTTAGGGTCTCCAATAACTCTCGTAAGTTACATGCAAGATCTCCCTCGTTCTTTGAATAAATCAAAATATCATCAACAAACACAATAACCGATCGGTCCAACATTGGTCAACATACCACGTTCATCAAATCTATAAATGATGCAGGGGCATTTGTTAAATCAAACGACATATCGAGAACCTCATGGTGTCCATAATGTGTTCGGATTGCAATCTTAGGAATATCATGCTCTCGAACATTCAATTTATGGTAACCGGATCGGAGATGTATCTTGTAGAACGAGCTTGCACCTTGAAAATGATTGAACAAATCATCAATTCTAGGTAAAGGATACGAGTTCTTTAAGGTCAATTTTTTCAGTTCCCGATAATCCATGCACATCCTCATGCTTCCATCTTTCTTCTTTATAAATAGTATCGGTGCTCCCCAACGGGAAACACTCGATCTTATGAAAACTTTCTCAAGAAGTTCTTGTAGTTGAGTCATCATTTTTTTCATTTCGGTGGTAGCCAAACGATATGGTGTTTTGGCGAGAGCTTGGGCCCACGGCACTAAGTCGATTTGGAACTCAATTTCCTGTTCAGGTGGTAATCCAGAAAATTCCTCAGGGAATATATCGGGGAAAAAACACACCACGGGCACATCATCAACCTTCCTCGTATCCGTACGTTCCTCAATCACGTATGCTAAGTATGCTCCATACCCTTGCCTCATCATATCATCAGCCTTTATCATAAAAATGATCTTCGATGCATACACTGATTTATCACCATAGATCGTTATAGGACTCCCGTCCAATGCTCATAAAAATATCTTATGTTGACATACAATGTTAGATTCATAGTTAGCTAACAAATCCATACCCAAAACCACATCGAACCCTCCCAAGGTTATAAGAAGCAATCGTACGAGGAACCTATGACCTTCTATCTTAATGTAACAATCATCTCTAACCTCCGTCACTTTAGTCATCTTAACAATAGTTGTCTCTACATCAAATTCCCGATCTATCTTCTTAACCACCCCACATAACCCATCAAAGAAGGTAGAAGATAGAAAACTCATACTGGCACCATAATCAAACAATACAGATGCAGGAATATTCTTGATAGAAAAGGGACGTGTTACCATGTCAACATGTGGTTCCTAAGTATCCATAGGTTGATTTCGGGGTCTACCTTTCTGTCCTGCTATCTAGATTTCTACAGGATGCAACAAACGATTAGTCAATAAAGGAATCAGTTTACCACGAGATAAGTGTTGTAAATCCTTTATGACGTTGATCAGATGTTATTAGCAATTTACCCAACTTATAGGATCTTAAAATCTCCCATACCATCTCATCAATGTGCGACACCTTGGTTACTTTCCTTGCATCTACCTATTCTATTTCATTACTCCTTAGTTCATACATAACATTCAACTCGTGGCATCCGTTCATCCGTGGTTGGCAATACACATTACGCAAGTTTAAGTCATAGGCATTTTGGATACCAAGATCTCTCAAACTATGTCTCTGATACCAACTTGAGAGCCCTCTAGCCCAGGTACCTTCCAAAGCTGGGTTGACATCATCATCCCATAGTTGCTAAACAAAACACTTCAATAATAAGCAGTGGAATTTAAACATAGTTTGTTCAAAAACATTAATACACATAAAAGATTGCATTAAAACATCCTAGATTGCCAAAAACCCACTTTCACTTCTCGATGAGAGCCTCAAATTAAATCCTCCATTCATTACTACATGGTCATCTACCTCACATACATACTAAAAGGTCAGCTTTTTTAGGTGACTTTTAGTTTTTCATTTGACATCGTAAGCGTTTTGGTGAGTTAAAACATCACTCATATAAATACATCATTACACTCACATTAAACATAAATCATATCACGTAAACATTGTCACACCCTGAGCCAGTGGGGTTGGATCGGATTCTCCGTCGGGCGGAATGTTCTCGGGGTGCGATATCGTGAGTGATAATCGAAGTGATCAAATTGTTTACATTGCATATGA
This sequence comes from Mikania micrantha, assembly GCA_009363875.1. Taxonomy (NCBI): domain Eukaryota; kingdom Viridiplantae; phylum Streptophyta; class Magnoliopsida; order Asterales; family Asteraceae; genus Mikania; species Mikania micrantha. The sequence continues at coordinate 14,813,652 of CM018681.1, forward strand.
TAAAAATGAGAATACTAAATAAAATAGAATTACAAAGTTAAATTACATCCGTATCGTTCATAATTTAACAATGTAAATCTATCATAACATCATAAGATATCTATCTTGTAACTGCACAAGATATACAAAATAATTGTATCATGATGTTCCAAGAGTATGCACGTCCAAAAATACTAAGCCTTCTATCCAAAGTTCTAGTCCAAAAGCATAAGCTTCTTAATTGACATGTTCGTCACCTGAGAAGTCATGCAAAAATAAAGTCAACACATGGTTGGTGAGTTCATATAGTTTTAATGTTTGAAAAATGACTTTGTAACCCTTTTTCGGTAAAAACCCTAACCTTATTAACTTCACATGTAAAATCCAGTTCGGTATGCTTATATAAGGGCATACGAAAGGGTCTAGCCTACAACCCGCCCAGACGCCATCCCACCACATACTAAACCACATTTGACATTGTTGTTAATGATAATTAAGCATTTTTACCAACCATTCACTTCCATTTCACCATAGTTCTAACATGTACACTCAAACATTTGTTAAACCCTCGGGTAACAGCCTTAATCTCATTAACATCACATGTATCATCCAGATCGGTATGCTTATATATAGGGCATACCCCTGAGTCGAGCCTACAACTCGTCCAGACGCCGTCCCACCACATACCAATCCACACAGGACATTGTTATTAATGATAATTAAGCGTTTTACCCCTACCGTTAACCCATTAGTTCTTCAGTCCTTTGTTCCTGTAAATACAACAATTTGAAATCCCTATAGATTCCTTGAGTTCATCACACAATTATGATCAACCACATCAATTGTTGAAATAGTTAAAATACATGCTTAATTAAATAATTAAATAAACATTTAATAAAATCTAAGTCCTAATGATTTGGCCTTAGTCAACTTGAGTAGACTAGTCTAGCAATCAGGTACTTAGTAGTAAAGGAGATCTATAAACCTCATCAAACATGTGACCTATAATCAATCTAGCTAGGACATCTTTTGATATATAGACTTTAATAGTTCTTTAGACCGTCTATAGTTCGTATAGTTCTTTTGTTCTTTGGCACATGTTATCTTTGAGCATTTCCCATATGTTCCTCAAAACAGTTAGGGAATACTGTAAATATCATCAAACATGCGTCTCATATTCGATCAGTCTAGCTAGGACATCTTTCATACCTGAGAATGGCACATGCGATCTTTGATATTTCCCAGTTAGACCCCTGAAATAGTTCTTTGTACTTAGTTCTTTGAAATAGATCGTTAGTTCTTTGACACACACCCTTGAAATAGTTCTTTGATTAGACCGTTAGTTATTTGAAACAGACCTTTGAAAATAGTTCTTTGTCTAGTCCGTTAGTTCTTAGAAATAGACCTTTGAAATAGTTCTTTGTTTTAGATCTTTAGGTTTTTGGAACTAGTTCTTTGAAAATGGTTCTTTGAAAATTGTTCTTTGATTTGAAACAGTTATCTATTCATAATAAATAAACAACATACTTTGAATTCCAGCATATTGTATACCTAAACATAATCTAGGATAAAATTTCACATATAAAACATATGTTAAGTAAAAGAATTTAAGTAAATATAATCCAAGGAAAATAATTTACGCATGCTTCTCAGCCCCGCTTTGAAAACAAAATTGTTTAGAAAAGGGGCAATGAACTCACATGTGTTTTTGTGCAATAGAATTATCAAAAATTTCGCGCTCTTTGTATGTGGGTTATGTTTCTTCAGTTCCTGAGTTGGTTTAAGAGAATTCGAATACGATAAGTATATGTATTAGTCGTCGTATCTAAGGTTTGGTCTCAGCATGCAAGTAAGTGTTCTATGTGCTAAGGTGTTTACTAAGGCTGTCTCTCTCTCTAACTAGACTAATATATTACTCTTTCATAACCCTAATCCCATGAATAATTACCATCACACCTTAATGATGTATGGTTCCTGTTGTTCATATTCAAAGTCTCCTAACTAAAACAATTTAAACACTTTATTTTAAGTCAAACTATTGAGTTAGAAATCATATATTTTAATTTAAAGAAGTTTATAACTCATTTACCTTTTATTTTATCATCAATTAATTTAGAGAAAATTGTATATTAACTTGTTAGACTCAAGCTAACCTCATTTGATTAACTTCAAGACTCTAGTTAGTTCTTTGTTTTCCCATGGTTCGTTGATCACACTTGTGTGTACAACTTAGTTTAGAGAGTCCCACTGAACTATCTAAGCCCTTGTAGCTAGTAGATTAATTACTAAGGATTAGGTGTTAACAGTGGATAAACACCATTACTTAGTTGCTTTCTTGTTTCATTGCATTTAAAGCCTTGTGCTCCCATAGTTAAAACCCTTTGCGTCATTGCATGACACTTGATTATTTTCTAACCCCCATGTAGTCAACAAGCTATATGTTTAACATGTATTTAGCAAGATATTGATGTTCGAATCTTTAATATGAAAAATTTCAAGCTTACATATTTCTTTAAGGAAAACTAGGTTGGGTTTTTAGTTAGAAAACCCTAGGGGTTCCCATGCACACACACTCACACCCGATTCCATGCATGCTTTTCACTTAACCGTCCCCTCTCATGCGTCCCTATTCTCACTGATCAACCCCTACTCATGGATCGGACCAACAAATCCATACCCTACTAATGTGTCTTTGGCCGAATCACTTGACCGATCAAATGATGCATGACCCGAATAGGCTGAGGGAGAATGAGGGCCGACAGGAGTGAGGTGGTCGAATGGAGCTGGTGACCGAACGGGAGGTGCCGAATAGGTGGTGGTCGAATGAGCTTGGCCGCATGAGGGGGGGGGGGCGATCGAATAAGACCCCAGCAAATGGCTTGTGGCGAAAGGCCTTGCTGACCAAAAGAAGAGGATAGTCTCTCGGCCGAATGTGGCCATTCGGCCACCTATGTGTCCCTTCGTTAGGCAACGGACCTGCATCACTCACATCCTTCCCCTTCGAGCTAAATGTGTAGATCATCAACCAATCCTTGTTCCTAACAACTCCTAGGGTGTTTGTGAGTGATTTTTCTTAAGGTTGGGAGCGGTTTTAACCTGCCCGAGAATGGGTTCGAAATAGGGTTTTCAAAACCCCAAATCGCAACGAAAATAGGTTTATACCTCGAATTAGTCGATCTTGGGCTCCAAATCTTTGTACTTTCGTGATCTACGTGATATGGTGGTCTTTTAGACACCAAAATGGCTCGATTTCGTGGAGAAATAGGGAAGTTCTTGTTAAGGTTTCTAGAGAGAGAAACTAGAGAGAGAGAGACGAATTTGAATGATGGTGGCTGGTTGGTGGTGGTAGTTGTGTGGTTTAATGCCACATTAAATGGCATGAATATACCCGAGTTCGTTCGGGTTCGTTTGGTTTCGCGTGGTTTCGTGTAAAACGTCGGTTTTTCGTGATTTTTTTCACGAAACGATACGATTTATAAAAATAAGAATTATAAATATTAATTAAGTTGTGATTCCTAATAAATTAACTAAATATCTTGTGTTTTTATTTTAAAATTTATTAATTATACAGTTTGAGATCAGATTGTGCGGTCATCGCGCGTATTCGTTAGAATCGTCACCCGTACCAACACGACGATAATTGTACATTCCAATATTGTTTTCTAATTATCGGATATCATTCAGAACGTTAAACTTTCAGATATATTTGTACAGATCGTCACCTATACAAATAACCCGTCAATTTAGCATTCACGTAACGATGTCCGTGTTGTTTTGTTCTGTAATTCCTAACATACGTTTATACATAATAAATCCTAACACCTAATCACATGATGGTTCTGTAAGGTCAGCTAATTATCCGACTGATAAACCATGTTTACTGAATTTTGTTTCTCTGAAATAGTTTTGAGTTTGCTACATGATAACACCAAATGATAATGACAACTGATATGAATATGAAATGCAGTGCAATGTATATAGTTCGTACCTGTTTACTGTTCATGTTATTGATTAAGATCACTGTTCTGGTAACGGTTCCGCCACTGATGTTACAAACATCATATATCCACTGTCATTAAATAGACCAATATGCTTTTGCCAGCACAAGGCTCCATTTTTATCGTCCTGTCGACTCCATGTTTATAGGCTAATATGTTCCATATTAATCGTCTGGTCAACTCCATGTGTATATCCCGATCGGCTTCGTGTTTATAGTCCGGTCGACTCCATGTTAGCCCCATTGGCTCCATGTTTATAGTCTGATAAACTCCATGTTTATAGCCCAATCGGCCTTTAAATAGAAATCATAGCCTATCATAACTTTGTTATTATCATAACATCTTACATTGTTATCATCATCACAATGCATCGTATTCATATATCATCATAGTTTAGCGTTTTATAATTTTTATCATAGCATAGCACATAATAAGATATGGCATCATCATAAAGTCATACAACATCCTCGTAATATCATGCTTCGCATATCATCATTAGCATATCACATTAGCACATTAGGCATTGTATCAACCTCATTATCTCATATTAAAAGCTTATTATTAGGACATCGTTTTATTCTCCTCTTACCATATCTTCATAACATCATTATATCACATAATTGAATCATCATTTCTTTGGATTATCATAAATGCATCCTAACATCATAATATTTCATCATAGAATAGCATCATGTAATAGTCATCAGAGCATATCATTAGCATTCATCATAACATTCAATCATGCATACATTATCATAACACATCTTCGTACATTCATCATCCGTGCACATCATCATAATATATTTTCATGCATCATATAGCATCATATAGAAATATTGTGGCATGTATGTCTGCCCAAAACATATTTGCACATAATATGTATAAAATAGGGTGTCTATAACTCACCTTAAAATGGAACGGCTCTTATGAATCAAATAGCCTTCCATAGGAATCAAGAAACTACATCATCGCATCACCTCATTACATTTCATTCCTAGAGTTGAAGTTTATTCTCAATCCTCAAAACTTATTTAACAATCCCCATAGTTTTCGAAACCCTAATGTTCTCGAAATCATATAGTGTTCGAAACAAGGAGTTCACGAGGTTCAAGAATTCTTGAGTACATGAATTTACTAAAGTTCACAAAACTTCAAAGTACACAAAATCCATGGAGTTCACGAACATGATGATCACGAAATCATCTTTGCGTACTTCTGGTTCCTAAACTTGCTAGTTCCCGTCGTGTATATTTCAAATAGTACCTTTTCCTTCATAAAATGTATTATAAAATTTTTCAAGACTTGAGGAGCTAGTTCTAGGTGTATTATGGCCTTACCAACGTATTGAAACAAAACAGGAACAAACTTTATGCAGAAAGGAATGAGCTTTATGCATAGTTTCTTTTTTTCTAAAAATCATAACATTCTCAAGTCAAAAACTTACCTGATGTTTGATGATCCTTCATGTAGCATCTCATGTGTTCCTGCTTCTTTTTGAGCGAGTTACAGCCGTTCCATGAAGTCATCAAACTGCCAACATTGAGTACTTTGAACAGAGTGCTTCCTGCCAAAGGTGAGCATATTTCCCAATGAACAAAGTAGGGTTCGAGTACTTTCATATCATGATATTTGTTTGGCTTGTTTCCTTCTCTTTCCAAGAAGTTCATTATACATTACCCACACGTAAGTTCTAATAACTTACTAGAAAATTTGGGGTGTTACATATCACGATGTAGAGTGTTTCTATACGTACTGAAGCTGCCTTGTAAAGTTCACGAACTTATCATAGAAATTTTTCTATCTTCTATTCTAGATTTTACACATTGTATAAGAGATTTGTTGCTGATTTCATAGATAAATCTTGGATCATGACAATATTGGGACCTACAATCTGTAGGTCCCAAAGTTGACCATGATCTCTACTTTACACCAGCATACAAAATCAAATAGCTTCTGTAATGTGTGGAATCCAGAATAGAAGATGAATAAAACAATTTGTATTGATAAATTCCTGAACTTTTGCAAGGAGTGTTCAATGCATCTAGATGCACTGCCATGGTATCCAAACCCAGACAAGTGCACTATGCGTCTATTTATACTAGTATATGATTACATGAAATTTAAAGTACACAAAATAGTAAACTACACAAACTCTTTCTACACGAACTTTGGGCTTTAGATTCGATTTTATCAGCCTTCTTTAACTGGGCGATACAAATATAATTCAAACTTAAACATTCAAAATTATCCAAACAACGTATCAAACTTATAATTCACTGATAATATAACCTTTTTAAATCATAAAAAGAATGATACAATGAACTATGGACAAAACATATGTCTACAAAATAGTAGTACTATATGGCCATAGGATGGAAACCACTAAACATTCATCACAGGGGCAAACTACGGGTATGCGCGTAATGAGCTAAAGTATTTTTTTGGAAGACAATGAATATTTGATTCTGAAGTAAGACATAAGAAACTTCCAAATAATGGAATGAATCCATGGAAAAACTGGTTAAGAGGTCATTATCAATATGATTTATAATCGATATGCCCTTAGGCACGGCCATACATAACATAGAAATCACACTTGGAAAGGGTGGACAATTAGCTAGAGCAGCGGGTGCTGTAGCGAAACTGATTGCAAAAGAAGGGAAATCGGCCACATTAAAATTACCTTCTGGGGAGGTCCGTTTGATATTGCAGTAGGAACTAAAATGAACAGTGCAGTAGCAATAAATGCAAGAATATTTACTTCCATAATCTCATCGTTTTTTAATTTCACAATAACTCTGGATTTAATCCCATAGAGATGATAAATCTTTCACCTGTCAATTCAATGAATGCATTACCTATCGATGATCTTGAATAGGATCATGAATAACTATATCTGAGTTATTAAATTAATTTTTTCATGATATTATGCATGGATCAGATATATCATGGCGAATTCTTCAGAAAAAATTCTGTCTTCCACAATGGAATCTGATAAGTGAGATTTCGAGTAAGTGTTTCCATAATATTCTTCTGTCCGAAGAAATGATTCATCGAAATAATGAGTCACCATTGATATCGACACATCTGACAAATGTTCGGAAGTTCCTCTATGCAATCCTTTTCCTTCTTCTTGTTAATGCATATCTCGTTTGTACACATCTTCTCTTTGTTTTCGGGGCCTCTAGTATTCAATGTACTCTATGGATAGACGAATACATAGAGTTGAACATAGTAAAATAAGAAATTAGAGTCGTAGCTATGAGTGCTACAGACGGTCTAACGAGAGGAATGGACGTAATTGATACGGGAGCTCCGCTAAGTGTTCCGGTCCGTGGAGCGACTCTCGAACGAATTTTCAACGTGCTTGGGGAGCCTATTGATAATTTAGGTCCTGTAGATAATAGCACAACATTTCCTATTCATAGATCCGCGCCTGCCTTTATACAGTTAGATACAAAAGTATCTATTTTTGAAACCGGAATTAAAGTAGTATATCTTTTAGCCCCTTATCGCCGTGGAGGAAAAATCGGACTATTCAGGGGAGCGAAGATGTAGGCTTTATTGCAAGATCATGCACTTATGTTATTAACGTGCGTATGTGATTTTATTGAATTGTAATTGTACAACATATGATACATTAACGTTTTTAAATCATAAAACCTATATTTCTCACCAACTAATTTGTTAGTTGACATTTTCATGTTCCAAGTGACGACGAATTAAGCTAGGTCAAGACTTAAAGCTCTTATAGAGTGGCCTAGAAAGAAAAGAAATACATTTAAAACTTCTTTATGAAAACAATAGGACAAAACTACATGAATTCCAAATGCACCGTAAAGTGTGACACGTAGCATGCAGCTGTAACATCACAGCATTTCACGTAATTGTTCATGCTCATACTATAGTATTGATAGAACAAATTATGCTAGGTGGATGCTTTGAATTATTATATTAACATTGATTTACAATATTGAGAACACACAGTTAAGATGCATAAACCATGGGGAATTTACTTTGTAATACAACCAGACATACGCATAATGTTTATTGCAGAGAATACACATGATATATTTTGTTTAAATGGTATTGGTAGCAGTGTAGGAATCTATCACCAAATATATGCAAGGGCATAGTCATGATCTATCAAAGAGGTGATGGGATAGTGGCTGGATAAGTTGTGACTGATTCCTACGTATCCTATACATAAGTTTTCTATCACCAAATGTACGCAAGGGCATAGTCATGATCTATCAAAGAGTATGTTAGTGTTAAGATTTGGTGAGGATAATTAGAGGTTTAGATTTGATTTGTAAAGGTTTAATTTTTTGGCACTAAATATAGTCAACAACATATTGTCATGGTTCATCGAAATGGGGTGGGACGGCGGTTGGATAGGTTTCGACTGACTACTACGTATGCCCTATACATTAACTTATTTTGGTTTATCATGGATGAGTCAGTGATATGATTTAGTGAGGAAAAAATTTGGGAGCTTAACATTGATAAACATGTTAAAATTAAAATGATAATAATTGTAACGAAAACATTTATGGGATGGTGAGGACGCAAGTATAATAAAAAATGCGAATTTTATTTCTAAAAGATTAGGATAATAGTGTATTCATGTGGGTGATGATTGACACGAATAGATTTGTTATGAATAATAATTCTGAAACAATATTCCATAAATTGTAAACCAAGTTGGAATATGGAACGAGCATTGTATTTGTGAAAATGACGTTCTTTATAAATATCAACGTAAGTTACGCATTTCAACGAGATAACCAACATAATATTTTTACGATATTTAAGATAATAAAAAGGACCTAAAATTGTTTGTTATGAACCACAAACTTAAAGAATTTAAAAGAAAACCTTTTTATAAAATATTTTATGTTTTAACAATAATTTACGTAAAACCAAGTAATTTAAAACTGTTAACGTATAAACGGAAGGAATCGAGCACCCTTCTCCATCATTTTCTTGATTCCACTATCCCTCTAAAAACAACATTTCTGTCCATTTTCTCCCACTAAAACTTCTTTCTAGATATCTTTCTCAAATCTCCGACATGTCACACGATTCTTGTTTCAATTCATTTCGCCACTTGAGAGGATCATAAACCCACGAAGATTTCGAGTTGTTAACTACGTTTTCAAGGTAGATCTAAGAGTTTTTGTTAAGTTTTAACCTAAAAAAATTAACCGGAACTTTTTGTCACTTTTAATCATGTTGTAATGATTGAATAAACATAAAGCATGGTGATATAAATGGATTCAGGAACCTGCAACATGGTGTGTCGAACATGGCTGCTGGAGAAGAAGACCTCCATCGATATTGACAATATCGATGGAGGGTCATCGAACATAGCTTCTTCATCGATATTAAATTGCATCGATAGCATTTTTCAAACATGTTACAATCGATGACCAAGTGAATTCATTAGTATCGACATGGCATAAGTGGTCAGCGAACTTGTCACTTCGAAATTGTTAATATCGATGGATGGTTCATCGAAGATTATAGAATCAATGGAGACTTGTCGATACTACAATCCATGCACATATAGCATCAATACTATTCATGTTCATCTTTGATAGTAGCTCCATCGAATCTACTAGTTTTGGCCATGAGTCCATCGATACGATGCATAAGCTCTGAAACTATAAGTCCACCAATACTAACCATCGAGACTTATACTTTCCATGGGAGGTTTATCGATCCTAAGCCCAACTCTTAACCATCTAACTATAAGTCCACCGATATTAACCACCGATACTAACCATCGAGACTTGCATCACCATTGTTTCAGTCGACTTTGGTCATCCATGGTGATTACACTATTGATTGAGCCAACTTCTGTCCTTCACAGTGATTCATTACACTGTGGGTTGAGTCAGATTCAATCCTCCACTGCGCATAGTATTAAAATCTTATGCGTACAGAACCATCGTTGATTGATTTGACCACGGTCCTCTGTGATGATTCCCCATACCATTGATTGAGTTAACGACAGTCCTCCATAGTACATTAAGTTAAAATCTTTGTTGTGGTTATTGGTTATTGATTGAATTTATTTGGAATGTTGTTGTACATACTTGGATTATTTGAATCCTATTCTTGTTAGTGATTGTACGAGATATGATCATCTTGACATGTTCCCTTGTGTTTATTTCAAAACTCTTAAACTATTATTGGGTGTGAAAAACTTATGATTACTCGCCAACTACACACGTTGTTGACAACTGATTTTCTACATGTTTTACAGAATAAGGAGAAGTAAGAAGAGAATGATAGCTCTACACCCTTTGGGATATCGTCACATAGGGTCTTGGACTTACCTTAATTAACTTGATCACTGATGACTAAGATATAGTTAATTTAGCTATATCTTTTGTGTAACTTATTTAAAATTTTTTCATGACAAACATGATATATTTAAGTTACCCATGAGCTTTTGAACAACCTACACATTCTTAGGGGCATCCCGATGCTCCCGCCGCTGGTCGGGGTGCTACAGATTGGTATCAGAGCCTGGCTTATAGGGAAGTAGGTTACTAGAAATGTACGACCTTGTATATAACCAAAGGATACCCAAGTATGAATTATTTCATACACTAGTTACTATATTTAGGATTTTGCAATTATATGTTTATTACATGTTAATTGCAATCCTACTATATATGATCTATGATATATGCTACATGATAATTATTACATGACAGATGATACATACTACTTGTTAATTTTTGTTTTATGTGATTGATTGAGCCCTGCGTACTCGACAAGGACATACTCGTAACGTATTGTAAAGGTGGTAGGCTTGCGGCTGAAGCGGTTGTGACTAATTCTACGTATGCCCTATACATATCCCATTTACAGTACATGGGGTTGATGTCAGTTTTGAGGATTATGGGAAATAATTATTTAGGAATGACTGATAATTAATCACCATACAAGGACTAACTCGTAGTGTACGACAAAGGTGGTGGGCTCGCGGCTGGATAGGTTGCGACCGATACCTACGTATGCCCTATACTTAAACCATTTCTTGTATATTGGGCTCTGTTAGTGTCGCGAATTAAGAAATTAGCTAGGAAATGTTGGGAATTGTTGATTGGAAACTATTGGATGAATAGATTTGAAAAACACGAATATACACATTTATGAATACACTTTATGGACATATTAAGGTGATGATATGAACTCTTAGTGATGATATGAACACCTAGTGATGATATGAACACTTTGCGATGATATGTACACTTAGGGGTGATATGGACATTAAGTATAACTTAGAAAATAGGGGAGGTTAAATGTCAGGTGAACTTAGACATTAGTAGAACTTAGCAAAATTAGGTGAACCTAGACGTCAGGTGAACTTGGACATTAGACGTACCTAGATGTCTAGAGAACTTGAAAACACTTCACTCATAATTATCCTTTATAGGATAAGGCTATGAAATAAGACACTTGGGAAACATATGTTACACCCTAATTTTTAACAAGGGCGTGATCGTAGTGCATTGGAACGGTGGTGGGAAGGTAGATGATACGACTGCGGTAAGTCTTCGCATACCCTATATATAAACTAGTTGCACTGCATTGGGAGGTTGTAAGTGTTAGTATAGGGTGAAAAGTTTTTGAGATTCACAGGCATTTAGTTTAGATATAGATATGACATAGGTATAATGCCTAAGTATAGCATTAGAAACTAGTGCTCTATTATGAGTTTGGAAATATATAGGAGACACGTATAGTTATGTATAGGTACTTCCTAGCTGCTAAAAAGAACTCATTGAACTCAGTTTGTGTCACACCCCGAGCCGGCAGGGTTGGATCGGAGTTCCCCATCGGGCGGAAGGTTCCCGGGACGGGATATCGAGAGTGATAATCGAAATAATCAGATTGTTTTCATTGCACATGATATAAATGAGAAATGCTAAATAGAATTGAATTACAAAGGTAAATTACATCCGTATCATTCATAATTTAACAATGTAAATCTATCATAAACATCATAAGATATCTATCTTGTAACTGCAAAAGATATACAAAATAATTGTATAATGATGTTCCAAAAGTATGCAGGTCCAAAAATACTAAGTCTTCTATCTGAAGTCCTAGTACAAAATCATAAGCTTCTTAAGTGACATGTTCGTCACCTGAGAAGTTATGCAAAAATAAAGTCAACATATTGTTGGTGAGTTCATATAGTTTAGTAATTGAAAATGATTTGTAAACCTTTTTCGGTAAAGACCCTAACCTCATTAACATCACACGTAACATCCACATAGGTATGCTTATATATAGGGCATACCCCTGAGTCGTGCCTACAACCTGACTAGACGTCGTCCCACCACATGCTAATACGCAAATGACACTGTTGTTAATAATAATTAAGCATTTTTACCTACCATACACTTCCATTCCACTATAGTTTAATGTACACTCAAAACATTTGTTAAACCCTCGGGTAACAACCTGAATCTCATTATCATCACATGTATCTTCCATATCGGTATGCTTATATATAGGGCATACCCTTGAGTTGAGCCTACAACTCGCCCAGACGGCATCCCACCACATACTAATCCGCATAGGACACTGTTATTGATGATAATAAAGCATTTTACCCCTACCATTAACCCATAAGTTCTTCACCTCTTTTTTCCTTCAAATACAATTATTTGAAATCCATATTGATTCCATAAGTTCATCACACAAATATGATCAACCACAGCAATTGTAGAAACGATTATAAATGCTTAATTTAAATAAATAAATAAACATTTAATAAAATCTAAGTCCTAATAATTGGGCCTTGGTCATACTCGAGTAGACTAGTATAGCAATCAAGGTTCTTAGTAGTTAGGGGATTCGGTAAATATCATCAAACATGTGACCTACAAATCAAACGGTCTAGCTAGGACTTCTTGAAATGTAGAATTTTTGTTTCGTACTTGATTCATTTTGTTTCGTTGGCATATGTTATCTTTGTTACAAGATGTACTTGATTCGTTGATCATTGAATACTAGATTCGTTGATCAAATGTACTCTTGATTCGTTGTTCGTCAAACACTTGATTCGTTGAACATCAAATACTAGTTTTGTACAAGTAGTTTCGTTTGATTCTTTGAACTCACCTTTGTTTCGTCAAATAGTTTCGTTTGATTCATTGAACTCACACACTTGTTTCGTCAAAATAGTTTCATTTCATTCGTTGAAATGTTTAGTTTAACTCAATTATCAATTTAGTCTTAAGTAGATACGATTAGTAAAACCTACATAAAATTTACCTAGACATAATCTAGGATAACATTTCTCATGTAAAACATATGCTACGTAAAAGCATTTAAGTAAACAAGTTAAATAAAACAGTTTACACATGATTCTCAGCCCGTGTTTTAAAACAAAAATGTTAGAAAAGGGGAAATAAAGTCACATGTGTTGCTATGTAACTGATACATCACAAAATGCGCGCTCGTTCTTGTAGCTTCGGTTTCTTCAGTCCCTGAGTGGTTTTAAAAGAATTTGAATACGATAAGTATGTGTGCAACTAAGTGTCCTAAGTACTAGTGTGCCTCTACGACTTAATCCTCTAGTCTATCTTAGCTACCCATTTCTAACCCATATCCCATAATTAGTCATACATGTATTTATTAACATGTTTTAATCATGTTCATTTTAAGTTAAAACATTAAATTAAAAAATCATTTAATTCAACTTGACTAAGTTTATAAACCATTTTATTTTATTAAAACATCATTTCTTGCATTTAAATAAACATTTAACTATGATGGCTCCAATTAGATCCCATTGGGCCCATGTAAGCCCATTGATTACAATTTGAGTTCTTTGTTTGATTCAACATGGCCCAAATTAACTTATCTAAGTTAATGGTACCTGTTAAGACTTTTACTAGATTGGTGTTTATGATTAAACTAACACTCACATTTAGTTCATGGTTTTCCTTGCCATTTGGTTTCAATCACAAGCCCAATGGCTACATGTCAACCATCCATGTTTCTTTAGCCCATTTTCATTTATACATACTAGTGTTTACCCCATGTTGTCACCTTGAGCATCACATCTTAATGTTATACAAGAAACCCTAATGAGTCACCTCATGCATACCCACATATTGTTACTCCATGCATGCACTTTGTGGGATCCAATTCTCATAAGTAAACCTAGGTTAATAGCCAACTACAAATTCCTTAAGTTCTCCTCATTAGTTTTGATAGTCATAGTCCAATATCAACCTAATTAGACAACAGTTAGGTTCGGGTTCCAATTTGGGCAGCGAACCTATTCGAATTAGTCAAGGGTTCGGCTAGCAGAATATGGTTCGTGACTTGAGCTAGGTTCGGCCATTTCATGCACATAGGTTCGCCTCTTATAATTCAACTTAGGCGGGTTCACATGCCAAGCGTTCGCTAGCAGTAACAGCCCGACGAACCTCGAAGGTTCGGCTAAAGGGACAAATGGTTCGTCCATTCTGTAGGTTCATGGAGCTAGGAGGTTCGGCTAGCCAGTAGGGGTTCGGCTCAAGTGGTTCGCTCAAGGTTTGGTAGCAGTCCTAGGGTTCGTCTAGGGTTCCAGGTTCGTTTGAGAAGGAAGGTTCATCCATGGTGGGTTGGTGGATGCAACAGGTTCGGCGGTAGGTGGCAGCAGGTTCGGTGCAGAGCTAAAGATTCGTGGCTTCCCTTTTTGGCGCCTCAAAGGTTCGTTCGTCTGTATCACTTTCTGAGGAAGGTTCGGCCAACTACAAGCCTCACGAACATGCAAAAATCAACCAGCTCCAGCCCTCCCGAGCCTGTTATTCACGGCCAAAAATCCTTACCATCTTCCTATTCTAGTTTGTTACAAGCCTAGAATCGTTGTATCGTTTTTATATATGTGTTGCTAGGCTTTTAGGCCGGTTAACCAACCATAACCCCTAAGGGTTCGTGACAATAAGTTAAACGAGACAAAAGTTAAGATTTACCTCTGAAATAACGGGTGTAAGCCTCAACTCCTTGTACTTTCGTGTTTTTCATGCAGAGATGAGCGTTTTGGTACCAAGAACACTCATGATGGTTGAGAATTGGGTGAGATCTTCTAGAGAGAAGGTAGAGAGATGGTTTTTAGAGAGAGGAAGAGGAAAACGAAAATGAAAGAGGGAAGTGGGTTTGGTGGTGGTGGATGGAAAAATAAATGCCTCATTAATGCTGTAGGGTATACCCGGTTGTTCGGTCTCATTTGGTTTTGTGTAAAATGCCGTTTCTCGTGGTTTTCGTCACGAAACGACAAGTTTTGTGAAATAGAATTTATAAAATTAATTTAAGTGGTTATTCCTAGTAAATTAACTAATATCTTTTATTTATTTTAAATTTTCAAAATATTAATTTACTGTTTAAATTAAATCGTACGGTCGTCGCGCGTATTCGTTCGAATCGTCATCCGTACGAACACGGTGATAACTATTCTTTTCAATATTGTTTTCTAATTATCGGATATCATTCAGAACGTTAAACTTCCATATTTATTCGTACATATCGTCACCTATACGAATAATCTGTCGATTTAGCATTCACATAACAATATCCGTGTGTTTTGTTCTATAAAGCCTCCCATACGTTTATACATAATAAAATTCTAACAAATAATCACAAAAGGGTTCTATGTTGCCAAATAATTATCTGACTCAAGAACCATGGTTCTGAACTTTGTTTCCGTTATATGTTTCTGAACTTGTTGCTTGATAACACGAAATGATATTGACAATTTATATGATTATGAAAACACTAAATGTATATAGTTCGTACATGTTTACTATTCATGAACTATTTAAGATCACTGTTCCAGTGACGGCTTCGGCACTGATGTTACAGTTTCCCCTTGTTAGAGAAATTTCGTCCCAAAATTTAAGAGTTGCTATCAGGTACGACTTCCTCTTCAAACAGCTGGGGATACTTTGACTTCATGTAATCTTCATGTTCCCAAGTAAACTCGGACCCCCGCCTTGAATTCCATTGAACCTTTACAAACGGAATACGGCTTCGCCTTAGTTGCTTAACTTTGCGATCCATAATTTCCAAAAGTTCTTCAATGAAGTGTAACGGTTCATCCTCTTGAATTTCTTCGATCGAAATGACGAGTGATTCGTCAGCAAGGCATTTCTTTAAGTTTGAGACATGAAACACGTCATGCACACCACTGAGTTCATCTGGTAATCTCAGCCTATAAGCCACAGGACCAATACGCTCAATGATCTCGAACGGTCCCACGTATCTTGGTGCCAATTTGCCTTTCTTTCCAAAGCGTACAACGCCTTTCCATGGGGATACCTTCAACATTACACGGTCTCCCACTTGGAACTCCAACAGCTTGCGCTGTTTGTCGGCGTAGCTCTTTTGTCTGCTCCTAGTAGCTTGTAGTCTTCTTTGAATCTGGGCAATCGTGTCAGTGGTTTCCTGAATAAGCTCTGACCCAGTTATTCGATTGTCTCCAACTTCAGTCCAACAGATTAGTGATCAACATTTCCGGCCATAAAGAGCCTCGAATGGTGCACATCCGATACAGTTGTGGTAACTGTTATTGTAGGAGAACTCGATCAGTGGCAAATGGGAATCCCAGTTCCCACCGAAATCCAACACACAGGTTCTTAACATATCCTCCAGGGTTTGAATAGTTCCTTCGCTTTGACCATCTGTTTGTGGGTGGTAAGCTGTACTCAGATTTAACTGTGTCCCTAGATATTTCTGTAATGATTGTCAGAACCTGGATGTGAATCTGCTGTCTCTATCAAAGATAATAGACAATGGCACACCGTGGCGTACCACCATCTCATTGATATACAGTCTTGCCAGTTTGTCTATCGTGAAGGTCTCACGCATTGGCAAGAAATGAGCAGATTTTATCAAACGGTCAATGATCACCCAAATTGTATCGTGACCACTGGAAGTGCGGGGTAGCTTGGTAATGAAGTCCATAGCTATTTGTTCCTACTTCCAGAGCAGAATCTCAGGCTGTTCTAGTAAACCAGACGGTTTCTGGTGTTCCGCCTTCACTTTTGCACACGTAAGACATTGACCGACGTACTGGGCTATGTCTTTCTTCATTCCCGGCCACCAATAAAATCCACGCAAGTCTTGGTACATTTTATCAGCACCGGGATGAACGGAGTATTTAGTCTTATGTGCTTCATCGAATATAAGTCTTCTTAAATCGTCCACCACAGGAATCCATATACGATCCTGGTAGTAGATCAATCCATCAGGCTTATTCTCAAAGTGTTTCTCTGCTCCGCAGTCAAGCTCTTTCTTCATATTTCCTCGATCAATTGATTCTTGCTGTGCCTGACTAATCTTGTCTCTTAAACTGGTCTGTACAATCATTCCCATTGCTCTAACGTGCAAAGGTTTGACCCATTCCTTCCGACTCAAGGCATCAGCTACAATGTTCGCCTTCCCCGGATGATACTTAATCACACAATCGTAATCATTCAGAAGTTCAACCCAGCGGCGTTGTCGCATGTTGAGTTCCTTCTGATCAAAGATGTGCTGCAGACTCTTGTGATCGGTAAATATGGTACATTTAGTGCCATATAAGTAATGTCTCCAAATCTTCAAGGCGAAGATTACCGCTCCCAGTTCAAGATCATGAGTAGTGTTGTTCTTCTAATGAACTTTTAACTGTCTTGGTACGTAAGCAATAACTTTGTCACGTTGCATCAGTACGCAACCAAGTCCTTGATGGGAAGCATCCCAATAAACAACAAATTCATCACAGCCTTCTGGGAGAGATAGGATTGGAGCATTACATAATTTCTGTTTCAAGGTCTAGAAAGCATCTTCTTGTTTCTGCTCCCAAACAAACGGTTCACTTTTCTGGGTTAGCTTAGTGAGAGGCAAGGCTATTGTAGAAAAGTTTGAGATAAACCTCCTATAATAACCCGCCAATCCCAGAAAAGACCGTATCTCCGTCGGTGTCTTCGGAGTGTCCCAGTTCTTGATTGCCTCGATCTTGGCAGGATCAACATGTATTCCCTCGCTGTTGACTACGTGACCCAGAAATTGAACTTCTCTTAGCCAAAATTCACATTTAGAGAACTTGGCATAGAGTTTATTTTCCTTCAACAACTCCAAGATCTTCCTGAAGTGTTGCTCATGCTCTGTTTTATTCTTGGAGTAAATCACTTTGTCATCAATAAAGACAATGACAAACTGATCTAAGTACGGCTTGCACACTCGGTTCATGAGGTCCATGAAAACCGCTGGTGCATTCGTCAATCCAAAAGGCATCACCATGAATTCATAATGCCCGTATCTGGTTCGGAAAGCCGTCTTCGGTATGTCTTCGTCTTGAACTCTAAGATGATGATACCCGGACCGCAGATCGATCTTCGAGAAATACTGAGCTCCTTGCAACTGATCAAACAAGTCATCAATCCTCGGCAATGGATACCGGTTCTTGATAGTCAACTTCTTTAGCTCTCGATAGTCGATGGACATTCGAAACGATCCGTCTTTCTTCACGAACAAGACCGGAGCTCCCCAAGGTGAGTAGCTCGGTCTGATGAGACCTTTATCAATTAGCTCCTATAACTGATTAGACAATTCCTGCATCTCTGAAGGTGCTAACCTGTAAGGAGATTTAGCAACAAGATTTGCTCCAAGAACTAAGTCAATTCTGAACTCTACCAGTCGCACAGGTGGCAGACCTGGTGGGTCTTCAGGAAATACTTCCGAATACTCTTTCACTACTGGTACGTCTTGAATCTTTTTCTTACCCTTCTCCTTTTCAACCACATGAGCCAAGAATGCCACGCACCGCTTCTGTAGACACTTACGCGCCTTTTTGCAAGAGATGATTTTGACACTTCGTTTTGCTTGATCCCCTTTAACTTCCAATACGCCATCACTCGGCAATGGAACTCGAAGTAGCTTTTCAGAACATATGACTTCCACTCGGTTAGAAGAAATCCAATCCATTCCAACAATGATTTCGAAACTACCCAACTCCATCTGTATCAAATCGATGGTGAATGTATGACCATTAAGTGTCAGCGGGCAATTCCTATAAACTGTACTAACTACAATCTGTTTCCTGTTAGCTACTTCTATGATGTAAGGGGAATCTAACTGTTCCTCTATAGAATCTAATTGGCATGCAAAATTGGTAGAGAAAAAACTCTGATATAAACCAGTATCAAATAGAACAGATGCATAAAAGTCATGTAAGAGAAATGTACCAGTGACCACATTCGGGTCTTGGCGTGCAGCTGGTGCTCCGATGGCGAAGGCTCTTCCACGGGGTGCTTGAACTGCCGGTTGTGCCTTCTTCAGGCAGTTCTTCGTAAAGTGGCCTTGTTCGCTACATTTATAGAATCCACCATTGTTCTGATTAGCTGGTGGAGGGAGAGCCAAAGCAGCATTGTTGACTGCTTGGTTAGGTGTCATCCGGCATTGTTGGACCCAATGGCCCTTTCGTCCACATCCCGTTCATTGCTTGCAGGGAGTGTTAGCGACATGATGGTATTGACACTTCGTTAACAAATGAAACGTGCCGGTGTAGGGTCTTCTATTAGGGTTTTGAGGTACAGCTGCTATTTGTTGGAGGGGTGTGGCCACTGTGTAGTTCTTGATGACCTTTTGTTTCTTTTTCTGGTGTTGTTGATGATGTGGTTTCTTTGAAGACTCCTCTTTGCGTTTGCCGGTGTCAGCCTCTTTCTTCAGAACTCCAGAGGCTACCATAAGGTCAGTAAGCTTCCCAAATAAGCTCACTGCAGACTCCACAGTAACAGGGTTTGCTGCAACAACTAAACCCTGAATGCAGGCGGGAAGTCCACCTACATAACGATCAATCCTCTATTCCAAAATTAGCACCATGTCTGGTACCAAAGCAACCAACTAGTGATAACGAGTCGTATAACCTATGTGATCAGCCCCCTTCATCACATGGTTAGACAATTCAACCTTTAGTTTCTGCAACTCGTTCTTGGGGCATAATTTTGTCCTTAGCAGAGTCTTGAAATCGTCCCACATCATGGACATAGCTTCTTCTCTTCCACTGGCATTGATTTGACCATTCCACCAAGTCAAAGCCCGCTTGTTGAATGTTCCAGCTGAGTAGCGGACTTTGTGGTGCTCTGGACAGCTGCAGAGATCCAGAGTTGTCTCAATCTTTTCAATCCATTGGATTAATCCAACAGCTCCTTCAGACCCACTAAAGCTGGGTGGCTTACACCCTACAATGACTTGTAGGAGTAGTGTGATGAACCACCAATATTCCCACTGGCTTCTCCTGTCAAGTTACCAGTGTTGTTGATTTCATTACGGAGACGGTTGAACATCTCCGGTATCGCCTCCTTCATCTGATTTGTCATCTGAATACTCAGTAGAGTCACCAAGGCGATGGTAGTAGGATCCAGTATAGGAGTTGTGCTCGAACTAGGAGGTAAGTCAAGTGGAGGAGTAGGAGGTGGAGGCAGTGGATGCATTGTAGAAGGTGAGTCAGACGGTGATGGTGTGGATGAATGTGGAGCCAAGTCTTGTGGTGGTGGAGGTAACGAGGGAATCTGTCTTCTCGGCAGCATTCTGATCATAACCAATAAAGTTATCGGTTAGTGTAATAATTGAATACAGAATACAATATGCAAGTAATTCTCAAGTCCTATGTTCTCTACATGCCGGGTCCCTAGGTTATAGTCTATGACAAACGGTCTAAATAAGTGACATATATTTCTCTATAAACATGGCTTTGATACCAATCTGTCACACCCCGAGCCGGCGAGGTTGGATCGGAGTTCCCCGTCGGGCGGAAGGTTCCCGGACGCGATATGGTGAGTGATAATTGAAATGATCAAATTGTTTTCATTGCATATGATATAAATGAGAAATGCTAAATAGAATAGAATTACAAAGTTAAATTACATCTGTATCGTTCATAATTTAACAATGTAAATCTATCATAAACATCATAAGATATTCATCTTGTAACTGCACAGGATATACAAAATAATTGTATAATGATGATCCAAAAGTATGCAGGTCCAAAAATACTAAGTCTTCTATCTGAAGTCCTAGTCCAAAAGCATAAGCTTCTTAATTGACATGTTCGTCACCTTTGAAGTTATGCAAAACTAAAGTCAACACATGGCTGGTGAGTTCATATAGTTTAGTAATTGAAAATGATTTGTAAACCTTTTTCGGTAAAGACCCTAAGCTCATTAACATCACACGTATTATCCACATCGGTTTGCTTATATATAGCGCATACCCCTAAGTCGAGCCTCCAACACGACCAGACGTCGTCCCACCACATACTAATACGCATATGACGCTGTTGTTAATAATAATTAAGCATTTTTACCTACCATACACTTCAATTCCACTATAGTTCTAATGTACACTCAAAACATTTGTTAAACCCTCAGGTAACAACCTTAATCTCATTAACATCACATGTATCATCCAGATCGGTATGCTTATATATATGGCATACTCTTGAGTTGAGCCTACAAACCGCCCCAGACGCCATCCCACCACATACTAATCCGCATAGGACATTGTTATTAATGATAATTAAGCATTTTACCCTGACCATTAACCCATAAGTTCTTCAGTTCTTTGTTCCTGTAAATACAGTTATTTGAAATCCATATTGATTCCATAAGTTCATCACACAAATATGAACAACCATAACAATTGTATAAACAATTATAAATGATTAATTTAAATAAATAAATAAACATTTAATAAAATCTATGTCCTAATGATTGGGCCTTGGTCAAACTCGAGTAGACTAGTATAGCAATCAAGGTTCTTAGTAGTTAGGGGATTCTGTAAATACCATCAAACATATGACCTACAAATCAAACGGGCTAGCTAGGACTTATTGAAATGTAGGATTTTTGTTTCGTACTTGATTCGTTTTGTTTTCTTGGCATATGTTATCTTTGATATTTCCCAGACTTTCCCCTGAAAATGATTTATTGATTCGTCTAGTTTGTTTACAAGATGTACTTGCTCCAATTATCATTGAATACTAGATTTGTTGATCAAATGTACTCTTGATTCGTTGTTTGTCTAACACTTGATTTGTTGAACCTCTAATATTAGTTTTGTAAATGTAGTTTCGTTTGATTCGTTGAACTCACCTTTGTTTCGTCCAATAGTTTCGTTTGATTCATTGAACTCACACACTTGTTTCGTCAAAATAGTTTCGTTTGATTCGTTGAAATGTTTAGTTTAACTCAATTAACCACATAAGCCTTAAGTAGATACGATTAGTAAAACCTGCATAAAATTTACCTATACATAATCCAGGATAACATTTCACATGTAAAACATATGTTATGTAAAAGTATTTAAGTAAACAATTTAAATAAAACAGTTTACGCATGCTTCTTAGCCACGCGCTTTAAAACAAAAATGTTAGAAAAGGGGCAATGAACTCACCTGTGTTGCTATGTAACTGATATATCACAAAATGCACGCTCGTTCTTGTAGCTTAGGTTTCTTCAGTCCCTGAGTGGTTTTAAAAGAATTTGAATACGATAAGTATTCGTATTAGTCGTTGTGTCTATGGTTTGGTCTCGGTGTGCAACTAAGTGTCCAAAGTACTAGTGTGCTTCTACGACTTAATCATCTAGTCTATCTTAGCTACCCATTTGTAACCCATATCCCATAATTAGTCATACATGTATTTATTAACATGTTTTAATCAAGTTCATTTTAAGTTAAAACATTAAATTAGAAAATCATTTAATTCAACTTGACCAAGTTTATAAACCATTTTCTTTTATTAAAACATCATTTCCTCCATTTAAATCAACATTTAACTATGATTGCTCCAATTAGATCCCAATGGGCCCATGTAAGCCCATTGATTACAATTTGAGTTCTTTGCTTGATTCAACATTGCCCAAATTAACTTGTCTAAGTTAATGGTACCTGTTAAGACTTTTACTAGATTGGTGTTAATGATTAAACTAACACTCACATTTAGTTCATGGTTTTTCTTGCCAATTGGTTTCAATCACAAGCCCAATGGCTAAATGTCAACCATCCATGTTTCTTTAGCCCATTTTCGTTTATACATACTAGTGTTTACCCCATGTTGTCACCTTGAGAATCACATCTTAATGTTATACAAGAAACCCTAATGAGTCACCTCATGCATACCCACATATTGTTACTCCATGCATGCACCTTGTGGGATCCAATTCTCATAAGTAAACCTAGGTTAATAGCCAACTAACAATTCCTTAAGTTCTCCTCATTAGTTTTGATAGTCATAGTCCAATATCAACCTAATTAGACAACAGTTAGGTTCGGGTTCCAATTTGGGCAGCGAACCTATTGGAATTAGTCAAGGGTTCGGCTAGCAGAATATGGTTCGTGACTTGAGCGAGGTTCGGCCATTTCATGCACATAGGTTTGGCTCTTATAATACGACATAGGCGGGTTCACGTGCCAAGCGTTTGCCAGCAGTAACAGCCCGACGAACCTCGAAGGTTCGGCCAATGGGACAAATGGTTTGGCCATTCTGTAGGTTCGTGGAGCTAGGAGGTTCGGCTAGCCAGTAGGGGTTCGACTCAAGTGGTTCGCTCAAGGTTCGGTAGCAGTCCTAGGGTTCGTCTAGGGTTCCAGGTTCGTTTGAGAAGGAAGGTTCGTCCATGGTGGGTTGGTGGATGCAACAGGTTCGGCGGTAGGTGGCAAGAGGTTCGTTGCAGAACAAAAGGTTCGTGGCTTCCCTTTTTGGCGCCTCACAGGTTCGTTTGTCTGTATCACTTTCTGAGGAAGGTTCGGCCGACTACAAGCCTCAAGAACCTGCAAAAATCAACCAGCTCCAGCCCTCCCGAGCCTATTATTCGCGACCAAACATCCTTACCATCTTCCCATTCTAGTTTGTTACAAGCCTAGCATCGTTGTATGGTGTTTATTTATGTGTTGCTAGGTTTTTAGGCCGATTAACCAACCATAACACCTAAGGGTTCGTGACATTAACTTAAACCAAGACAAAAGTTAAGATTTACCTCAGAAATAACTCGTGTAAGCCTCAACTCCTTGTATTTTCGTGTTCTTCGTGCAGAGAAGAGCATTTTGGTACGAAGAACACTCAAGATGGTTGAGAATTGGTGAGATCTTCTAGAGAGAAGGTACAGAGATGGTTTTTAGAGAGAGGAAGAGGAAAACGAAAATGAAAGAGGGAAATGGGTTTGGTGGTGGTGGATGGAAAAATAAATGGCTCATTAATGATGTAGGGTATACCCGGTTGTTCAGTCTCGTTTGGTTTCACGTAAAATGCCGTTTCTCGTGGTTTTCGCCACGAAACGACACGGTTTGTGAGATAGAATTTATAAAATTAATTTAAGTGGTTATTCCTAGTAAATTAACTAATATCTTTTATTTATTTTAAATTTTCAAAATATGAATTTACTATAAATTAAATCGTACGGTCGTCGCGCGTATTCGTTCGAATCGTCAACCGTACAAACACGGCGATTACTATACTTTTCAATATTGTTTTCTAATTATCGGAAGTCATTCAAAACATTAAACTTCCAGTTTTATTCGTACATATCGTCACCTATACGAATAATTCGTCGATTTAGCATTCACATAACAATATCCGTGTGTTTTGTTCTATAAAGCCTCACATATGTTTATGCATAATAAAGTTCTAACAAATAATCCCAAGATGGTTCTATGTTGCCAGATAATTATCTGACTCAAGAACCATGGTTCTGAACTTTGTTTCTGTTAAATGTTTTCGAACTTGTTGCTTGATAACACGAAATGATATTGGCAATTGATATGAATATGAAATGCACTAAATGTATATAGTTCGTACCTGTTTACTGTTCATGAACTGTTTAAGATCACTGTTTCGGTGACGGTTCTGGCACTGATGTTACAGTTTGTATGACTTACGTTGTAAACGGTGGTAACATGTTTATAACTATTCTCATAAACATGTCATCACAACAGAGACAAAACAAACAACAATGATGATGCTTACAACAACAATGCCAACACAGGTATGCAATAGTTAGCAAACCTCATCACTGGGATTGTGACCCAACTAAACCAAACCAACAAGACGCTCAACCATAACAAAGGTGGTTCCAACCCACATGTTTTCGCATTAAGCACTTTAACTCCTCAAACCAGACAAAATTCACTGGTTTTGAGGGAGCCAATGGTCTATTGAAGTGGTTTGAGAGGTCTATTGAAGTGGTTCGAGTGTATCGAGGATAACTTCGTTAACAGTGTTTGCCCTGAGATACTGAAGGTGTGTTATGATGCCAGTGTTTTCCAAAAGAGAGCACTAAATTGGTGGAATGATGAGAGAAGAACTAGGGGGAGTTGATGAGGCCCTAGAACTAACATGGAGTTTGGTCAAAACTCTAATGACTATAGAGTTTTGTCCGAGAAGCGAGATGAGGAAACTGGAGGCTGAATTCTGGAAACTCAAACATGATAGTGGAGAGAACTTGATCTCAATTCCCATTTCCTTAAGTTAAGTTCATTAGTGACTCATCTGGTGACTCCACTGGATAGAGCCATAGAGAAATACATCGGCGGTCTACCCATGTAGATTCAAGACAAAGTTTTTGGTAGCAACCCTACCATTCTGGAAGCTGCAATCCACCTGTCTGCTACACTGACAAATAATCATGTGAAGATCAGGACACTTACCAGGAAAGGAACTAAGAAGACTGAAAAAAAAATACAACTTCTAAAGAGACATCAACTGAATCCAAGACTAAACAAGCTTGCTCGTCTGAAAACAACAGTCGAAAGCGAAAGACCATATGCTTTGCGGTTATTACTCCTGCTGCTCAAGTTACTCAAGAATCATTCAGCATCTCCAACAACAGAACTTATCTTTGAGTAAATTCATAATGCAACACCTGTAGATATCATCATGCTCCTAACGTACCATGTCGCGTTTGCAACAATTGTGGTAAGTATGGCCACTATGCAAACATATGTCTAAGAACACAAGAGGTACAATGGATGCAATATGTATCGTTTGCATTACCTGCTCCACAAGCACAACCACTACAAGCCATACCATTTAGTCCTACACCTACACAGGCAAGAGCCTGTAATGAGTATGGTGATGTTGGTCATTTCAGAAACTAGTGCCAAAGACTGGCGAGCAACAATCCGATGGTGGCAAGAGGTATTTGAATGCTCCAGCAACTTAAGCCAACAAGGATGTTGTTAACGGTACGTTTCTGATTAATAACTCTTATGCATCCATTGTGTTTCAAGCAATGTATTTTGGCCTTACCAATGCACTAACGGTTTTCATGGATCTAATTATCAGATTTTGTGGGCCATGGATAGATAATTTTGTGATTGTGTTCATAGATGATATATCGATATACACCGTAAGTTGATTTTGGAAATCATAAGGGAAGAACAATTGTACGCCAAAGTCACTAGGTGTTAATGCTGGCTTAAGGTAGTTCAATTTTTGGGATACATAGTCAATGAAAGTGGTGTTCATATGGACCTTGCAAAGATTGAAGCTATGAAGAGTTGGAGTACATCGAAGATACCAACGGAGATTCATTCGTTCCTTGGACTTGCCGGTTACTATCGGCAGTTTATTTCGAATATCTCAAGAATAACTGTTCCCCACCGGCAGTTTATTTCGAATATCTTAACAATAACTGTTCCCCTCAATTCCTTGATTTGGAAGGATAGGCAGGATAGGCCTTATGATGCGGAAACTTTGTAATTCTCCTATCTTAAAATTACCAAATGGCAATGATTATTTTGTGGTTTATTGTAATGCTTCCAACCAAGGTCTCGGTTGTGTTCTCATGCAACGGAGAAAGTTTGTGGCATATGCATCAAGACAGTTTAAAATCCAAGAGAATAACTATACTGTTCACGACCTAGAACTTGGTGCAGTTGTGTCTGCTTTGAAGATATGGAAACTTTATCCTTATGGCACTAGGTGTGTAGTCTTTACAGATCAAAAAAAGTTTGCAACACATTCTTAACCAGAAGAAACTTAATATGAGACAACGGAGATGGGTTGAAAAGCTAAATGATTATTACTGTGAAATTCGCTACCATCCTAGCAAAGCTAATGTAGTAGCAGATGCGCTTAGTCGCAAGAGTCATGTTCAAATTCGTAGTGTCCGAATGCACACAAATATACACAATGATATTCTGGTAGCCCAACAAACCTCATTGACTCAAGGTAGCCTGCATGATGAGATGTCTTGAGGGGCTGAATTGAAATTGGAAACAAAGGATAATGGGTTGATGTATTGTTTGAATCAGTTGTAGATACCAAGAAGAGATGATCTTAGGATGAAAATAATAAATGAAGCACATAAGTCTCGTTATTCTATCCATCTAGGTACTGACAAGATGTGCCGAGACCTTTGAGTTTTATACAGGTGGTCTGGAATGAAGAAGAGCATAGCTGAGTATGTAGCTCAATGCCTTGAATTTGCAAAAGTCAAGGCTAAACACCAGCGACCTTCGGGATAGTTAGTACAACTAGAAATACCCATGTGGAAGTGGGAGAATATCTCTACAGATTTTATTACCAAACTCCTGTGAACCACAAGTTTTCATAATAGTATATGGGTTATAATCGATATATTAACCAAATCAGCTCACTTTCTACCGATACGTTAAACTTACCCTTTGCGAAAGATAGCTAGCATCTACTTTGATGATATTATTAGCCGACGTGGAATTCCCTTGAGTATAATATCAGATCGTGATGCTCGTTTCATGGCACGATTTTGGGAATCATTACATGAAGCTTTTAGAACATGATTGTATCTCCACATTGCCTATCATCCTCAGACAGAGTGATCAATCCAAACCCTTGAATATATGTTAAGAGCTTGTATCATTGATTTCGGTGGCAACTGGGATAGCCATTTCCCATTAGTCGAGTTCTCGTATAACAACAGTTATCATGCGAGCATTGGTATGGCACCGTTCGAAACACTTTATGTTAGAAAATGTCGGTCACCTATTTGTTTGACCGAGATCGGTGAATCGCAGATCACGGGCCCTGAAATCATTAAAGAAACAACCGACAAGATTCACCAGCTCCGCAACAACTTGTTCGCTGCTAGCAGTCGACAAAAGAGTTATGTAGATAAACGTCGCAAGCCTGTGGAGTTTCAAGTTGATGATATGGTACTAGTTAAGGTCTCACCATGGAAGGGAGTTGTACCCTTCGGAATGAAAGGTAATCCAACTACACGTTATGTTTGCCCTTTTAAGATTCTTGAACAAATCGGGAAGTTTGCCTTCAAACTTGAACTTCCTCCTAAACTTAATAATGTTCACCCAACCTTCCATGTATCCAATTTGAAGAAGTGCTTAGTTGATAAGGAACTTTAGGTACTACTCAATTTGCATCGATGATACCATGCACTTTGTTGAAAAACAAGTCGAGATCATGGACCGTGTTGTTAAGAAACTTAAGGGTAGCCGAATCCCAACAGTTAAAAGTACGATAGAACAAATTATACTAACTGAAAGCTTTAATATTGAATTATGATATGAATATTGATTTACACTATTGAGAACACATAGCCAACATGCGTAAACCATGGGGAATTTAGTTTCTAATACAACTAGACATAGCAAACAGTGTATTTTGCAGTGAATATGCATCATATATAATGTTTAAATGGTATTTGTGACATCCAATACCTGATCGTCCGGCAAGTCCATACGGTATGTGTACTGTCACATTTTACTGTGTGTAAATACATTATATGAACAGTGTTTGTGATAACAGAACTCATAAATACAAGGAATAGTTCTACGTGTTTAGGTGAAAACTTAAATGCCGTAAGTACAACAATTCATGATAAACAATAGTTGTTTGTGTTTAGGTGAAATCCTAAGTACAGTTAATACAACGAATCAAGATAAACAACAGTGTACAAGTAAATATAAAAAACATTTTGGTTGTGATCTGATATCCATAGATGACAGGAATCAGATGGCCGATAAATTAGTACGAAAACAATGTGAAAACAGGATGTTTAGTTGAGTCCGTCGGTGAGGCAACACAATTCAGAACACAATTTCAGTGTCGTCTCGGAATAACGAAATGACAGTGTGTCTGTGTGGGTGACGATTCACACAAAAATATCTGAGATTTTAACGTTCTGAAATGATGTCTGAAAAGTAGAAAACAAAAGTCAGGAAGCAAAACCATCGTCGTGTTCATTCGGGTGACGATTCGAACGAATACGATTGAAGGTAACGCGTTTTGACGAAACGAAAACGAAAAACGATCCGAACGATAATAAAATAAAGAAATTAAGTAATGAACATTTATTAGGAATCACAACCTTTAAAATATTAAAAACACAACTCTTTTATTTAATTTACGTAAAATGCGCGTAACAATTCGGAAACGCAACGAAGACGAAAAATGAGCAACCGAAACGAACCCGAATACCCTCAGGGTATATGAAGAGTAAATGAGGCCAACTACCTCATTTATCACTCTCATCCTCTCTCTCTAAACACCTTTCTCGAACATTCCCTCTCTCTAGAAAACCACCTTCAAATCATCACAACTTGCTCGTTTGTGGACGAAATCGGGCGTTCTTGGTGTCCAAACGAAGCTCTCGACCTCCTCTATCCAGAAGTACAACAGATCTGAGCATTTGTCCAGCTAAAAACGAGGTATGGAAGCTTGAGTTACACGAAAAGTAGGGTTTTCATACCCTATGTTCGACCTAAGCATTCAATCGGTTTAGAAACTCTTATACACCCATCCTACATCCTTGAGAACTAAATTTCACATAAGTCTAACAAGAGAACAGCCCTACAACAGCTTCGAGCTCGATGAGGAAGATCATGAAGAACCAGGTTAACACGTAGCAGGTGGCCGAACCAGGGGCGATTAGCCGAACCTGTAGTGGCCGAACTTTGTGAAACACGAACCTGCTAACAGTCCAAGCATTCTTCACAAACCTCATGAGCCATGAAGTTGTGACCTAGACGAACCATGGAGGAGCCACGAACCTGCCTCGTTACGAACCTTGAAGACGAACCTGAGCATGGCCGAACTTAGGGTTGACCACCGAACCTGTTGGGTTGTAC
Organism: Mikania micrantha; assembly: GCA_009363875.1. Taxonomy (NCBI): domain Eukaryota; kingdom Viridiplantae; phylum Streptophyta; class Magnoliopsida; order Asterales; family Asteraceae; genus Mikania; species Mikania micrantha. Next base: position 14,843,744 of record CM018681.1, read on the forward strand.
AAGGGTTGGCTGAACCTACACTATCAGCCAAACCCTACTATTGTGAACCTAGCATAGCCGAACCTTGTAGCCAGCCGAACCCTGCTGTTGCGAAGCCAGTATACTGAGCTGGACGAACCCTCAAGGTCACAAACCTTATGGATGTGGCTAACAGGTTCGCTGACCCATGGTGACCGAATCTTAAACACTAGACCATTCAACCATAACACCACCTTCTCGGTTTATAAACAAATATTCAGCCCACTTAATTAGTAGGCCCATCTTCTTGTTCGGCCCAGAGTGGTTGGATCTCGCCTAAGGTCTACCTATTCGGCCCAAACTATCATTCGGCCCATATGGATATAATGGGAAGCAAACACTTGAAAGGGTCTAGACTTATAACAACATGCATGGGGGAGGGTAACCTAATACTACAAAGGTGATGTGTTTGAACTTAAGGAATTTCACAAACTCAAATTATTAAGTTTCACAAAGATAGTTACATGATTTTTACTAACTACGTAGCAACATGTTATAAACTTGACAAGGATGACATGAGAGAACTTAAATCATAGACTTAAGCTATACATATGGCTTGGGTTGGTTTATAAGAATCCAATCAATACAAACAACGAACACAGAATGTTCATGTTGGGAGATTTCAAGAGTTAGTCAAGGTCAAACACATAACATAAAGTTATATAGCAATAGCGATCTATAACAATAGAACCGAGGCCGAATGAAGACCAAGACCGAGACTCACAAGTGTTAGCCAACACTAGCGCTAACACATACACGCACACAAACCACTACAACTTATACTTATAAGTTACATACAACGTAAAATTAATACAGGATCGTGAACCACAACAATTACAATCAAGAGTGTGTGCATTCTCGTTTAAGTTAAGTCAACCCCAACAATTACAAGGTGAGTTCATATGCCCCTTTTCTAATCTTACCTGATTTTAAACCCTCAGGGCTGAGAAACATGCTTAACTTTTATTTACTTAAAAGTTTTAGTTTAACATATTGCATATACTTTGATTAGATAATATTGCTTGACTTATTATCATTTATCATTGTATGCACGCTTGTATTATCATGATATGACAAGGATAACTAAGATGAATATGATAATATAACTTCATAAATCATCAACATAATAGAATAACATAGTTGTAGGATTATATCTTATAACACTTAGCTATTCTTACAAGAACGAACATTGAGATAACCATAGGTTTGACAAACCTCTAGCTTGTAGGGCTAGTATGTTGATCGTATTCATCATTGGCCGGTAACGTATGACCGGTGACAGGGCAACGAACAGTCAGGGTATGGAAAACGACACATGGTGATATTAATCTGCAGTGATATTGTAATTAATCCATCGATTTCTATTGACTAGTAGACTGAGGAATTAACTTTCTCTCATGTCATATTTCTAGTAACCGTTTTGATGAGGCCTACGGTAATACAAAGTGGTAGAGGTAAATCGGATGCATTGTAATATGATTACGTGAGGATTGCAATGGATTCCTTTTAGGCTCTATGCACTTCAAGTTGAAAACACACACCAATTGGTTAACTAACACTCTTATTATAAACAGTGATTAACAGTTAACCCCACAAGTAGTAAAATAATGCAAGGATCAGATTAAATTAATCTAATTTCCTTAAAACACTAAGGGTTTATTACTTAGGTTTGATAACTAAACCCCTCTTATTATATTATTCTACATATGATACAACAGGTGATTGAGAAACGGGATGAACTGGTGAAATGGAAATGGATATCTATAGTTGTATTGCAAGTAGTGTGGAGTTATTTTAGTTATGTGGTAGGATATTGGCTGGGGCTTGTTCCCCTACATATTCCCTATATATAAGCATAACTACTAGGATGAGATACTACTTGTAAATAGAACTATGGAAAGGCCATTGTGTGAACAGGTGAATCAAACAAACTACAAGTAACATGTGTACTAATGTGATTGTGTATGTGAACAATTCAAAGTTTTCAATTATCAAATTTATGAACTCACCAACCTAGTGTTGACTTTGTTTAAATGCATGTCTTCTCAGTGACAAACATGTTTAGTCACCAGACATTCATGGACATAGCTAGTGGACTTTAAGAAGGCCTAGCTACTTTTTGGTGTTGCATACTTTTGGATGACAAAACAGTGAATCAACTTTTGTATAACTTGTACAATTACAAAATATAAACTCATTGATTCTTTTGATTAGATTTACTTAGTTAAATTATGAGGAAACAATGTAATTTAACTTTGTAATTATATTTCATTGTCATGTTAGCATTTCACACTTTTTTTATCATGTGCTATGTAAACAATATGATGATTTCGATTATCAAACGATATAGCGCCCCGAGAACTTTCCGCCCGACGAGAAAGTCGATCCAGCCCGCCGGCTCGGGGTGTGACAGTATTGGTAGTAGTGTAGGATTCTATCATCAAAATATAGGCAAGGGCATAATCATGGTCTATCAAAGAGGTGGTGGGCTGGCGACTGGATACGTTGCGACTAATTCCTATGTATACCCTATACAAAAGCTTTCTTTTGTTATCATGATTATGTCAGAGTTAAGATTTGGTTAGGAGAATCTGAGGTTTAGATTTTGAGTTGTAAAGGTTTAAGATTTTGGCACTAAATATAGTCAAGGATATATGGTCATGGTTTATCGAAATGATTGTGGGACGACGGCTGGATAGGTTACGACTGACTCCTATGTATGCCCTATACAAAAACTTATTTCGGTTTATCATGTGTCACACCCCGACCAGAGGGGATTAGGGCATGACGATTGATTTCAAATCATTTAACTAACTTTGCGGAAGCATAGTTTAAATAATCCATAGCCCAAAACAAACTAAAGCAAATAAAGTATCAAACACACCACAATTGTCTAAGTTGCCACGCAGGGCCCAATAAAACATAATTCAATAACATAAATTGTTTTTAAATAAAATCCATTCTAAAGCCACACTATTCCTCTAGAAGCTCATCCGGTTCACCTACTCTTACCAATTCAACCTGAAAGACATGCTAAAATACTTCAACTAATAGTTGGTGAGAACATGAGTTTAATAATATGACACAATAGTAACAATAAGTATAACATGTGATAATTCAATAACAATACAACCAACCCTGTCCCATGCTCGGGCGTTTGCCTCATACACTGATAGCCCACACATGGTCAATTCCAATTTACTTCCCAATCCCGAGACCCGTTCCTGCTCTCGGTCATTCATGTATCATAAAGAATATATGCCACAACGGTTGACAATAACCTCAGTGGGGTTTCAACCTTACTTTTACAAGGCCACCCTTTCGGGCCACTGCGCGTGGGGGATTCCCCAAGTAGTACTACCCATATACTCATCGGCTCTCCTTATGAGTTAATGGTTGTAAATTATGTTTAATGTCTAGGGGAAGCAATTTTATATGAAACGGACGTTCATTATCACATAAATATAATTTTATAAACAATTTGTGGAGCATGCTTTCAGTATCCCAAAACAGTAAAAGAAAAGGGATCACATGAACTCACATGCGACTGATGTTTGGTTATCTGACGATTGAATGAATTGTTGGTAAATCTTGATTGGTTCACTTGCCTAATGTATGTTTAGATTTTAGTAAATATTCATGCCATAAACATAGATGTGCTATTGCTTCTTATTTAACCTTATTTTCAAGTATTCAAAATTTTTCGTGTTTAATCATTACACATGGGTAAAGGTTTACATATTTATATGTTTTTTCCCATTACTTATTATCAGTAAAGGGTCTGGGTAAATTTTTATTTACTCATTCCCTATAATTTTTATATTAACCTCTTGTATCAAAAAATTGTTTTTATATGTTTAAAATCCTCAAAAATTCCCAGATAATGATTCTGATCACTAAAAATTCCGAAAATATTTATATAGCCTCATACTGGTGTTATTTAACTCCTGTAAACTTTTCAGAATTTTTAAAGCTCGTTTACTATTTTAAACAGTTTTAAACATTTTAAATACCATAAATTTTATAATAAATACTTCCCGATATGTAAACATTACAAAACTTTTTATACAGTAAAGAATTCATGTTTTTCGGCTACTGTAGAAATTTCAGAATTTTAGGAGGTCATTTACTATATAAAATGATTTTTGAACTATTTAATGCATTAAATAAAAAATAAATACTTACAGTCACTAAAAATTACCATATTTTGACTGAGTCCTCCCAGTATTATTAGAATACTGGTAAAAATACTAACATCATATTTTCGACAGTAAAAAATTAAATTCGTATTTTTAGCCATTATAACAATTTTAAATGGCAAATAATTAGTCTAAACTATAAATTTTTAGTTTCAATATTTTTCCCAGGCCTCCTAACTATATTTACACCAACAAAAATTGTACTTATGATTTTTATCACTCAGGAGCTATTTTTAATGATTTTACCAATATTTATAAGGATTTTAATAAATCTATAACTTATTCTAGTCATAACAATAAATACTCAAATTTTTTAAGTGTTATCCTAACATTATTATGGGCCTATTTTAGTTACATTCTGTCCAGAAAGTGGTTAACATCATTTTTGATATTTTACATACTTATAAACCTTAGAAATTGGGTTTTTGGGACAAAATTAACAATATAACATTCCTATCATCAAAACCAAATCTTTTATACAATATTTCCAACAATAAAATCACATCTAGACCTGATCAAAATTTTGTGACATATACATTAGCATTTTAAAGTTGTACTTTCCATTTTTACATACATGCATGCATAGATATTACACTTTTTAAGAGGTAAAATCATACCCTTGTGTTGAGAGCTTGTGAACGACGTTTCCAAGAAGTTTATAGGGCTGTTAAGACATGTCAATGGTGTAAGATAGGTTTAGAGGTAGTTAGAAATGCGAAATATGGAAGTTATGGGTTTTTCCAACTCATGGATTTACACATACAAGACTTGCATGTGTAGGGATTATCTTGTGCTCTCGTCCCCCATAGATTTTTGTGTATTAGATAGGATGATAAATCGATTTCTTTGAATGGTTAAGGATCCTTGTACCGAAAATCATGGTTTTTGTTTAGAAATTGCCGAATCTTCACACATGCACGTACATGCATGTGTGTTTTTCGGATATTGGCATCAAGAATCATGCATGTGTTGTTTGAAAGAGATCAAAATGGATGTATAGGGGCTGTCGAGAGTTGTGGTTAAAGGAGGAGTAGATAGAACAAGCCTTTTGAGCATTTGAGAGTAACAAACTAACCTTAGTGTCAAAGTAGACCTTGAACTCGTGTGGTGTTGTGTTGTGACTTCCAAACCGTCGAAATTCTTGGAGAGGAAGGGCTGAAATCGTCGACCACTAGAGAGGGAATAGAGAGAAATTCTTGAATAGTTAAAGTGTGGTGGAATGAAATGTGGGTGTATGTTGCCGATTAAAGAGAGAAAGGGAGAGAGATGAGGGCGGTGGTGGTGTAAGAAAAGAGAGAGTGTGTAAGGGTTATGGAAAGGAGGGAGGTTTAGGATTGGGGTGTTGTGGAGGTGGTGTAAGATTTTTGGCTTTTAGTGATTTGTCATATACATGATTGTATATATGCCGTGTATATATGTATGTATGTCGAGAATAGAGAAAAAGATATATATGTGTATGTGTATCATACGTATATATGCATGCATATTTATATATATGTATCGTGTATATGCATGTGTATATATGTATGTGTGTCGAGATGTATATGTATAAAGATAGTATATATATATATGTTTGTAGATGTGTGTGGATAGTAATATAAGAGGGAGAGAGAAAGATTGTTTTGATTTGATGGTGATGCATGGGGGAGGGATTGGGTAATTTAAAGGTGGTGTAAGGTTTTTGTTGTTTTGTGGTTATATATATATGTGTAACCGTGTATGAGTATGTATATACAATATATTTGTGTCTTGTAGTATAATATATGTAGATAGTATAAAAGAGTTGTATTTGATTCATCTAAATAATCTAGGCATGTATGGATATATGTGGGTGTCGCACATATGCATGAATGTGTAAATATATATTAGGTTTTTATTTGTTGAGTTGTAATATTTTTAATGCATGCATGAATATATAGTTGGAACGTATACATGTCTAAATATATAAATAATGTAAAGAGTGGTGTTTTAAATTAGGTTAATCTATGCATGCAATTATATATAGTTGCATGTTCTTATAATCACCTCAACAAAGATGTATGTGAGTGTATGTCGTGACATACATACAAATTTTTAATATGATTATTATTTATTAGAAGTAGTTTTGCATTAGATAATATAATTATCATAATTCAAGCATGCATATAAATATATATACATATATGAATATGTGAAATCATTGTTTCGCTTTATTTTCACTCGTTGTGTCACATAGGTATATTATGTTTCATAGAAGGATTCTTGTTTCTAACCTTTATGGCATGGGTGTTCTATTGTTCTCAACTAATGACATAATTTCTCTACTTAATGTTTCTAAGAAGTGGGTTTATCTAAACATATTAACAAAATGCATCGTAATTAAAGTTTTAATATAAACCTGATTCGCGTGTTGTCAAAGTCTCCCCTACTTGTAGAAATTTCGTCCTCGAAATTTGATTGGTCATAGTCAGCTTGTAGTTTGAAATAGTTGAGGGTGCTTCTTACGCATATCTGATTCTTTTTCCCAAGTAAATTCAGGCCCTCGTTTGGAATCCCAACGTACTTTCACAATCGGTATCTTACTACGTCTCAGCTTCTTAACCTGTCTGTCCATGATTTCCACAGGTTCCTCCATGAATTGTAATTGTTTATTGACCTTTGCCTCTTTGTAAGATATGATCAAACTTTCGTCCACTAAACATTTCTTGAGGTTTGACACGTGAAACACGTCATGTATTCCTTCCAATTCCAATGGGAGTTCTAGCTGATAAGCTACAAGTCCTACTCTCGCTAAAATTTTGAAGGGTCCAATATACCGGGGGTTCAGCTTCCCATGTTTGCCAAAGCGAACCGTACCCTTCCATGGTGATACCTTTAGCATGACTTTATCTCCTACACTGAACTCCAACGGCCTTCGTCTCTTATCTGCATAACTCTTCTGTCGGTCTTGAGCAGCCTTCATCCTTTCCTTGATTTTATGAATCTTATCAGTAGTTTCTTGCACAATCTCAGGCCCTGTTAATTTGTTCTCACCTATTTCATTCCAACACAGCGGTGATCTACACTTTCTCCCATATAATGCTTCAAACGGTACGGCTTGAATACTTGTATGGTAACTGTTATTATAGGAGAATTCAACTAATGGCAAGTGGGTATCCCAACTTCCTCCAAAATCTATTACACACGCTCTCAACATGTCTTCCAATGTCTGGATAGTCCTTTCACTTTGCCCATCCGTTTGAGGATGGTAAGCCGTACTTAGTTTTAATTTGGTTCCCAGAGCTTCTTGAAGAGTTTGCCAAAATCTTGAGGTGAAGCGACTATCTCTATCCGAGATTATTGATGTTGGCACTCCGTGTCTCGACACAATTTCATTCATATAAATCTTTGCTAACTTATCCATCTTGAAATCGTCCCTTATGGGTAAAAAGTGTGCTGTTTTTGTTACCCTATCAACGACTACCCATATTGAGTCATCACCACTTGTGGTCCGAGGTAACTTGGTTACAAAATCCATAGTAACTTGTTCCCATTTCCATGCAGGTATCTCTGGTTGTTGTAACAATCCAGATGGCTTTTGATGCTCTGCTTTTACTCTTGCACAAGTCAAGCATTTGCTGACATATTCTGCTATTGATCTTTTTAATCCAGGCCACCAGAATTTTTCTTTTAACTCATGGTACATCTTGTCGCCACCGGGATGCACTGAGTATCTAGACTTATGGGTTTCTTCTAAAATTACTTCCCTCATACCCCCATGCAGAGGTATCCATATCTTCCCTTTATATGCCTTTAATCTACCTTGATCTTCTTCATCAAATTGTTTCTCACTTTTTGTCAATGATTCTTCCCTTAAATTTTCCTTGGACAAGGCTTCCTGTTGAACTTTATGTATCTTTTCCTTTAGATCAATCCCTACTGTCATCTTCAGGGCTTTTACTCTTAGTGGAATCATTCTTTCTTTTCGACTCAAGGCGTCTGCTACTACATTTGCCTTTCCCGGATGATACCGGATTTCACAGTCATAATCACTTAACAACTCCACCCATCTCCTTTGCCTCATATTCAATATTTTCTGATCAAGTATATGTTGTAAGCTCTTGTGATCAGTATAGATTACACAATTTGTTCCATATAAGTAGTGTCTCCATATTTTTAGAGCAAACACTACAGCTCCTAATTCTAAGTCATGGGTGGTGTAGTTTTTCTCGTGTGTTTTCAATTGTCGTGATGCGTATGCAATTACTTTCTTCCTTTGCATTAACACACAACCTAATCCCATTCTAGAAGCATCACAGTACACTACGAAATCTTCATTCCCTTCTGGTAAGGATAATATGGGTGCACTACATAACTTTTGCTTAAGTGTGTTAAACGCTTCTTGTTGTTTTTCTCCCCATTCAAAAGTCACTTTCTTTTGAGTTAACGTAGTTAACGGTAGTGCTATCTTCGAGAAATTCTCAATAAATCTTCTGTAATAACCGGCCAATCCTAAAAATTGCCTAATTTCGGTAGGAGTTCTTGGTGTCTCCCATTCCTTAATTGCCTCTATCTTTGAAGGATCTACTTGTATTCCTTCTTCATTTATAATATGCCCTAAGAATTGTACTTCTCTCATCCAAAATTCACATTTGCTCAGCTTAGCAAATAACTTTTCCTTCCTTAAGAGTTCCAGCATCTTCTGTAGGTGCTCCTCATGATCCTTTGCATTCTTTGAGTATATTAGTATATCATCAATGAATACTATCACAAATTTATCCAGGTATGGTTTACACACCCGGTTCATGAGATCCATAAACACAGCAGGTGCGTTTGTAAGCCCGAAAGGCATTACCATAAACTCATAATGTCCGTAACGAGTTCTGAACGCGGTTTTAGGGACATCCTCATCCCTAACTCTTAATTGATGATATCCCGATCTTAAATCTATCTTTGAAAAATAGCTTGCCCCTTGAAGTTGATCAAACAAATCATCGATTCTGGGGAGTGGATAACGATTCTTTATAGTAACTTTGTTTAGCTCTCGGTAGTCGATGCACATTCTCAACGTTCCGTCCTTCTTCTTCACGAATAATATTGGGGCTCCCCATGGAGAATAGCTCGGTCTTATAAAGCCTTTATCCATCAGCTCTTGTATTTGAGTCACCATTTCTTGCATTTCAGATGGCGCTAAGCGATACGGCGCTTTAGCTACTGGTGCTGCTCCTGGTATCAAATCAATTCTGAATTCCACTTGTCTTGGTGCCAGCATTCCTGGCAACTCTTCCGGAAATACATCCATATATTCAGATACAATTGGTATTTCCTTGGTACTGTTTCTTCTTTCTTGGTGACTACATAGGCCAAGTAAATCATGTTTCCCTTCCTTGAATACCTCTCTTAGCATACGAAATGATTTGTGGTAATTCTCTAACCTTATGTCCAATCACTATTACTTTCTTATCATTAGTTAAGGGAATTGTCATAGTCTTATGTTCACAGTTAAGTTCTACCTTATTCATGGCTAGCCAATCCATTCCAATAACTACATCAAAGCCTCCTAATTCAATAGGCAGTAAATCAATCTTAAACTTTTGTCCTTCCATGACTAATTCACAGTCTTTCAACATTTCTTATATACTTATCACTTTTCCAGTGGCTATCTCTACTTCACATATATCTTTCAAACAATTAGGTTGTTTATCGAGTAAGGATCGAAATTTTGATGATATAAAACTAAATGTAGCACCCGTATCAATCAATACACTAGCAACATGATTGTTTAAAAGAAACGTACCCGTTATCATTTCCGGATCCTTCTGTGCTTCGGTTGCGGTAAGTACGAATGCTCTTCCCGTTGCTTTCTGTGGCTTATCTCTCTTCAGTTTTGGGCACACATTCCTCAAATGCCCGGTGTCTCCGCATTCATAACATCTAGTTACATCCTTGGCTCTACAATCCTTGAGGAGATGTCCTGCTTTCTTGCACTTGTAGCAATACTTTGGATTGCATTCTCCTTGGTGATGTATCTTGCACTTGTCACACCAAGGACTGGTTCCTAGGTATAACTTTCTCCCAGGTCTGGGTGCAGTTGATTCCTTTGCTTTGCCAAAGTCATTTCTCTTACCTTCAAATCTCCTAAACTTTTGATCCCCTTTCCTATCATTCCTGTTATCTTGCCACTTCCTCTTATCACCTACCTTTTCTTGATTTATCTTCCCACATCGCACTATTTCATCAGTAAGCGTTCCTCCTAACTCTACTGCGGACTGAAAAGTAGCTGGTCTTGCTGTCCTGACAAATCCCCTAACTTGTGGTGCTAAACCCCAAATGTACCTTCCGATCCTTTTAGTTTCAGGGGTAACCAAGTGTGGTACAAGCAGCGCCATCTCATTGAAGCGATTTATATACTTGGTATGGTCCAAACCAACCATTTCATGTGCTAGAAATTCCGCTTCGATTCTTTCCAGTTCATTAATCGGGCAGAACTTTTCAGTAACAATATCCTTAAAATCTTTCCACTTCATGGCCTTAATGGCGTTTCGCCCCCTAGTCTTGACAATGGTGTTCCACCAGGTTAACGCAGATCCCTTTAGAGAGTGAGTTGCATATTTCACCTTGTTATCCTCCTTGCAGTCACTGATATCTAGCACTGCCTCCATATCCTCCAACCATCTTATTGCTCCTACAGCACCATCCCTTCCTTCAAAATCTTTGGGCTTGCAAGCCATGAAGGTCTTGTATGAGCATCCCTTTCGTTCTTCTGTTTCTACTTGTTCTATCTCTGGCCCTCCAGCTTCGTGAGCATTTTCGTTTCGGTTTTCTGTATTCATATCTGCCCTGATTTGAGCTGCAATAGTTGGTATTGCATTATGGATATGCCTAGTGATAAGATCAGTCATTCTGTCTTCCCTGTTTTGGTCTCCTTCATTTCCTCCTGCATTTGGGTTGCCCTCAAGGGGGTTTTCTCCATTTTCAGCATGGTTAACTGGGTTTCCTGGGGGAGGTGGTGGTGGATTCCTTCTTCGTCCGGCTCGCGGATTTGGATTTGCTCCCGCATTGAGTTGACCACGGTTCAGTCGCTGGCTACGTCGGGGAGGCATTCTATATCATGAGTTTCACACGTAGAGAAAGTTTATTGTCATTAATTTTTGTTGAGCAATTATTCAGAGTATACAAACGTATCACTATAGTACATACTTAATCAACCAATCAAGAGTTAAATGTAAATCATTTCATTGTACAAAATTTATTATCAACCATAAGTTCAATCACTATCCCTGGTATCATGCTTATTACATCATTTTAACAATTCCCATCATTATGTATCATATACTATCAACCAAACAATCATGTCATTTGCATCATAAACCAATGTTTCATATTGCATTCATAAATCCAACCATACATTTTCAGGGGAACACATCCCAATAATACATTGTTTCATAAATAGAATTACTGGGTACGCAGCCCCAAATATAATGTTTCATAATCAAACATAACTAATATAAATGATAAGGTCTTCAGTTCTTCTTGCCACGGACGGAGTCCCATAGGGATGAGAAGAAACCCTTCTTCTTCAGTGCTTGATTAGCTTCTCGGGATTCTTTAAGTTCTTTACGAGTCATCTCCAGTTGTAGGGTTAAAGCTCCTACGTGCCTCTGAAACTGCTCCGCTAGATGACTCGCCCTCTTTTCTTGCTCAAACATGGCTGACCACAACATAAAATTTTCTTCTCGTTGTGGGTTACTCTCCGAAGCTCTTTCCCTGCTCGGTCCGGCTATCTCCCTACCATATCTTGCCGAGTGTCCTGCGTGTATGCTGTGGCGCCGCGGGTTGGGTCACGTGAGGCTCTCCCATACCCGGGTGAAGGGGCCCACTCCTGGGTATACGGAATGAAGAAGAGGCTCCTGGCCTTGCCCCCATAACCGGGGTAGGCCTCCTCACCGGTGCGTCGCTCGGCTCCCTTCGAGGTAGTAACGGTGACATGGACCTAGTACGGGATCGACTAGGTGTGGATAACGTGGCATCATCATGCTCCATAGGTTCCGACTCCGAAGACGTAATATAGGCATCCTCTGGCATCGGGCTGTAGTGTTGAGGGAACTGTCGATGCAATTCCTCACGAACAGCTGGAGGGAAGTCTCTCCTCGCAAAGACTCTTGGTCGGCTCGATGGTCCACTCATGCTGATTCCCTTACCTTTCGCGTCCATTTTCCTGCAATAATTTATTAGAATATTTGATAATGTAATTTGTCCTAGATTCCCTAAAGCAATATTTCCTATTTCCTAAGTATCCTATTTTCTTACCTATTTGTCCCAATCTCTCGGTTATAGTCTTAGGTATGCTAAGGCACCTCATTCTCTATAACCTTGGGCTCTGATACCAACCTGTCACACCCCGACCAGAGGGGATTAGGGCATGACGATTGATTTCAAATCATTTAACTAACTTTGCGGAAGCATAGTTTAAATAATCCATAGCCCAAAACAAACTAAAGCAAATAAAGTATCAAACACACCACAATTGTCTAAGTTGCCACGCAGGGCCCAATAAAACATAATTCAATAACATAAATTGTTTTTAAATCAAATCCATTCTAAAGCCACACTATTCCTCTAGAAGCTCATCCGGTTCACCTACTCTTACCAATTCAACCTGAAAGACATGCTAAAATACGTCAACTAATAGTTGGTGAGAACATGAGTTTAATAATATGACACAATAGTAACAATAAGTATAACATGTGATAATTTAATAACAATACAACCAACCATGTCCCATGCTCGGGCGTTTGCCTCATACACTGATAGCCCACACATGGTCAATTCCAATTTACTTCCCAATCCCGAGACCCGTTCCTGCTCTCGGTCATTCATGTATCATAAAGAATATATGCCACAACGGTTGACAATAACCTCAGTGGGGTTTCAACCTTACTTTTACAAGGCCACCCTTTCGGGCCACTGTGCGTGGGGGATTCCCCAAGTAGTACTACCCATATACTCACCGGCTCTCCTTATGAGTTAATGGTTGTAAATTATGTTTAATGTCTAGGGGAAGCAATTTTATATGAAACGGACGTTCATTATCACATAAATATAATTTTATAAACAATTTGTGGAGCATGCTTTCAGTATCCCAAAACAGTAAAAGAAAAGGGATCACATGAACTCACATTCGACTGATGTTTGGTTATCTGACGATTGAATGAATTGTTGGTAAATATTGATTGGTTCACTTGCCTAATGTATGTTTAGATTTTAGTAAATATTCATGCCATAAACATTGATGTGCTATTGCTTCTTATTTAACCTTATTTTCAAGTATTCAAAATTTTTCGTGTTTAATCATTACACATGGGTAAAGGTTTACATATTTATATGTTTTTTCCCATTACTTATTATCAGTAAAGGGTCTGGGTAAATTTTTATTTACTCATTCCCTATAATTTTTATATTAACCTCTTGTATCAAAAAATTGTTTTTATATGTTTAAAATCCTCAAAAATTCCCAGATAATGATTCTGATCACTAAAAATTCCGAAAATATTTATATAGCCTCATACTGGTGTTATTTAATTCCTGTAAAATTTTCAGAATTTTTAAAGCTCGTTTGCTATTTTAAACAGTTTTAAACATTTTAAATACCAAAAATTTTATAATAAATACTTCCCGATATGTAACCATTACAAAACTTTTTATACAGTAAAGAATTAATGTTTTTAGGCTACTGTAGAAATTTCAGAATTTTAGGAGGTCATTTACTATATAAAATGATTTTTGCACAATTTAATGCATTAAATAACAAATAAATACTTAACAGTCACTAAAAATTACCATATTTTTACTGAGTCCTCCCAGTATTATTCGAATACTGAAAAAAATACTAACATCATATTTTGGACAGTAACAAATTAAATTCGTATTTTTAGCCATTATAACAATTTTAAATGACAAATAATTAGTTTAAACTATAACTTTTTAGTTTCAATATTTTTCCCAGGCCTCCTAACTATATTTACACCGACAAAAATTGTACTTATGATTTTTATCACTCAGGAGCTATTTTTAATGATTTTACCAATATTTATAAGGATTTTAATAAATCTATAACTTATTCTAGTCATAACAATAAATACTCAATTTTTTTAAGTGTTATCCTAACATTATTATGGGCCTATTTTAGTTATACATTCTGTCCAGAAAGTGGTTAACATCATTTTTGATATTTTACATACTTATAAACCTTAGAAATTGGGTTTTTGGGACAAAATTAACAATATAACATTCCTATCATCAAAACCAAATCTTTTATACAATATTTCCAACAATAAAATCACATCTAGACCTGATCAAAATTTCGTGACATATACATTAGCATTTTAAAGTTGTAGTTTCCATTTTTACATACATGCATGCATAGATATTACACTTTTTAAGAGGTAAAATCATACCCTTGTGTTGAGAGCTTGTGAACGACGTTTCCAAGAAGTTTATAGGGCTGTTAAGACATGTCAATGGTGTAAGATAGGTTTAGAGGTAGTTAGAAATGCGAAATATGGAAGTTATGGGTTTTTCCAACTCATGGATTTACACATACAAGACTTGCATGTGTAGGGATTATCTTGTGCTCTCGTCCCCCATAGATTTTTGTGTATTAGATAGGATGATAAATCGATTTCTTTGAATGGTTAAGGATCCTTGTACCGAAAATCATGGTTTTTGTTTAGAAATTGCCGAATCTTCACACATGCACGTACATGCATGTGTGTTTTTCGGATATTGGCATCAAGAATCATGCATGTGTTGTTTGAAAGAGATCAAAATGGATGTATAGGGGCTGTCGAGAGTTGTGGTTAAAGGAGGAGTAGATAGAACAAGCCTTTTGAGCATTTGAGAGTAACAAACTAACCTTAGTATCAAAGTAGACCTTGAACTCGTGTGGTGTTGTGTTGTGACTTCCAAACCGTCGAAATTCTTGGAGAGGAAGGGCTGAAATCGTCGACCACTAGAGAGGGAATAGAGAGAAATTCTTGAATAGTTAAAGTGTGGTGGAATGAAATGTGGGTGTATGTTGCCGATTAAAGAGAGAAAGGGAGAGTGATGAGGGCGGTGGTGGTGTAAGAAAAGAGAGAGTGTGTAAGGGTTATGGAAAGGAGGGAGGTTTAGGATTGGGGTGTTGTGGAGGTGGTGTAAGATTTTTGGCTTTTAGTGATTTGTCATATACATGATTGTATATATGCCGTGTATATATGTATGTATGTCGAGAATAGAGAAAAAGATATATATGTGTATGTGTATCATACGTATATATGCATGCATATTTATATATATGTATCGTGTATATGCATGTGTATATATGTATGTGTGTCGAGATGTATATGTATAAAGATAGTATATATATATATGTTTGTAGATGTGTGTGGATAGTAATATAAGAGGGAGAGAGAAAGATTGTTTTGATTTGATGGTAATGCATGGGGGAGGGATTGGGTAATTTAAAGGTGGTGTAAGGTTTTTGTTGTTTTGTGGTTATATATATATGTGTAACCGTGTATGAGTATGTATATACAATATATTTGTGTCTTGTAGTATAATATATGTAGATAGTATAAAAGAGTTGTATTTGATTCATCTAAATAATATAGGCATGTATGGATATATGTGGGTGTCGCACATATGCATGAATGTGTAAATATATATTAGGTTTTTATTTGTTGAGTTGTAATATTTTTAATGCATGCATGAATATATAGTTGGAACGTATACATGTCTAAATATATAAATAATGTAAAGAGTGGTGTTTTAAATTAGGTTAATCTATGCATGCAATTATATATAGTTGCATGTTCTTATAATCACCTCAACAAAGATGTATGTGAGTGTATGTCGTGACATACATACAAATTTTTAATATGATTATTATTTATTAGAAGTAGTTTTGCATTAGATAATATAATTATCATAATTTCAAGCATGCATATAAATATATATACATATATGAATATGTGAAATCATTGTTTCGCTTTATTTTCACTCGTTGTGTCACATAGGTATATTATGTTTCATAGAAGGATTCTTGTTTCTAACCTTTATGGCATGGGTGTTCTATTGTTCTCAACTAATGACATAATTTCTCTACTTAATGTTTCTAAGAAGTGGGTTTATCTAAACATATTAACAAAATGCATCGTAATTAAAGTTTTAATATAAACCTGATTCGCGTGTTGTCACATCATGGATGTGTGACTGATGTGATTTAGTGAGGAAAATACCTGGGAGGTTAAGATTTATAAACATATTAAA
The DNA here is from genome assembly GCA_009363875.1 of Mikania micrantha. Taxonomy (NCBI): domain Eukaryota; kingdom Viridiplantae; phylum Streptophyta; class Magnoliopsida; order Asterales; family Asteraceae; genus Mikania; species Mikania micrantha. Next base: position 14,860,228 of record CM018681.1, read on the forward strand.
ATTAAAATGATAATAATGGTAATGAAAACATTTACGCAATGGTGAGGACAAATTATAATCGAAAACACAAATGTTACTTCCGAAAGATTGGTATAATAGTGTATTCGCGTGAGTGACGATTCACATGAATACATTTTTTTGGAATAATAATTTTGAAATGATATTGCATAAATTGTAAATCACATTGGAATATGGAACAAGGTTTTTATTTGTAAAGGTGATGATATTTGTAAATATCAACGCAAGTTACGCGTTTCAACGGATTTAAAAGAAAACCTTTTTATAAAATATTTTATGTTTTAACGATAGTTTACATAAAATCGAACAATTAAATGCCGTTAATGCATAAACGAAAGGAACCGGGCACACGGGAATTACCTGGACTATATAAAAGGGTGAAGCACCCTTCTCCTTCATTTTCTTGAGTCCACTCTCCCTCTAAGAACCACATTTCTGTCATTTTCTCTCACTAAATCTTCTCTCCAGACATCTTTCTCAAATATCCACCATTTCACACGATTCTTGTTGTAAATCATTTCTCCACTTGAGAGGATCATAAACCCACGAAGATTTCAAGTTGTTAACCACAATTTAATGGTAGATTTAAGAGTTTTTGTTCGGTTTTAATGTAAAACACTGTCAAGAACCATTTTCCACTTTTCAACATGTTGTAATGACTGTATAAACATAAAACATGGCGATACGAATGGATTCTCGAACCTGCAACATGGTTTATCGAACATGACTACTGGAGAAGAAGACGTCCATCGATATTGACAATATCGATGAAGGGTCATCGAACTTATCTCCTTGAACGATATTAAAGAGCATAGATAGTATTTGTCGATCAGGTTAGTATTGATGACCAAGTGAATTCATTAGTATTGACATTGCAGAAGTGGTCATCGAACTTGTCCTTCGAAATTGTTAGTATCGACGGGTGATTCATTGAAGATGATACAGTCAATGGAGACTTGTCGATACTACAAACCCATGCACACATAGCATCGATACTAGTCATGATCATCTTTGATACTATCCCCATCGAATCTTATAGTTTTAGCCATGCGTCCATCAATACTATGCAAAAGCTCCGAAACTATAAGTCCACCGATACTAACCATCGAGACTGATAATCTCAAATATAGGTTTGCCGATCCTAAGCCCAACTCTTAACCACCGAACCTACTAATATCGGTGGCTTTCTAGGGTGTCGAATATACTAACATCGATGAATGCATACATACATAATAACCACGACCTTAAAGAATATATAATTGCATGCATTCATGCATGCATTCATGCACGCATGTATACGCTAGTATAATACCCACATAAACAAATAAATAAAATACATATTAAAAAAAACCCTGAAATAAATGATCTAATCGGATTCTAATATTTGAATATGGAAGGTTTTGTTGAAATAATACCCACAACCTTACCCGACACAACTAAAAATATGATTCAGAAACCGATCTATACTCGAACCATATCGCATTAATCCGTATTTGAGAATGTCAAATTTCCTTAATCCAAGGATTAACTTCTTTATTAATCAAACGGCATTCGAAAAAAATTGGGTCATAAGATTCAGTAACAATTAATTGTATTAAATTACCATTTAGTAACAATAGAAGAAACCGATCATATAGGCCTCTTTGAAAACCAATTTGTAACATATGACAACTACCAAAGTATTATCATTTTGCACTAGGAACCATTATCAAACCTTTCATAAAACAACATCAAGAAGCCAATTTTATCAATAACCAATTCACCAACTTAGATCCAAAGAAACCTCAAAACTCTATATCAATCTACTTTTGGAAACCTTCAATCTCGTGTTTCGGCAAAACACAACTACTGGAGACCATTTGTTATTGTCTCTATCATTTGGTACCTGCACACATCTCTGGCGAACGCTACTAATCTTAGTTGCTCTTGCTTGGCTAAATCTTAATCGTTAATGTGGAATTGTCGTTAACCACCATTGTGCAATCACCATGGAACAGGCCAAGGTCATCAACCTCAATCGGATACAATTACAACCACCATCGTCAAGAGCGGACCGAAAATTTCACCGCCGTCATTCTCAGTCGTTCACCGTGGAAGTATTAAATCGTTTTTGTTTCGATTCCGATTTAAGGTAACAGCATTATTACTTAGACCACATGAATGTTACAAATTGAATCAATGTTTAATTCACCATGAGACTGTTAGAGATGATAAGAACATTACGTGGATGCCTAGCCCACCAGAATGTTTCTATCGTAAACCATACATACGTACATATATATATAATCTACATATGGACATTTAATTTATTTTGAATGGGTTAGCAATGGTGAAAGGTGAGATTTATGAAAGCTTGAGAAGTCACTACAAATAATTACACAAGTTTAATAATCTAGAAGGGTGAGGTGGTTTACATGTAAAGAATTAAATCAACAAAACTATTCGTTAGGTTAAGGAGTGTGAGTTACATGTAGGGGTCACGACTTTTGACTCTCTCTGTGCACATATTTTTGTCTTGAGTTTTTCTTGGGGCTCGATTCTTGCAAGAACATGGTACACAAAATAAAAACAAATCTAAATATTAACAATCGAAAGATGTACATCAGTTTGTTAAGATTTTTTATTTGGTTAAAGAGGTTGAGAATTTAAAACCTGCAATCTGAAACAATTGTTTTTAAACCAAGAGATTGTTTAAAAAATATGATGAAATATAATTGAACAAACAATTGCGATTGGGTACAAAATCTAAGCGATTAGTTGTACAAATTAAAATTTGTTTAAACTAACGTGGAATTAAATTAAAAAAACAGATTTCTGAATCGTCGGGGATTTGGATCACTTGATTATTTTTATGATTATTTTTTAAGGCTCAGGTACGGATTCCTTTTAAATAAATCATAGTATTTATGTTTCTGTAATCGTTTAAATTATGTTTCTGTATTGTATTCTGATTGTTTTTTTGCGACGATATGATATCGTGTTTCCCTGTTTCGTTTATCATGCAATAGATCTAGATTATTTTGTACTCATTATTGCATGATCCGATTTTGACATTACTTGGTAGTTTAACTACCCTACTGAACCTATTGAACTTCTGATCTAGTACCTGAGCATGCCCCTTCCTGTAAGGATGACTACAGGGCCTTCATGGCGGCAACCATGATGTGGAACCATCCGTGGCGGTTAGTTGAGTTCACGGTGTTTTTATTTAGTACTCTGATAGTCCACTTGTGCACCTACTGAATTCTGAAGAGGCGTATGGACTGGTCCTAGGATAATTTTTGAACTGTACTTTCTGATTTCTGGGGGATAGTGACGTGTATGCCAACACTAACTATCTCATGTGTTTAGTAAGCGGGAGTATCTACCCGTGAACCTTGTATTATTTTATGTACAGTCGGCTCGTGGTATATTCTGGAATTTCCACTATTTCTTACTTACATTATAACCTATATAGTTGTTTCTGAAAGGTTATATTTTATTCGAGTCAGGCCATTGTAAACTCTTTCTTTTTTTGTTCTGTTTCTTGTATCTGTTTATGATTGTTATTCTCATTACCTACACCACCTTCTGAACTTCTTTTAACTACTGTTGTTTATCCGTTACTGAGCATTCTTTGGCTCAGCCGTATTTGTTTTTGGTGGTGTTTATGTGTCTTATATAGGTAATCCAGGAAACCAGGCTGGGAATTAAAGGAAGAGATACAAGAGATAATCACGGAATGATTATAAAATAATGTAATAAACATTATTATAAGACTTTTATTTGTGTCTTGGTTGACTTATGTAAGATTTTAATCATATTTAATTTATTTTGGATTGTTGCATTAATTCTGATCTCCGTATAAGTGGCACGTCAGCCCCTAAGCAGGTGGTGTTATAGTTATGGTATCAGAGCTAAGGCTCTTTCTTGTAGAAAACACAAACTAATAAGACATGTGAGGTTAAGGGGTAGATATTGTGTTAAGATGAGACGTGCTTTAAGACTTTATGTATTGTTTAGTCTTTGTGTTAGTTAAATTGTAGCTCCATCTATGGCTATTAATATACTTGTCTATCGTTAAATCTACCCACCTACGTTGATTTAGGGTGTTTCAAAATGCAAGTGTACCACGCAGAAATATTAGCGATTGTTATTCATGAACAACATAAAAACTTATGAACATTCAACTCAACACAATCAAGGAGATCATGACACACACAAAACGGAAAACATATTATCAAACCTTGCTACTAAGCGGATACAAAAATGCGTTCTTGAAGAAGATTTGAACAGAAACCAACATGATACGTTTGCGTTAGTTTATGCTTTGGCATCGATTAGAACTTTAGCATTGTTTCACCTTCATTTACTTTACTTACTATTATTTCTTTGTGAGGTTATCCAAGTCGTAAAAGAAACATGATGAAAGGACAATTAGGATCCTTGTGTAAAGTAAACTGACGATTATGGTCACGAACGTAATCGTGAAATTACAATTACATAAGGGTGCTAATGAAATTCAATTATGTTGATGAGTGATCCTTTGAATGTGATAAGATTTCCAACTCTGAACTTGCTCTATAATGATCTGTAACACTCTGTATTATCAACATTTTTGAAACTTCTTCTAATAAATTCAATCCGATCCATTGGCAAGGTGATATGTGTTCATGAAATTGTATTTTTTTTGGCACGGCAATGGATCGATTATTTTCACACAGAGTGACTATTGAGTGTCAAACGCGTCACAAGCTTTTGATGATCCAACAAATCCCTTATTAGTTTACATGGAAACTCAACCTCGCAAGTCGCTGATAGTTATTTCAGCACTCAAGTTCCAGAAATTCGCATGATCACATGATTGTGCAAAGTTTTATTTAGTAAAAGTTGACATTTCGAGTGAAGCTAACAGTTCGGATTGTTCAATCATTTGTAAATTTTGGGACGTCTTCCCTAAAATGAATAAATAAATAAATAAAAACTGATGGTGCCACCTGACCGTGAAATGGAATTTACTAATGATCTCCTGCTAGGTACAGACTAATCTCAAAGACACTTGTTCGTATGACATTTTTGGAGCTTAAGGAGTAACTACAATAGTTATAAGAACTAATTTTTTTTACAAAAAAAAAAGCAAGAAGGACAAGGAAGTTCATCTTCATATAGTATTAGAGACATTACGTCAAAACAAGATCTACGTTAAACTCAAAGTACGAGTTTTGGGTTGACAAAGTTGCATTTCTTGATCGTGTGAGTTTTGGCTTGACAAAGGTACACTTCTTGATCACGTAGTCTCTACTGATGGCATCATGACGAATCCAACAAAGAATGAAGCAAATCATGAAATCACCTATGCCTATTTCAACTACAAACGTTAGAAGCTTTCGGTCTCACCTATTACTATCTTAGATTTGTCAAAGGTGTAACATCAGTGCCGGAAACGTCACCGGAACAATGATCTATACAGTACATGAACAGCAAATCAGGTACAAACTTTACGTAATTCAGTGTATTTCCTATTCATGTCAAGCATCATTCTCATTTTATGTTGTCATAACGCAATTTCAGAATCAATTCAGAAAAACAAAGCTCAGAATTATGGTTCATAAGTCAGATATTTATCTGACGACACAGAACCATCATGTGATTATTTGTTAGGATTTTATTATGTATAAACGTATGTGAGGCTTTATAGAACAAAACAACACGGATGTCGTTATGTGAATGCTAAACCGACAGATTATTCGTATAGGTGACGATCTGTACGATTAAATCTAGAAGTTTAACGATTAGAATGATATCCAGTAATTAGAAAACAATATCAAAAAGCATAGTTATCGCCGTGTTCGTACGGGTGACGATTCCAACGAATACGCGCGACGACCGTACGATTCGGTTTTAAACTGTAAAGTAATAATTTTTGAAAATTTAAAATAAATAAGAAGATATTTAGTTAATTTATTAGGAATCACAGCCTAAAATAATTTAATTAATCCTATTTTAAGATCGTGTCGTTTCAGTTTGAGAATAACGAGAAACCGATGTTTTTACGCGAAACCGAACGAACCCGACCGAACCCGGGTATTTACCCCTCATTTAATGAGGCAACTAAACCTCATCTACCACCACCAACCAGCCACCAACACCCCATTCTCGTTCATATGTCTCTCTCATTAACCTCTCACTAGAACTTCCACTTCTCTCTAAGATTTCTTGCTTGTTTCTCAACCGTTTCGTGTAATTTTGTTGTCAAAACAACCCTCATCACTTGTAGAATACAAAATTACAACCGATCTAAACGTGTATCTACCAGATTAGAGGTAAAAGTTCGATCTTTGTTCGGTTTTAGGGTTTTTGGAACCCTTGAACCGGTCACCTTTCTAAACCGGTGTTGAACCATAAAAACCTAGGGGAAACACACACTAACATCTTAGGATAGGATAGGAACTTGTGGGGAGTTAAGGCGTGGTCATGAGGTTCGAGAGTGGGGAGAGGGTTCGACTGCCGAATGGGACCACCACAGGTCACCGAATGGCCTCAGCCGAACCACCAAACTCATTCGCCGAAAGGCTGCTGGCTGAAGCAACTCCTTCGCCAACACTCATTTGATCAGCCAGCACAGTCCCCATTCGCCCACTCTCTTTCGGCATAGGCTCATTCGCCCATCATCTCACTGAAACAGCATCATTCGGGCCATGTCTTCAATCGGCAACTCCTTATTCGGCCAAACCCTCATTCGACAACCCTTCATACGGCCCAACAGTTCTCAGTCGGCCCAGGACACCTTTCGGCCCATCTCTTCATTCGTTGGTCAGGATGATTCGATCACAATGACTAGAGTTGGTTAAGTTTGGATCACATGATTACATGTATGGGAGTGATCGTAGATATGTGAGTGCATGAAATAGTGTGTGTGTGCATGGGGATGACATTAGGGCTCCCGTGGTCATGCAACCAAAATTGAAAGAATATTGTGTTATTATGAAGCAAAGAACTAAGGACTTCTTATACTAATAATGGGGTTCAACATACTTTGGGGAATCATGAGGATCCAAAATGATAATATGAGATTTCAATTGTTAATTTAATTATTAACATCTAAACATTATGAGATTTCATAAGAACTTGTAACCAAATTAAGATGATTCACTCGAATTATCTATGATGGATTATACAAATCAAAGGCTAATGAACGGGCCGAGGTTGGCCCCATGGGCTTAACTTAATCCCATCATGTAGAAGTTTATTTTCATTAAATTAATTCTGTTTAATAGAAAAATTGATTTATAAACTTCTTTAAATTAAAGTTATGATTTCTAACTTAATAGTTTAAATTAAAATAAAGTGTTTAAAATATTTAAATAAGAGGTTTGAATATGAATAATGTAAACCATACATCACTAAGGTGTAATGGTAATATTACTGGGATTAGGGTTATTAACGAGTAATATGTTAGATTGACTAGATAGAATCCTAGAAACACATTAGTATCCTAGGACACTTAGTTGCACACCAAGACCAAAAACCCTAGATACGTCTATTATAAGTACTTATCGTATTCGAATTCTTTTAAAATAACTCAGGAACCGAAGATACATAAGCTACAAAAACGAGTGCGCATTTTGTGGTAATTCATTACAAAGCAACACAGGTGAGTTCATTGCCCCTTTTCTAAATATTTTTGTTTTAAAACGCGGGGCTGAGAGGCATGCGTAAACAGTTTTATTTAAATTGTTTACCTAAATGCTTTACTTCATTATATGTTTTACATATATATGATTGTTTATACTCCTAGATTCCAGTCTAGGTAATTATCATGCTAAATTAACTAATAAGTTAATTAAATTACTCTTATGAGTAATACTTAAACTCTAAACTCTAAACAACCCTTAGGCCATCAAGTTCAAATTCAAGAACCTAAATTCAAAGTGAAATCAAAGAAACTAAAGATCATATTCAAAGAAACCTAACTCAGTGTGTGATCTGAGAACAAAGAATCAGAAATCAAGAATCAATTATCATTGTGAAATCATGGAAATTCTAAAGATCAAGATCAAGAGATTCAAGGAATCAAGAAATCATAAATGTGTGTGAATCATTGAAATAATGAAATCATTATAATCTAATGAAATAATTACTACTTGAGTTAAGGTGAGTGTCAGTTGTATAGGGAATCAAGACCACGTGTAACACACATAAAGTCCCGTCATGAATAGTAGACTCTTGTAGTCAAGCTATATGGGCAATAACGTGAACTATCAAAAGAAATCATTATCAAAAATCAAGAGAATCAAGGAGATCAAGAATCAAAGGATATCCGTAAAGTCCCTTCAGGTACAGAAGACCTTTGGGTCAGGCTGTACGGGCATTATTAAAATCCCGGCAAGATCAGGTATACTCCTTGTGAGTTATGCGTGATATGGGTCACGTGTGAGAGGTTACAACTTGGACAACCACCAACAACTAGGTCTAATTGATTGATTAAATAATGCCCAATCATCATGTCTTAGTTGTATTTAAAAGTTTTATTTACTTATTTAATTAAATATTTAACATTTTATTTCTATCACTAACTTTTGGGAAATCATGTATCCATGATGAACTCAAGAGAATCAAAGGTAAATCAAATTTTGGAAAGCATAATCTAAATCAGAGGTGTGTTAGGTAAAAATGCTTAATTATCATTAACAACAGTGTCATATGTATATAAGTATGTGGTGGGATGTTGGCTAGGGCTTGTCTCTTACATATGCCCTATATATAAGCATACCGATGTGGATATCACATGTGATGTTAATGAGGTTAGGGTCTTTACCGAAAGAGGTTTTCAAATCATTTTCAATTACTAAACTATATGAACTCACCAACCATGTGTTGACTTGATTTTTGCATGACTTCTCAGGTGACGAACAGGTCAAGTGAAGAGTTATTTCTTTTGGACTAGGTTACAGATAGAGGACCTAGCTTTTTGGACCTGCATACTTTTGGACATCATACACAGTTATTTGTATATCTTGTGCAGATACAAGATTGAACATTTATGATGTGATAGTAGATTTACATTGTTAAATTATAAACTTAACTGATGTAATTTAACTTTGTAATTCTATTTTATTTTATTTTAGCAAGTTTCTCATTTATGTATCATGTGCAATGTAACAATCTGATCATTCCGATTATCACTCACGATATCGCGCCCCGGGAACCTTCCGCCCGACGGGGAAATCCGATCCTACCCCGCCGGCTCGGGGTGTGACAAAAGGTTTCTCTATGAGCAGTTTACCTATACACTATTTTAAATATAGTAGTTAAGCACTCATGGAAAGATGGACATGAGAAGAGTCTTCAAGAATCAAAGAGGAGATTGGTAATTGCCTGATTCTTACTTTACCTACGGGCATAGGTAAGTAATTAACAAATTTGTACCTATGCTTCTAAAAAGGGACTCATGTGTATGTTGATGCAATATGATAAGTTTATCTATAAATTAAAACCTTTTGAAGTTAATTGTCCAACACATGACCTTGAGTTCGTCCTAATCATTATCGCGTTGAAGATTTGTAGGCACTATATATACGGAGAGACTTGTAATATATGCACCAACCGCAAGAGTTGAAAATACCTTATCATTTAGAATGAGTTAGACATGCGTTAGAGGCGATGGCTGGAATTTTTGAAGGATTATGATGCGAATATTCAAAATGGCTGGTGTTGTTGCCAATGGCTTAGATGGAAAAAAACAACTAACAGAAACTCGCAACATCCTCATCAGTAACTTGGAGCCTATAATAAACGTCTTACGAATCTGAAATAAGGTTTCGTAATCATAAGCTCACTCGAGGGATCACATGAGAATCACATATTATCAATGCGGTCAGATGAGAAACTAGAATGCAGGGATTACTTGGAACACACGATTGTTGAATTTGCGTATTTGAATCGAGATCGACACTATATAAAAAATTTGGTTTGACCTTAACAGTTTAGGTAATTAATTTAAGACAAAAAGTTTAAATCTAACTGTAAAGAATAATAAAGGCTGATGCTCACCAAACTTCTTATTTTATCTAAGTATAGAAGCTTCAATGACTAAAAGCCTTAAAAAGGAAGAAGTGATTCTTCGGAAGCAGCATTGCTTCCGAAGGATAACTTATTCCTGCCAAAGGTTTTACAAGACAACTGCTTCGGAAGGATAACATGTATTAAAGCTTCAGAAGACTTCTTAAGCTTCCGAAGACATAAAGCTTCCGAGGAATCTTCTTATGCTCCGAAGACATAAAGCTTCCGAGGAATCTTCATATGCTCCAAAGACAAAGACTTCTGAGGTTTATCCTCTGACAAAGACTGTAGCAGATTACTCTCATAGTACAAAAAGGTACTGACACAAGACATGCTGGTCTGAGTAAAGACAAAGACAACATGTAAAGAGTCAGATAAAGCACCTTACTTCTCCCATGCTGCATTAAATGAAAAAGATCATCTGAAGCCTTGAAGATCAACAACATTAAATGTCTATTGTATTTAGTAGTCTTTTGTAAAGTCAATGTCTATTAATGTAATGATTATGACTGAGTGTCTTAGCCTGTTAAGACACTCAACATACTAGAATAAGCTTTACTTTATGTACTTGTCTAGTATACCCAACTTGTATTCCTAAGTGTATACGGTTGTAGCCTTGGCTATATAACCTCCCATTGTATGTTCGCTGAACGTGTGCTTGTGCTTGTACACTTATCACTTTGAGAGAAATATATCCTTGAGCTTGAAATTATTCTTGTGTTCATATTGTTATTCAAAGATTATGACTTTGTCATTTGAGTGTTTGAGAGATTACTCTAACAGAACATTCCGCATCTGTTAGAGTGTAGAAAGAAATACTTGTGAAGTGTTGTTTAGATTAAGCAACCCGATCCAACAAGTGGTATCAAAGCTTTGTCTCTTGAACTTAAATGATTAATCATCCTTAAGTTACCAGTTCTATTTCTTCTAAAAATCTCATCGTTTCAAAACTCATATTTTCTGAGTTTGTCTAAGATGGCCGCTCTAAACAAACATGATACAGAAAATGGCACTCTCAACAAGCCATCGATGTTCACCCCTGAAGACTTTGACACCTGGAAAGTCAAAATGGAAGGATTCATCAGGAACCAGGACTTCAAACTCTGGAAGTCTGTTCTTGAAGGTCCTTACATTCCTACAGTTGCTGCTGCTGGAGCTGGGGGAGCTGCAGTACCAAAAGACTCATCTATGTACTCAGACGAGGATTACAAGAAGATGGAAGTTGATTCTAAAGCTCTTTGTCTCAATCAGATGTCAATACCAAACTCCATTATACATGCATTCAAGAAATGCAAGTCTGCTCAAGAACTTTGGAACTCCTTGAAGCAGATGTATGAAGGATCAGATGATGTCAAAGAAAACAAGAAGGATATGCTAAAACAAAAGTTTGAGAACTCTTGTCAACAAAACAATGAGAATATTTCACCTCAGTACCTAAGGTATGTCCAACTTGTAGATGAATTAACTACTGCAGGCATGATACTGGATAATCAAGATGTGCTCAGAAAATTTCTGAGATCTCTTCCAAAGGCTTGGAACATTTATTCAGTCATAATCAGAAGAACAGAAAACTTAAAAACTCTGACTCTAGGAGAATTGTTTGGAATTCTCAGTGCTTATCAGATGGAATTAGATGTCCAAGAATCTAAAACTTCTCATATATCATCTGGTTCAGCAGGCCTTTATGCACCCATCAACAATCTTCCATATCAGAGCTATCAACCCATCTACCATCCTACCTCCACACCCACTGTCACTTTTCTTGAAACCTCAATTCCATCAAACACACACAAATCCTCTCTCTAACCCAACCCCATTACCAACTTCTGGGCAAGGAGCTTTTATGGCTGAAGAAACCAACTACTTCCGTTTGTGTCAGGAAGACCTAGATGGAATTCCTGCAGATGATTTAGAGGAAATGGACATCAATTATCAGATGGCCATGATCTCCTATCGAGCAAAGAAGTTCTATCAGAGAACTTTCAGGCAATTTAAAAGGCACAATATGAAAACTGAGTTTGGTCTAGACAAGTCTAAGCTTAAATGTTTCAATTGCCAACAGTTAGGCCACTTTGCCAGAGAATGCAAGCCTACAGGAACTCATCTGTCAACTTCTGGGCAACCACAACAAAGACCATCAAGTTCAACAAACAATGCAAACATTGCAGAGCAAGACTTTGCAGATTGTAGCTTTCAAGCTGAGGATGCTTCCATTTCCAATAGTGCTCTGATGGCAAATGACTCATCTTCCTCAAACAAGGTAACTGATAACATGTGCACACCTGAATGCTTAGAAACATTAACTGTTTATAAAAATATAAATTCTCAACTCTGTAATGAGCTTGAGTCTTTACAAGTTGTCAAGGCAAATTTATTTGAGGCTGAAAGAAATTACAAAGAAAAGATTGATGAAATGGAAAAGTGAAGACACTAACAAACAGTGTCAAATTAAAAATCTTTTAGAAAGACTAACCATTGCCAAGACTGAACTTGTATTGGCTGAGTCTTACAGATACAAATTTTTAAGCCAAGGTGAAAAATATGAGAAACTTTTCAGAATGAGCAGCACAACTGAATTGGTGAATAAATATGGGACTGGTTTGGGATATAATAGAGTGGAACCTCCATCTGCATATACTTCCATGGTAGATGTTAGATGTAAACCACTAGTTGACCTTGTGTATGATGAGGAATTGGACCTACAAAAGGTGGTTCAAACTGATACTCTCTTTGATCTAAACCCAAGTACCTCAACATGCTCAGATGAAGATGATGTTCCTGTTAAACCAGTAAAAGAAAAACAGGCTAAGAAATCTAAGAAAAGATCTACAAAAACGAAGAAAATTCAATCAGTATTTGTTAAGCCTACAAATATTAAAATTGGGAACATCTCTTCAGATGAGTATGTGACCTGTCCATCAGACAAATCCAAAAGGGGTAGATCAGAGGAAAGAAAGCTAAACTTTTCAGGTAATCAAGCCAATCCCAAATCCAACAAACCTGTTGGATCATCTATACCATCCACATCTGAAAACCAAAGCTCAATCTTCATCAATAAGAATAAGCAGAAACAACCATTCATCAATCAAACTGTATAGCTGGAGCAAGTCATCTGTTTCTTCAGAAGAATCAGGAAGAAAATCAGTCAAGAAGGTATCGGAAGGAAATACTTTTGATAACTGGAAGAAACAAAACAAGAAGGCTTCAGGAAAGAAAGCATCGGAAGCAAAGAAAAGGAGAGCTTCCGATGTAAAAGGAACCTCGGAAGCTCATGAAAAGAAGGCTTCCAACAAACCAAAGAAACCATTTTCCTTCGGAAGAAAACCATCGGAAGGAAAAAGAAAAGTAGCTTCCGATGACTATCAAAGGAAACAGAGTCTTCCGACAACTCACCAAGTAAAACAAGTATGGAAGAAGAAGGAATCAACTGATAAACCATCCCTCTTATCAGAAGCCAGCAAATCATCCGTTCCACCTAAGATGATGTCAAAGAAATTTATTTACAATGATGCAAATGGCAAACCCAAGACCACATGGGCTTGGGTTCCCATCAGAAACTAACTCACTTCTGGTCATGTGCAGGGACAGCAGGAATCAAAAGCCAACTTGTGGATAGTTGATAGTGGCTGTTCCAGGCACATGACAGGCAACAAGACTCACTTGCACAAATATGAACCATTCTTTGGAGGGTCTGTTGCTTTTGGGAGTGATCCAGTGGGAGGTTACATAACAGGTAGGGGCACAATCACTAATGGCAAGGTAAGCTTTGAGAATGTGCATTTTGTAAAAGAACTTAATTACAATTTACTGAGTGTATCACAGGTGTGTGATCAAAAGCACAACATGTTGTTTACTGAGCATGAATGCATTGTCCTGAAACCAGGATTTTTGGTACCAAATGATCAAATTCTGCTCAGGGCTCCAAGAAGAAACAACATGTATATGCTAGACATGAGCACAGCTGCACCTCTTAGTAATATAAGTTGATTTGTCTCAAAAGCTTCACTTGATGAATCATCTCTTTGGCATAGAAGACTTTGTCATGTAAATCTCAAAATTATGAATAAACTTGTCAAAAATAACTTAGTAACTGGTTTACCAACAAAGGAATTCATTTGTGTTGATAAATGTGTTGCATGCTTAAAAGGTAAGCAGCACAAGTCATCTCCTCATGCCAAAGAGATAAATTCTATTACAACAGTCCTGCATTTATTGCATATGGACTTGTTTGGTCCCACAAGTGTTAAAAGTCTTGGTAGAAAATCATATTGCTTGGTGATCATTGATGATTTCTCTTGGTTTACCTGGGTATTTTTCTTAAATACCAAGGATGAAAATGCTGAGATCCTAAAGTCATTTATACTTAGGGTGGAGAATGAAAGTGATCATCATGTAAAAATAATAAGGTCAGATCAAGGAACAGAATTCAAGAATCAGATTTTAAACTCTTTTTGTGAATCTAAGGGTATTACAAGACAATTTAGTGCTCCTAGGACTCCACAACAAAATGGTGTTGCATAGAGAAGGAATAGAACACTAATTGAGGCTGCAAGGACCATGTTTTCTGATGCCAAACTTCCAATAACTTTTTAGGCAGAAGCAGTCAACACTGCCTGTTATGTCCAAAACAGAGTATTGGTAGTTAAGACACATGGTATGACTCCTTATGAACTTTGGCTAGAGAGAAAGCCATTCATTGGATTTCTCAAACCATTTGGATGTCAATGTACCATCTTGAATACTAAAGATCATTTAGCCAAGTTTGCTGAGAAATCAGCAGAGGGCTACTTTGTTGGGTACTCTTCACATGCTAAGGCTTATAGAGTATACATCAAAGCTTCCAGAGTTATTGAGGAGTCTGCAAATGTTCAGTTCAATGAGCATACTCTCAATAAACCTGGAACAGGTCCTGATTGGTTATTTGATCTTGATAGCTTTACATCTGTATTTAATCTGCTGAAAGAGTATGTTCCAGTTTCACAGACAGCTACCATAGACACCTCCAAAGGCACAAGAGAAGATGACTTTCGTGTTGAACTGCCAATAGCTTCAAGACAAATCTTGGCAGAATCCACTTCAGCACAAAATGGTGTGTCACAGTCTGAGACAACCAACACATCTCAGGCAGGTCCATCAATTGAATCTACTTCTGATTTGCAACATCAAGAAGAAGTAGGAAGTCCTTCAGCAGGGGCAAATCCTCAGGAGATCACTATCCCTAGAGAAACCAAACCCCCACAGTCCAATTTCAGAATCCAAAAGATCTGCCAGAAATTCAGCTTGAGGTAGTACTGCCTAACCTTGAGTCACTCAATATGGAGGAGGCCTCTCAACTGGATGTGATTCCAAGAACTCGCATTCACAACACTCATCCAGTTGAAAACATTATTGGCAATGTTGAAGAAGGTGTAAGAACAAGAAGCTCTATGCATGAAGCAAACATCTGTTTGTATTCATGCTTTCTATCCCAGTTAGAACCTAAGAAGGTTGCTGAGGCTTTAAAAGACAACAGTTGGGTAGAAGCTATGCAAGAGGAGCTTCTTCAATTTGAAAGACAAGGAGTTTGGAAGACTTGCCCTTTGCCTAAGGGTAAGTATGCCATTGGAACCAAATGGGTGTTCAGAAACAAGAAGGATGACAAAGGTGTTGTCATCAAGAACAAAGCAAGACTGGTTGTTCAGGGATACACTCAAGAGGAAGGCATAGACTACGATAAAGTCTTTGCACCTGTTGCCAGAATTGAAGCTATCAGAATCTTTTTGGCATTTGCAGCTGCAAAAGATTTCAAAGTTTTTCAGATGTGTGTTAAGAGTGCTTTCCTGTATGGAAAAATAGATGAGGAATTTTATGTGTGCCAGCCTCCAGGATTTGAAGATCCAAAGTTTCCTGATCATGTCTGTAAGCTTGATAAGGCTCTCTATGGGCTGCATCAAGCTCCCAGAAAATGGTACGAAACCTTATCTTCTTTTCTGTTGGCTAACAACTTCAAGAGAGGAACAATTGACAAAACTCTCTTTTTCAAGAATTCTAATCAACATATCATGCTAGTTCAAATCTATGTTGATGACATTATCTTTGGTTCTACTAATGAATCTCTCTGCAAGGATTTTGAATCTCTAATGAGATCCAAATTTGAGATGAGCTCAATGGAAGAACTCACCTTCTTTCTTGGATTACAAGTGAAACAAACTCCTACAGGGATTTTCATTAGTCAATCAAAATATGTCAAGGACATTCTTGAAAGATTCAAGCTCTCTGATTGTAAAGCACTGG
Organism: Mikania micrantha; assembly: GCA_009363875.1. Classification (NCBI taxonomy): domain Eukaryota; kingdom Viridiplantae; phylum Streptophyta; class Magnoliopsida; order Asterales; family Asteraceae; genus Mikania; species Mikania micrantha. The sequence goes on from CM018681.1 coordinate 14,876,560, forward strand.
GAACTCCTATGTCCAAGACAACATCTCTTAGCCCTGATCTTGAGGGGGAGGATGTTGATCAACACCAGTACAGAGCGATGATAGGATCTTTGATGTATCTCAAAGCAAGCAGGCCAGATATCATGTTTGCAACTTGTGTGTGTGCAAGATTTCAGGCTAATCCCAAAGTTTCACATATGCTAGCTGTGAAAACAATCTTTAGATACCTCATATGAGCATCAAGTCTAGGATTATAGTATCCTAGAAATGAAGACTTCCAGTTCATGGCTTACACAGACAGTGATTATGGGGGTTGCAACATCAGCAAGAAATCCGCATCAGGAGGATGTCAATTTCTTGGATCCAGGATTGTGTCTTGGCAATGCAAGAAACAGTCATGTGTTTCTACCTCTACTGCAGAGGCTAAGTATATAGCTGCTTCTAGCTGCTGTACACAAGTCATCTGGATTCAAAATCAGATGAAGGATTATAGAGTGGATCTGTTCAATACTCCTATTCAGATAGACAATTCCAGTGCAATCTCCATCACCAATAATCCTGTCAAGCATTCCAAGACCAAGCACATTGACATCAGATATCATTTCATCAGAGATTGTGCAGAAAAGAAGTTGATTCATTTAGTAAAAGTTGATTTAGAACACAATTTGGCTGATCTCTTCACCAAGGCATTTGATGAAGGAAGATTCAGGTATTTAATAACAGCCATTGGTATGATTAACTTTGAATAAATAAATAAGGAGTGAATAAAACTTCGGAAGATATACTTAACTTGTCTTCAGAAGATAGAATAAGTCTTCGGAAGTATTATTCTTTCCTTAGTCGGAAAGTCTCACTCTTCAGAAGCTAAATTACCTTCTGAAGCAATACTCTTCCGATACATTAACTTCGGAAGCATAGGCTTCTGAAGGTACTCTTCAAAAGAAGGTGTCTTCCGAAGAACATTTTGCCTGATGAATTATCTAACATTTCAGAAGCATTTCTTCCGATGTATCAATTTTATACTTCTTAATCATTGCTTCTAATCCTTCAGAAGCAGTGCTTCCGACAGTATAAATTTTATACTTCGGAAGCAAATCTCTTCTGAAAAACTTTTGGTCTCTTTCACTCCTTCCGAAAGCCACATCTTCGGAAGCAATTCAGTACTTAGAGAAAATTCATATATTTACTTTGAAACCAGCTATCATCGGAAGACCTTTTTCTGACATCCGGATCTCAAATTTAATGTGTCTATATATTCAATGCTGAAATCCGAAGGTATAAAAAGGTCTCCCGCTCGTTCATTCTCACTCACCGTTTCACTTCAAAATTTCCTTTCTTCTTTCTCTCAAATCGTGACCTAAAAACCACCAACTGTCATGGATCTTCTTGCATTCAAACCTGCTCACAACATACCTGCGAAGTTATCAGCAGAACATGATGCTGACTTTGCTCCAATCATCTCCTTTCTTCAAAGGAGCAGGTATTTCTTTGCACTTACGGTTCAGCCCTTGGTGTATGAATCACATCACCAACAATTTTGGGCATCCTGTTCAGTTTCCTCTTCCTCCAATGGTCGGACTCTGAATGCCACCATTGATGCTCATCCTATTCCTATCACTGTGGAGACCATCTGTCGGCATCTCAAACTAAATGATGCCGGTGGAAAGGTCTCATTCACAAAGGATGAGGTAGCATCGACATTTCAGTCGATGGGGTACGAAGGTCCTCTCCCTTCAACAACCTATTTGAAGGGTAGAGTGTCCTATAATTACAAGTACCTCATACATTTGTTCATTCACTGTCTTTCCAATAAAGCTGGTGGTTGGGATCAAATTCCATCTGACTTAGCTTCGGCTATGCATGGTTTGGTCTCCAACCAACTGTTTAACTTCTCTGCTTTTATTATTAATAATTTGGTTGACAATATTTCGTCACCAAAGAAATTTTGTATGTACACCAGGTTTTTGCAACAGATCTTTAATGAGGAGTTGGGCACTTCCCTCACTCTAACTGGGAATACATACAAAATGCCCTTGGTTTCTTCCAAGATTTTTGTACGACTAAAGAAGAAGGGTGCTCAGTTTTTTGGGAAATTCACTCCTCTTCTTCCATCTATGGAGTCACATACTCCTGAAGGTGACAGCTCTGTTAACCCCACAGATGCTGAACCCACACCTTCCACTGTTGTTCCTCACCCCATAAAGATCACCTACAAACGCAAACGAACCCCTGTGCAACTCTCTACAGTTGCTCAGGCTCCTTCTACTGAACCCAAACTGAAAAAGGTGAAAAGGACTGCTCAGGGCACAGTCCCACCTAAGGTGACAGCCACACCTCTTTTTGATCCACAAGTTCTTCCTCTGGAACCTATGGTTGCCCTTGACCAGCCTGAAAGCCCTCAGCTTATGTCCCAAAACATATCTGAGAATATTCAAAGGGAAAACCCCATTCTTGAGTCTGCTTCAACTGAAGCAACTCCACTAGCTCAGAGACTGTGTCCCAAGTCTCCAGGTTCATACCATCCAGAAATGCCCCCCACCCATACTCTTACCCATGCTTATGGAGCTTCTGCAGTAACTGTGGAGGAACCACTCTCTCCCACTACCCAAACTTTAATGAGAGTGGTGACACAGTTACAGGCAAGGTTTCCTGACCCAGAGCATATTCTATCAGAGGTTGGCCCCAGTAGTTCTGAAGGGGTCAATGCAGGTGAGGCTGCCACTACTGTTGATCTTAATCAAGATCCACAGGACAGTGGTACAGGCAATAGGACCTCACCTGCGGCAACCTATGTTGGGGAGGACTTCTTTGAAGCTCTTCTCAATGAAGGGAATCCAGGGTGCCAAGAAACCACATCTGGTGGTGGAGATGCAGGAGCTAGGCTCAGGACTCCATCGCCCCATGATTCTACTCAGGTAGATGAGGGCACCCACACACAGGAATTGACGGCTATTATCATATCCCTCCAAGCCAAGGTAGCTCATTTGGAAGCTGAAGTGACTACCCTGCGGCTTGAGGTCCAGACCAAAGATGCCACTATTCTGAACCTCAGGAGGCGCCCCAGTAATCCTCACTCCTTTCCATCCTGATCCTGATACAACTACGTATGCCTCCCCTGATGCTACCAAAAAGGGGGAGAAGATACAATCTGCAGGGTCAGGTGGAACAGAAGCAATAGAAGAGGAAGCAGCTCAGGATGCCAACCCGTCCATAGTCACTTTGACTAATGAATGAGATGACTTCTTGAGTACTTACTTCCATGTTTCCTCCACTTCCTCTTCCTCTTGTTCTGAGACCACAGAGGCTGCTAAAGATACAGAACATGTCACAAGTGTCTCTTTGAGCCTAGGTCTCCAGCCAAGACTCATCAGTCTGCTGTTGAGACTCAGTCTCCTTCTGACACTGCAGCCCAGGTTGCCATGGAAGAAACTAGTCTTGAACAACCTTCAATCTCCAAGGAACCTGTGACTGAAGCTGCTGAAAACCTCTCCTCTTCTACTGAGCTCTATGTGGACACTAATAAGGAATCATTAAAGGTGGTTGGTCAACCGGAAGAGGCAGTGAATGCTGAGGTTAACTCCGAAGCTGCAGCTGCTTCCGAAGGCCCGGTCATTCTTGATTATTCCTCCACAGAAGAGCTACTTGCCAATGAACCAATTGGTGAGGCTACAGGAGATATCTCCTCTGGGGTAAAGATAACTGCTGATGGCAAAGGAAAAAGGAAATTAACCCCAGAGGAGGAAGCAGAACAAGAGGAGAGGATTCCCAAGAAGATGAAGGGCCGACCAGACACTTCTGTGAATGAAGAGCACATCAGACTCTGTGCTCTTCTTGAAGAAAAAGGATATAATTTTGATGAGGTGTTTCTCTGGTCGGTGCCTAGATTGGCTGCCGAGCTGGACAAGGTGCATCAGCAAGAACAGGCAGCTGCTGCAACCAAATCCCAAAAGAAGCTAACTAAGGCACAAAAGGATAAGGCTTACAGAGACAGTCTGAAAGCCTTCCTACTAGAATATGGCTTCCATGCTCGGCAGCTAGGCCCTATGAAGAACTCAACCATGGATATGCACATCAGAGATATCAAGGCTAAAGTAGCCAGAGGTGAGTTACCTTCAATTGAGCAGATAAGGGCTCAAAAGGCAAGCCTAATGAGAGGCTTAGGTTTAGGGGGAGGAGTAAGAATAGAGATTCCCCTCTCTGGTGCAGGAATCAGAGAGGGAGAAAAAGTCATGTGTGGGGAGGTAACAAAAGAAATGTTCCCAACATGTTCCCCCCAAACCCTAAAAAAGAACCAATATCTCCTCCATCAAGTCCATCTATGGATAACATGCCAATCTCTTCAGTGATCAAGATCAAAAAGGGTAAGAAGACTACAAGGAAACGATCATCACCAAACCCTGATCCTGAGAGACAAACACAGGCTGATGAGAGGAGAACAGAACCATCAAGAGCAGAGGATGCTGGTTCACAGCCTACTGCAACAATAGGTGCAGCAGTAGGATCCAATGTGGAAGAACAACATGTCAGAGATCAGAGGAGTCAAGCTACTGCTCAAGACAAACCAAGATTCAGAAGAAGGAAGAGCATAGCAAGAAGGAAAAAGAGAACATCTGCCATCTCCTCTGACTCTGAGCCAGACTCACCTCCCCCAGGACCAAAAGCCAAACCTACAGCCAGACCCTATGAATACGGAGAGACTTGTAATATAGCACCAACCGCAAGAGTTGAAAATACCTTATAATTTAGAATGAGTTAGACATGCGTTAGAGGCGATGGCTGGAATTATGAAGGATTATGATGCAAATTTTCAAAATGGCTGGTGTTGTTGCCAATGGCTTAGATGGAAAAAAAACAACTAACAGAAACTCACAACATCCTCATCAGTAACTTGGAGCCTATAAAAAACGTCTTACAAATCTGAAATAAGGTTTCGTAATCATTAGCTCACTCGAGGGATCACATGACAATCACATATTATCAATGCGGTCAGATGAGAAACTAGAATGCAGGGATTACTTGGAACACACGATTGTTGAATTTGCGTATTTGAATCGAGATCGACACTATATAAAAAATTTGGTTTGACCTTAACAGTTTAGGTAATTAAGTTAAGACAAAAAGTTTAAATCTAACTGTAAAGAATAATAAAGGCTGATGCTCACCAAACTTCTTATTTTATCTAAGTATAGAAGCTTCAATGACTAAAAGCCTTAGAAAGGAAGAAGTGATTCTTCGGAAGCAGCATTGCTTCCGAAGGATAACTTATTCCTGCCAAAGGTTTTACAAGACAACTGCTTCGGAAGGATAACAGGTATTAAAGCCTCAGAAGACTTCTTAAGCTTCCGAAGACATAAAGCTTCCGAGGAATCTTCTTATGCTCCGAAGACATAAAGCTTCCGAGGAATCTTCATATGCTCCAAAGACAAAGACTTCTGAGGTTTCTCCTCTGACAAAGAATGTAGCAGATTACTCTCATAGTACAAAAAGGTACTGACACAAGACATGCTGGTCTGAGTAAAGACAAAGACAACATGTAAAGAGTCAGATAAAGTGCCTTACTTCTCCCATGCTGCATTAAATGCAAAAGATCATCTGAAGCCTTGAAGATCAACAACATTAAATGTCTTTTGTATTTAGTAGTCTTTTGTAAAGTCAATGTCTATTAATGTAATGATTATGACTGAGTGTCTTAGCCTGTTAAGACACTCAACATACTAGAATAAGCTTTACTTTATGTACTTGTCTAGTATACCCAACTTGTATTCCTAAGTGTATACGGTTGTAGCCTTCGCTATATAACCTCCCATTGTATGTTCGCTGAACGTGTGCTTGTGCTTGTACACTTATCACTTTGAAGGAAATATATCCTTGAGCTTGAAATTATTCTTGTGTTCTTATTGTTATTCAAAGATTATTACTTTGTCATTTGAGTGTTTGAGGGATTACTCTAACAGAACATTCCGCATCTGTTAGATTGTAGAAAGAAATACTTGTGAAGTGTTGTTTAGATTAAGCAACCCGATCCAACACTAACCATTATTTGAATTTAGATTTAATTTAAGAGATTCATGCCACGAGGATACTGATTCAAATTCTGCTTGTTTATGATATGTTTAACACAAGGATACGGTTGATCTACAAACTACGTAAGCATGAAAGTTGTTTTATACAACTGAATATAATTGATGTTAAATTAGGATATCCATCTGTTCAGAGGAAATATGTTGAGTTCTTAATCTCGTTAAAACTTTAGATGAAACCTATCCTGAACCATAGAAATGTAAATGATAGGAAACACAATGCATCATATAATTGTTGTGCTTTCATATTTTTTTTATCCATAGCACATGAATTATAAACAGTGAGAATTAATGATACTAATAATCATAGTTTATTTTCTCCAGTCTTAATAATATGATCATCATTTATTAATTGCACATATTCATAAAAGATTTTAAAATATAAAGGTTAAATATCTAGTTTTATATATAAAATAACTATGAATTCATTTTGACAAAATAATTCATTATAATAAGTAAACGTTAAATATTATATTGTTATTTGTTCAATCATCCCACCATGGATCATTTAAAACCCACGTTTTGACTGCCTAAATTCTAAAATTTGATTTATTATGTTTGTCTTTTATTTTAATTTTGTAATTCTAGGATCTTGATTTTAACTTTAAACTTAGATGATTATCTAGACCTGCATGAGTACTTATTGTTCTATATTGATATTATCTGTATCATCTGCTTAAAATTACATGTTCAGAATTATTTATCTGAAATTCTGTAATAAAATCAATATAAAGGTTTAGTATACGAATGATTAGATTAGAGTAATAGTCTGCAAAAAAAGAAAGAAGATATATATATATATATATATATATATATATACCAGTTGGAAACCCGCGCGATGCGGCGGCGGCAACATCTTTTCTCTCGCGGTGTTCGTATTTTAGAAATGTATCACTGCTTTCGAGAAATAGATAGTGTTCGTCTTTTATGTACAAATTTAGGTGTGAATTATCTATGTAATGACTTTTAATAAACTACACTAAATTAAAATACTCAAATAAATAAAGATAGTTATAGACACTATGATATTGTAAAAAATAAATCGAACACACAAGCCATGTCTTTCCGCTCTTTCTTCGTTCCATCCAAAGCATTATCCTAATTTATTTAAGGGAGAAATGAATAAGTCAATATACTATAAATGAATAGTAGAGTATTATCAAAAACAATTATTAAATTACCTAAATAACACATGCATTTTATTCATCGTGCAACACTTCACGAAAAACAATGTTGGATGTGTAAACACCCACTCGTCCAAAATCCTTAGCAGGATGCACCAACACCTTGGTTTTTTCGCGTGAGATCCCTCTTGACAAAGCCACATAAAGTTGACCATGTGAGAATACAGAATTTGGTAGATAAACACCAACATGTGGAATTGTTTGTCCTTGAGCTTTATTGATTGTCATTGAAAAGCTAAGTTGAATCGGAAATTGTTTTCTTTTAAGCTTGAATGGAAACATGTCGTCTTCAGAAGGACATAGAGGGATTCTTGGCAAAAATACTCTTTTTCTTGTGTGTTGACCAATAGCAATTTCTGCATCCATAACATTATGCTGGAACCCTTTACAAATCAATCGCGTTCCATTACATAAACCATGTGATGGGTCGATGTTTCGTAGCAAAATCATAGGGCAGCCAAGTTTTAATCGAAGCTTATGAGGAGGCAAGCCACTAACAGTAAGTGAGTTTAAGAACTCGATCGGATAAATGTTGTGACGATCATCTTCTACTTCGTCAAAACTGTAGTAAATCTTTTCCTCCCCTTGAAAAAGGTCGATCATTTGATTGTTAATCTCATTGACGCTGTCATTGGTGGTAGATAATATTGCTCTAGAGATTATATAATCCGACGAATACAAATTGGTTTGAACGGATGGAAAGATGACATTGATTAACTCTTTGATAGAGTTCTCTGGAATGGAGAATGGAATGGTCATGTCATCAGGTATGCGAATAAAACTTCCTTCAACAATATCTTCATTTCCATCACCAACTCTTAAAAGAAAATCAGAAAACCAAGGATCATTAATAGCTCTCATATTAGTGGTCAAACGCTTTTTTTTGGTTAATAACCATAGAGGCGACATTCGTAGGCTCGCGTCTACAACCTGTGCTCGAGTGCCTCATTTAATAACCGGTAAAACCTGTCTGAAGTCATCTCCCATAACCATTATCTTTCCACCAAATGGAAGACTAACGCATGCAATATCTTGGAATGTTCGATCGACAGCCTCAATCGCTTGCCGTTTTGCCATCGATGCTTCGTCCCAAATGATTATTTTGGAATACCTAATTAGTGCAGCAGCTCCACTTTGTTTTTTAATGCTGCACAAAGAATTATTATCAAGATTAATGGGAATCTTGAACCTTGAGTGAGCCGTTCGCACTCCAGGCATATTATTAGCTGCAGCACCTGATGAAGCTGTAGCAAGTGCAATAAGTCCACGTGAACGAACTTCTGTGAGCAAAGCTTTGTACAAAAATGTTTTCCCCGTTCCACCTGGACCATCTATAAAAAACAAACCTGATAAATCATTATCAACATGCATCATGATTTCATCAAACACGTTTCGTTGGACAGGATTAAGCAAATCTTTGCCACATAAGTGTTCAGCATCCACAACTATCTCGTACTCTTCTTGCACCTCACGATGAGTTACATGTTGTGGGTTAACATCTACAGTTATGTTTGGGAGGTCAAAATCATGGAGATTTTTACCCATAGATCTTAGAAAGACCTCAATATCAGTAAGAACCATATTTCGAACACGTTCGACACTTTGACAATGTAACCGATGATCTTCTGATAGTGAATCAAAGTGGTCATTCCATAACTTTCGAACATCTCCTGGTTCCCAAAAAATCATGATGGTTGCAAATAACCTTCTTAAGGCATTCGGGAACTGAAATAGAGAGGCTTCTGTGAGACATTGTGATAAACTTTCATCGTTTTCTATTAAGCCTAACTCAAGAGCTGCTTTTCGAAATGTGTTGTGCCTCACACCGTTAACTGTGTAAAGATCATCAAATGAAGTAGGACCTTTAACATTTGACAAAAGTACGCGTAGGTAGTACCTTTCTCCTTCAGCTGGATTAGCTGAAACAATACGACCCCTCTGTACTTTATGTAAACGGGGATTCCAACGTCGGGTGCTTCCGTTCCAAGTGTAGTGTTTGGGAAAATCTTTATACAGATATTGTCTAGATGATTCGTCTACGCTATTTCTTTCAAAAAACGCAGTTAACATTGTTCTCTTATCTCTTTCCCTATCAACAATCTCAGACATTATATCATTATCGTTGAATCTAACCATCTGATTATTAGGGAGATGAAGTTGTAAGGCTAAGACAGCTGGATAAATCTGAGAAAGAGAGAAGGAAAAAATGCGCCACATAGCCTCCTGGGGCGATACATAGCGTGCATCTTGAAATTTCTTAATCTCATTAATGACAGATTGTTGCTCATCTTCATCTTGTTCAACATGAATAACTTGTTTATCATGGCCTTTATAAACATACTTGAATAAATATTTCACTGATTTTATACTTGAGCAAACCTCGACATTGATGTGGCAGTTGAACATCATCAACAGCCTTGGATTATATGGGACAACCCATCTGTTATCCAGATTTTTTCCTCGTACATCCACATTTATACCATTATCTCTCCTTCGATATAATGGATATGCATCATCTCCTTGGGTTGTCTGTTCATTAAATTGTCTAGGATAACGAAATCGACAAATGGGAGGGTCACCCTGCATACAAGGACTATTTGAACGTAAGCGTCCACAAGGACCATGAATCATGTGGCTGACAACAAGCTCGTGCAACTTGGGATGTGTTAGTCTGTCAGGGATTTCGGCACATACGATCTTATCATAGTGGTCTGGATTACTGATTTTGTCTTGCGGGTACAAAATTAGAAGAAAATGTGCATGCGGCAAACCACGCTTTTGAAACTCGATGACGTAAACATATGCCTTCACTTTCCCCAGGACATGTTTCTTGAATAGTTGTTCCTTAAGATCCTCCAATTTAGCACGAAACACCCTTGAAACAAGATCAGGTCTATCCTGTGCAGTTTGACCAGCTTTTAACTTATCACATATCTCAGACCATCGCGGATTACATGTCATTGTAAGGAATAGATCTGGTTTTCCGTAGTCTTGAACCAAACACATAGCATCCAGATACCGACGACGCATGTCCCGAGGCCCTCCAATGAAAGAAGCCGGCAAGACAATGCGTTGTCCAACTCTGTTAGCATTTACCTCACCAGCATTTACGCAATCCACGATACCTTGATACAAATCTGCTCTAATCTTTGCCTGGTTTTGCTCACAAAACTGTAAACGTGATGTCTCGAGTTTTATGTAAATATCTACAACGAATTGTTGTAGCAATCTACCACCAAACAAAATCACATTCTCTATAGAGTGAATTTGGAACTTGTAACAGTAGTACTCTCGCATAGCCACTGTTTTCCGACCACTTCGTGTGCTAGTCTCTAAATAAAAAGCAATGTTAAAAGATACTATTAGTCATTAAGGTATTATATTTAAGCTTTTTACATAAAAAGGACATGGCAATTGTTAGTACCTTCCATTTTCTAGTCGATGGTGTCTTCATTATTTTGAACTTCACTGATTGATACTCCTTCTCGCGGTATGTTAGGATGCCAGCCCGACTTACCGTTAGGGAAAAATAAAGGAGACAACAATGGATCATAACAACCAAAGTATGGCTGAATAGTTTGACGGTAATCAGACCTACCATAAACAACAATACTTCTTTTGTATGAAGTTATATTGTCGTTTCCTTCGACCCAAATTCCAGCAACCTATAAAATAGTGTGTTATAAATAACTAAAAAAATTATACTATGTGCATGAAAATTTTAATTCATCAATGTAATAATATTAGTCAAACCTCGGATGTCGTTGGTCGATTATACACTCTTTGGTCAAGTTCCACCGAAGCATTCAAAGTGACACGATAGTTGTCCAGAGGTCCTAATTCCCCAAGACTACGAAATGTGTTAACGTATGGGTTTGTAGAAAGAACACGTGTCAACAACTTAGTAATACTTCGATCAAGATTTGGCCATTGGATTCTATGATCTAACTCGGTATCTGGATCGTAAAAATATAATTGTAGATATTTAGGTTTTCCGTCCCTTGGAACCAATTGATCAATCTTGTGATATATTCCTTTATGGGCACAAAAGGTATAAACACCGTCTCTCATATTGTTCATGGTTTCATCTAATGTCACACCCATTGAGGCAAAAGAAAAATTGGTGTTATAAGCACGTATATTCTGCCTAAATATTTTTCCAATCTCATCTTGTGATGTGTAAAGGCAGAACAATTCATTGGGAATTTGCGAATTTGCTAATTTTGTTTTCCCGCTCATACAACAAAAGGTAGCAAATTCAAATGGAAATAATTTTGCGCTGCAATGAGGGCATGGACTCCGCTCCTTTAAAACACGATGGTTTCTAGGTATACCATAATAAACAAAATTATACGGATCATCTTCAACGTTTTCCTCTATAACAAATACAAATTCATTATATTAAACAATATTTTTTAAAACATATGATTGTAATAAAAAAGGATCGTCAATAATAAAACCTTGTGCTACTGCTGTTGTGGCTTCATTTAAGAGACGATGGCTTTGTATGCTTTCATCACGAACGGTTGGTAGATTAAACACGTTACGAAATTGAGGTAATAGTGTGCGTGGTTGAATTCTATTACCTAAAAAGTATGCTTTAAAAGTGACGAAAATGACCAAATACGTCAACTTAAGTAATCAAATAATTGACAAATAAAAAAACCTCGTGATATTTCTTGTATCACTTCGCCAATTCCGCAAGGGAGTGTACTTGTCGGCGTACTATCTTCTTTTGGATTTTGTGTGTTTGACACATCCTCTCTTGGGAGTTGAAAATTTTCACCGCTATTAGTTTGTAACGTTCTTTGAGGTATCAATCTATTTCTTTCAGAGTTATCACCAATGCAAATTTTAGATACTTTGCAACTCTCTTTGCGTGAAGCATAAAATCGCGCGTTAGCTGCTTTTCGTTTTTCACGTGAAGAGGATGCACTTGAGCTAGAAGCAACATTGGTTTCTTGTGGTTTTCTATTCTCCTTAAGAGACGCATAATATCGTGCATTATATTCTCTCTTTTTTTCAGCTGGCGTACGAGCAGATGAGGCAGAAGCACCATCAACATTTTTTGGTCGACCGTTAGTCATTGTAATTTTATGATCTCCTTGTAAATATAATAAAGGAGACTTATCATATAAATTTCATTTGCCATAAACATAATACACGATAGATTAATAATTATTCATTTAATATAAATATTTTAAAACATTAACATAGATAATGAAACATTCAGTTAAAATTAAATTAAAGAGTTGGTGAAAGAACAGTCTCCACAAACATTGCTCCCTCAAAACAACGAAACCTATTAGAAGCGTAAAAGCATTCAAAGGGCTTCCTATTTGTTTCAATTAAATAAGGTTCCCCACGATTAGTGACTAAAAACCAATTACCATTAGTCATAAAATGTGTTATTTCACAAAATAATCCCAATGGTATAGGTGGAATGGAAGGAAATAACAAACTATTAATCCAGTGATCATCTTTTAACATCCACAACTCTACCCATAGAAATTCTATGCCAGTGCTAACGAACATGTGAAGTTCATTATTAATATTCACTAAGTCTCCGAAATCATTCCTGCTGAAGCTAGGGGTGGAAAGGTTATCTCCTTAAAAGTCTCTGAATTTACATCGAAACAAATCAACACATTTTCACCTCCGATCCAGCATTCTGAAACTGTGAAATATAGGGTATCAACGCAAAAAGTACCGGACGACAAGGAGAAAGACGGGCTTGCATACTTCGATTTTGTTAAGAATGGTATATTCCTCCAAGATTCAAATCGCCTAGAATACACGTTTACAGCAAATACACCAAACCTACGCTTTATGTGAAGGACCTTGTAGTCATCATAAGCATCGATGTACAACCCGACCGCATCAGCATTATGTTCAAAAAAGCCATGACGATCATGTGTAGACAAAAGTTTGTAAGAACCAGTGACTGGATTCCAAAGAGCTAACTAAGAAGTATGGTTCAAGCGAACACACAACAATCCATCCAAATGCGAATGAAATCGTGACATTATTAAAAGGAAAAGAAAGAATGGTGCCTGGCCCATAATCACCGGATTGAAAGTTGATTGGATGAGCAGAACATGTATGGTCATCAACTAAAACGGCTCTCTGATTAGCAGCAATTAATGAGCGTGAACAATGTATCTTAACAAATTGTGGTGTTAACAATAATGACTTCCATTTCTTACAAACACAGTTAGAACGACCTACTGTCCTCGCTGGCACCCTTGTTAGTATCTCAAATATGATTAGTTCATCAGAAATGTGAACCATGGTGATACCTTCGTTTTCAACAAATAATAATGGTTAAAGATTAGTGATGAATGTTTGACTGAAATTCAGGCAAACAACAGTTGACACATATAAAAATACTTATAAAATATTTAAAGAATACATAAAAAACTACTACGCATGAAAAACATACTTATACAATACTTAAAGCATACATCCAACATGAAGATAAGAAAACTTAATACATCAATAATCAATAAATATATAAAAACATAACCAATCAATATCAGCAAATTTTAACACATAACATCCACAATTCTAGTATATTGACGCTTTTTCTAATAATTCTTAGCATGAACACGGACTTTGATATCGATCTTTTATTTTAATATTTCTTGTCTCGCCCATGTCTGGTTCAAAAATAATCCTACTCAAATTGGTAGACCTCAAAATATTCACTGAATTAACAAAAAAAGATAACAAATTAAATTAAAAGAGTTATTATATGAAACTATTTATTAAAAGTTGTGTGTGGGGAATAACGTACTATCAAGTAAATGAATCAACTTAACGCGAGATACATATATGGTAGACTTTCGTGAGATGGCTCGAACGATACGTATAGCATCTGTAAACTCCAGATTCAAAAAAAAACAATTGTATTATGTGACCACTATCAATAACAATTTTGTGTTAACATTGTTTTTATAAAATAATATTTGCTTAAATAAAAGTGATTACTTACGTCATATCTTGAAGGAAAAGTTCAAAACTACAAATAGAGTGTTCACCTGCTATTATTCTACCAACAACATCTAAAATAAAATAATAAATACAATATAGGTTTACGATTAGTATTTATTTATATACAAAAACGAAACCTTAAATTGTGGTATTTAAACGTACCAACAATTAGTTTTGTAGATCCTCTGTCGTGTGTAAGAGTCATTATAGAAGGCACTAAGGGATACAAAAGAAACCCTCTAGGAACATCACTTGTAAATGGGAGAAGTTTCATTTGTTCAGTAACCACAATCTTGTAATCGCTCCAAATCAAGATGTAATTTTCATATTTTGGCCACTCTTTGTAATCGAAACTCTCTATTTAGAACCGATTTAATACAAACATGTTGTCGACCAAATTCGTATTATTGTAAAATTTCATTAAATTTGCAGGGATGAAAGCAGGAACCCTACGTCTCTAAAAAAACAATATGAATTTATCATAAAAAAGTAAATAACGAAGTCTAAATGTCATATAAAATATTAACATAAAAAAGGATCTTACGTGTTGGTCGAGAAAAATAACCAATATTTTGTTTTCACAAATAGGCAAAATGAACTCAACCCAAACAAAAGACAACGTATACCAAACTCCATATTGTGTGAGTGATGAAACTGAGTCAACAATAGAATGCACATCCATGTTCAATTATACCTTCAATTGTTAAAAAAAATCAAACCAAAGTCGAAATGAACATTAATAAGTGGTTTCTTGGGTTTTGTTGTTTCAAACATTTTATCTTTGTCATTAGTTTTGCATCTATAAATAACAAACATAAAGCAAAATTAATAAAGTACTTATCATTGTTATTTAACATGAAAGAGATACCTTAAATGTCAAAATATAAAGATCTCAACGCCAAAAATGTATCTACAAAAAGACAAAATTGCAAATGGTTAGCATAATTTAGAAACCACATGTATATAGTAGTAAGATAATACATGGTTAGATATACACAAAGATGAGAAAATGCCAAGAAGGGTAAAAAGTAAATAAATAATATTAAACTATTTGGGAAGGAAGGTGATTTTAATAATAATCTAAATTGTTTTCAAAAAACCACTTCCTAACATAACTGAAATTTAGCAACAACTTTGACCAACTGTTTTGACCCACAAACATATTACGTTAACATTTATGAATAAAATGCCATTATATATCTTCCCATAAAGATTAAGCCCAACAATCACTACCCTAAGCTTGACTATATTTCTTAGGAGCTTCATTTCTTCCTTGCAGCAGGGCCACAACCAGGAGGCCAATCTCGGATTGCTGGAACCTTCCTTTTCTTGATTGCTAATTCCTTTTGTTGTTGAGATTCTCTTATGTTTGCATGATACAAATCCATTGATTGAAGGTGCTCATTGTATTGTAACATTAGATGAAACCCTTTTCTTGAATCAAGTTTCATGTCAGCAGCGATTAGCCCCCAAAAGCCATCTTTTGTTACGTTTCTTTTTCCACCATTCAATTTGACAGCCATATACAGGTGATACAGGTCCACTTCATTTCCCTCCATGACTGGAACCCAAAAATCATCCTTCTTTATTACGTATTTATTGAACCACTTCACCATTTTGTTGAACCGAACCTTGACACATTCTTCCTTGACTATCCTCTTATCAAAGGTATTCAATAAATCCAAGAACACCACCATTTGCTCAATGGTGATTACCTCCAATGGTTCTAGATTCTCAAAGGGTTGCTTGCCCTTTCCAGTCTTATTCATAGTTTGAATCCTTTCGGCATGTAATTCCATATCTTCAAATATGACTTTTTACATACACAATTATAATTTAGCCACTATAAAGTATATACATCTACATACACATAATAAGTATAAAACATGTATTATAAAAGTTTAGCAGTTTTGTTTAGTAGTGACTTAGATCAACCAGACAACAGTGGGCCATAAGGGGCTGCAGTGGGCCACGTATGTATGCAGTTTTGTTTAGTATGTGGAACTTTATCAGAAATGGCAAGAAGAACCGTAAATATCTTGAAAACCATGGAGTCATGGGTTGACTCCTTTCAAGAAATCGTGAACACAACTAACAGATAAAGCAAGTTCATGTTATGGGCCTAATGTAATAGCAAAGAGCCTCCCAGTCAGCACTTTTGTTCTAATTATCAGCTTTCAAAGTTGACATTGTATGGTTTGGTATTTATGAGCTGATTCAGTAAAATAGTTAAAATCTCTTAAGAGTAACTACTTTGTTCACATAGTAGTGCATAAACCAAAAAACCTTTAAAGAAGCATCAGTATGTATGCATGTGTATGAGTAGTGCATAAACCAAAAAACCTTTAAAGACAATGTGTCACACCCCGAGCCGGCGGGGTAGGATCGGAATCCCCGTCGGGCGGAAGGTTCCCGGGGCGCGATATCGGGAGTGATAATCGAAGTGATCAGATTGTCTACATTGCACATGATGTAAATGAGAAATGCTAAATATAATAGAATTACAAAGTTAAATTACAGCAGTAACGTTTATAATTTAACAATGTAAATCTATTGTAAAACATCAATATATGACTATCTTGTATTTACACAAGATATACAAAATAATTTATATCATGATGTCTTCAAAAGTATGCAGGTCCAAAATACTAGTCTTCTATCTGAAGTCCTAGTCCAAAAGAAATGACTTCCTAATTGACCTGTTCGTCACCTGAGAAGTCATGCAAAAATAAAGGTCAACACATGGTTGGTGAGTTCATATAGTTTAGTATTTGAAAATGATTTGAAAATGATTTGAAAATGATTTGAAAACCTCCTTTGGTAAAGACCCTAACCCCATTAACTTCACATGTAATATCCAAATCGGTATGCTTATATATAGGGCATATGTAGGGTCGAACTTACCGCCCGCCCAGCCAACATCCCACCACATACTAATTCACATATGACACTGTTGTTAATGATAATTAAGCATTTTTACCCATAACACAATCCCATATGTACCTCTGTTTATAGTTCCTGTCATTACAATCATTTGAAATCCCTGTTGATTCCTTAAGTTCATCATACAATATGATTAACCACACAATTGTATAAACAGTTATAAATGCTTAATTAAACAAGTAAATAAACATTTAATAAAATCTAAGTCCTTATGATTGGGGCCTATGGTCATACTCGAGTAGACTAGTCTGTCAATCTAGGTACTTAGTAGTTAGGGAATTCTGTAAATATCATCAAACATAAGACCTACAAGTCAATCAGTCTAGCTAGGACTTCTTGAAATATAGGATTTCTGAGTTCAATGTGTTGGCAAATGTTTCTCTGATATTTCACATACTACCCCTTAAAATGATTTAATGATCGTCTGATTTTGTCACAAGATGTACTTGATGTGTTGATCATAGAATACAAGATTCATTGATCGGTTGTACACTTGATTCGTTGTTCAACAAACACTTGGTTTGTAAAACATTGAATGTTGTCTTTGCAAAGATTGTTTTGTTGATGTCTTGATGTCCCACACTTGTTTTGTCAAAATGTTCGATTTGATCCCTTGAATTCACCCACTTGTTTTGTCAAAATGTTTGATTTGTTTCCTTGAATTCACCCACTTGATTTCCCAAAATGTTTGTTTTGACTTGTTTGAAATGTTTTGACTTATTGAAAGGTTTAGTTTGACTTGATTATTCACTTAAAATATAAGTGAATCAGTTAATAAACCTGCATAAACTCTTCCTAGACGTGGTCTAGGATAACATTCATATATATGTAAAACATACAAATTTAAAAGCATTAAAGTAAACAATTTAAGTATACAGTTTACGCATGCTTCTCAGCCCCGCGTTTTAAAACAAAAATGTTAGAAAAGGGGCAATGAACTCACCTGTGCTGCTATGTAATTTGATCTAACACAAAATGCGCGCTCCTGTATGTAAGCTAAGTTTCTTCGGTTCCTGAGTTATTTTATAAGAATTCGAATATAATAAGTACGCGTAGTAGTCGTTGTGCCTAAGGTTTGGTCTTGTTGTGTGTGCAACTAAGTGTCTTAGTCCCTAAGTGTATCTAGAATCTAGTCTAACTTAGTTTCCCCTTCTAATGATCCCAATTCCCATGATTAGTTACATAACTTACCTTTAAATTTTAGAAAATTTTGGCAGAGTTTCCTTTGTTTTTAAAACAATTCCAGACAATTAAATCGTCTCTTTTTCAACAAATCCTCAAACAATTGAATCAAAGTAAATATTTAAATCAAACCATTACAATTAACTTAATAAACTTAAAAGAAACCGAGGTCATTTACAATTTACATTTCAAATTAAACAAGATTTTAGAAATTTACTAAATCATCTTTTAACTAATTTCACAATGCCATTTATTTTATCAAAATATCATTACATGATTTACGTCATCATTTAATACAGGATGGGCTTCACTAAGCCCCATTGGGCCCACTTAGGCCCAATTGAACTTCCTTGATTTCTATTTGGTTTCTAGACTTGAACCTTTGATTCTCGTGATCCCATGAAAATGTTATTGGGTTATGAATCCATCTTATGTCCGGTAACAACTCACGTGGAGTTATTATTGCATGTAAATTGTTAGTTTGTCATAGCTATCCTTAACCCATGCATACACGATATGTTTATACATGCATGCAACTTATGTTATCAACTTCCCATGCAAACGATAGGTTTTGAATGATCCACTAACCATTTACTATATTATAACATTAGTTTCTTGGCTCCTAGACTCATATTAACCGCATTATACAACTCCTAGGTTCGATATAGGGTATAGGGCAGCGAACCTTATTGAGTTAGCCACCATAGGTTCGGCTAATTCTTCCAGTCCCAACGAACCCTCATAGTTCGGCTACATAAACATAAGGTTCGCCCAATACACCACCGAACCCATAGGGTTCGGCTCCCTAGGTTCGCCATGCTAAGGTTCGTTTTCTAGGGTTCGTCCAAGGAGAGTTCGTGGGTTTAGGGTTCGGTGATCAAATGATGCAGGATTCGGCATAAAGAAGCTGCAGGTGCGTTTCAGCCCGCACAGGGTTCGTTGCAGGCCCTGCAGGTTCGTTTCAGTGGCAAAAGGGTTCGTTGCAGGGTAATGGTTCGGTGCTCAAGGTTCGTTCCTAATCCAGCTACCCTAGATGAGGGTTCGGCTAGTCCTTAGCCGTTTGAAAGGGTTCGGCCGACTAGAGGAGACCACGAACCGGTGCTATCATCTTCTTCTAAATTGCTAAACCTGTTACAAGCTCAATCCTAACAGTTCCTGAGTGTATATAGCATCTTAACTCAAGTATTTTAAGTGTTTTACATCGTTTATAATCACAAGATCACTTAATTTCGTGAAAACCCTCTAAAACCGAATTTAAAACGGGTGTTTACCTCCAATTTCGTGGATGAAATCTCGAAATACTTGTACTTCCTTGATCTACGTCGTGTAGTGGTCGTTTTGAACCGAGAATCACTTGAATCCGATGCAAGATGGTTGAGAAATCTTAGAGAGATGTTGAATATTTGTAGAGAGAGAGAGAGACGAGATTGAGAGAGAGATGTGAGGTTGGTGATGATGATTATGGCATTTAATTACCATAATAAATGCTTCACCACACCCGGTTGATCGGTCTCGTTCGGTTTCGCGTATTATGCCGTGTCGCGTAGTTTACGCGACGAAACGACACGGTTATAAAATTAGAAATCTTTTAATTATTCAAGGTTGTAATTCCTAATAAATTAACTAATATCTTCTTATTTATTAAACAAATTTAAAATATTAATTAACTGTTTAAATCGAAATGTACGGTCGTCGCGCGTATTCGTACGAATCGTCACCCGCACGAACACAACGATAACTATACTTTTCAATCTTGTTTTCTAATTATAGAATATCATTCAGAACGTTAAACTTTCAGATATATTCGTACAGATCGTCACCTATACGAATAACCCGTCCATTTAGCATTCACATAACGATATTCGTGTGTTTTGTTCTTTAAAGCCTCACATACGTTTATACATAATAATTCCTAAGCAAATAATCACATGATGGTTCTGTATTGCCAGATAATTATCCGACTCAAGAACCATTGTTCTGAACTGTGTTTCTGTTAAATGTGTCTGAAACTGTTCTATGACAACTCACCATGATAATGATAAATGACATGAATATGAAAATTACTGAAATGTGTATGATTCATACCTGTTTTTACTGTTCATGTACTGTAGAGATCACTGTTCCGGTAACGGTTCCGGCACTGATGTTACAGTCTCCCCTTGTTAGAGAAATTTCGTCCTGAAATTTAAGAGTTGTTATCAGGTACAGCTTCCTCTTCAAACAGTTGAGGATACTTTAACTTCATGTGATCTTCACGTTCCCAAGTAAACTCGGGCCCGCGTCTTGAATTCCATCGAACCTTTACAATAGGAATACGGCTTCGCCTCAGTTGTTTAACCTTGCGATCCATAATCTCTAAAGGTTCTTCAATGAAATGTAACTGTTCATCGACTTGAATCTCTTCAATTGGAATGACGAGAGACTCGTCAGCAAGGCATTTCTTTAAGTTTGAGATGTGAAACACATCATGCACACCACTGAGTTCATCTGGTAATCTCAGTCGATAAGCTACAGGACCTATACGTTCGATGATTTCGAACGGTCCCACATATCGTGGTGCTAATTTGCCTTTCTTTCCAAAGCGTACCACGCCTTTCCATGGGGATACCTTTAACATTACACGATCTCCCACTTGGAATTCCAACGGCTTGCGCCGTTTGTCGGCGTAGCTCTTTTGTCTGCTCCTTGTTGCTTGTAGTCTTCTTTGAATCTGAGCTATCTTGTCAGTGGTTTCTTGAATTAATTCTGGCCCCGTTATTCGGTTGTCTCCAATTTCAGTCCAACAGATCGGTGATCGACATTTCCGGCCATAAAGAGCCTCGAATGGTGCACATCCGATACTGCTGTGGTAACTGTTATTGTAGGAGAACTCAATCAGTGGCAAATGGGAATCCCAATTCCCACCGAAGTCTAGAACACAGGTTCTCAACATGTCCTCTAGGGTTTGAATAGTACGTTCGCTTTGACCATCCGTTTGTGGGTGGTAAGCTGTACTCAGATTCAACTGTGTCCCTAGAGATTTCTGTAATGATTGCCAGAACCTTGAAGTAAATCTGCTGTCTCTATCAGAAATAATAGACAATGGCACACCGTGGCGTACCACTATCTCATTGATGTATAATCTTGCCAGTTTATCCATGGTGAAGCTCTCACGCATGGGCAAGAAATGAGCAGATTTAGTTAAACGATCAATGATCACCCATATTGTATCATGACCGCTGGAAGTGCGGGGTAGCTTGGTAATGAAATCCATAGCTATTTGTTCCCACTTCCAGAGCGGAATCTCAGGCTGTTCCAGTAGACCAGACGGTCTCTGGTGTTCCGCCTTTACTTTCGCACACGTAAGACACTGTCCGACATACTCGGCTATGTCTTTCTTCATTCCCGGCCACCAATAAAATCCACGCAAGTCTTGGTACATCTTATCAGCGCCTGGATGAACAGAGTATTTAGTTTTGTGTGCTTCATCGAGGATAAGTTTCCTCAATTCATCTACCGCAGGGATCCATATACGTTCCTTGTAGTAGATCATACCATCAGGCTTCGTGTCAAACTGTTTCTCTGCTCCGCAATCAAGTTCTTTCTTCAGATTTCCTCGGTCTAGTGCTTCTTGTTGTGCTTGAATGATCTTTTCACTTAAACTGGTCTGCACGGTTATCCTCATTGCTCTAACACGTAGGGGTTTGACCCGTTCCTTCCTGCTCAAGGCATCAGCTACAACGTTCGCCTTTCCCGGATGGTATTTGATCACACAATCATAATCATTCAGAAGTTCAACCCAACGGCGCTGTCGCATGTTGAGCTCCTTCTGATCAAAGATGTGCTGCAGACTTTTGTGATCAGTGAATATGGTACACTTGGTGCCATATAAGTAATGTCTCCAAATCTTCAAGGCGAAGATTACCGCTCCCAGTTCAAGATCATGAGTAGTGTAATTCTTCTCATGAATCTTCAACTGTCTTGATGCATAGGCTATGACTTTGTCCCGTTGCATTAACACACAACCGAGTCCCTGATGGGAAGCATCACAGTATACAACAAAGTCATCACAGCCTTCTGGGAGAGATAGAATCGGAGCATCACATAATTTCTGTTTCAAGGTCTGAAAAGCATCTTCTTGTTTCTGCTCCCAGACAAACGGTTCACTTTTCTGAGTTAGCTTAGTGAGAGGCAAAGCTATTTTAGAAAAGTTTGAGATAAACCTTCTATAATAACCCGCCAATCCCAGAAAAGACTGTATCTCCGTCGGTGTCTTCGGAGTGTCCCAATTCTTTATCGCTTCAATCTTGGCAGGGTCTACATGAATTCCCTCGCTGTTGACCACATGACCCAGAAATTGAACTTCTCTTAGCCAAAACTCACATTTGGAGAATTTGGCATAAAGTTTCTCTTCTTTCAACAGGTCCAAGATCTTTCTAAGGTGTTGCTCATGTTCTGTTTTGGTCTTGGAATAAATCAGTATGTCATCGATAAAAACAATAACAAACTGATCCAAGTACGGCTTGCACACTCGGTTCATGAGATCCATGAAAACCGCTGGTGCATTTGTCAATCCAAAAGGCATCACCATGAATTCGTAATGCCCGTATCTTGTTCGGAAGGCCGTTTTCGGTATGTCTTCGTCTTGAACTCTCAGTTGATGATATCCAGACCGCAAATCAATCTTTGAGAAGTACTGTGCTCCTTGTAGTTGGTCAAACAAATCATCAATCCTCGGCAATGGATACCGATTCTTGATGGTTAATTTGTTCAGCTCTCTGTAATCTATGCACATTCTGAACGATCCGTCTTTCTTCTTTACGAACAAAACCGGAGCTCCCCAAGGTGAGTAGCTCAGTCTGATGAAACCCTTGTCAAGTAGCTCCTGTAACTGATTAGACAATTCCTGCATCTCTGAAGGTGCTAACCTGTAAGGAGATTTAGCAACAGGAGTTGCTCCAGGAATTAAGTCAATACGAAATTCTACCGGTCGCGCAGGTGGCAAACCTGGTAGGTCTTCGGGGAATACTTCAGGATATTCTTTCACTACTGGTACATCTTGAATCTTCTTCTTGTCTTTCTCTTTTTCCAACACATGAGCCAGGAAGGCTATGCACCGCTTCTGTAGACACTTACGCGCCTTTATGCAAGAAATGATTTTGACACTTCGCTTTGCTTGATCCCCTTTAACTTCCAATACACGATCACTCGGCAATGGAATTCGAAGCAGCTTCTCAGAACAGATGACTTCCACTCGGTTAGATGAAAGCCAATCCATTCCAACAATGATATCAAAACTACCCAGCTCCATCGGTATCAAATCGATGGTAAATGTAAAATCATTTAGTGTCAATGGGCAGTTCCTATAAACTGTACTAACTGTGATCTGTTTCCCGTTAGCTACTTCTATAATGTAAGGGGAGTCTAACTGTTCCTCTATGGACTCTAGTTGACATGCAAAGTCGGTAGAGATAAAACTCTGATCCGCACCAGTATCAAATAAGACAGATGCATAAAAGTCATGTAAGAGAAACGTACCAGTGACCACATTTGGGTCCTGGCGTGCAGCTGGTGCTCCGATAGCAAAGGCTCGTCCACGGGGTGCTTGAACTGCTGGTTGAGCCTTCTTTGGGCAGTTCCTCGCAAAGTGGCCTTGTTCGCCACAATTATAGCATCCACCATTGTTCTGATTTGCTGGTGGAGGAAGAGCCAAAGCAGCATTGTTGACTGCTTGGTTAGGTGTCATCCTACAGTATTGGGCCCAATGGCCCTTTCTTCCACATCCCGTGCAATGTTTACACGGAGCGTCAGCAGGGTGATGATACTGACACTTGGCACACAGAGGAAACGTGCCAGTGTAAGGCTTGCGGTTGGGGTTTTGTGGTGCTGCTGTTACTTGTTGGAGAGGTGTGGCCACCGTGTAGTTCTTAATAGTCTTCTGTTTCTTCTTCTGATGGTGGTGGGGTTTCTTGGAAGACTCAGCCTTGTTCTTGCTGGGTTCAGCCTCTTTCTTTAAAGTTCCAGAGGCTACCATAAGATCAGTGAGTTTCCCAGACAGTCTCACTGCAGATTCAACAGTAGTAGGGTTGGCTGAAACAACCATGCCCTGAATGCAGGCGGGAAGTCCACCTACATAACGGTCTATCCTTTTCTCCAAAGTTGGTACCATGTCAGGTACCAAAGCAATCAACTCGTGGTAACGAGTTGTGTATCCCATGTGATCCGCTCCCTTCATCACATGGTTGGATAGTTCAACCTCTAATTTCTGCAGCTCGTTCTTGGGACAGAACTCTGTTCGCAGCAGTGTCTTGAAATCTTCCCATGGCATGGCCATGGCTTCTTCTCTTCCTCGAGCATTAATCTGACCGTTCCACCAGGTCAGAGCCCGTTTGTTGAATGTTCCCGCTGAGTAACGGACCTTGTGGTGTTCGGGGCAGCTGCAGAGATCCAACGTTGCCTCAATCTTCTCAATCCATTGGATTAGTCCAACGGCACCTTCAGACCCACTAAAACTGGGTGGTTTACATCCTACAAAGGACTTGTAGGAGTAGTGAGATGAATCTCCAGTATTTCCACTGGCTTCTCCTGATGTGTTGCCAGTGTTGAGGATCTCATTACGAAGACGAAGGAACATCTCCGGTATTGCCTCTTTCATCTGATTCGTCATCTGGCTACTCAGTAACGTCACCAGAGCGATAGTAGCAGGGTCCATAGTCGGTGTTGTGCCTGAACCAGATGCTTGAGTAATCAATGGAGGAGGGGGAGGAGGAGGTGGAGGAGGTGGTGGTGGAGAGTCATTCGGAGACGGTGTGGAGGAGTGTGGAGCCAAGTCTTGTGGTGGTAGCTGTATCAAGGGAGGTTGTCTTCGTGGAGGCATTCTGATCATAACCAATAAAGTCATTGGTTAGTGCAATGATCGAATACAGAAGGCAATATGCAAATAAGTCTTAAGTCTTACTTTCTCTACATGCAGGGTCCCTAGGTTATAGTCTAGGCCAAACCATTTAAACAAGTGACCTATATTTCTCTATAACCATGGCTCTGATACCAATCTGTCACACCCCGAGCCGGCGGGGTAGGATCGGAATCCCCGTCGGGCGGAAGGTTCCCGGGGCGCGATATCGGGAGTGATAATCGAAGTGATCAGATTGTCTACATTGCACATGATGTAAATGAGAAATGCTAAATATAATAGAATTACAAAGTTAAATTACAGCAGTAACGTTTATAATTTAACAATGTAAATCTATTGTAAAACATCAATATATGACTATCTTGTATTTACACAAGATATACAAAATAATTTATATCATGATGTCTTCAAAAGTATGCAGGTCCAAAATACTAGTCTTCTATCTGAAGTCCTAGTCCAAAAGAAATGACTTCCTAATTGACCTGTTCGTCACCTGAGAAGTCATGCAAAAATAAAGGTCAACACATGGTTGGTGAGTTCATATAGTTTAGTATTTGAAAATGATTTGAAAATGATTTGAAAACCTCCTTTGGTAAAGACCCTAACCCCATTAACTTCACATGTAATATCCAAATCGGTATGCTTATATATAGGGCATATGTAGGGTCGAACTTACCGCCCGCCCAGCCAACATCCCACCACATACTAATTCACATATGACACTGTTGTTAATGATAATTAAGCATTTTTACCCATAACACAATCCCATATGTACCTCTGTTTATAGTTCCTGTCATTACAATCATTTGAAATCCCTGTTGATTCCTTAAGTTCATCATACAATATGATTAACCACACAATTGTATAAACAGTTATAAATGCTTAATTAAACAAGTAAATAAACATTTAATAAAATCTAAGTCCTTATGATTGGGGCCTATGGTCATACTCGAGTAGACTAGTCTGTCAATCTAGGTACTTAGTAGTTAGGGAATTCTGTAAATATCATCAAACATAAGACCTACAAGTCAATCAGTCTAGCTAGGACTTCTTGAAATATAGGATTTCTGAGTTCAATGTGTTGGCAAATGTTATCTCTGATATTTCACATACTACCCCTTAAAATGATTTAATGATCGTCTGATTTTGTCACAAGATGTACTTGATGTGTTGATCATAGAATACAAGATTCATTGATCGGTTGTACACTTGATTCGTTGTTCAACAAACACTTGGTTTGTAAAACATTGAATGTTGTCTTTGCAAAGATTGTTTTGTTGATGTCTTGATGTCCCACACTTGTTTTGTCAAAATGTTCGATTTGATCCCTTGAATTCACCCACTTGTTTTGTCAAAATGTTTGATTTGTTTCCTTGAATTCACCCACTTGATTTCCCAAAATGTTTGTTTTGACTTGTTTGAAATGTTTTGACTTATTGAAAGGTTTAGTTTGACTTGATTATTCACTTAAAATATAAGTGAATCAGTTAATAAACCTGCATAAACTCTTCCTAGACGTGGTCTAGGATAACATTCATATATATGTAAAACATACAAATTTAAAAGCATTAAAGTAAACAATTTAAGTATACAGTTTACGCATGCTTCTCAGCCCCGCGTTTTAAAACAAAAATGTTAGAAAAGGGGCAATGAACTCACCTGTGCTGCTATGTAATTTGATCTAACACAAAATGCGCGCTCCTGTATGTAAGCTAAGTTTCTTCGGTTCCTGAGTTATTTTATAAGAATTCGAATATAATAAGTACGCGTAGTAGTCGTTGTGCCTAAGGTTTGGTCTTGTTGTGTGTGCAACTAAGTGTCTTAGTCCCTAAGTGTATCTAGAATCTAGTCTAACTTAGTTTCCCCTTCTAATGATCCCAATTCCCATGATTAGTTACATAACTTACCTTTAAATTTTAGAAAATTTTGGCAGAGTTTCCTTTGTTTTTAAAACAATTCCAGACAATTAAATCGTCTCTTTTTCAACAAATCCTCAAACAATTGAATCAAAGTAAATATTTAAATCAAACCATTACAATTAACTTAATAAACTTAAAAGAAACCGAGGTCATTTACAATTTACATTTCAAATTAAACAAGATTTTAGAAATTTACTAAATCATCTTTTAACTAATTTCACAATGCCATTTATTTTATCAAAATATCATTACATGATTTACGTCATCATTTAATACAGGATGGGCTTCACTAAGCCCCATTGGGCCCACTTAGGCCCAATTGAACTTCCTTGATTTCTATTTGGTTTCTAGACTTGAACCTTTGATTCTCGTGATCCCATGAAAATGTTATTGGGTTATGAATCCATCTTATGTCCGGTAACAACTCACGTGGAGTTATTATTGCATGTAAATTGTTAGTTTGTCATAGCTATCCTTAACCCATGCATACACGATATGTTTATACATGCATGCAACTTATGTTATCAACTTCCCATGCAAACGATAGGTTTTGAATGATCCACTAACCATTTACTATATTATAACATTAGTTTCTTGGCTCCTAGACTCATATTAACCGCATTATACAACTCCTAGGTTCGATATAGGGTATAGGGCAGCGAACCTTATTGAGTTAGCCACCATAGGTTCGGCTAATTCTTCCAGTCCCAACGAACCCTCATAGTTCGGCTACATAAACATAAGGTTCGCCCAATACACCACCGAACCCATAGGGTTCGGCTCCCTAGGTTCGCCATGCTAAGGTTCGTTTTCTAGGGTTCGTCCAAGGAGAGTTCGTGGGTTTAGGGTTCGGTGATCAAATGATGCAGGATTCGGCATAAAGAAGCTGCAGGTGCGTTTCAGCCCGCACAGGGTTCGTTGCAGGCCCTGCAGGTTCGTTTCAGTGGCAAAAGGGTTCGTTGCAGGGTAATGGTTCGGTGCTCAAGGTTCGTTCCTAATCCAGCTACCCTAGATGAGGGTTCGGCTAGTCCTTAGCCGTTTGAAAGGGTTCGGCCGACTAGAGGAGACCACGAACCGGTGCTATCATCTTCTTCTAAATTGCTAAACCTGTTACAAGCTCAATCCTAACAGTTCCTGAGTGTATATAGCATCTTAACTCAAGTATTTTAAGTGTTTTACATCGTTTATAATCACAAGATCACTTAATTTCGTGAAAACCCTCTAAAACCGAATTTAAAACGGGTGTTTACCTCCAATTTCGTGGATGAAATCTCGAAATACTTGTACTTCCTTGATCTACGTCGTGTAGTGGTCGTTTTGAACCGAGAATCACTTGAATCCGATGCAAGATGGTTGAGAAATCTTAGAGAGATGTTGAATATTTGTAGAGAGAGAGAGAGACGAGATTGAGAGAGAGATGTGAGGTTGGTGATGATGATTATGGCATTTAATTACCATAATAAATGCTTCACCACACCCGGTTGATCGGTCTCGTTCGGTTTCGCGTATTATGCCGTGTCGCGTAGTTTACGCGACGAAACGACACGGTTATAAAATTAGAAATCTTTTAATTATTCAAGGTTGTAATTCCTAATAAATTAACTAATATCTTCTTATTTATTAAACAAATTTAAAATATTAATTAACTGTTTAAATCGAAATGTACGGTCGTCGCGCGTATTCGTACGAATCGTCACCCGCACGAACACAACGATAACTATACTTTTCAATCTTGTTTTCTAATTATAGAATATCATTCAGAACGTTAAACTTTCAGATATATTCGTACAGATCGTCACCTATACGAATAACCCGTCCATTTAGCATTCACATAACGATATTCGTGTGTTTTGTTCTTTAAAGCCTCACATACGTTTATACATAATAATTCCTAAGCAAATAATCACATGATGGTTCTGTATTGCCAGATAATTATCCGACTCAAGAACCATTGTTCTGAACTGTGTTTCTGTTAAATGTGTCTGAAACTGTTCTATGACAACTCACCATGATAATGATAAATGACATGAATATGAAAATTACTGAAATGTGTATGATTCATACCTGTTTTTACTGTTCATGTACTGTAGAGATCACTGTTCCGATAACGGTTCCGGCACTGATGTTACACAATGTTTGAATGAGTCTATAAAGAGTGTTGTGCATTTTTAAAACCTTAGAACTTGAGAACACCTAATTAGTAATGATAAGTATACAATGGTTCACATTAAGATGTTTGAAGGGCCATGTATAATGGCAGATATTGAGCTCTAAAGACCTACATATATACACCAAACATAATGATTCAAAAATACACAGTAGGACAAATAACATCTTTAAATGAGTCTAAAAAGAGTGTTGTGCATTTTTAAAACCTTAGAAATTGAGAACACCTAATTAGTAATGATAAGTATACAATGGTTCACATTAAGATGTTTGAAGGGCCATGTATAACTGCAGATATTGAGCTCTAAAGACCTATATATATACACAAAACATAATGATTCAAAAATACACAGTAGGACAAATAACATCTTTAAATGAGTCTAAAAAGTTGCAGGTATATATATGTATGTTTATAAGTTGCAGGTTCTAGGTTTCTGGTTTCATGTTTCTGGCATATATATAATTGGACTTAACATGGTTTCATGTTCCATGTTTATGTTTGTGGATCACAGTATTCTAAAAAATAGCAGAGAAATGAATTGTGCTTGAGGTGGATAACTTAAGTTTAGTTATTCACTGTGTTCTCTATAAATACAGCATTTGACCTGCTTCTTTTTAAGCTAACTTTTTTGACCCATTAGAGATAAAACATAAAAAGATTTAAACAAGCGTTAATATGTTATCTTAGCTCACCTCTTCTTTATTCTGGATAAGCACCAAGTGCGGTAGTTGTTGTATCTGTTTATAATTTCATCTTTTAAGTATTTTGTATCTGAAATGTTAACCAACTTGTTTACTATCTTCACTCCAGTTAATGACAAAATCATTATTCATCACTTCGAATCTTATTAATTACCAATTAAAATGTGTCGCCCAACCTATGAATAACCCAAAAATATCTTAGTGACTTAGATAAACCAAACAACAGTGGGCCATAAGGGGCCTGTGTATGTATGTTTTTAAAAGTCATTATGCAGCATATTTAAAGTTTTTAAAAGTCATTATGCAATATATTTTTATACAGGTATGTATGTATGTATTTATGTGTGTTTGTTTATTTTATAATTCCGCAGCCCCTTTTATGTTGTTATTGTCATTGTATGTCATTGTTTATCCGGTTCATATATTTATACATTTCACGTGAGTATATGAGTGTGTATGTAAGCAGATGTGTATGTGTGATTAAATAAAATGGAATTTTTTTAAATACTTATATGTATGCATATGTGTATGTACATATGTGCAGGTATGTATAATTGGACTTAACATGGTTTCATGTTCCATGTTTATGTTTGTGGATCACAGTATTCTAAAAAATAGCAGAGAAATGAATTGTGCTTGAGGTGGATAACTTAAGTTTAGTTATTCACTGTGTTCTCTACAAATACACCATTTGACCTGCTTCTTTTTAAGCTAACTTTTTTGACCCATTATAAGTGAATTGTTGGTTTTGTTTTTCTTAAGAGTTGCAAATCATAACCTTTAACTTTTTAAGACAATTGTAAGGGAATTGTAAGGGAAATCATAACCTTGCAGGTCATAAAACACACACATATACACAAGCTATTCCAAGTTTTTTTAAGACAATTGTAAGGGAAATAAAGGATAAAAGTAAAAAAATACCTACTATGCGCTAACAGAGTTGAGAAATGATATTAAAAACTTGCCAAACAAACATACGATTTCTAAGAGAAAAGATCAAAGAAAAGGTATTCACCCACCTGGTTACATGATGCTATTTAAAGAAGTTAACAATGGTGTGATTATCAACTACAAACAAAATCACATAAACGATTATTACAAATGTATATGCAGCAATGTAATTTTTTACTATTAAATCTAAAAAACTTACATGTTCAGGTCATATTTTATGAAAACTGATTTTGCTACTTTTAATTAACATCAACATATGAGCACATTAACTTGAATTAACATCAAGATAGGCATAAAACACACACATATACACATATACAGCCCCCTTGCAGGTCATAAAACACACACATATACACATTCTGGATAAGCACCAGGTGCGGTAGTTGTTGTATCTGTTTATTATTTCATCTTTTAAGTATTTTGTATCTGAAATGTTAACTAACTTGTTTACTATCTTCACTATAAATACACCTTTTGACCTACTTCTTTTTAAGCTAACTTTTTTGACCCATTATAAGTGAATTGTTGGTTTTGTTTTTCTTAAGAGTTGCAAATCATAACCTTTAACTTTTTAAGACAATTCTAACTTAAGTTTAGTTATTCACTTGTTCTCTAAACACACCATTTGACCTGCTTCTTTTTAAGCTAACTTTTTAGAACCCATTATAAGTGAATTGTTGGTTTTGTTTTTATTAAGAGTTGCAAATCATAACCTTTAACTTTTTAAGACAATTGTAAGGGAATTGTAAGGGAAATCATAACCTTGCAGGTCATAAAACACACACATATACACAAGCTATTCCAAGTTTTTTTAAGACAATTGTAAGGGAAATAAAGGATAAAAGTAAAAAAAATACCTACTATGCACTAACAGAGTTGAGAAATGATATTAAAAACTTGCCAAACAAACATACGATTTCTAAGAGAAAAGATCAAAGAAAAGGTATTCACCCACCTGGTTACATGATGCTATTCAAAGAAGTTAACAATGGTGTGATTATCAACTACAAACAAAATCACATAAACGATTATTACAAATGTATATGCAGCAATGTAATTTTTTACTATTAAATCTAAAAAACTTACATGTTCAGGTCATATTTTATGAAAACTGATTTTGCTACTTTTAATTAACATCAACATATGAGCACATTAACTTGAATTAGCATCAAGATAGGCATAAAACACACACATATACACATATACAGCCCCCTTGCAGGTCACAAAACACACACATATACACAAGCTATTCCAAAATTTTTTAAGACAGTTGTAAGGGAACTAAAGGATAAAAGTAAAAAAAAATGACCTACTATGCACTAACATCAAGCAATGACCAACCAAATGTAAGGCCCCGAAACCGGGCACCTCGCAGAGGTTGGTTTTCATCATAACACATAGCTCTTAAACTTAAAACTTTCATAATCATGCAGCGGAAATGTAAACATAGTTTGTTAAACAGAAATCAGTAAAGCGTCTATATCAAAAACATTTCGGATTGCCAAAACCATCGAATTCTCTATCTTGATGCCCCGAGCTCCATACCTTCTTTCTCCTTAGCCTTAACCTGACATACATGCTAAATCAAGTCAGCTTACGCTGGTGAGTTCTAGTTTTCGTAAAACAACATTAAACATACATATCATAAACACCATTTCATACACATAGTCCATAACCTTAGCACATATCATCATTTCCATCATCGTCATACGTTCCACTGTCACCATACGAACAGTGGGCTTATGCCGGGACAAGGCTCCATGTTTATAGTCCGATCGACTCTTACCATGTTTATAGTCCGATCGACTCTTACCATGTTTATAGCCCGATCGGCTCTTACCATGTTTATAGCCCGATTGGCTCCGTGTTTATAGCCCGGTCGGCTCCATGTTTATAGTCCGGTTGACTCTCTTGTTTATAGTCCGGTCGACTCCTTGTTTATAGTCCGATCGACTCCATGTTTATAGCCCGATCGGCTGTTCATATCCTGATACGATCAGGTCATCTTTCATTTTCACCCAGTACAAGTACCGGAGCATCATCATTCACACATACCCTATAGCACGTATAGGGACATCATTCATTCATCATACATTATACACTAGCATCATATCGTCATTCATCATAATCCTCATACATTTCATGCTAGCATTATAACATTATTCATCGGGTAAATCATGGCATCTTAGGCATGTCATACTAGCCTCATTTCATCATACCATCATAACATACTAGCATCATTTCATCATACCATCATAACATACTAGCATCGTTATCACATCATAACATCATGGTATCATACTATCATCCTAGCCACCTAGGATCTTGCCATATCCCTATAACTATTCTCATAGTTATCGTCATGAAGCATGTGATCATAAAGTCATCATCATATCATATGCTAGCATCATTATCATGTCATGTTATTCATCATCATGACTCATTTATCATGCATACACCATGCTAACACATAAACATGCATACATAGTCAGGGCGTATCATCATTCATAAGCACATAACATCATAGACATAACAATAAGCATGTATGTCAGCCCAAAACATCAAACATAAAAGAGGGCGTCTAGAACTCACCGGATATTGGCTCCTTATCTTCTTAACTGAACTCCTTAGTTAAGACCTGGGAACCTACATCATTACATCGTCTCATCACATACCATTCTTAGACTTAGGATATATCCTAAGTCCTCATAGCCTACTAGTCCCCCCTCATAACTTCAAGTCCTCGAACTTGGATAGTATACGAAATACCCATGTACACGAAATCCCTGTATTCGAAATTAATGTACACGAAGTAACCTTTGTACACGAAATGGCCATGTACTCGAATTACCCCTGTACTCGAAATACCCATGTACTCGACATACCCATGTACTCGAAATACCCATGTACACGAAATTCTAAGTATGATTTCGAGTACCCTTAGTGTATAGCTTCGTGTACTCATCATTTCATTATTAGACATCTCAGAAATTCATCTAAGGCCTTGGGGAGCTAGTTCTAGGTTCCTTAGGTTGTTACCAACGTATTGGAACCTCAAAGTCACGAACTTTATGCATAGAGGTCTGAGCTTTATGCACAAGTTCACTCTTTGTTTAACCATCCTAACTTTTGCATAAAAATCCTAGCTTTTTGGTTTGGAACACTTACTTGAAGCTAGATGATCACTCCTGTAGATTCTCGTGCGTTTCCTCCTTCGTTTAGTCGATCAAAGCTTGATTCTTGAAACTCTTGGGCTTAAACTTCGAGTACTCGAGAGCAGATAAACTTCCAGTCAAAGTCTGTCACGCTTCCCAAGGCACTACTATTTATAGGCAGGGGCTAGTACACGAAATCCTGAGTACACGAATCCTGGCATACTCGAAATTGGTGTACTCGAAATCTTACCATTTCGAGTACACGATCTGTAATCCTAGCCTTGGTTATTTTTCGTCTATTTTCCTACAAGTTAATTGTTCGTCACGCATTGGTAAGTTCAAGTAACTTGTATTAGAAAATTTGGGATGTTACAAGTCTCCCCTCCTTACAATAGGTTTCGTCCCGAAACCTGCCTCGTTACGTATCGAACAGATGAGGATATAAGTTCCTCATCTCGTCTTCCAATTCCCACGTCGTGTCTGAACCCTTCCGATGCTTCCACTGAACTCTTACCTGACGAACCGTTTTATTCCGTAGCTGTTTTTCCTTCGTATCCACAATGGGGACTGGTTCTTCAATGTAGTTCAGCCGGTCATCGACCTCAATGTCATCCAAAGGAATATGTGCTAGCTCGTCTGCCAAACACTTCCTAAGATGTGATACGTGGAAGGTAGGATGAATCCCGTTCAGCTCCTCTGGTAGGTCCAGTCGATACGCGACTTTCCCTACCCTTGCCTTTATCGGAAACGGTCCGATGTACCTCGGACTCAACTTGCCTCGCTTTCTGAATCGAATGATTCCCTTCCATGGTGATACTTTCAGCAACACTCGATCGCCAACATCAAACTCGATCGGTCTTCGGCGCTTGTCAGCGTAAGACTTTTGGCGATCTTGTGCAGCTTTCATTCGAGCTTTTATCACCCGTAGCTTTTCTGCCATTTCAATCACGGCAGCCTTGTTTCCCATTTCTTTCTGTCCAATTTCACCCCAGCATACCGGGGTTCTACATCGCCTTCCGTACAACGCCTCATATGGGGGCATTCCGATGCTGGAGTGGTAGCTGTTGTTGTATGAAAACTCCACCAATGGCAAGTGGTCATCCCAGCTCCCTCCAAAATCGATAATGCACGCCCTAAGCATATCCTCCAACGTTTGAATAGTCCTTTCCGACTGTGCATCCGTCTGAGGGTGATAGGCGGTACTGATATTTAACCTCGTTCCCATGGCGTCATGAAACTACTTCCAGAATCTGGAAGTAAACCTCGTATCCCGATCTGACACAATGGAGACAGGAACTCCATGTCTGGCCACAATCTCTTTCACGAACAACTCAGACAACTTTTCGGACGTATACGTTTCCCTGATAGGGAGGAAGTGTGCACTCTTCGTCAGTCGATCCACAATCACCCATATGGTATCATGCCGTTTAGCTGTCTTTGGTAGCTTGGTGATGAAATCCATGGTGACGTGTTCCCATTCTAGAGGTTGCACATATCCATAGGGCTTCTGATGTTCAGCCTTCACTTGCGCACAAGTAAGGCACCTGTTCACATACTGCATCACATTAAACTTCATGCCCGGCCACCAGTAATCCTGTCGAAGATCTTGATACATCTTCGTTGCACCGGGGTGCACCGAATAACGTGACTTGTGGGCTTCATCTAAAATTCTCGTTCGAATGTCCCCATTTCTGGGCACCCACATTCGACCGAATCGCATCTTTATTCCATGGTCATTGTCTTCCAAGTTCTTGACTTGTCCGAAGACTCGTTCAAAACCCACATTTTCCTCTTTCAATCCCTCCTGTTGCGCCTGTTTGAGCTCGTTCAAAAAGTCTGGAGTTATTACCAAACTATACGATTTTACCCGTATGGCAGGATGATCAGTCTTGCGACTCAGAGCATCCGCCACCACATTGTCCTTTCCCGGGTGATATAGAATATCACAATCATAATCCTTTAGCAGCTCAAGCCATCATCTCTGCCTCATGTTCAAATCCTTTTGCTCGAAGAAATACTTCAAGCTCTTGTGGTCGGTATAGATGGTACTCCGTACTCCATACAAGTAGTGTCTCCATATTTTCAATGCAAACACCACTGCAGCGAGTTCAAGATCGTGGGTCGGGTAGTTAGCCTCATGAATCTTTAGCTGGCACGAAGCATAAGCTATCACCCTTCCCCTTTGCATCAGTGCGCATCCCAACCCTTGTCGCGATGCATCGGCATACACAACAAGATCATCATTTCCATCCGGCAGTGCTAGAACAGGAGCTTGGGTAAGTTTCTCCTTTAGCACTGAAAACGCTTGTTCTTGGTTTGGACCCCATTCGTACTTTACGTCTTTCTTCGTGAGCTTCGTCAGTGGCGTCGCTATCTTGGAGAAGTCATGAATAAATCTCCAATAGTAACCGGCCAAACCAAGAAAACTGCGTACTTCCGTAGGTGACTTCGGAGGGCTCCATTTCATAATCGTTTCAACTTTAGCTGGATCTACCAAAATGCCTTCTGGGTTCACCACGTGACCCAGAAACTGTACCTCTCGTAACCAGAAAGCGCATTTGGAGAATTTAGCATAAAGTTTCTCTTTCCTCAGGATCTCCAATGCCTCACGTATGTGGCAAGCATGGTCTCCCTCGTTCTTTGAATAAAGCAATATATCATCAATAAACACTATCACCGATTGGTCCAGCATCGGTCGACATACTCTGTTCATTAAATCCATAAATGATGCGGGAGCATTCGTCAATCCAAATGACATAACGAGAAACTCGTAATGTCCATAACGCGTACGGAAAGCAGTCTTTAGAATATCCTGCTCTCGAACTTTCAATTGATGGTAACCGGATCGGAGATCTATCTTTGAGAACTAGCTTGCACCTTGCAATTGATCGAACAAGTCATCAATTCTAGGTAGAGGATAGCTGTTCTTTACGGTCAACTTATTCAGTTCCCTGTAATCGATACACATACGCATACTTCCATCTTTCTTCTTAACGAACAACACCGGGGCTCCCCACGGAGAGACACTCGGTCGTATAAAACCTTTATCTAGGAGTTCTTGTAGCTGGGTCATCATTTCCTTCATCTCGTTTGGAGCTAAACGGTACGGTGTTTTGGCAACGGGTTGTGCCCCCGGCACTAAGTCGATCTGGAACTCAATTTCCCGTTCGGGTGGTAATCCAGGAAATTCCTCAGGGAATACATCGGGGAAGTTACACACCACGGGAACATCATCAATCGTCCTCATATCCATACGTTCCTCAATAATGTAGGCCAAGTAGGCTACACACCCTCGCCTCATCATAACATCAGCCTTGATCATCGAAATGATCTTAGGCGCATACATCGCTTTATCACCATAAACCGTCACGGAGCTCCCATCCATCGCACGTAAACATATCATCTTTCGTCGACATACAATGTTAGCCTCATATTTGGCTAACCAGTCCATACCCAAAACTACATCGAATCCTCCAAAGGTAATAAGAAACAATCGTACTAGGAACCTATGACCTCCTATCTCAACATAGCAATCATCAATAGCCTAAGTCACCCTGGTCATCTTACCAATAGCCGTCTCTATCTCAAATACCCGATCTATCTTCTTGACCTTCCCAGATAACCCATCACAGAAAGTAGAAGACACAAAGGCACCAGAATCAAACAATACAGAAGTAGGAATATTGTTGATAGAAAAGGTACCTGTGAACACATCAGGGTCCTCAATCGCATCATCCTTTTTCATCGTAAAGGCTCGTGCTTTAGCCTTCTGCTTCTCCTTTCCTTTTTCTTCTTTCTTACCCGAGCCCGAAGCATCGGCCCGAGGTTGCCTGCAATCTTTGGACAGATGTCCAACCCCATTACAGTTATAGCATCGAATCGTACCGGGACAGTTGGCTAAAAAGTGCCCCACCTTTCCACATCTGAAACATAAGTTTGTGCCCACACGGCACAGCCCAGAGTGGCTCTTGCCACACTTACGGCATAGACCTGTTTCCTCTCGCTTGATCTTCTTTCCAGAAGTCTTTCGTTGGTCTGTTCGACCCCTCTTAGTCCCGGAAGACTCCTTCACCCTGGTTTCCTCTTTCACTGGCTCATCGGCCATCACATCATCCCATACAATACCACTGAGTTCAACAGTGGAGTCAAAGGTCTTAGGAGCATTGGCCTTGACATGAATTCTTACTTTTGGAGGCAAGCCCTCCATGTACAACTTCACCCTGCGTTCCTCGGTAGAAACCAGATGAGGAACCAGTCTTGCCATCTCATTGAACCGTGAAGTGTACTGCCTGTGATTCAGGCTTCCCGCTTTCAGCACTAGAAACTCCCTTTCAACCTTATCCAGCTCATTCTTGGGACAGAACTGCTTAGTGACCAGTTCCTTTAGATCATCCCAAGTCATCTTCTACATATCGGCTGCAGCCTTGGACTGCTTAATGGTGTTCCACCAGTGGAGTGCCTCCTCAACAAAAGAGTGAGCTGCAAACTTGACAGCCTGGTCGATTCGACACTCACTGATGGAGACAACAGCCTCCATCGCGGATATCCAGTGGCAGGTGGCTACAGCATCCTTCTTACCATCGAAGATCGGTGGGTTGCATCCCTTGAAGGACTTGTAATCACAGCCCTTTAGTTTCCCAGTCATAGAATCACCGCTCTTTGTCTCGATGATCACAACTTCTTCATCTCCCTTGGAGCTTTCCTTAGTCCCCTCAGACTTTTCCTTCAATGCATCCTTTAATGCCTTAGCAATCATTGCCGGCATCTTTTCATCCATGATCTTGCAGACCTCATCAGAAATGGCCTTTACTACAATCGGCTCTAGCGTGAATTCCCCTTCGTCTTCCGGTTGCTCACTGGTCTCGTTTTCTCCGTCATTGACGGGTTCTTCAGTCTCGACATGCGGTTCCTCGGCTTCATGTGGCTTCTTTCGCGGTCTACCCTTTTGTCCGACCATTTTAACTTTCTACATAATGCAACAATTGATGAGTCAGTACAGGAATTAGTTTAGCACGAAATAAGTGTTGTAAATCGTTAATGACGTTGATCAGGTGTTATTAACCATTTACCCAACTCATAGGCTCTAAACGTTTCCCATCCCATCTCCTCAATGTGCATGACACTAACTACTTACATAACCTTACATCTATCCTTTAACTCAACATAAACATTCAGCTCGTGGCATCCGTTCATCCGTGGTTGGCAATCCGCGTCAATTAATCCCATTATCAGTTTAAGTCTTAGCATTTGGGATGCTAAGATCTCTCAAACTATGGCTCTGATACCAACTTGTAAGGCCCCGAAACCAGGCACCTCGCAGAGGTTGGTTTTCATCATAACACATAGCTCTTAAACTAAAAACTTTCATAATCATGCAGCAGAAATGTAAACATAGTTTGTTAAACAGAAATCAGTAAAGCGTCTATATCAAAAACATTTCGGATTGCCAAAACCATCGAATTCTCTATCTTGATGCCCCGAGCTCCATACCTTCTTTCTCATTAGCCTTAACCTGACATACATGCTAAATCAAGTCAGCTTACGCTGGTGAGTTCTAGTTTTCGTAAAACAACATTAAACATACATATCATAAACACCATTTCATACACATAGT
Organism: Mikania micrantha; assembly: GCA_009363875.1. Classification (NCBI taxonomy): domain Eukaryota; kingdom Viridiplantae; phylum Streptophyta; class Magnoliopsida; order Asterales; family Asteraceae; genus Mikania; species Mikania micrantha. Next base: position 14,916,320 of record CM018681.1, read on the forward strand.
CCATAACCTTAGCACATATCATCATTTCCATCATCGTCATACGTTCCACTGTCACCATACGAACAGTGGGCTTATGCCGGCACAAGGCTCCATGTTTATAGTCCGATCGACTCTTACCATGTTTATAGTCCGATCGACTCTTACCATGTTTATAGCCCGATCGGCTCTTACCATGTTTATAGCCCGATCGGCTCCGTGTTTATAGCCCGGTCGGCTCCATGTTTATAGTCCGGTTGACTCTCTTGTTTATAGTCCGGTCGACTCCTTGTTTATAGTCCGATCGACTCCATGTTTATAGCCCGATCGGCTGTTCATATCCTGATACGATCAGGTCATCTTTCATATTCACCCAGTACAAGTACCGGAGCATCATCATTCACACATACCCTATAGCACTTATAGGGACATCATTCATTCATCATACATTATACACTAGCATCATATCGTCATTCATCATAATCCTCATACATTTCATGCTAGCATTATAACATTATTCATCGGGTTAATCATGGCATCTTAGGCATGTCATACTAGCCTCATTTCATCATACCATCATAACATACTAGCATCATTTCATCATACCATCATAACATACTAGCATCGTTATCACATCATAACATCATGGTATCATACTATCATCCTAGCCACCTAGGATATTGCCATATCCCTATAACTATTCTCATAGTTATCGTCATGAAGCATGTGATCATAAAGTCATCATCATATCATATGCTAGCATCATTATCATGTCATGTTATTCATCATCATGACTCATTTATCATGCATTCATCATACTTAGCATACTACCATGCATACACCATGCTAACACATAAACATGCATACATAGTCAGGGCATATCATCATTCATAAGCACATAACATCATAGACATAACAATAAGCATGTATGTCAGCCCAAAACATCAAACATAAAAGAGGGCGTCTAGAACTCACCGGATAATGGCTCCTTATCTTCTTAACCGAACTCCTTAGTTAAGACCTGGGAACCTACATCATTACATCGTCTCATCACATATCATTCTTAGACTTAGGATATATCCTAAGTCCTCATAGCCTACTAGTCCCCCCCTCATAACTTCAAGTCCTCGAACTTGGATAGTATACGAAATACCCATGTACACGAAATCCCTGTATTCGAAATTAATGTACACGAAGTAACCTTTGTACACGAAATGGCCATGTACTCGAATTACCCCTGTACTCGAAATACCCATGTACTCGACATACCCATGTACTCGAAATACCCATGTACACGAAATTCTAAGTATGATTTCGAGTACCCTTAGTGTATAGCTTCGTGTACTCATCATTTCGTTATTAGACATCTCAGAAATTCATCTAAGGCCTTGGGGAGCTAGTTCTAGGTTCCTTAGGTTGTTACCAACGTATTGGAACCTCAAAGTCACGAACTTTATGCATAAAGGTGTGAGCTTTATGCATAAGTTCACTCTTTGTTTAACCATCCTAACTTTTGCATAAAAATCCTAGCTTTTTGGTTTGGAACACTTACTTGAAGCTAGATGATCACTCCTATAGATTCTCGTGCGTTTCCTCCTTCGTTTAGTCGATCAAAGCTTGATTCTTGAAACTCTTGGGCTTAAACTTCGAGTACTCGAGAGCAGATAAACTTCCAGTCAAAGTCTGTCACGCTTCCCAAGGCACCACTATTTATAGGCAGGGGCTAGTACACGAAATCCTGAGTACACGAATCCTGGCATACTCGAAATTGGTGTACTCGAAATCTTACCATTTCGAGTACACGATCTGTAATCCTAGCCTTGGTTATTTTTCGTCTATTTTCCTACAAGTTAATTGTTCGTCACGCATTGGTAAGTTCAAGTAACTTGTATTAGAAAATTTGGGATGTTACATCAAAACATTCAAGTTGCATCATCTGGTTAAAAGAACCAACTTTGTTAGCATGCCATTGTATTATTTACTACTCTACAAATAAAAACAGCAGGATCAAATTAATTGGTTCACATTAAGATGTTTGAAGGGCCATGTATAATGGTAGATATTGAGCTCTAAAGACCTACATATATACACAAAACATAGTGTATGCATCAGTTAGAAAATACTGCATCAGTTAGAAAATATGCAAGCATACATGCCTGAGCTCTAAAGACATCTCACTTTACTACCTCCCTCAAAATGTTGTATTATTAAAAATAATTTGAGTTATAAAAAACAACTACTCAAATCATATTGTTAGGTTTGTTAAGGTTTTTTATGGATTTATACATTTTATCTTGTCGCATCTTTAAATGAGTCTATAAAGAGTGTAGTGCATTTTTAAAACCTTAAAAATTGAGAACACCTAATTAGTAATGATAAGTATACAATGGTTCACATTAAGATGTTTGAAGGGCCATGTATAATGGCAGATATTGAGCTCTAAAGACCTACATATATACACAAAACATAGTGTATGCATATATGCAGCAATGTATGTAAAATAAGTGTATGTATGTATTCAACTATGTATATAAACAGAAGTGTATGTATGTATGCATCGTAAATGAGGTTAACATACCAAATTATGAAGCAACCGTAGAGATGCAAACACAGAACCAACCGTAGAGAGGCAAGCAGAGAAGCAAATTAAGTAGCGTAGATAGCCAAACACATGAGGTAACAAACTAAACATACAAAATTACATACCAATTAAACACATATAAAACTTGATTGCATACAAAATTACATAACAATTAGGCTAAAATGGCATACCAAATTTCTGAGGGAGGTAGAGGCAAACGCAATAGAAGCAGTAGGAGCGGTGAAGAACAGGCTTCTTTATAAGTGAAATCCGAAAATTTGAATTTTAAATTTGGAGCCATTGCTTCTTCTTTCGTCTATGAAGCTTTCAGAAACGATTTATCCAAGACAATTCAGGCCACCTCTTTCGTCTTCTATCCTCAGATGGATTCAGGGATTGACAATTCACTTCTGGTTGTGAAATTTTCAGAATAAGGAACAAAATCAAACTGAAGGTTAATAAGGCGAGTGGGGATTTCTGATTTTAGGGTGTAGAAGACGATTATGGAAAAGATATGCCAGGGATATGAGAAAGTAGGGTAAACGGGTAATTGTTAGGCAAATGAACCTTAAAGGATGAGTGCAATAAACTGTTGTACCCAATGCTTTCCAACTTTTATTTTTCTTAAATTTAAGACAATTCACCCTTCTCTCTCCAATAGTCATTATAAAGGAGTATAGATATATATATAATAAAATTTTATATTTTTGTATACTTTGTAATTTCGAGGGCGAAATTTTTCTAAGAGTGGTAGAATTATAATATGCACATAAACAAATAAATAAAATACATATTAAAAAAAAAACCCTGAAATAAATGATCTAATCGGATTCTAATCTTCCTTACTAATAAATGATTCCAAGAAATGCCACATGGCATTCTCATGTTATTCCAAAAAAAAAAATTATTGTTTAATATACAAACTCACATTTAATGTTATTAATAATATACATTGTTTACATAAATACACTAAATTAATGTTTGATAATAAATATAATTTATGTTTAATGTTATATGTGTGTGTATTAAAAACATTTTTTTATATTTTGTTATATTTAAAGTTTTTTAATATAAAAAATGTATAACTAATATTATTATTTTTGATATAATTATTTAATAAAAAAGAATATAATAATAAATAATTAAAAAATAAAATAATTTTTATTCATAAATCTGTGTAATACACGGGTATATAACCTAGTATTTGAATATGGAAGGTTTTTTTGAAATAATACCCACAACCTTACCCGACCCAACTAAAAATATGATTCAGAACCGATCTATACTCGAACCATATCGCGTTAATCCGTATTTGAGTGCCAAATTTTCTTAATCCAAGGTTTAACTTCTTTATTAATCAAATGGCATTCGACATAAATTGGGTCATAAGAGTTTAGTAACAATTAATTGTATTAAATTACCATTTAGTAACAATAGAAGAAACCGCTCATATACGCACTCGATTAACTTGCCTCTTTGAAAACCAATTTGTAGAAGATTACAATTGCCAAAGTCTTATCGTTTTGCACTAGGAACCATTATCAAACCTTTCATAAAACAACATCAAGAAGCCAATTTTATCAATAACCAATTCACCAACTTAGATCCAAAGAAACCTCAAAACTCTATATCAATCTACTTTTGGAAACCTTCAATCTCCTGTTTCGGCAAAACACAGCTACTGGAGACCATTTTTTATTGTCTCTATCATTTGGTACCTGCACACATCTCTGGCGAACGCTACTAATCTTAGTTGCTCTTGCTTGGCTAAGTCTTAATCGTTAACGTTGAATTGGCGTTAACCACCATTGTGCAATCACCATGGAACAGGCCAAAGTCATCAACCTCAATCGGATACAATTACAACCAATATCGTCAAGAGCGGACCGACAATTTCACCGCTGTCATTCTCAGTCGTTCACCGTAGAAGTATTAAATCGTTTTTATTTCGATTCCGATTTAAGGTAACAACATTATTACTTAGACAACATGAATGTTACAAATTGAATCAATGTTTAATTCACCATGAGACTGTTAAAGATGATAAGAACATTACGTGGATGCCTAGCCCACCAAAATGTTTCTTTCGTAAACCATACATACGTACATATATATATAATCTACATATGGACATTTAATTTATATTGAATGGGTTAGCAATGGTGATAGATGATATCTATGAAAGCTTGAGAAGTCACTACAAATAATTACACAAGTTTAATAATCTAGAAGGGTGAGGAGGTTTACATGTTAAGAATTAAATCAACAAAACTATTCGTTATAAGAAGACTGGTTATGGAGTGTGGGTTACATGGAGGGGTCACGGCTTTTGACTCTCTCTGTGCACATATTTTTGTCTTGGGTTTTCTTGGGGCTTGATTCTAGCAAGAACATGGTACACAAAATAAAAACAAATGTAAATATTAACAATCGAAAGATGTACATCAGTTTGTTAAGATTTTGTTATTTGGTTAAAGAGGTTGAGAATTCAAAACCTCGAATCTGAAACAATTGTTTTTAAACCAAGAGATTGTTTAAAAAAATGATGAAATATAATTGAACAAACAATTGCGATTGGGTACCAAAATCTAAGCGATTAGTTATACAAATTAAAATTCGTTTAAACTAACGTGGAATTAAATAAAAAAAACAGATTTCTGAATCGTCGGGGATTTGGATCACTCGATTATTTGCTAAAGCTCAGGTACGGATTCTGTTTAAATAAATCATAGTATTTATGTTTCTGTAAGTGTTTAAATCTTGTTTCTGTATTGTATTCTGATTGTTTTTTGCCACGATATGATATCGTGTTTCCCTGTTTCGTTTATCATGCAATAGATCTAGATTATTTTGTACTCATTATTGCATGATCCGATTTTGACATTACTTGGTAGTTTAACTACCCTACTGAACCTATTGGACTTACTGGACCTACTGAACTTTTGATCTAGTACCCGAGCATGCCCCTTCCTGTAAGGATGACTACAGGCTCTTCATGGCGGCAACCATGATGTGGAACCACCCGTGGCGGTTAGTTGAGTTCACGGTGTGACAATTGCAGTTGAGAAATCATGTTATTTATGATGCGAGCATATTTGATCGTTCAAAAATCCACGTTGATTTGACGATTGTAATTATTATAGATCGATAGTATGCGAGAAATGATGAATGTGGGCGAAAACCGTGTGCATAACGGAGTCCTAGATTGCCCGGAATCGAAAAACGAAGAAAAAGCTCTAAGTATTGAACGAATGGACTCGTCGCGGTATGCGAAGGCGGGATTGAGGGTCCTCCGCGGTACGCGATGCATGAAAAATATCTTAGATTCCTCCGGATTTCTTCGCGGTACGCGAAGCCCATTTTGGCTCCTTGTCGCGGTACGCGACGAGTGAGACGGTGGAAAAACTTGATATTTTTCATCAGATTGCATGCAGAAGATTTCTATCTTCTTTCTCTCGCACAAACTCGACCCACCAGACGAAAACTCGACCAAACCACCATCAAGTCAACATTCTAAAACCATCAGAAGCCATAGATTGCACCAGGAATCATTTCTACATGTCCTGATCGTTGTTGTGCAGCCAGATATCCGTATGATTTGGTAATGATTCTTTTTAAACCTTCTAGTTTGATTTTGATTGATTAGATCTTGATTTTGAACGTAATGGTATAGTTAGGATTGTTGATTACTGCCTGGATGATGGCTAGGATTGATTATAAACAAAGAACATGATGTTTTAACGATTAAATCCTTGTTTTGATCCGTTGTAATGCTCGGTTTGCATGAAATCATACCCATGATTATAATGGTTTATACCATTTGATTATGACAATGTAGATGATTAGTTGGATTAATCTTTGAAATGCAAGGTTAAATCCACGTGTTTCAAACTAATCACAATCATTAACATACTCATTAAAACGACTATCTGATGTTTATGATAACAGTCAGATTAATATGTTAAACATGGCTATTACATCTATTTTGATGCTACATTGTGATATTTTATGATATTTGGGTAATCAATAACAAGGATTGATCGTTCCTAAGCCATTAAACTATCTAGAAACTGGTTTAGCATTATAATCAACAATATTAACTATTTGGTTAATCCGAGACTATTCTGATTAATCAAGAGTGTCATCAACCTTGTTTAGGAATCTAATTCAATGTAGGATCCTACATTATCATACATTGTATGATATAACATCAAAATAATTAAGTAAATACTCAATATCGGTTTGATGACTTACAAACCAATGTCTTTGACATTGAACGTTCAGAAAGATCTAATCTGTAAATTAAAACCTGAATAACTCATTAAATATAAATAAATGCAGAATCACCTCTCTATTATCATTGTTGAGATATTCTGCTACCTCTATATTATCAGGTGAGTTTCGTACAACCCCTTTTCTTTTTAATCTTTTATAAATAATCGGGGTAGCGCTGTCAAACTTTTCAGAACTATATGATATATATCACTGTTATCTGCGTGATTTCATGTGATTGTTGAGAACTTGTGGATTTCATGGGATTTTCCATGTAGAACAGAACTTTATCACAGTATCAAAAGACCTCATTTTTGAACTGTATCTAGTGAACCCGTGTGGGGCCGAATAGAAAACATTGATAGTACTATTGGCTGACAACCCATTTGCCGGGAGCTTGCAACTCCCCTTGGTGTAAATGTTTGTTATCTATTTCCAAAACTTGTTAATGTAGTGATAAACATTAAGACAATGAGGCACCAAGATATTTACCAACAGGTAGTATCTTCACAGAACAAGAACATAACAGTCCGAAAGGAACTAGATACGGGTCCCATGGTTATCTTGAACTAAACATTTTGTGTACTTATATAACATATCATATTGTGGAACATGAACTGTATGAACTCACCAGCTTTGTGCAGACGTTTCAAACTTACACCTTTTTGCAGGGAAACAGTAAATGCCAGTGAGGACACACTTTTGGAGTACTTGAACTTGAATAATTAAACAAACTTAGTTGTAAGTTGTAATGTAATTGTGATTGCGACATCCTTGTAATGTAATTATCTTAAGTTAATCTGTGTGCTTGTGATATCGGATCAAGTAAGTCACACCTCACCTCAGAGACATCACCACTATGCTTCCGCAACCGTTTCCGTGACATCATCAACAGGTGACGAGCGGTGCGGGTGTGACACACGGCGTCTCTATTTCATACTCTGATAGTACACTTGTGCACCTACTAAATTCTGAAGAGGCGTGTGGACTGGTCCTAGAATAATTTTTAAACTGTACTTTCTGATTTCTGGGGGATAGTGACGTGTATGCCAACACTAACTATCTCATGTGTCTGGTAAGCTGGATTAGCTACCCGTGAACCTTACACTATTTTATGTACAGTCGGATCGTGGTATATTCTGGGATTTCCACTATTTCTGACTTACATTATAACCTATATTGTTGTTTCTGAAAGGTTATATTTTATTCGAGTCAGATCGTTGTAAACTGTTTCTATTTCTACTCTGTTTCTGGTATCTGTTTATGATTGTTATTCTCATTACCTACACCACCTTCTGAACTTCTTTTACCTACTGTTGTTTATCCGTTACTGAGCATTCTTTGGCTCAGCCGTATTTGTTTTTGGTGGTGTTTATGTGTCTTGTATAGATAATCCAGGAAACCAGGCTGGGAATTGAGGGAAGAGATACAAGAGATAATCAAGGACAGATTATAAAATAATGTAATAAACATTATCATAAGACTTTTATTTGTGTCTTGGTTGACTTACGTAAGATTTTAATCATATTTAATTTATTTTGGATTGTTGCGTTAATTCTGATCTCCATATAAGTGATACGTCAGCCCCTAAGCAGGTGGTGTTACAGTTATGGTATCAGAGCTAAGGTTCTTTCTTGTAGAAAACTTAAACTAATAAGACATGTGAGGTTAATGGGTAGATATTGGGTTAAGATTAGACGTGCGTTAAGACTTTATGTATTGTTTAGTCTTTGTGTTAGTTAAATTGTAGCTTCATCTATGGCTATTAATAGACTTGTCTATCGTTAAATCTAGCCACCTACGTTGATTTAGGGTGTTTCAAAATGCAAGTGTACCAGGCTGAAATATTAGCGATTGTTATTCATGAACAACATAAAGACTTATGAACATTCTACTCGACACAATCAAGGAGATCATGACACACACAAAACGGAATACATATTATCAAACCTTGCTACTAAGCGGATAAAAAATGCGTTCTTGAAGAAGATATGAACAGAAACCAACATGATATGTTTGCGTTAGTTTATGCTTTGGCATCGATTAGAACTTTAGCATTGTTTCACCTTCATTTACTTTACTTACTACTATTTCTTTGTGAGGTTATCCAAGTCGTAAAAGAAACATGATGGAAGGACAATTAGGATCCTTGTGTAAAGTAAATTGACGATTATGGTCGCGAACGTAATCGTGAAATTACAATTACATAAGGGTGCTAATGAAATTCAATTATGTTGATGAGTGATCCTTTGAATGTGATAAGATTTGCAACTCTGAACTTGCTCTGTAATGATCTGTAACACTCTGTATTATCAACATTTTTGAAACTTCTTCTAATAAATTGAATCCGATCCATTGGCAAGGTGAGATGTGTTCATGCAATTATATTTTTTTTTGGCATGGCGATGGATCGATTATTTTCACACCAAGTCACTATTGAGTGTCAAACGCGTCACAAGCTTTTGATGATCCAACAAGTCCCTTATTAGTTTACATGGAAACTCAACCTCGCAAGACGCTGATAGTTATTTCAGCACTCAAGTTCCAGAAATTCGCATCACATGATTGTGCAAAGTTCTACTTAGTAAAAGTTGACATTTCGAGTGAAGCTAACAATTCGGATTGTTCAATCATTTATATTTGATATTCACATTACCTATACCACCTTCTGAAATTCTTTTAACTACTGTTCTTTATCATTTACTGAGCATTCTTTGGCTCAGCCGTATTTGTTTTTGGTGTTGTTTATTTGTCTTGTATAGGTAATCCAGGAAACCAGGCTGGGAATTGAGGTAAGAGATACAGGAGATAATCATGGACTGATTATAAAATAATGTAATAAACATTATCATAAGACTTTTATTTGTGTCTTGGTTGACTTATGTAAGATTTTTATTCATATTTAATTTATTTTGGATTGTTGCATTAATTCTGATCTCCGTATAAGTGATACGTCAGCCCCTAAGCAGGTTGGGGTGTTACAGCTAGGTTACCTCCTTTTAATAATGTCTATACATATACATATAAGTTAACATAACTTAGCTTTTAATTAAAATACCACCATCATTATTTGATTAAACTTAACAAAGTTTAATACCCTCAAGCATGATGGTTACAATTTAAATAAAATACAAAATAAGTCATTTTAACTTGGATAAACTCAAACATATAATAATATGAAGAATGGATTTCAAACCAAACACAATACACATTACATATTGATGAAGACACCTATATTTATGAACATGAAACACATGAAATACATGTTGTTGAGTCATTGTTGATTTAACAATAGTGAGTGCGCAATACACAAACACTAATGCATAAACATCACTGTGAGTTCTCATAATCCTCTTATTAAATCTTTTTGCTTTTAAAATCAGGGTTAGAACATTTATACTTGGGTATCATTGATGTACTGACACTAGACTTGCATTAACTCGCATCACCGTTGATTGAGTCGACTTCGGTCCTCCGCATTAATTAAGGTTAACTTTTACACACAGTGAACCACTCTTGATTGAGTTGACTTCGGTTCTCCATAGTGATTCCTTACACTGTTCAGTCGACTTCGGTCTTCCAGAGTGCACAAGATAAACTCTTATGCATACAAAACCATTGTTCATTTAGTTGACTACGCTCCTCCGTGATGATTCCCCGTACTGTTGATTGAGTTGACCACAATCCTCCGCAGCACATTAAGTTAAACTTTTTGTTGTGGTTATTGGTTATTGATTAAATTTATTTGGAATGTTGTTGAACTTACTTAGATTATTTGACTGATATGCTTGTTAGTAAATGTACCGGATATGATCATCATGACAAGTTCACTTGTATTTAGTAAATTCTCTTAAACTATTTTTTGGGTGTGTGTTAAACTTATGATTACTCACCAACTACGTATGTAGCTGCCACTTGATTTTTAACATGTTTTAGGGAATGAGGAGAAGTAAGCAGAGAAGGATAACTCTACATCTTTTGGCATATCCTCACATAGGGTCTTGTACTTAGGTAAACTAACTGGATCACTAAACACAACGATTTAGTTAATTTAGGTATATCTTTTGTGTTACTTTTTTTTAACTGTTTCATGACAAACATGATTTTTGTGTAATAATGTTAATTGAATTAAATGATATGTGGCGATATATTTTAGTTGCCCACGAGCTTTTGAACAATTTGCACATTCCTCGTCGCATCCGAATGTTTCCACCGTCGGTCAGGGTGTTACAACAACATGGGACAAGATATTAGTTTCTATTGGTCAAGTTGGATGCAGGTGTAAAGACTAATAAAGGCTGATGCTCACCAAACTTCTTATTTTGTCTAAGTATAGGAACCTCTTTGAATAAAAACCTTCGGAAGGAAGAAGTGATTCTTCGGAAGCAGCATTGCTTCCGAAGGGTAACTGGTTCCTGCCGAAGGTTATACAAGACAACTGCTTCCGAGAAATCCTCTTGTGCACTGAAGACAAAGACTTCCGAGGTTTATCCTCTAACAAAGACTGTAGTAGCTTACTCTCATAGTACAAAAGGTACTGACACAAGACATGCTGGTCTGAGTAAAGACAAAGACAACATGTAATGAGTCAGATAAAGCGCCTTACCTCTCCCATGCTGCATTAAATGAAAAAGATCATCTGAAGCCTTGAAGATCAACAACATTAAATGTCTTTTGTATTTAATAGTCCTTTGTAAAGTCAATGTCTATTAATGTAATGATCATGACTGAGTGTCTTAGCCTGTTAAGACACTCAACATACTAGAATAAGCTTTACTTTATGTACTTGTCTAGTATACCCAACTTGTATTCCTAAGTGTATACGGTGGTAGCCTCGGCTATATAACCTCCCATTGTATATGTTGTAAAACACTTCTGACTTTGAGAGAAATATATCCTTGAGCTTGAAATTACTCTTGTGTTCCTATTAGTGTTCAAGGATTATTACTTTGTCATTTTGAGTGCTTGTGAGATTAGTCTAACAGAACATTCCGCATCTGTTAGATTGTATAAGAAATACTTGTGAAGTGTTGTTTAGATTAAGCAACCCGATCCAACAAGTGGTATCAGAGCTTTGGCTCTCGAACTTGACTGACTAATCATCATCAAGTTATCAATTCTATTTCTTATAAAATCTCATCGTTTTAACACTCATAGTTTCTGTGTCTATCTAAGATGGCTGCTCTAAACAAACATGATACAGAAAATGGCACTCTCAACAAGCCACCAATGTTCACACCTGAAGACTTCGATACCTGGAAAGTCAGAATGGAAGGGTTCATCAGGAACCAAGACTTCAAACTTTGGAAGTCTGTTCTTGAAGGTCCCTACATTCCTACAGTTGCTGCTGCTGGTGCTGGAGTTGCTGCTGTACCAAAAGATCCATCTATGTACTCAGACGAAGATTACAAGAAGATGGAAGTTGATTCTAAAGCTCTTTGGCTCATTCAGATGTCAATACCGAACTCCATCATACATGCATTCAAGAAATGCAAGTCTGCTCAAGAACTGTGGAACTCCTTAAAGCAGATGTATGAAGGTTCAGATGATGTCAAAGAAAACAAGAAAGATATGCTGAAACAAAAATTTGAGAATTTTTGTCAACAAAACAATGAGAATATGTCATCTCAGTATCTAAGGTATGTCCAACTTGTAGATGAATTGACAACTGCAGGTGTGATTCTGGATAATCAAGATGTACTCAGAAAATTTCTGAGATCCCTTCCAAAGGCATGGAACATATATTCTGTTACTATAAGAAGAACAGAAAACCTGAAGACTCTAACTCTGGGCAAGTTGTTTGGTATTCTCAGTGCCTATCAGATGGAACTAGATGCTCAAGAATCTAAAGTCTCCCATTTACCATCTGGTTCAGCCGCTCTTTATGCTCCCATCAACAATCCTCCATATCAAAGCTTCCAACCCATCTACCATCCTACATCCATACCCAATGTCACACTTCCTGAAACTTTAACTCCATCAAACTCACACCCAAATCATCTTTCAAACCCAACTTCACTACCAACATCTGGGCAAGGAGCTTTTATGGATGAAGAAACCAACTACTTCCAACTGTGTCAAGAAGATTTGGATGGTATTCCTGCAGATGACTTAGAAGAAATGGACATAAATTACCAGATGGCCATGATTTCCTATCGAGCAAAGAAGTTCTATCAGAGAACTGGAAGGCAGTTTAAAAAACACAATATGAAAACTGGATTTGGTCTTGACAAGTCCAAGCTTAAATGCTTCAACTGTCAACAATTGGGCCACTTCGCCAGGGAATGCAAGACCACAGGAACTCAGCCAACACCGTCTGGGCAATCACAAAAAAGGCCGTCAAGCTCAACAAACAATGCAAACATTGCAGAACAAGACTTTTGGGATTGGAGCTTTCAAGCTGAGGATCCTTCCATCTCCAACAGTGCTTTGATGGCAAATGACTCATCTTCCTCAAGCAAGGTAACTGATAACATGTGCTCACCTGAATGCTTAGAAACATTAACTATTTATAAAAAAATAAATTCCCAACTCTGTAACGAGCTTGAGTCTCTACAAGTTGTCAAGGCAAATTTCTTTGAGGTTGAAAGAAATTACAAAGAAAAGATTGAAGAAATGAAAAAGACTATTTCAAGTTTAAAACATGAAGATACTAACAAACAGTGTCAAATTAAAAATCTTTTAGAAAGACTAACCACTGCCAAGACTGAACTTGTATTGGCTGAGTCTTACAGAGACAAATTTCTAAGCCAAGGTGAAAAATATGAAAAACTTTTAGGGATGAGCAGCACAACTGAACTAGTGAATAAACATAGGGAGGGTTTGGGATATAACAGAGTAGAACCTCCATCTGCTTATACTTCCATAGCAGATGTTAGGTGTAAACCACTAGTTGACCTTGTGTACAATGAGGAATTGGATATACACAAGGTGGTTCAAAAGGATAATCTCTCTAATCAAAGTACCTCAACATGCTTAGATGAGGATGATATTCCTATTAAATTAGTAAAGGAAAAACAAGCTTTGAAAATTAAGAAACAAAATAAGAAAACTAAGAAACATTCAACAGTTTTTATCAAAGCTAAAACCACAGAAAATATCTCCTCAGATGAGTATGTGACTTGCCCATCTGACAAGTCAAAAAGAGGTAGATCAATGGAGAAAAAGATCAATTCTCCAGGGAAACAGGCAAAGTCTAAGACTAACAAGTATGTTGAAACATCCAAATCATCACTCTCTGAGGATCAAAGCTCAGACTTCGTTAAAAGGAATCAGCAGCAACACTCTCCCAACAGTCAAACTCTATGTCTGATGTGCGGTGAAAAGAATCATTTTGCTGCTGATTGCTTCTATAATCCAAGAAGCAGAATTTTCTCAAAATTACAGGGAAGAGGAAGAAAGAATAGTTGGAGTCAGTCATCTACTTCTTCGGAAGAACAGAGAAGAAATTCAGTCAAGAGGGTGTCGGAAGCAAGTACCTCCGATAATAGGAAGAAACAAAATAAAAGGGCTTTTGAAAGGAAAGCATCGGAAGCAAAGAAAAAGGAAGCTTCCGATAGAAAAGGAACCTCGGAAGCTTATCAAAGGAATGCTTTCAACAAACAAAAGAAATCATTTTTCTTCGGAAGAATACCATCGGAAGAAAAACGAAAAGTAGCTTCCGATCACTATCAAAAGAAACCAAGTCTTCCGACAACTCAAAAGGCAAAACAAGTATGGAAGAAGAAGGAATCAACCGATAAGCCATCACTCCCATCAGAAGCAAGCACATCATCTGTCCCATCTAGGATGATATCAAAGAAATTTACTTACAATGATGCAAATGGCAAACCCAAGACCACATGGGCTTGGGTTCCCATCAGAAACTAACTCATTTTTGGTCATGTGCAGGGACATCAGGAATCAAAAGGCAACTTGTGGATAGTTGACAGTGGCTTCTCCAGGCACATGACAGGCAACAAGACCCTCTTGCACAAATATGAACCATTCTTTGGAGGATCTGTTGCTTTTGGAAGTGATCCAGTAGGAGGTTACATAACAGGTAGGGGCACAATCACAAATGGTAAGGTAAGCTTTGAGAATGTACATTTTGTAAAAGAACTTAACTACAATTTACTAAGTGTATCACAGGTGTGTGATCAAAAGCACAACATGTTGTTTACTGAGCATGAATGCATTGTCCTGAAACCAGGATTTGTGATACCAAATGATCAAATTCTACTCAGAGCTCCTAGAAGAAATAACATGTATATGCTAGATATGAGCACAGCTGCACCTCTTAGTAATATAAGCTGCTTTGTCTCAAAAGCTTCACTTGATGAATCATCTCTTTGGCACAGAAGACTTTGTCATGTAAACCTCAAAAATATGAATAAACTTGTCAGAAATAACTTAGTAACTGGTTTACCAACAAAGGAATTTATTTGTATTGATAAATGTGTTGCATGCTTAAAGGGTAAGCAACATAAGTCATCTCATCATGCCAAAGAGATAAATTCAATTACAACAGTCCTGCATTTACTGCACATGGACTTGTTTGGTCCCACAAGTGTTAAAAGTCTTGGTAGAAAGTCATATTGTTTGGTAATCACTGATGATTTCTCTCGGTATACCTGGGTATTTTTCTTGAATACCAAGGATGAAACTGCTGAGATCCTAAAGTCATTTATACTTAGGGTGGAGAATGAAATTGATCATCATGTAAAAATAATCAGGTCAGATCAGGGAACAGAATTCAAGAATCAGATTTTAAATTCATTTTGTGAATCTAAGGGTATCACAAGACAATTTAGTGCTCCTAGGACTCCACAACAAAACGGTTTTGCTGAGAGAAGGAATAGGACACTAATTGAGGCCGCAAGGACCATGCTGTCAGATGCCAAACTCCCAATAACTTTTTAGGCAGAAGCAGTCAACACTGCCTGTTATGTCCAAAACAGAATATTGGTAGTTAAGTCACATGGTATGACTCCTTATGAAATTTGGCATAAGAGAAAGCCATTCACTGGATTTCTCAAACCATTTGGATGTCAATGCACCATCTTGAATACTAAAGATTACTTAGCCAAGTTTGCTGAGAAATCAGCAGAGGGCTACTTTGTTGGGTACTCTTCAAATGCTAAGGCTTATAGAGTATACATCAAAGCTTCCAGAGTTATTGAAGAGTCTGCAAATGTTCAGTTCAATGAACATACTCCCAATAAACCTGGAACAGGCCCTGATTGGTTGTTTGATCTTGATAGTTTTACATATGCATTTAATCTGGTGAAAGAGTATGTTCCAGTTTCACAGTCAGCTACCACAGACACCTCCAAAGGCTCAAGAGAAGATGACTTTCGTGTTGAACTGCCAATAGCTTCAAGACAAATCTTGGCAGAATCCACTTCAGCACAAAATAGTATGTCACAATCTGAAACAGTAATTACATCTCAGGCAGGTCCGTCAACTGAATCTACTTCTGAGTTACAACATCCAGAAGAAGTAGGAAGCCCTTCAGCAGAGGCAAATACTCAGCAGATCATCATTCCCAGAGAAAACCAACCGTCCACAGTCCAAATTCAGAATTCAAAAGATCTGCTAGAGATCCAGCTTGAGGTAGTATTGCCTAACCTTGAGTCACTCAAGATGGATGAAGCTTCTCAACTGGATGTGATTCCAAGAACTCGAATTCACAACACTCATCCAGTTGAGAACATCATTGGCAATGTAGAAGAAGGTGTAAGAACTAGAAGATCTATGCATGAAGCAAATGTTTGCTTGTTCTCCTGTTTTCTATCCCAAATAGAACCTAAGAAGGTTGCAGAGGCATTAAAAGATAACAGTTGGGTAGAAGCTATGCAAGAGGAGCTTCTTCAGTTTCAAAGACAAGGAGTTTGGAAGACTTGTCCTTTGCCTAAGGGAAAGTATGCCATTGGAACCAAATGGGTGTTTAGAAACAAGAAGGATGACAAAGGTGTTGTCATCAAGAACAAAGCAAGATTGGTTGTTCAGGGATACACTCAAGAGGAAGGCATTGACTATGATGAGGTCTTTGCACCGGTTGCCAGAATTGAAGCTATCAGAATATTTTTGGCATTTGCAGCTGCAAAAGATTTTAAAGTGTTTCAGATGGATGTTAAGAGTGCCTTCCTTTATGGAAAAATTGATGAAGAAGTATATGTGTGTCAACCTCCAGGATTTGAAGATCCAAAGTTTCCTGATCATGTCTGTAAGCTTGATAAGGCTCTTTATGGGTTGCACCAAGCTCCCAGAAAATGGTATGAAACTTTATCTTCTTTTCTGTTGGCAAACAAATTCAAAAGAGGAACAACTGATAAAACTCTCTTTTTCAAGAAGTCTAATCAACACATCATGCTAGTTCAAATCTATGTTGATGACATTATCTTTGGTTCTACTAATGAATCTCTCTGCAAGGAATTTGAATCTCTAATGAAATCCAAATTTGAGATGAGTTCAATGGGAGAACTCACCTTCTTTCTTGGATTACAGGTGAAACAAACTCCTACAGGGATTTTCATTAGTCAATCGAAATATGTCAAGGACATTCTTGAAAGATTCAAGCTTTCTGATTGCAAAGCTCTGGGAACTCCTATGTCCAAAACAACATCTCTTAGCCCTGATCTTGAGGGGGAGGATGTTGATCAGCACCAGTACAGAGCAATGATAGGCTCTTTGATGTATCTCACAGCAAGCATGCCAGATATCATGTTTGCAACTTGTGTATGTGCAAGATTTCAGGCCAATCCCAAAGTCTCACACATGCTAGCTGTGAAAAGAATCTTTAGATACCTCAAAGGAGCATCAAGTCTAGGATTATGGTATCCTAGAAATGAAGACTTTCAGTTCATGGCCTACACTGGCAGTGATTATGGAGGGTGCAACATCAGCAAGAAATCCACATCAGGAGGATGCCAATTTCTTGGATCCAGAATTATGTCTTGGCAATGCAAGAAACAGTCATGTGTTTCTACTTCTACTGCAGAGGCTGAATACATAGCTGCTTCTAGCTGCTGTGCACAAGTCATCTGGATTCAGAATCAGATGAAAGATTATGGAGTAGATCTGTTCAATACTCCTATTCAGATAGACAATTCCAGTGCAATCTCCATCACCAATAATCCTGTCAAGCATTCCAAGACCAAGCACATTGACATCAGATACCATTTCATCAGAGATTGTGCAGAAAAGAAGTTGATTCATTTGGTCAAAGTTGATTCAGAACACAATTTGGCAGATCTCTTCACCAAGGCATTTGATGAAGGAAGATTCAGGTACTTAATAACATCCATTGGGATGCTTAACTTTGAATAAATTAACTGAAAAGGAATATATAATTCTTCGGAAGATAAACTTAAATTATCTTCCGATGAGTAACTACTCAGCAGAAGATATGTTAAGTCTTCGGAAGCATTATTTCTTCCTTTGTCGGAAGATCTCACACTTCAGAAGCCAAATTACCTTCTGAGGTAATACTCTTCCGATACATTATCTTCGGAAGCATAGGCTTCTCAAGGTACTCTTCAGAAGAAGGTGTCTTCCGAAGAACATTCTACCTGATGAATTATCTAACATTTCAGAAGCACTTGCTTCCGATGTATTAAATTTATACTTCTAAATTATTGCTTCTGATCTTCAGAAGCAGTGCTTCCGATAGTATAAATTTTATTCTTCGGAAGTAAAACTCCTCAGAAAACTTTTTGGTCTAATTCACTCCTTCCGAAAGCCACATCTTCGGAAGTAATTCTGAACTTAATGAAAATTCCTACATTTATCATGAAACCAGCTGTCATCGGAAGACCTTTTTCTGACATCCGGATTTCAAAATTAAATGTGTCTCTATATTTAATGCTGAAATCCGAAGGTATATAAAGGTCTCCCGCTCATTCAAATTCTCACAAACTGTTTCACTTTGAACTCTTCTTTTCTTTGATCTCCCAAATCGTGCCCTAAAATCACCAACTGCCATGGCTCTTCTTGCTTTCAAACCTGCTCACAACGTACCCGCGGAGTTATCAGCGGAACATGATGCTGACTTCGCCCCAATAATCTCTTTTCTTCAAAGGAGCAGGTATTTCTTTGCACTAACCGTTCAGCCCTTGGTGTATGAATCTCATCACCAACAGTTTTGGGCATCTTGTTCTGTTTCTTCGTCTCCCAATGGTCGGTCTCTTGTTGCCACCATTGATGCTCATCCTATTGCTATTTCTGTGGAGACCATCTGTCGGCATCTCAAACTACATGATGCCGGTGGAAAGGTCTCATTCACAAAGGATGAGGTAGCATCGACATTTCAGTCGAAGGGGTACGAAGGTCCTCTCCCTTCAACAACCTATTTGAAGGGTAGAGTGTCCTATAATTACAAGTACCTCATACATTTGTTCCTACACTGTCTTTCCAATAAAACTGGTGGTTGGGATCAAATACCATCTGACTTAGCTTCGGCTATTCATGGTTTGATCTCTAACAAACTGTTTAATTTTTCTGCTTTTATTTTCAATAATTTGGTTGACAATATTTCGTCACCAAAGAAATTTTGTATGTATCCCAGGTTTTTGCAACAGATTTTCAATGAGGAATTGGGCACTTTCCTCTCTCTAACTGGGAATACATATAAAATGTCCTTGGTCTCGTCCAAGGTGTTTGTACAACTTAAGAAGAAGAGTGCCCAGTTCTCTGGGAACTTCACTCCCCTTCTTCCCACTATGGTGTCCCATACCTCAGAAGGTGACAACTCTGTTAACCCCACAGATGCTGAACCCACACCTTCCACTTTTGTTCCTCACCCCATAAAAATCACTTACAAACGCAAACGAAACCCTGTGCAACTCTCTACAGTTGTTCAGGCTCCTTCTACTGAACCCAAAAAGAAAAGGGTTAAAAGGACTGCTCAGGGCACAGTTCTACCTAAGGTGAAAGCCACACCCCTTGTTTGTCCACAGGTTCTTCCTTTGGAGCCTGTGGCTGCCCTTAACCAGCCTGCAAGCCCTCAGCTTATGTCACAACACATAACTGAGAATATTCAAAGGGATACACCCATAGTTGAGTCTGCTTCTCATGAAGCTACTCCCTTAGATCAGAGACTGTCTCCCAGGTCTCCAGGTTCTTATCACCCAGATATGCCCCCCTCCCATACTATTACCCCGGCTCTTGGAACTTCTGCCGTACCTGTGGAGGAACCACTCTCTCCCACTACCCAAACTTTAATGAGAGTGGTGACACAGTTACAGGCAAGGTTTCCTGACCCAGAGCCTATTATATCAGAGGTTGGCTCCAGTAGTTTTGAAGGAGTCAATGCAGGTGAGGCTGCCACTACTGTTGATCTTAATCAAGATCCACAGGACAGTGGCACAGGCACTAGGACCTCACCTGCGGCAACCTATGTTGGGGAGGACTTCTTTGAGGTTCTTCTCAATGAAGGGAATCCAGGGTGCCAAGAAACCACATCTGGTGGTGGAGGTGCAGGAGCTCGGCTCAGTACCCCATCGCCCCATGACTCTACTCCGGTAGAAGAGGGCACAACCACACAGGAATTGACGGCTACAATAACTTCCCTCCAAGCCAGGGTAGCTCAGTTAGAAGCTGAGGTGGCTACCCTGCGGCTTGAGATCCAGACCAAAGAAGCAACCATTCTGGATCTCAGGAGGCGTCCCCCTGTCATTCTACATCCCTTTCACCCTGATCCTGCTACTACCACTTTCACCTCCCCTGATGCTACCAAAAAGGGGGAGAATGTACCAACTGCAGGGTCAGGATCAGAAGCAAGAGAAGAGGAGGGTGCACAGGAAGTTACTCCATCCATAGTCACTTTGACTGCTGAATGGGATGACTTCTTGGGTACTTATTTTCAAGATTCTTCTTCTACTTCCTCTTCCTCTTCTTCTGAGGATACAAGGGAGGTTTCCACAGAGACTGAACAGCAAACATCAAATGTCTCTTTGGAACCTTAGTCCCCTTCTGGGACTAAGTCTCCTTCTGAGACTGCAGCCCAGGTTACCATGGAAGAAGCTACACAAGAAGAACAAATATCAATGGAACCTGTGTCCCCTTCTGGGACAGAAGCTGCTGAAGACCTCTCCTCCTCTCCTGAGCCCTTTGTGGAAACTAATAAGGAATCATCCAAGGTGATTGGTCAACTGGAGGAGACAGTGAATGCTGAGGTTAATTCCGAAGCTGCAGCTGTTTCCAAAGGCCCAGTCATCATTGATGACTCCTCCACAGAGGAGCTATCTGCCGATGAACCAATTGGTGAGGCTATAGGAGAAATATCCTCTGGGGTAAATGTAACAGTTGATGACAAAGGAAAAAGAAAGCTAACCCCAGAGGAGGAAGCACAACTGGAGGAGAGAAGACCAAAAAAAATTAAGGGCCGGCCAAATACCTCTCTAGATGAAGAGCGAGCTAGACTCTCCGCTTTGCTCGAAGAGAGAGGGTATGAATTTGATGAAGTCTTTAACTGGTCGGTACCTAGAATGGCTGCCGAGCTGGACAAAATGCAGCAGCAGTAACAGGAAGCTGCTGCATCCAAAGTCCAGATTGCTACAACAAAGACTCAGAAGAACAAGGCTTACAGAGACACGTGCAAAGCCTTTCTTCTGGAGTATGGATTCCATGCTCGGCAGCTAGGCCCAATGAAGAACTCAACCATGGATATGCATATCAGAGACATAAAAGCCAAAGTTTCCAGAGGTGAGTTACCTTCAATTGAACAGATAAGGGCAAGAAAGGAAAGCCTAATGAGAGGCTAAGGTTTAGGGGGAGGAACAAGAATAGAATTTCCCCTCTCTGGTACAGGAATCAGAGAGGGAGAAGAAGTTATGTGTGGGGAAGCTACCAAAGCCATGTTTCCCAATATGTTCCCCCTAAACCCTAAGGAAGAACAAATATCTCCTCCATCAAGTCCATCAATGGATAACATGCCAATCTCTTCAGTGATCAAGATCAAAAAGGGTAAGCAAACTAAAAGGAAACAATCAACACCAAACCCTGATCCTGAGAGACATTCACAGGCTGATGAGAGGAGAACAAAACCCTCAAGTGCTGAGGATATTGGGTCACAGCCTACTGCAACAACAGGTGCAGCAGTAGAATCAACTGTGGAAGCCCAACAGACCAGAGTTCTGAGGAGTCAGGCCACTGCTCAAGACAAACCAAGATTCACAAGAAGAAAGAGCATAGCTAGAAAGAAAAAGAAAACAAAAACTGTCTCCTTCGACTCTGAGCCTGATGCATCCCTCTCAGTACCTGAAGTCACACTAGAAGCAGCTCCTAAAACTACACAATCTCGAGAAGATATGAGGGATATCCGGAGACTAATGCATGAGCACTCATACATCCCCTTAGTAAATTGGAGCTTTAATGCACAAGAAAGGATATTCATCCTCACCAACTACAATGGAGAAATAAAACTGGTGGATCTTGTGCATCTGATAGTGTTGGCAAAACCCTATATCTTTGATCTAGATAAGCTCCCTCTCAATAATCCTGACAATGGAGCAGATGGGAGGTCAGCCATCAGATTGATAAGAAAAAGGGCACAGGTACTGAGGGGTACATGGAAGCCAAGGTTCCTTCCTTAGAAGTTTTGGTAGCATCAGCCTAGGGGGAGACTGTAAAGACTAATAAAGGCTGATGCTCACCAAACTTCTTATTTAGTCTAAGTATAGGAACCTCTTTGAATAAAAACCTTCGGAAGGAAGAAGTGATTCTTCGGAAGCAGCATTGCTTCCGAAGGGTAACTGGTTCCTGCCGAAGGTTATACAAGACAACTGCTTCCGAGGAATCCTCTTATGCACTGAAGACAAAGACTTCCGAGGTTTATCCTCTAACAAAGACTGTAGCAGCTTACTCTCATAGTACAAAAGGTACTGACACAAGACATGCTGGTCTGAGTAAAGACAAAGACAACATGTAATGAGTCAGATAAAGCGCCTTACCTCTCCCATGCTGCATTAAATGAAAAAGATCATCTGAAGCCTTGAAGATCAACAACATTAAATGTCTTTTGTATTTAATAGTCCTTTGTAAAGTCAATGTCTATTAATGTAATGATCATGACTGAGTGTCTTAGCCTGTTAAGACACTCAACATACGAGAATAAGCTTTACTTTATGTACTTGTCTAGTATACCCAACTTGTATTCCTAAGTGTATACGGTTGTAGCCTCGGCTATATAACCTCCCATTGTATATGTTGTAAAACACTTCTGACTTTGAGAGAAATATATCCTTGAGCTTGAAATTACTCTTGTGTTCCTATTAGTGTTCAAGGATTATTACTTTGTCATTTTGAATGCTTGTGAGATTAGTCTAACAGAACATTCCGCATCTGTTAGATTGTATAAGAAATACTTGTGAAGTGTTGTTTAGATTTAGCAACCCGATCCAACAGCAGGCCTTAGCAGCATAAGGTCTTTAAATTTATCACCAATGGCGAACTGGATTGGGAGATTTATTGTGGATTAAGATGCTTTTGTGGTTTCAATCATCAAATAAATTAACATAAACAACAAATTTTCAGGAAGTCTCTTACAAAAAAAAACAATTAATTGTATGTTGAAAAAGATTTTAAATGTGTTGGATGAATTAGAAGGTATAAATATCAATCTACAAGAGACAACAAAAAGTGATATAGGAAATGAGATTAATTTGTTATTTTTGGAGTACAAATGGATGGACAAGGGAGCATTGAAAGACTTATGCCTGACATAATTTCAACTAGAAAAAAAAAAGAAGAAGAGTTGCATGATTAGTGAATGAATAATAATGCGGTACAAGACAATAGACACAACTAGAACTGGCCGAGATCCTTAACACATAAGCAGGGATAAATAAAACAAGATCTTGTATATCAATTCTTCATAACTTCATACCATCACATTTTAAGGACTCTTGGAAATGGATGACTGGTAAAAAAGGAACACAAAGTGAGATATTTAGGATTACGTATTGGCAATGATTGTTGATCTAGGAAAATATGCAATTTAAGAAAAAGTCAATAGAGGGTAAACTATACAAGAAAATGGGGAGAGTCAAATTTATGTCACCTTATGGGTGATTTGTAAAGGTAGAAATTACAAAGTTTACAATACTGGAAAAAGGAGTTGGAGAAACTATTGGATGATATTCAGTAGATACTGTTTCTTCGGATTAAGATAGATCCAAATTTAGTTTAATAGATTGGAAGATATGGTTCAATCTTAGCGAATTGCTTTTAAACCTTTTGAAAAAATTTTGGTGCAATCGTGATATTTCCTTTTAAACTTTTGAAAAAATTTTGGGTCAATCTTAACAAATTGCTAGAATATTATAATATAATCAGGGATCAAAAAAAGGTAATATCTATTTTTGAAAAATTACTGGCAAATTCAAACCGGTTAAATTATATTTAATTAATCTTAGTTGTTGCAAAATTAGCTATCTTGTTTCATGGATATCTTCTTAAACAAATAAAAGATAATATTTAGGGGACACTAATGTTACTTCATATTTTCCTTCGTATTGCATGACACAAACTAAATTCTATACTCATTTTTCTATACTTGAATAGCCTTCGTTTTTGCCCCTTGTCTTAAACTTTTTATATATTAAACGCAAATACTAACTCTAGTATTTGGTGTTATTCAGTTGCATGAATTTTCTATTTTAAATATTCACTCATCAACGGTTCTACATACATTTAGGAATTTAATATTTTTATTATTTCACTAGCGTAATACACGAGTTTAAATATTAATATATATATACACACAAACACACCAAAATTAGAAATTGATTTTTATCAAATTAAAATGACAGAAATTCAATTTTAAGATTTTCCAATTTTATAATCCAACACATAATTAGCGATTGAACTCGTTCGTTCATTTCAACCCAGTTTTAATATTTTTGATAAAATATGAGATAACATTTGATCAACTTTAAGTTATTTTTTCAAAATTGGAGACCAATTTTAGACGGATACAAAAAAAGCATTTAGCCTATTAGTTATAATAACATTAGTTACTAGTAACTTGTGTCAAAGTATGTTAAATAGCAACGTGTATGAAAATAATACGACGGTGATTGATCTTTTAATTTCTTAGTCTTGGAGACTAGTATTTTTTTAGATTTATTTTTTTATAGATTAAGTAAATACGGAATTATAAAGTACGATTTTAAAAAACTCATCAAATACTGTCAGTTTATTTTACATGAAAAATATTATTAACGTTATAATATTATAAAATTTATTTAATTTTTTTAGAATATGTAACGTAATATAAAATTAATATTATTGCAATGAATTGTTAGAAAGAGATATTTTATACAAAAAATTGGAAACCCTTTTATACATTACAATCTTGTGACAACAAAGTCAGGAAAAATGCATTTGGTGTTTAAGAAATTATGAAAACGTTTAATTTGCATGTATGTTGATATGACGCAAACGTCTATTATTTTTTTAGCACACACAAGGTGTTTTGTCCAAATTTGCATATAAATATACTTTTTATCTCCCTAGATAATCTATCTTCTTTCATTTGTATACAATCAATTAATGGCACGTGAGATAGTGAATGGACTTGTAGAATCACAGATGAATGTATTATACATAAGCTTTCTATTATTTTTTGTGTTACACGGGTGTAAGTTGACTTTTTTATCTATACGCGTATGATTTTAAATGTATGTTCTATTTATAATATATAATTTTTTGATGCATACAGGCACCACATATGAAAAAAATGACATAAGGGCTTTTGGGGTTCCGCCACCAAAAAACTGTAATTTACATTGTGATCAAAGTCCCGACAGACATGAATATTGCTGTTGTGGTGAGTACAAACAAGATAATTGCAACCCAAATAATATTCTATGTGATAGGCTTTGTAAGCGAAGTAGAAAAACCTGTTGCACTTAATAAAGAACTTATAATATCAAAGTAACTATATATTGAATGAAAAAGTAGATACATATACATATATATATATATATATATATGAAATACAAAATAAAAATTTGATTTTCATCTTAAAACGAGCCTATGTTCTTATGTATACTTTTAATCCAAATTGTATTGCAATTAGTTTCCATTAGAAACAAATTAACAATCTTCAAAACACTCGCACTGATCAAGGTACATGTTATAGTCATATAAAATAAATTGGTAATATATAAATTATATGATGCCAAAGAGCCATGCTTGTCGTAACGTGGATGTTAGAATTGGAAGGCATGATTCTATGACATGTTTATTAGTATTAACCATTGAAAAAAAATTGAGTTGAAAGTTCATTAAAAATAAATACCTTTAAATGTAAACTCTTAATTTTAGAAAACAACATATTTTAAAGTTCGCAAGCGGAAAAATATATATAAAAAAGAAAACCTTTAGAAAGTCTGTACTTTGATTGAGTCATATGTCATTAAATGGTTGGTTTGGAAGAAAATAAAAAAACAAATGACAAAGTGTATGAGTTTAAAGATTAAGTTTAATTAAAGATGAGTAGCATGTATTACACTTTTGAGGAAATAACATAGTAAGTTATGCTCAAAAGTTTTTTTTGCATTCTAAGTGTGATATTTTGAATTTTAACACCAACAGACTAGTCATTTCGCAATATTATTGATGTTTTACTATTAAAGTTTTAGCTGAATTTTCAAAAATAAGAGAAACAATTAGTTGTACACAACAAAAGTTTAGGTTGGTTAAAAAATGTATGAACAATACAAACCTTCCTCGTGCAACTAGAAACACAAAAATTGGAAACGCAACTAATTTGAGCCTAGATGTCCATTTTTACTCCAAATGACGCTACAATAAATATGAAATGTCCCGTTAAAAGTACATTTAAATTTTATTAAGAATACAAAAGTCTTTAGCATAAATTTTCATTAAACTATTCATACTATAATATTTTTCTTTAAAACTTTTGTTCTTTACAAAAAATATTCTTGCTCTTATGACCTTTTGGTTTTTGTTGGTAGCTTGCTGTAAATTGACTATTCAATCAAAAATAATAATAAAAATTAATTCGAACACGTGCAAGAGGAAGGGCATATGTATCACTCATATCTGAGACTTGTATAGCAACAGACACAAACCACAAGATTTATGTTTTTGGCTTATTTATTAAATCTGAATTTATGTGGAAATTTAAGAAACAAACAAAACTTATCTATTTAAAATGACCATTATTTACAAATTTAAACGAGCAATATCATCGTAAACTGCACAAGATTGGAATGACTTAAGAAAAGAAACACAATAGATTAGCTTATACGTTACCTTTCTGTCTCCATTAATAAAAAACAAAAATACTTTCGAAGCAAAGCTTAGGTTAAATTTTAAAATTAAATCGAACTGAGGCATCACATGACTAAAGCACCAAGGCCCTTTGCCCTTGACATCTTTGCTAATCAATTAGACCTCATCCAAACAAACACATCCTAATGTTCAACTATATAGAGACAAAAAGACAAATGCATCTTTTCCCTCTGCATCCTTTTGATAGTTGTGCCCATTCTGAAAACCCTTAATATAATACTTGTAAAAACGTGACAATTAAATAAATAAATAAAATAAAATAAATAATAAATATTTGAAAAAAAATAAATCAATAAATAAAGCCGAAACGAAGTCGATTAACAAATAATAACTGAGAAGGTTCTTAAAAATTTATTTTATATGGCGGACGAATTAACAACTAAATTATGAATAATCCTGTTATGTAGATAATCAAACTACTTGATGAATAACTTTTGGCTCGATTGTTTTTTTTAAATGAACATAAACAACCTAATCGTTACTATAAAATATATAATTGTACGAATCGTGTTTACATATCATTCAGCCATTATCCATAAGACTGTAACCGTATTTGATCTAATCGAAATTTGTATTAGAACTCTACCTATAAACAAATCATATTCAGATCCAAAGTATGATAATCCATTTCAATTGCATGGTGTCTAAAATTAAATTGCTATTACAGAATGAAACCGAAAGGAAGTATTAATGGAATATGTAGCAGATGAGTATCAATTGGAATTTAAGATTCCAACCGATCAATACAAGATTTCAGTTTTGATTAATTGCAAAATATTCTTCCGAGCAAGTAGCAATGAAAAGAAATGGGATAAAATTTGTATATAGGTCGGTTCCTAGATAAATCACAACAAACAAGAATGTATAGACCAAATAAATCACATGTAACCGAAGAAATTCAAGAAATGTAATTGAAGTGACAATTAAGTTTTATTGAATGAAGAAACCGATCACCTCACCACTCATAATTTGGTGGACTGTCTGTTTTTTTTTTCAACATCATTCATAAGGTTGAAAGTTGAAAAGCCAAATCCATAAAAATTGTTTTAATTTCCATTTTCTCACCATCAATTTAGACCACAAATTCCAGCCAAATAAACCAACGATTATTGTACTACATTGGATCACCAACCTCACAAAATCAACTTGCAACCCTTTGACCATCTTGGACATCGACCCCTGGTACATCGAACAACCGCTACTATAGTAGAAGGTTACAACAGAAGCGGTAACAAGATCGGCAATGGAACCTACTATTTACGTTCTTTGGTTCAGTTAAAATTTATATGATCTAAGATTACTGAATCGCAATAGATTGGGATTGCTAACGTATTATCAGAGATTAATTCGCTAATTAGATGCTAAAACTAAGGTACGGATTTCACTTCTTTTCTATCATAGTATATTTTCTTTTTGATTTGTTTGTGGTACGAATTTTCTTTTCATTACTTATAGTATTGTTCTCTATTCATCTCGTTAAGTTAAATCGCTCGGTTTTCTAGATCGGCTAGTTCTAATTTTAATTTGTTATGCATGCGATATAATTTTTAAATTGTATTCATTATCGCATGTTCCCTTAAATTGACGTATGAATTATTTCATGCGACCTTATTTAGAAATTTGATTGTTTTGCATTGGTAATTTGTTTCGACTCCGATACCCGAGCAAGCCTCTGGTAGGTGATTCTACCGGTGCTTCATTGGGGCATCAATGGCGTAGCACTTTCCGTGATGGTGTGATTGGTTCACGGTGTCTCCATATTTTGGCGTTGAGGAATGATATTTTTGGAAGGCGTATAGACTGGTCCTAGGATAATTGTTTCGTTTTGGTAAGTGTTGGTGTGTCCCCACATACAGCTCACAATTTGGTACATTGGGCCGACGGGTCTTTGTATACCATTTGTTTTGTTTTGTGCTCAAAATGGGTATACCCTTACCATACGAATTATTTGATTATGTATTAGTTCTGATTAATTGAGATTGTTAATCGTATGGTTAGTTCGTTCGGACATTCGTTATCATAGTTGAAATGCTTCCACTTTCTTTGGCACAACTATCTTTTGCCACTTTTGTAATCGTTTTTTCAGATTTCTCATCATTACTATTTTTCTTCCGTTACTAAGCAATTTTTGGCTCAGCCGTATTTCGTTTTGGTGGTTTTTTTTATTTTTAACAGGTACTCACGGGATTCATGGGATGTGTGAAAAGAAGATAAAGATGATTAAGATATTAGAAAGTTTAGATAGATCAGTATAATAAATATGTAATTAGTTTTTTTTTGTTGTTTTTATTTATTTATTTAGTAAATTATGTAATTATTTAGGGTTAAATTCATTAAATATGGAATATACTTTGTTCTGAAATCTGTAATAGTGACACGTCAACCCTATCCGGGTTTGAGTGTTACAGTTATGGTATCAGAGCGAAGGCTCTTTCCTGTAGAAAACTTAAACAGATTAAAACACGTGAAATTAATGGGTAGACATTGGCTTAGGATTCAAAAGTTTTGATTAGTCAACACTATTTCCTAAATCGTATACTATGTTTCAGATGTCGTCTGAGAACACGCAATCAGACCCTGCGATCACATGCACGATCAATCGAGCTTTTAATGAACGACTTCCAGATATAGTGGAAACATTTGTGTACCTGTTGAATACTACGAGTAACGTTCCGCCACGACCTCCTCCTCCTCCTCCAAATTACCCACCTCCTCATATTCACGATCCACCACCTTATGGTTATGAGACTCACACAAAGAACACTGCATCATGCATTCATGCGTGGTTGGCTAGATTTCAGAAACAGAAGCCACGGTCGTTCACTTCTACACCTAATCCGATGGATGCATGCAACTGGATTATGCATATTGAAAAGATCTTTGAGGTCTTGGGAGTTGAAGATCAGTATAAAGTAAGGTTAGCTGCATATAAACTGAGGACGATGCACAGTCTTGGTGGAGGGGAATCAAACATGCTCAAGGTGGAGATGTAAATGCTGCAACGTTGACACGGAATGAGTTCAAGGAAATCTTTTATTAGCAATACTTTTCAAATTCACATCAGGAGAAGTATTATCGAGAGTATGCCACCATTGCTCAGAGGGATGATGAGCCTGTTGCACCCCGAGAAATCTCGTCCCATCCGGAGCGCGAGCAAGACCAGTCAGGATCGCAGTCTCCGGTCACACAGTGTTGCGAAACCTACGTGTCTGGTTTCATACGTACATCCAATAACTTGGATAAAACAATTTAGTAGAATCAGAGTTGCAAAAGTAAAAAGTTTAAGTTATCAAATAAACATTGTAATTTATAAGTTGCGGAAGCATAAGTTTTACAGTTTTCAAAACTTAAAGAGCAGTGGTGCGGAAGCGGTTGAAGTAATTAACATTACATAACAAAACAAATGCCAATCATTATCAAATTGCCTAAGACACTAAAGCTGATGCATGGGAATCCTTCCTAGCATCCTATCCGTGCGTGCGTGCCTTAGTTACCTAAGAAAACATGCGAGTAAAAGGGTCAATACAAAGGTTGGTGAGAGCACAGGTTTGTATCAGCAGTAAACAACAAAATGTTTAAAGTAAATGTGTTGCAGATTCATATGTCATATGCGGGTTCGCAACCGAAGCTAACATGCTGCCTCCCGCCATGTCCATCCAACTAGACAATGGCAATGTTTATTGGTCAATTTTGCACTGTTCCAACCTCCAATAAGGGTGGCCATACGGCTCGCAACAGTGGGGCTTGTCAGGCCCAAATAGTACTATTCGGAATTACCACGCTAAGCGCAACGCGCTATTAACGGTCCGAGGTGTGTTTACTGAGGACTTATCAGTTTTGTGGATGAATGCCACACATATGCATATACGATATTAGCATGTACAAAAGTAACCAAGAAATATGTATGTTGTTCAAAAACAGTTGTATGCAATGTTTTCTCCCCCAAAGGTAGAAAATGTAAAAAGGGGCCGTGAACTCACCTGATAGAGCAGTTCCGGTTTATGTGGTGTTTGCGACTGTGAAAGCTAGCAGGCTTGCTAGTAAGCACCTATAATCATATAGGTGTAAGTATGTGTTCTGTGGTGTGTTGTAGTCCATACAACTCCAGGTGTCAGTGTGCTCAACCGAGTGTGTGTGTTGACTTGTGTTGACTCTACGAATCATTGGTGACACTTTTGTTGTGTTAAGTTGTCTTAATGCAAGTAAGACACCAAAATGTATCCTATGACTCAACTCACGTTGCTTTCACGAAATCAAGTTTTGAAAATCATGATGTTCTCGTTTCGGGAAACTTTCTATATTTAGAAAGTTTCTATTTTTGGAAAGTATGGTTATGAAATCCTATTTCATAAAACTAAATACTTTAGTATGTTTGTAAAAAAAACGTA
This sequence comes from Mikania micrantha, assembly GCA_009363875.1. NCBI lineage: Eukaryota > Viridiplantae > Streptophyta > Magnoliopsida > Asterales > Asteraceae > Mikania > Mikania micrantha. The sequence continues at coordinate 14,947,841 of CM018681.1, forward strand.
ACTGAATGCTTTAAACAATCCGTTTGTGCTTAAAATACCATTTACGCCATTTTGCCCAAACAAAGTTTCCTTATTTGGAAAGTATGCGTTTAAAAACTCGTTTTCACAAATCAAGGTTTCCAATATGCCTAAAAATCATTTTTAAACATTTCTCAATGATCCCTAATCGTCAAATCATTCAAAAACATCAAAAGCCCTCTTTTGATTTACAAAAGTTTACATTTTTAGTAAGTTTCTATAAAACCATGTTTTTGACTAAATCAAATATCCAAATGTGTTTCTAAACACTCCAATATACATTTAACAACATCTAGACATGTCTAACATGTCTAGATCATCACAAATCCATGACTTGCAACATAAATGTTTCATTTTATGACAAGTGTACCAAAATCATACTCAAATCAACCAATAACTCAACAAAGCTTAGATCTAACATTCTTAGACTTTAAAATCAGTAAATCTACAACAAATATACATCAAATAACCAAAAAATTCGTGCATAATAATCATATGGAGTTGCATGCGGGTTTTTAACCCTTTGCATGTACTATCTAACTAATTAAAGATGAACATATAAAACTACCTTAGAGCTACAAATCCAAGCTAAAACAGCTTCTGATGATGGCAAGCTACTGGTTTGATGATCGTTTCAAGCTTCTTGACGGTTCTCGACACCCTCCTTGAGCTCCAATGGCTTCCAACACAAGGAATGGCTTCCAATGGTGTTAACAGAGGTTAGGGGTGGATTTGGCAGAGGTTTTGGTTCATTCGCAGAGGAGAAGCTCGGTGAGGATGAGAGAAAACCGAACAAATGAGTTGGGTTGGCTTTTTATGGAATTTTCGATCTGCATGGCCTTCGCGTACCGCGAAGGCCGGTCAAAAATTGTTATCGTGTACCGCGATGTGATTCGGGAGTCTCGACTCCCGGTTTTCTTCGCGTATCGCGAAGCCTTTCGCTATTGGTTCCTCGCATACAGCGACGGGTCCATTTATTTGTTTTTCCATTTCAGTGATTCGATTTCGCTCGTACTCGATTCCTTACGTTTATCCTAAACATCCAATGCATGTTTAGCACATAATCATATAATGACACATAGGTTTGATTGATCACCAACGTTCGTGAGACTCGTGTGTGTGTTTCGATAATTCCTTGAATTATCTTTGATAGTTCGTGTTTGTGTTTTACAAAGTGTTTGCACGCTTGATTAATCCTAATCAACGTGTAATGCACAATTCGATAATTGTCCGAATTATTGTTTTGTGATTGTGTTTAGCTCATCTAATTTAACTTAATTAGATGAAATGCAACAAGTATGGATGTGAAATGAGTGTTGCAATTTACCTAAAATTGTTGGGTGTCACATCATCCCCTTGTTGAAAAAATTTCGTCCCGAAATTTGGTTGTTCTTGGTAGTGTTTGAGAAGCAAGAGTGTTTGAGAACCAAAAATTTAATTTTCTTGTTGTCACATCATCCCCTTGTTGAAAGGAAATTTCGTCCCGAAATTTATTCGTTGTCGTCGGTGTTTGATGTTGTTGGTTCGAAGAGATGGGGATGTTTGCGCAACATCTGATTTTCATGTTCCCACGTGAATTTAGATCCACGTTTCGAGTTCCAATCGGACTCTAACGATCACAAGTGTTTTATCGGATAAAAACTTCTTCATGTTTGAGACATGAAATACGTTATGAATTCCATCGAGTTCAGCTAGTAAATTAAGTGGGTATGTCACTGGACCAATCCTCTTAAGGATTTAAATGGTTCAATGTACCGTGGGTTTAGTTTTCCTCATCTCACAAAACGAATGACGCCTTTCCATGGTGAAACTTTCTGAAGGACTTCGTCTCCTACCTGAAATTCTAAAGGTTTGCGACATTTGTCGGTATAGCTCTTTTGATGATTACGAGCTTCTGCCATGTGGTTTCTGATCTGTGCACTCTTTATCAGTGGTTTCATGTACAAGTTCCAGGCCAGTGAGCTGACCGTCGCCCACTTTCGCCCAACATATAGGTGATCAACATTTCCTACCCTAGGGTGCCACAAAGGGCGCAACTTTGATGCTGGTGTGATAGCTTTTGTTGTAGAAGAACTTCACCAATGGTAGGTGAGTTTCCCAAGTCTACTACGCACGCTCGTGGCATGTCTTCGAGAGTTTGTATGGTGTGTTTTGCTCTGGCCATCGGTTTGTAGGTGGTACGTCGTACTCATACCCAACCGCGTGCCAAGCGATTTTTGCAATGATTCCCAAAAGTTGGAAGTGAACTGAGCATCTCGATTAGAAATGATGGAGATTGGCACTCCATGTTGCGAGACCATTTCCTTGACATAAATTCTGGCTAGCTTTTCCATCTTATCGTTTTTCTTGGTTGCAAAGAAATGTGTTGACTTGGTCAGTCGGTCCACAATTACCCAGATAGTATCACATCCACTAGGAGTACGGGGTAACCTGGTAATGAAATGCATTGGTATTTGTTCCAGATTCCACATGGGGACAGAGGAGTGTCGCTCCTTTCACCGTTGATGTCTAGGGTTTCCCCACTCAGAAGAGGTATGCACACAACCTTGCTGTGGCAAATGTTTTTAGCTAAGTTTTTAGACAACCATTCCAAGCCCACCACAACATCAAAACTGCCTAGTGTAACCGGCATGAGGTCGATCTTAAATTTATGGCTTGCTAGATCTAAAGTGCATTCTCTTAGAATGTGCTTAATCAGTTTACCATCAGCTAACCCTATAGTGTATTCAGCTTTTAAAGATATTGGGGTTATGACAAGTATTTACTAAGGCCCTTAAATATAAGACTTTTCTCAGTTCCAGTATCAAACAATACAGAAGCGTAATGATCGTTTAAGAGATACGTACCTGTTGCAAGATTATGATCATTTCTGGCCTCCTTAGCCCTAATCACGAGGGATCATTCCTTCGGATCGTTGTTTTCGTTATTGTTGTTGTCCTTCAGATGTGGGCAGTCCTTCTTGAAGTGCCCTGGTTTTCCACATTCGAAGTAACTCTTCGGTGCTTCGTCCCCGTTGTTATTCACATGGGGGCAGTCCCTTTTGAAGTGCTCCGGCTTTCCACATCCGAAGCAACCTTTTGGTGTTTTGGATTTCTGCTGTTGTGGCTGTGGGGTTTTGGCCACCAGATCACCCCTGCAGTTCGTGGTTGCGTGGCCTAGCTTTCCGCACTGTTGGCATCGATAGTTTTCACACGGTCCTCGTTTATGATGATAATCACAGTTGTTGCACTTTGGGTGTTTGCCGACATAGGCACCCTTACGTCGTCTTGATGGTTGTAGATTGGAGGTTTCGTTTAGAGAGTTAGCCCATCTGCATTTGTTGTCGGTGGTTTTGATTACTAGGCCACGTGGAGGTATTAAACCTTGAATAACTGTCGTATCGGTCAGTTCATGAGCTAAGTAAACAGCTTGTCATAAGGTGGCGGGGTCAGCGGATAGTACCATATCCCGAACATGTGGTGTCAATCCCTCAATGTATATTTCAAGATGTTTGTAGGCTGGGTTCACCATTTCTGGGCACATGTGTGCCAACTCATAAGATCGGGAAGTGTATGCCTCGATCTCAGAACCAATCATCCTGTGGTTCCGAAATTTGTTTCCAATCTCTGAACTTTGTCGTGAGGGAAATATTTGTGGTTCATCATTCTTTTGAATTCCTCCCAAGGTATAGCCTCAGATGTTTTTGTCCTATGGTTTGAACATTTGTGTCCCACCAAGTGAGGGCTGCTCCCTCTAAGGTTCCTGTTGTGTACTTCATGCGGTCATTAACCCTATAGTTGCTCATGATGAAAGCTGATTCCATTTTCTCAATCCATCGGAGGAGGCCGGCAGCACCCTCCGTACCATTGAAAGAAGGTGGTTTGCAGTCTAAGAATGTTTTGAATGTGCAGTGGGGTGGATTAGGGCTTGTCCCTTGGGTCAGTTGATTCTGGTTACGTGCAGCTTCACGTGCAGCGGTTTCCTCCTCAACTCGTTTGCTGATTACTGCGTTCAGTTTCGTTGTGGTGAGGTTAATGCTTCCACGCCCTCTCACGTTCTTGCATTCTCCGCGTCTTCCAGCCAAGATCTTCATAGCGAGAATAAGCGTTAGTGCAGGTCTAATGACTAAGGTAGCACGTGATTGATATGAGAAGAAAACATGTATTGATTGGCATCGACAAAATTTTCAATAACAGGTATTAGTCTTGATATATAATAAGTTGTACTGGTTACAATTCATTTAATACTCAAGACACTAAGATTCCAAAATTTCAAGTGCAGAGGCACAACTTGTCCCTACCAGGTCTATGCTAAGTAAATCAAAGGCACTAACGATAGGGGAATCAGAATCAGCATCCGCCACTGTTACCCCTTCCTTAGTGTCAGGTTCTTCTAGAACTAGATCGGCGACCTTGTTTTCCAACTTGTTGGTTCTAGCTTTAGCGATGGCTACCCGATCTTCGGCTGTTTGGAATAGTGAAATCAACTGGGTTATATCCCAATCCATCTTGTCGACTTCGCTACAAAGCTCTGCATGTCGGGTACTTGTATATCTTAGCCCCTCTGCAAGACACTCGATTCGGTCGTTTGCCCAGGTCAGATCCCGAGTCAATCCGACTCAAGACACTGTCCCTCAGGCTCAGGTGAGTCTAGTATGGATGATGCATTGTCGGGTGACTCCTCAGTGGGGTCCTCCTTAGGATCCTTGTCAGGGTCCTCATTGGAAAATTCGATACGCTGCTTCATGTAAAGTGTAAGGTCGCAACATGAGGTTTTCATGGATACGTGGTAATCTGTACTATGGCTGGAAATTTATTGAATGTTATGTTGAAACCTTGATACGTTGCTTGAATTCCGTTGCAACCATCAGGATGAGGGATAAGCGAATGCAAATGTATGTGTTTTCAAAATAGGCTCACAATAGAATTTGCCAGAATTCATGCATACCTGTAAATTCACGATTATGTTGCGCACCATGATCGTCAATTTACCTTACATAAGAATTCTAGTTCCTCTTGCTTAGAGCTATTAAGTTTTACTGGATTCAGAGTTTATTCTTGACATCGAGATTCAAACATGACTCATATGAGGTATGGTTGAATAGCCTATCGAAACTAATACTTGGGCTAGTCACGCAAGTTGTATGGTATTATAGGATCTTGCGTAGATCTTATAAGGATAGGTACGTGGCTTGAGTGTGTTTTCCTCAGGTCATTTGGTGTTTCTGGATGACCACCTAGCGATCATGGAGTTTCGTATGCACCCAAATCTCTCAGCATGGTCACTCTAGTTTTTCTTAACATGAGCGACCATGTCCGTTCGGTGATATTCTATGAGTGACAAGGAGTTGAGTTTGGAATCTCCTCCTATGGTCCTTGTTAGCAGTATGTGTAGCAGTACCAAAGGGTTACAAGAATGTTGTTGAGCCACAGGACCTATTTCATCCCTGGACTTGTTTTAGTTTCATCCCCGATCAGCTTTTGTCGTCGCCTCTTCGATTCGGGCACCGGTGATGTAGCGTATGTGTACGGGCTGCTCCTCCTGCGATGGCTCAGACGTGCTGTCTTCGGGTGATAGTTAGTGCTTGGTTCGGTGACTCAACTGCTACCTGTAGTGTTGATACTGAAGGTGTAGGAACAATCTGTTCCTTCTCATCGAATGCGAGCATAGATGGTGATGACAGTGACGCCACATCTAAATGTGTGAGTTGTGTATATGTACGATAATGTATGCAAGTAGGACTAATACTAAGCACTACGTGTTGTGTGGAGACTAGTGGTTATAGACTAAGTTCACTAAATGCAAACCTAATTCGCAATATCCGGAGTCACTGATACCAATCTGTCGCACCCCGAGAAATCCCGTCCCATCCGGGGCGCGAGCAAGACCAGCAAGGATCGCAGTCTTCGGTCACACAGTGTTGCGAGACCTACATGTCTGGTTTCATACGTACATCCAATAACTTGGATAAAACAATTTAGTAGAATCAGAGTTGCAAAAGTAAAAAGTTTAAGCTAATCAAATAAACATTGTAATTTATAAGTTGCGGAAGCATAAGTTTAACAGTTTTCAAAACTTAAAGAGTTGTGGTGCGGAAGCGGTTTAAGTATTTAACATTACATCACAAAAGAAATGTCAATCATTATCAAATTGCCTCAGACACTAAAGCTGATGCATGGGACTCCATCCTAGCATCCTATCCGTGCGTGCGTGCCTTAGTTACCTGAGAAAACATGCGAGTAAAAGGGTCAACACAAAGGTTGGTGAGAGCACAGGTTTGTATCAACAATAAACAACTAAATGTTTAAAGTAAATGTTTTGCAGATTTATATGTCATAAGCGGGTTCGCAATCGAAGCTAACATGCTGCCTCCCGCCACGTCCATCCAACTAGACAATGGAAATGTTTATTGGTCAATTTTTCACTGTTCCAACCTCCAGTCGGGGTAGCCATACGACTCGCAATAGTGGGGCTTGTCAGACCCAAATAGTACTATTCAGAATTACCACGCTAAGTGCAACGCGCTATTAACGGTCCGAGGTGTGTTTAGTGAGGACTTATCAGTTTTGTGGATGAATGCCACACATATGCATATACGATATTAGCATGTACAAAAGTAACCAAGAAATATGTATGTTGTTCAAAAATAGTTGTATGCAATGTTTTCTCCCCCAAAGGTAGAAAATGTAAAAAGGGGCCGTGAACTCACCTGATAGAGCAGTTCCGATTTATGTGGTGTTTGCGACTGTGAAAGCTAGCAGTCCTGCTAGTAAGCACCAATAATCATATAGGTGTAAGTATGTGTTCTGTGGTGTGTTGTAGTCCATACAACTCCAGTTGTCGGTGTGCTCAACCGAGTGTGTGTTGAATTATGTTGACTCTACGAATCGTTGGTGACACTTTTGTTGTGTTAAGTTGTCTTAATGCAAGTAAGACACCAAAATGCATCCTATGACTTAATTCACGTTGCTTTCACGAAATCAAGTTTTGAAAATCATGATGTTCTCGTTTAGAGAAACTTTCTATATTTAGAAAGTTTATATTTTTGGAAAGTACGGTTATGAAATCCTATTTCATAAAACTAAATGCTTTAGTATGTTTGTAAAAAAAACGTATGTGAACGCTTAAAACAATCCGTTTGTGCTTAAAATACCATTTACGCCATTTTACCCCAAACAAAGTTTCCTTATTTTGAAAGTATGCGTTTAAAAACTCGTTTTCACAAATCAAGGTTTCCAATATGCCTAGAAATCATTTTTAAACATTTTTCAATGATCCCTAATCGTCAAATCATTCAAAAACATCAAAAGCCCTCTTTTGTTTTACAAAAGTTTCCATTTTTAGTAAGTTTCTATAAAATCATGTTTTTGACTAAATCAAATATCCAAATGTGTTTCTAAACACTCCAATATACATTTAACAACATCTAGACATGTCTAACATGTCTAGATCATCACAAATCCATGACTTGCAATATAAAAGTTTCTTTTTTGACAAGTGTACCAAAATCATCCTCAAATCAACCAATAACTCAACAAAGCTTAAATCTAACAATCTTAGACTTTAAAATCAGTAAATCTACAATAAATACACATCAAATCACCAACAAATTCGTGCATAATAATCATATGGAGTTGCATGCGGGTTTTCAACCCTTTACATGTACGATCTAACTAAGGATAAACATATAAAACTACCTTAGAGCTACAAATCCAAGCTAAAACAGCTTCTGATTATGGCAAGCTACTTGTTTGATGATCGTTTCAAGCTTCTTGACGGTTCTCGATACCCTCCTTGAGCTCCAATGGCTTCCAACACAAGGAATGGCTTCCAATGGTGTTAACAGAGGTTTGGGGTGGATTTGGCAGAGGTTTTTGTTGATTTGCAGAGGAGAAGCTCGGTGAGGATGTTAGAAAACCGAACAAATGAGCTGGGTTGGCTTTTTATGGAATTTTCGATCTGCATGGCCTTCGCGGTAGGCCGATCAAAAATTTTTATCGCGTACCGCGATGGGATTCGGGAGTCTCGACTCCCGGTTTTCTTCGTGTATCGCAAAGCCGTTCGCCATGGGTTCCTCGCGTACCGCGACGGGTCCATTTATTTGTTTTTCGATTTCAGTGATTCGATTTCGCTCGTACTCGATTCCTAACGTTTATCCTAAACATCCAATGCATTTTAGCACATAATCATATAATGACACATAGGTTTGATTGATCACCAACGTTCGTGAGACTCGTGTGTGTGTTTCGATAATTCCTTGAATTATCTTTGATAGTTCGTGTTTGTGTTTTACAAAGTGTTTGCACGCTTGATTAATCCTAATCAACGTGTAATGCACAATTCGATAATTGTCCGAATTATTGTTTTGTGATTGTGTTTAGCTCATCTAATTTAACTTAATTAGATGAAATGCAACAAGTATGGATGTGAAATGAGTGTTGCAATTTACCTAAAATTGACGGGTGTCACATCAGCCAATGAGAGAATTCATGGCTCAATTTACAAGTTTGGCTAGTTTTTGGGAGAGGCTGTTGGAAATCAACATGTCCAAGCTAACAAGATTAAATGGGCAGTATGTGAAAAGTTTAGAAAGTTGATTGTGATGAGTATGTTTAACAACATCACCGAGGTTGGTGATGCGGTTCAGACACTGGAGTTAGCAGAGAAGACGGTTCATACCGGGCAAAATCGAAAAAGAGATCGTGATGATTATAATCTTACCTTTTCTGGAAACACGAAGGATCAATCAAACGACCTTAACCGTAAGACCCAAATGCAAGTGTATCAACCACCAAACCAAGAGAGAGACAACAAAAATATTGTTTTTGAGATGTGCAAACACTGTGGGAAAATTCATAAAGGCACGTGTCATCGGCTAACAGGAGCGTGTTTTCAGTGTGGACAAATTGGTCACATGGCCAAGGACTGCAAAAACCCAAAACCTTGACATAATGGGAACACCAAAAGGACTAATGCACCTATTAATATTGGTGGGAGAGTTTTAGCATTGGCAAATGATGAGGCATTTAATGCACCGAACAATAATGCATGATAAAGTTAAAAGAAAATAATATGTCCTTTGATGAAAGAGTAGTTATAACGCGCTTTCTATTGTTTATTTTATGTGCCAAGACTCTTATTGGTCAAAGGTGATATTTTTCTCAAGTGATATAAAAGACAACTAGTTTTTGTTATGTAGACTTATTTGAAATTAAGACTCTATTAGTTGTTTTGACATACTTTTGGGTTCTAAAATTTCCTTACAGGATATTAATTTTTGCCAATTCGTGAATATGAAGTTAATCCAATTTCGAGGGGGAAATTGTTTTTTATGGAGGGTAGAATTATAATACCCGTAAAAACGTGACAATTAAATAAATAAATAAAAAAAATAATAAATATTTGAAAAAAAATAAATAAATAAAGCCGAAACGAAATCGATTAACAAATAATAATTAAGAAGGTTCTTAAAAATTTATTTTATATGGCGGACGAATTAACAACTAAATTACGAATATTCGTGTTATGCGGATAATCAAACTACTTGATGAATAACTTTTGGCTCAATTGTTTTTTTTTTTAAATGAACATAAACAACCTAATCGTTACTATAAAATATATAATTGTATGAATCGTGTTTAAATATCATTCAGTCATTATCCATAAGACTGTAACCGTATTTGATCTAATCGAAATTTGTATTAGAACTCTACCTGTAAACAAATCATATTCAGATTCAAAGCATGATAACCATTTCAATTGCATGGTGTCTAAAATTAAATTTCTATTACAAAATGAAACCTAAAGGAAGTATTAATGGAATATGTAGCAGATGAGTATTAATTGGAATTTAAGATTCCAACCGATCAATACAAGATTTCAGTTTTGATTAATTGCAAAATATTCTTCCGAGCAAGTAGCAATAAAAAGAAATGGGATAAAATTTGTATATAGGTCGGTTCCTAATTAAATCACAACAAACAAGAATGTATAGACCAAATAAATCACATGTAACCGAAGAAATTCAAGAAATGTAAATGAAGTGACAATTAAGTTTTATTGAATGAAGAAACCGATCACCTCACCACTCATAATTTGGTGGACCGTCTGTTTTTTTTTCAACATCATACGGTTGAATGTTGAAAAGCCAAATCCATAAAAATTGTTTTAATTTCCATTTTCTCACCATCAATGTAGACCACAAATTCCAGCCAAATAAACCAACGATTATTATACTACATTGGATCACCAACCTCACAAAATCAAGTTGCAACCCTTTCACTATCTTGGACATCGACCCCCTGGTACATCGAACAACCACTACTATAGCAGAAGGTTACAACAGAAGCGAATCGGCAATGGAACCTACTATTTACGTTCTTTAGTTCGGTTAAAATCTCTATGATCTAAGATTACTGAATCGCAATAGATTGGGATTGCTAACGTATTATCAGAGATTAATACGCTAATTAGTTGCTAAAACTAAGGTACGGATTTCACTTCTTTTCTATCATAGTATATTTTCTTTTTGATTAGTTTGTGGTACAAATTTTCTTTTCATTACTTATAGTATTGTTCTCTATTCATGTCGTTAAGTTAAACCGCTCTGTTTTCTAGATCCGCTAGTTCTAATTTTAATTTGTTATGCAAGAGATATAATTTTTAAATTGTATTCATTATCGCATATTCCCTTAAATTGACGTATGAATTGTTTCATATGACCTTGTTTAGATATTTGATTGTTTTGCATTGGTAATTTGTTTCGAATCCGATACCCGAGCAAGCCTCCGGTAGGTGATTCTATCGGTGCATCATTGGGGCATCAATGGCGTAGCACTTTCTGTGACGGTGTGATTGGTTCACAGGGTCCTCATATTTTGGCAGTTGAGGAATGATATTTTTGGGAGGCGTATGGACTAGTCCTAGGATAATTGTTTCATTTTGGGGAGTGTTGGTGTGTGCCTACATATATCTCACAATTTGGTACATTGGGCCGGCGGGTCTTTGTACACCATTTGTTTTGTTTTGTGCTCAAAATGGGTATCCCCTTACCATAAGAATTATTTGATTATGTATTCGTTCTGATTAATTGAGATTGTTAATCGTATGGTTAGTTCGTTCAGACATTCGTTATCATAGTTGAAATGCTTCCACTTTCTTTGCCACCACTATCTTTTGCCGTTTTTGTAATCGTTTTTTTCAAATTTCTTATCATTACTATTTTTCTTCCATTACTGAGCAATTTTTGCCTCGGCCGTATTTTGTTTTGGTGGTTTTTTTATTTTTAACAGGTACTCATGGGATTCATGGGATGTGTGAAAAGAAGATAAAGATGATTAGAAAGTTTAGATAGATCAGTATAATAAATATGTAATTAGTTTTTTTTTTGTTTTTATTATTTATTTATTTAGTAAATTATGTATTTATTTAGGGTTAAATTCATTAAATATGGAATATACATTGTTCTGAAATCTGTATTAGTGACACGTCAGGCCTATCCGGGTTGGGGTGTTACACTTAACCACCACACTTTATCTTCACTTCAATGTACCAATAACCCTTCCATTTCATCATCTTATCCTTATGTATACAACTTTCATAAAATCAATGCCTCACCTAACCACCACACTTTATCTTCACTTCCCCATCCTCCTCATCCATTCAACGATCTCTTCAAGTAGGAACAGAGAACTCAAACTTCCATTATAAATACCATACATAAATTATTGAAAGTTCAAAGCACCTATAACTTCAACCTTGACTTTTCTTCTCGGTTTCCTTTGGGCCGAATTCCCTTGCCTCTGGCCATCACCTAAATTCCTTAATAATCGTCTCTATTCAATATACGTGGCTTCCTCCAACTGTAATCTCTATAAAAAGCTAGATACAGTGTTGGTTGAGCCCCACCATTATGATCCTTCTACTCTGAGTTATATTCCCCTCAAAAACCTCTCCATTCGACAGCCACTCACCCATGTAGCATAGGTCAAAAATTAGGTACAAACGAATACTCATTTCAATCAGTCTAATGAACGGCGAAACAAGTTAATAAACTCATTAATTCAGTTTATAATTTACAAAATGATCATTTGAAATGGTAAAACTCCCGGTCTTATTTCAAAACTATAAATGCACATTTAAACAATCAAGTAGAAAATCAAGTCCAAGAATCAATATGAAATCAACACACATGCACCACACAATACGTGAATAGCTCTCACGTTATATTAATCAGAAAAATATCTCAAAAAACTGATTACAAAAGAATCTGTAAAACTCACATTGACTCTCATATCCTAACTCGATATATATAGCCAAACTATGGATAACCCAGACTTGGTTTCCACGCAACAAACAATGAGAAATATACGGACTCTTTTGTTTATCTAAAACCAAGCTCCACCAACTTGTGAACTTGATTTGTGAATTACTTTAATACCCTTCAACATTCACCCCCTTAATTCTCAAATTCGAATCTCGGAGGTCTTCAACTCCCATCAGTTCCTTTATTTCCTTGAACTTGGTTCGGGCCAACGGCTTGGTGAGAATGTCCGCCTTTTGTTCATCACCACTTACATGTTCTATTGCTACTTGCTTCTTTTCGACACATTCTCGTATGAAGTGATACCGGGTACTTATATGCTTACTTCTCCCATGGAATACCGGGTTCTTCATAAGTTGAATATCCGACTCGTTATCTACCAGGAGACATATCCTTTGTTCTTCTTCTCCAGTGATTTCACTTAGCACACCTCTTAGCCAAATTGCTTGGCACGCCGCAGAAGTGGCGGCCATGAATTCGGCCTCACACGAAGAAAGGGCAACCGTGCTTTGCTTCTGTGAGCACCAGGATATAGGTCCAGATCCGTAGTAGAACACATACCCAGTCGTGCTTCGTCCATCATCCGGATCCGTGTTGTGACTACTGTCACTATACCCGACAAGATCTTTCGGTTTCTCCCCTTTATCCTGCTTGTATACTATACAATGACCCAAAGTTCCTTCTACATATCGGAGAACGTGCTTCATGAGCTGAGCATGTGTTTGCTTTGGCTCATGCATATACCGGCTTAGAATTCCGACCGAGTAGGCTAAATCCGGTCGAGTATGCAACAAATACCTCAAGCAGCCTACTATCCTCCTGAACCAGGTTGCGTCAACAGGCTCTCCTTGTTCATCCTTCCCTGTTTTCATTCCCGGCTCCATAGGACATTTTGTCGGATTAGAGTCCATCATTCCGGCTTCTTTTAGGATCTTTCTCGCATAGCTTTCTTGTCTTATTTCCACACCTTTTCCATTCTGATTGATTTCCAAGCCAAGATAATATGTAAGTCTTCCAAGATCGCTCATCTCAAACTTTGTCTGCATTTGTCTCTTGAAATCAAGTATCTTGGCAACCTCCGATCCGGTAACTAGTAAATCGTCCACGTACACAGAAACGACTAAGCTAGACCCATGTGTGCTCTTCGTGTAGACAGCATTTTCTTGGGAGCATCTCTTGAACCCAAGTTGCTTCAGTATGTTGTCTAGCTTGGAGTTCCATGCCCTTGGTGCTTGCTTTAGGCCGTATAGCGCTTTTTCAAGTCGATACACTAGTTGTTCCTTCCCCTTACACTCAAAGCCTTTTGGTTGTTCAACGAAGACTTCCTCTGAGAGTTCCCCATGAAGGAAGGCGGACTTTACATCTAAGTGATGTAATTCCCAGCCTCTAGAAGCTGCCACAGCAATGATTAACCGGATTGTTTCAAGGCGTGCGACTGGTGCAAAAACCTCTTTGAAATCGATACCGTGCTTCTGTACGTACCCTTTCGCTACCAACCTTGCCTTGTGTTTGTTTATCGTTCCATCTGGATTTCTTTTGAGCTTGTAGACCCATTTCAAGCCTATCGCCTTGCACCCCTTTGGGAGAGTTACCAGGTTCCACGTTTTGTTCCGGTTGATAGACTCAATTTCAGATTCCATTGCTTGAACCCAATTCTTGTCTGCTTTTGCTTCATCAAACGTGCTTGGTTCCCCATCTTGTAATAATAACAGATCCTCGTTTCGTGATCCAATCTTGATCCGTTCATCAAGGACATAGTCACTTAGGTGCGCTGGGACTTTTACTTGGCGGTTCCCGCGTCTGGGATTGTTTGATGCTGAGGCTTGATCTTCATCCCTGGATTCGTTATCACGGGCGCCCCCACCCCTGGAGGGGATGTGTTTTCATCTTCTGATGTTGGATCAACTGCTGCATGGCTTGTTGGCGACGGGTTTTCAGAAGAACTTGTGTTGCATGGATCAGCGGTTTCATCGTGAATTGAGCCAGGCTCTTCCCCCAATTTACGTAGAAGTTTTCCCATGCACGTGAGTTCTCATGACTTACAACATTGAAATCCTCCCATCCCTTTTCTTCATTGAAGATTACATCGCGACTTATTACTATTCTCCATGTTTGTGGGTCGCACAATCGATATGCTTTGGATCCGATTTCCATTCCAAGGTGAATGAGAACTCGTGAGCGGTCTTCTAGTTTCTTGATGCCTGGTGTCATATTTTTTTCATAAGCCAGGCATCCGAATACTTTCAGATGGGCTATATTCGGCTTTCTTCCTTTGTAGGCTTCGTATGGAGTTTGGTTGTCGAGGGCGCGGGTATGGACGCGATTTATAACATAGGTTGCATGTCTAACCCCTTCCCCCCACATGTAATTTGGCACCTTTGTTGCTTTCATCATGCTTCTAGTCATTTCCAAAAGGGTTCGATTTCGCCGCTCGACGACCCCATTTTGTTGCGTGGTGTAAGGTGCGGTTAGTTGCCTGTTGATCCCTTTTTCTCTGCAGAATTCTGTGAACATACTCGATGTGAACTCCCCTCCTCGATCTGTTCGGAATACCTTGATGGAATTGCCTGTCTCATTTTCAGCCTGCGCCTTGAAGCTTTTGAATGACTGTAGTGCGTCGACCTTTCTTTTCAACATAAAAGTCCACATATATCGTGAGTAATCATCAATTATTACAAATATATATGCATTACCTGCCACGGTTGGCGGAGATATGGGGCCGCATAAGTCACCATACACAAGTTCAAGGGTCTTGTTTGCTCGGTACAGGGTTGCCTTTGGGAAGGTCGTTCTTGTCTGCTTTCCTATTAGGCAGGAGTCACAGAACCTGTTGGGGTGAGCTATCATGGGTAGGCCAGCCGTCATTCCCTTGTGCGCCATCAGCTTCATTGTCTCGAAGTTGATGTGCCCAAGTCTTGCATGCCACTTCCAACCATCGTCTTCTAGCTTCACTTGTAAGCACTCAGGGCTTCCTGGTTTTAGTTGAACTTTGTAGAGTCTGTTTTATGTTCTTGGTACTCGCATTAGCAGTTTGCCGGAGTTGTCAAGGAGTATCAAGTAGTCATCTTTTATCCTGGTCTCGCATCCATTCTCGTTGGTTTGCCCCAAACTAATGATGTTGGTTTTGAGATCAGAAAATAGTAGACTTCTGTCATCACCCTTTGTTCTCCGTTTCTTCCTTCAAAAATTATTGACCCTTTCCCGTGAATGTCTACACAGGAATCATCGCCAAATTTTACTCGCCCAATGATTCTTTCATTTAGTTCTATGAAGAACGAACGATTCCCGGTCATGTGGTTACTAGCTCCGTTGTCTAGATACCATACATCGTTCAGGCTTGGTTCGGCTTCGTAGCGTTTTGGTATCAAATTTTCTTCGTTTAGGAATACTGTTTCTTGGCCACACTTCATCATAAAGAATCTTGGATCCACGTCATTTGCTTCATTAAGGTTTGCCTCCTCCTTCTTCTGTTTACGATCCGGGCACACGGATGCGAAGTGACCCATCTTATCGCAACGGTAACATTGGATTTTTGACCTATCTTTTCCTTTTCCTTTATTTGAATCCTCTCTATGATTCTTTTGTTTGTATTCCCGGTTTTGGCTGCTGTCACTGCCCTTTCCCTGCCATCTTGAGGTTCCATGATTAGCTTTTCCTTGTTTCTTGGCTGGGTCGAAGTGTGATTTAGAGCTGGACTCGGCCTTTTGAAATAGCAGTTTCTCGGCTGCGTTCTCGCTTGGAGACATGCGCCCTATAGCTTCTTCAAACGCTTTGAGTCTCCCAATCGCTTCTTGAAAGGGCATTGAGTTTAGATCTGCAAATTGTTGAATTGTTGCAACTATAGTGATAAATTTTCCAGGCATCGAGCGCAACAATTTTTGGACGAGTTTCTTTTCTTCGAATGCATGACCGAGAGTATTGGCTTTGGACACAATCTTTTGAATCTTGGATGCAAAGGCTTCGATAGTTTCCTGGCTTCCCATCTTCAGTGATTCAAACTCAGCATGTATTGTTTCCAATCTTGCTTCCCGAACTCGATCTACTCCCACATATCGGGTCTTCAAAGCATCCCAAATTGCTTTCGCCGTTGTGAATTGGGATACCTGGAGAACCAGGTCTTCAGGAATGGATTGAAGGAGTAGGGCAATCGCCATATCGTTCTTATTTGGATCTACCATCGTTAAAACTATGGGCTCAATTGCTGGAAGGATTCCATGCACTCAAAAAACTGCTTTAATCCTTACCGCCCATGCGTTATAGTTTATCGCATTCAACATGGGGCAATTTAGTGATGCCGTATTTCGCTCAGGTGCAGCGCCTCCTTGAACAACAACTTCGTCTGCCATTGCGATCTTCTCTCTCTTTCTTTAGCCAAGTGTTTATGATCCTGTCCTTCGGATCACGTTCCGGTCGAACCCGTCTTGGTTCGATCGCCTGGTTTCAGAGTTGCTTGTTGCGAATCAGACCCTTGTACCTAGTCGGTCTTCTTCACGATCTTCAACTCCTATGTTGATAATTGATTTCAAACTTGAACGTGGCTCTGATACCAATTCAAGTCCAAGAATCAATATGAAATCAACACACATGCACCACACAATACGTGAATAGCTCTCACGTTATATTAATCAGAAAAATATCTCAAAAAACTGATTACAAAAGAATCTGTAAAACTCACATTGACTCTCATATCCTAACTCGATATATATAGCCAAACTATGGATAACCCAGACTTGGTTTCCACGCAACAAACAATGAGAAATATACGGACTCTTTTGTTTATCTAAAACCAAGCTCCACCAACTTGTGAACTTGATTTGTGAATTACTTTAATACCCTTCAACAGAAAATATATCGAAAACAAAGTATACGTTTTATAAAACATTATATAAAAAATTATACATACAAATTAAATTATTCTTTTTCTTCATTTTCTAAACGAAAAATGATCCAAACTCAAAGTACCAAACGAAGATTTTAAATTTCCACCAACATATGAACAATTTTATAAAATCTCGGATTGCGACTATGCCTTGGGCGACAAATCGCGTTAACAGTTTAGTAATGCTCGACAACGGATAGATCATATTTGGCAATACCCAACAACTTCCATGCTACAATATGGATTTGCTCAAAAATAGCTGAGACATCTCATCATCAACAGAGCGTAACCCAATCAACACATAATGATCCAACCCTCCTATGCACCTTTGATCTAGGCCTCGACACTTGTTTCGGAGTACCCAGCCGACACCTGGTAAGCTAAGCTGACACTGGACCACATGCTTGTAACCTTTTGTATTATCGTAACTTACTTTGAAATTTAATCATATCAAGTTCATAATAAAAGAAAGGACAAGGGATTTTTTTAAAAAAACATATATGTGTGTGTATAAATATCTATTTGTATGTAAATATATACACGTATACATTTATAATTAAATAGTTAATTATCATTTAAATATAATTTTGATTTAAGTAAATATGATGACATTTTAAATTGGTGAAAAAGTAAATATGATGACATTTAAATATATTTGTATGTAAATATATACACGTATACATTTATAATTAAATAGTTAATTACCAAATGTTTAGCTATAGCACCCTACTTTTCAAAAAATAAATAATATAAGTAGTACTGAATTAATAATTAACATATCTGAGTCATAATTATTATTGTATTTCGATGAAAGTTGAGTAGGTTGATGCCTTGCTTGTTTTCTCTCTACGAGAAGATGTGATTCCGGTTCTTCATCCTGAGAGGAACTATAACATATATAAATAAATGATAACCTTAATTTCGGTCTTATTATGGCTGTTGATGAAATACATGAACCATATCTTGCAAAATCATTTTTTTTCATCTCTCATTCTTTCAACTTCATGTCTAAACCTTGAATTTTATCCTCCACTATCTTAATCAGAATATTTTTGTTCTTCCTCTCTTTCCCGTACCTCTTCCTCTTAGCCATGAACATGGTGGTCAAGTCTGTATAATGTTGCGCACATGGTAACCTTCAATCAATTCGTATGCATGTTTTTCATAATTGTCACACCCCGAGCCGGCGGGCTGGATCGACTTTCCCGTCGGGCAGAAGGTTCTAGGGGCGCGATATCGTTTGATACTCAAAATGATCAGATTGGTTGCATAGCACATGATATATAATTGAGAAATGCTAACATGACAATGATATAGAATTAAAAAGTTAAATTACAATGTTTCGTTCATAATTTAACTAAGTAAATGTATCCAAAAGAATCAATGAGTTTCTATCTTCTAACTGTACAAGATCGACAAAAGATGATTCATTGTTTTGTCATTCAAAAGTATGTAGGTCTCAAACCGGATCAAGAACGAAACTTTATCTTCTAAATCATCATCAATGATCTCTAACAAATGTGGAATCCAAGTTAGAATCAAGAAAGCAAGTAGAAAAATGTAATCTTTGTATAAATACTGAAAATTTCGAGTACAAGTGCCTCAATACGTATAGAGAGCAAATGCCTCGGGATTCCAACCTAAACCTGTATAAAATACGTCTATTTATACTATGTCTAGGTGTACTCGAAATCTAATACTATCTATTTCGAGTACACGAACACATCGTGTACTCGAACCTGTTGTACACGAAATTCAATCAAAAATGCGATCTGACTCTTCCAGGTTGACTTTGTCAGTCTTCAACGTGTAGTGGGCTTTACAAACTCCCCCTAGACTGGCGAAGTCATCCAATAGGAAGAGTGACCTTGTGTGGTCCAGCTTCGGCATAAAGTTTCCGCTTGATGGCATAAGCGACAGCACGAGTGTATGTCTTAGCTTCCTCATTTGCTCCAGAATAAACTCGTATTGGCGACTGGTGAAGCTTCATCATGTCTTCCTTCCCGTACTTTAGTAAATCCATTGGATCAAGAATTATATCGATTTTGTCAACATTATCCTTATCCTTGATAATGACTGTTTCAAGGTTAAGGTCATCGAAGTACCAAGATAAGAAGTTTGCCAGGGAGTTATCAGGAACTCTCAGTGAGACTGGCACAACTATCTCAACGTGAGGTGGAGGATACTTGTAGTATATCCATGGCTTCTTTGTCTTTGGATCGATAATACAGGTCAAAAAAAATCGTCTTCCTTTGGCTGTGCGCATCACTAGGAAGTCCTTTTCACATTGATCTTTAATGAACTTAGCAAACAAATCGGCTTGTGAGTCTTTGGAGGGGTTAAAGAACATTGCTTTGTCTATGCTCCGTATATCAACCTTGGGCAGTGTGCAGAAGTCTCTCGGTTTCTTATAGAATTCAACCTTTCCATTCATTCTCTTGACCAGATAAATGTCTCTTTCCTTGTCGTACATCCAACAGCATACATTGGATCTGTCATTACGAACCGTGAACAGGTTTCTGTCGTTTGAAATGAATGTATGCTCTGGATGTTCATCACTCATCTCCTTAAATCAAGTATCTTTAACCATAGGAGGAGATGGTGTCCAATCCCTTCTCTTGTCAAACCAACTAACAATCACTTCATGAAGAGAAGTTACCTCCTGTCCTAGTGCATCAATGTATTTGTGGGCATACAAATAATCGATATAAGGATCGTATGAGACGTTGCCAAGCACAATGTTTTCCGATTCTTCTTCAACAGATGCCCCTGCAGAAGATCCAGCTCCTTCCTTAGCTTCTTTGTTAGTTTCCTCAGAAACAAAATCATCAGGAAGATCCTTGAAGAAATCATCAAGCCCTGTATTCTTCATGTCAACTCCTGGAAGGGTGTCACCAGAAAGAATGTCATATGGAATGTCTCCAAACAGATCATCATATTGACTAGTAGGTTTTCCAGAAGATGATGTATTTCCAGAAGTTCCTCCTAGATCTTTGTCATCTGTGGGTCCCTGATCCCTTTTGTTTGATGAATCATCTTCTTTCATGTTTCCACCATCATCATCCTTGTCCGCTTTCTTTTCTTTCGAATCCTTCTCCTTCTTATCATTATCATCCTCATTATCACTATCATCACTGTCAAGGAGATCATCTTCCTTGTCATCATCATCGGATTCTGGAACTTCTTCTCCTTTAAGTCTCTGAATATCCTTCTTCATCTCATGATTCTCCATTAAGAGAAATCTGATGAACTTTTCGTGTGTCTTGATCTTCCCATGACATTTGTTCAGCTTGCTACATATCTTTATCATTCCTTCCTGCAAATTTAGGACAAGACTATTCTTGCGCTCGGATTCCTTTTCAAGCAAGAATACCATGTCTTGTAAATCCACGACATCGACAGGCACTTCCTTCGGCTCGTATGGTGAATCTGAGTGCAAAGGAGATTTTCCTTTGTCACTGCTTGAGGGGTGTGGAGATGATCGAGTCTCTGTGTGTGGAATGGAAGTGGTAGATGGACGAGCGGGGATCTTGATGACTAGTTTGGGTTGAGCTGATTTGATTTGAGGTTTTGGTTGAGGAGGTGGCTTTGGTTTTGAGGGTGTCTTGGTTTGTGTAAGTGGCTTGGATTTGTGGATTGCTTGGGTTGTGTGGGTTCAGCAGTGGAAGGTTGAGGTTTAGGTTGAGTGGTTGATTTTGGTAGAGTGGATGGATTGGGTTGTAGGTGGAGGTGGTGTAGGTGGTTGTGTAGATGGAGGTTGGGGAGGAGGTTGTGTAGATGGAGGTGGTTGTGTAGGTGCCTGTGATATGATCGATGCAGCTGAAGAAAATGATAATCATGAGAACATCTTCTGCAAACGGGGATCTCTGATTCTCCTAGCCATCGTCTTTTGCCTCTTCTTCTTTGGTGATGACTCAGGAGTTGGAGTGTAGTCAACATCCTGTGCCTCCTCTCTTTCTTGTCTTGTAGGTGGAGGTTTCTCCGCAATGAAATCTTCACTGGAAGATGAGGAGGTCTCGAAAATGTGTCCCTCGGGAGTCGTGCCTGTCTGTGTGCTAGTAGGAACATCATGTTCTTCAGCAACTATGGCTACTAGGGTTCCTGGCATATCTTCATCTGCACCATCGCCCACAAATCTTGCAAACTTTATCAATGGGCGTTCCCCTGTATATTGTTTCTTTCCTCTCTTTTTCATCTTCATATAGCCGAAGATGTCATCCCTCATTCTCTTGATCTCCAGAGTACCGAGTGTGGGAGTAAGATGGGAGTATTTCTTGTTGATGACAATCTGCAAGAATCTAGGGAAAGCTAGGAACCGCTCCTTCCTTCTTCCTTTGATGTTGGCGTGCATATCAAGAAAAATCATCTTCGAGAAGTTAAACTCGACTCCAAGCACTACAGCTACCAGACATGAACTGAGTGTCTAATTAAGAACATCATAGCCGCCTTTTCTTCCAGAGAGGAACTGAGTGACGACATGAGCTAAATATCTCCAATATGTATGCAGTAACTTCTTCTCAGTGGGTGGATAGGCACCTTCATGTCCCATTTGATAGACGGTTCTGTTAACCAGATCTTGATCAAGCTCAACGGGATCAGTGTCTTTGTCTCCGAATTGAAGACATTCTCTGACAATCTGCTCAGTGATAACGACGGGATGACCTTGGATCTTTCCAACAATGCTGATAATTCCCTTATCATCAGTATGCTACTCCACAGTGCTCCAAAAACTCCGAATAAAGTCAGCCACAATAGTTGGGTGTTCCATAATGGCATAATTGACCGGTGACAGGATCGATCCTTCAACGAGAGTACTGAACTCAGAATGCTTTACAGGTGGATCTCCAAGATACGCTGTCATGTTGTGATCTGGTACAAAACGTAGGTCAGCCATCTGAAAAACACAAACAGATCAAGTTAGTTCAAGTTTAAGAAAAATGAATTTGCTGAAAATTTTCTATGTCCGAAGTGTTTTGTTCTCGAACCAACAGTTGTACTCGAAATAACAAGCTGTACCCGAAGAACAAGCTGTACACGAAGTACATGTTGTACACAAAGTACAAGCTGTACACGAAATACAAGTTGTACACGAAGTACAGGCTGTACACGAAATATAGTTTGTACACGAACTATGGGTTGTACACGAAATTTGTCTGTATTCGAAATATCAGATTTCGAGAACACAAAATTTTTCATAAGTCCATCAATCTCGCTCTTCAGAACTTCTAGTCATGTTCAATATACTCGGAATTAAGAGGCGACCAACATATTCACGACTTGCCTTTCAATTTCAAGTCTTTCGTGGTCAATTTGACCAAAAACTTTCTGTATTCGAAATCCACGTATTCGAAATATGTTTTTGCGATTAACTCTCAAATTCACGGTCAAATTTAGATAAAAATCTATACCTATGGTCACCTACTGATGATCTATAAGATAGCCGAAGTGGATTTTCGAAAGGAGCTCTAGAAAATGAAATCGCTAATGGCACCAAGTCTGTACTCGAAATGGAGAAGATGTGTACACGAAATAAATGGTACTCGAAATTTAAGGATCTTGAACTATTTATAGGCTGAATTTCGAGTATGCATTTTTCGTGTACTCGTTTTCGAGTACACACACACACTTATTTATTTTGATTTAAAATTTTAAGCTTTTCTAAAATAAAATAAAATAATCTTAGAAACTTTTGATGGGTCTAAGGTTTAGTCAGGTCAAATTCGTGGGATCAAATCTGTTGTCAAAATTTTACTAGCCCTAGTTAATTTCATAATGAAGCACAACCTTTAAATAGCTATTCCCCACCAATGATTTCCACTCGTTATTCCATTTCTTAAAAAAATTGGTTATATGATCAAGTTTTTGTAAAAAATGTCTTATGGGAATTTTGTGAATCATTAGATTGTAAGACTAGATTAATATGCAACCTATCAGTCTTGTTAAATCCTTTGTTTCAAACTTTGATTGTGTTTCAACGAACTTAAAATTATTTTGACAGAATTTAAGTTGAGAGAAGATAAGAACATATCTATTATATTAGAATCAAGAATCGAAAGGGGTTCTATCATCTTGTGCTCATTGGCATCTTTTATTTTCTGATCTGCAGACACATTGGCCTTAATATCACACATCCAGGTCTTTGCTTACGCAAAACAGAGGATGCTTCAGTAGATATTTCCCGCTCTTTGTTTGCACAAAACATAGGAAATACCCGAGTTTTTCAAACACAATTTCAAGTTTATTGAAACACAATCTCCTTTTGATTCAAGGACTTAAACAAGAAGTCAAATAGTTGTCACACATTTCTAGTTATCTAATGATCACAGTTTCACACTTATTTATTTGTTTACATATTTTAATTTGATCAAGTCTAATTTTTTTATTTGGAAAACTTGTTTCAATTTCTTAGTGTATAATAGATATTCAAAGTTGTTATTCTTTTAGAAATCTTATTAGGATAGTGAAATTTTGATCCCTAGAAATTATTTCACTTCCCAATTTGACCAATTCACCTTGCTTGTCCAAATAAACTCTTTTATTTTCTTAAACTTTGAAAAGATAAAATCTTTTTGTAATTTTCTTTGAATAACAAGAGGCATGATTTCCTTTTCTTAGGTTTTCAAAAACTTAACTCCCCCTAAGCTTGTAGATCATCTTATACTAACTCAAAGACCGAAAATCTTTTTGTTGTTTTTGTATATTTTGACTCAAAGACCAAAAAATTTTTGTTGTTTTTGTAAATTTTCTCCCCCTAAATTTGTGAATAAAATAAGACACAAATTTTAACGTATTTACAAGAAAAATGCTTTTAGTTAAAGCTAATTAGTTTGAGACAGGCAAGCAAGTGATGAAAAGGTGCTGTATCGAACGGTTTTGTGAAAAGATCCGCCAGATTATCATCTGTATGGACCTTTTCAAGATGAATGAGTTTCCGTTCAAAACAGTCACGATGAAATGAATCCGGATGTCAATATGTTTAGTTTTGGAGTGTTGTACCGTATTCTTGACGATCTGTAAGGCGGCTTCATTGTCACAATAAATAGGAGAGTCAAGAAAGTTCAAACCGTAATCGAGGAGTTGTTGTTGAATCCAGATAACCTGAGAGCAGCAACTGGAAGCAGCAACATATTCGGATTACGCAGTAGAGGTGGATACGGTCGTTTGTTTCTTGCATTGCCATGAGACAAGGCGATCTCCCAGGTACTGACACCCACCAGTGGTTGACTTCCTGTCCAGATTACATCCACCAAAGTCACTGTCTGAGTATGCATATAAACGAAACTCAGAGTTCTTGGGGTACCAAAGACCAAGACGAGGCTTCCCGAAAAGATACCAAAAGATTCTTTTGATAGCTATAAGGTGAGATGCCTTCGGATTCGCCTGATATCGAGTACACTGACAAACTGAAAACATGATGTCTGGACGACTAGCAGTTAGATACATCAAGGAACCAATCATCGAGCGATAGAGGTGTTGATCAAAATCTTCACCATCCAAATCCGAAGTTAAGACAGGACGAGCAGCCATGGGAGTGGATGC
Source organism: Mikania micrantha (assembly GCA_009363875.1). Classification (NCBI taxonomy): domain Eukaryota; kingdom Viridiplantae; phylum Streptophyta; class Magnoliopsida; order Asterales; family Asteraceae; genus Mikania; species Mikania micrantha. Next base: position 14,972,578 of record CM018681.1, read on the forward strand.
CGGCTTTGATTCCATCATTTTGAACTTGGTCAAAATATATGTGACATACTTTCCTTGGTGAATCAGCACACCCTTTGAATCTTGCTTCACCTGTAGACCCTGAAAGAAGGTCATTTCTCCCATCGCACTCATTTCAAACTTTTTCTTCATTACCCCCTCAAATTCCTTGCACAACTCTGAGCTTGTGGAGCCAAATATAATGTCATCTTCGTAGATTTGGACGAGAATTAAATCATCCTTATCCTTGCGAACGAACAAAGTCTGATCAATGGCTCCACAGGTATGTCCATTTGCAAGCAGATGATCAGTAAGTGTAGCATACCACGCTCGTGGTGCTTGATGAAGACCATAGAGAGCTTTGTCTAACTTGTAGACATGGTCAGGAAATTGAGAATCTTCAAAGCCTGGGGGTTGGCACACATAGATTTCTTCTTTAACCTTCCCATACAGAAAAGCATTCTTTACATCCATCTGATACACCGTGAAGTTCATGTAGGAGGCATAGGCCAAGAAAATCCGTATGGCTTCAAGTCTTGCGACTGGTGCAAAGACTTCCTCATAATCTATCCCTTCCTGTTGATAGAAACCTTGAACTACCAATCGTGCCTTGTTTCTGATAATGACTCCTGAGTCATCTCTTTTGTTTCTGAAAACCCATCTGGTTCCTATAGGTAGTTTTCCGTTGGGCAGGGGAACCAGATTCCAGACTTTAAGTTTCTGAAACTGCATCAGCTCTTCCTGCATTCTTGGGCTCATCCTGCGAAATAAAACAAGAATATAAACAAGAATTAATTGGACCTGATTGACTTCGTGTAGTTGTCTATTCAGGCAACATGTTCTGAGTTGTAATGGATCTGCTTCGAGTGAGAACGCCTTCCGAGAGAGGTCCAATAATATTTTCAACTGGATGATTCTTGTTTACACTGAGTGTTGGCACTTCTTCCACAGCTAGATTGTCTGACAAGTTGCTGATGTTGTTCACTTGATCTTCACTTGAAGAAGAGATGTTGTCTATAGGAGCAGCTTCACTTGCTTCTACTCTGTGATCCACACAATGTTCCTCAGGAATGCTATATGAGAACAGTGGATTATCAAAAGTCTGGTGGGAGGAGGATGAGGCTTGATCAGTTTCAGGAAGGGTTGAACTGACTGAGAAGTATCTGGTTCTGATGGGAGAACTTCATGTATTGGGGTCGCCTGAGCTGCAAGGGCATGATTGTACATGCCTGGAGGGTCAACTGTCAAGAGATTAGGATCACATGGAACATAGTCAACCCTATAGTCCACATCATCACCCCTGTAGAAATCATCGGTCTGCTTGGACGATTCTTGGTTCTCGGATGTATTGTTAAAGGGCCGGAAAGTAGAATCATACTCAAATAGCCAGTTGGGACCGGAACCAACATCGGTAGAGTTCATCTATTGCCAATCAATATAGTAAAATTCCACGATCATCCGAGTCTTTATGTTGTAAACTCTGTAAGTTGCTTTCTCGGATGAATAACCCACAAAGTAACACTCATCTGCCTTGTCACCAAACTTGTGATTAGGCTCTATATGAAGAAGAGTGCAAGGACATCCAAATGACTTGAAGTTACCAACTTTGGGATTTTGATTGAAGAGAATCTCATAGGGAGTCTTCAGATGGTGCTTGTTCAGGAGTGCTCGATTTTGAACATAGCAAGCGGTGTTAACTGCTTCGGTCCAAAAGAAGATTGGCAGCTTAGATTCTGATAGCATAGTTCGTGCAGCTTCTATAAGCGTTATGTTTCTCCTTTCAGCAACTCCATTTTGCTGAGGAGTTCTGGCTGCACTGTACTACCTAGCAATCCCTTTCTCATCGTAGAAATCTATAAGAGTCTGATTTCTAAATTCAGTGCCATTATCAGTTCTAATCACCTTGACCTTTAGATTCTTCTGATTTTCAATCAAGGTAATGAACTTCTTCAGAATCTCTGGTATTTCATCCTTCTTGGCCAGAAAGAACAACCAAGTGAATCTGGAATAATCATCTGTCAGAACAAGACAATATGACTTCTTCCCAATACTCATTACGTTGACTGGTCCGAAGAGATCCATATAAAGAAGTTGAAGAACTGATGAGATAGAATTGAACAGTTTAGGCTTGTGGGGTCTCTTGTGTTGCTTCCCCTTGGCACAAACGATGCACTTCTCAATAGTTGAAAAATCTTTAGAAGGCAAACCGATGACATGATCTGCCTTGGTGAGTCTATTTAGATTCTTAAGATTTACATGACCCAGTCGCCTATCCATAACAGACAATCATGCTCTGATGCCTTTGAGAACAAACATGTGTTCTCTGTGAATGAATCTGAGTTCATGTTGATAATGTAGGCATTGTTTATCCTTGGAGTTCTCATCAGAATCCACTTCTCAGGCCCTACAAAGCCAGGCTTTAGAATAAGACACTCCTTGTTTGTGAAGTGTGTGAAAAACTCATGTCACAGATCTGAGAAACACTCAAAAGACTGTGATTGAGTTCTTCAACATAATATACGTCTTCAAAACTAAGAGTTCCATTTGTGACCGTGCCCTTCATGCTTATCCTTCCTCCCTTGTCTCCTTCAAATGATACATATCCTCCATTGAATGGTGTAACTTCATGTAACTGAGAAAAATCCCCAGTCATGTGCCGGGAGCAGCCACTATCTACATACCAAACATGTTTGAGCTTACTTGGCTGTCCCTGCATTTTACACACAATCAATTAGAAATAGGTACCCAAACCATAACAGGTTTAGGCACAGTAGAGACAATGGGTTCTTTCTTTTGAACTCCCTTTGATTTAACTATTTTGACCTTATCAATCTTTGATCTAGCACCACTACCATGTTTAACTGGTTTTAAAGGAATATTTAAAGTTGGATCACGTCTCCAATATGTCTTGTTTTCAACTTTTGAAAAGTTCGACTTTTGTTTTTGAAAACCATATTGATGATGTTTGGGTGATCTTTTCCTTTCGGCAGTGGATTGCTTTTGCGGTTCTTTTTGAAAAGTCACACTAGGCATTGAGGATTGGTCAGTCCTCATTGATTTGATAGAGGATTTTGCCTTGGGTTTGACCTTTTGTTTCTTTCCATAAAATAATTCAGTAGGTCTGTGCAGACAATTTTTGGCAATGTGGCCTGGTTTACCACAAAAAAGCAACATACCTTCTCATGAAATTCATTAGGGTCAAAAGGTTTTACATCACAGTCACAAAGACTAGAGGAGAAGGTTACAGAAGCTTGTTCCAATGACCTTGTTGGAACAAAAGTTAGGATTCAACTTTGAACCTGCCTCTTTGGTTACTGTGGAATGACCCTTGAACTCTTGATGTAAACGCGAAAAATGTTGTTTCCAAAATAACATTCCTTTTAACAAAAGTTGATTTAAAGTTTTTAGACATCTCATTTTTTTCATTTTAAATTGATCAACTTTTCCAACAAAATTAGAGTTTGAACTAAAAGATGATGTTCCAAAAGATGTTGAACAATCTGTGCTCTTCTCAGCACTTCTTTCTTCTGTCTTCCCCCTTATACCTGCTTTGTTTAAACTATCTGCACACATCTCAGAATCATTAGAAATATTGGGACTGGTGTCAATGGGATCTGCTGTCAAAGGGACTGGTTTGTCAAAACCAGTGCTGAACTCGAACCTTCGATCAGACTGTGACAGCAGATCATCAACATATGTGTTGATTTTGGGCATAATCGAGTAATTATGATTGAAAGGTCGTTCGCATTCATTATATCCAATTCCCTTGCCCCTCTTTTCTCGATACTGCATGGTTGTCATGTTTTCCACAACCTTGCTTGAAAAGTCAAACTTTTCACATTTTACTGTGGTTTTAGAAAGTTGTGTTTTAACTTGGTCCAGCTCTAGAGTGAGTTCATCTGTAACACCCCGACCGATGGCGGAAACGTCGGGATGCCACGAGGGATGTGTAGATTGTTCAAAAACTCGTGGGCATCTAATTAAATCATCATATAACATTTAATCAACCAAACTAATTACACAAAAATCATGTTCATCATGAATTAGTTACATCAAATACACAAAAGATTTAGCTAAACTAACTAAACTCTAATTGCCAGAATTTTAGATATTTTAGCTAAGTCCAGGAGTCCTATGTGATGATGTCCAAAAGTGTGAGTTCATCTTCCTCAACCTACTTAGCTTTGTTCCCTGAAACATGTGAAAATCAAGTGTCAACTACGAAGTAGTTGGTGAGAAATTATAAGTTTTTATGTATTAGAAATGTATATGAAAGTTTAAAAATAAGTTTATGAAAGTTTATAATTTCCCCAAGAAACCCACATGTGCACCTGCAAGATAATACAACACTGCCAAAATCCAACAGACACAACATGCAAACAATCCAAGTAATCACTTACACAATAATCTCAAATAATTATTCACATATATTCAACTAATCACAACAACTCAATAAACATCAATCATCGTAATCATGTCAATATAAGTTACCACGGAGGACCTCAGTCAACTCAATCAACGGCGGAATCATCGCGGAGGACCTCAGTCAACTCAACCAACGATATTCCTATAAGTGTCAATACGTGCACTGCAGAGGACCGCAATCAACTCAGCCAACAATGGAGTCTCTGAGGAGGACGTTAGTCAACTCACCAACAGTAACTCAGTCATCGCGGAGTATCAAGTCAACTCAAGCAACAATGACTCACGGATAAGTAATAATCCATCTCCATCAATAATCAATAAAAATTCATTCATATGGATATCATATTGATAATCCAGGTGTCACCCATGTGTTATCAAAATAATATTTAGATTGGTATACATGTTTCACCTCCGAATTTTAAAACAAAATAGTTTAAAAGGGAGGTTATGAGAACTCACCTGGATGTCGTAGATTCACTATTTTGTATAACGCGCGCTCACGAAGATGGAATCAATAAAGACTCAACAACATGTATTTATCGTGTGTTTTTTGTTCATAAGTATATATGTTTGACCATTATTAAGTATTCATATGTGTTTCAATTTTAATCTATAAGTATGTCACTAACTTACGTTAGTTATCTAAGTTTTAGTGAAACACTCAAGTTTATATAAGTTATCATCAGTTAAATATAAAGTTTTAAAACGTGCTAGTTTTAAATAAATAATTGATGATTTGCGACATTTAGGTTCGACGATCTTTAGGTTAGGCGAACCTGCGGTTCGGCGATCTTTAGTTTTGGTGAACCCGCGATTCAGCAATCTTTAGGTTCAGCGAACCTTAGGTTTGGCGAATCTTTAGGTTCGGCAATCTTCAGGTTCGGCGAACCTTAGGTTTTGGCGAACCTTACGTTCGGCGATCTTTAGGTTCGGCGAACCTTAGATTTTGGCGAACCTTAGGTTCGGCGAACCTTAGGTTCGGCGAACCTTTGGTTTCGGCGACCCAGAGGTTTGGCCGCCCTGAGGTTCAGTCGCCTTGAGGTTCGGCTGATCTGCTTTCTTACGAACCCAACACCAGTTTGTTGTTCATCATCATCATCAACCCTAGTTAGTTGCAGGTTCGTCCATGGCTCCCTCATCTTAATACTAACTCGATTAACAAGCATTAAACACTAAAATCATTTAAAAGTTGGCAGCCATGTCCTAATGAAGTTTTTAGCAAAAACCGAAAAGTAAAACGCCTCTTTTACCTTCAAAAATGATCAAAAGCTAGATTTATTTGTTGGTTTGTGTTCTACTTGATTATACGGTCGTTTGGACACCAAAATCACTTGAATCCGTCGAGTAAGGAGTGAGAAAAGTTAGAGAGAAGTTGTAGAGAGAGAAGTGGCGTGGGTGTGTGTTCTAGAGAGAGAGTGAAGTCTTGAAAAGTGAAGAAGAAGAGAAGGAAGTGGGTTTTTATACCCCGATCTATCCCCGCGTGCTCGGTCTCGTTTAATACGCGTAAAAATTATAATATGTTCGGTTTTCGTCGTAAATTATATTTAAAACGTAAAACTTTTAAATAATTAAGTTTCGTTATGATAAAATGATTTTAAATAAATTCCGTTTCATTTACGATAATTCATTTATTTAATTAAAACTGTTTATTCGGTTATGTTTTAGGTTGTGATTCCTAATAAACGTTTTTAATTTATTTTTCCTATTTTATTATCGTTGAATATTATTTAATTATCTCGTCGAAACGCGTTACTCACGTACGTATTCGTAAAGATCGTCACCTTTCCGAATCCAACGCTCGTATCGTATTTCGATTTGATTTACATTTTATGGAATATCGTTTCAGAATATTATTCTTAATAATTATATTTCGTCACCCACGCGAATATATTATTAAGTTAATATTTCTGAATTAATATGCGAATTTAAGTTATGTTCGTAACCTCACCATCGCGTAATTAATTCCCATTATACTTCCCTTATTTTTATTAACTTTAAGATTATCAATCCCAATCCAAAACCCACTAAACCATATCACTGACACATTCATGATAAACCGAAATATGCATATGTATAGGGCATATGCAGAGGTAGATCGCAACCTCCCCTACACCGTCCCACCGCTATTTCGATAAACCATGACCATGTGACCTTGAATATGTTTAGCAACCAAACATAACAAACTCCTAATTCTTTTCATTCCAAACCAAAATCCATGATCCGTGTATTCATCTGCGATAAACTTTCTGGTTCTATTTAGTTGAGTTACAACTAAACTTCCCATGGTTTATGCGTATAATAATATGTTCTAAGTATGTATACCAATAATAGTGATAATCATCAAATAATAGATCATCATTAATAATTAAAATTCTCAGGTCGTAACAGTACAATCGTACGGATGTACGGACGACCGGAAATACAGTGATGTTACAGTCTCCCCTAGTTAAGGGAATTTCGTCCCAAAATTCAACTTGGAGTGACCGTAGTGAATAAATATGGGTACTTAAGCTTCATCTGATCTTCCCGCTCCCATGTGAATTCTGGACCCTGGTTCGATTCCGAACGTACTTTGACAATTGGAATTCTACTACATTTGAGCTTTTTCACCTTACGATCCATTATCTCAACTGGTTTTTCAACAAAATGCATGGTATCATCGACTCAAATGTCATTGAGTGGTACCTGAAGTTCTTGATCAGCTAAGCACTTTCGTAAATTGGACACGTGAAACGTCGGGTGTACGTTACTAAGTTCAGGTGGAAGTTCTAACTTGTAGGCAACCTTCATTATCCGTTCAAGGATCTTAAAAGGGCCAACATATCATGGAGCAAGTTTGCCTTTCTTCCCGAATCGAACAACACCCTTCCAAGGCGATACTTTAAGTAATACCAAATCATCAACTTCAAACTCCAATGGTTTTCGTCGTATATCCGCGTAGCTCTTCTGTCAACTGCGCGTAGCTAACAGATTGTCGCGAATTTGGCGGAACTTGTCAGTCGTCCCCTGAATAATCTCGGGACCAGTGATCTGCGATTCGCCGATCTCGGTCCAACAAATAGGTCATCGACATTTTCTGCCATAAACAGCTTCAAATGGCGCCATACCAATGCTCGCGTGATAACTGTTGTTATACGAGAACTCCACTAGTGTTAGATGGCTATCCCAATTGCCACCGAAATCGATGACACAAGCTCTCAAAATATCTTCCAATGTCTGAATCGTTCGCTCCGTCTGTCCATCCGTTTGAGGATGATAAGCGGTGATAAGATCCAATATTGTTCCAAAAGCTTCGTGAAGTGATTCCCAAAATCGTGCAGTGAAACGAGCATCACGATCCGATATTATGCTTAGGGGAATTCCATGTCGGCTAACGATCTCATCAACATAGATACGAGATAACTTTTGCACAGGGTACGTTTCGCGTATCGTTAAGAAATGAGCCGACTTTGTTAATCTATCAACTATCACCCAAATGGTATCCTTACCATTGGTCAGTCGTGGGAGTTTAGTAATGAAATCCATGGAGATATTCTCCCACTTCCACATGGGTATTTCTGGTTTTAACAACAATCCCGAAGGTCGCTGGTGTTCTGCCTCGACTTTAGCACAGTTAAGGCATTTGGACACATACTCAGCAATATCCTTCTTCATTCCAGGCCACCAGTACAAGGCTCTAAGGTCTTGATACATCTTATCGGCACCCGGATGGATTGAGTAAAGAGACTTATGAGCTTCATTCATAATCACCATCCTAAGATCATCTCGGTTCGGTATCCACAACCGATTCAAGTGATACATCAAACCATCATCCTTAGTTTCCAATAGAATTTCAGCCCTGCAAGACATCTCATTTTTCAAGTTATCCTGAGCCAATAAGTGTTGTTGGGCTATGAGAACATCATTACGGAGATTAGTGTGCACTCGGACACTAAGAATCTGAACTTGACTTTTGCGACTAAGCGCATCTGCTACTACATTCGCTTTACCAGGATGGTAGCGAATTTCACAGTCATAATCGTTCAACAGTTCAACCCATATCTGTTGTCTCATGTTAAGTTCCTTTTGATTGAGAATATATTGCAAACTTTTATGGTCTGTAAAGACTATACACTTGTGCCATAAAGATAATGTCTCCATATCTTTAAAGCAAACACAACTGCACCAAGTTCCAAATCGTGTGTAGTGTAGTTCTTCTTGTGAATTTTGAGTTGTCTAGATGCATAGGCCACAACCTTTCCCCGCTGCATGAGAACACAATCCAGACCTAGGTTGGATGCATCAAAATAGACCACAAAATCATCATTTCCGTCAGGCAGTGTCAAGACAGGAAAATCACTGAGTTTCTGCTTCAAAGTCTGGAACGCCGCTTCTTGCTTCGGTCCCCACTCATATGGTTTATTCTTTTGAGTCAAAGAAGTGAGAGAGACAACAATCCAGGAGAAATGATAAACCGCCGATAATAACCGGCAAGTCCAAGAAACTATCGAATCTTCGTCGGTTTCTTCGGTGTATTCCAATTCTTCACCGCATCAATCTTTGCAGGATCCACGTGAACACCCTTTTCGTTGACTATGTGTCCCAAGAATTGAACTTCCTTTAGCCAAAATTCACATTTAGAGAATTTGGCATACAGTCGCTCTTCTCTTAGGATCTCCAAAACTAACTTAAGGTGTTGCTCGTGTTCTTCCTTGGTTTTTGAGTATATCAAAATATCATCAATGAATACAATCACAAACTTATCCAAGTATGGCCTGCAGACACGGTTCATGAGGTCCATGAAAACCGCTGGTGCATTGGTAAGGCCGAAGGGCATTACCAGAAATTAATAATGGCCATATCTGGTTCTGAAAGTAGTCTTGGGAATATCATCATCATGTAAGCGAAGCTGATGATAACCAGACCTAAGATCGATCTTTGAAAACCATGTCGAGCCTTGAAGTTGATCGAAGAGATCATCGATGCGCGGCAGTGGATATCGATTCTTAATTGTGAGTTTGTTTAATTCGCGGTACTCGATGCACATTCGGAATGACCCATCCTTCTTCTTAACAAACAGGATCGGTGCACCCCATGGTGAATGGCTCGGGCGAATAAATCCTTTATCAGTCAGTTCTTGCAGTTGGCTCGCCAATTCTTGCAACTCCGAAGTTGCAAGTCTATAAGGAGCTTTGGCGACAGGATTCGCACCAGGTACTAAGTCAATTCGAAACTCTACTTGACGTTCTGGTGGAAGACCCGGCAAGTCATCTGGAAATACTTCTGGAAAGTCTCTAATTACAGGAATGTCTTCAATGTTATTTCCTTTCTCCTTTTTCTCCACAATATGCGCTAAAAATGCTATACATTTCTTCCTAAGGTACTTGTGTGCTTTAGTGCATGACATCACCTTAAGGCCTTTACTAGAAGTTTCCCCATAAACTCTTAAAGTTTCACCCGAAGGTAAGGGGATACAAATGTATTTTTCGTGACAAACAATCTCCGCTTTGTGCGTGGCTAACCAATCCGTGCCTATGATAACATCGAAGCTACCAAGATGCATAGGTATAAGATCAATTGGGAAAACGTGATCACTTAAGTTCAAATTACATCCAATAATAACAGTGTCAATATCAATAGCGTTTCCGTCAGCCACCTTCACGTTAAACGGTTTATCTAAATATGTACGTGTTCTACCAAGCATGCATTCAAAATCATATGAAACGAAACTCCTATCGGCACCAGAATCAAATAAGACAGATGCATAAGAGTTGTTGATCAGACTTGTACCGTTGACTACATCCTGGTTGGCTTGAGCAGCTGGAGCATTCAGTTGAAAAGCTCTGCCTCGTGCCACCCTTTGATTATTTCCTGTCAGTCTCGGGCACTGGTTTCTGAAGTGACCCACTTCACCACACTCATAACAGGATCTTGCCTGTACACGTACCTAGCGAACGGGTACAGCTTGAACTGGTTGGGCTTGCGTAGCAGGCAGTGCAAGCGGAGTAGGTTGCATCCTTTGTGCTTGTGGTGCACTCTGACAAACGTTAGCAAAATGGCCCTACTTGCCACAATTGTTGCAGACACGACACGTCAAGTTAGGCATGTGGTGATATCTGCAAGTATTGCATTGCGGAACAACTCCAAAATTCCTAGTGTTGGAATTATTGGAGGACTGTTGAGTGGCTGGAGTGGTAACAGCATAACTCCTAGCCTTCCGCTTCCTGTTGCTGCTTTTTGATTAACTAGCAGCTTCGGTCTTGACTTCGGTCTTAGTTTCCTTTGCAACATTCTTCACCTCAGTCTTCTTGCTTCCCTTTCTCGTGAGTGTTCCAGCCTTAACATGATTATCAGTTAGTGTAGCAGATAGACGGATTGCAGCCTCCAGTGTTTTAGGGTTGCTTCTGTAGACAGTGTCTTGGATCTGCATAGACAGACCGCCAATGTACTTCTCAATCGCTCTCTCCAAAGGTGTCACTAGATGAGGCACCAGCAGACTATACTCATGGAATTGAGTATTGTAGATGACATTCTCTCCACTATCTTGCTTGAGTTCCCAAAACTCAGTCTCAATTTTCCTCATCTTGCTATGCGGACAGAATTCAGTGGTCATCAGGTTCTTGACCTCTGTCCATGTCAGTGCTAGGGCAGCATCAACTCCCCTAGTTCGCTTTTCACCATTCCACCAAGTCAATGCTCTCTTTTGGAAAACACTGGTGGCATAGCGCACCTTCAGATTATCGGGGCAATCACTGTTGATGAAGGTATTCTCCATGCTCTCAAACCACTGCAGCAGACCAGTGGCTGTTTCGGAATCCGTAAACTTCAGTGGGTTACAGGAGTTGAAGTGTTTGAATGTGCAAGTTGGTGGGTTTGCACCACCTCTTTTCTGAGTGAGAGATTGATTGGCTTGAGTCAGTTGATTCACCAATCCAGAAATGAGTGTTACTAACTCTTGTATTCCGGAGTTGGCATTACTGTTGTTAGCATCCCCATTGTTTGAATCATCTTCAATGTGACGGCGCGGTGGCATGTTTTTGAGGAATTAGAAACATGTTACTACCGTTTACAATGTAAGTCATACAAACAATGGTCAAATGAGTTCATTTTAACAGTTAGGATTTCATATAGGAACTATATTTTTCTCCTATCTGTCATTAAACACATAACATTTATAAATTTCCTAGTATTATACTAAGGGTCCTAGTTGGTCATAACTAATATTAGCTAAATATTCCTAAGTGCAACATCCCCCACCACATACTAACACTGAAAACCTCTTGATGCAATGCAACAAGCTTATATATAGGGCATATGCAGAGGTAGATCGCAATCTTCCCTACACCGTCCCACCACCGTTGCATTACACCATGATTATGCCCTTGTCATGATTTAGGGTGTATCATGTATCTTACCGTAATCTCACTTCACAACCCTTATCCTAGGTAGGATAATTTCGAGTGAAGTGGTCCCTAGTTCCCTTGGACAATTAGGTTCTCCTAATGTGTAAGTTCACCTGACATGTAGGTTTGCCTATTTCTAAGTTCACCTAATGTCTAAGTTCACCTGACATTAAATTTCCCCTATTGTCTAAGTTCATTAAAAGTCCATACTAATCCCAATGTCCATAATTATCAACGAGGGTTCATATCATCATTGAGTGCTCTTATTGTCGCTAAGTGTTCATATCCTCCCTATAATTTATTCTCATCAAGTGTCCATACCATAACTAAGTGTTAGTATCATCACTATGCGTTTTTATTATCACCAAGTGTCTATATCATCATCCAAGTCTTTAGTTCATCACTAAGTTCTCGTATCGTTCGTTGATCCTATACACCCCACGTGTCCAATAAGTGTGTTCATAAGTGATTATATATGTGTTCATCAAATATGATCATCCAAAGTGTCAATCCAAACCAACCTTAACAAACATACCATCAACACCAATCCTTACAACAATTTCTAGTAATATCCTAAGTTCCTGACACTGGCAGACCCCCAATATACTACAAATGGTATATGTATAGGGCATATTAGGGGTCAGTCGCAAATGCCCCAGCCACCGTCCCATCACCTTTGTAGTATACCACGAGTGTGTCCTTGTCTGGTGCTCAATAGTCAAACAAATAATTCCTAAAGCAGATAAATCCTAAACAGTTAATTCCCTAAGCAAATAATTTCCCAAACGGTAGTTCCCACATTTTTCAATACTGACATCCACCTACTGTACCGTAAATGGTATATATATAGGGCATATGTAGGGGTCAGTCGCAACTGCCCCAGCCAACATCCCACCACCTTTACGATACACCACGTGCATGTCCTTATCGAATCATTAGGGCACACGTAAGCAAGAAATCAGTAAGTAGCACATGTATATCAGGTGTATAACAGGAGTTCAGTTAACATGTAATAAACACATAAGCATGAAATCCTGAATATACTAATTAGTCTATGAAGTAATTCATACCAGGGTATCCTACAGTTATAGACTAGGTCAACCATTTCTAGTAACCTAATTCCCTATAACCCAGGCTCTGATACCAATCTGTAACACCCCGACCGATGGCAGAAATGTCGGGATGCCACGAGAGATGTGTAGATTGTTCAAAAGCTCGTGGGCATCTAATTAAATCATCACATAACATTTAATGAACCAAATTAGTTACACAAAAATCATGTTCATCATTAATTAGTTACATCAAATACACAAAAGATTTAGCTAAACTAACTAAACTCTAATCGCCAGAATTTCAGTTATTTTAGCTAAGTCCTGGAGTCCTATGTGATGATGTCCAAAAGTGTGAGTTCATCTTCCTCAACCTACTTAGCTTCGTTTCCTGAAACATGTGAAAATCAAGTGTCAACTACGAAGTAGTTGGTGAGAAATCATAAGTTTTTATGTATTAAAAATGTTTATGAAAGTTTAAAAATAAGTTTATGAAAGTTTATAATTTCCCCAAGAAATCCACATGTGCACCTGCAAGAAAATCCAACACTGCCAAAATCCAACAGAAACAACATCCAAACAATCCAAGTAATCACGTACACAATAATCTCAAATAATTATTCACGTATATTCAACTAATCACATCAACTCAATAATCATCAATCATCGTAATCATGTCAATATAAGTTACCGCGGAGGACCTCAGTCAACTCAATCAACGGCGGAATCATCGTGGAGGACCTCAGTCAACTCAACCAACGATATTCCTATAAGTGTCAATACGTGCATTACGGAGGACCGCAGTCAACTCAACCAACAGCGGAGTCTCTGAGGAGGACGTTAGTCAACTCACCAACAGTAACTCAGTCATCGCGGAGGATCAAGTCAACTCAACCAACAATGACTCACGGATAAGTAATAATTCATCTCCATCAATAATCAATCAAAATTCATTCATATGGATATCATATTGATAATCCAGGTGTCACTCATGTGTTATGAAAATAATATTTAAATTGGTATACATGTTTCACCTCCGAGTTTTAAAACAAAATAGTTTAAAAGGGAGGTTATGAGAACTCACCTGGATGTCTTAGATTCAGTATTTTGTATAACGCGCGCTCACGAAGATGGAATCAATAAAGACTCAACAACCTGTATTTATCGCGTGTTTTATGTTCATAAGTATATATGTTTGACCATTATTAAGTATTCATATGTGTTTCAACTTTAATATATAAGGATGTCACTAACTTAGGTTAGTTATCTAAGTTTTAGTGAAACACTCAAGTTTATATAAGTTATCATCAGTAAATATAAAGTTTTAAAACGTGCTAGTTTTAAATAAATAATTGATGATTGGCGACATTAAGTTCGGCGATCTTTAGGTTAGGCGAACCTGTGGTTCGACGATCTTTAGTTTTGGCGAACCTGCGATTCAGTGATCTTTAGGTTCGGCGGTTCGGCGAACCTTAGGTTTTGGCGAACCTTAGGTTCGGCGATCTTTAGGTTCGGCGAACCTTAGGTTCCGCGATCTTTAGTTTCGGCGAACCTTTGGTTTTGGCGAACCTTAGGTTTTGGCGAACCTTAGGTTCGGCGATCTTTAGGTTTGGCGAACCTTAGGTTTTGGCGAACCTTAGGTTCCGCGATCTTTAGTTTCGGCGAACCTTAGGTTTTCGCGAACCTTAGATTCGGCGATCGTTAGGTTCGGCGAACCTTAGGTTTTGGCGAACCTTAGGTTCGGCGACCCAGAGGTTCGGCCGCCCTGAGGTTCGGTCGCCTTGAGGTTCGGCTGATCTTCTTTCTCACGAACACAGCACCAATTTACTGTTCATCATCATCAACCCTAGTTAGTTGCAGGTTCGTCCACGGCTCCCTTATCTTAATACTAACTCGATTAAAAAGGATTAAACACTAAAATCGTTTAAAAGTTGGTAGCCATGTCCTAATGAAGTTTTTTGCAAAAACCGAAAAGTAAAACGCCTCTTTTACCTTCAAAAATCGATCAAAAGCTAGATTTATTTGTTGGTTTGTGTTCTACTTGATTCTACGGTCGTTTGGACACCAAAATCACTTGAATCCGTCGAGTAAGGAGTGATAAAAGTTAGAGAGAAGTTGTAGAGCGAGAAAGTGGCGTGGGTGTTTGTTCTAGAGAGAGTGAAGTCTTGAAAAGTGAAGAAGAAGAGAAGGAAGTGGGTTTTTATACCCCGATCTATCCCCGCGTGCTCGGTCTCGTTTAATACGCGTAAAAATTATAATATGTTCGGTTTTCGTCGTAAATTATATTTAAAACGTAAAACTTTTAAATAATTAAGTTTCGTTATGATAAAATGATTTTAAATAAATTGTTTCATAAAACGATTCCGTTTCATTTACAATAATTCATTTATTTAATTAAAACGGTTTATTCGGTTATGTTTTAGGTTGTGATTCCTAATAAACGTTTTTAATTTATTTTTCCTATTTTATTATCGTTGAATATTATTTAATTATCTCGTCGAAATGCGTTACTCACGTACGTATTCGTAAAGATCGTCACCTTTCCGAATCCGACGCTCGTATCGTATTTCAATTTGATTTACGTTTTATGGAGTATCGTT
Source organism: Mikania micrantha (assembly GCA_009363875.1). Lineage (NCBI taxonomy): Eukaryota > Viridiplantae > Streptophyta > Magnoliopsida > Asterales > Asteraceae > Mikania > Mikania micrantha. The sequence goes on from CM018681.1 coordinate 14,988,031, forward strand.
TCAGAATATTATTATTAATAATTATATTCGTGTGAATCGTCACCCATGCGAATATATTTTTAAGTTAATATTTCTGAATTAATATGCGAATTTAAGTTATGTTCGTAAGCTCACCATCGTGTAATTAATTCCCATTATACTTCCCTTATTTTATTAACTTTAATATTATCATTCCCAATCCAAAACCTACTAAACCATATCACTGACACACCCATGATAAACCGAAATATGCATATGTATAGGGCATATGCAGAGGTAGATCACAACCTCCCCTACACCGTCCCACCGCTATTTCGATAAACCATGACCATGTGTCCTTGACTATCTTTAGCAACCAAACATAACAAACTCCAAATTCTTTTAATTCCAAACCAAAATCCATGATCCGTGTATTCATCTGTGATAAACTTTCTGGTTCTGTTTAGTTGAGTTACAACTAAACTTCCCATGGTTTACGTGTATAATAATATGTTCTAAGTATGTATACCAATAACAGTGATAATCTTCAAATAATACATCACCATTAATAATTAAATTTCTCAGGTCGTAACAGTACAATCGTACGGATGTACGGCCGGCCGGAAATACAGTGATGTTACATCATCGATCTTGCGTCGAGCATCTCGATAGTTAGACTCTTTGTCACTAAAAAGTTCCTCTAACCTTGCCACATCTCGACCCTCGGCTTCAAGTTTCCTTTTAAAAATTCCTTCATTTTTAAGAAATTCTGAATTAAAGTATTTAAGTTTAGTTACTTCTTTGATTAGTGATTCATTATGTGATCTATACTTAAACACTTTATCTATGCATAAAGTAGAGCAAAGATTTTCAGTTACCTCCTTTTGCTTGTCATCCACTTCTGTCATGAAGGCGTGACTCAGAGTTAGTTCCAATTCTTGCACCTGATCACTCCAATCAGTGGAGTCAGTTTCTTGAGTCACCAGTGCTTTGGACGTGCTAGCACTTCCTTCTGTAGCTGAAGTTACAGCTTTTTCTTCAGGCTTCTTCTCTCCTTCTTTGGCCACCTTCGGATGTTTACATTCTCTAGCAAAGTGACCAGGTTGATCACAGTTGTAGCAACTGAGCTTTGACTTGTCAAATCCAAGTTTCTTTCCTGGGTTATTTCCAAAGCTATTTCTTCCATATCGTTTGATGAACTTTTTTGCCCTAAACACAGCCATAGTCATCTGCCATGAGATATCCATTTCCTCAACATCAGCTAGATTTATCTGTTCCAGATTGTCCTGAGTTAGGTTGGCAGGTGCCAATTCTCATGCTATAAATGCATTGTAGCTGTTCATAAAACCCTTAAAAGTAGCATATTTTCTTCATTTTCTGGATTGATCTTGGACACTGATCCATCTTGTCCAGATGATTGGAATGCTGTCTCGAAAGGAATAGGCTGAGATGAGGAAGGTTGATAGTGTTGCATCTCTGAAGCTTGAAGATCGATAGAGCAGAGTTTTCAGACATAGGTGCAATGCCCATGGAGCTTGCATGATTCAGTGCTCTCTATTTATCATCCATATCATAGGAATGGATGATCGAGATCAGCTCACTTAGAGAAGTCTTGTACATATCCTTTGTCCTTTTGATCGTTGTACAATTTGAGTTCCAGGTGTAAGGCAATGAGTTCAGCAGCTTCTTGTTCACCTCTCCTTTGGTCATCTCAATTCCAGAACTTGTCATCTCAGTCATCAGATGTGTGAATATGTTAAGCTGTGCTTCAAGAGACTCTCCCTTGATGTGGTTAAACATGTTGGACCTCTGTCTCAGCATATCCTTGCGACTTTCTCGCATGTCCTAATTTCCTTCAAACCATTCAACTAAGGCATTCCAAAGCTCATTTGTTGTCTTGTGTTCCTTAAATCCATGAGCAACATCAGTCGATAGAGCCATTGTGATTGAAGCATAAGCCTTTTCATCCTTTTCCATCATAAGGATGTCATTGTCAGTGTATGTTTCTGGATCTTTGGGAACAAGAGGTCCATTGATCTCATTCTGGTAAGAGGGCACAAAGGGACCCTCTTCAATGGATCTCCAAAGCTTTGGATCAGTATACTTGATAAAGGATTGAAATCTGAATTTTCAATCTTGGAAGTTATCTCCTGACACGAGCCTTGGTGGCTTTGTTCCGGTGCCGATCTCATTGTCCAGATTGAGTAAGTTTGACAAATTTGTCAGATTCTTTGAAGCCATGATGGATTAGAAAAATTTCTAAGTATTGTTCACGAAGTCCCTATAGAACAGATCACCAACTGCTGCCCAAAGATAAAACAGATTGCTCTATACTCGAAAGTGTGTTCTCGAAAATCCTTGTACTCGAAAATCCTCCTGTATGCGAAGATAAACCTGTACTCGAAACACTTCTTGTACTCGAAAGTGATTATGTACTTGAACTCAAACTTGTATTCAAAAGCACTTGTATTCGAACAGTTGCTATACTTCGAACACTCTACCTATACTCGAAATAGCTGAACTCAAAATTTTGAACTCGAAAATACTTAAGAAAAATTTATAAAAAATTTCTTAAGATTTAAAGTCCCAAATATCCACAGTAGCTAGATGGAGTATAGAAGAATGATAAAGTATTAAACTTGCTTTAGAAAGTTTTTACCTTGACGATGAAAAGAGCACTCAGGCTCTGATACCACTTGTAGGTCTCAAACCGGATCAAGAACGAAACTTTATCTTCTAAATCATCATCAATGATCTCTAACAAGTTCGGAATCCAAGTTAGAATCATGAAAGCATGTAAAAAAATGTAATCTTTGTATAAATACCGAAAATTTCGAGTACAAGTGCCTCAATACGTCTAGAGAGCAAATGCCTCGGGATTCCAACCTAAACCTGTACAAAATACGTCTATTTATACTAGGTCTAGGTGTACTCGAAATCTAATACTATCTATTTCGAGTACACGAACACATCGTGTACTCGAACCTGCTGTACATGAAATTCAATCAAAAATGCGAACTGACTCTTCCAGGTTGACTTTGTCAGTCTTCAACGTGTAGTGGGCTTTACAAAGTATGCTCGACACAAAATGTAGCTACGTATTCTAGAAGTCCGCTTGTTATGTCCCTGAATGCCTGGTGACTAAACATGTTCATCACCTGAGAAAACATGCATTTAAACAAAGTCAACACTAGGTTGGTGAGTTCATGAGTTTAATAATTGAAATCATTGATTTGTTATCATACACAATCACAATGTCATACATGAGTCTTGTTAAGTTCACTTGCCTTAATCATAATAAATTGTCGAAGTTTGTAGCCCAAAGTAGTTCATAAGTATAGCTTAGGTTTTTGTACCAACTTTGGCACATTACCTATAAAATCCCGTGTTAATATGTTTAAAAGACTAGGTTTTATGATTTATGAAGTTCATTAAGCCGTAACCATTACCACCTTTGTAGTAAGGTATGATTAGTATTCAAAACCCATGCATGTGGTTCATTATAGTTAGTTTCAAGGTGTTTGTTTACATCAGTAGTTATGTGGGCCGAATTAGCCACCATGGGCCGAATGAGTGGTCTTTCCTGAATGATGATGGTCGAATGAGGTAGCAAGCGAGTGGTGATGGCCGAACAAGATATGATTAGGCCGAATAGGGTCTTGGCCGTGTAAAGATGCCCCGACCTAATAGGGTGCTTGGCCGATTCAAGGTGGTTCGAGAGAATGAGAGTGGCCGATTGTGTCTCAGGTGTGCGAATGGGTGGGTTGACCAAATGAAGTCAGTCGTCGAACTGCTGGTTCGGTTGGCAGTGGCTCGGTCGGCTTTTGCTGGTTCGGTCGGGTGGTCAACCCTGGCGGCCCATGGCCATTCGGCCAGGCCATTCGGCCAGGCAAGCCTTCCTTCGGCCTGTTTTTCAGATCGACCAGGTGATCCCATCCTCTCTGCTGCCAAAACCCACAGATGTTTTTGGCGGTAGTGAGTACTAGGGTTTGTTTCAAGAGCCTTGAGGTCGTCTAGATGGGTTTCTAAACCGGTTTTGGGCTAGGGATCGATCTAAGGGTTTAAAAACCCTAATTTGCGCAACTTTTGCCACTCCATACCTCGGTTTTGGTTTGATCTTGCTTCTGATCATTTGTACTTTCGTGTAGAGGATGGTTGTAGCTTTGATTTGGCACCAAAAACACAGATTTCGTCAAGAATAGAGTGGGTTCTAGTGGTTTGAAGCTGAAAACTTCTACAGAGAGAATGTTCTGGTTTCGGGGTTTTAGAGAGAGAGAGTAGGAGTGGGAAAATGAGGAGGATGAACTCAATGAGGGTATTTATACCCCGAGTGAGTTCGGATTCGTTTCGGTTCCTGGGTCTCGTTTTCGTCGCGTTTCAGGCACGATTTGAATTGTGTTTCCTCAGTTTTCGTCTCGTTTTCGTGAGTTCCTTGTTCCGAAATGATACTGAACTTTTTTTTTGAATTGTGTTTCCTCACAAACGGACTCAACTAAACTTGCATGTTTTAACAATGTTAGCCTTTAATTCCCATTGTTTCATACTGAGTTGTCGGCCATCTGATTCCTGTCATCTATGGATATCAGAGCGCAACTGATATGTTCTTGTCATTTGTTTGTAGACTGTTGTTTCTCTAGAGTTGTGTATTAACTATACTTAAGCTTTCACTTAAATATCTAAATTGTTTTTTATTGTTAGTTATCATACATACTGTATTTAAGTTTTCACTTAAACACGTACAACTGTTGTTTGTTATCTGAGTTCTGTTGTTACACACTATTCACACATTGTATTTACACACAGTAAATAGTAAAGTACACGTATCGTACGGACTTGCCGGACGATCAGGTACTGGATGTCACAATCTCCCCTTGTTAAAGAAATTTTGTCCCGAAATTTAAGCATCATTGTCGGGCACTACTTCTTCAAACAGGTGGGGATACTTTGTCTTCATGTGGTCCTCACGCTCCCAGGTGAATTCTGGTCCGTGCTTGGAATTCCAACGAACCTTCACAATGAGAATACGGCTTCGTTTCAGTCTCTTGACTTCATGATCCATAATCTCTACAGGTTCTTTAATGAAATGCAGTTGTTCATCTACTTGTATTTCTTCCAGAGGTATGATCAATTATTCATCAGTTAGACATCTTTTGAGATTTGATACATGGAATACATCATGTACTCCACTGAATTCATCAGGAAGTTTGAGTCTGTATGCCACAGGACCTATACGTTGAATTATCTCAAACGGTCCGACATACCTTGTTGCTAGTTTTCATTTAGCCCCAAAACGAACTACGCCTTTCCACGGGGACACTTTCAACATGACTCGATCACCCACTTGGAATTCCAAAGGCTTTCGCCATTTTTCTGTGTAACTCTTTTGGCGGCTATGTGTTGCTTGTAGTTTCTGTTGAATCTGGGCTATCTTATCAGTAGTCTCCTGAATAAGTTCAGGCCCAGTGATTCTGTTATCTCCCACTTTGGTCCAACAAATTGGAGACCGACATTTTCTACCATATCATGCTTCGAACGGAGCACATCCAATACTGCTATGGTAGCTGTTGTTGTAGGAGAACTCAATGAGTGGTAAATGTGTATCCCAACTTCCACCAAAGTCTGGGGTGCATGATGTCAACATATCCTCTAGGGTTTGAATTGTTCGCTCGCTTTGTCCATCCGTTTGTGGATGATAAGCGGTGCTCAAGTTGACACTTGTCCCTAAGGATTGTTGCAATGATTGCCAGAACCGTGATGTAAATCGATTGTCCCAGTCTGAAATAATAGACAATGTCACACCGTGCCGTACTTCTATTTCGTCGACATAAAGTCTTGCTAGTTTTTCCATCTTGTAGTTTTCTCTGATCGGTAAGAAGTGTGCAGACTTGGTCAATTGATCAGTGATGACCCATATAGAATCATGTCCGTTGGAAGTACGGGTAGCTTGGTGATAAAATCCATAGCTACTTGTTCTCACTTCCATTGTGGTATCTCTGGTTGTTCCAGCAAACTTGACGGCTTCTGGTGTTCTACTTTGACCTTGGCACATGTTAGGCATTTGCCAACATATGTAGCAATATCCTTCTTCATACCTGGCCACCAATAAAATGACCTGAGATCCTGGTACATCTTATCAGCACCAGGATGAACGGAATAGCGTGTATTGTGTGCCTCGTCAAATATGAGTGTTCGAAGTTCATCTACTGCCAGGATACATACACGATCCTGAAAGTAAATAACTCCATCTTGTTTCGTCTCAAAATGTTTCTCGGCTCCACAATCGAACTTGTTCTTTAAGTTTTTTCTTTTCATTGCTTCTTGTTGTGCTCGTATGATTTGATCTCTCAGACTTGTTTTCACGGTCATTCCCATTGCTCGTACACACATGGATTTGATTCTTTTCTTCCAGCTCAAAGCGTCTGCAACAACATTTGCCTTGCCCGGATGGTATTTGATCACGCAATCGTAATCATTCAGGAGCTCGACCTAACGTCTCTGTTGCATGTTAAGCTCCTTCTAATCAAATATGTGTTGTAAACTCTTATGATCTGTGAAAATAGTGCATTTGGTACCGTACAGGTAATGTCTCCAAATCTTTAAAGCAAAGACAACAGCTCCCAGTTCTAAATCACGTGTTGTGTAATTCTTCTCGTGTATTTTCAGTTGTCTTGATGAGTAGGAAATAACTTTGTCTCGTTACATTTAAACACAACCAAATCCCTGATGGGAAGCATCACAGTATACTACAAAATCATCATTGCCCTCTGGGAGTGTTAAAATTGGAGCATTGCACAATCTTTGTTTCAGTTTTTGAAATGCCTCTTCTTGTTTCTGTGTCCACACGAATGGTTCACTCTTCTGTGTTAACTTTGTGAGAGGCAAGTCTATCTTAGAGAAATTCGAAATGAATCTCGTGTAATAACCCGCCAATCCCAGGAATGATCTGATCTCTGTTGGTGTTGTGGGCACATCTCAGTTCTTGAATGCTTCAATCTTGGCCGGATCCACAAGAATACCAATACTGTTAATCACGTGACCCAAGAACTAAACTTCTCTCAGCCAAAATTCACACTTGGAGAATTTGGCATAGAGTTGTTCGTCTTTCAAGAGTTCCAAAACTGTCCTGAGTTGTTGTTAATGTTCCTTCTCGCTTCTTGAGTAAATCAGTATATCATCAATAAAGACGATAATGAACAGATCTAGGTACGGCTTGCACACCCGGTTCATTAGTACCATGAACATTGCCGGTGCGTTCATCAGTCCGAATGGCATCACCATGAATTCGTAGTTTCCATATCGGGTACGACAGGCTGTCTTAGGTATGTCTTCTTCTTGAATCTGGAGGTGGTGATAACCAAAATGCAGGTCTATCTTTTAGAAATACTGAGTTCCCAGTAACTAATCAAACAAACTATCAATCCTCAGTAACGGGTACCGATTCTTGATGGTGAGTTTGTTGAGCTCTCTGTAATCGATACACATTCTGAAAGATCGATCCTTCTTCTTAACAAAGAGAACCGTAGCTCCCCACGGTGAAAAACTCGGTTGAATGAATCCCTTGTCGAGTAGATCTTGTAATTGATTGGACAGTTCCTGCATTTCTGATGGTGTGAGTCTATAAGGATACTTAGCCACACGACCGCTCTCGGAATTAAATCAATTCGGAATTGCACAGATCTCTGGAGGCATACCTGGTAAGTCGTTGGGAAACACGTCCGCAAAGTCTTTCACAATCCGTACGCCTTGAATCTTGATCGCTTTCTTGTCTTTCTCTACCACGTGAGCTAGGAATGCGATGCACTGTTTTCTTTGGTACTTACGAGCTATCATGCAGGATATTATCTTGACATTGTGTTTTGCTTGATCTTCTTGAAATTCCAAGACTTGATTGTTCTCTACCAGAATACGTAGTAGCTATTCAAAACAGACCAGCTCAACTCTGTTCAGAGATAGCCAATCCATTCTGACGATGATATTGAAACTGCCAGTTCCATCGATATCAAATCGATGGAGAATGTGTGGTCGCCAACTGTTAGTGGGCAATTCCTAAGAACTATGTCAACTGTTATCAGTTTTCCATTTGCTATCTCAATAGTATAAGGCGATTCTAAAGATTCCTCAACATGATTAAGATGGCTAGCAAAATCGGATGAGATAAAACTCTGATCCGCACCAGTGTCAAATAATATAGATGCGTAAAAGTTAGATAGGAGCTGAAAGGCTCTCCCCTAGCTACTTGAGCCGTTTGTTGAATCTTCTTGGGACAATCCCGAGAAAAGTGTCCAGGCTCTCCACAGTTCTAGCAAGACCTGTTGTCAGCAGCAGCATTAGTAGCTGCATTGTTGTTCCTATTTTGGGTTTCCGTGCCCCGGCATTGATTTGCCAATGACCAAACCTCCCACAGTTGTTGCATTGCCAGCACTGGGAAGTTGGTAGATGATGATACAGAAAGCTATTGCACAAAGGTGTTGTGCTAGTGTAGGGCCTCTTGATCTGTAGCGGTGGTGGTTGATTAGCCATTGGATTCTGAGTGGTCGCAGCAAAGTTCTTGACCACCTTTTGTTTCTTAGCCGGGCATTTATCCGGCTTTCTTGAAGTTCCCACCCTTGTTACTTCAGTTTCCTTCTTCAGTGCCCCGGAGGCAACCATTACATTAGTCAATGTTGCTGACAGTGTAGCAGCCATCTCCATGGTAGTAGGGTGGGCAGAAATCACGTGCCCTTGGATGCAAGCCGGTAGTCCACCGAGATACCGCTCGATCCTTTTCTCCAGTGTTGTCACTACGTCTAGTGCCAATGTGGCTAACTCATGAAATCGGGTGGTGTAGGCCAGATGCCTAGCACCAATCATGACAAGGTTGAGTAGCTCGGTCTCAACCGTCTTCAGTTCGTTCCTTGGGCAAAACTATGCCCTCAACATTGTCTTGAAGTAATCCCAACGCATTGACAGTGCCTCATCTCTGCCCCTAGTCTGAACTTGAGCGTTCCACCATGTTAATGCTCGTTTGTTGAACGAGCCAGCATCATACCTCACTCTATGCTGATTAGGATAGCCACAAATATCTAGATTGGTCTCCATCTTCTCGATCCATTGGATCAATTCGACGACACCCTCACTGCCACTAAAGCTCGGTCGCTTGCATCCTACAAAGTTCTTGTAAGAGTAGTCCTGTTGGTGTCTGGTGTTGCCACTGTCTTCACTAGATGATTTGACAATGTTGTTACTGCTGTTGTTGATTCGGTTCCTCATATCGGGAATCACATCCCTCAGTTGACTGGTCAGCAATGTGGCCCGTGCAATTGTAGTAGGATCCAATTCGTGGTTGGGTGATGGCGGAGGAGCAGGTAGAGGTGGTGGTAAAGGAGAGTTAGGTGGTGTCGGTGTTAAGGAGTGAGGAGCTGAATCTTGTGGTGGTGGCAGTAAAGATGGTGGTGGTCTTCTTGGTGGCATTCTAATCATAACCGAAAGAGAATCAGTTAGTGCAGTGATTGAATGCAGAAGACGTATGCAAATAAAGTCCTATGTTGTATGTTCTCTACATGAGGGTCCCTAGGTTATAGTTTAGCCCATACCGTTTAAGCAATATGACCTATTTTTCTCTATAACCATGGCTCTAATACCAATTTGTCACACCCCGAGCCGGCAGGCTGGATCGACTTTCCCGTCGGGCGAAAGGTTCTCGGGGCGTGATATCGTTTGATAATCAAAATGATCAGATTGCTTGCATACCATATGATATATAATTGAGAAATGCTAACATGACAATGATATAGAATTACAATGTTAAATTACAATGTTTTGTTCATAATTTAACTAAGTAAATCTATCCTAAACAATCAATGTGTTTCTATCTTGTAACTGTACAATATCTACAAAAGACGATTCATTGTTTTGTCATTCAAAAGTATGCTCAACACAAAATGTAGCTAGGTCTTCTAAAAGTCCACTAGCTATGTCCCTGAATGTCTGGTGACTAAACTTGTTCGTCACCTGAGAAAACATGCATTTAAACAAAGTCAACACTGGTTCGTGAGTTCATAAGTTTAATAATTGAAATCATTGATTTGTTATCATACACAATCACAATGTCATACATGAGTCTTGTTAATATTTGATTCATCTGTTTCACACAATTGCCAATCAACAGTTATATTGACAAGTACTATTTCATCACATAGAGCATGCTTATATATAGGGCATATGAAAGGGTCGAGCCTACAACCCGCCCAGACGCCATCCCACCACATGCCTAATAGAACTCCCCACTACTTTCAATACAACTATAGATATCCATTTCCATCTCACATGTGCTCAACCCATTTGATATTCACCCATAGATCATGTTATATGTAGAATAATATAGTGTGAGGGATTTAGTTATCAAACCAAAGTATTGATAACCCTTAATGTTTAAAGAAAATAGATTAATTTGATCTTATCCATGTATTAATTCTCTCGCTTGTTGTCACACCCCAGGCCGGCGGGAACGGATCGTATTTTCCCGTCGGGCGGAAGGTTCCCGGGGTGCGATATCTTGAGTGATAATCAAATGATCAGATTGTCTACATAGCACGTGATAAATAAATGATAAATGCTAACACATCCATGATATATAATTAAAAGATTAAATTACAATGTATCGTTCATAATTTAATCAAGTAAATCTACCAAAAGAATCAATGTAACTATATCTTGTATATGTACAAGATATACCAAAGATGATTCATTGTTCTTGTAACCAAAAGCATGCAATCACAAAATAAGCTAGGTCTTCTAAAACTCCTCTAGCTTATTCCTTGCATGTAAGTTCTACACCTGTTCATCACCTAAGAAAACATGTATTTAAACAAAGTCAACACTAGGTTGGTGAGTTCATAAGTAAGTTAATTGAAAATCTTGATTCATTCACATGCACAATCACAATGATAATTTTGTTACTTGTATGTTGTTCGTTCACCTGTATTCCCAATGGTTCCTCAATAGTTATATTCGCAAGTACTATATTATCCTAGTAGTGATGCTTATATATAGGGCATATGTAAGGGAACTAAGTCCTAGCCAACATCCTACCACACCACTACTAGAACCCCGCACTACTTGCAATACAACTAATGATCTCCACTCCCGTTTCACATGTTTATCCCATTCTTGTTCACCTGTGATATCATGTATATAATAATATGAAAATATAACTGTAGTTATCAACAGAAGTTTAGATAACCATTTTATATGTTAACGATGTTAGATTTATCAAATCTGTTCCTTGCATTATTCTACAATTGTGGGGTTAACTGTTGTTACACTTTTAATTATTAAGAGTGTTAGTTAACCAATTGTCATTTGTTCTCATCATGAAGTGCATAGAGCTTAAATGGGAGTCCATCGTGATCCTCACGTAATCAGATCACAATGCATTCCAATTTATCTCTACCACCTTCTATCTCCATAGGCCTCAACAGAAGCTATTACTAGTAGTGGAACATGAGGTAAGATCAATTCCTCAACGTACTAGTCAACAGGATTTCGCTGGATTAATTACAATATTCCTGTTTATTAATATCACCATGTGACGCTTTCCCAGAACCTGACTTGAAGTCGCCCTGTCACCGGTCATACGTTACCGGCCAATGATTTGTTACGATCAACATACTAGCCCTACAAGCTAGAGGTTTGTCAAACCTATGGTACCACTATGCTATCGTCGATTTAGTCACGTCAAACTAAATGGTTTAGCGATTTATGAGAGGGTCTTACCGTGATCTTTGAATACATGGCACATGATTGAAATGATATAATACAACAGTTCAATAGCAGTTAATTGTATTAGTGTTCACTGATGTATTTGTTCTCTGTGTGTTAACAATGTTGAATAAGAACTTGTCTTATTACGTTATGCTAATCAATGTGTGAATGATGTTATTATCATGAAATTACGTTATCATGATTACCATTACTTGTTTTCCATGACGTCACCCTGTTGTCACTAAGCTATGTTAAGAACTAGTCTTAACTACACTTAGTTGACTCAGGTGTAGTATGATAATTGTTCCATGTTCTCTCGTAATATGTATCAACTTGTATGCTAAGTACTATAAGCACCTGTCTTATTATACTTAGTTCACTCTTGTATTGAATGATTGTAATAAAGATGTGTTATCTTTATATCATTCTTGTGACTTGTTCTTGTCATAGTGTTTCTTGTACTTGTTTCTGTGTTACTTCTTGTAAAAAAATAACTAAGTGTTGTAAGAGGTAATCATACAACTATGTTATTCAATTGTATTGATGAGTTATGATATTATAATATCCTAATATTTTTTTTTCCCTGTCATCATGTAATCATACAAGCATGCATACAATGATATATGATAATAAGCAATTTAGTATCATTTAAATCAATGTATAAACAATATGTAAGCAAAACATTTAAGTAAATAAAAGTAAAGCATGTTTCTCAGCCCCGTGAGTTTAAAATCAGTAAAGATTAAAGAAAAGGGGCATATGAACTCACCTTGTAGTAGTAGGATTGACTTAGCTTAAAAGAAGAATTGCACGCGCTCTTTGTTGTTCTTGTAGTTGTGTTCACGTTCTTGTATTGATTTCATGTCGTATTTAACTTATAATTGTGAATTATAATTGTTTTGGTGTATACGTATGTGTTAGCCCAAAGCTGGCTAACACTTGGGAGTCTCCATCTTGGTCTTTATTCGGCTCAACTATCTTGTAAAATAAATTCCATCGTATTTACCCTACTTGTGTTAACTTAGCACCCTTTGTTTATTAAAGTGTGTCTTACTTGGATTGTCATCATAACAAGATGTTATGTGTATAAAAACTGAATATTATTGTCTAACATATTTGAAATGTTATGTTTTAAACTTTATGGTCCAACCCCATTTCTTTTCACTTTTGTACTCAACATCATTTCTTTATACATTATTAACTAAAATGTTGAAGTTAACCAAGTTCCTATCCATTTTGTTGTATGGGCCAAATTGTAGACCATGGGCCTAACGATTTAATTTCGAACAAAATTGGGCCATGATGGGCCAAATTATTAGTGTTGGGCCTGTGTAATCGTTATTGGGCTCAATGGAAAGATTGGACCGGTGTACTTAGCCTGGGCCGAAACTAATAGGCTATAGGGCCAAGACAAAAAGGAATGGCTTGACTAAAATCAGTGGACCGTTGGGTAAGTTGCTATTAGGCTGGTGATGGATGCCAGGATCGAGTAGGTGGATTGTTGGGCCGGGAAGGTATGTGTGGGCCGAAAGTAGTTTCCCCTTGGGCCGAAGGAGGCTGCTGGACCTAATGAAATCTAAGTGGGCCGAGGATAGTTCTATGGGCCGGAGCAAAGGAATAGAGCTGCATCTTGTAGGCCAGTTGCACGAGGATGTCAGCGAACCTTCATGTGTGAGTGGGCTAGGTTCGTCGGACTAGAGGGTTCGCCGCATGACCATAAGGTTCGGCCACAACGGATTTCACTTGAAGGTTCGGTCGACTCTGAAGGGTACGTGGCATGCTAAAGGTTCGGTGGTTGATGCTTGTTTCGGCTAGTATCCATGGTTTGCATCTGGTTCGGGGGATCTAGGTTCGCCCATGCCACTGTAAGGTTCGGGACAGGAGCTTCAAGGAGGGTTTGTAGGACTTGGCCTGGTTTGCTGGAAATGGTTCATGCATGTTGAGAAGGTTCGGTCGATGCTGTTAACTAGGGTTCGGCCACTGCACTCATGAACCCTGTTCACCACGTTCATCATCATTCGATCTAGGTTATCACAAGGCTTTTCCCATGACGTTTGTGTACTAACATGAGTTTTTCGAGAGTGTATAGTTCGAAGGGAGAGGTTGGGAAGCCGGTTAAAGATCATGACCGAATCATACACACAAAACCCTATTTTCCAGATTCTTTCAAGCTCCATACCTCGATTTTGGCTGGTGAAATCTTCATATCCGTTGTACTTTCATGTAGAGGACATCAAGAGCTACGCGTGGGGTTCAAGAATCACTCAAATTGGTTGAGAAACAAAGAAGTATTCGTTTGAATCGTCATTCTGACAAACACGATGATGGTTTTGCTTTCCGAATTTTGTTTTCTACTTTCCAAACATCGTTTCAGAACGTTAAACCCACAGATATATTTGTGTGAATCGTCACCCACGCAAACACACTGTCAGTTCGTCATTCTGAAATGACACTGTGAATTATATTTGAATTGTGTTTTCTCACTGTCGGACTCAACTAAACATCCTGATTTCATATTGTTTTCACATTGAAATGTCGGCCATCTGATTCCTGTCATCTATGGATATCAGATCGCAACTGATTTGTTTCTGTTAGTTGCTTGAACACTGTTTTCTCACTGTCGGACTAATCACCTGCTTGCAAATGGATATACCCGTGGAGCCATCAATCAGACTTAGTTCGTTCGCAAGGATAAAGATGATTTAATTCTCGTCCAAATATACGTAGATGACATTATATTTGGCTCCACAAGCTCGGCGTTGTGTAAGGAATTTGAGGGGGTAATGAAGAAAAAGTTTGAAATGATTGCGATGGGAGAAATGACCTTCTTTCTAGGTCTGCAGATGAAGCAAGATTCAAAGGGTGTGCTGATTTATCAAGGAAAGTATGTCACAGATATTTTGACCAAGTTCAGAATGATGGAATCAAAGCCGGCATCCACTCTCACGGCTGCTCGTTCTGTCTTTACTTCGGATTTGGATGGTGAAGATGTTGATCAACACCTCTATCGCTCGATGATTGGTTTCTTGATGTATCTGACTGCTAGTCGTCCAGACATCATGTTTTCAGTTTGTCAGTGTGCTCGATATCAGGAAAATTCGAAGGCATCTCACCTTATAGTTGTCAAGAGAATCTTTCGGTATCTTGTCAAGAAGCCTCGTCTTGGTCTTTGGTACCCAAAGAACTCTGAGTTTCGTTTATTTGCATACTCAGACAGTGACTTTGGTGGATGTAATCTGGACAGGAAGTCAACCACTCGTTGGTGTCAGTACCTGGGAGATCGCCTTTTCTTATGGCAATGCAATAAACAAACGACCGTATCTACATCTACTGTGGAAGCCGAATATGTTGTTGCTTCCAGTTGCTGCTCTCAGGTTATCTGGATGCAACAACAGCTCCTCAATTACGGTTTGAACTTTCTTGACTCTCCTACTTATTGTGACACTGAAGCCGCCTTACAGATCGTCAAGAATCTGGTACAACACTCCAAAACTAAACAGATTGACATCTAGATTCATGTCATCCGTGACTGTTTTCAACGGAAGCTCATTCATCTTGAAAAGGTCCATACATATGATAATCGGGCGGATCTTTTCATAAAACCGTTCGATATGACACGCTTTCATCACTTGCTTGCCTCTCTCAAACTAATCAGCTTTAACTAAAAGAATTCTTTTGAAAATATGTTAAAATTTGTGTCTTATTTTATTCACAAATTTAGGGGGAGAAAAGGAAATCCTTACAAAAACAACAAAAAGATTTTTGGTCCTTGAGTCAAAATTTACAAAAACAACAAAAAGATTTTTGGTCTTTGAGTCAAAATATACAAAAACAACAAAAAGATTTTCGGTCTTTGAGTTAGTCTAAGATGATCTACAACTTTAGGGGGAGTTAAGTTTTTGAAATCCTAAGAAAAGGAAATCATGCCTTTTTGTTATTCAAAAGAAAATTACAAAAAGATTTTATGTTTTCAAAGTTTAAGAAAATACAAAAAGAGTTTATTTGGACAAGCAAAGTGAATCGGTCAAATTGGGAAGTGAAATAATTTCTAAGGATCAAAATTTCACTATCTTAACAAGATTTCTAAAAGAATAACAACTTCGAATATTTATTATGCACTAAGAAGTTGAAACAAGTTTTCCAAATAAAAGAATCAGACTTGATCAAATTAAAATAAATAAATAAATAAATAAGTGTGAAATTGTGATCATTAGATAACTAGAAATATGTGACAACTATTTGACTTCTTGTTTAAGTCCTTGAATCAAAACGAGATTGTATTTTAATAAACTTGAAATTGTACTTGAAAACTCGGGTATTTCCTATGTTTTGTGCAAACAAAGAGCAGGAAATATCTACTGAAGCATCCTCTATTTTGCGTGAGCAAAGACCCGGATGCATGACGTTAAGGCCAATGTGTCTGCAGATCAGAAAATAAAAGATGCCAATGAGCACAAGATGATAGAACCCCTTCTTGTTCTTGATTCTAATCTAATAGATATGTTCTTTTTTTTTCTCACCTTAAACTCTGTCAAAATAATTTTAAGTTCTTTGGAACACAATCAAAGTTTGAAACAAAAGATTTAACAAGACTGATAGGTAGCATATTAATCTAGTCTTACAATCTAATTGTTCACAAATTTCCCATAAGATTGTTTTACAAAAACTTGATCATAGAACTGATTTTTAAGGAATGGAATAACTAGTGGAAATCATTGGTGGGAAATAACTATTTAAAGGTTATGCTTCGTTAAAAAATTAACTAAGCTAGTAAAAATTTGACAATAGATTTGATCCCACGAATTTGACCCGACTAAACCTTAGACTTATCCAAAGTTTTCATTATTTAATTTTATTTCATTTTATTTCATTTTATTTCATTTTATTATATATATATATATATATATATATATATATATATATATATATATATATATATAGGGGAAGGTTCCATTGTTAACCCTTCCTTATAGCGTTAACCGCTTAACCCTAGCGTTTTTTGCCCGAATCTTAGTTTTTTTTTCTTCATGGTTTTTATTATACATAAATAGGGGGTTTCTTTTTTGTGTTTTTACTAATTCATCACCGTTTAGAAGTTATAACTTACACTTACTTACATTTACTTGCATCAGATACGGATTGTAAGTAAGTGTAAGTAACTTACACTTACTATAACTTCTAAACGGTGATGAATTAGCAAAAACACAAAAAAAGAAACCCCCTCTATTTATGTATAATAAAAACCATGATGAAAAAAAACTAAGATTCGGGTAAAAAAACGCTAGGGTTAAGCGGTTAACGCTATAAGGGAGGGTTAACATTTGATCCTTCCCCTATATATATATAAGTTAGAATTTTAAATCGAAATAAAATAAAATAGAATAAGTGTGTGTACTCGAAATCGAGTACACGAAAATGTGTATTCGAAATTCCCTTATAAATAGCCCATCGCATTCAATTTCGAATACCACTTTTTCGTGTACACGCTTTTTCATTTCGAGTACAGAAATATCATCCCAAAGGCGATCTCGATTTCTAGACCTAATCTCAAAATTCCACTCCAGCTGTCTTTTAGATCATCTATAGGCGACCCTAGGTATGAATTTTCGTCAAGTTTTGACCGTGAAATCGAAAGTTATGGACATAATGAGGTTTCGAATACACAAATTTCGTGTACTTAAAGTCTTCAATCAAATTGACCTTGAAATCCATTAAATTGGGAGGTGATTACTGGAAATGATGGTCGCCTAGTAATTCCGAGTATTTCACATGAGAATAGAAGTTCTAAGGAGCCAAAAATGATGAATTTATAAAGACTCTTGCGTACACGAAATATATCATTTCGAGTATAAATGCACTTCGTGTACAGCCTGTATTTCGAATACACAATTTATTTCGTGTACAGCTTGTCTTTCGTGTACAGCTTATACTTCGTGTACAACTTGTTTTTCGTGTACAGCTTGTACTTCGTATACAACTTGTTATTTCGAGTACATCTGTTGGTTCGAGAACAAACCCCTTCGGACTTAGAAAAATTTTCTGTAAATTCATTTTTCTTGATCTTGAACTAACTTGATCTGCTTGTGTTTTTTCAGATGGAAGACTTACACTTCGTTCATGACCACAACATGATAGCATTCCTTGGGGATCCCCCAGCAAAGACTCGGAGATCAAGAGTATGGTTGATGGACTGATTCTATCGCCTATCAACTATGCAATCAAGGAGTACCCGCCCATTGTGACTGATTTCATTAGGAGCTTTTGGAGCACATTGGAGGAAGGTACTGATGCGGATGGGAACGTTAGTATCATTGGAAGAATTCAAGATCAATCAATCACTATCACCGAACAGATTGTGCGGGAATGTCTGCAATTTGGAGACAAAGCTGATGATCCTGTAGAGTTGGATCAAGACCTGGTTAACAGAACTGTCTATCAGATGGGTCATGAAGGTGCTTATCCTCTGACCGAGAAGAAACTACTACATCCTTACTGGAGATATTTGGCACACGTGGTCACTCAGTGCCTCTCTGGAAGGAAAGGAGGATATGATGTTCTAAACCAGACTCTCAGTTCTTGTCTGGTTGCTTTAGCTCTAGGAGTTGACTTCAACTTCTCGAAGATGGTCTTCCTTGACATGCATGCGAATATCAAAGGATGAAGAAAGGAACGGTTTTTTGCATTCCCCCGGTTTTTGCAGATCATCATCAACAGAAAGTACTCTTCTCTGTCTCCCACTCTTGGCACCTTGGAGATCAAGAGAATGCGAGATGGCATTTTTGGGTATATGAAGATGAATAAGCGGGGAAAGAAGCAGTATATGGGAGAGAGACCACTAATCAATTTCGGACGCTTTGTAGGAGAAGATAATGTGATTGATGATCAGGGTACTCCCGTTGCATTCGTTGCTAAGGAGCATGACATTCCTACTAGCTCACAAGCTGGCACAACTGACAAGGAACCTTCATCTGAGGCATCATCTTCTAGTGAAGATTTCATTGCGAAGAAACCTCCACCTACAAGACAAGAAAGAGAAGAGGCACAAGATGTTGATTATACCCCAACCCCAGAGTCATCACCAAAGAAAAAGAGGCAAAAGACGATGGCTAGGAGAACTAGAGATCCCCGTCTGCAGAAGATGTTCTCAGGATTATCATTTTCTTCAGCTACATCGATCATATCACAGGCACCTACACAACCACCTCCACCACCTCCACCTACACAACCCAATCCTTCCACTCTACCAAAATCATCCACTCAACCTAAACCTTCCACTACTGAACCCACAAAACCCAAGCACTCCACACAACCCAAGCCACCTACAAAATCCAAGCTACCTTCTCAACCTAAACCTGCAACCAAACCATCAAAACCCAAACTGGTCATCAAGATTCCCACTCGTCCAACTACCACTTCCATTCCACACACAGAGACTCGATCATCTCCACATCCCTCAAGCAGTGACAAAGGAAAATCTCCTTTGCACTCAGATTCACCATACGAGCCGAAAGAAGTGCCTATTGATGTCGTGGATTTACAAGACAGAGTATTCTTGCTTGAA
The DNA here is from genome assembly GCA_009363875.1 of Mikania micrantha. Classification (NCBI taxonomy): domain Eukaryota; kingdom Viridiplantae; phylum Streptophyta; class Magnoliopsida; order Asterales; family Asteraceae; genus Mikania; species Mikania micrantha. The sequence continues at coordinate 15,007,292 of CM018681.1, forward strand.
AAGGATTCTGAGCACAAGAATAGTCTTATCATAAACTTGTAGGATGGAATGATAAAGATCTGTAGCAAGCTGAACAAATGTCATAGGAAGATCTAGGCACACCGAAGGTTCATCAGATTTCTCTCAATGGAGAACCATGAGATGAAGAAGGAAATTCAAATACTTAAAGGAGAAGAAGTTCCGGAATCCGATGATGATGACAAGGAAGATGATTTCCTTGACAATGATGATGATAGTGATGATAGTGATAATGATGATGGTGATGATAAGAAGGAGAAGGATTCGAAAGAAAAGAAAGATGACAAGGATGATGACGGTGGAAACATGAAAGAAAATGATTCATCTGACAAAAGGGATCAGGAACCCCCAGATGACAAAGTTCAAGGAGGAACTTCTGGAAATACATCATTTTCTGGAAAACCCACTAGTCAATATGATGTTCTGTTTGGAGATATTCCCGATGACATTCTTTTCGGGGACACCCTTCCAGGAGCTGACATGAAGAATGCAGGGCTTGATGATTTCTTTAAGCATCTTCCTGATGATTTTACTTTCGAGGAAACCAACAAAGAAGCTAAGGAAAGAGCTGAATCTTCTGCAGGGGCATCTGTAGAAGAAGAACCAGAAAAACTTGTGCTTGGCAACGTCTCATCCGATCCTTATATCGATTATTTGTATGCCCACAAATACATTGATGCACTGGGACAGGAGGTCACTTCTCTTCATGAAGTGATTGTTAGCTGGTTTGACAAGAGGAGGGATTGGACACCATCTCCTCATGTGATTAAAGATACTTGGTTTAAGGAGATGAGTGATGAACATCCAGAGCATACATTCATTTCAGACGGCAGAAACCTGTTCGCGGTTCGTAATGACAGGTCCAATGTATGTTGTTGGATGTATGACAAGGAAAGAGACATTTATCTGGTGAAGAGAATGAATGGAAAGGTTGAATTCTATAAGAGACCGACAGACATCTGCACACTGCCCTAGGTTGATATACGAAGCATAACCAAAGCAATGTTCTTCAACCCTTCCAAGGACTCACAGGCTGACTTATTCGCCAAGTTCATTAAAGATCAATGTGAAAAGGACTTCCCAGTGATGCGTACTGCCAAAGGAAAGCGCTTTGTTTCAAAATGTATTATCGATCGAAATACGAAAAAGCCATGGGTATACTACAAGTACCCTCCACCTCATGTTGAGCAAGCGGTGACCGTTTCCCTAAGAGTTCCTGATAATTTCCTGGCAAACTTCTTATCTTGGTACTTTGATGACCTTAACCTTGAAGCAGTCATTATCAAGAATAAGGATAATGTTGATGATATCGGTATGATCCTTGATCCAATGGATTTACTGAAATACGGGAAGGAAGACATGATGAAGCTTCACCAATCTCCAATACGAGTTTATTCTGGAGCTGATGAGGAAGCTAAGCCATTCACTCGTACTGTCGCTTATGCCATCGAGCTGAAACTCTATGCCGGAGCTGGACCACATAAAGTCACTATTCTTATTGGATGACTTCGCCAGTCTAGGGGGAGTTTGTAAAGCCCACTACACGTTGAATACTGACAAAGTCAACCTGGGAAGCGTCAGTTCGTATTTTTGATTGATTTCGTGTACAGCAGGTTCGAGTACACCGTGTGTTCGTGTACTCGAAATAGATAGTATTAGATTTCGAGTACACCTAGACCTAGTATAAATAGACATATTTTGTACAAGTTTAGGTTGGAATCCCCAGGCATTTGCTCTCTAGACATATTGAGGCACTTGTACTCGAAATTTTCAGCATTTATACAAAGATTACCTTTTTCTACTTGCTTTCTTGATTCTAACTTGGATTCCGCACTTGTTAGAGATCATTGATGATGATTTAGAAGATAAAGTTTCGTTCTTGATCCGGTTTGTGGAAACCATCAACACGTTGAAGAATCATCCTCATCGATTTCCAGAACTTGTTACACCTGCTACAACTTGAATCCTAGCATCTAATGTAGTTTTACTTGTTTATTAGTTGCTAGATCGCACATGCAATGGCTAAAAACCCACATGCAACTCCATATGACTATTGTGCACGAATTTGTTGGTGATTTGATGGGTTATTAGATTTAGATCTACTGATTTTAGTATAGGATTGATTGGATTTGAGTTTGGTTAAGTTATTGATTGATTTGGTGATGATTTTGGTATACTTGCCATAAAAGGAAAATTTTATGCTGCTTGTCTTAGATTTGTGATGATCTAGACATGTTAGAAATGTCTAGATGTTGTAAAATGCATATTGGAGTGTTTAGAAACACATTTGGATATTTGATTTTGTCAAAAACATGATTTTGGAACATTTGCCATAAAAGGAAACTTTTGTAAAACAAAAGAGAGCTTTTGATGTTTTAAGATATTTTGGTGAAATTTGAATATTGGGATATGCTTAAAAATGATTTCTATGCATATTGGAAACTTGATTTTTGAAAACAAGCTTTTAAACGGATACTTTCAAAATAAAGAAACTTTATTTGGGCAAAACGGCATAAATGATAATTTATGCGCAAACGATGTGTTTTAAATGTTAAAACATGAATTTATAAACACATTTAAGGTATTAGCTTTAGGAAATGGGATTTCATAGCTACACTATCCTCAAATGGAAACTTTCCAAAAATGGTAACTTTTACTATTCTTATACGTCATTTAAGTGAACTTGGTACGATTCGAGTCATAGGATGCATGTAGGTGTCCTACTTGAAATTATATCACAACAAACATGTCACCAACGATTCGTCGAGTTAATACAAGTCAACACACACACACTCGGTTAAGCACACCGACACTTGGAGTTGTATGGAATACAACACACCACAAAACACATATTCACAACTATATGGTTATAGGCGCATACTAGCTGGTGCTAGCTTTCGCAAGGCGCGAACACACACATATTGGAACTGCTGATCAGGTGAGTTCACGACTCCTTTTTAAATTTTTCTACCTTTGGGGGAGAAAACATTGCATACAACAGTTTTTGAACAACATACACACTTTTGGTTACTTTTGTACATGCTAAAATCATATATGCATATGTGTGGCATTCATCCACAAAACTTATAAGTCCTCATTAAACACACCTCGAACCGTTAATAGCGCGTTGTGCTTAGCGTGGTAATTCTGAATAGTACTATTTGGGCGTGACAAGCCCCACTGTTGCGCGCCGTACGGCCACCCCGACTGGGGGTTGGAACAGTGCATAATTGACCAAACAACATTGCCATATCTTGGATGGATATGGCGGGAGGCAGCATGTGAGCTTCGGTTGCAAACCCGCATATGGTATAACTCATATTGACTAGCTATCAATGGATATTGCATTCTATTGAAAAGTAGACCTGCAAAACATTTACTTTAAAGATTTTGATGTTTACAGCTGATTACAAACTGTACTCTCACCAACCTTTGTGTTGACCTTTTACTCGCATGTTTTCTCAGGTAACTAAGTTACTCGCACGATGAATCTAGGATGCTAGGCTGGAGTCGCATGCATCTACTATAGTGTCTTAGTCTATTAAACATTTGTTATCATTTGGTTATATTACTTTATGTAATATTATAAATCTTTAATCGCTTCCGCAAACATTAAACTTATGTTGTTTTTTAAACTTTTATTTAACGCTTCCGCAAATTATGAACTTTATCCTAGTTGATATTATTAAACTTCCTCAACTATGATTTTACAAACTGTTTTGTCCAAGTTATTGGATGTACGTATGAAACCAGACATGTAGGTCTCGCAACAGTGTGACCAGAGACTGCAACCCTCCAGATGTTCCATTCTTTATTTGAGCTTCGGCTTCCCTTTGATTTTGCTCTAAGCTAGCCTTAGCAGCTTCAGTTTGGAACTGTTGATCCAATGCTTCTTTGAGGAGTGCCTCTTGATTTTGCATCTTTATTTGATTCATCCTCCTTTGCTTAGTCTTGTCTTCTGCCCTTTCGGCAAATTGGGAATCGGACAGGAGCCGTTCATTCTCCCTCTTTTTGGTTTCATCAGCCTGTTCTTTGAACCAGGGAGAAGGAGGAGCAACCCCAGTTAGGGACTCAAGAAATCTGGTATGGTTAGAGACTTCATGTTGTAAGGATGAGACTTTGATATCTATTGAAATTTTCAGTGGATCCAGTTGGAACTTTTGAATGGTGAGGAATTAGTGGATAAAGGACTAAAGCAGGGTAGTAAGTTGGGCAGTAAGAAGTGGGTTTAACACTTATTGAAGAATCTGAGGTGTGAAGGTGGAGGCAGTGGAAGTAGGTGGATTGGTGGAAGTACCTTCAAGTGAAGGTGCCTGCATGGGGATGGATTTGGGTTGCAGGGCTTGGTTAATTAAGACTGTTTATACAAGCTCAGTAAGCTTAGTCACATCAGCCTGAATTTGAGCAACAGAATCCGTCAATTCCTTTATTTTGAGATCTAATTCTTCCAACCTTTTAAGGATATCATCTGAATCCCTGACGAATGAGTCAGTTTTATTATGACCTGAGTTCATCTAAGTAATGTCATGAACCCTTTTTTCTTGGTTCTGGGGATTTCTAGCCTCAGTTTCAAGAACTTCACAGGCTGTTGCCATACCTGGAGTCTTAATTCCTGATCCATTCAAATAAGAGCCCATTGGATTCTCATGTGAAATTGATGCTCCAGATATATGATCAAGATGTCTAGATGGACTGGACTTCCTGATCTCATCCTCTTCTCCATGGGTAGGAGATTGATGAGTTTGAGCAAAGGTTTGATGTGGTTGTTCCTCTATTGGAGATGGGGGAGAAGAACTAGGTTGCTCAAACACATAATAAATCTCGTAAAGAAAATGGGTAGGAAAGTTAAGGGTTATATGTGAGGAAGAAACATAGATGTCCTTGGGAGAGTGGACTGCCATCTGAATGTCAAGTGACATTTCAGTTATTAGAGAAGGTCCCCTTTGAAGTACAACATCATCCTGTTAAGAGGATTGATGAGGAGCTAGGTGGAGTGGAGATGCTTGATTCATCTGTGAAGATGGAACAGATGTATCCAATTGCCCAGTGGGGGCATAGACATGTTCAGGGATCTCATCTTTCTGAACAGTCTTTTTGGGCTTCTTAGGTTTAGGTTCTTTGGTAGAAGCTTTTATTTGGTCGGTACCTGTACAGGTGTGGAAGAGGAGGTGGATGTATGTTCACATAGGATGGGTGTTTCCTCAGTGTCATCCATTTGTCTAGCATCAGTGTTCAATCTAGTGAACACTTGTTTGTCAATGCCATTGATAGTGGTAAGATGCGCAATGTGACAGACCTTATTAATGTCAGCAAAGAGACATGCCATTACAAACCTAGGATACAGCAGAAACTTGGGAATTTTCTAGTGATGTACCAAATGGTCAAAAATTAATTGAGACAAGTTAACCTTTTCGTTGGATAGAACTGCATATATGACATATTGCATGTCATATAACATTTATCCCCAACTCGTCGAGTTTTGAGACAGACACTATCGAATGGTGTGATATAGGAACTTGTACTTAGGGTAGAAGAAAGCTTTGTACAAGGTCTTGTTTTTCAGGTCACTCTGATAATCACACTGAACAAAAGCATTATGGTGAAGTTTTAAAGAAACAGTGGTGGGAGCCTCAGTGTCCTTCAGATTTAGGGCAACACTTATTTTTGTGGGAGTGACGGTACTTGTTGACCAACGACCACCGAAGCGATACTTTCAACAGAGTCATCCTTTATCACCAAGGATAAGTTTGCCCAAAACTGTTTTAGGGCAGTTTCCAAAATAGGAGGGTTTAGAATGAGCGCAGCTTGAATGAAGTTGTTTACCAGAGAGTCGATTACTTCGTTGTAGTGAGGGTACTCATAAGATTTGACAAGGTAAGCTCTAAGGTTATGGATCGGCTTGATTTTCAAGGCCATTTTTTGCGACAATGAACACCGAGCATTTATGAACGCAAAGTGTGAGTACAAAATTTGCTTTTAGAGAAAAAGAAATGAGGAAGTTTAACCGTTCACACACAAAGGCGGTTTCAAAAATAAAAACTACCACTACTTAAAAGATATCGAAAGCTTTACCTTGGGGTTTTTACCCATTGGACAAACCTGTGATCATGACAGAGAAGAACAAATGACAAAGAAGTACGTTCATGCACACCCTGAAGTACAGACAAAGCTTTGTCTTGAATGAGGCATAGTCTGATGCTGTTACACCATCATCATGAGAATAAAGCTCAGACGGAATCGGTGTAATTGCGTCATGCCAGGGAGCATGCCTGACAAGCAGTTGTCCTTCGCCATGAGTAGCATTCGGAGAATTCAAGTTTGAACAGAGAATGTTCTTGATCAAAGGAAGATCAAGTAACTTTGTTGAGTAATTATGAAAGAACTGATGGATTTAAGAGGGTAACCACTGATATAAATAATAACAGTTGTCATTAGAGAAGAAAGGGGTAAAAAGGTAAAATGCAAGGATATTATCGAGCCTTGAGCACAATTAATGAGGGTCAATTCAATTAATTGTAGGGGCTCTAATCCTGCAGAGCGATTAGTGACCTTCAAATCAGAAGTAAGTCTTAAGAATTAGTTAACTATATAGAAGATAAGTTAACCATGGAGGAGACTTTTAACATCAGAAAAACCTAATCCTCGGAAGGAAAGTAACCATGGATAAGTAAAGAGGTTAAAAGTCTTGGAAGAAGAAGAGATGTCGGAAGAGAAATAAACCACAGAAGGTTTAAAGGGTAACAACGGAAGTTGTAATCGCCGATAAATATGAAACAGTGGTTGTAATAACCACTGATCATATCCATGTTATGGGATAACCACTGAGAGAGACCAAGGTTTCTTTATCAGTGGTTTATCAAATATCTGTTGTTAGGATTATCATTGAAGATTATCCTTTTATGTATTTATTTAAAGGTTTAAGAAACACATTCTTAACTGTAGAGCCCACTAAACGATGAAGACTGACAAAGTCAATCCTGAAGAGTCAAAGATCAGATTTTTGTTTATTTTTGTGTACGAATATTTCGAGTACACGAAGTTGTTCGTGTACTCGAACTTGTGTAATTAACTTCGTGTACTCGTAGGCCTAGTATAAATAGACAGATTTTGTACAGGTTTAGGTTGGAATCCCGAGGTAGACGTTCTCTAGACGTATTGAGGCGCTTGTACTCGAAGTTTTACAATATTTATAAAGTTTGCATTTTTCTACTTGATTTAGTGTTTCTAACTTGGATTCCGCACTTGTTAGAGATCATTGGTGATGTTTACAGAGATAAAGTTTGGATCTTGATCAGTTTGGAGACCTACAAGTGGTATCAGAGCTTGAGTGTTCTTTTCATCATCAAGGTAACAACTTTCTGAAGCAAGTCTTATACTTTATCATTATTCTCTACTTCATCTAGCTACTGTGTAAATTTGGGACTCCAAATCTTAAGAAATATTTTTATAAAATTTTTCTTAAGTATTTTCGAGTTCAAAATTTTCGAGTTCAGCTATTTCGAGTATAGTTAGAGTGTTCGAAGTATAGGTACTGTTCGAGTACAAGAGGAGTTCGACTACAGGATTTCGAATACAGAGTCAGCTTCGAGTACACACAGGATTTCGAGTACAAGAAGATTTTCGAGTACAAGGAGTTTCGAGTACTGATTTGTCTGTTTAACTTGGAGCAGTATCTACAGGGAGCTACAGGGAATTCGTGTACTGGACTTAGAAAAATTTCCTGATTCATCATGGCTTCAAAGAATCTGACAAATTTGTCCAACTTACTTAATCTGGACAATGAAATCGGCACCGGAACAAAGCCGCCAAGGCTCGTGTCAGGAGATAACTTCCAAGATTGGAAATTCAGATTTCAGTCATTTATCAAGTATACCGATCCAAAGATTTGGAGATCTATTGAAGAGGGTCCCTATGTGCCCTCATACCAGAGTGAGATTAATGGTCCTCTTGTTCCTAAGGATCCTGAATTGTATACTGACAATGACATACTCTTGATGGAAAAGGATGAAAAGGCCTATGCGTCAATCACTATGGCTCTATCGACTGATGTTGCTCATGGATTTAAGGAACACAAGACAGCAAAGGAACTCTGGAATGCCTTGGTTGAAAGATTTGAAGGAAATGAGGACATGCGAGAAAGTCGGAAGGATATGCTCAGGAAAAGGTTTAACATGTTTAACCACATCAAGGGAGAGTCTCTTGAAGCACAACTTAACAGATTCACACATCTGATGACTGAGATGACTAGTTCTGGAATTGAGATGACCAAGGGAGAGGTGAACAAGAAGCTGCTAAACTCATTACCTTACACTTGGAACTCAAATTGTACAACAATCAAAAGGACCAAAGATATGTACAAGACTTCTTTGAGTGAGCTGATCTCAATCATTAACTCCTATGATATGGATGATAAGCAGAGAGCACTGAATCATGCTAGCTCCATGGGCATTGCTACTGTATCTGAAAATTCTGCCCTTCTGTCAGCAATCAATCTTCAATCATCAGGAATGCAGCACTATCAGCCTTCTTCATCTCATACAATTCCTTTTGAGACTGCATTCATATCATCTCGACAAACCGGATCAGTGCCTAAAGTCAATCCTGAAACGAAGAGAATCTGCTGCTGTTTAAAGGATTCATGAACAGCTACAATGCTTTCATAGCAGGAGAATTGGCACCATCCAATCTCACTCAAGACAATCTAGAGCAGATCAATCCAGCTGATGTTGAAGAAATGGATATCTCATGGCAGATGGCAATGGCAGTGTTTAGAGCAAAGAAGTTCATCAAGCGTTATGGAAGAAACAGCTTTGGAAACAATCCAGGAAAGAAGCTTGGTTTTGATAAGTCAAAGCTGCGATGTTACAACTGTGACCAACCGGGTCACTTTGCCAGAGAATGTAAGCAGCCAAAGGTGGCTAAAGAAGGAGAAAAGAAGCCTGAAGAGAAATCTGGGACTGCAGCTGTGGGAGGAAGTGCTAGCACATCTAAAGCACTAGTGACTCAAGAGACTTACTCCTATGATTGGAGTGATCAAGTGTAGGAAATATAACTAACTCTGAGTCACGCCTTCATGGCTGAGGTGGATGACAAGCAAAAGGAGGTAACTGAAAATCTTTGCTCCACCTCATGCATAAATAAAGTATTTAAGTACAGGTCACACAATGAATCATTAATCAAAGAATTAAACAAACTTAAATACTTTAACTCAGAATTTCTTAAAAATGAAGGAATTTTTAAAAGGAAACTTGAAGCCGAGGGTTGGGATGTGGCAAGGCTAAAGGAACTTTTAAGTGACAAAGAGTCCAACTATCGAGATGCTCGATGCAAAATCGATGAACTCACTTTAGAGTTGGACCAAGTAAAAACTCAGCTTTCTAAAACTTCAGTAAAATGTGAACAATTTGATTATTCAAGCAAAGTTTTAGAAAACATGGTAAGCATACAATTCAAGAGGGATAATAAGGGTCTTGGTTTTAAGGAGTGTGCACCACCCTTTAACCATAATTACTCTTGCATGCCAAGGATCAACACATCTGTTGATGACTTGGAATTGGATTCTAGTCGTGCTTGCGATTTCCCCACCAAACCAGTTATGCTCACAGCTGACCCTGTTATGACTAATGATTCTAAGGTTTGTGCAGAAAAACTAAGTGTTGCAGGTTTAGAGGAGAAGAAGGTAGAAAGAAGTGCTGGGAGGAGCATAGATTGTTCAACATCTATAAGACAATCATCTTTTGTTCCAAAAACTGATTTTGTTGGAAAATTCGATGAAATTGACATTAATCTTAATGATATGTTGAAACATTTTCAAAAAACGTTTGCTATAAAATCAACTTTCTCTCCTTTGACAACACAGACTGCACCGGCTCATTCCACAGTTACTAAAGAGGAAGGTTCACAGTTGAACCCTAACTGTGAACCTTATGTTCCAACTAAGTTATTGGAACAAATTTCTCCAAACTTATCCTCTAGTCAAAGTAACTGTGATATAAAGCCCTTTGACCTAATTGAGTTTCACCAAAAGGTCTGCTGTTATGCATGTGGGAAACCAGGCCACATTGCTAGACATTGTATGCACCGACCTACTGAATTCTTCTATGGGAAGAATCAGAAGGTCATCCCTAAGGCTAAACCGGTTAACAAACATGTGAGGAACGTACCATCCTCCAAGTCTAAGGCAACCTCTCAAAAGGGGACTCAGACTCAGACTCCTTCCACTGCAAAAAGACATAAGAAATCAAACAAAGCTCAATCTGATTTTCATAAGCAAACACCAAGAATTTTTAAAACTAAGATAAAACCAGTGAACCAGGGCAGTGGAAGCATGTCCAAAGATATTGAAAACAAATCAGACAAACCCAAGAACAGGCCAAACCCAAAGACAAGATCTATTCTATTTCCAAAGTGCCTAAATATGTTATGATTTGGGTACCGGTTTCTCAATAGTTGAGTGTATATGATGCAGGGATAGCCAAGCAAGCTTAAACATGTTTGGTATGTAGACAGTGGCTGTTCCTGGCACATGACTGGGGATTTCTCTCAGTTGCATGAAGTTACACCTTTCAATGCAGCATACGTGTCATTTGCTGGAGACAAGGGAGGAAGAATAAGCATGAAGGGTACGGTCACAAATGGAACTCTTAGTTTTGAAGATGTGTACTATGTTGAAGAGCTCAATCACAGTCTTCTGAGTGTTTCTCAAATCTGTGATAAGAGTTTTTCCACACACTTAACAAACAAGGAGTGTCTTATTCTGAAACCTGGATTTGTAGTGCCTGAGAAGTGGATTCTGATGAGAACTCCAAGGATAAACAATGCCTATGTCATCAATATGAACTCAGTTTCGTTCACAAAGAACACTTGCTTGTTCTCAAAGGCATCGGAGCATGATTGTCTGTTATGGCATCGAAGATTGGGGCATGTAAATCTTAAGAATCTGAATAGACTTGCTAAGGGAGATCACGTAATAGGCTTGCCTTCGAAAGATTTCTCAACCATTGAGAAATGCATTGCCTGTGCCAAAGGGAAGCAACATAAAAGACCCCACAAGCCAAAGTTATTCAACTCAATCTCCTCAGTTCTTCAACTTCTTCATATGGATCTCTTCGGACCGGTCAATGTGATGAGCATCGGGAAGAAGTCATACTGTCTGGTAGTGACTGATGACTATTCCAGATTCACTTGGGTATTCTTTCTAGCCAAAAAGGATGAGACTCCAGAGATTCTAAAGAAGTTTATTACCTTAATCGAAGATCAGAGAAATTTGAAGGTCAAGGTAATTAGAACAGATAATGGCACTGAATTCAGAAATCAGACTCTTATAGATTTCTGTGATGAGAAAGGAATTGCTAGGCAATACAGTGCAGCAAGAACTCCTCAGCAAAATGGAGTTGTTGAAAGAAGGAACAGAACACTTATAGAGGCTGCACGAACAATGTTGTCGGAGTCAAAGCTGCCAATTTTCTTCTGGGCCGAAGCAGTTAACACTGCTTGCTATGTTCAAAATCGAGCTCTACTGAACAAGCGTCATCAGAAGACTTCCTATGAGATTATCTTCAATCAGAAACCCAAAGTTGGCTACTTTAAGTCATTCGGATGTCCTTGTACTCTTCTTCATACAGAGCCTAATCACAAGTTTGATGATAAGGCAGACGAGTGTTACTTTGTGGGATATTCATCCGAAAAGGCAGCATACAGAGTTTACAACAAGAAGACTAGGATGACTGTGGAATCATACTACATAGATTGGCAAGAAATGAACTCCACAGATGCCGGTTCTGGTCCAAACTGGCTATTTGAGTATGATCTACCTTCAGGCCATTTAACCCTACATCCGAAAGCGCAGAATCATCCGAGCAAACTGATGATTTATTCAAAAGTGATGATGTAGACTATAGAGTTGACTATGTTCCATGTGATCCAAGCCTCTTAACAGTTGATCCTCCAGGCATGTACAATCGTGCACCTCCAGCCCAGCCAACCCCATTACATGAAGTACTTCCAACTGAACCAGACACTTCTCAATCTGCTCAACCACTTCCAGAGACCGATCAAGTTTCATCCTCTTCACATCAGACTTTTGACAATCCATTGTTCTCAAGTGACATTCCTGAGGAACATTGCGTAGACCACGAAGCAGACTCCAGTGAAACAGCTACTGTTGACAACATCTCGTCTTCCAGTGAAGATCAAGTAAACCACATCAGCAACTTACTAGACAATCTAGCAGTGGAAGAAGTACTGACGCTTGGAGTGAACAAGAATCATCCGGTTGAAAATATCATTGGACCTCTCTCCGAGGGTGTTCTCACTCGAAGCAGATCCAGTTTAGCTCAGAACACGTTGCCTGAAGAGACGACTGTCCGTAGACAATCAGGTCCAATTAATTCATGTTTAAACTCTTGTTTTATTTCGCAGGTAGAACCCAAGAATGTGAAAATGGCTCTCAATGAGTCCAGCTGGGTTGAGGCAATGCAAGAAGAGCTGATGCAGTTTCAGAAGCTTAAAGTTTGGAATCTGGTTCCTCTACCCAAAGGAAAACTGCCCATAGGAACCAGATGGGTTTTCAGAAACAAGCGAGATGATTCAGGTGTAATCATTCGAAATAAGGCTAGATTGGTGGTTCAAGGATTTTATCAGCAGGAGGGGATAGATTATGAGGAAGTCTTTGCACCAGTGGCAAGACTTGAAGCAATACGGATTTTCTTAGCCTATGCCTCATACATGAACTTCACTGTGTATCAGATGGATGTGAAGACGGCCTTCTTGTATGGAAAGGTAAGGAAGAGATCTATGTATGTCAACCTCCTGGGTTTGAAGATTCTCAGTTCCCTGATCACGTCTACAAGTTAGACAAAGCTCTCTATGGTCTTCATCAGGCACCGCGAGCGTGATATGCTACACTAACTGATCATTTACTCGCTAATGGTTATACCCGTGGAGCTATCGATCACACTCTATTTGTTCGCAAAGATAAGGATGATTTAATTCTCGTCCAAATCTACGTGGATGATATTATATTTGGATCCACAAGCTCGGCTCTGTGCAAGTAATTTGAAGGGGTAATGAAGAAGAAGTTTGAAATGAGTGCAATGGGAGAAATGACCTTCTTTCTGGGTCTACAGGTAAAACAAGATTCAAAAGGTGTGCTGATTCATCAAGGTAAGTGTGTCACAGATATTCTAACCAAATTCAAAATGACGGAATCAAAGCCGGTTTCCACTCCCATGGCTGCTCGTCCTATTCTGAAGTCGGATCTGGATGGTGAAGATGTTGATCAACACCTCTATCGCTCGATGATTGGTTCCCTAATGTACTTAACTGCCAGTCGTCCAGATATCATGTTCTCAGTCTATCAGTGTGCCAGATATCAGGCGAATCCGAAGGCATCTCACCTAATAGCTGTCAAGAGAATCTTTCGATACCTAGTAGGGAAACCTAGACTCGGTCTCTGGTATCCAAAGAACTCTGAGTTCCAATTATTTGCATACTCGGACAGTGACTTTGGTGGATGTAATCTAGATAGAAAATCAACCACAGGGGGTGTCAGTACCTGGGAGATCGCCTTGTTTCGTGGCAATGCAAGAAACAAACAACCGTATCCACATCTACTGCGGAAGCCGAATATGTTGCTGCTTCCAGTTGCTGCTCTCAGGTTATCTGGATGCAACAACAACTCCTCGATTACGGTTTGAACTTTCTTGACTCTCCTATTTATTATGAAAATGAAGCAGCCTTACAGATCGTCAAGAATCCGGTACAACACTCCAAAACTAAGCATATTGACATCCGGATTCATTTCATCCGTGACTGTTTCAAACGAAAACTCATTCATCTTGAAAAAGTCCATACATATGACAATCTGGCGGACCTTTTCACAAAACCGTTCGATACAGCATGGTTTCATCACTTGCTTGCCTCTCTCAAACTAATCAGCTTCAATTAAAAGCATTTTTGTAAATACATTAAAATTTGTGTCTTAATCTGTTCTCAAATTTAGGGGGAGAACATTTACAAAACAACAAAAAGATTTTTCGTTCTTTGAGTCAAAAGTTACAAAACAACAAAAAGATTTTTCGTTCTTTGAGTCAAAAGTTACAAAACAACAAAAAGATTTTTCGTTCTTTGAGTCAAAAGTTACAAAACAACAAAAAGATTTTTCGTTCTTTGAGTCAAAAGTTACAAAACAACAAAAAGATTTTCGGTCTTTGAGTCAGTCTAAAATGATCTATAAGTTTAGGGGGAGTTAAGTTTTGAAATCCTAAGAAAAAGGAGATTCTGCCTCTTGTTATTCATAGAAAATTACAAAAATATTTTTATATTTTCAAAACTTAAGAAAATACAATAAGAGTTTATTTGAACAAGCAAAGTGAATCGATCAAATTGGGAAGTGAAATAATCTCTAAGGATCAAAATTTCACTATCTTAATAAGATTTCAAAAGAAATAACAACTTTGAATATCTATTTCTATACTAAAAAATTGAAATAAGTTTTTCAAAACTTAAATAATCAGACTTGATCGAAATTAAAATACATATAAATAGATACATAAGTGTGAAATTGTGATCATTAGATAACTAGAAATGTGTGACAACTATTTGACTTCTAGATTAAATCCTTGAATCAAAACGAGATTGTGTTTCTATAAACTTGAAATTATGTTTGAAAAACTCGGGTATTTCCTATGTTTTGTGCAAACAAAGAGCGGGAAATACCTACAGAAGCATTCTATGTTTTGCGTAAGCAAAGACCTGAATGTGTGACGTTAAGGCCAATGTGTCTGCAGATTAGTAAATAAAAGATGCCAATGAGCACAAGATGATAGAACCCCTTCTTGTTCTTGATTCTAATCTAATAGATCTGTTCTTCTCTTTTCTCATCTTAAAACTCTGTCAAAATGATTTTAAGCTCGTTGAAACACAATCAAAGTTGAAACAAAGGATTTAAGAGGACTGATAGGTTGCATATTAATCTAGGCTTACTATCTAAATGTTCAAAAATTTCCCATAAGATATTTTTTAGAAAAACTTGATCATATAACTGATTTTTAAGAGATGGAATAATGAATGGAAATCATTGGTGGAAAATAGATATTTAAAGGTTGTGCTTTGTTAAGAAATTAACTAAGATGGTTAAATTTTGATAACAGATTTGATCCCACAAATTTGACCCGACTAAACTTAAACTTGTCAAAATTTTATTTTATTTTATTTTATTTTATTTTATTTTATTAACTTTAAAATTAAAATTAAAATTAAAATTAAAATTAGATTTTTTAATTCGAAAATAATTCAAGGTTGCGTACTCGAAATTATGTACACGAAATAGTGTATTCGAAATTACACTATAAATAGCCCAACCATATTAAATTTTGAGTACATCCGTTTCATTTCGAGTACGAATCTTCCTTCTCTGAGGCGATCTCGACTTCTAGACCCGATTTCAAAATTCCACTCCGGCTATCCTATAGATCATACTTAGGCGACCTTAGGTATAGAGTTTTATCAAATTTTGACCGTGGATTCGAAAGTTATAGTCAGAATTGATTTTCGAATACGCAAAATTCGTGTACAGAATGTTTTTGGTAAAATTGACCATGAAATACTTAAAATTAAAAGGCAATTTGTAGATATGTTGGTCGCCTCTCAATTCCGAATATATTGAACCTGATTCGAAAATCTAAGGAGCTAAAATGATGGATGTTTCAAGGAATTTAGAGTACACGAAATAAAAACTTTCGAGTACATGATTTCGTGTACATCCTGGATTTCGAGTACATTCTGAATTTCGTGTACAGGTTATACTTCGTGTACACATCTCATTTCGTGTTCAGAAAGTATTTGGTGTACATCTTGGTCTTCGTGTACACAAGACTTAGAAATTTTTCAACAAATCTGATTTTCGTGAACGTGTTGGTCTTCGTGTACACTCAGACTTAGAAGAATTTCAGCAAAACCAGTCTTTCTTGAACCAAATCTAACTTGCTCTGTTTGTATTTTTCATATGGCAGACTTACGATTCGTGCATGATCACAACATGACTGCATTTCTTGGGGAACCTCCAGCTAAACACTCAGAGTTCAAGAGTATGGTGGATGGACTGATCTTGTCGCCTATCAACTATGCCATCATGGAGTATCCGACCATTGTTACCGATTTTGTTAGGAGCTTCTGGAGCACCGTGGAGGAAAGTATTGATGCGGATGGAAACATCAGTATAGTTGGAAAGATCCAGGGTCACCCCATCATTATTTCAGAGCAGATTATCAGAGAATGTCTGCAGTTCGGAGACAAAGATTCTGACCCCGTTGAGCTTGATCAAGCGTTGGTGAACCGAACTGTCTTTCAAATGGGACATGAAGGCGCTTATCCACCCACTGAGAAGAAATTACTGCATCCGTATTGGAGATATCTGGCTCACGTAGTGACACAGTGTCTTTCTGGACGAAAGGGTGGATACGATGTGCTAAACCAGACTCTTAGCTCCTGTATGGTGGCTTTAGCACTTGGAATGGATTTCAATTTCTCAAGGATGATCTTCCTTGACATGCACGCAAATATCAAAGGACGAAGAAAGGAACGTTTCTTGGCATTCCCTCGATTTGTGCAGATCATCATCAACAAGAAGTATCCATCTCTTACTCCCACTCTTGGCACTTTGGAGATCAAGAGAATGCGTGACGACATTTTCGGATACATGAAGATGAATAAGCGCGGGAAAAAGCAGTATATCGGTCAGAGGCCCCTGATAAAGTTTGGACGCTTCGTAGGAGATGACAATGTGATAGAAGATCAAGGCACTCCTGTTGCCTTTGGGGCCGAGGAACATGATGACCAAGCTACAGGATCAAGAGTTGATAAAGCTGTAGAAGATACTACTCATGAGTCTTCCTCATCGTCAAGTGAAGACTTTGTTCCTGAGAAGCCACCTCCTACCAGGCAAGAAAGAGAGGAGGCACAGGATGTAGACTATACTCCTACTCCTGAGTCGTCGCCTAAGAGGAAAAGGCTAAAGACAATGGCCAAGAGAACCAGAGATCCCCGACTGCAGCAGATGTTCTCAGGCTTATCCTTCTCATCGGTTGCTTCCATTATATCACAGGCACCTGCTCCACCACCTCCATCTACACAACCCAAGCCACCTACAACGACCAAGCCACTATCACCACCTCCTACACTTACACAACCACCTTCACCACCTCCCGTTACAAAACCACTTTCACCTCCACTTGTTACTCAACCACCTCCACCACCTCCACCTTCTCAACCCCTAAAACCAAAGCAACCTAAACCTATAGCCAAACCATCAAAACCCAAACTAGTCATCCGAATTCCCTCCACTCGTCCATCTGCCACTATCCCGCCACACACCAAAACTCAATCACCTCCA
This sequence comes from Mikania micrantha, assembly GCA_009363875.1. Taxonomy (NCBI): domain Eukaryota; kingdom Viridiplantae; phylum Streptophyta; class Magnoliopsida; order Asterales; family Asteraceae; genus Mikania; species Mikania micrantha. The sequence goes on from CM018681.1 coordinate 15,024,702, forward strand.
CCCCATTCCAGCAGTTACAAAGGAAAATCTCCTTTGCACTCTGATTCTCCATATGAGCCGAGACATGTGCCTATTGATCTCATAGGTTTGCAGGAGCGAGTATTTCAGCTTGAGAATGATTCCAAGCGTAAAGAGGAGCTTATTCTAAACCTTCAGGAGGGAAAGATAAGGATTTGTGGCCAGCTGAACAAATGTCGTGGGAAGATAAAAGCTCATGAAAGGTTTATTAGATTTCTTTTGATGGAGAACCACAAGATGAGCAAAGAGATCAAAAGGCTCAAAGGAGAAGAAGTCCTAGATTCGGATGAAGATGTTCAAGATGATGGAGAAGACAGTGATGATAGTGATGATGATGACGGTGATGACCGAAAGGAGAAAAAGGATGACAAGGAGGATGATGGGGAAAGCAAAAAGGATGATGACAAATCAAACAAAAAGGACCAAGGACCCCCAGATGACAAGGATCAGGGAGGAGCATCTGGAAATCAATCTTCATCAGGAAAACCTCCAGGCCTCTACGATGATCTTTTTGGAGATATTACTGATGACATCTTATTTGGAGATTGTGTTCAACCTGACGAAACATCAGGAGCTGGTCTTGACAGCATATTTGATGACCTACCCGAGGACTTTGACTTCGAGTCATCTGGTGATAAGACGAAGGAAGGAGCCGAATCCTCTGCAGGGGCATCTGTAGAGGAAGAGCCAGAAAATATCATACTCGGCAACGTCTCTTCAGATCCCTATATCGATTATTTGTATGCCCACAAATATATTGATGCTCTGGGACAGGAGATCACCTCTCTTAATGAAGTGATTGTCAGCTGGTTTGATAAGAAGAAAGACTGGACTCCATCGCCTCCTGTTGACAAATCTACATGGTTCAAAGAAATGAGTGATAAACATCCAGAACATACCTTCATATCAGACGACAGAAACTTATTTGCAGTTCGTAACGATAGATCCAACGTATGTTGCTGGATGTATGACAAAGTACGGGATATTTATCTGGTGAAGAGGATGAACGGAAAGGTGGAATTCTACAAGAAGCCAAAAGACTTTTGCACTTTGCCGAAGGTTGACATTCGAAGCATTGACAAAGCAATGTTCTTCAATCCATCAAAAGATTCTCAAGCTGATCTATTTGCCAAATTTATTAAAGACCAGTGCGAAAAGAATTTTCCAGTCATGCGTACAGCCAAGGGAAGACGATTTGTTTCTTCTTGTATTATCGATCCGAAGACTAACAAGCCATGGGTATACTACAAGTATCCCCCACCTCATGTTGAGCAAGCAGTAACAGTTTCTCCTCGAGTTCCAGATAATTCATTGGCTAACTTCCTATCTTGGTACTATGATGATCTCAACCAAGCAGCAGTCATAATCAAGAACCAAGACAATGTTGATGATCTCGACATCATTCTTGACCCTATGGATCTCCTGAAGTACGGAAAGGAAGACATGATGAAGTTGCACGAGTCTCCTATACGTGTGTATTCAGGAAATGATGAGGAAGCTAAGCCATTCACACGCACTGTTGCTTATGCCATAGAACTGAAGCTTTACGCTGGAGCTGGGCCACACAACGTCACTCTTCCAATTGGATGATTTCGCCAGTCTAGGGGGAGTTTGTAGAGCCCACTAAACGATGAAGTCAATCCTGAAGAGTCAAAGATCAGATTTTTGTTTATTTTCGTGTACAGATATTTCGAGTACATGAAGTTGTTCGTGTACTCGAACTTGTGTAATTAACTTCGTGTACTCGTAGGCCTAGTATAAATAGACAGATTTTGTACAGGTTTAGGTTGGAATCCCGAGGCAGACGTTCTCTAGACGTATTTAGGCGCTTGTACTCGAAGTTTTGCAATATTTATAAAGTTTGCATTTTTCTACTTGCTTTCGTGTTTCTAACTTGGATTCCGCACTTGTTAGAGATCATTGGTGATGTTTACAGAGATAAAGTTTGGATCTTGATCAGTTTGGAGACCTACATTAACCATGTTTATTAGCTCATATATATCATTCCCAATTTGGCCAAAACTTATAAAAAGTTAAAGAGTCCAAGGGTTTGGTAATTATATATGCTATTTGGCCACTTGTAGAGACATGTTATGGGACAATTAGTCCCTTTTCAAAACAGTCTCTAATGAAGTGATGCCTTATTTCTATGTGTTTGGTTTTTGAATGGTAGACATGATTCTTTATTATATTTTTGGCAGCTTCGCTGTCTATTAGAAGAGGTGTTTTTAGTTCAATTATTCCAAAGTCTAGTAGTTGGTATTGCAACCAAAGGATTTGGGCAGTGCAATGGGCTACTGCAATGTACTCACCTTCGGCAGTTGAATTTGACACCGACGTTTGCTTTTTGCTTAGCCATGACACTAAGCAATTTGCTAACAACTGACATAATCACTATTTCAAAAACCAACAAGCTTATACAAGTTTGGTTAGTAGGATACCAGATACCTAGCACAGGAGTGCCTTTAAGATATCTGTGTATCCTCTTCAGAAATGACAAATGGGAATGTTTGGAGGCTGATTGGTATCTTGCACAGACAGATGTTTCATACATGATCTCTGGCCTAGATGCAGTAAGATACATTAAAGATCCAATCATTCACCTGTAGAGGGTTCGATCTACAGGTTCACCATTTTTATCTGGACTTGTAGCCATGGGGGTAGAAATTATTTTGCAATCATTCATATCAAATTTATTTAAAAGATCCTTTACATATTTAGATTGATGAATGAAAGTCCCATTGGGGGTTTGTTTTACTTGGAGTCCTAAAAATCTTTTTAATTCACTTAAAGCACTCATTTCAAACTTAGAAGACATTAATTTAGAAAACTGTTCACACAAGGAAAGTTTTGTTGATCCAAAAATGATGTCATCGACATAAATTTGGACCAACAAAAGTTCCTTGTCTACCCTCTTGATAAAAAAATTCTTATCAATGGTTCCCCAAGAAAATTTATTAGAAAGAAGAAATTGAGAGAGTATCATACCATGCTCTGGGTTCCTGTTTCAGACCATAAAGTGTTTTGTCTAGTCTGTACAACCAATCATGTCACACCCCGAGCCGACGGGCCAGATCGTGTGTCTCGTTGGGCAGAAAGGTCCCGGGGCACGATATCGGATATGATAATCGAGTTGATCAAATTGTTTACATTGCACATGATATATAATGAGAAAATGCTAAATAAAATAGAATTACAAAGTTAAATTACATTAGTTTTGTTTATAATTTATCAATGTAAATCAACTATCAACATCATAATTCTTCTATCTTGTATCTGTACCAGATTTACAAAGAAATCTGTATAATGATGTTCAAAAATATGCACATCCAAAATATTAGGTCCTCTATTTGGGCATCCTAGTCAAAAGCACAAACTTCTTAATTAGGCATGTTCGTCACCTCAGATGTCATGCAAAAAGATGTCATGGTTGGTAGGTTCATATAGTTTTGTTTAGAAATAATTATTGTACAAATCTGACCAGATGACAACCTTAATCTCACCATTAACCACCTATGCCATCTAATTCAATATGCTTACATATTGGGCATATTTAGGTTCAAGCTTACCGCCAGCCCAGCCACCAACCCACCACATACTAAATCACATGAGATATTGTTCCTGATGATACCTAAGCATGTCATCCCGTACCTTTGATACACAACATTTGAATAACCTGAAAATCTGTTAACACTAATCACCCGTAATGACAACCTTAACCTCATCAACAACCACCTATGTTATCCAATCAAATATGCTTATATACAGGACATATGTATGGTCAAGCTTACCACCAGCTCAGCCACCAGCCCACCACGTACCGAACTGCATAACATATTGTTGTTAATGATAATTTAAGTGTTTCATTCCACACCATCAACACAAGAGTTCCTTATGTTTATCACACAATAATGATCAACCATAGTATTTGTAGAAACATAATATTAAATGCTTAAATAAATGAATAAGTAAACATTTAATACAATCTAAGACATAATGATTGAGCCTTGGTCAACTCAATCAGCTGTTCTTAGTTTATTGGTGGTGTCCAGTCTGTATCATCTAACATGTGACCCATATCAAGCTTGACCCAAAAGAACCTACTTGTTTGTGTCAGGACTTTATAATGTGCCCATATCAGTATGACCCTCCAGGTCTACTGCATATGTATGGACTTTAGGTTATCCTTAGATCGTTGTTCACCTCTGTTCTCTTGTAGTCGTTTGATTGTTTGATTTGTGCCCATATTAGCATGACTATGAAAGTCTACTATCTGTTTCAGGACTTTCAATTGCTTTACACGTGGTCTTGATCACTATACGACTGACATCCACCTTCTCGAGGGGTGTGGGTTCGAAGGGGAAGACCAATAACCGGTTGTGTGTGTACATCAAAGTCACAGAACACCCTAGTTTTCCCAGATTTTAAAAGCTCCATACCTCGAAAATGGCCGAAGTAAACCTCAGATTTGTTGTACTTCCTTGCAGAAGATGACGAGAGCTTCGCGTGGACACCAAGAACGCCCAAATCCGTTGAGAAACGAGTGAGTTATGATCGTTTGAAGGGTGATTCTCTTTAGAGAGAAAGTGACGGTTTTGAGATTTTAGAGAGAGAAAGAAAAGCCAAAAATGAGGGGAAAGCCTCATTTATGAGTTTAAATACCCCGAGGGTATTCGGGTTCGTTTCGGTTGCTCGGTTTCCGTCTCCGTTGCATTTCCGGATCGTAACACGCGTAATATACGTAATTTAAATAAAATGTTTTTAATTTAAATTATTTTAAAGGTTGTAATTCCTAATAAATATTAAATAATAAATTTTCTTGAATTTATTTATCGAAATTTATTAAAATGCGCGTTTCGTTATTTGTTCGCGTATTTTATGCTTTACGCGCTTTAATTAAAATAGTTTCCTGTTTAATTTATTTCTGATGAGTTTCAAAATTGTAAAGCAGAAAATATTATATTTCCTTATATTTATTATCGTTCAAATAATCTTCGTTTTCGTTTCGTCAGAAAACGTCACTTACGCGCGTTTTCGTACAGAGCGCTAACTGTACGAACACGATCGTACGTTTTACTTTCTGATTTTGTTTTCTACTTTTCAACCATCATTTCAGATCATTAAACTATCAGATCTATTCGTACAGATCGTCGCCTATACGAATCATTCATCGGTTTAACATTCTGTAACAACAACTGTTATAGTTTTGTTCTGTTTTTTTCTCATATACGTTTATGCATAATATCATCAAATCAAAACATGTGTGTACCTATTTAGCGTTGTCTGGTGTGTTTCTGAATGTTAAACCGTGAGGTTTAATTCATATATCAGAGCAATAGCATAATCGTCTAGTGTCTTGCATCAAGTGTCAATAGTATATACCTATTTCACATAGTTCGTACTTGAGTTACTGTTCACGTGACTGTGCAACTTACTGTTCCGAATTTGGTGTATTCGCTTCGGTTTTAACCGTTTAAACCGAATTCATATTTAAATATCTTTTTTTTTTTTATTTGACACCCTAATAATACTCCCCCAACTCTAATTCTTTTGGTCTTTCTAGTTCATTTTATACATGACTCCATCCCTAACCTCAGCCAACCTACACACCCCAAACGGCAATCGCCCCATGATGTCACCAATCCTCACAATCAATTCACATAACAATTCGGCCGTTCCTCGTCTTCAAGAGTTTCAGCCGCAGAGCCGTTCAACCATTATCTCATCTTCCAGATCATAGTCTTCCAAACCAGCCACATCCACTACCCCGTTCGGCCGTGCCTTTTCTTCTAGTCGCAAAGCCGCTCATATATAGCTTCAACATGTACTATTTCGATTAGGTTATTTTCTTTGCTCATGGAGGCCCTCACCCTTTTCGATTAGCTACTATTTGACATTTAGCAATTGTTTCAATTCCATATTGGTATACTCAAACAAAATTTTGTTTGACATGAGAATCATAAGTGTATGGCTAGTCTTTTTCACGTCTGGTTCTTGGCATTATTTTATTGAAAATATGTAACAGACTTATACATGGCAAAATAGGCGGGTTGGGTAATGGGTCAGAATAGGTTCGAATCAGGATGGGTCCTGGGCAGAATGGGTCCGGGTCAGAACGGGTCCGGGTCAGAACGGATTTTATGTAAAATTAGTTCGGGTCTAAATGGATTGTTCTTAAAAAACATCAATTTAGTTTAACTTAATATGCGTTATAAGTAAACAAAGAGTCCATTTAGATTATTTTTAGTGATTTTCTCATCAAATATGTTATTAATCATTCTTAAATGTTTGAATCCATTGCATTTACATTGTTTTTTGGGTATCCATCTTGACCCGTATTGTGTTTAAGTGTTACCCATCTCAACTCATTCAACATTATGATGCTACCCTAGCAAATGCTTTGAGCTACTTAATATGACTAAATGCTTGATTTATGGACTTTTATCCTATGTGATTAATTGGCAAATGGATGTTGCCGATATGTTTAATTGGAAACAAACTCATTTAAAATAATACAGTTGTTGTCGGTTTTAGTTCTTAACCGAATCCGAACCAAATTGAATACGGTTAAATTCAATTCGGTTTACCTCAGTGGCGGAGCTTGGTCGACTTGAAAGGGGGCGGAAATTTTTGTAATCTAAAATACATGTTAATTCTTTGAAGCGAGCAAGGGCGAAACCCCTATTTTTAACTAAAAGTATCATTTCAGCCAAAAAATTAACAATACGAACGGAAAAACAGGGGGCGATCCCCCTCCCCCGGTCTTTACAAAGATGTGCCCCTGATTCACCTTATCTCCAATATGGTCATGTTTGGTTTACGGTTGGCCTAAAAAAAATTTCAAAACCATTTAAATCACAAAGCAAACCATTGAACACCACTAACATTACGTTATTATATTTGAAAAATGCTATTAACAAATAAAATTTGATAGAATTTTTAAATATGTAAATGTTAAAACTGTATAGAATATTGTTGATTGTAACTTTAAAATATTAAATTGTTAAAAGAGGGATGTTTGACACAAAATATTGGGATATGCTTTACACATTAATCTTGTGACAACTAAAGCCATGAAAAATACATGATGTGTTTAATAATTTCTTAAAAAATTGAACTTGTATGAAAGTTGTTATTGATGTGCACGTCAATGTTTGTTTTAATCATACACAAGATACTGTGCCCCAACTGTGCAAATTAATTTTTTTTATCTCCTCTATATAATTTATCTTTAATCATCTTTCTATTCAAAAAGAGTGATTAAATTTCAATGGCACGAGGTATTATTGTGAGACTTCTAGAATCACATGTAATTGTCATATACATAAGTTTTTTATTGTTCCTCGTGTGACATGGCTGTAAGTTCTCCTCGTCTATCCAATTTACCATGTAAGATTTTCCATATATAAGTAATTATTATGTTATTTTTTTGATATATATACACACAGGTAGAGCATTTGGAAAAAATGGAAATGACATAAGAGCTTTTGGAGTCCCACCACCAAAGAATTGTAAATTACGTTGTGATCAGAGTCCGAGCAAAAAAAAATTTTGTTGTTGTGGTGAGTTGACGGCAAGCCAATGCAATACAAATGGATTTCTATGTGAAAGGCTTTGTAAGAAAAGAAAAGATTGTTGTACTCCACCACCATGAAGTATTAATATTTTCAAAAATAACTCTATGGCAAAGAAAAATATACTTAACATGTATAAATATTTATCGCACTTTAATCTTAGAATGTGCATATGTTCTTGAAACCAAAATTTATTGCATTCATTAATTAGTTTCCAATATAAATTCGAAATAACATCCATCGTAAAACTCACAATGTTGAAGGTATATGGAATCTTCATCTTAATTTAATCTAATATTATGTAAAATAAAAAATACTGGTAGTCAAATTGATATGCCTGTTGCAGTCGTGATGTACAAGTTGGAAGGCATGATTTAATGATAGGCATATAGGTATTCACCTTTAGGGAAAATTTTAAATGGAAACGATACTAATAAGAATCACTTCTCAACTACAAACCTTAAAATCATAAAGGTTTAAGCGGAAAAAACCTATTAAAAAAAATAAAATCTTTAGGTAATTAATGATATGTATGTTTGTATTTTGATGAGTTATAAATTACACAAAAACATTTTTTTAATTCAATATATGTCAAATCATCGATAAAACATATCACATCTTTCCAATGAGTTCTAAGTTTTGAAAATATTTCCTTTTGTATACATGTATACTGAACTACTTTTTAGATGAAATTAACCATTCATTAAACTTTAATTCATACTACGTGTTCTCGAGAGCGTAGCAAAGACTTATGTTTTCAATAATTCATCAAGACTTCAAGAAACAATATTTAAATAGACTATTCATCAAGTAATGTTCACAATCAATCACTAACCGATCACCTGTACGTTGCACAACATTTGGGATATCGTTTCTTATCCGCTTTATCCTAAGCATCCCATAATAGCATGACAAATAGTGTTTGCTAGGCAATTAGAAGCCTATGCATTGAGGAGCATTTTAGTTTATTAATAAAATTAATTAATTTTTTTTTTTGCCACAAGAGCGTAGAACACTTTAGCAATATCTATACTTAAGCATCAAATGCAAAAGTTTTTAAAATCATTTACCTTATCAAGTGGATACGAGGATCCAAAACCTTGTTTCACCCAAAGGTGTTTTAAACATAGTTCACCCAAAGATACTTTTAAAACATATATCGAAATCATTTTATAGACCTTTTTTTTTAATTAGCACCAATGTTTACCTCAAAACAATGCAATGCATTATGCCGATATGCCGAAGCATGTTTATTTACATATAGTTGAAATCTCTTACTCGACTAGAGCGGATCCCAAGACTTCACCCGTTCCTTTAAACTGTTTTGGCACTACATGCCATAAACGTTTTCGAACTAGTGGAGCTCTGGCATACATATGGCATAAACTGTGAGCCCACCACATCAATAGACAATGATTATGCATTTATTAGCATATAAGGTTTAGACCAACTTCTAATTTCATCAGTATCTTGGGTTACCCTTTTGTAGTTTATTATGAGTATGTGTAGAAAAATAGGAAATATCCATGCCTAACGTTAGATACATATAGCATCTAACCGAAACTCATCCCAACATTAAACAAATATTTAAATTGAACATGGTATCAGGTCATCCCGCGCGCAAACACTTATAAAACCTTTAAAATGGACACATAAAACTCACTATGGCTTTCCTTTACTCGATAGTAGTTTCTTGTATAATCTCCACTTAGTAGTGTTCAAATCTGGAAGAAACTTACTATAAATTGCAGGTATCGATGTCACCAAAACCCTCGTGGCCTGCGAGAGTAGGATGCAGCAAGATGTCACCACGTATCGAACCGACTGACACACAGGGGCGTATCTAGTATGTAAGTATGGGGTTCGACCGACCCCCATGAACTTTTAATTTTTAATATTGTATATACGATCCGATCTCGACCGACCCCCAAGAAATTGTGTCCCCGACCCCCATGAAAATTTGACGAACCAAATGAAGACCAATGTAAAATCATTTTAAAGCCAAAAATAATAAAATAATACTCAAATAACGCAATATACACTACTTGTGGTTAAACCCAATTAATATTTCATAATTTAACTCTATACATAATCAGTCATATCCCACTTAAAAAAATAAAATATCGAAATAAAGCAAATTTTATTGTATCATCTTAATTAATGAGTTGATTATTTGACATGGTTTTATTATGCATATGTAATTTAATTTGGTTTTATCATTTTTTGGGTGATCCGACCCGACCCCGTTCGAATTGGTCAAAAAAATAAAATATTTAGTGATAAATGTTTATCCAAAAAAATATTCCGACCCCCATAAAAGAATTTTCTAGGTCCCCACTGCTGACACATGTCTACTAGTGTTCCATGCAGTGCCATGCAATCCCACTCGTGTGTCATGTGCATTCTATCATATTGTTTTTTCGGTTCTAACTGCGTATGAACTCCGTTTAAAGCGTCTTTTTCGCTAATTTTTTTATAATTTTCTCAGCTCTTTCTAACAATACTAAACATGCCTCGTGGAAATATACTAATATCGGGTATAATTATGACTATTGTTTGAATCCTTTGTTTATCACAACTTTCAATGTCAGCATTGTGTGTCAGTTCTACTCCTGTATATTTTATTTCTTTCATCTATATAGACTAAGATTTATCAAATCAAAAATTATTTGTATCATATATGTATAGTTTACACTTTAATGTTCTTTGTCGAAACTTCACACTTTTGTCATAATACACATACAATTATTTAAGCAGATACACGTGGAGGAAACAACTGCGTATAGGTATTTTTTTTAAATATTTTTAAAAAAATGTTGAACATTTCTAACGTTATATATTATAACCTCCTTTGATCCATGGAATCCATCAGTGGTGAAGCTTTTCCAGGGCTAGGCTAGGCTGGGGCTAGGGCTGGGGCTGGGGGGGTCCTCTCCTCGTTTCTGTCCGTAGTGTTAATTTTTCAAGCGATATTTACTTTTAGTTGAAAATAGTGTTTTCGCCCTTTTCCTTTAAAAATTTACATACATTCTGGGTCGTGTAAATTTCCACCCCCTCTCAATACGCTTAAACTCTTTCACTGGATCAACTAACAAAAACAAAAGTTGAATCCGTAACTCGACCGACTAGCTGGTTACAATGTCACCAATTGTTTAAGAATTACCTAAATTTATTTTCCATATTTGAATATTAATATCATCGTGGTGTATATATCAGTATATGTGTTTACAGTGTTCTAGTTGATCTATTTTGTAGTAAATTCTGTCTGTCATCGGCTTCACATTGTTTATACATACCAAAATCAACTATGATTCATTTCAATAATCCCGTCATTGTTCTAAGTGTCTAGGACAACCTTCTGGTTGAAGTGTTTGTCATTAGCATGGAAAATGTCAAAAAGACTGCTTCAAGCTCTATTCTAATAATCATTTGAATGTAATTTGACCGTAAGGTAGTATGAGATTAAATTTGGTCATGAGGAAATAGCACCACCCTTTCATGTTTTTTTTTAATTAAACTGCTTGAAAGGCAGACACCAATACAAAATTTCAATCGGCTACTCGGAAATGACGCTCTACGGCATACACTCGAGCCCATCTTAGGAGAAACCCCAAAACTGAGTAAACCCTCTGATATTGACTGAACAAATATTTCTTGACCCGAATTTAAACCCAAGACTTTACTCAAGAAAGTTAAGTAATTTCTAGGCTAGAAGCACATTGACTTACATGATTATTTTAATGCACATAAACAAGCATACATATAGAAGTCAAGTTATTATAAGTTATACAGTATGTCAAACAAAGATATCAAACTCACTCAGTCGATCCCACAACTTTTCTTAAGGTAAGCTCTTCAGAGACTTGTAAGATGTAACATTCCAGAAAATCCCACATTGGCCGTGAACACGAGAAATTTATGTCTCGTAAGTAACGATCCGCCACTTACATCACCAACACGCTTTCGGCTTAGCTGGTTGAGGAGCACATGAAAAATACACGGTTAAGCGTGCTCAGGTTGCAGCAATACAGGGATGGGTGGCCTCCCTACGAATTTTTCACCCAGGCAACCGAAGGCAAAACCGTGAGCTCCGACCAACGGCGGAATAAGCCCGGGCGCGAGCATGACTGTTCACTAGCTCATGATGCTATTATACGTTTCAATATTTAATGCATCATCATTAAAACAATACAACATTTCATTCATTAGATTCAAATAACATTTCATGAATTGATACAAAACATTTACAATGAGGTCGCTAACACTACAATTGAAAACCTAACATTGTTTAAATTAAACTAAGTCAACTAATCTTATCCTATGTCTTCACCATAGTCTTCATATTAACCTCTTACATATGTAAAATAAATTTGGGTCAACTATATGAATAGTTGTTGAGTTACCCATACAATTTATTATATATATAAGAATATGTTTAGAAGTTTAAATGCAAACAAAGTCCAAATTGATAAGATATAAAGCGAGTATATTACAGGTTTAGCATCAATTATCTGGCTCTTTCACCTTTACTATTTAATGTTATAAGCTATTAATTATAGGCTACTAGTTACAACAATTGAATATCAACTCTTTCACTTTTGCATTTTACAATAACCAAAGTCATTGTGCAAAAGTTACGAGTAACATTGATTATCAGCTCTTTCACCTTTGCAATATATAATTAATAACCTAAGTTATATTGCAAGGGCTACTAGTTAATACATATACATGACAAAATAAGAATAGGCATAACACATAAACAAGTAGGCATACTATAGCACATAAGTCAAACAACCTAGACTAACAATTTGCATTCATTTTATTTTGACCAGGTTTGACCAAGGTTCACCATGTCTATTCAGCAATCCGTTGGTGAACCGCTAATTTAGTATTATTCGCTCAATATTCGACATTTATCACACAAAGCATGTAAACACATACGCCACATTAAATGGACAACTTACTATTTATAATAAGTTTCATTTTTAGTAAGTTTGTATCAAATTACATTTTAACAATTCTAGCATGCTTATTTAGCCTAAGTGATCATGTTACCACCTAACAAGTTGTTACACCTTGTCAAATAAGCACACAAGTTCATTTCAAGTGAATAAAGTTGCTAATTATGGAAAGTTACTATGAGTATCATATTTTGGCATCAAAAATCACATAATAACCCTTATATAATCAAGACGATATGTCTAAAATCACATTTCAACATCTAACATGTCCTTAACTTATGTTTTCATAATTTACCCAATTTAAAGTTACAGTTGTGTGCTAAAAATTACCCGGAATATTTTAGGATCAGGGATATTTAGAGAAATTCGAGAATATATTCATGACAAACCAATATCTGTGTTTACTCATAATATAGTTTCCGAGATTTCAGGAGATAACCTGTTGGCGGGTTGCTGAGCAATAATCACGATATAAGTCAAGACATATTCCAACCGAATGATCAAGAACCGCGACAACATTGAGGATTCCACGCCATTAATTTGAATAAGTCACCCACGTATGAAAGTGGCTGAAATATTCGCAACGGCTACTTTGGTCATTCTTTGTATTTTATTTTTGTAATTTATTTGTATATATACCGAGGAATTGGTCAATCTTAGGGACACACAATTCACTTAGCATATGTATGGGTTTACAAACACTACTAGCATCGATCATATTATGCTCTTGTTTTGTAATTGGTTTGGTTTTATATTAATAAAGTAGGCAGAGTGACAATTGTCACTTTCCGAGGTTTTTATAATGGAAATCATAAAGGATTAAGGGTTTTTTCTCGTCTAAATCTCGTGTGTTTGGCTATATTTATGTTTCATATTCTGGAATATTCCTAGGGATCCTTGGGGATATTTCTGTCACAATTTACGTATATTTAATATCTTTGGTTGTAAAACAAAATACCTAACTTTTCTAATTTGGGTTCGCTAATAATTAAGCTTGTTAATTTATACCCGAAAAAATTTGGCGCCCAAAGTGGGCCAAACTTGTGTTTTTTTATATAACAAAAACATTGTTTAAAGGTGTTTTCTAAAGAAATATAGTGAAAAATGGCTTCACAACCGAGATCAACATCTGCATTACCTACTGTTTCTGCTGCTACTACTAATGTATCCTCGCAAATCCCTGTTTTTTTTAAGAAGTTCGAGAATTCAGGAAAGAAGACTACTTTTGTTGCCAAAAGTGTTCCCTCGACAAGAATGACCACTACCACCTCTGTACTTATTTGTAACAATGATATTTTGAGTATGTTTCAACATGTACAACAACAAATAATTGATCAACAACAGATGAATCAAAGACTTCTTAGAGAAATGGAAAAATTAAAGGCTGAAAAGAACAGGCAATTTGAAGTTACTACTAAAATAGCTCCAATGATTCTTGATTTTAGAACATTAGGGGATGTCCGGGAATCATTCTTGGCACTTTATTCCTATGCAAACCAGTGTCGGCTCTTCGTCAGTCCCAAGATCTAGGGATATCTCAGAATAATATCCTTATTTCGAGAACATCACTTCCAACACCCATGACTGGTAACACTAATAATTATTCTCCTATTGATACAACTAACCTTGGTTCTTCTCATGAAACATCAAAATCTCCTCAAGTGGCAATAGACATACAAAAACTTCCGTATATGATATCAAGCGTTCCAAGAGTGGTTAAACCTATTCCGGAAGTTCCTGCGGTCACTCATAAGATATCCAGATTTTCTCCACCTATATGTGATGCTAAGATCCCAAAAATATTTCAAACTCCCACCATGAAGCTATACGATGAAACCACAAATCCTGAAGAACACGTAGCACAGTATAGAGAAAGAATGGAGACCAATGCTATTCCTCAACATTTGAAAGAAGCTTACTTGTGCAAGGGATTCGGTTCAACATTAACAGGAGCAGCCTTGAAATGGACAACCACAAACAAATCCTTCAAGTTCAAACCTTACTACACGTCCGACAACCACAAGATCAATGTTGTGGACGATGATGAGGACGAAGAAGAATATCCTAGGATATTTGATTATTGTTTTCCTGTTAATATTCCTGAACTAATGTGTGCCATGCAGGATCTAGGAGAGAAAGCCCGATGGCCTCCTAAGGAAAAGAAGTTTGCTACGAAAGAGAAGTCCAAATGGTGCGCGTTCCACGGAGACTTTGGACATATAACAGAAGATTGTATTGCCTTGAGCATTTGTAGGTTCTGTTAACCAGCTCCACATGACTAACACCCATTCCTAGCTTTAATGTCACACCCTACCTCTTGTCACACGATAATATCAGTTGTTGTTGTAATGTGTTGCGGAAGCTTGGTGGTGAAGTCACTGAGAGGGGGTGGGACTTTCACTGTGGTTGTATCAAAACATATACATGGCATGCTAAACATAAGTTGTATTGCATGATATGTTAAAACTTCAAAATTTGTGTTACATTCATCCTTAGTCAAATGTTTCCTAATGTGTGATCCTGTTTTGCATCCTCACATTTGTTTCTTTTGTTATTCACTATTCACCTCAAATTGGTTTTTTAATGTAAAAGATCAACAAGGATGCTGGTGAGTTTATAGATGTAATAAGCTTGATATGGCATGATTTGATATGACATGATATGATATGATAAGTATGCATGAATACGCAACTTCATGAATATGATTCACCATGAAAACCCATAACCAACGCCTATGTGACTGTAATGTCATTGGGGGCAATACCCGAAGGTAAAACCTGTTATACCCAAAAAAAGTTGTCTCATAATTCAGAATATTTCGGGATATGGAATATTTCAGGATAATTAGGAATATTTGTGTATATAAGTTTATGTGATCTGATGACTTTATTGATACATAATGATAATATAAATATTATTGTTAATATTTAATTCAACATGTGCTACTAATATGTCACACCCTAGTCCGGCGGGAACGGATCGTGTTTTCCCGTCGGGCGGAAAGTTCCCGGGGCGCGATATCGTTGTGTTGATAATCAAATGATCAGATTGTTTACATAGCACATGAGATATAAATGAGAAATGCTAATCATGACATGAAATAGAATTACAAAGTTAAATTACATTGTACTTCATAATTTAACTAAGTAAATCTAATCAAAAGAATCAATGAGTTTATATCTTGATCAGTACAAGATATACAAAAGTGATTCAAAGTTCTGTCATATCAAAATGTATGCAATCAAAAGAAAGCTAGGTCTTCTATGAGCCCACTAGCTTAACACTTGCATATAGTATCTACACCTGTTCGTCACCTGAGAAAACATGTAATTTAAACAAAGTCAACACTAGGTTGGTGAGTTCATAAGTAAGTAATTTGAAAACCATTGACTGATCATGCACACATTCACAATGATATAATTGTTGCTTGTATACTTGTTTCACCTGTTCCACCCAATGGCCTCTCCTTAGTTATATGTACAAGTAGTATATCACCTAACTAAGTATGCTTATATATAGGGAATCACGAAAGGGTCAAGCCCAGACGCTATCCCACCACATACTCAGCCAAGTTCCACACCACTTGCGATACAACTAAAGATATCCATTTCCCAACTATCCGAATTGTCCGCTGTGTAATCATATGTAGAATAATAATATAGTAAGAGGGGTTTAGTCATCAAACCGAAGTATTGATAACCCTCGTTGAATTAAGGAATTTAGATTATTTAAATCTGATCCTTGTATTATTCAATTACTTGTGAGGTTAACTTTTATGTTACACTTTTAATTTAATTAAAAGTATTAGTTAACTGTTCATCATATGTCTCCAAATGTAGCGTATAGAATCCGAATGGGATCCATTTTAATCCTCACGTAATCAGATTAAAATGCATTCCATTCTCTCCTATCCCGCCATGTGATCCCAAAGTTTCCGTGTGGGATTGTCCTCATGTGATTAACAAAGTTGAATAAGAACTTGTCTTATTACATTATGATAATCGGGTGTAAATGACAAGAATCCCATGAAGTTACGTCATCATGATCATCATTTACTGAATTCCATGTGATCCCAAAGTATCCGTGTGGGATTGTTCTCGTGTACTTAACAAAGTCGAACAAGAAATTGTCTTATCACATTATGTTAATTATGTGTAAATGATAAGAATCCCATGAAGTTACGTTATCATGATCATCATTTACTGTAAATGATAAGAATCCCATGAAGTTACGTTATCATGATCATCATTTACTGAATCCATGTGTTCCCAAAGTATCCATGTGGGATTTTTCTCGTTATATGATTAAATGTAAATTGTCTAAGTACTTGTTCATCTGGAAATAACTAAGTGTTATAAGTTATAATCTTATAACTAAGTTATTATAATGTGTTGATGATTAGGAAATTATCTTATCATAATCATATGAGTTTCCCTGTTATCTCATAATCATACAAGCATGCATACAATGATATATGATAATAAGCAATTTAATATTATCAAATCAAAGTATAAATAACATGTTAAGCAAACTTTTAAATAAATAAAAGCAAACATGTTTCTCAGCCCCGAGAATTAAAATCAGTAAAGATTTAAAGTAAAAGGGGGCATATGAACTCACCTTGTAGTTGTTGTGTTTGACTTGGCTTAAACAAGAATGTACGCGCTCTTGATTGTACTTGAGTGTATTTTCACGATCCTGTATTGATTTCACGATGTTTATAACTTGTTAGTATGAATTATAGGGATTTTATGTGTATGTATGTGTTAGCCATAAGCTTTGGCCAACACTTAAAGTCCTCGGTCTCTGTTGGCCCATCTTTATTTGTTATTGGTTCTTGTAATCCTTAGACTTTCCTTGATGTATTCTTGTTTCATCAAGTTTGTATTAAAGCCCATTTGTAGTTTCATGAAGTCATGTTATAAGTTACAAGACTTTGTTGCAACAATTGCCGTTTTGATCGTAATCCCTTGGTTATCATACTTATTAGTGTTGAGTTAAAGAGTTGCAATAGTTCTTTAGTCATGTGGGCCAACAATTTAAGTTGGGCCAATGATATTAGGTGTTGAATCATAAAGGCCTTGCCAAAAGTTACAAAAACTAGTGTTCAAGTGGCCTTGTGGGCCTTGTTTTGGGCCTCTAAGGAATTTATTGGGCCCAAGGTGGGCCTAGGCAATATTTGTTGGGCCTAGAGTAATATAGGGCTGTTGGAATTGAAAGTGGGCCAGAAATGGGTTGTTGACCAAGTAATTGACAAAGTGGCTCCAAAAGTGAGGACAAAGGCCTCAAAATGGGCCTTGAATCAGTTTTCTGTGGGCCTCGGGTAGATTTTGATGGGCCCTTTGGGATTTGTCTCGGGCCTTTGCAAAAAGGGTTCATGGGCCAAGCTGGGCCTAGCTTACAATGGCTGAAACAATAGTGGGCCTTGAATTTGGGCTTTTGGCCAAAATTGTGGCCTTGGGCCAAAGGCAGTGGGTCTTGAGCCCTAGCCCGTGGGCCTTGGGTCCTTCACTTCTTGTTGGGCCTTCCAAGAGTCAATGGATCAATTTTCGATGTATTGGGCCTGGGGGATGATGTGGGCCTACTAGTGGCCTATCCAAATTTTCTATTGAGCCCAATGTTGTATATATGGCCGAACTAATTGGTCTGTGGGCTGAACAAACAGGGCCTCAATCAAAGAACACATGGCCGCATAAAAGGATTGCTGGGCCTAAAGAAAGAAAACAGTTGGGCCTGAAGAAAAACAGTGGGGCCTGAAGAAAAACAGTTGGGCTTGATTCGGCCAAATGAATTCTTATTATGGGTTGTTCTAAGGAGATGTGGACCCAGGTTTAACTTGGGCTGATGAAATGGGATAGCCCGAATTTCACCAAGGAACATTGGCCTGATTAAATTCTAAGTGGGCCGAAATCAACACTATTGGGCCCAAGTGTTTAGATGCATGTCCCACAGTGGGTTTTCGGTTATGAAGCCATATCACCAACAAGGTTAGTTTATCCTAGATATGTGAACTCAAAGTTTCACTGATGACACAAGGTTCGACAAGGGTGATGGATCCAGCCGATTAGATGACCTAAGAGAAGGTTAGTCAAAGGAAATCTGTAATTCCTAGTGAACCTTACACATGGCTGGACCTAGGTTCGAATGAGGTGGTTCTAGCCGAATGAAAGGGTGGTTCAGCAAATGAAGATGGCCAGCGAATGAAGACCTGTTGAGTATGGCGTTGCCGAATGTAGTGTTTGTCGAATGGCGCAGGCTCGAATGAAGTACATGACTGGCGAATGAACTGTTGGTTCGAATGGAGGCTGTTGGGTGGCGAATGAGCATCTTGGTGGTCGAATGGCAGGTGTCTCAGGTGGGACGAATGGAGAATGTCGAATGAAGGCAGCCGGCGAAAGAGAGATGGTCGAAGGAAGCCATTCGGCCTAGGCTTCATTCGGCGCACTGAGGCCAACCGGAACGACTAAGGTTGTTCCAACCATGGCCATGGTGGTGTCCAGAGGTGAGTTGTAGCTGAGTTGGTTTCGGAGATGGGTTGTGAGAACAAGAGTTTTAAGTCGACTAGGGTTAGTGATTCAAGAAAAGAATGAAAACCCTAATTTTCTATATATTTGCAGCCAAATACCTCGACTTTCAGTGGTGATAAGCTTAGATCCGTTGTACTTTCATGTAGAGAATGTCGAGGGCTACGCGTGGGCGAAAGAATCACTCAAAACCGTTGAGAAATGAAGAAGTTATGGTGTTTTGAAGGTGTAACAATGGTGGAGGGTGTGGTGGCCGGAAATTGAGAAGGAGAGAGAGGATGAAGATGATAAAATGAGAAAACATCCTCATTTTAGGTTTTTATACTACGAGTGGTGTCCGGGTCCGTTTCGGTTGCTCGGTTCGCGTTTTCGTCGCGTAACCGGAAAATTACGCGTAATTTAAATGGATTTAAATAAAAGAATTTAATTTAATTATTTTGATGAGTTTCAAAATTGTAAAATGTTATTTATTTGATTTTATTAAATTATTTTCGTTCGTGACGTGTTTTCGTTTTCGTTTCGTCAGATCGCGTAACCTTCGCGCGTAATTCGTTCGAATCGTCACTCGAACGAATACGACGATGGTTTTGCTTTCTGACTTTTGTTTTCTACTTTTCAGTCATTATTTTAGAATTCTAAACTCACAAATATGTTTATGTGAATCGTCACTCATGCAAACACACTGTCAGTTCGTTATTCTGAAATAACACTGCATTTATGTTTTAATCGTGTTTCCTCACTGTCGGACTCAACTATACATCATGATTTCACATTGTTTTCGTACTGACTTGTCGGTCATCTGATTCCTGTCATCTGTGGACATCAGATCGCAACCGATATGTTTCTGAATATTGTTTGAATACCGTTGTTTCTCATGATTTGTTGTGTTAACTGTAATTAAGTTTTCACTTAATAAACACAACTAATGTTTCAAATGTACGTTGTACTTAATGTATTTAAGTTTATACAAAAATACGTACAACGATTTCTTGTATTTAGGATTCTGTTAATACAAGTACTGTTTAAACTCACGTATGTACACATAGTATAAAGTGAAAGTACACATACTGTACGGACTTGCCGGACGATCTGGTACTTGCCGTTACAGTCTCCCCTTGTTAAAGAAATTTCGTCCCGAAATTAAAGCATCAAAGTCGGGTTTCAATTCTCGAACAGATGGGGATACTTTGCTTTCATGTTGTCCTCGCGTTCCCAGGTAAACTCTGGTCCACGCTTGGAGTTCCAGCGAACCTTTACAATAGGGATACGGCTCCGTTTCAGTCTCTTGACTTCACGTTCCATAATCTCTACAGGTTCTTCAATGAAATGTAGTTGTTCATCAATTTGTATCTCTTCCAATGGTATGATCAATGTTTCATCTGCTAGACACCTCTTGAGATTTGATACATGAAACACATCGTGTACTCCACTGAGTTCATCAGGGAGTCTGAGTCTGTATGCCACAGGACCTATGCGTTGAGTAATCTCAAACGGTCCGACATACCGTGGTGCTAGCTTGCCTTTAGCCCCAAACCGAACTACGCCTTTCCATGGGGACACTTTCAACATGACACGGTCTCCCACATCGAATTCCAAAGGCTTGCGCCGTTTGTCTGCGTAACTCTTTTGGCGGCTATGTGTTGCTTGTAATCGTTGTTGTATCTGGGCTATCTTATCAGTAGTTTCCTGAATAAGTTCAGGCCCAGTTATTCTGTTGTCTCCCACTTCGGTCCAACAAATTGGAGACCGACATTTTCTACCGTAGAGTGCTTCAAACGGAGCACATCCAATGCTGCTGTGGTAGCTATTATTGTAGGAGAACTCAATAAGTGGTAAATGTGTGTCCCAACTTCCACCGAAGTCTAGGATGCATGTTCTCAACATATCCTCTAGGGTTTGAATAGTGCGCTCGCTTTGTCCATCCGTTTGTGGATGATAAGCAGTGCTCAAGTTAACACTTGTCCCTAAGGATTGTTGCAATGATTGCCAGAACCGCGAAGTGAATCGACTGTCCCGGTCTGAGATAATAGACAATGGCACACCATGCCTTACTACTATCTCATCAATGTATAGTCTTGCAAGTTTCTCCATCTTGTACGTTTCTCTGATCGGCAAGAAACGTGCGGACTTGGTCAATCTATCAATGATGACCCAAATCGAATCATGTCCGCTGGAAGTGCGGGGTAGCTTGGTAATGAAATCCATAGCTATTTGTTCCCACTTCTATTGTGGTATCTCTGGTTGTTCCAGCAAACCCGAAGGTTTCTGGTGTTCAGCTTTGACTTTGGCACATGTGAGACATTTGCCAACATAAGTGGCAATGTCTTTCTTCATGCCCGGCCACCAATAAAATGACCTAAGATCTTGGTACATCTTATCGGCACCAGGATGAACTGAGTAACGTGACTTGTGTGCCTCGTCAAGAATAAGTGTTCGAAGTTCATCTACTGCCGGAATCCAAACACGATCCAGATAGTAGATAACTCCATCTTGTCTTGTCTCAAAATGTTTCTCGGCTCCACAATCGAGCTCGCGTTTCAGATTGTCTCTTGCCACTGCCTCCTGTTGTGCTTGTAAGATATGATCTCTCAAACTTGTTTGCACCGTCATGCCCATAGCGCGAACGCGTAAGGGTTTGACTCTTTCCTTCCGACTCAAAGCATCTGCAACAACATTTGCTTTGCCCGGATGGTATTTGATCACACAATCGTAATCGTTCAGGAGTTCAACCCAACGTCTCTGTCTCATGTTAAGCTCCTTCTGATCAAATATGTGCTGTAAACTCTTGTGATCTGTGAAGATAGTGCATTTGGTACCATAAAGGTAATGTCTCCAAATCTTTAGTGCAAAAACCACAGCTCCCAGTTCAAGATCATGCGTCGTGTAATTCTTCTCGTGTATCTTCAGCTGTCGTGAGGCATAAGCAATGACTTTGTCTCGTTGCATCAAAACACATCCGAGTCCCTGATGGGAAGCATCACAGTAAACTACAAAGTCATCACTGCCTTCTGGGAGTGTTAGGATTGGAGCATTGCACAATCTTTGTTTCAGTGTCTGGAAAGCCTCTTATTGTTTATGAGTCCACACAAAAGGTTCAGACTTCTGTGTGAGTTTGGTGAGGGGCAAGGCTATCTTAGAGAAATTCGAAATGAATCTCCTGTAATAACCTGCCAATCCCAAGAATGATCGGATCTCTGTCGGTGTTGTAGGCACATCCCAGTTCTTGATTGCTTCTATCTTGGCAGGATCCACATGAATACCATCACTGTTAATCACGTGACCCAAAAACTGAACTTCCCTTAACCAGAATTCACATTTAGAGAATTTGGCATAGAGTTGTTCTTCTTTTAGAAGCTCCAAAACCGTCTTGAGGTGTTGCTCGTGTTCCTTCTTGTTCTTTGAATAAATCAGTATCATCAATAAAGACAATAACAAACTGATCTAGATACGGCTTGCACACCCGGTTCATCAAGTCCATGAACATCGCCGGTGCGTTCGTCAATCCGAATGGCATCACCATGAATTCGTAATGACCATATCGAGTACGAAAAGCCGTCTTGGGTATGTCTTCCTCTTGTATCCGGAGCTGATGATAACCTGATCTCAGGTCTATCTTTGAAAAATACTGTGCTCCCTGTAACTGATCAAACAAATCATCAATCCTCGGTAACGGATACCGATTCTTGATGGTGAGTTTGTTGAGCTCTCGATAATCAATGCACATTCTGAAAGTTCCATCCTTCTTTTTAACAAAAAAAACCGGAGCTCCCCACGGGGAAAAGCTCGGTCGGATGAATCCTTTATCGAGAAGTTCTTGCAATTGGTTAGACAACTCTTGCATCTCCGATGGTGCGAGTCTGTAGGGAGACTTGGCTACAGGAGTTGCTCCCGGAATCAAATCGATTCGGAACTGTACCGATCTCTCGGGTGGCAGTCCCGGTAAGTCATCCGGAAATACTTCTGCGAAATCTCTCACAACTGGCACATCTTGAATTTTGATTGCTTTCTTGTCTTTCTGAATCACATGGGCTAGAAATGCAACACATTGTTTCCGTAAGTACTTGCGAGCTTTCATGCACGAAATTATCTTGACACTGCGTTTCGCTTGGTCTCCACGAATCTCCAAGACTTCATTGTTCTCCATAGGAATACGTAATAGTTTATCGGAACAGATGAACTCAACTCGGTTAAGAGATAGCCAATCCATTCCGATGATAACGTCGAAACTGCCCAGCTCCATCGGTATCAAGTCGATGGGAAATGTATGATCACCAAGTGTTAGTGGGCAATTCCTAAGTACTGTGTCAACTGTAATCTGTTTGCCGTTAGCTATCTCAATAGTATAAGGGGAGTCTAATGATTCCTCAACATGATTAAGATGGCTAGCAAAATCGGATGAGATAAAACTCTGATCCGCACCAGTATCAAATAATATAGAGGCATAGAAATCAGATAGAAGAAATGTACCCGTAATGACGTTCGGGTCTTGTCTAGCTGCAGCAGCTCCTATCTGAAAAGCTCGTCCTCTTGGTGCTTGAGCCCTTTGTTGATTTCTCTTGGGACAATCCCGAGAGAAGTGACCAGGTTCGCCACAGTTGTAGCAAGACCTGTGATCGGTAGCAGCAGTAGTGGCTGCATTGTTGTTTCTGTTTTGAGTCCTCGGACTCTTGCAGTAATTTGCCGTATGACCAAATCTCCCACAGTTGGTGCAGTGTCTGCACGGGACATTTGGTAGATGATGAAACTGACATGAGTTGCACAGAGGTGCAGTGCCAGTGTATGGCTTCCTGATCTCCAATGGGGGTGGCTGATTGCGCATCGGAGTTTGAGTAGTGGCAGCAAAGTTTCTAACCACTTTCTGTTTCTTAGCCGGACGTTTATCCGACTTCTTGGAAGTTCCAGCTTTGGCTGTTTCAGCCTCCTTCCTGAATGCCCCAGAGGCAACCATCATATCTGTCAGGGATGCTGACAGTGTAACAGCTAATTCCATGGTGGTAGGGTGAGCAGAAATCACATGACCTCGGATACTGGGCGGTAATCCACCAACATACCGCTCAATTCTCTTCTCAAGTGTTGGCACCACATCCGGTGCCAAAGTGGCTAACTCATGAAATCGTGTGGTGTAGGCCAGATGCCCAGCACCAATCATCTCCAGATTGAGTAGTTCAGTCTCAACCTTTTTCAGTTCATTTCTTGGGCAAAACTCTGCCCTCAACATCGCCTTGAATTCGTTCCACGGCATGGCCTGGGCCTCGTCCCGGCCTCTGATTGAAACCTGAGCGTTCCACCAGGTTAACGCTCGCTTGCTAAATGATCCTGCAGCATACTTTACTCTGTTCTGTTCAGGACAGCCACTGATGTCGAGGGTAGCCTCCATCTTCTCGATCCACTGGATCAGTCCGACTGCACCCTCGCTTCCACTGAAACTGGGTGGCTTGCAGCCTACAAAGTTCTTGTAGGCATAGTCCTGACTCTGTC
Source organism: Mikania micrantha (assembly GCA_009363875.1). NCBI lineage: Eukaryota > Viridiplantae > Streptophyta > Magnoliopsida > Asterales > Asteraceae > Mikania > Mikania micrantha. The sequence goes on from CM018681.1 coordinate 15,049,257, forward strand.
TGGTGTTACCGCTGCCTTCTCCAGATGAGTTAGCAACGTTGTTACTGTTGTTGTTGTTGATCCGGTTCATCATCTCTGGAATCACTTCCCTCAGTTGGCTTGTAAGAAGAGTAGCCAGTGCCACAGTAGCAGGGTCCAACTGATACGCTGGTGGTGGCGGAGGAGGAGGTGGAGGTGCTTGTGTAGGAGAGTCTGGCGGTGTCGGTGTCGAAGAGTGCGGAGCTGAACCTTGAGTCAACGGTAATAGAGGTGGTTGTCTTCTTGGCGGCATTCTGATCATAACCGAAAGAAAATCGGTTAGTGCAGTGATCAGAAGCAGAAGACATATGCAAATAGAATCCTATATCATAAATACTCTATATGAGGTCCCTAGGTTATAGTCTAGGCCAAACCATTTTAGTAATATGACCTATATTTCTCTATAACCATGGCTCTGATACCAATCTGTCACACCCCAGGCCGGCGGGAACGGATCGTGTTTTCCCGTCGGGCGGAAAGTTCCCGGGGCGCGATATCGTTGTGTTGATAATCAAATGATCAGATTGTTTACATAGCACATGAGATATAAATGAGAAATGCTAATCATGACATGAAATAGAATTACAAAGTTAAATTACATTGTATTTCATAATTTAACTAAGTAAATTTAATCAAAAGAATCAATGAGTTTATATCTTGATCAGTACAAGATATACAAAAGTGATTCAAAGTTCTGTCATATCAAAATGTATGCAATCAAAAGAAAGCTAGGTCTTCTATGAGCCCACTAGCTTAACACTTGCATATAGTATCTACACCTGTTCGTCACCTGAGAAAACATGTAATTTAAACAAAGTCAACACTAGGTTGGTGAGTTCATAAGTAAGTAATTTGAAAACCATTGACTGATCATGCACACATTCACAATGATATAATTGTTGCTTGTATACTTGTTTCACCTGTTCCACCCAATGGCCTCTCCTTAGTTATATGTACAAGTAGTATATCACCTAACTAAGTATGCTTATATATAGGGAATCACGAAAGGGTCAAGCCCAGACGCTATCCCACCACATACTCAGCCAAGTTCCACACCACTTGCGATACAACTAAAGATATCCATTTCCCAACTATCCGAATTGTCCGCTGTGTAATCATATGTAGAATAATAATATAGTAAGAGGGGTTTAGTCATCAAACCGAAGTATTGATAACCCTCGTTGAATTAAGGAATTTAGATTATTTAAATCTGATCCTTGTATTATTCAATTACTTGTGAGGTTAACTTTTATGTTACACTTTTAATTTAATTAAAAGTATTAGTTAACTGTTCATCATATGTCTCCAAATGTAGCGTATAGAATCCGAATGGGATCCATTTTAATCCTCACGTAATCAGATTAAAATGCATTCCATTCTCTCCTATCCCGCCATGTGATCCCAAAGTTTCCGTGTGGGATTGTCCTCATGTGATTAACAAAGTTGAATAAGAACTTGTCTTATTACATTATGATAATCGGGTGTAAATGACAAGAATCCCATGAAGTTACGTCATCATGATCATCATTTACTGAATTCCATGTGATCCCAAAGTATCCGTGTGGGATTGTTCTCGTGTACTTAACAAAGTCGAACAAGAAATTGTCTTATCACATTATGTTAATTATGTGTAAATGATAAGAATCCCATGAAGTTACGTTATCATGATCATCATTTACTGTAAATGATAAGAATCCCATGAAGTTACGTTATCATGATCATCATTTACTGAATCCATGTGTTCCCAAAGTATCCATGTGGGATTTTTCTCGTTATATGATTAAATGTAAATTGTCTAAGTACTTGTTCATCTGGAAATAACTAAGTGTTATAAGTTATAATCTTATAACTAAGTTATTATAATGTGTTGATGATTAGGAAATTATCTTATCATAATCATATGAGTTTCCCTGTTATCTCATAATCATACAAGCATGCATACAATGATATATGATAATAAGCAATTTAATATTATCAAATCAAAGTATAAATAACATGTTAAGCAAACTTTTAAATAAATAAAAGCAAACATGTTTCTCAGCCCCGAGAATTAAAATCAGTAAAGATTTAAAGTAAAAGGGGGCATATGAACTCACCTTGTAGTTGTTGTGTTTGACTTGGCTTAAACAAGAATGTACGCGCTCTTGATTGTACTTGAGTGTATTTTCACGATCCTGTATTGATTTCACGATGTTTATAACTTGTTAGTATGAATTATAGGGATTTTATGTGTATGTATGTGTTAGCCATAAGCTTTGGCCAACACTTAAAGTCCTCGGTCTCTGTTGGCCCATCTTTATTTGTTATTGGTTCTTGTAATCCTTAGACTTTCCTTGATGTATTCTTGTTTCATCAAGTTTGTATTAAAGCCCATTTGTAGTTTCATGAAGTCATGTTATAAGTTACAAGACTTTGTTGCAACAATTGCCGTTTTGATCGTAATCCCTTGGTTATCATACTTATTAGTGTTGAGTTAAAGAGTTACAATAGTTCTTTAGTCATGTGGGCCAACAATTTAAGTTGGGCCAATGATATTAGGTGTTGAATCATAAAGGCCTTGCCAAAAGTTACAAAAACTAGTGTTCAAGTGGCCTTGTGGGCCTTGTTTTGGGCCTCTAAGGAATTTATTGGGCCCAAGGTGGGCCTAGGCAATATTTGTTGGGCCTAGAGTAATATAGGGCTGTTGGAATTGAAAGTGGGCCAGAAATGGGTTGTTGACCAAGTAATTGACAAAGTGGCTCCAAAAGTGAGGACAAAGGCCTCAAAATGGGCCTTGAATCAGTTTTCTGTGGGCCTCGGGTAGATTTTGATGGGCCCTTTGGGATTTGTCTCGGGCCTTTGCAAAAAGGGTTCATGGGCCAAGCTGGGCCTAGCTTACAATGGCTGAAACAATAGTGGGCCTTGAATTTGGGCTTTTGGCCAAAATTGTGGCCTTGGGCCAAAGGCAGTGGGTCTTGAGCCCTAGCCCGTGGGCCTTGGGTCCTTCACTTCTTGTTGGGCCTTCCAAGAGTCAATGGATCAATTTTCGATGTATTGGGCCTGGGGGATGATGTGGGCCTACTAGTGGCCTATCCAAATTTTCTATTGAGCCCAATGTTGTATATATGGCCGAACTAATTGGTCTGTGGGCTGAACAAACAGGGCCTCAATCAAAGAACACATGGCCGCATAAAAGGATTGCTGGGCCTAAAGAAAGAAAACAGTTGGGCCTGAAGAAAAACAGTGGGGCCTGAAGAAAAACAGTTGGGCTTGATTCGGCCAAATGAATTCTTATTATGGGTTGTTCTAAGGAGATGTGGACCCAGGTTTAACTTGGGCTGATGAAATGGGATAGCCCGAATTTCACCAAGGAACATTGGCCTGATTAAATTCTAAGTGGGCCGAAATCAACACTATTGGGCCCAAGTGTTTAGATGCATGTCCCACAGTGGGTTTTCGGTTATGAAGCCATATCACCAACAAGGTTAGTTTATCCTAGATATGTGAACTCAAAGTTTCACTGATGACACAAGGTTCGACAAGGGTGATGGATCCAGCCGATTAGATGACCTAAGAGAAGGTTAGTCAAAGGAAATCTGTAATTCCTAGTGAACCTTACACATGGCTGGACCTAGGTTCGAATGAGGTGGTTCCAGCCGAATGAAAGGGTGGTTCAGCGAATGAAGATGGCCAGCGAATGAAGACCTGTTGAGTATGGCGTTGCCGAATGTAGTGTTTGTCGAATGGCCCAGGCTCGAATGAAGTACATGACTGGCGAATGAACTGTTGGTTCGAATGGAGGCTGTTGGGTGGCGAATGAGCATCTTGGTGGTCGAATGGCAGGTGTCTCAGGTGGGACGAATGGAGAATGTCGAATGAAGGCAGCCGGCGAAAGAGAGATGGTCGAAGGAAGCCATTCGGCCTAGGCTTCATTCGGCGCACTAAGGCCAACCGGAACGACTAAGGTTGTTCCAACCATGGCCATGGTGGTGTCCAGAGGTGAGTTGTAGCTGAGTTGGTTTCGGAGATGGGTTGTGAAAACAAGAGTTTTAAGTCGACTAGGGTTAGTGATTCAAGAAAAGAATGAAAACCCTAATTTTCGATATATTTGCAGCCAAATACCTCGACTTTCAGTGGTGATAAGCTTAGATCCGTTGTACTTTCATGTAGAGAATGTCGAGGGCTACGCGTGGGCGAAAGAATCACTCAAAACCGTTGAGAAATGAAGAAGTTATGGTGTTTTGAAGGTGTAACAATGGTGGAGGGTGTGGTGGCCGGAAATTGAGAAGGAGAGAGAGGATGAAGATGATAAAATGAGAAAACATCCTCATTTTAGGTTTTTATACTACGAGTGGTGTCCGGGTCCGTTTCGGTTGCTCGGTTCGCGTTTTCGTCGCGTAACCGGAAAATTACGCGTAATTTAAATGGATTTAAATAAAAGAATTTAATTTAATTATTTTGATGAGTTTCAAAATTGTAAAATGTTATTTATTTGATTTTATTAAATTATTTTCGTTCGTGACGTGTTTTCGTTTTCGTTTCGTCAGATCGCATAACCTTCGCGCGTAATTCGTTCGAATCGTCACCCGAACGAATACGACGATGGTTTTGCTTTCTGACTTTTGTTTTCTACTTTTCAGTCATTATTTTAGAATTCTAAACTCACAGATATGTTTATGTGAATCGTCACTCACGCAAACACACTGTCAGTTCGTTATTCTGAAATAACACTGCATTTATGTTTTAATCGTGTTTCCTCACTGTCGGACTCAACTATACATCATGATTTCACATTGTTTTCGTACTGACTTGTCGGTCATCTGATTCCTGTCATCTGTGGACATCAGATCGCAACCGATATGTTTCTGAATATTGTTTGAATACCGTTGTTTCTCATGATTTGTTGTGTTAACTGTAATTAAGTTTTCACTTAATAAACACAACTAATGTTTCAAATGTACGTTGTACTTAATGTATTTAAGTTTATACAAAAATACGTACAACGATTTCTTGTATTTAGGATTCTGTTAATACAAGTACTGTTTAAACTCACGTATGTACACATAGTATAAAGTGAAAGTACACATACCGTACGGACTTGCCGGACGATCTGGTACTTGCCGTTACATAATATTTGAATTAAGTCAACAGATTATGTGTAACAAGTATGCCTATTCATCCAGAATGAGAAGAAAAACTTGGACTACATGGTAACGTTCACTAGAGGTGCTCGACACATGATTGGAGATTGGACCGAGTTATGAGGAACAATTTTTGACCATCGTTGTATTGATTTTACTATAAAATGAGGCGATAATCAATCTAGGAAAAAAACTCTACTCACTTAGTTCACTTTTGATTACTTGTTGCTCACATTCTCGGCATTCAGATTTCAGAAACACTTAGAGATCGATTATTCGTGCTCTTGTATTGTAATTTTGTATTTTTCATATTAATGAGAACAAGGCAGAGTGACAATTGTCACCTCCCGAGGTTTTTATGCCGGCAATCCTAAGGGATTAAGGGCTTTTCCTCGTATAAATCTCATGTGCAAGCTGTTTATCTCATTTTATATTCTGAAATATTCCTAGGGATCCTCAGGGATACCTTGAACACATATTTGTGATATTCAATATATTTATTTGTTAAACACAATACCCCATAAAACTAATTCGGTTTTGCTAAAAGTTACACCTGTTAATTTTTACCCGAAACAATTTGGCGCCCACCGTGGGGCAAACTTGTGTTTTTTATAACAAAAATCTTGTTTAAAGGCGTTTTCAGTAAAAATACAGTGAAAAATGGCTTCACAACCGAGATCAACTTCTTCGTTACCTATTACTTCTGCTGCTACTACTAACATATCCTCGCAGATTCCTGTTTTTTCCAAGAAGTCAGATAATCCTAGCAATCCAGGGAAAAAAACCGCATTTGTGTCTGAAAGTGCTCCATCAACAAAGATGATCACTTCTGTTCCTATACTTCTTTCTAACAATGAAATTTTGAGTATGTTTCAACGGGTTCAGCAGCAAATGTTGGATCAACAGAAAATGAATCAGAGGCTTCTTAGAGAAATGGAAACTTTGAGGGCTGAAAAGAATAAGCAGAAAGAGACTTCCACTCCATTGGCTCCAAGAATCCTTGATTTCGGGACGTCAGGGATGTCTGGGAATCACTCAGGAGACTTTATTCCCATGCAGACTAGTCTCGGGGATCCCTCAGGATCCCAAGGGTTAAGGATATCTCGGGATAATACCAATATCCAGGGAACTTTTTATCTGACTCCCATTACTAGCAATACATTCAACTATTCTCCCGTTGATGCTACTAACTTTTGTTCTGTGCAGGAATCCGGACTAACTCCACAAGTGGCTAAGGAAATTCAGAAACTTAGGATATGATCTCTAGTGTTCACAGAGTTGTCAAGCCTATTCTTGAGGTTCCTGTCACAACCCACAGGATCTCCAGATTTGCTCCACTAATATGTGATGCTGAGATCCCGAAGAGATTCCAAACTCCAACCATGAAGCTCTATGATGGAACAATAGATCCTGAGGAACATGTGGCACAATATAGGGAAAGGATGGAAACTAATCCTATACCTCCACATTTGAAGGAAGCATGCTTATGCAAAGGGTTTGGTTCAACATTGACTGGGGCAGCCCTGAAATGGCTGCTTAACATTCCTCCCTATTCTATTACTTCATTTGCTCATTTAATCAATCTGTTTAACAATCAGCTTTCTTGTAGTAGGACTTTTGAAAGACTGACTAGTGATCTCTACAGGGTAACCCAGGGATCCGACGAATCCCTCAGAAGCTATGTCAACAAATTTGGCAAAGAATCCCTGGATATTCCTAATCTTGACATCACTACGACTGTTCAAGCATTTAAGATGGGTTTACAAAGAGACTCACCATTTTATGATGACTTGGTTATGAATCCTTACAGGAACATGGACGACGTTCGAAACCGTGCATTGAGGTTTATAATATTGGAGGATGATAAAAAATCTAAAAGAGGATCACCACTACACCTCCCAATGATCAAGGAAAGAGAAAGTTGGATTCGCCTACCAACAAGTCGTTCAAATCCAAACCATACTACAAAGCTGATAATCACAAGATAAATTCGGTGGATGAAGATGAGGATGACGAAGAATATCCCAGGATATCTGAATATTGTTTTTCTGTGGATATTCCTGAATTAATGTGTGCTATGCAGGACTTAGGTGAAAAAGCCAGATGGCCACCAAAGGAAAAGAAGTTTGCAACCAGGGATAAATCCAAGTGGTGTGCTTTTCATGAAGACTTCGGCCACATAACCGATGATTGCATTGCACTAAGGAAGGAAATAAGCTATCTACTAAGCAAAGGACATCCCAAAGAACTACAGGGGAAAAAGAAAAAAGAAGACAGGATCCCAACGGATTCCCAAAAAGAGCCGCATCCCCACCTAAGGATGCAAAGGTAATCAACTTTATTTCTGGTGGTTCTGATATTTGTGGTACTTCTTATTCTACAGCTAGGAAACATGCTAAAGAAGCCAAGATGGAGAATGGAGAGAGACCCACAAAAACGTCAACACTCACCACAGAGACCGTGGTATCCTTTGAAGAGCAAAACCGCGAGAATATCCTGGATCCTCATCATGATGGGTTAGTAATTACATTATATGTTGCTAACCACTATGTACGCAGGATACTTATAGATGGAGGAAGCTCAGTCAACATCATCCAATTGGAAACAATCAAAGGGATGAATATCCCTGAATCAGAGATTACTACCAAATCTTTGGTCCTGGTTGGATTCAGTGGCGAAGCTAAAGCCACTGTTGGAGAAATCAAGCTACCAGTATACATCGAGGGGGTAAACTCTATGCAACATTTTTGTATTATAGATTCCCTATCTTGTTATAATATTATACTAGGTAGACCTTGGATACATGACATGAAAGCAGTCCCTTCGACCTATCATCAATGTGTCAAGCTGCCAACACCATGGGGAGTAGTGAAGATCAACAGTGATCAGCAAGAAGCCAAGGAGTGCTATTCATCTTCGATGAAAGGAACAACCAAACCTTCATCAGCATAGCAATCAAAGTGCGACCTTGGGGATACTCAGGAATATAGGGAAAAGGAAGTAAAAGAAGTACCTTTAAAGCCAAATGATCCTGAGATCAAGGTCCTTATAGGGACAAATATCCTTGAGGATATTTAAGAGAAACTGATTTCTTTTCTGAAATCAAGAGTTTCCACATTCGCATGGAAACATGAGGATATGACAGGAATATCCTCAGATGTGATTACACATAAGTTAGGAATAGATAGGAATATTAAGCCTGTCCACCAAAAGAGAAGGAATTTCGCACCTGAGAGAAATCTAATCATTCAAGAGGAAGTAGAGAAACTCCTCAAAGCAAAAATGATTAGAGAGGTGAAATTTCCAAAGTGGTTAGCCAATGTAGTCGTGGTGCAAAAGAAGAATGGAAAGTGGAGAGTTTGTGTAGATTACACAGACCTCAACTAGGCATGTCCTAAAGATCCATTTCCATTACCACATATATATTCCATGGTAGATGCAACAGCAGGACATGAAATGTTAACTTTCATGGATGCATCAGCAGGCTTTCAACAAATTCAAATGGAACCCTCAGACCAAGAAGACACGGCCTTCATGACGCCAACAGGGATATATTGCTACACAGCAAAGCCATTTGGCTTGAAGAATGCTGGAGCCACATACCAGAGACTTGTCAACATGATGTTCAAAGAGAAACTGGGGGACACTATGGAAGTGTATATTGATGATATGGTGGTCAAATCGAAGATAACTGAGAATCATCTTAAGGATCTTTAGGAATCGTTCGATATCCTAGACCGCTACAATATGAAACTTAACTCATATAAGCGTCATTTTGGGGTAAGATCAGGAAAGTTCTTGGGATATATGGTCACTAAAAGAGGAATAGACGCTAGCCCAGAACAAATTCAAGCAATCTTAAACCTCAAATCTCCAAAGAACATAAAAGAAGTGCAAAGATTAACAGGAAGAATAGCTGCACTCAATAGATTCATCTCAAGGTCTTTTGAAAAATTTAAAGGATTCTACGATATCCTTAAAAAGAATAAGAAGTTCCGATGGGATGAAGAGCATGAGAAGGCACTTCAGGATCTGAAAGAATATTTATCCTCACCGTCGTTGCTGATGAGACCAGAAAATGGTAAACCACTATCACTATACTTAGCAGTATCCCGAACAACTGTAAGTGCTGTGCTAGTTAAGGATCATCAGGGAACACAACACCCTGTGTACTATGTAAGTAAAAGCCTAGCAGATGCTGAGACTAGATATTCTCACTTAGAAAAGCTAATTTTGGCTTTGGTTATGGCATCAACTAAGCTAAGACACTACTTTGAGACACATAGAATACACATTAAGACAAATTATCCTATCAAATCTGTATTGAGAAAACCTGAGCTATCAGGAGGGATGACAAAATGGTCAGTTAAACTCAGTACCTATGATTTGATCTATGAACCAAGAACAGCAGTCAAGTCACAAGCTTTAGCAGACTTTGTGGCTGATTTTAGTAGTGATCTACAACTAGAAGTGGATCTAGAAGTAAAACTCTTAGATGAGGATACTGGTGAGTGGACTTTGTTCACATATGGATCTTCAAATGTAAGAGGAACAGGATTAGGCATCATACTAAAATCGCCACAGGGGGACATAATACCCCAATCGATTAGTTGTGAATTTCAAGCAACTAACAATGAAGCAGAATACAAGGCCCTAATAGCAGGACTTCAATTAGCTAGGGCTATGAACATTAGAATCCTACATGTTTTTGTCGATCCCTACTAATAGCCAATCAATTTAACGGTTCTTACACGACTAAAGGAGATAAATTGGCAAAATACTTGGAAATAGTTAAGGATATTTCAGGATATTTTTACACCTTCAATATCGCTCAAGTACAAAGGGATGAGAATGCTGAAGCGGATGCATTGGCAAACTTAGCATCATCCCTAAGAATCCATGAGGATATTAATATTCCTATCCTACATATTTTAAGACCAGCGATAGATATGCAGGATATAGATCAGGATAGTGAACCCGAGAATATCGAAGTTCATCACTCAGAAGCACATGAAATATCCTGGACTATCCCTATTAAGCACTACCTTCAAACAGGAAAAATACCTGATGAAGAAACAAATCCTAGAGCTTTTAAAGCAAAAGTATCTAGATAAACAATCATACGAGATATTTATATAGGAAATCAATATCAGGCCCATACTTAAGGTGTTTGGAGAAACCCGAAAGTTTGGAACTAATGAAAGATATCCATGAAGGAGATTGTGGAAATCATACTGTGGGAATAGCATTATTCTCAAAGATCCTCAGAACAGGATACTTCTGGCCGACCATGAGGCGAGATGCAATGTCTTATTCCCAGAAGTGTGATGCTTGTCAAAGACATAGCAATATACTTCATCAACCAGCTGAACCCATACATCCAATAGTCTCATCATATCCATTCATGAAATGGGGAATGGATATAGTAGGAAAGCTACCCAAGGCACCAGGAGGAAAGGTGTTGATGCTTGCTATGACAGATTATTTCTCAAAATGGATTAAGGCTGAAGCCTTTGTACAAGTTAGAGAAAAAGAAGTAATCTCATTCATAAAGAGGAATATCCTGACTAGATTTGGAATACCTGCAGAAATTACTTGTGACAATGGGTCTCAGTTCATAGGCAAAAGGACTACAAACTTTTGTGAAAGCTGGGGCATAAAGATGATCACCTCTACACATGTTCATCCTCAAGCTAATGGTCAAGCAGAATCAAGCAACAAGATAATAATTAACAACCTTTAGAAAAAGTTGGGATGCAAGAAAGTAAAGTGGGCTGAAGAACTTCCATTTGTTCTATGGGCTGATAGAACAACCACAAAGAATGCAACTAGTCAAACACCATTCTCCTTAGTGTATGGTTCTGAAGTCGTTCTCCCAACTGAAATGGTTATCCGTACTGCAAGATCAAGTCTACAAAATCTAGAATCTTACAAGGAAGCACTATCTGAGGATCTAGATACTATTGATGAACTTAGGGATATTGCAAGAATAAGGATGGCAACATATCAACAAAAAATAGCCAAATCCTACAACAAGAATATTAGGATAAGAAGATTTCAAGTAGGAGATTTGGTTTTGTGAAAGGCATTCTAGAATACCACCAATCCAGCTGATGGAAAACTTGCTCCAAAATGGGAAGGACCCTATAAGATAGAATCCGAAGTTGGAAAAGGGGCATACAAACTGATAAACATGGAAGGATAACCTCTTCCAAGATCATGGAATGCAATTCATCTTAAGTTATATTTTACTTGAAACTTTTTGTATCACATTATAATCTACATATTCTGAAATATTTTTATATATTTTTATATATTCTTGTATATTCCTAATTATCATGATACTAATCAAGCATAAGATGGGCATCAGGATTCCTGGTTCCCAACAATGCAAAAATCTTATTGTTTTATAGGTATAGCTGGAGAAGAGATGAGACTTTATGTCTTAACCCAAGTTCTGACCCGAAATCAGAACTTGATCAAGACCCGCACTGACTTTATGTCTAGCTGCAAAGTTTTGACCTGAAATCAAAACTGTATGCTGAGAAGAGATGAGACTTTATGTCTTAACACAATATCTGACCTGAAATCAGAACTTGATGAAGACCCCGCACTGACTTTATGTCCTGCTGCAAAGTTTTGACCCGAAATCAAAACTCAAGAGACTTTCGTCTCTCATGAAGACTTAGGGTTCATACCCTCGCCAGTTGCGCACGTTTATCCTATTATAGTCTGAGATAATGGGACCAGTACACGCATGAGTGGCTGACAATTTCATTATCAAGGGCTATAACTAAGGATTCTCCGAAATATCCCGGTATAGTTGGAGAATTTGGGACCAGTACACGCATGAGTGGCTGACAATTTCATTTTCAAAGACTATTACCAGGGATCCTCTGTATTCCGGCCTTAGTCGCCAGTATTTCGGCCTTAGTCGCCAGTATTTCGGCCTTAGTCGCCAGTAATTTCGGCCTTATTAGCCAGTTTAATCGGCCTTGTCGCCAGTATCTTGGGCTTGTCCCAAGTTTTCTTGTTTTTTTGTTTATGCAGGACAAACCATCAAGGATACTTAGGAATGTCGCAAAATACTTGGAGATATTCAGGTATGAAATCTTTTTGATGTTTTGACAGGAACTAAGAAGATTTCGAATTAAACATGCTATCTCTGGAAATTGGTATTTACTTCTCGACTCTTTGAATATATATTGCATTCTTTTTAGTCGTTTAGAATCTCACTCTAACAATTAATGTATAAAACTTAGGAATATACCAAACTGAATTATTCTTGATAGTTCCTAGATATATTGCATACATATTAAGTTTAAGGAAAAACATTCTGAAATTCTTTGATAGAAATTTATTTCAAAACCAAATCCTTATATGAATTTAATTCCTTAACCAGTTTGTAGGATATTTAGTATATTCTTAAGGATATTCAGGAATATTTAAAGATATCCTAACAATATTTATAAATAATAAGTTATACGATATTGATATATTCGATAATTTAGATTGATCAATATGCTATGTGAATACTACATATCAAAAACATTTAAGAATATCTTGGAATATAGATAGGGATATTCCAATAATTAAACAAATAAATATCCTTGAAAATATTTATTCCATCAATACTAAATATGAAACTCAAATTAAGTATAATATCCTAAATTATACTTAATTATTCCTGATTATTGCTAAGATAGCATACACCTGAACAGTCTAAGTAAAAAGTCACTTGGAAAAACTCAAGTATCATAAAATATATCAAGTGAAACTATACTAGACTCTATTATTAACATTTTTAATTAAGTACAAATTCAATAAAAGTATCTGGGAATGACTAGAAATATCTTTTAGTAATAAAAAACCATGTTCAATATACTTGAGAATATCTAAGAATATGAAACGCTGAATTATAACCCAACATACCAACTGTTATATCCACAACCCAAAAACAGTTAAAAGTTTAACATATCAAGCTTCGCCATGAAACTCATGGTCCCTCCACTTGATATGTCAAAGCAAAAGTTAAAAAGAAATCAAAGCTTCACCATGAAACTCATGGTCCCTCCACTTTGATTTCTTATATTGTCTGCCCTAATTTTAGGGGACTTTCCAAAAAGTTATTGTTTAAACAAAATTACATCATCAGAAAACAAGAACCACAATTACTAAAAAAGATGGGCTCAGACCTTTGCATCATTGTCCTCATCGCCCATCGTCACCTCCTGCTCCACTGCACCAGCCTCTGCACCTGTCACCTCCACATTACCTGCCTTGCTGGTCTCACCCACCTCTCCAGCTTTGTTCACATCCACAGAAGCTTCAGCCTTATCACCAGCCAGGGTCGCCAATATCTTGCCCCATTCCTTCATATTCTTGGCCAGGGAGTCCACACCTTCAACCTTGGCCTGATTCACCAATTGAATTTTAGCCCTTAACAAGACAATGGCGGCAGACTTCTTGGCTCCATCATTATGTTCTTTGAACTGGAGCTTATGAGTGGCTTCCATGTCTTTCACCTGCTTCTTGGCCTTGGCAAGTTCCTTCTCATAGTGACCGACTTTAGCTGCGGAGATTTTCCTCTGATCTTCCAGGTCCTCCATTTGCTTGTCAGTTTGTTCTTTCTTAGAGATGTACTTGGCAGAGACCTACAAAAATAGGAATCATTCAGAATATGTAGGGATATTAAGTTAATAAACAAAGTAAATTACCTTTTTCAGAAGATCGGGGATAGACAGATCAGACGGCTCCTCGAGGTCCACAGTATCTAACCCTTTGTGTTTTTTGGTACTCTTTGAAGAACGGGTAGTCATGACATGTGGCTTGGGGGCAGCAGGACTAGCTTTTTCCTTCTTTAGAGCAAAGAAGGTGTCAAGGTCTTCGAGATTGAAAGTTGATTCTGCAAAATAAATCAGAATAGTTAAAAATAACTAAGAATATTTAGGAATATTAAAATATTTTTAAATATACCTGAGGCCATTGGAGTGACTGTTTCGAGGATAGCACCGAACTTTCTGTGTTGTTCGTCAATCTTTAACAAGGAACAAATTCTGTTCCTACTATCTTCTTTTTCTGCAACAAGTGATTCAAAATTGGGAGCTGCAAAAAATAAAAGCATAATAATCAAAAATTAAACAATAAAAAACAATGACTAAGAGAGAAAATCCTAAAAATCCTAGCCTTCTCTACCCATTTGAAAGGAAGGATTTCCCCATAAGGGATAGAACTTCTTTTCACAAGAAAGAACTTTTTTCTCCACTCATCTTCATTAAAAGTAATCCCAGGAACCAAGATGGGAGCCCCACTTCTCCTTTGAAGAACAAAACGGGAAGATCCGTGGGTTCTAAGTTGATACATAAGAGATATTTCAGGGATACCAATGTCTAAACCGAAGTGATGGTTTTGTTGGTCAAGAGTGTGAAGAAGGCGCCATCCCATAGGCATGAGTTGCGGGAAACAGAGCTTGGTAGTTAAAAAGAAATTGAGGATGAGGTCAGGAAAAGGATATTTTAACCCCAAGGTAAATGGATACTCTGGAAAACATATCCAAGTAGGTGAGACATGATCGGCCCTAAGGATTTTAGAAAAATGATGAAATATAGTTTCATCAGGAAATGTTTTAGAAACACGCAACAGATCGATTCTATCATCGTTCAAAATATTTCTGTTTTGATGATTCAGACTTAGAATGTTTTGATCAGTAAAATCATTTGATTCGAAATCAGAAGAGGAAGATGATCCAGACATTTTCAAAAAAAAATTAAAAATTGAAGGAGAGGATGAAAGAAACTTACAGCAAGATCCTGTAGAAGATGATGGCATCAAATGGAAGAGAAATGATCATTATATCCTGCGCAAACGGCTGGAATATGTGGGAAACCGCCACAATAATAACCGTCTAACATCTATCACATTACGTTTAAAATTTAAAATTTGAATCAAGGAACCAAAACAAAAGGTTATTTTCAAATTCTTAATTACCACCAATTGAAGCGGTAATAAGAATTTGGGGGCAATTGTTATACCTGAAAAAAGTTGTCTCATAATTCAGAATATTTCAGGATACGGAATATTTCAGGATAATTAGGAATATTTGCGTATATAAGTTTATTTGATCTGATGACTTTATTGATACATAATGATAATATAAATATTATTGTTATTATTTAATTCAACATGTGCTACTAATATTTGAATTAAGTCAACAGATTATGTGTAACAAGTATGCCTATTCATCCGGAATGAGAAGAAAAACATGGACTACATGCTAACGTTCACTAGAGGTGCTCGACACATGATTGGACTGAGTTATGAGGAACAAATTTTGACCATCTTTGTATTGATTTTACTATAAAATGAGGCGATAATCGATCTAGGAAAAACACTCTACTCACTTAGTTCACTTCTGATTACTTGTGGCTTACATTCTCGGCATTCAGATTTCAGAAACACTTAGAGATCGATTATTTGTGCTCTTGTATTGTAATTTTGTATTTTTCATATTAATGAGAACAAGGCAGAGTGACGATTTTCACCTCCCGAGGTTTTTATGCCGGCAATCCTAAGGGATTAAGGGCTTTTCCTCGTATAAATCCCGTGTGCAAGCTGTTTATCTAATTTTATATTCTGAAATATTCCTAGGGATCCTCAGGGATATTCAGGGATACCTTGAACACATATTTGTGATATTCAATATATTTATTTGTTAAACACAATACCCCATAAAACTAATTCGGTTTTGCTAAAAGTTACACATGTTAATTTTTACCTGAAACAAAACCTTAGCCTCACTCTTAATGCCTATCATTGCATTGAGCTGTTATCTTGTAATGTAACAAATGGTAACTGGCATTCACACAAGGGTAGATGCTATCTACCCATGAATCGGGTTGTCAGCCCGAGAGTAAAATCATTGTTATCATCCGGCTCATCCATGAGTTTATTAGTTACAGTTGTTATGTGGGGCTTTTACGATAGCATGGCACAATTTTCATATAATCATCAGACAAGAGTCGAAATGCATAAGTAACATGCAAGCATATCATTGTAATTGAAATATTTAACCATAATCTTATTGTAATACCAACCCCAAGTTTTAGAAATCCGAAGATTTCAAAATGGGTAATGAAATCATGTAAAAAATCACTTTAATTGAAATACATAACCATAATGTTATTGTAATAGAATCCTTGAGTTTTGGAAAACAAAACATGTAAAAGGGGGTCTATGAAACTCACTGATATTTTTGTAATGCTACACACAGCTTCAATTTAATTTGGCATATGATTAAGGTTCTAAAAGTTCTTTGTTTCCAAATTGGATTACCAGAACATTCCCTGATATTGAATATCAAGGATAATGTAATTCAATTCATCAATCTGATTCTGAATCACGTACTTATTCAGAATCAATGTAATAAGGTTATTAGTTAATTTGTAACGTTAAAATCACTGATTTTGCTTAGTAATTGTGTTCTTATTGTAAATTGTTAATAATTGCATCCCATTGTTAAAAACAGAATCTTAATCGACTTTTAGATCAAAAATCGGGTTTCCAGATTACGAAATTGATTGCAAAATCGAGTTCAGAATGCGAAATCGATTGAGAATATGTTTTCGTATTGAATTTCAATGATTAAATTAAGTCCTCTATTGAAACATCAGTTTTAATCAAAAATCAGATACAAATGGGGTCACCGGATTGTAAAATGGTTTGCGAAATCGATTTCATAATACGAAATCGATTGAGAATATGTTTTGGTATTGAAAACCAATGCTTAAATCAAGTAATGTATTGAAACCAGAGTTTTAATCAGAAATAAGATAAAAATCGGGTCACCGAATAGTAAAATGGTTTGCGAAATCAAGTCTGTAATGCGAAATTGTTTGAGAATATGTTTTCGTATTGAAAACCAATGTTTAAATTAAGTTCTGTATTAAAAATAGAGTGTTAATCAGAAATCAGATAAAAATCAGGTCACCGGATTGCAAAATGGTTTGTGAAATCGAGTCGAGAATGCAAAATCGATACAAAATGTGTACTTTTCATCAAAAACGAATCATCAGATTGCGAACCGGAGCGCGAAACGCAGTTCAGAACGCAAAACGGACAAAATTAGGGTTTCTGCAGGAATATTCCTATTGGCCGGAATATTTGCGGATATATTCCACCAGCGGCAACCCTCGCCAGAGTTTTGGCCGGAATTTTGCCAGAGTCTGGTGGCGGCCGGTGATCCCTTGGGGGCTTGGTGGGGCTGCGGTGGTGGGTGAGTGTCCTTAGTCATGGCCTTGGCCTAGCCATGACTCAGGGTGGCCTGGCCTTGGCCTGGGCCAGCTTGATGATGGCCGAGGGTGGCCGAGCCAAAGGCTGGTCGTGTTCCAGAAATGCTTGGCAATAGGGGCCATGCTAGAGTTGCGTCCGTGCCATGCGGGCTGCGTCCCGTGCCATGTTGGGGCTGCGCCCGAGCTTGTGCGCCCGCCTATGTGCCATTCAAAGTTTTTGTGTGCCAAAATCGACTTTTTTGCACTTTTTCCAAGCAAAAATTTCCAAATCGTAGTTTTTAACAAATATCTAGTGTTTGATGAAGAAAAATTCCAATTTCGACCACTTTGAAAAATCCGGGTTTGAACGAAAATGCCCTTTTAATGGGTTTTAAAATCTGATGATTTTAAAACTTCACCAATCATTCAAACATGTGTTTTTAAGTCATACGAAGCTATTAGAATCAAGGATTGAGTTTGAAACTTACTTGGTGAAGGATTTGCTTGAAAAATCTCCAAAAATCACATTTTGGATGCTTGATTCTTGATTTCACTTGTTATTAGGTATGGATACCACTTGGAACTGATTAGAATTGTTGTTTAAGAGGTGTTTAAGGTTCCAGAAGTGGTCTGGTAGAGCTTGAGGTTTTGGGGGAAGGAAGAAAGTGGTAGAAAAGTTTACCAAAGTCAACTTTTGGCTTTATATGAACTTTTGAATTGTTTTCCAGGTTGGTTATGTTATCACTTATTTCACTTCAATTCATCAAATAATTGATAGTAATTTAGTTTTGAACCCTTGAATTTGATTTTTGTTCATTATTATAGAAATTTCACGTAATTCGGCAATTCTGCGTAATGTCATTTGTGATCTATTTTATCTTGTAATTTCCCTACATATATACATAGATTCACATGCATATACATATACATATTCAGTCATGATTTGATTAATTAAAATGTTAATTCATGAATTTAGGAAATTACCCTCTGTCTCATCAATTTCAAATAAGTAAGATTCAAGTACTGTTTGTTAGTTAGAGTTAGTCCTCTTTGAGATGAAATGCGGCAATGTCCTAAGATCCCGGGCTTGATCCGGTTTAGTATCAAGGTGATTCTTTTTCTGTTCCTATATATATGGGTCTGTGAGCAAAATCTTCCTCCTTAAGGTGTGGCTTAGCAGTAGGAAGTTACTTATACTAAGAATGAAATGTCACATTCTCCCCCCATTAAAGAAATTTCGTCCCGAAATTTTTGCAGATTTCATTTGGAATCAGTTTTGTGTGCAAATAGATGGGGATACTTGTCCATTATGTGATCCTCATGTTCCTAAGTGAACTCAGGCCCACGTTTGGAATTTCACCTAACTTTCACAATTGGTAAACAACTTCGTTTAAGTTTCTTCAAAGTGCGATCCATAACCTTTATAGGTTCTTCGGTGAAATGAAGTTTTTCATCAATTTGAAATTCTTCAAGAGGTATGGTCAATGATTTTGTTTGCGAGTTCTTGAATATATTCGGCGCCTATGATTTGGCTTTTCTAGATTTTAGACTAATAGACAGATTATCTGCATTTACGGTTTTACAATGCTTCAAAAGGGGCACACTTGATACACGTATAATAGCTATTGTTTTATGAGAATTCAATAAGTGGAAGATTAATATCTTATATATCACCACAATCAGTCACACAGCTTTTAAGCATATATTCCAAGGTTTGGTTCGTACGCACAGTTTATCCGTCCGTTTGTGGATGGTAAGTTGTGCTCATGTAAATTTTTGGCAAGTCTATCCATAGTATAATCTTCACTAATAGGTGAGTAATGAGCAGACTTAACCAATCTATCCATAATGATTCATATAGAATCATGGGTTCCTGAAGTTCCAGATAATTTGGTAATGAAATCTATAGAGATTTTTTTTTACTTTCACATGGAAATCTCTAGTTGTTATAGTAACCTTGATGGTTTTCGATGTCTCGCCTTAACTTTAAGACATGTAAGACATTTGTTCACACACAATGCAATGTCTAGCCCCTAAGTAATAGTCATGAACATCATAATACATCTTATCAGTACCTGGATGAATGGAATATTTGGACTTGTGGTTTCATCCAAGATTATTTAAAGTAGATTGCCAAATTTAGGAACTCATACTCGGTTTATGAAGTAAAGTACATTGTGTTAGGGTTGTTAAAGGAAATGCTATTTTAGAAGAATTCTTTATGAATTCAGTGATAATAACCTGCCAACGCTATAAATTGTAATATTTATGTTGGGGTCACAGGTGTTAACCATTGGTTCATAGCATAAACCTTATTCAGATTTCCTTGCATACTTTCCCACTGACTATACGTCCAAGGAATTTGGACTTCCTGTAGACGAATTTGTATTTGGAAAAATTGGCATACAATTTTTCGTCTTTTAGTAATACAAGATTTCGGTTTAAATATTGTTCCTGGTCTTTCTGATTTTTGGAAAAGATGATGATATCATCATGAACACGATCACAATTTATCCAGATAGGATCTGCATACTCAGTTTATCGAACCCATGGAGCTTGTCAAGGAGATCTTCAATATGAGGTAAAGGATAACGATTCTTGATGGTAAGCTTGTCACGTTCCTTATAACCAATGCAGAACCTGAATCATCCATCCTCCTTCTTATCGAACAATTGGGGCTCTCCAAGGTCAAATACAAGGTCCAATGAAACCTTTGCACAAAAGTTCTTGCGCTTCTAACGGTGCATAACGGTGAGAAATTTAGCTTCTGGTGTTGCACCTGGAACCAGGTTGATACAAAATTCATGTTGTCTTACCATGGATAATCCAGACATTTCATAAGGAAAGTATTCGAGGTGATATTTGACTACCGGGATATCTTTGATACGTTTTTTTTTCTAAGATTCTTTTTTGTGACACTTGCTAGAAAATCTTGATAACTCTTCCTCAGACATTTCTTAGATTACATGCCTGATATGATTCCAAGATTCTTGCCAGCTCGTTCACCTTATATTGTAAGTATGTCATCGTTCAAAATCAAGGCAAGCCGTTAAATATTGTTATTTTCTTTAATTAGGGTTGTTGTTATAGTGCTTGATTTGGTTCCTGGACCAGCACATTACAATATTTTGAATAGTGCCCTACAAATTTAAAGTTTGCACAAATAGGGCATGTCCCATTGTGATGAAATGGCATATGTGTCATCCCTGTATAAGTTTTCTTCTCCTGACCAATTGCCCCGTAACTCTTAATAGTTGGGACATTCCGGCTGGTCTCTTCTGAAGTTCCTTGTTTGTCTTTTTCAGACTATTTCAGTTTAATGCCCTTTGCACTGCTAGGGTAATCATATTGGTACAAATGAAAATTTTTTCATCCTACTTTAATCTGGTACGACCCCTTACTATTTCATCAGTAAGTTTAGTGGCCAAGATAATAGCTCCTTTCAGACTTATGGGTTCAGCAAAGGTCATAATTCCTCTGATTTGCAGAACCAAGCCTTTAATGTATTTATCTACTGAGGATTGCTTAGTAGGAAACATGTTAGAGAGTAAGCATGTGAGCTCTTGAAATTGATTGGTATATTTCAACAATCTGCACCGATCATAGATTGTTGCCATATTTGTTCTTGCAGTTTCTAGATTTCAATGATGGGGCAATACTCTGAAATAAGCAAAGTTTTGAATTCATTCCAACCCATCACATCAACAGGAGTTGTACACAATGTTTTCACTTGGGTATTTCACTATGTTAAAGTCGTGTCTTAAAGAGATCAGGCAGCATAAGACACTTTATGCTCCTTTAAGCATTGATTGATTTCCTTTTTGTTTCCATTTTCTCAATCCACTTCAGCAATCTTGCGGCTCCTTCCTTCTTGTAAAACTCGGAGGGTTGAAGGACACAAAGTATTTGTATGTACATCCATGTTATGGAGGATTTGGGACATTTATGTTGGTACTGGTGGTAGTATTAGTTTCCATACACCCACCGGTTGCATTATAATCAGTATAGCCTCCACCTGAGCCAGAAGCTATGTTCTCCTGATATCAGGCTAACATATCCAGAATAATTGCAGCTACTTGTACATTTATAATCCGAGCTATATCAATTTTGCTCAGATTTGATCCACTCATAGGTGGATCTGTATTTGTCTCTTGATTTGTAGTGTTCTTAGAAGGTCTACCACATTTAAGAGGTATATTCTGATTACATACCAATGACTTAAAATAATAATTGCTTGAACAAGAACACTTAAATATGACCACATTCAGTCGCACGTATTTAGTTATACACAGTTGTACTGAAGAGCTATATTGGATATACAGATACATGTTGTAACACAAAAGATACCATATAACCACACATATATGTTTTGTTACACAGATTCGGGTATGCATAATCACACAGGTACAATGTGTACTATCATTTTCTTACTCAAAGTTAGAAAATGTATGATTTGTTATCTAACAGATGTGTCCTAGTATCACATAACAACATGGCATTGTGACTATGACGTTGGTACTTCTGTTATTTAGATATGTTATGTTATGATATAGATATGTTCAGTTATACTGTTAGACATCTTAAATTTCGTTAAGTCTCGATATGTTTGTATTACCATTATTGCTTCAAAGAACCCAATGGCATACGTAGCTGAAGCTGAATTAACAATGTAGGATTTTTAGCTGCAAGTTATTCATTAATAACTCTGGCTATGTTAGCTTTTGTATAGTTAGCACCACCAGTAGTTGAGTTAACGTTTGTTTCGTTGGTGGTTTATTGATATTAACTCATGCTAAAAGGGTATCTTGATTCAGTTGTATGCTCTTAGGAGGCATGATCAAATTTAATTGAAATATACCCTAAAATATGTAATTATTACTTGTCATCCCATGATCACACAAGGATTTGGAATATGGGAACTCTTAGAATTTAATTTGAAATAATGCTCTTCCTTTTATAGATAAGTAAGATATCAAATCATCAGAACTCATGAATATGTGAAATCTGTCATGGACACATGAAATCACCACTTCTCACGCACTGACACTTTCCCAACATTCCGAAGGTGGTTTGTGTATAGGTTATATGTAGGGAATAATGCCCATCCACCAACCCACCACCCTTTTCGATATATCACGATCGTGCCCTTGCACTTACTCACCATACACACATAACTTGTTATTTGAAATTGATATGTTTGTAATCCCACATGATACACATGTAGTCTGTTATCTAAAATTGAATATGTTTTGTAATTCCACATGATACACATGTAGTTTGTTATCTAGATTGATTATGTTTTGTAATTCACATGATACATATGTAGTCAGTTATCTAAAATTGAATATGGTTTGTAATTCCACATGATAAACACCTCTGTCATGGACACATGAAATCACCACTACTCACACACTGACACTTTCCCAACATACCGAAGGTAGTTTATGTATAGGGTATATGTAGGGCATAATGCCCAACCACCAACCCACCACCACTTCGATATATCACGATCGTGCCCTTGCGCTTACACACCATACATATATATAAATATATAAAGTTGAATTAATTTACTTCGTTCAATTTTGTTATGGTATTTTTCTGCCGAGCTTGAGGTTCACCCAAAACGCACATGTGTTGCAGGTTTCAATTAAGCTGGCCACTCATACATGTAAACTGTACCACCTGAATATTCTAGGTTAACCCATGTTAAGCAGCCTTAGATACACATAATTAAATATGTTTAAATAATAAGTAACATTAGAATTATCTTTGATTTATGTTAAGGAGTACGTCGAGTTAGTTATACATATACAGAAAATCACTCGATTACGCCTGTTTGATATCCTACACTAGTATTTCCATCACCACCCCTAGATATACTATCCTAGTGTACTCAAACCGTTTCTCACAATCATATGACCCGTCCGACATAAATTGTTGTATTGTGATGGAATCCACCATTAGTATTACTTTCAAAAGAAAGGTAGGCATGCAACTAAAACTACAAAGGCTGCTACTGCAACTACAACCATAAACAACTAATACAACCTTGTCAGATGAATCATAGATTTTGTGTGCTGCTTCTGCATCACATTCGCCAATCCATGTACCCTATCCTCGAGCATCCTCCACGATATCGAATTAACCTCCATGGCAGACAACTACTCATGAAGGTTCTACTGAGCGGTACGTACATGTTCTATCGAAGCATGAGTCTAGTAGATTGTAGTATAAATCATGTATACTCGCTTGTGACTCCTCTGGAACTGATCTTGCATATCCTGGAATTTGTTGTAACCCTCTATAGTCATGCTTGTATCTTGACCTGTGCCGGGACTGTAGCATCTGTGTCGGAATCATAACCGGAATAATATTGTGAACAGTAAATCAAGTACAAATTTCAGTGTAGTCGTATATCATCATCATTTCATGTAATCATAGAACAGATTCAAACTCATTGCAAAACAAAACTCAGAATTACGGTTCATTAGTCAGATAGTTATCTAGCAATACAGAACCATCACGTGATTATCTGTTAGGATTTTATTATGTATAAACGTATGTGAGGCTTTACAAAACAAAACAACATCGGAGGTCGTTACGTGAATGCTAAATCTACGGATTACTCGTATAGGTGACGATCTGTACGAATAAATCTGAAATTTTAACGTTCTGAATGATGTCCAATAATTAGAAAACCATGTTGAAAAGTGTAGTTATCGTCGTAGTCGTATGGGTGACGATTCGAACGAATAGGCGTGATAACTGTACGATTCGATTTTAAATAGAAAATTAAATATTTCGTAAAATTTAAAATAAACGAAAGATATTTTGTTAATTTACTAGGAATTACCACCTAAAATAAATTTAGAAACCTTGTTTTTAAAACCGTAACGTTTCGTTACGAAAAACGAAACGAAACCGATGTTTTCCGCGAAACAGAGCAACTGAAACGAACCCGAACTCACCCGATATATAAATACCCAGAATGAGTTATCTTCCTCATTTAACCCTTTCACTCTCTCTCTAAAACCAAAAACCCGGAACTTTCTCTCTCTAGAAGTTGCAAACTTAAAATCCAAAGATCTCACTCAATACTTAATGAAATCTTGAAATCTTGGTGCCATATCGAAGCTATAAACATCCTCTACGTGAAAGTACAATCAATATGGAGTTGAAACCACTAGAAATAGAGGTAATCGATATTGATCGACACGATATTTAGGGTTCTCTAACCTTTAGTTCGAAACCACAAGAAACTCGGCCGAATCCACTTCAAGCCTTAGGGAAATCACTCACTAACTTCCTATGATGTGTTAGGAACAAGTGCTAGTCTGAACCCTAGCCATTTAGTTCAAGAACCATGGCTGCACTTGCAGCAGTTCGAATGGTCGAATGGCCAAAGCTGCAGCCCAGCGAATGGCTTTAGTCATTCGGCTAGACCCCTTCGCCGACCAGGTATCCTGCGGCCCTCATTGGACCAAACACTTAGTCAGCTGGTCCTATTCGGCCTAGTCTCCTCGGTCAGGGTTTTCCCCTTCGGCATATCCTCATTCGGCCAAAGGCCAAACAACTCCAGTCGCTCGGCACACCTTCGGTTGGCCCATCCATTCGGTGGGGTGTTCCTATTCGGCTAGGGCTAAGGGCTTCGGCCGAGGGAATCGATATGGGGAAACTGGAACGACTAACCTAATGTGATTGTGCATGGGTTGGGTCACGTATGCCATGCATGGGGATTAAGTGTGTGTGTGCATAGGAAGCTATTGGGATTCGTGATATGTCATCAACTTGGGTAATCTATGAGCTAAGTACAGAATTTAACAAGTTAGGGGTTAACATGGCGACACTATGAGACCATAAGCTAAGGCTTTCTTGGTAACAATGGGTTCAAATAAAGATTAGGGATTGAAATGTTTTCATCTGAAGTAGCCATTCCCCTTTCATAACAAGAATTATATTAACCCTTTTTATCATGTAAATAGGAGTGTTGAACATCATGGGGGTTAAACATAGACGGGAATTAATTGAGAATCAAAATCACATCTTAATGATAAAGTGTTGATCTCACGATTTACACTAGCATTTAGACAATTCGAAATGACATATAATTACATTAGATAGTTATTTGAACTATCTAGAATGGATTATACAATGAGTTAATCAAAGAATAATGGGAACATCGAAAGCTAAAAATGGGCCCAAGGTTGATTCAATGGGATCAACCCAAGCCCATCATGTTAGTATACTTTTCTCTGAAATAAATTATGCTTTTAATAAAAGGGAATTTAATTGTAAACTTTATTAAATTGAATTAAGTGATTTTTCTTTTAATTTACTAAATGCTTAACTTAAATTGAATGAATTTAAAAACATTTAATTAAAGACTTGTAATGATTATTTGTGGGATAAGGGTTTACTAGTGGGTAATGAGTTAGACTAGTTAGACGAAATCTTAGAAACACATTAGTATCATAGAACACTTAGTTGTACACCGAGACCAAAACCCTAGTTTACGTCTATTATAACGACTTATCGTATTTGAATCTCTTAAAAAAACTAAGGTGCTAAAGATACACAGGCAACAATCAAAGAGAGAGCATATCTTTTGTGGTTCATTTGCACAACAACACAGGTGAGTTCATTTGTCCCTTTTCAAACTATTTTGATTTTACTTCGGGACTAAGAAGCATGTTATACATTTTAAGCAAACGTTTAAATGATTCGTAAATGTTTTTAATACTTATTCATATTGCTAATACTAATGCTTATTACACTTATTCTAAATGCTAAAAGCTAAGGTTTTATCCTAAATGCTAAAAGCTAAGGTTTTATCCTAAATTCTAAAAGTTAAGGTTTTATCCTAAATGCTAACGCTTAATACACTTAACCTAAATGCTATATACTTATGCTACATTCTAATGTTATATTCTAAGGCTATATGTTACATACTAATGTTACATGCTAATGCTAAACACTAATGCTACATGCCAATGCTAAACACTAATGCTACATGCTAATGCTAAGTGCTAATGCTACGATGCTCATACTATACGGTAATGTTACATGCTAATGCTGAATGCTAAATGCTAATGCTACATGATATAACTAAATTCTAAGGCTATTTACTGTTAAACTCGTTTGCTTAAAATACCGAGTGCTTTTCAGATGCGAAGAATGAAAAGACTAACAAGTTAAAATGCTTTTATAAACTAACTTTGAAAGCTTGAGTGCTCAAACTCAGAAACAGTGATATGCTTGATATGCTTACTATGCTTGAATGCCCAAATGCTTGAAATGCTCAGAATGCTGTAAAATTTGTATGCTTATTATGCTTGCCAAGATAAAACAACGGTTTGGCCTCTCAGTGCTTGCCCTACCGGTTGTGAAGCTTGTACTTGTGCACAAGATACGTAAATGCTATACTATATAAATGCTATAAACTTGTATGCTAGGGCTATTGACTGTGGTAGAACATACTGATTTGGCCTCTTAGTGCTTGCCATAGGGTGTTCTCCATAGTCGGGACTTGAAGGAGCAGAACATCCGCCTCTCAGTGCTTGCCATACAGTGATTCCTCATTGTCCTCTCATGTTGTAAACTTAAAGATAATACTAAAGCTATGATGGAAATGGATGGTAAGTAAGACGATTAATTATTTGTAACAACAATGTCTTATGTGGTTTTGTATGTGGTGGGATGGCGTTTGGGAGAGTTGTAGGCTCGACCCTTTCGTATGTCCTATTTATAAGCATACCGATCTGGATATTACATGTGATGTTAATGAGGTTAAGGTTGCACCGAAAGGGTTGGTAAATGCTATTGTGAGTGTGTCTTAAACTTCAAAACATGATGCTTGAAACTATAATGGAAATTAAAGGTAGGCAAAATGCTTAATTATCAGTAACAACAGTGTCATATGTGGGATAGTATGTGGTGGGATGACGTCTGGGGGGTTGTAGGCTCGACCCTTTCGTATGCCCTATATATAAGCATATCGATCTGGATATTACATGTGATGTTAATGAGGTTAAGGTTTTTACCTGAAAGGTTTGTAAAACTATTTTTCAAATACTAAAACCATATGAACTTACCAACCATTGTGTTGACCTTGTTTTCTTGCATGTTTTCTCAGTTGATGTACAGGACTAAGCTAAGAAAATCAGGCTTGCATGCTAGGATTCCAGTTAGAGGACGTAGTAGTTTTTGTAAAGCACTTTTTTTTGTCAATCATTGCGAATCACTTTTGATATCTTTTATAGTTACAAGATAGTAAACCACTGATTCTTTTGATACGTTTTCTCAGTTAAATTATCAAATATTGACAGATGTAATTTAACTTTGTAATCATAGTATAATGTTATATTGTGCTTTAGTTGTTCTCAATGTTAATGCTATGTAAACAATCTGATCATCCCGATTAGCACTCACGATATCGCGCCCCGAGAACCTTCCGCCCGACGGGAAAGTCGATCCAACCCCGCCGGCTTGGGGTGTGACAGATTTGTAACATATCTCAAGGTTATAGTGAATAATAGGTGATTTACTTAAAACGGTTTGGCCTAGACTATAACTTAGGGACCCCATGTAGAGAACATAGGACTTAGGAATATAAATGCACTGTGCCTTTTACATTTGATTATTACATTAACTGATGTTCTTTCAGTTGTGATTATAATGTCACCGAGAAGACAACCATCACCACCTCCTCCTTCACAGGAGATAGACTCAATAGTTGCTGCACTCGCAACTCTGATCACTGAAGAGATGGTGGTGGTTCTCCCTGGAATCAACACCCGTATCTGGAACAGTGAAGAGTTTTCCAGGAACTTTCCACAAATCTCTGCAGAGAAGAAGGAACCGGAGAAAGGAGAAACCAGCAAGAAACCTGAGCGTCATTCTACAAAAATGCGAAAACGAACTGTGAACTACACTGAAGCTGTACCTATCAGTCAAATCGTGCCAGATTTGACTACAGGAGTCGGTGATCAGTATGAGGGAAAAGCCCCTCTCTGTTCAGCTTGTCACTACTATCATCGAGCTGAACTTTCATGTGTACAATGCACGCGCTGTGGAAGGACGGGCCACTGGATGCAGCGGTGTTGGTCACCAATAACCTCTACTCCTTGTCAATATCTCGGTACATTTACTAAATGTGCCAGATGTGGTTTTCACCATGGTGAGAAGAAACCTTATAGACACTGTCTAAATTGTGGGAGATATGGACACTGGATCCAATAGTGTCGGTTCATTTCTATTGGGAAACAGGAACAGAAAGCAAGCACCTCTACTTCCTCTCAACATATCAACAAATGCTACATATGCGGAATGCTCGGACATTTCACAAGGGACTGCCCTAGGAGGATGCCTCTAGTAGACCCAGCGGTCACTAAGGAATTACTTGCTTTGCCAGCTCCTGGAGATCGCTCGGAGTCCGATGACTCCATAGGTATGTTATTTTATGTGGTATAATTAAGCTATTGAATGGTATGATAGTTAAACTGAATGTTCTGTTTTAGTTTAGGGATAGTAAAATTTGGGAATCCTTAGACAAATTTAGACTAGGTTACTCTTAAATACTTAGTCTCGTGTATCTAGAAAACTACGGATGAAAGTTGAAATATTAGGTTTAACTAATGGAGCAGAATTGTACCCTATGACTGTTAAGAGAAAGACGAGATCATGAGTTCTAAAGAAGGACTCAGGTAAAACTGAAGAGCTTTCATGATTGAAACTCTTGCTTCACGCCAAAACCCAGAGATGGGTACTAGTATGTGATATCCTTTGCTCATAAGAATGAATAAGAAATTTATCTTGTTTCTATTAGTATAACCACAGGAGTATTCCATAAAAACATAGAGACCCTTTTATGCATTAGAAACAATGAAAGAATCCTTAGTTAATATATACAATGTACCTAGAAAACCACATCTAGCAATAAGGTTGTGTAACAATTGATGCTCATAGCATCAATTTTTCTTGAAACAATAACGTGTTAGAGTTATGCAGAGATTAAGAAAAGCATAACAATAAGACAACTGTGAACAATAAGGCAAGCAAAACTCTGAAGCAATACTTGAGGATTCATACTGAAGGCAATGACACAGGGGGACAGTCAACATAAAAGACTCAATGTATATGGATCAGGCGATATAAATAAAATAGAACTAAGCATGATGCAACTTTAAGGATAGATCACAAGAAATGATTGGCCGATTGATTCCTGATCAAATCGATCAAGGTGACGTGAAAAGCCTATACATACATTTCATTGACAAATCAATAGGAATCATGGAATTGTGAAGTCAAACACTGAACGAAACCGTATTCCAACTAGTAGGACTTAGTGGAAATTCGAAACATGACCTAGAACTCAATCGGGAGCGTGAGGATATCACACCAATAAAGTTTTCCCCACTTGTTAAAAAGAAGGTTGTACCTGATAATAACTATTAAATTTCGGGACAAAATTTCTTTAACAATGGGAGACTGTAACATCAGTGCCGGAATCATAACTGGAACAGTGTTGTGAACAGTAAATCAAGTACAAATTTCAGTGTAGTCTTATATCATCATCATTTCATGTAATCGTAGAACACATTCAAACTCATTGCCCAACAAAACTCATAATTAAGGTTCATCAGTCAGATAATTATCTGGCAATATAGAACCATCACGTGATTATCTGTTAGGATTTTATAATGTATAAACGTATGTGAGGCTTTACAAAACAAAACAACGGATGTCGTTACGTGAATGCTAAATCGACGCATTATTCGTATAGGTGACAATATGTATGAATATATCTGAAAATTTAACGTTCGGAACGATGTCCGATAATTAGAAAACCATGTTGAAAAGTGTAGTTATCGTCGTAGTCGTACGGGTGACGATTCAAACGAATACGCGCGATAACTGTACGATTCGATTTTAAACTAGTAAATTAAAGATTTCGTAAAATTTAAAAATAAACGAAAGATATTTAGTTAATTTACTAGGAATTACCACATAAAATAAATTAGAAACCTTGTTTTTAAAACCGTAACGTTTCGTTACGAAAAACGAAACAAAACCGACGTTTTACGCGAAACCAAGCAACCGAAACGAACCCGAACTCACCGGAGATATAAATACCCGGAATGAGTCATCTTCCTCATTTAACCCTTTCACTCTCTTTCTCTAAAACCATAAACCCGGAACTTTCTCTCTATAGAAGTTTCAAACTTCAAATCCAAAGATCTCACTCAATACTTGATGAAATATTGCAATCTTGGTGCCAAATCGAAGTTATAAACATCCTCTACGTGAAAGTACAACCGATCTGGAGTTGAAACAACTGGAAATAGAGGTAATCGATCTTGAACGACACGATTTTTAGGGTTTTCTAACCCTTAGTTCGAAACCACAAGAAACCCGCCGAATCCACTTCAAGCCTTAGGGAAATCACTTACTAACTTCCTAGGATGTTTTAGGAACAAGTGTGAGTCCAAAACCTAGCCATTTAGTTCAAGAACCATTGCTGCACTTGCAGCTGTTCGAACGGCCGAATGGCCAAAGCTGCAGCCCAGCGAATGGCTTGAGTCATTCGGCTAGATCCCTTCGCCGAACCAGGTCTCCTTCGGCCAGGTCCCATGCAGCCCTCATTCGACCAAACACTCAGTCGACCGGTCCCATTCGGACTAGTCTCTTCGGTCAGGGTTTTCCTGTCACACCCCTGCGCTGCGTGCGGAATCCACGGCGCGGTGACGTATGAACAGTTGAATCATGCACAAGTATTGAATAAGAACAACCACAATGGATTACTGAGTTTCAAAATATTTACACAGTTGTTTAGTTACAGACAATCTATCTACCAAAAGAAAGACAACTACAGACCCAAAATATAGTTACAAAATAAGACTTCAAACAAGACAATTAAACAATTAGGATTTAGTGTGTTTCTAATCCATCCTAGCATGTTTCTTCATCTTGTTCTATCTTAGAATGGTCTCCTTAGTTGTCTCTGAGAATGTCTTAAACGTGATTACCTGAAACACGTGAAAAGTAACTGTCAAGTACAGACGTAGTTGGTGAGAACAATAGGTTTAACATATGAAATCATGAATATGTGATATAAGGCATAGGTATGTTAAAGTAATAAATGATTCACATGGATGAGCTGCAACCCAAACTAACATCAAGTAAGAAAATGAGTGTAAACAGTCCAATCACTGTTTGCACGAAAGCCAACATATAATATCAAGTCCCAAACCACGTTTGGAGTTAGATAATGTATAGCAATTTTGAAAACCATAATGACACCAGACCTGCAGTTAGCTTTTAAAACAAATTTAAAAGCTAACTCCATCCTAGATAAGAACCAATGTGTCCGCTTTCCCTTGTTGTGATCAACCAGTACTAACGCTAATGAATATGATACTTGATGTGTTTACAAGTTTGTTTACAACAATAGACACCATGTTTATGAACCTTACTTTAACCGAACGTGTTAATGCCTTATTGGATAACATGAATTGAAAACCTTGATTTAATCCCATGAATTAAATCCTTTGTTTTGAATACCATGAAATGAATCTCTTGATTTGAATACCATGAAATGAACCTCTTGATTTGAATACCATGAAATGAACCTCTTGATTTGAATACCATGAAATGAATCTCTTGATTTGAATACCATGAAATGAACCCCTTGATTTGAAGACCATGAAATAGTGACCTTGTATAATAACAAGGTTTATAACAAAAGAGTTTATAAAATCCATTATTTAAAAGTGTTTATCATTTATAAAAACATTTGAGTAAATCTGTTATGAAACAGTTCAAAGAACCTTTATAAAACCTTTTTAATAAAAAGAGTTTGATATTTGATAAAATCCTTTATAACATTTGATGAATCCCTTGAATTAGTGCAATGAACCTGTGATATTCGTAAAGTAGAGCACATATTGAACCATGAAATATGATTGTAAAGATAGGGTTTGATCACGTGTTCCACCCCAAAACAGTTGTAAAACAGTAAAAGAGGGGCTAAAGTTCTCACCTGTCTGCAGTAGACTCTGAACTAAAACAGATAGCAAGTAGCAAACATGACTTCTAATTTGTTCCTATATCATTGTAATAATACATAAGATATAAGATTTATAATTGTATAGACCTTGTTTCATTGATTGACTCGTGTTCTCTTGAAATTGATCACTCTTGATTACTTGATCATGATTATGATTGTTGTGTAAACTTGAAAGTCATGATTGAGTTACTTGATTGATCATGGGTCCATGAAAA
Organism: Mikania micrantha; assembly: GCA_009363875.1. Lineage (NCBI taxonomy): Eukaryota > Viridiplantae > Streptophyta > Magnoliopsida > Asterales > Asteraceae > Mikania > Mikania micrantha. The sequence continues at coordinate 15,081,940 of CM018681.1, forward strand.
TGATGTGTGATGTCCTTTTTTGCACAAACTTGTTTGTACAACATCATATGTGATTTAAGAGTTTGATAAACCTTTGATACCCCAATGATTAACATAATTTATGAAAAGGTGATCCAATTGTTTTAAGTCCTTATGATTGTGAATTGATCTTCATGATTTTTGTTAAGTTATGAACTTAACTCAATTGAGATCAATTTGCCAATTCCCTTGAGTTGTGGCCACATTATGGGCCTTAAGCCCATAATTATGATAGGCTCAAATAGAGGTTCGTGGGCCTCCTATGTTAACAAGGGCCAATTGGTTGTGCTATTGGGCCAATTAAAGATCTTAATGGGCCAAGCTATCTTAATTGTGCTTGGTTTAAGTCTATGGGCCGAGTACTAATAAGATTGGGCCTTGTAAAACTGGATTGGGCCGAAAGGGGTTATGGGCTGCCACTTGGGCAGCGAACCTTCCCCATTTCCTTCTAAGGTTTGGCTTGCATGGCCAAGGGTTCGTCCGAGATTAGATGAGTTCGTGAAAAGCAAGGGTTCGGCTCCAGTGGAGGGGCGAGCATGGTTCGGCCAATGAAACTGATGAAGGTTCGGTGATAGCCAGGTGGTTCGGTCCAGGTGTCCCATGAACCATAGGTTCGTTTCTATTGTTTCACTAAGGGTTCGGTTATCATGGCAGCATACATGGTTCGTGGCATGCATGGGGTTCGCTCATGCATGAAGGTTCGACAGTTTCTCGATGGTTCGCAGCACAAAGAAGGTTCGTGGAATCAATGGTGACTTGATGCAGGTTCGTTGGACCTCAAATGGTTCGTGAAGGATCGTGGGAACCCCTAGGGTTCGGCTGGTACCCAAACGAACCATTGCAAGGTTCGTGACTTGAACGACAATCTCACGTAGGTTCGGCAGTCTCCACAGGGTTCGGCACCCACACCATCACCGAACCTGTCACCTGCATCATCACCATCGTCGAATACCTGATTCTAGACCACGATCTAGGCGAGTATAACTTCAAGGGAGGTTTCTATAGGTGCGAAACTAGAAATGGTTAGGCTAGAACCGGCTATGAGTAGAGTTTCAACAACACACCCATGAAAACCCTATTTTTCCGAACTTTAACTCGATCATACCTCGATTTTGGCCGGTTAGTTCCACTGATTTCTTGTACTTTCGTGTAGATAATGTTGAGAGCTTCGCGTGGACACCAAGAATGACGAAATCCGTTGAGAAATAAGCGAGTTACGAACGTTTAAAGTGAGTTTTTCTAGAGAGAGAGAGTAGACGAAAATCTAGTGAGAGAAAGGGTTGTTGGTGACATAAATGAGGGATTTAGCCTTGTTCAAGGCTTTTCTAGCCCGTATGGTTTTCGGGTCCGTTTCGGTCGCTCGGTTCGCGTTTCCGTCGCGTAACGCGTATTTTACGCGGATTAAAATAAAAGAGTTGTTAACTCATTAAAATGATGAGTTTCAAAATTGTAAAAATATAAAATAATCATTTTAATTATTTGTTCGAAAACAGATCGTTAAACAGTAACAATTGCGTGTATACCCACAATCGCGTACGTTTTCCGATCGTATAAAAATAGTTAAAGCCGTTCACTCGTAATTATAAGTTCAACATTCGTATCATCATGGATCGTCACCCACAACTATACTCAGTCTCGCTTACGCATTACGATTTTGTTTGATTAATTGTCATAATATTCGTCTTAACACTACGCACTAACACTATCCCGTTACACCGAACGTAGTATATATATAGGGCTCACTCTCGCTGCCCACCACTGTTTCGATATAACACAATACTGTTCTTGCCTAGTGTAATCGACTGTAAATATTAATACATACTTGTTCCTAAATAAATAAGATCCTGTAACACACAAGCACACATTATAAACATAAGAATCACATAGATTAACTGAACATTGACACCCACTGTTCTAACACCGTTTACGACTACCATGACTAAATGTACAAATGTTACATTTCCCCTTCGGCATCTCTTTATTCGGCCAAAGGCGAAATAGCTCCAGTCGCTCGACACACCTTCGGTTGGCCCATCCATTCGGTCGGGTGTCCCTGTTCGGCCATGGCCTCTTTCGCCAGAACCTTACTTCGGTCGGCCTTCAATCCCATTGGGGCCAAGTGCTTCGGCGGAGGGAATCGATATGGGGAAACTGGAACGACTAATCTAATGTGATTATGCATGGGTTGGGTAACGTATGCCATGCATGGGGATTAAGTGTTTGTTTGCATGGGAAGCTATTGGGATTCGTGATATATCATCAACTTGGGTAATCTATGAGCTAAGTATGGAATTTAACAAGTTAGGGGTTAACATGGCGACACTATGAGACCATAAGCTAAGGCTTTCTTGGTAACAATGGGTTTAAATATGGATTAGGGTTTGGAATAACAATAATTATGTTAACACTTTTTATCATGTAAATAGGAGTGTTGAACATCATGGGGGTTCAACATACATGAGAATTAATTAAGAATCAAAATCACATCTTAATGATAAAGTGTTGATCTCACGATTTACACTAGCATTTAGACAATTCGAAATGACATATAATTACATTATATAGTTATTTGAACTATCTAGAATGGATCATACAATGAGTTAATCAAAGAATCATGGGAACGTCGAAAGCTAAAATGGGCCCAAGGTTGATCCAATGGGATCAACCCAAGCCCATCATGTTAGTATACTTTTCTCTGAAATAAATTATGCTTTTAATAAAAGGGAATTTAATTGTAAACTTTATTAAATTGAATTAAATGATTTTTCTTTTAATTTACTAAATGCTTAACTTAAATTGAATGAATTTAAAAACGTTTAATTAAAGACTTGTAATGATTATTTGCGGGACGAAATCTTAGAAACATATTAGTATCATAGGACACTTAGTTGCACACCGAGACCAAAACCCTAGTTTGTGTCTGTTATAACGACTTATGATATTCGAATCTCTTAAAACAACTCAGGTTCTAAAGATACATAGGAAACAATCAAAGAGAGCGCATATCTTTTATGGTTCATCTGCACAACAACACAGGTGAGTTCATTTGTCCCTTTTCAAACTATTTGGATTTTACTTCGGGACTAAGAAGCATGTTATACATTTTAAACAGACGTTTAAATGATTCGTAAATGTTTTTAATACTTATTCATTTTGCTAATACTAATGCTTATTACACTTACTCTAAATGCTAAAAGCTAAGGTTTTATCCTAAATGCTAAAAGCTAAGGTTTTATCCTAAATGCTAACGCTTAATACACTTAAGGTAAATGCTATATACTTATGCTACATGCTAATGTTATATTCTGAGGCTATATGTTACATTCTAATGTTACATGCTAATGCTACATGCCAATCCTAAACACTAATGCTAAACACTAATGCTACATGCTAATACTAAGTGCTAATGCTACAATGCAAATACTATATGCTAATGTTACATGCTAATGTTGAATGCTACATGCTAAAACTAAATGCTAAGGCTATTTACTGTTGACTTAGTTTGCTTAAAACACCGAGTGCTTTTCAGATGCGAAGAATGCAAAGACTAACAAGTTAAAATGCTTTTATAAACTAACTTTGAAAGCTTGAGTGCTCAAACTTAGAAAGACTGATATGCTTAGTATGCTTGAATGCTCAAATGCTTGAAATGCTCAGAATGCTATAAACTTTGTATGCTTATTATGCTTGCATTCTAAAACAACGGTTTGGCCTCTCAGTGCTTGCGTTACCGATTATGAAGCTTGTACTTGTGCACAAGATACGTAAATGCTATACTATATGAATGCTATAAATTTGTATGCTTAGGCTATCGACTATGGTAGAACATACTGATTTGGCCTCTTAGTGCTTGCCATAGAGTGTTCTCCATAGTCGGGACTTGAAGGAATAGACCGTCGGCCTCTCAGTGCTTGCCATAGGGTGACCTTCATAGTCAGGACTTGGAGGAACACACTGTTGGCCTCTCAGTGCTTTCCATACTGTGATTCCTCATTGTCCACTCATGGGGTAAACTTTAAACAGAATGATAAAGCTATTGGCTATTATAGAACGGTCCGGCTGGCCTCTCAATGCTTGCCATAGGGTGTCCTTTGTAGCTAGGACTATCATGGAACAGACCGATTGGCCTCTCAGTGCTTGCCAAAGGGTGTTCTTCATAGTCAAGACCTTGTGGAGTAGACTGTTGGCCTCCCAGTGCTTGCCATACAATGATTCCTCATTATCCACTCATGTTATAAACTTAAAGATAATGCTAAAGCTATGATGGAAATGGATGGTAGGTAAGACGATTAATTATCTGTAACAACAATGTCGTATGTGAGTTAGTATGTGGTGGGATGGCGTCTGGGCGAGTTTTAGGCTCGACCCTTTCGTATGCCCTATATATAAGCATACCGATCTGGATATTACATGTGATGTTAATGAGGTTAAGGTTTTTACCTGAAAGGTTTGCAAAACTAGTTTTCAAATACTAAAACCATATGAACTCACCAACCAATGTGTTCAGCTTGTTTTCTTGCATGTTTTCTCAGGTGATGTACAAGACCAAGCTAAGAATCAGGATTGCATGCTAGGATGCCAGTTAGAGAACCTAGTAGTTTTTGGAAAGCACATATTTTGTCAATCATTACGAATCACTTTTTATATCTTGTACAGTTACAAGATAGTAAACTGTGATTCTTTTGATAGGTTTTCTCTAATAAATTATCAAATATTGACAGATGTAATTTAACTTTGTAATCATAGTATAACGTTATATTGTGCTATAGTTATTCTCAATGTTAATGCTATGTAAACAATCTGATCATCCCGATTATCACTCACGATAACGCGCCGTGAGAACCTTTCGCCCGATAGGAAAGTCGATCCAATCCCGCAGACTTGGGGTGTGACATGGACTTTCCTTGCTCGTAATTAAGATAGGATAGGTCACTTGTAGCTAGCTGACCCCACATAGGGTATTGTCTTGGTGATGGAGGCTATCTTGATACAATAAGATCCCTCCCACAACAGGCATTAGCAACATCATCATCAGATACGTGCGGTTACCTGACAAGTGATTGATGCTGTAAAGGAGTAGCAAATACACGTGACACTGTTGTACTAGTTTCTTGGTGAGGAGATTAAGAAGTATCACTACCAGAGGAACTAGAATTGGAAAAAGTGGCATTAATGAGAATTCGAGGTATAACCTCCACAATGCATTCTTTAAGTGACATTGAATTCTTTGTATAAAAGTTTTGAAATCGTATCCACAATCTGTCGTTAGTACATAGTAATATAATTACTTTTGTAAAATACGCGTGTAATTGCACTCTGTGTTACTATACGAGCCTAAGGCTATAGACTACGTTTCTAAGTCAACCTAATTCTTTATAACCATTGGCTCTGACACCAACTATCACACCCCTGTCACCTGAAAATTTCACTGGTTGTTGTAATGTGTTGCGGAAGCATGGTGGTGAAGCCACCGAGAGGGAATGGGACATTCACTGTGGTTTTATCAAAACACATACATGACAAGCTAAACATAAGTTGTATTAAATGATATGTTAAAACATCAACATTTGTGTTACATTCATCCATAATCAAAGGTTTCCTAATGTGTGATGTTGTTGTGCATCCTCACCTTTGTTTCATCTATTATTCACTGTTCACATGAAATTGGTTTTTGTAATGTTAAAGATCAGCAAGGATGCTGGTGAGTTCATAGATGTAATAAACTTGATATGAAATGATTTGATATGACATGATATGATAAGTATGCATGCATACGCAACTTTATGAATATGATTCACTATAAAAACCCATAACCAGCGCCTATGTGACTGTAATGTAACTGGGGGAAATACCCAAAGGTAAAACCTTAGCCTCACTTTTAATGCCTATCATTGCATTAAGCTATTATCTTGTAATGTAAGAAATGGTACAAGGCTTTCACACAAGGGTAGACGATATGTACCCATGAATGGGTTGTCAGTGTGATAGTACTATCATCGTTATCATCCAGCTCATCCATGAGTTTATTTGTGCAGTTGTTATGTGGAGACTTTTACGATAGCATGGCACAATTTTCATGTAATCATCAGACAAGAGTTGAAATGCTTAAGTAACATGCAAGCATATCATTGTAATTGAAATATTTAACCATAATCTTATTGTAATAGTAACCCCAAGTTTTAGAAATCCGAAGATTTCAAAAGGGGTAATGAAATCATGTAAAAACATCACTTTAATTGAAATACATAACCATAATGTTATTGAAATAGAATCCTTGAGTTTTGGAAAACAAAACATGTAAAAGGGGGTCTATGAAACTCACCGATATTGTTGCAATACAACATACAACTTCAATTAAATTCTGCATATGATTAAGGTTCTATAAGTACTTTGGGTCCAAATTGGATTAGCAGAACATTCCCTGATATTGAATATCAAGGATAATGCAATTCAATTCATCAAACTGACAATCCATGAATAGTCCAAAAGCTTACTATGTAACACCTCAAACGATGGCGTAAAACATCGAGGCATGAGCTTTGACTGTGTCACACCCCTAGGTTTCGACCACCGAGGGCGCGACGTAGATTGGCATAGGATCACGGTATCCGGTCACAAGTGCAAGACCTACATGTATGTTTACATATGTATATCCAACATATTTGTATAAAACTATTTTATAAATTCAGTTATAATATTTCGATAATTATATATATAAGTGCGGAAGTGGATTAATTTGTTAAGTCGTTACATGTTAAAACGTAATAAATAAATTGTTTTCAAATACCCAAACACAAAGTAGATGCATATGACCCCGACCTAGGATCCTATTTTTGAGTGCGTGCCTACTACCTATGAAAAACATGCGACACACGTCAACACAATGGTTGATTAGAGCACATGTTTTATAGTAAAAGGAAACAATAAATGTTTGCAAATAATGTTGTAGGACTACATATCATTATTGTGCAATATCCATTTATATCTTGTGAATATATTTTATATCATATGTGGGTTCGAAATCGAAGCTGACTGCATGCCTCCGGCCACGGCCGTCACAAGACAATGACAAATTGTTTGGTAAATTTAAAATCCATTCCGACCTCCAGTCAGGTTTGTCCCCCAGGCGCAATGGATGGGGCTTGTTAGGCCCAAATAGTACTATGCATAACTACCATGAAGTGTGCCCCGTGCTATTAACTGTCCGATGTGTGTTTATGAATATTTGATATGATGCATGCCACACATATATATATAAGCGATATTATATGTATCCAAAAATTATTTTTTTTGTAGCTAAAGAGTGAAAAGGTCGTGAACTCACCTGATGGTGGACTTCCTGGTTTGTTTTTGCAACCGCGTGTGCTAGAACCTGCTAGTAATTACCTATGATCATATAGCTCTATGAGTATGTTTTTTGTGGTTTCTTGTATCTCGTACAACTCCAAGTGTATGTGTTCTCAACCGTGTGTTTGTGTTAACTTTTGTTGACTCGACAAATCGTTGGCGACACGTTTGTTGTGTTATAACTTGTTTGTGTGTCATAGTGTTCCTAACATAGCAATCGTTCATGTATGTCACGTATGATAATCATGTAAGTTTCTATTTTTAGAAAGTTTCTATTTTTGGAAAGTCTAACAATGAAATCAAAATTTCATCAAATTAATACTTTTAGCATATTCCTTGAACATATTAATCATGTATACATATATCATAATTTGTCATTCATGCACAAATCACCATATTTAACATTTTCCCCAAATTAAAATTTTAATTTTTAGAAAGTGCCTTATCAGGAATCCGTTTTCATAAATCAATGTTCCAAATACATTTCTATGATATATCTAAACATATTACAACATTAACATGTCATAGTTTCGTCCCATCAATTTGTCCCGAAATTTATTAGTTGTTATAGGTGTTTGGTGTTGTCTGTTTGAATAGGTGGGGATACTTGCGTATCATCTGGTAATCACGTTCACTTGTGAACAAGTCCGTGTTTAGAGTTCCATCTGACCCTTACAATAGGAATCTGAAATTGTTTGAGTTGTTTCACTTCATGATCCATGATTTCTACTCGTTCTTCCATTAATCGTAGTTGTTCATCCCCCGAATCTCATTCAGTGGAATCGCAATTGTCTCGTCGGATAAGCACTTATTCAACTTTGAGACATGGAATATGTTGTGAACTCCATCTAGTTCATCGGGTAGGTTGAGTTGGTTTGCCACTGGACGAGTCCTTTTCAGGATCTCAAATGGTCCAATTCACCATGGGTTTAGTTTCCCTCGCTTCCCAAAACGAATAACATCTTTCATAGATGATGTCACACCCCCAATTTCAACTAACGGAATCATACCGTTTGGGAACGTGACAAACCAGGATCTCAGATCATTAGACATAGCGAAGACCTCTATATGAATTTCAAAAACATACGTTGGTCTTTAAAACAAACATAATAACCAGAGTTTACAAAAAAATGCGGAAGCGTTTAAAAACCATAAACAGTTGTAAATCAAACATTACAATCCAAGTACTTAAATATTCAAATTTAAATAATCAAAATGAAAGAAATGCATGAGACTCTATCTTCCTAGTCCAATCCAGCTGTTACGCGCGCCTTAGCGTCCTGAGAAAACATGCAAATCAAGTCAACACAAAGGTTGGTGCATAACACAGGTTTTAAGTACTCATAGTGTTCAAAACATCAGTTTGAATAACAAGTTGTAGATAACATAATCACAATTGCACAGTCATGATAGCTAGTCATATAACTATTTACATACGTGTTCGACACCGAAGCTGACTAGTTGCCATGCTATAGCATGTTTTCGCCTTGCCACTATTGTCTATCACAACAATAGTAAATGTGTGTTTGGTCAGTCAAACACCTGCGTAGATCCCATCTACCAGGTGAGGTTTGTCAAACCTAATAGATCTATTTCCAACTACCACGCTTTGCATTACAGCAAACTAAACGGTTCGAGGTGTGTAAGGACTTTCAAGTTGATATGTTTTCACATAATGTAAACAGATAACTCATGCAAGTGTTATGTATCTAAAAATCAGTTTGTTGCACATGTTTTCTCCCCCAAAACAGTTTAACATAAGAAAGGGGCCGTGTACGCACCTTTGATAGTAGTAGAATGATCAAACACGTGTGAACTTGCGTAGAAATCCTCTACGAAGAATCTGTGATTTAAACAATAACCTACAGTTATTCGGAATGTCGTTTTGTGCTTAAAATCACATACGTATCAACATACGTATGTTAAAGTGTGAAAAATAGGCATACGGAAGTACGCGTGCTTTTGAAATCGTTTAAATAAAATCACATTTGATTTTATTTAATTAAACGTAATTATACGCGATTTCGTGTTCGGACTAAAATATAAATTTTATCATCCTAACACGTTCGTATTCTCGTTACGGTTCCAACGCAACTTGAACGGACTTAATCGGAGTTCGTATGAGAAAGTTATGACCAAAACATCAAAATGATCAAAATATAAAAAAATCGGTTGGGCTGGGACTCGAACCCGCGACCCTCAACATCACACACACAGCATCTAACCACTACGCCCGCTAGGGTATCGCGTTAATTAACTAGAACTTAATTGTTTTAAATCCTCATCCAGCCTAGTTCTTATTCCATATCATAGCCGAAGCATTTTAATCCGAATTGGTTCCAATTTCGAATCCGATTGCACCCATCAACACCAGATTATCATTCTAATCACTTATGCGTTCCTAATGGTGGTTTTAATTCGATCAAAACAAAATCAATGAGTTCTAATTGATCCCAAATAGGTTCGGTTTTGAACCGAACTAATTTTCAACACCAATTCTTCTAATTCCCGATTATAACATCAAATTACCTTAGGCTTTAGTTCAATCGAATCCATCTGAATCTTCCTATATAATTTAATTCGATTATTAATCACTTAACAATCAAAACCCCCAAACCCGTTTTAGTAAGAACCCTAGTTACTAGAGCCCCATCAATTTGCTATCATCAATCGAAATTGTTATAAGAATAACCTTGTTCGGCCTTTTCTGAAACTAACCATGTAGTTTAATTTGAATATGAAATCCATTTAATACGAAATCCCCAAAACGTGTTCTATGATAAACCCTAGAACTCGGATTCATATCAATTGATGTTATAAGCCGCGATTAACATATGGGTTTACTTAATCGGCATGTTTAGAAAGTTTAGGAACAAAAACTTACTTGATTTGATAGCAAATCGAAAGAGATCAACTTGTGAGTTGATGTTCGGCCGCCCTTTGTTCGAATTCTTCGAATCACTGCTTCTGGATTGAAATTGTTGTGTGTTTAGGATGCTAAGGGTGCCGAATAAGACTTCTGTAACTCTAATTGTGATGATCGAAATCGAATTGTGAGGTTTTGGTTGTAAAGAGCTACGGTTACAACTCTTGGGTGCTTATTTCCATTTAATTCGAATTCTAATGGATTAAAACGCATGTAAACGGTTTGTAATCATTATTACAATGATTATGGGTGCTAATTTCGCAGTTACAACTCCGAATTTAATACATTTCGAATTTCCTTCATGCATTCTACACGAATTTTGACTTTTAAGAGTCAAAATCAAGTATTTTTACAACTTATAGCCTAATCCTTGAAATTAACACTTTAAAACCTGATTTTTGATACTTCTTAACCCTTATAGATCATTCCGGACCAATAACTTAACATTTCAATTAACACAGTTACACTAAAAATCCCGAATTGTCACTAAACGGTTAAATTGGAATACCACTGGGCTAAATTAATCCATTTGGGCTCTTTAAATCCAATTGGGCCTCACTGGGCCTTCCTGGGCCTACCTTGGCTTTCCCTAGGCCTACCTTGATTTACATTGGGCCTTACTTGAATTTATAGGGCCTTATTGGGCTTCTATTGGCTTATTGGGCCTACATTGGCTCTGTTGGGCCTACATAAACTTTGTTGGCCCTAATTGATCTTGTTGGCCTCCATTAACCTTATTGGGCCTTCATTGGCCTTGTTGAGCCTTTATTGGTATTATTGGGCCTTGATTTGGCCTTGTTGGGCCTGTTAGACCTTCAGTGGTCTTATTGGGCCTTGATTGGCCTTGTTGGGCCTGTGATAGCACCAACTCCCGTTAACAAGGTTAGTGTGAAAAGTCGGATTGTCACATCATCCCCTTGTTGAAGGAATTTTCGTCCCGAAAATTAGCAAGTGTTAAGAGTAGTTAGGAAACTACTTACGAGTTTAGATCGTACGTGTTAGTGTGATTTGATCATTCTGTGTGCTTGTGTGTACTCACACACAAGGTCTAATGCAAGTCTAATGCTTGCAACATCACAACTCAATTATGATCGTTCAATGTAACTGTTTTGCGTGTACACTAGTTAGTTCACCTAACTGTGACTGTTTGTGTTTGATCATACTGTGTTTGATCATACTGTGTTGTGTAACCTCACACATAGTGAGTGTCTGAAACTGTTTGTACTATGTAACCCCGCACATAGCAAAATGTATGTACTATGCAACCCCGCACATAGTAGAATGAGTGTAACCAATCATGTATGTACTACCATAACATGTAACCTATGAAATGTAGCACATAAAACATATAGAATGTAATGTAGCACAAATATTTGTAACAAAATCAAAATCAATTGAATAAATAAAACGTTTGTGCTTACAGTTTGAAATTTGCAGTGTTGATGTGTGAAAGCATCACGTCATCCCCTTGTTGAAGGAAATTTCGTCCCGAAATTTAACGTGCGCTCTCAGTGTTAGCAGTAACTGTCTTGAATAGATGAGGATATTTCTTCATCATTTGGTCTTCCCGTTCCCATGTGAATTCAGGACCCCGTCTTGAATTCCATCGGACTTTGACTATCGGAATCTTGCTTTGCTTCAGTTGTTTGACCTCTCGGTCCATGATCTCTGCTGGTTCTTCAATGAATCGCAGTTGTTCATCTACTTGTATTTCTTCCAACGGTACAATCAATGTCTCATCAGAAAGACATTTCTTTAAATTCGATACATGAAAGACATCATGAACTCCACTGAGTTCATCCGGTAGTTTGAGTTGGTACGCAACCGGACCAATCCTTTTCAGAATCTCAAAAGGTCCTACGTAACGTGGACTAAGCTTCCCGCGCTTGCCAAATCGTATCACACCTTTCCAAGGAGATACCTTTAGAAGAACTCGATCTCCTACTTGAAATTCCAACGGTTTACGACGTTTGTCTGCATAACTCTTCTGTCGATCCCGAGCCGCTGCCATACGGTTCCGAATTTGAACTATCTTCTCTGTTGTTTCGTGCACCAGTTCAGGACCTGTTAACTGACTGTCACCAACTTCAGCCCAGCAAACTGGTGAACGACATTTGCGACCATACAAAGCTTCAAACGGTGCTGCTTGAATACTTGTATGATAACTATTATTGTAAGAGAATTCCACCAACGGTAAATGATTCTCCCAACTATCACCAAAATCAATTACACAAGCTCGTAACATATCCTCGAGCGTTTGAATCGTTCGTTCACTTTGACCGTCGGTCTGTGGGTGATAAGCTGTACTCATATCCAATCGAGTCCCCAATGACTTATGAAGAGATTTCCAAAAATTGGAAGTAAATCGGGCATCCCGATCTGATATGATAGAGATTGGCACACCATGCCGTGCTACTATTTCCTTGATGTAAGTGCGAGTCAATTTCTCCATCTTATCAGTTTCCTTAATTGCTAAGAAGTGTGCAGATTTCGTTAATCGATCGACAATTACCCATATCGTATCACAACCACTCGGTGTACGGGGTAACTTAGTAATGAAGTCCATCGAAATCTGTTCCCATTTCCACATCGGTATCTCTGGTTGTTGCAGTAAACCAGATGGCTTCTGATATTCAACTTTGACTTTCGAACAAGTCAAACATTTGCTAACGTACTTAGCAATATCCGCTTTCATGTGAGGCCACCAATACAGTGCCTTCAAGTCATGGTACATCTTGTCTGATCCCGGATGGACTGAATATCTGGACTTGTGTGCTTCGTCCATCACGAGTTCCCTTAAACCTCCATACAAAGGTATCCACATTCGGTCAATGAAATAACGAATTCCATCAGGTTTAACATTCAATTGTTCTTCCATTCCTCTTAAAAATTCCGGTACTAAGTTTTCCGTTTTCAAAGCCTCAATCTGAGCACTATGTACCTTGTCAGGTAAGTCAGTATGTATTGTCATCATAAGTGCACGAACCCGTCTTGTTCCCGTTGTATCTTTTCTGCTCAAAGCATCGGCTACGACATTAGCCTTTCCCGGGTGATACTTAATTGCACACTCGTAATCGTTCAACAACTCGACCCATCGTCGTTGTCTCATATTGAGCTCCTTCTGATCAAAGATATGTTGCAAACTCTTATGATCAGTATAAATAGTACACTTAGTTCCATACAAGTAATGCCTCCAAATCTTCAAAGCAAAAACCACTGCTCCTAACTCCAAGTCATGAGTAGTGTAATTCTTTTCATGTGTTCGTAGTTGTCTGGAAGCATAAGCGATCACCTTATCCCGTTGCATCAACACACATCCCAAACCCTGTCCAGATGCGTCACAATACACCGCAAAGTCTTCCGTCCCTTCCGGTAAGGACAGAATCGGTGCACTGCAGAGCTTCTGTTTCAATAACTGGAATGCAGCTTCTTGTTTATCCGTCCAGTTATACTTTGTTCCCTTGTGCGTCAGAGCTGTAAGTGGTTGAGCGATCTTTGAGAAACCCTCAATGAATCGTCGATAATAACCCGCCAAACCAAGGAATTGTCGTACCTCGGTAGGGGTCTTTGGCGCTTCCCAATTCTTAATCGCTTCAATCTTTGCTGGATCAACATGTATACCCTTTTCATTAACTATATGACCCAAGAACTGTACTTCTCGCATCCAGAAATCACATTTCGAGAACTTAGCGTACAGTTGTTCCTGTTTCAACAGCTCTAGTAGTAATCGAAGATGTTCAGCATGTTCCTCCTCAGACTTTGAATAGATGAGAATGTCATCAATGAAAACAATGACAAACTTATCAAGATAAGGTTTACAAACACGATTCATGAGATCCATGAATACGGCTGGAGCGTTTGTCAACCCAAATGGCATGACCAAGAACTCATAATGGCCATAGCGCGTTCTGAATGCTGTCTTTGGAATATCCTCCTCCTGGACTCTTAGTTGATGATAACCCGACCTGAGATCAATCTTCGAGTAGTAACTCGAACCTTGCAACTGATCGAACAGATCGTCAATTCTGGGTAACGGATACCGGTTCTTGATAGTAACCTTATTCAATTCCCGGTAATCGATACACATACGGAAAGTTCCGTCCTTCTTCTTCACAAACAATACTGGAGCTCCCCATGGTGAAAAACTAGGTCGTATGAATCCCTTATCCAACAACTCTTGCAATTGTGTGGATAACTCTTGCATCTCTGACGGTGCAAGTCGGTAAGGCGCCCTAGCTATCGGTGCTGCGTCTGGTGTAAGATCGATTCGGAATTCCACCTGTCTCACAGGCGGTAATCCCGGCAAGTCTTCTGGAAATACCTCCGGAAATTCACAAACTATAGGTATATCTTCAAGTTTCTTCTCAGCTACCGGCTTTTCAGTTATAAGTGCTATAACTGCCGTATGACCCTTACGTAGACACTTGTGTGCTTTCATACAAGATATGAGACGCAGTGGCGTACTGATCTTTTCACCTTGTACATATAATGTCTCTCCCTGCGGAAGAGGTATGCGAACAATCTTTTCATGGCATACAATTTCAGCCTGATTCTTGGACAACCAGTCCATGCCAATGACTACATCAAAACTGCCTAAGGCAATAGGCATCAAATCAATCTCTAATGTCTGACCCATCAAATCAAGGATACATCCCTTATAAATGTTTTCTACTACAATCAACTTACCATCAGCTAATTCCACAGTGTAGGGACTATCTAAGGCAGTGGGACTAACATCTAGTGACTTAGCAAGTGAACTAGATACGAAACTCCGGTCGGCACCAGTGTCAAATAACATAGAAGCATAGTGATTATTTAAGAGGAACGTACCCGTAACAATGTTGGGATCCTCCCGCGCTTGACGTCCTCCGATCACAAACGCCCTGCCTCTAGCACCGTTATTGTTGTTATTATTATTATTGTTGTTGTTGGTGCCATTGCCATTACCGTTGCCACCTCCATTACCATTACCATTGTTGTCCCCGCCTTTCTTTAGTTGTGGGCAATCTTTCTTGAAATGGCCCATCTTGCCGCACTCAAAACAACCTTTCTGCGCGTTGTTTTGATTATTGTTCTGGTTGTTATTATTGTTCTGCAGCTCTCCGCGACAATCCTTAGCCGCATGTCCAACCTTGCCACACCTCTGGCACTTAGCTCTATCACATTGGTTACCCGCATGATGGTAACCACACTTGTTACACTTGGGGTGCTTACCAATATAGCCCCCCGATGATGATGATTGTTGGCCACTGCTTGAACCATGATAAGACTTGTTTGAGTCTTGTTTCCTGTTCTGCTGTTGGTTGTTACCCTTGAAATTGTTATCCCACTTTCTCTTGTGATCTCCTACCTTGGTAGCAGATGTTCGCTTAGGCAGAGTCCCCTGTAACACTGCCTGGTCAGTAAGCTGATGTGCTAGACGAACAGCTTGTTGGATAGTGGTGGGATTTGCTGAAGTCACCAAACCTTGAATCTGAGGCACTAGTCCTCCAATGTACCTTTCGATCCACTTACTGGCTGGAGTAGCCATGTGTGGTAGCAGTCTGGCCAGTTCATGCGATCTGGTCGTGTATTCCTCAATATTTGACCCCTCCATCTTGAGGTGCCAATACTCTTCCTCCAACTTCTGCATTTCACTACGAGGACAATACTCCTCTTGTAGTAAGGTTTTGAAGTTGTTCCAAGTCAATGCATTTGCTTCACCCAACCCCAGGGTCTGAACATTGGAGTTCCACCATGTCAGGGCTGGACCCTCCAAAGTTCCAGTAGCAAATTTTACTTTGCTGTCATCCGGGCAGTTGCACATCTCGAACACAGATTCAGCTTTTTCAATCCATCGGAGAAGTCCTATAGCCCCCTCCGATCCTTTGAAGTTGTGAGGTTTGCAGTCCAAGAACATCTTGAACGTGCAGACTTGTGGGTTAACCAACCCCCCAGCTGGACCCTGTGGCCCTGTGTTGTGTGTCTGAGCATACTGTGCAATAGCCTCTGCGACTCTGTTGTTGATTAGCTCATTGAGCTCAGCAACAGTCATATGTACGTTTCCCTCAGCCATTAGTTTCCTATTTATAAGAAGTGTTAGCACGAAGTCAAAATCCAATGTAACATGTGTAAGTAAAACAACAAACATAACATGTAATATAATCAACACAGTTGTTGGAAACAAACAATAATTCTTCCATAAATAGAAACTTTCTTTGAGTACAATACTTTTTGAAATGAAATACAAAATTTCAAACTACCAATGTAGGAACACAACCCGTTCCTAATAAGTTTAAACAAAACAGAAATAAAAGAAAGAGAATCAGTCGTCCTCAACGGTGGATTCAGGATCGGACTCAGCATCCGGTGCTGGTTCCTCCTCCTCATCCTCATCCTCATCCTGTTCCTCATTCTCAACTACCACTAAATCCTCCAAAGCTTCAATCCTGCCCTCCAAGATCTCGGCTCGGTTCTCTGACTCCTCTAGACGACCAATCATGTTCACCATCTCATCCCGCATGTCATGAACTAGATGGGCAAGTTCATCCTGCCTCTCAATGGCATCCCATAACTCCTGGGATCTCTGATAGAGCTTCTCCTCTGCTGTATCCACGTCCTCGCGCAACTTGGCGATCTCCTCTGCGTCTGTCCTTCGCCTCTTAGGCTCAGGAGCATCCAGTACGGGTGGTGGATGTGTAGATGGTCCTGCAGCATAGAGTCCCTGGGTATTCACCCATGGTGCCTCCTCCGGATCCTCATCCGGGTCCTCAACTGGATCCTCGTCTGGATCCTCCTCTGGATCCTCATCAGGATCCTCGTCTGGATCCTCCTCCGGATCCTCCTCCGGGTCTTCCTCCGGATCCTCCTCTGGATCGGAGTCCTCCATCTCATATGGTGGAGGTGATGGAATGGGTGGTGGTGGTGATGATGGTGGTGCCGGAACCATCGGCTCCTCGTCCTCGGAATCATCAATGATAACATAAGGAACTGATGATGAAGCCATGCCTGTTACATAATATCATATGTAAGTGCAGTGCCATGGAATACGTAAGCAAGTCAATTACATAATGTCATATGTAATTTCTAAGCAGTATATGGGTGTGTCTAATGTCTAACAGTCATAGTCTAGGCCTACAAATGCAAACCTAGTTCGCTAAAACCAATGGCTCTGATACCAATCTGTCACACCCCCAATTTCAACTAACGGAATCATACCGTTTGGGAACGTGACAAACCAGGATCTCAGATCATTAGACATAGCGAAGACCTCTATATGAATTTCAAAAACATACGTTGGTCTTTAAAACAAACATAATAACCAGAGTTTACAAAAAAATGCGGAAGCGTTTAAAAACCATAAACAGTTGTAAATCAAACATTACAATCCAAGTACTTAAATATTCAAATTTAAATAATCAAAATGAAAGAAATGCATGAGACTCTATCTTCCTAGTCCATGCCAGCTGTTACGCGCGCCTTAGCGTCCTGAGAAAACATGCAAATCAAGTCAACACAAAGGTTGGTGCATAACACAGGTTTTAAGTACTCATAGTGTTCAAAACATCAGTTTGAATAACAAGTTGTAGATAACATAATCACAATTGCACAGTCATGATAGCTAGTCATATAACTATTTACATACGTGTTCGACACCGAAGCTGACTAGTTGCCATGCTATAGCATGTTTTCGCCTTGCCACTATTGTCTATCACAACAATAGTAAATGTGTGTTTGGTCAGTCAAACACCTGCGTAGATCCCATCTACCAGGTGAGGTTTGTCAAACCTAATAGATCTATTTCCAACTACCACGCTTTGCATTACAGCAAACTAAACGGTTCGAGGTGTGTAAGGACTTTCAAGTTGATATGTTTTCACATAATGTAAACAGATAACTCATGCAAGTGTTATGTATCTAAAAATCAGTTTGTTGCACATGTTTTCTCCCCCAAAACAGTTTAACATAAGAAAGGGGCCGTGTACGCACCTTTGATAGTAGTAGAATGATCAAACACGTGTGAACTTGCGTAGAAATCCTCTACGAAGAATCTGTGATTTAAACAATAACCTACAGTTATTCGGAATGTCGTTTTGTGCTTAAAATCACATACGTATCAACATACGTATGTTAAAGTGTGAAAAATAGGCATACGGAAGTACGCGTGCTTTTGAAATCGTTTAAATAAAATCACATTTGATTTTATTTAATTAAACGTAATTATACGCGATTTCGTGTTCGGACTAAAATATAAATTTTATCATCCTAACACGTTCGTATTCTCGTTACGGTTCCAACGCAACTTGAACGGACTTAATCGGAGTTCGTATGAGAAAGTTATGACCAAAACATCAAAATGATCAAAATATAAAAAAATCGGTTGGGCCGGGACTCGAACCCGCGACCCTCAACATCACACACACAGCATCTAACCACTACGCCCGCTAGGGTATCGCGTTAATTAACTAGAACTTAATTGTTTTAAATCCTCATCCAGCCTAGTTCTTATTCCATATCATAGCCGAAGCATTTTAATCCGAATTGGTTCCAATTTCGAATCCGATTGCACCCATCAACACCAGATTATCATTCTAATCACTTATGCGTTCCTAATGGTGGTTTTAATTCGATCAAAACAAAATCAATGAGTTCTAATTGATCCCAAATAGGTTCGGTTTTGAACCGAACTAATTTTCAACACCAATTCTTCTAATTCCCGATTATAACATCAAATTACCTTAGGCTTTAGTTCAATCGAATCCATCTGAATCTTCCTATATAATTTAATTCGATTATTAATCACTTAACAATCAAAACCCCCAAACCCGTTTTAGTAAGAACCCTAGTTACTAGAGCCCCATCAATTTGCTATCATCAATCGAAATTGTTATAAGAATAACCTTGTTCGGCCTTTTCTGAAACTAACCATGTAGTTTAATTTGAATATGAAATCCATTTAATACGAAATCCCCAAAACGTGTTCTATGATAAACCCTAGAACTCGGATTCATATCAATTGATGTTATAAGCCGCGATTAACATATGGGTTTACTTAATCGGCATGTTTAGAAAGTTTAGGAACAAAAACTTACTTGATTTGATAGCAAATCGAAAGAGATCAACTTGTGAGTTGATGTTCGGCCGCCCTTTGTTCGAATTCTTCGAATCACTGCTTCTGGATTGAAATTGTTGTGTGTTTAGGATGCTAAGGGTGCCGAATAAGACTTCTGTAACTCTAATTGTGATGATCGAAATCGAATTGTGAGGTTTTGGTTGTAAAGAGCTACGGTTACAACTCTTGGGTGCTTATTTCCATTTAATTCGAATTCTAATGGATTAAAACGCATGTAAACGGTTTGTAATCATTATTACAATGATTATGGGTGCTAATTTCGCAGTTACAACTCCGAATTTAATACATTTCGAATTTCCTTCATGCATTCTACACGAATTTTGACTTTTAAGAGTCAAAATCAAGTATTTTTACAACTTATAGCCTAATCCTTGAAATTAACACTTTAAAACCTGATTTTTGATACTTCTTAACCCTTATAGATCATTCCGGACCAATAACTTAACATTTCAATTAACACAGTTACACTAAAAATCCCGAATTGTCACTAAACGGTTAAATTGGAATACCACTGGGCTAAATTAATCCATTTGGGCTCTTTAAATCCAATTGGGCCTCACTGGGCCTTCCTGGGCCTATCTTGGCTTTCCCTAGGCCTACCTTCATTTACATTGGGCCTTACTTGAATTTATAGGGCCTTATTGGGCTTCTATTGGCTTATTGGGCCTACATTGGCTCTGTTGGGCCTACATAAACTTTGTTGGCCCTAATTGATCTTGTTGGCCTCCATTAACCTTATTGGGCCTTCATTGGCCTTGTTGAGCCTTTATTGGTATTATTGGGCCTTGATTTGGCCTTGTTGGGCCTGTTAGACCTTCAGTGGTCTTATTGGGCCTTGATTGGCCTTGTTGGGCCTGTGATAGCACCAACTCCCGTTAACAAGGTTAGTGTGAAAAGTCGGATTGTCACAGATGAAACCTTCAGAAGGACTTTATCTTATATTGGAAATTCCAAAGGCGTACGGTGCTTGTCGGCATAGCTCTTCAGAAGGTCATGAGCTGCTGCCATATGGTTTCTGATTTGCACAATCTTCTCTATTGTTTCATGCACAAGTTCTGGGCCGGTGAGCTGATTTTCGCCCACTTCTTCCAAGAAAATAGGTGATTGGCACTTCCAGTAGAGTGCCTACAAGGCACTGCCTAAATACTTGTATGATAGCTGTTGTTGTAAGTAAACTCCACCAATGGTTGTTGAGTTTCCCAACTGTTGCCGAAATCTACCACGCAAGCTCGTAGCATGTCTTCGAGAGTTTGCATTGCATGTTCATTTTGGCCAACGATTTACAGGTGGTATGCTGTACTCAAATTTGACAGATATTGGTACTCCATGCCGCGAGACAACTTTCTTAACGTAGATTTCGGCTAGCTTCTCCATTTTATCATTTTCCTTGATCGTGAGGAAATGTGCTCATTTGGTTAACCGATCCACAATTACCCAGACATTGTCACATCCACTAGGAGTAAAGGGTAATTTGGAAATGAAACCCATGGCGGTTTTCTCTCATTTCCACATGGGGACTTCTGGTTGTTGCAGTAACCTAGACGGTTTCCGGTACTCAATCTTGGCTTTGGCTCAAGTAAAACATTTGCTTACATAGGTGGCAATGTCAGCCTTCATGTTTTGCCACCAGTAAAGTAGCTTCATATCATGATACATCTTATCTTATCCATTGTGAATGGAATACCTAGAGTTATGAGCCACGTCAATTACAAGGTTTCGTAAGCTCACATGATGTGGAACCCATATGCGTTTCATGAATTGTGAGCTGTAAAGCTCATACACTCTTGGGCGTTGAGGTGTTTTTATGGCTTAGGGCCTCGGGCACTACATTGGCTTCCCCTGGGTGATATTTGATAGCACACTTAGAATCTTTCAGAAGCTCGAGCCAGCAACGCTTTCACATGTATAGTTCTTTCTGCTCGAATATGTGCGTTGGAGGATTTTATGATCAGTGTATATGGTACACTTTGTACCATACAAGTAATGTCTCTAGATTTTGAGTCCAAAAACCACAGCTCCTAGCTACAAGTCGTGGGTGGTGTAGTTCTTGTCTTGGACCTTCAGTTGTCGAGGTCCATATGTGATCACTTTCTCTTGTTGCATGAGCATGCAACCAAGTCCTTGTATCGAGGCATCATAGTATACCATGAAATCAACTTTTCCTTCTGGAAGGGATAAAATAGGAGCACTACAAAGCTTTTGCTTGAGAAGCTGGAACCCAGATTTTTGTTTGTCACTCCAGATTTTTGTTTATCACCCCATTTCTTGATGGCCTCAATCTTGGATTTATCAACATATATTATTTTTTCATTGAACACATGGCCCAAGAACTGAACCTCTCGGATCTGAAAGTCACATTTGGAGACTTTAGCGTATAGCTTCTCCTGCCGCAAGATTTCATGAGCTAATTGAAGGTGCAAATTCTTTTCTTCTTGGATTTTGGAGTAAATGATAATATAATTGATGAAGTCAATGATAAACATATCATGGATGGGTTTGCACACTCGGTTGATGAGATCCAAGAATACCACAGGTGCATTTCTGAGACCTAATGGCATGACCAAAAACTCATAATGGCCATATCGAGTACTGAAAGTCGTCTTAGAAGTATCTTCTTCTTGGATTCTCAGATGATGATATCCATATCGCAGATCGATCTGAGAGTAATAACTCGATCCTTGATCGTCACTTTATTCAACAGACGGTAGTCGACAGACAAGCTAAATGTGCCATCTGTTGGTGTATGTAATGTCCGTAGTTATGTAGTTTGTATGATTTTGATGTATAAAGTTGGTACTAGTAATGGAATCAACAATTCTATTTTGTTATATTGTTCATTAATGTTTATTTAAGGTTTATATATGTTTGATTTTGACTATTCCTATCATACAGACCCATTCATGCGAATGATACCTAAGAATGAGTTCATTGAACGAATGAACACCTAGCAAATGACTGAGGCGAACGAATGAGTCATCCACATGACTCATTCGGCTGAGCCATTTTCCGAATGAGTGTTTCTCACTACTCATTTGGCCGAATGAGTACAACTTATATATACCGCTGCAAACAGAATGTTTCAGTAACTTTTCGAGCCTCATCTCTCCCTTGAGCATTCCTCTTTCATATTCCTAGGGTTTTGAGCCGCTCCTTATTCTCCAACTTTGATTCTCACCCCGAGGTATTAGATTTCGATCAAAACGTTGAGTCCTCATCATCATATCGCCATGGGGCTTGGTGGTTTAGATTGGAAAACCCTTGAATAGGATTCCACACTATTCAAGGGCCTATCGAGCAGATTTCTCAATGAACCGGGTTGTTTCCGAGGGTTTCTCAGCTCCTACAAAGTGGTATATGAGCTTTGGCTCTTGATTCTGCTCGATTTTCGATCTAAATCATCTTATTGCAGATTGTTGTTTTCGGATTTTTGAAAACCCTAATTTTCTTGCACTCCAAGTCACTGTTTCACTAACAACCAGTGTCTTTTTCTGGTTGTTTTGGGAAATTGAGCATTCCTATAGCTGAGTAATGTTGTCTTAAGGTTCTGTACAAAGTTTGGTTGCTAGATTCAATCAAAATCCAATGTAATCAATATTTTTGTTGCTGAAAACCCTAGTTTGTGAGAATTACCCGTTTGACCTAATAGCTTTCTTTCGCACAGGGCGAATAGGTTCATTAGGCCAAATAGCTCTCTTTCGGTCCAAAATTTGATCCGAATAGCATCTCATTCGGCTAGTTCAGATTCATTCGGTTGTGAAGTCATTCGGTTGTCTCTTCATTCGCATCAGGACATTTATTCAGCCAACTTAGTTCATTCGGACTCATTCGGCAGGCAGATTTGCAAACTTTTCTAAGTGTGGATCAGTTTTTCTCTTGACAAGATGGAAGAACTTGCATTGATGGCTAATCAAAACAACAGAATACATAACATGTTGCTTACTGAGACGGAGACCGGGAATTCAAACAAAGTTCCAAAGTTACTTTCATTAGATGATTATCTGCATTGGAAGTATCGATTTGAGATTCACATTAATGGAGTGGGTACCAATCTTTGGATGATGATTGAGGGTGGATACTTGAGACCACTGAGTGAAGATGGTTCACCTATGCTTGTCACACGGATGACTGAGCCTCAGAGGAAGTTATATGATTTTGAGAAGAATGCTTATGCAATATTATTCTAGTCCATTGCTACTGATATTTTTCATTAATTCAGACAATTTACTTTTTCCAAATCATTGTGGGATGCTTTACAGCAAAGGTATGAGGGGAATGATGCACTGAAGAGCATTAAGTCTAAAGCCTTGAAGAAAGAGTTCAACAGTTTTATGTGCGTGGGTAATGAGTGTTAGGATGACTGGATTGCTAGCGTTTATCATCTCCTGAGTGAGCTTTACAATCATCATGTCAAGACAACTACACAAGAGAAGATCCAGTGTATGTTTGATGCCTTACCTCCCAAGTGGGAATCCTTTCTGATGGTTTTGAAACAGAGTGAGATGATTGCAAATATGGACATTAATGATTTCATTCAGAAGCTGAAGGAATAAGAGATAGAGAACAAGTGGAAAAAAAAGAGAGTTGCTTAAGTTCAAGATCCATCTCTGTATTAATCTACTCCTACTGTGGAAAGAACTTCTCATGCTCCATTGAAGACAAATTTTGTTTCACAGACCAAAGAAGCTCCTGTTTCAGGCCAGACGCATTTCAGTCAGTCAGCTAAAACTTCCATATTTCAGAAAGAAGAAAGTCATTCTATCTCAAATTTGATGCCAGGCAACTTTGACAAAGTAATTGTGGAGGTTGTTAAAGAGCATATGGGTTTGTTATCTACACTTGTGAGTTCTTATGATGGGCTGCTAGCTGGGCAGATTGGTAATCCACATATGACAAATGAAGACTACTCTCATACTGATCCTGATGATATGGAAAGGATTGAAATTATGTGGGCTCTTGCAAACGCAGTTATAAAAGCAAAAGATTTTGATAAGAGATCTGGGAAAGACATCAATCTGAACAAAAATTCGAAGTTTGGATTTGCTATGCCATCTGGTACTTGCCACAAATGTGGGGACAAGGGTCATTTTGCAAGACAATGCAACAAGCCTAAGAAGATGGGTAACCACAATCCTTTTCAGAAACAAAGATCATCAGTTGCTAATCCAGAGAGAAGATTGGTACCAATTGACACTCCTGCTCAAGCTAGTTCATCAAATACAAACAAGGCACTCATGGTTTAGCATGATGAGGGAGAAAACTAGGATTTCACAACTCTGAAAAGGGTGGAGCAGATAAAGCTTGTGTTGCAGAGATCAAAGAAGCCGCTGGATCCAATGATGAAAGAAATTCAGAAGAAACAAAGACAAGTCTGGATGAATCATCAGGATCAGAATCAGAAAGCACATAAGATTCAGAACCTCAAAGAGAGTCAGATGCTGAGCCTGAAGAACAATCTGCTACACAGTTTGCTTTGATGGTGAATACTTCTGCTTCATCTTAGTATGATCAGGTATATGATGACTGTTCCTCATCTCATTCTGGTTTTTTTAATTGTGTTGACCTTGAAAGTAAGGTGTTGGTTTATCAACAACATAATACTGACTTGATTAGCGATCTCAACCAGTGCATTGAGGCAAACAAAATTTTAAAATCAAATGGAAAAAATTTTCAAGCTTAAATTAAGCTATAAACAGGCAATTGCATGAGGCTGAGATCGGTGTGCTGAATAAGCAAGATGCTATCACTTCTTATCTCAATACCGTCAGTGAGATAAAGAAGAAACTAGCCATAGTTGAGTGTGACTATGAGACTTTGAGTCAGAAGCTCCAGAGCTATGAAAGCTCGTCATACATCATTGAGCACATGATCAATAAGGGGACTGATCTGAAGGGTAAGGGAAAAGAAACAAAATACAATCATTTCCCCCACCTGTCTTAAATTGCTTTGACAATTCACCAATTGACAAATTAATTAAAGACTTTCAAATGAAAACTCCAATAGTAATTGATCCTATTGGAATCATTTCTGATGAGGGTTCCTCATTGTCTGAGGAATCTTTTATGGAGGGAGTGGTTGAAGATTGGGTGTTTGATTCTGAGGATGAGTCTGATGATTCACCTCAAGTGTCTTGTGTTGAGAATCAGACGTCTAGTGTCACAAAGGTTGACCCAATCTCATCCAAGACAAACATTTCTTCAAAGTTATCCAAAGCCATATGCTTTGTGAAGTCTTCACAGGATGGTGAAGCAAGTGAGTCCAACAAGACTGACAATCTTGTTTTCAATGGGACTAAAGGGTTGGGTTTTAAGCATGAAAAAAAATAAATGCTTTCATCAAAAGAAAACGTCTTATTCTAAACCCAAACAGTTTTATCCCCGAGATACACGAGCTTGTTTTGAATGTGGTGCGCCTGGACATTTTGTAGATTTTGCCCTTATTTGATTAGACCACAAGCTGCACCACATCAAAAACAAAATCATAATTTTGTTAAAGAGGTGAAATCTGCTAGTCCCTCACCTCAAGTTAAACCCAAACATCTTTCACCCATCAAACTTCAAGATAAGGGTAAACGAGTTATGATTGATCATGATACACCCAAAGTTGTTTTTGAGAAACAATCCAAACCATCTTCAGTGTATTTAAAGAAATCTTTTAGCAAAAACACTGTTTGGATGGCCAAGTCCTCTGAAACTCATGTTTCTAAACCTCCTAAAAAATTGAACTCAGATGGACAATTGATTGAAATGAAAATCCTGGACTCTTTGGTCAACCTAAGACTATAAAGGCTTGGGTTCTTAAATTCAACTAATGATTTTTGAATGTGCAGGTTGCCCCAAATGATGCTCTTAACAACACTTGGATTGTTGATAGTGGGGCATCAAGGCAAATGACTGGAGACATATCTCTTCTTTCTGATCTTCATTCAATTAAAGGAGGGTATGGGGCTTTTGCTGGTGACAAAGGCAGATTTATTACTGGAGAGAGACTTCTTTCAAATGGAAAAGTTTCATTTGAAAAGGTCAGATATGTGAAGAAGCTAAAGAACAATTTACGTTCAGTCTCACAGATTTGTGACAAGAAGTACAAGGTTCTGTTTGATGATTCTAACTGCTACATTCTCAAGCAAGGAACTACAATTCATGGCTTGTCCACTCCAAGAAAGTAAGATCTGTATGTTCTCAACATGGCCACAACTTCAACTACATCTTCTACAGCTTTATGTTTTATATCCAAGGCAACAGAGAAAGATTCTATCCTTTGACATATGAAAATGGGTCATTTGAGTTTGAGGAAGATGAATCCTATGGTCTCACAAACTCAAAAAGTTTCATTCAATTAATGTTCCACTTGAGCTTCTCCACATGGATATTTTGGTCCTGTCAATTGCAAGAGCATTGCTAGAGATCAATAATGATTAGTCATTACTGATGAGTACTCCAGACACTCTTGGGTTTTCGTTAAGAAGGATAAATCAGAAACGTTTGAATGTATTCATGTTCTTGTCACTAAGCTTGAATCACTGTATAAGCTCAAGGTTCGAGGGCTCAGATTAGGTAATGGGATTGAATTCAAGAATCACAATATGGGGACTTTCTGTAATGAACGTGGTATTATTCAATAGTTTAGTGCTCCATATGTCCTACAGATGAATGGAGTTGCTTGGCGAAAGAACAGAACATTAATTGAGGCTACTCGGACTATGCTTGCTGATTTTTCCCTACCGGTTCAATTTTGGAACAAAGCTGGTGCTACTGCTTGTTATACACTAAACCAGGTGTTAATTGTGAAAAGACATGGGAAGACTTGCTTTAAATTGATCCATAACAGAAAGCCAAATCTTAATATCTTCAACCATTCGGTGCTCCATGCACGATGCTTAAGAAACATGAGCAAGGAAAGTTCAATGAAAAGCTAGAAGAAGGCTACTTTCTTGGGTACAACACTCCAAATAAGCGAATCTACAACAGATCAACTCAAAATGCGGAGGAGGGTTTCCATGTAGAAGTTCAGAAATATTCTATGCCACCACCTGGAAAGGGTCCTGACTGGATGTTCTGTAGGACCTATTTGGAGCTTGGAAACAATCCGATTCCAACGGATATCTACTCGACAGCCTCTGGAATAGTGCGGAATCCTATTCCAGGGTTATCCAGTCAAAACCAACATCAACCGTGGTGATCCGGAGGTGTAGGAAGGACCTTTGAGAGAGAATTGAACACCACGGGTTGTGAATTGAAGTTGGACAATCAATGGCTGCTCAGATCTTCTAGGGTTTGACACTAGGTGCTCTGGGAAGAAGGAGGGATCTCAAAAGTTTTTATTTTAATGATTCGAACTTGTATTTATGGACTATAGTCATTCAGCCGAATGAGTTGCCGAAGCAGCTAATTCAGCGAATGACTATGTCGAATGGACAAGTCAGTCGAATGAGTCATTCATAGAGTCATTCGCCCGAATGGGTTAGTAATCATACTTAAACATTAATAAACCTAATCAAACAAACATATACTCAATACTAAACATTAAGAATCAATACAGAAAGATAACTTCAATTAAAATCATAAACTTTACATAATGGATAACACAAAATCGAACTACGGACATTTAATGCATCTACAAACTCCCCCTTGGACCTAGTTCAATCCTTTGAAGTGTGTTTCTTGAAATACTTTTCTGAGATTGCTATCCAGTCTGATCCTGCATGAATCTTCATAACCAACAGATCATAATTACCCTCATGAATTGCAATTCTTACTCCATATCTTGAACATCAAACAAAATCTGTTGAAAGTAAAGAATCTTGATATCACTGCGTGACAAGTTTGTCAACCACATAGGATCAAAGATACGCTCAGTCTCCCACTTCTTCTCTTTGCACATAACAATCACAGCTTCCCTAGTACACCCGTCATAGTACCACCATCGGAAGCCTTCAATAAAGTCTTGACGAATCTTCCTTAATGGAATCTTCTTCATGCCTTTAGGAGGAAGCCACTTCAGGATAACTTTATGCTTTCAGGTATCTACACCAATCTCTGGCAAGTAATATCTTTCAGGTTGTTGATGCCAGAAATTCACCCATCTTTTTCTGTACTCATATTGGATTTGTCTGGAGAACCAAGCTGACATCCTTGAGTCATAGCTGTATAACATCTTCAAGTGCGCAATCTAATTGACTTCAAATCCTAGCAGCGTCTTGAAACCATGTGGATGTTTGAAGTAATCGATTCCCCTTTCTCTGTTTACTGCGTAACATCCTAAGTCATGAAAGTATGCCTAGCTCAAAATCTGACCTCTAGCTTTATAGCCTTTAGTCCTGTAGACTTTTGTGTGTGTAGGTGGCATCTTCACATTGCTTTCCTTCTTTAGGATCTGCCAATACGCTTTCCATTCTTCTTTTCTCTGTTTGGTATCATCAGCTGCAGACTTACTACTCTCAATTTGTTCTTCTAAATATCTGCTCAGCATTTCTTAAGTAGCTTGATCAAACAAATCAGTGAAAGTAGGCAGTTTGTCTTCAGCCGATTTATACTTGCCATATTCCTCCTCTGTGATGTCCTCTAGAATAACTTCATCAACATCATTAAAAGTTTCTGGAGAAGGCTCATCACCAACTAGAGCTGAGGTGTCATTGACCACTACCTCTTCAGGATTCAACCTGAACAACTCGGCTATCTGCTCCTTTGATAAGCAATGAATGATCTCCGCCTCCTCTTTGACGTAGATTACTGAGTGTTGTATAATGTCTTGAGCGTCCAATATCGTCGTCAAAGTCTCATCTAACTGACGTCTCAAAGGCACAGCTTCAACTTCCTCAGCAGCTGTGGGTTCTTCAGTCTTAGCATGAGAGGGGGAATGAGCTTTAGCACTTTTGTCGTGCTTTGTCTTTGTTCGGATCTCAGGAGGAGGAGGGGCTTGATCATCATCGTCATCAGAACTTGAAGACCCATAAGACCCACTCCCTGATCCATCCTGTAACATTTGTGCATATAGTCATGTAGTTGTAAACAGTGTTAGAACAGTGTCTATTCATGGTTCAGTTCATCAATGTGATTCGTATGTTCAAAATGTGTGCTTGTGTGTTACAGGATCTTAGTAATCGGAAAACAAGTATGTATTATCTATTTACAGTCGATTTCACTAAGCAAGAACAGTAACTTGTTATATCGAAACAGTGGTGGGCAGCGAGAGTGAGCCCTATACATATACTGCGTTCGGTGTAACAGGTTAGTGTTAGTGCGTAGTGTTGAGACGAATAGTATAACAATTAATTAACTCAACCAAGATCGTAATCTGTAAGCGAGACTGAGTATAGTTATGGGTGACGATCCATAAAAGTACGAATGTTGAACTTATAATTACGATTAAACATCTCTAAATATTTTAATACGATCGGAAAACGTACGCGATTGCGGGTATACACGTAAATTGTGAATGTTTAACGATCTGACAACACACGAAGAGTAAAATGATTAAATTAATTATTTTATATTTTTACAATTTTGAAACTCATCATTTTAATGAGTTTAACACTTAATTTTTGTTAAAACCGCGTAAATTACGCGTTACGTTCCGGAAACGCGAACCGAGCAACCGAAACGGACCCGAATACCACACGGGCTATAAAAGCCTTGAAGAAGACCATTTTCCTCATTTAATTCAGCCAACAACCTCATTTTTCTCTCAAACTCGCGAACCCTCTCTCTATCTAGAAAACCAAGCTTTAAATGATCGTATCTCACTCGTTACTCAACGGATCTCGGTGTTCTTGGTGTCCACGCGAAGCTCTCAACATTATCTACACGAAAGTACAAGAATATCGCGGTTTCATCCAGCCAATCTCGAGGTATGATTCAAGGAAGATTCGGGAATTTAGGGTTTTTGTGAGTCTTTGCTTAAAACCCGATGGTTAGTTGGTCCTAGCACTCTCCTAGTTAATTTCGCAGCTATAGAAAGCTTTCTGGAGGTTTTTGTTAGCTTTAATCGTGGTCTAGATCCAGAGGTTGATGATGAAGATGATGTGGGTAACAGGTTCGGCAGCCAAACCCTTTTCCTTAGTCGGCCGAACCCTTGTTAGCACAGCTAACATTGACGAACCCTGCATGGTTCGGGTGGGGGTCTGTCAGCCGAACTATATGGACTATCACGAGCCTCCCTGCCTTTGTCGAACCCTCCTAAGGCCACGAACCCAGCCTGGCTCACGAACCTTTGGCCATCCTCAGCCGAAGCTTTCATGCAGCGAACTGTTTGCATTCTAGTACCACGAACCCTTTTTCTGCGAACCTTGCATGGTTCGTGACATGCACAGTGAAACCTAAGGAACCAGTGAAAAACTCACGAACCCATCAAGCCTTGGACGAACCTGCATGGCACCATCTTAGCCGAACCATGTGGAACACTTTGGCCGAACCCTTGAACATTCTATCATCACCGAACCCTTGGTTAGGGGCGAACCCTAGACCAAACCCAAGAGGGTTCGCTGCCCAAGTGGCAATCCAAAACAACTTCGGCCCAAACAGGTTTCAACCGGCCCAAGTCCATTAGCAATTTGGTCCATGAACTTAATTCAAACACAATTGAGATGGTTTGGCCCATTAAGATCTTTAATTGGCCCAAAATAATCATCCTAGGCCGTGTTATTCCTTCAATTACACATTTTGATTTTCGACACATTAAGAGCTCTAA
Source organism: Mikania micrantha (assembly GCA_009363875.1). NCBI lineage: Eukaryota > Viridiplantae > Streptophyta > Magnoliopsida > Asterales > Asteraceae > Mikania > Mikania micrantha. The sequence goes on from CM018681.1 coordinate 15,113,028, forward strand.
ATTGGTCCAAGGACACATTCAATTGGTCCATAGAGATTTAAGTGGCCCATGGCTTTTGCTAAGTCTCATAGTTACATGGATTAAGGCCAATTGTGTTGGGCTCGACTTATAATACTTGTGAATTGATCATGAATTGGTTAAGTTAAAACTTAACAACAATCATGAAGATAAATTCACAATCACAAGACTTGAAAACATTGAACATCTTTTCACAACAAATGGTAATCAATGGCTATCAAATTCATAAACATTTATCATTTTATGCATATGAATTATGCATCAAAGAACATTTCATAAGTTTCTTGGACCCATGATCAATCAAGAGATTCAAATCATAACATTCAAGATTTCACAACAATCTTAATCATGAGAACACAAGTCAATCAATGAATCAAGTTATACAATTATAAATCCTATATCTTATGTATGATTACAATGTTATAGGAACAAGTTAGAAGTCCTGTTTGCTACTTGCTAACTGTTTTAGTTCAGAGTCTACTGCCGACAGGTGAGAACTTTAGCCCCTCTTTTACTGTTTTATAACTGTTTTGGGGTGGAACACGTGATCAAAACCGCTATTTCAATCTTGTTTCATTGCACAGTGTATGTGCATTCATAAACATTACAGGTTTATCATATGAATCCAAGTGATTCTTCAACTGTTCAAGGAAATTGTCAACTGTTTTAAAGGAATTATTTACTATTAAACCCTTATTGCTAAAAAGGATTTTAAAATGTTTTCTTGAAAGGTTTATTAACAGTTTTACTCAAATGATCTTTTAAAGGATAAACATTTTTAAATAAATGATTTCATCAACCTTTCTTTTGCTATAAACCTTGTTGTTATACAAGGTCATCACATCATGGTATTCAAAACAAGTGGTTCACAACATGGTACTCAAATTCAATGGTTCAAAACATGGTATTCAAACTCATTGGTTCAAAACATGGTATTCAAACTCATTGGTTCAAAACATGGTATTCAAACTCATTGGTTCAAAAACATGGTATTCAAACTCATTGGTTCAAAAACATGGTATTCAAACTCAATGGTTCAAAACATGGTATTCAAGTCAAGTTGTTCACATCATGGTATTCAAATCAAGAGATTCATTTCATGTTACATAAACAAAGGATTCAACTCGTGGAGTTAAATCCAGGTTTTCAATAAGACATTAACACATCCGGTTAAAGTAAGATTCAGAAAACATGGTGTCATTTGTTGTAAACAAACTTATAAACCCATCAAGTATCATATTCATTAGCGTTAGTACTGGGTGATCACAACAAGGGAAAGCGGACACATACATTGGGGCAGGCCGATTGCTGCAGTTAGTTTTTAAATATGTTTTATAAACTAACTGCAGATTTCGGTTACATATGGTTTATTCAAAACTGTTGACATATTATCTAACTCCAAACGTGGTTTGGGACTTGATATTAGATGTTGACTCATGTGCAAACAGTGATTGGACTGTTTACACTCATTTTCTTACTTGATGTTAGTTTGGGTTGCAGCTCATCCGTGTGAATCTTATGATGCTTTAACTTACCTATGTCTTATATCATATACTCATGTTTACAAATGCTTAAACCTATTGTTCTCACCAACTACGTCTGTAGTTGACAGTTACTTTTCACGTGTTTCAGGTAATCAGGTTTAAGACAATCTCAGGGACAACTAAGGAGACCATTCTAAGATAGAACAAGATGAAGAAACATGCTAGGATGGAATAGAAACTCACTAAATCCTAAATGTTTAATTGTCTTGTTTGGAGTCTTATTTTGTAAACTATATTTTGGGTCTGTAGTTGTCTTACTTTTGGTAAATAGATTGTCTGTAACTAATCAACTGTCTAAACATTATGAAATGTAGTAATCCATTGTGGTTGTTCTTATTCAATACTTGTGCATGATTCAACTGATCATACGTCACCGCGCCGTGGATTCCGCACGCGGCGCAGGGGTGTGACAGGTTGGTATCAGAGCCAAGGTTGTAGAGAACTAGGAAAAACCCAATGTTTAATGACCTAGACTATAACCTAAGCTACCCAATAGGACTAAGTGCTATAGGCTTGAGGATACTTAGGATCTAAGTAACTTAAGTGAGCATTAAGTCTACAATAAGCTTGAAAGATCTTAGGGACATTTTTCTAAGATTAGACATCGAGTCAAAGAATTTGAACCGGAATTCTATAATTTTAGAAACCGGATTAAATTCTCACACATATGCATTTAAGGAATTCAGAGGCAAGGATCTGTATTCTTAGTATCCTTGATCTGAAATTCTCACACAGAGATCATTATAGAAATTCAGAGGCAAAGATCTGTATTATCAGTATCTTTGATATGAATTTCTTGTCATATTCATTATAGGATTCAAAGGTCAAGATCTATTAATTTAGAACTTGGATTTGAGATCCTTGTCATATTCATTATAGGATTCAAAGGTCAAGATCTATTAATTTAGAACTTGGATTTGAGATCCTTGTCATATTCATTATAGGATTCAAAGGTCAAGATCTATTAATTTAGAACTTGGATTTGAGATCCTTGTCATATTCATAATAGGATTCAAAGGTCAAGATCTATTAATTTAGAACTTGGATTTGAGATCCTTGTCATATTCATTATAGGATTCAAAGGTCAAGATCTATTAATTTAGAACTTGGATTTGAGATCCTTGTCATATTCATAATAGGATTCAAAGGTCAGGATCTATTAACTTAGAACTTGGATTTGAGATCCTTGTCATATCACTATAGGAATTCAAAGGTTAAGGTCTATTAATTTAGAACTTAGATTTGAAATCCTTGTCATTGTTATCATTATCATGGATCCATTATCATAGGAACTTTATGACTTAGAATCTGTGTAACAGTATTCTTTAGTTGAAGTTCTCACAGGAAATCATTATGCTCAGTACTGTAAGTATTGGGAAACTAGGTTGATTAACCTAGGACACATATACATAAACCTAAGGTCTTAGTTTCTAGTAAATTAAGGACCATGGTTTACACAATCATAAACAGAATCAAGGAACAAGAGAAATCATGAGACAATCATAATCAATCAACAGTTGGAATCTTAGCCCCAAATATAGACGACGGATTAACGCTGACGTGTTGAGGTAAGTGGTGGGTCGGTGAGAGCTTACCCTATATATAAGCTTATTTCAGTATGTTAGGGGGAATCCGGCGTTTGTATTTGGAGTGAGGATTCGGGATCAACTGGACACATGGAACATTAGTCAAAACACATGGGATACAATCATTTGGGAAACAATCATTGGTGAATCAAATCATAATGAAATTCAAACTTGGATGAACCAGACATTATGGTGAATCAACCAAGTTGTGAACATATCATAAATGTAAACCTTAAGTGAAATTCTTAAGTGATTACATCATTAGTACTTACTGGCATAAGTTAACAGGAAAGTGTAGAGCACACGTATGATTTAGTTCTACATGTTAACAACTGTTAGTAGGTGCACGCATAACATAATCATAGTTCAATCATGGAATCAATCATAGTTCAAGTTGATCAAAGATCATGGGATTCTTAATCAATGGAAAACACTTGGAAATCAGTACAAACGTGATGCCAAATGCTAGCAAGGGCATGATCGTGGTATACCGAAACGGTGGTGGGCAGCGAGAGTGAGCCCTATATATAAGCTATTTTCGGTATATCGGGAAAGTGTCAGTGTGTAGGTTTGGTGGAGAGATCATGAGACATCGTACATATTCACATGATAAGTATACAAATAAGTTGATAACTTATACGTGTACTGGATCATATTACAATTGAATGATAATACTAGTAGTATGGATATATTACTGACCTTATCATGAAAATTCAATTGTATCCATTCTCATTACTGACCCGCTTGTGGCTTCTATTCGTAGAATGCCTCCTCGACGTGACCCTAATGCTGGGGACTCGACAAGTGGTCATGATGATGAGATCAACAAGATTGCTCGAGCTATCGCTGTTCATATGCGGGATGTGATCCCGGGCATGGTCACTGATATTACCCAGAATCTTCGGGGTAGTACCAGTGATTCAGCACACAACTCCAATGCCACAAACGCTGGAACTGCTAACTTTACTTTCAAGCAGTTCAACGATGCTAAGCCTCCTAAGTACTCTGGTACCGAAGGAGCTACCGGCCTACTGCAATGGCTGGAAAGTATCGAAGACATTCTCGACTTCACCGGATGTCCTGAAAATCTGAAGGTCAAGATGGCCTCAAGTGCTTTTCATAAGGGAGCGCTCACCTGGTGGAACTCTGAGAAGAACACCAGGGGACGTGAGGTCGCTCTAGCCTTACCATGGAATGGATTCAAGAACTTACTGGTGGAAAAGTTTTGTCCACGTCACGAGCTAAAGAAACTGGAGGTGGAGATGTGGAATCTGGTGCAGGATAGTGGCGAAAATGCCAAGTACACAACTCGTTTTCATGAGTTGTGCATTTTGGTACCACATCTGGTTACTCCTCTATCCCGCAGGATAGAGAAATACATCGAAGGCTTGCCTCTAGTGGTTAGAGGAACTGTTATGGGGAACAACCCCACTACTTTGGAAGCCGCGATACAATTGGGTGCTACTCTTACTGAAGAGTATGTAAAATCTGGGGTGCTCACCCGAAAGGGATTCAAAAGGGCACAGATTGAGGAAGGCAAGAAGCCTGAACAGCACCATCCCAAGAAGAAGAAACAGAAGACAATCAAGAACTTTGCAGCGTTGACTGCGGCTGCACCTACTCATGCTACTCCCCTCACTGCTATGCCACAACCTGCTAATGTCAGAAAGCAGTACACTGGCTCATTTCCACTCTGCATCAAATGCCAGTATCATCATCTACCCACTATTCCATGCAGAAAGTGTCTCAAGTGTGGGCGTATGGGACACTTGGCGGCTACATGCCGATCTGCTCATCTTGCGGCTGCAACAACTGCTGCCACAACTTCTGCTGCTACAGGTGGAAGAGTTTGTTACAATTGTGGGGCAGAGGGACACTTCAGAAATCAGTGTCCGAAACTCAACAACAATACTGCTGTTGCTCGTGCCTTCGTTATTGGAACTGCTGAAGCACGTGAAGAGCCGGCAGTCATCACGGGTACATTTCTTATCAATGATCACTATGTTCCTATCATATTTGATACTGGTGCTGATAAAAGCTTTATCTCTGCTCATACTGCTTCTTTGCTTAATATGCAACTATCCACACTTACTGCTCCCTATACTGTAGAAGTAGCGAATGGTAAGACTATAGTTGTAGATTCCATCATTAATGCTTGTGAGCTAAGATTAAATGACCATCTTTTCTCGATCGATCTCATTCCTATGACTCTCGGAAGCTTCGAAGTTGTAGTAGGAATGGATTGGCTATCTAAGAATAATGCTGAAATCGTATGCTCGGAGAAACTTATTCGAATCCCCTTACCGTCCGGCGAAACGATGATAGTCTACGGTGAGAAACCCTGCCGCGAATTGAAGATTGTATCGTGCATCAAGGCGAGGAAGTATCTGAAGAAGAAATATTATGCATTCTTAGCTCACGTGGTGGAAAAGAAACCTGACAAGAAAGCAGTTGGAGACGTACCGGTTATCAAAGACTATCCAGACGTATTTCCAGAAGACTTGCCTGGACTACCACCAGTCCGACAAGTGGAGCTTAGAATTGATCTCGTCCCTGGAGCAAACCCAGTGGCGAAGTCACCGTATCGATTAGCACCGTCTGAGATGCAAGAACTGTCTAGTCAGCTTCAAGAACTTCTAGACAAAGGGTTCATTAGACCGAGTTTCTCTCCATGGGGAGCTCCGGTTCTATTTGTCAAGAAGAAAGACGGTTCATTTCGCATGTGCATAGATTATCGTGAGCTGAACAAGTTAACAATCAAGAACAGATATCCTTTACCTAGGATCGATGATCTATTTGATCAATTGCAGGGAGCAACTTGCTTCTCTAAGATTGATTTACGATCCGGGTATCATCAGTTAAGAGTAAATGATGAGGATATACCAAAGACGGCATTTAGGACTCGATATGGACACTATGAGTTTGTGGTTATGCCATTTGGGCTGACCAATGCACCCGCAGTGTTCATGGACTTGATGAATCGAGTCTGCAGGCCTTACTTGGATCAGTTTGTTATCGTCTTTATTGATGATATACTGATTTATTCCAAGTCAGAACGAGAACATGAGGATCATTTGAAGAAAGTCTTGGAACTACTAAGAAAAGAACAACTTTATGCTAAATTCTCAAAGTGTGAATTTTGGCTAAAGGAGGTTCACTTCTTAGGACATGTCATAAACAAAGATGGAATTCATGTAGATCCAGCCAAGATTGAGGCGATTAAGAACTGGACTACTCCATCTACTCCAACAGATATTCGTTCATTTCTGGGTTTGGCAGGTTATTATAGAAGATTCATTGCAAACTTCTCTAAGATAGCCTTGCCACTCACTACATTGACTCAGAAAAGTCAAGCTTTTATATGGGGACAGAAACAAGAAGATGCATTTCAACTTCTTAAACAGAAGTTATGCAATTCCCCTATCCTTAGTCTTCCAGAAGGCAGTGATGATTTCATTGTCTACTGTGATGCTTCAAACCTTGGTCTTGGTTGTGTACTTATGCAACGGGACAAGGTCATCGCTTATGCTTCAAGACAACTCAAGGTTCACGAGAAGAATTACACTACTCATGACCTTGAGTTAGGGGCTGTGGTCTTTGCATTGAAGATTTGGAGACACTACCTGTATGGTACTAAATGTGTTATCTATACAGACCACAAGAGCCTTCAACACATTCTCAATCAGAAAGAACTCAACATGAGACAACGACGTTGGGTTGAGCTTCTAACTGATTACGACTGTGAGATTCGTTACCATCCGGGTAAAGCCAATGTGGTGGCGGATGCTCTTAGTCGCAAGGAACCAGTCAAACCAATTCGTGTTAGAGCCATGGAGATCAACACACAGCCAAACTTGAAAGACTTGATTCGTATTGCACAACAACAAGTAGTAACAAACAATCAACTCAAGACAGACTTGGATTGTGGTATTGAGAAGAAACTAGAACCTCGAGCTGATGGGGTGTTATATCTCAACGGCCGCATTTGGATTCCAAAGTCTGAAGAATTGCGCACACTCATCTGTGATGAGGCTCATAAGTCGCGATACTCAGTTCATCCTGGAGCCGACAAGATGTATCAAGACTTGAGGACATCTTACTGGTGGCCGGGGATGAAGAAAGACATAGCACTGTACGTGGGAAAATGTCTTACATGTTCAAAGGTCAAAGCAGAACATCAAAAGCCTTCGGGACTTCTGCAACAACCTGAAATTCCTCAATGGAAATGGGAGCAAATTTCCATGGATTTCATAACAAAGTTGCCGAGAACTCCGAGAGGTTTCGATTCGATTTGGGTGATCGTTGATCGACTCACCAAATCTGCTCATTTTCTCCCAATCCGAGAGGATTACAAGATGGAGAAGTTATCCACATTATACATCAACGAAATCATTGCACGTCATGGTACACCAACATCAATCATATCTGATCGTGATAGTCGCTTCACTTCTCGCTTTTGGCAATCATTGCAAAAGGCTTTGGGAACGCGTGTTAATCTTAGCACGGCGTATCATCCCCAAACCGACGGCCAAAGTGAGAGGACTATCCAAACACTTGAGGACATGCTCCGTTCTTGTGTCATTGACTTCGGTGGAAGTTGGGACACTCATCTCCCACTCATTGAGTTTTCATATAACAATAGCTATCATACGAGCATTCAATGTGCACCATTCGAAGCTCTATATGGTAGAAAGTGCCGATCACCGGTCTGTTGGACCGAGATTGGTGACTCACAGGTCGTAGGACCAGAACTCATTCAGGAAACATCAGACAAGATCACAATCATTCAGTCACGGCTTAAGGCCGCACGAGATCGGCAGAAGAGTTATGCTGATCGTCGTCGGAAACCGCTTGAGTTTCAAGTGGGTGACCGAGTCTTACTCAAAGTTTCTCCCTGGAAAGGCGTTGTCCGATTCGGGAAGAAAGGGAAACTTGCACCAAGGTACGTTGGACCTTTTGAGATCCTGGAACGGATTGGTCCCGTAGCCTACAAACTCAAACTTCCAGTGGAGCTAAGCAATGTTCATGATACTTTTCATGTATCAAATCTTAAGAAATGCTTGGCGGATCATGATGTTCAGATTCCACTGGAAGACATACAGATTCAGAACAACATGCAATTCATTGAACGTCCAGTTGAGATCATGGATCATGGGGTCAAGAAACTTAAACGCAGCCGTATCCCGATCGTGAAAGTGCGATGGGAGGGCAAACGCGGTGCTGAGTTCACCTGGGAACGTGAAGACCAGATGAAGCTTAAGTACCCTCATCTTTTTACAGTATCTTCGGCTAGTTAATTTCGGGACGAAATTCCCTTAACTAGGGGAGACTGTAACATTTGTGCATATAGTCATGTAGTTGTAAACAGTGTTAGAACAGTGTCTATTCATGGTTCAGTTCATCAATGTGATTCGTATGTTCAAAATGTGTGCTTGTGTGTTACAGGATCTTAGTAATCGGAAAACAAGTATGTATTATCTATTTACAGTCGATTTCACTAAGCAAGAACAGTAACTTGTTATATCGAAACAGTGGTGGGCAGCGAGAGTGAGCCCTATACATATACTGCGTTCGGTGTAACAGGTTAGTGTTAGTGCGTAGTGTTGAGACGAATAGTATAACAATTAATTAACTCAACCAAGATCGTAATCTGTAAGCGAGACTGAGTATAGTTATGGGTGACGATCCATAAAAGTACGAATGTTGAACTTATAATTACGATTAAACATCTCTAAATATTTTAATACGATCGGAAAACGTACGCGATTGCGGGTATACACGTAAATTGTGAATGTTTAACGATCTGACAACACACGAAGAGTAAAATGATTAAATTAATTATTTTATATTTTTACAATTTTGAAACTCATCATTTTAATGAGTTTAACACTTAATTTTTGTTAAAACCGCGTAAATTACGCGTTACGTTCCGGAAACGCGAACCGAGCAACCGAAACGGACCCGAATACCACACGGGCTATAAAAGCCTTGAAGAAGACCATTTTCCTCATTTAATTCAGCCAACAACCTCATTTTTCTCTCAAACTCGCGAACCCTCTCTCTATCTAGAAAACCAAGCTTTAAACGATCGTATCTCACTCGTTACTCAACGGATCTCGGTGTTCTTGGTGTCCACGCGAAGCTCTCAACATTATCTACACGAAAGTACAAGAATATCGCGGTTTCATCCAGCCAATCTCGAGGTATGATTCAAGGAAGATTCGGGAATTTAGGGTTTTTGTGAGTCTTTGCTTAAAACCCGATGGTTAGTTGGTCCTAGCACTCTCCTAGTTAATTTCGCAGCTATAGAAAGCTTTCTGGAGGTTTTTGTTAGCTTTAATCGTGGTCTAGATCCAGAGGTTGATGATGAAGATGATGTGGGTAACAGGTTCGGCAGCCAAACCCTTTTCCTTAGTCGGCCGAACCCTTGTTAGCACAGCTAACATTGACGAACCCTGCATGGTTCGGGTGGGGTCTGTCAGCCGAACTATATGGACTATCACGAGCCTCCCTGCCTTTGTCGAACCCTCCTAAGGCCACGAACCCAGCCTGGCTCACGAACCTTTGGCCATCCTCAGCCGAAGCTTTCATGCAGCGAACTGTTTGCATTCTAGTACCACGAACCCTTTTTCTGCGAACCTTGCATGGTTCGTGACATGCACAGTGAAACCTAAGGAACCAGTGAAAAACTCACGAACCCATCAAGCCTTGGACGAACCTGCATGGCACCATCTTAGCCGAACCATGTGGAACACTTTGGCCGAACCCTTGAACATTCTATCATCACCGAACCCTTGGTTAGGGGCGAACCCTAGACCAAACCCAAGAGGGTTCGCTGCCCAAGTGGCAATCCAAAACAACTTTGGCCCAAACAGGTTTCAACCGGCCCAAGTCCATTAGCAATTTGGTCCATGAACTTAATTCAAACACAATTGAGATGGTTTGGCCCATTAAGATCTTTAATTGGCCCAAAATAATCATCCTAGGCCGTGTTATTCCTTCAATTACACATTTTGATTTTCGACACATTAAGAGCTCTAAATTGGTCCAAGGACACATTCAATTGGTCCATAGAGATTTAAGTGGCCCATGGCTTTTGCTAAGTCTCATAGTTACATGGATTAAGGCCAATTGTGTTGGGCTCGACTTATAATACTTGTGAATTGATCATGAATTGGTTAAGTTAAAACTTAACAACAATCATGAAGATAAATTCACAATCACAAGACTTGAAAACATTGAACATCTTTTCACAACAAATGGTAATCAATGGCTATCAAATTCATAAACATTTATCATTTTATGCATATGAATTATGCATCAAAGAACATTTCATAAGTTTCTTGGACCCATGATCAATCAAGAGATTCAAATCATAACATTCAAGATTTCACAACAATCTTAATCATGAGAACACAAGTCAATCAATGAATCAAGTTATACAATTATAAATCCTATATCTTATGTATGATTACAATGTTATAGGAACAAGTTAGAAGTCCTGTTTGCTACTTGCTAACTGTTTTA